>JANJGN010000034.1:6357987-7694237 GCA_026770705.1 Isurus oxyrinchus
TGAAGCTGTTCAAGCGAGGTCCTTTGCAATGGCTGTTGTCGAACTTCTTGATTGTTTTGGGAATGGAGACTACTCTATCACAATCCTGAACTGTGCCTTGCGGATGCTGTACAGCCTTTGCAGAATTGAGTTATTCGCCACAGAATTCGCCCAACATCTTATTGATGATGCAAAGTAGGTTCAAATTTAGAGTAAAAAGCACTTTAATTTGTCGCTGATAGTTTTCAAATAGCCTAATGCTTTAACTCTCCATGCTTCTGAATTTATTTGAACTCGACAAACCCTTGAGATGTCTGCGTTCCTCAAATTGTGGCAACTTCCATATCTCCAATGCCATTAACTCCAAAATTCGCCACAAATCCTTTCAGCCGTCCTGGCCCGAAACGATGGATTTCCCTCCCGAAGCATCTCCAACTCTCTCTCTCCCCATTCTCCTTAAACAATTTAACATTGAGCAATCGTATAGGCAACTGTGCTGCTGTTTCCAAATAAGTCTCCGGGTCATTTTCATTCTGCTCTAGTTAAATGCCAATGATCAGATTAGTAGTTTACATGTGCTCTGTGATGTAGGGTGTAGTGCGTAATTTCCATGGATTTCTGCACAATATCCTTCAGAAATTCAGGCCCGTGGATGCAGATGCGAGCAGCGATAAACCAATGAATAAATCCATTGAAACACTATTAACGGTTACCTCATTCTCAAAATATGAATTCCACAGCATTATTAAGACAAAGCACGACATTGGCCAATAGGCCCAGAGACCCCCAGGGGATATTTAAACTGCAGAGGAGGCATCGTCAAAGCTTAGAGAATATATTTCCTGGCTATACATCTTGTCCGGAAAAAGCCGCTATGTTACAGTGTGAGGACTGGCAAAAAGGCCAATTCAATGCATTGCACACCTGGCATATTGAGATTTTAATCCCACTGAAGGTTTAATTTGTGGTTCCATGGGCAGCTGGTCGGACAGTGAAATTCGAGGACATTGCTAAAGTCTCACTCGTGAAATGTGTTTGCCAGTTCTCGGTTTACACATGCAAAGACAACACTGAGGGAATGCTCCTCTGTCTGATTTGTTGTAATTCAGATGGGACGCTAAGTTAGAACATACAAAAAGGATTAGTTCATTAATCTTCCAAAAATGTTCAACTATTCAAGAGATCATGCGGGATACTAACGCAAAATCGTTGTTACTTATTTATTAATATATTTGGTTAACAATTCTCAATCAATCTGAGCATTGAACTAAATATTGCTTCGGAACAACCACCGTATTTGAGAAGAAATTGTGCCAAAAGACACCATCTATCGGACTTTATAATACCATCTTATTATTCCTCTGCATCCCAGTATGTTGAACACCCGACTAGAAAACTGAATATTTTAAACCCAGTATTATGTAACGAGAAATGGATCATTAATAACCTTGTTTGCAAAGTGACTTTAGGGATGACAATTCATAATGTGATAGAATATTGCATTATGTTTCAAAGTGAGATCGTTCGATTTGAAGCCAGTTCTGATATCTGGACAAAGGAAGTTATGAAACTATGAGAGCGAGATGGACTAAAGTAGGTTTGGAAAATAGCGCATAGGTTTTGACGCTACATGGCCAAAGGTTAATCTATAAAGTTTTATTACATAGTTTACTGCAATTATACGTTCCTTCAAGGCACTAAAAATCCAATAAGTGAAGTCAGTTAACCGTAGCTAAAGATGAAGTTAAGTGTTCTACAATAATCACAGAACCACAGGCCAGAAGTGGCCCTTTGGCCCATCGCGTCTGCAGCCACATGTGAGAAACACCTGGCCTACCTAATCCCATCTACCAGCACTTGGCATTTAACGATCAATGTTATGACGTGCCAAGTGCTCATCCTGTCTTGTTTTAAAGGATATGAAGTCACCCACCTCCGCCATCTTCCCAGGGAGTGCATTCCACACAGTCACCACTCTCTGGGTAAAAAAAGATGTTTACTCACATTCCCCCCTCAACCTCCTGCCCCTCACCTTGAACTTATACCCCCTTGTGAATGACTGTTCAACTAAGGGAAACAACTGTTCCCTATAAACCCTGCCCATGCCCCTCATAATCTTGTTAGCCTCGATCAGGTCTTCTCTGCTTCAACGAAAACAGTCCAAGTCTCTCCAACCTCCCTTCATAACTTAAATGTTTCATCCCAGGCACCATCCTGGTGAATCTCCGCCGCACCACCTCCACCGTAATCACACCCTTCCTATAATCTGGCCACCAGAACTGCACACAGTACTCCAGCTGTGGCCTCACTGAGGTTCTATTCAAATCCAGAATGACCTCCATAATTTAGTAATCTATGGCTCGGTTGATAAAGACAAGTGTCCCATGTGCCTTTTTTCACCACACCACTAACATGCCCCTCTGCCTTCAGAGATCTATGGACACACACGCCAAGGTCCATTTGTTCCTCTGAACTCGCTATTGTCATGCCGTTCATTGTATACTTCCTTCTCAAATTACTCCTTCCAAAGTGTATCACCATACACTTTTCAGGTTAACTTCCATATGATTAGAAGAAAAGGCCTATCAATATGATAGAAATGGCTATAAACCTAATGATTTGGAACAATTTATAAATATAGCAGGGTAACAAGAAGAAACTGATTAAGAAAAGCGGAACAGAATATGAACGAGCAAAATACATTAAAAGAAGACAGAAAAAGCATGCAAAAAGGAAAATTTCGGTGAAGCCAAAGGCGGGTCCATTACAGACAGAATGAAGAGAATTTATAATGTGAAATACAGAAATGGCAAATTAGCTAAATGAGTGTTTTTTGTGTGCCTTTACTAAGGAAGATCAAATCATTCTCGCAGAATTATAATCCAAGGGAATAGGGGGAATGATTAATTAATGTAAATAAGTATTAGTAAGAATTTTGTTGCACAAATTAATGGGACTGAAGATTGATAAGGCCCTGGGACCCGATATTCTACATCCCAAAGTGTTGAAAAGCGCAGCTAAGATGATAATGTTTGCATTGGTGATCACCTACTAAAATATTATAGATTCTGGAACAGTTACTGCAGATTGGAAGACAGGAAATATCACCTCACTATTTCAGGAGAGATGGGGGTGAAGACCGGTAACTACAGACCTGTTAGCCTTACATCAGTTTAGGGACAATGCAGGAATCTGGCATAGATGACTTGTTAAATTGGCTATTACATAATGATGATCTGCTTGGGCATAGTCAAGATGGATTTATGAATGGGAAATCCGAAAATGTTGTATTTCATTTGAGGATGTTACAAACAGAATTGAAAAAGTGGAGTCGGTTGTTGAAGTCAACTTGGATTTTCAGAAGGCACAGTATAATGTCTATTGCATCATTAGTGAAAAGATAGCCCATGGGCTGAGAGGTAACCCACTGACATGAATGAGGAATTGCTTTATTTTGGCAGAAAACAGAGAGTAGGAATAGACAAATTATTCTCACACTGGCAGGCTGTGCTTAGTAGGGTACCACAAGAATCCATACTTGAGCAACAGCTGTTCACAGTACATAGCAATGATTTGGATTTGGGCAATAAATGTAACATTTCCAAGTTCACAATATTCACAAAGTTGGATGGGAAGATTTGTTGTGAGGAAGATGCAAAGTGGTTTCAAGGGAAGTGGGAGAGACTTGATGAGTGGGCTGAAACATGGCAGGTTGAGTGTAATGTGGAAAAAGGTTTGGGGCTATAAAGTTGGGAAGTTGGAACAGATGTGCAGAGTTTTGCTTAAATGATGAGAGATTAGAAAGTGTAGCCGTGCAAAGGTGCCTGGGTGCCCTCTTCAATATGTCACTGAAAGCTGAAATGCAGATGCAGCAAGCAGGTGGAAATGCTGATGGAATATTAGCCTGTCTCGCAGGGGGATTTGAGAAAGGAAATTGCAAAGTCTTGCATCAATTGTATGAAACGTATGTGCCTCCTCTCCCACGCACAGTTTTGGGGTGTTACCTTGAGAACGATGTTATTGCCACAGAGAGAGTGCAAGAAGAGTTCAGCAGACTTGTTCCCCTGGTGGCGGGCCTTTCCTATGAAGACACTTTAGAGAACTGAGCCTGTATTCCCTAGTGCTTCGAAGAATGAGAGGTGATCCGGTTGAAAGCTAGTAAATATTTAAGTGATTAGACAAGTTGGACGCAGGTAAGGTAATTCCATTTGTTGATGTGGCAAAACTCAGGGGACATAATTTCATAATAAAGAGGTGGGGGCCCATAGGACCGAGACGAGGTGATCTTTTTTACTCAGAAGGAAATCAGCCTTAGAATCATCTACCCCAGAGGACAGTGGAAGCTGAGATTTGTTGAGCATGTTTGAAGCAGAGACAGGGATTTCTAAATACCATGGCAAAATTATCTATGGGGACATTTTTGGAAAAAGGCATTGAAGGGCATGATCATCCATAATCATATTGAGCAGCGGACCAGGCTCGATGGGATGGGCTGAGTGGACAGTTCCTGCGCTTATGTTCCTCCATCAGTTTGTTTCACGCTATTTCAGTCTAAATACTTCACCACTCCCTCCAAATTCAAAGTTGAAATTTCAACTCATTTAGCAACATGGCAACCGAATTCTTGTTCCACGGGCTTTCTGCATAAATCATAGCAAGGGTTTTGTGTGTGCTCAAGTCTTCCTGAATGGCCACATACCTTGCCCACCTTCGACATCACCACGTCATGCTCAGTGATAGCTACGGTTTGATGGCTGGAGCCCCTGCCAATGCACCAGCTGATGCAGATTGCGAGGATGAATTGAGATTTTTGGATAAGGAAGTCCTGTCGATCACCACATTGCAGTACAGAGGATCATGGAGGGAGTAGAAGGGGGGCTAGGTGGCTGGTTTGACATGACAGCATGAGAAACTTTACATGGGTTCCAGTCTGGTCACTCAGGCGGCCACAAAAGGTCCAATAGATTTGTTTCCAAAAAACTAGGGAATTCCCTGACTCGGACACGCTTATTCCCCAATTAGGATCATGGAAAGCACAAATAACCACAGAGCAGTTTGTGAAAACTTCTCATGTGCGAAGTAACTCTAGCATTCCCTAAGCTATGACATGAGCTGGCCCTAAGCTGTTCACTATATGTGGTGTCATTTTCAAAACTCTTGTGCTGTCAATGCCACCTTAATGTAAACATTTAACGTTACGAGCGAGAGGAAAGAAACACTTAGCGACATTCTTAACTTGTTGATACCAAGCAGATTAAATTCACCTTCTAATTCCAGATGGAGACGCAATGCAACAAAAGATCAAAGACTTGGGTAGGTGGAATATTTACCATTTTGAGTTAAGAACAGATATTGTGAGTTACAAACATTACCAATGTAACATCTTGTCAACTCTAATATCACAGTGTGCAATTGCATCAGATGAGAAGTTTCACTCTCAGTTCCCAACCGACCCGCTTATATAATCTGCACTGTCATCCCAAATAAAAACATGTCATAAACAAGTGTAGGCGAACTTTTCAGAGCAATTAGGCCAATTGGCTGACAGTGCATGAGTTACTGGAGCTGCAAACACACCCAGCAAAGTGGATAATATTCACCAAGATTATGGGGATTGCCAAGGCTTCTTCAAAACCCACGAGCAGTACCAACTAGAAGGACAACAGCAACAGATAGCTGGGTGCACCATAACCTGGGAGTTCCCCTCCAAATCACTCACCATCCTGACTTGGAAATATATTGCCTTTACTTCCATTCCGCTGTGCCAAAACCCTGGTAACCCCTCCCTAAAAGCACAGTGGGTGTACCTATACCAGATGGACCATTGTGGCTGAAAAAGGGGGCTCACTACCACCTTCTCAAGGGCAGCTAAAAATGGGAAATAAATGTTGGCTCAGCCAGTGAAGCCCACATCCCGGGAATGAATTTTTCTTTTTGTAATCAATAGAATTTCTTCTTTCGAAGTAGTGATTTAATAGGCAGATGAATTATTCTCTACAGTTAACCCGAATGCAAGTTCTCTTCAGCACCAAAACAGATTTACCTGGAAAAAAGTCAGCAGGTCTGGCAGCATCGGCGGAGAAGAAAAGAGTTGACATTTCGAATCCACATGACACTTCAACAGAACTCAGTGAATATTAGGAGACGGGTGAAATATTAGCTGCTTTATGGTTGGCGGAGTGTGCGTGGGGAGAGAAGTGGTGGGGGTGTGGTTGTAGGGACAAGCAAGCAGTCATCGGAGCAGATAATCAAAATATGTCACAGACAGAAGAATAAAGACGTGTTGAAGGTGGTGATATCATGTAAACGAATGTGCTAATTAATAAGATGGCGGGAAACTCAAGGGATACTCGAGTGGGGGTGCGGTGGAAAGGCTAACAGAGCAATAATGATATAGATTTAAAAATAATGGAATAGGTGGCAAAATAAAAAGCTATATAAATTATTGAAAAAAAAAACAGAAAGGAAGGGGAAGAAACGGCAAGGGGGTAGGGATGGAGGAGGGATTTCAAGGTCTAAAGTTGTTGAATTGAATATTCAGTGCAGGAGGCTGTAAAGTGCCTAGTCGGAAGATGAGGTGCTGCTCCTCCAGCTTGTGTTGGGTCTCACTGGAACAATGCAGCAAGCCAAGGACAGACATCTTGGCAAGAGAGCAGGGTGGAGTGTTAAAATGGCAAGCGACAGGGAGATTTGGGTCTTTCTTGTGGACAGACCGCAGGGTTCTGCAAAGCGGTCCCACAGTTTACGTTTGGTCTCTCCAATGCAGAGGAGACTGCATTGGGAGCAACAAATGCCATGCGCTACGTTAGCAGAAATGCAAGTGAAATGCTTCTTCACTTGCAAGGAATGTTTGGGCCCTTGGACGGTGAGGAGAGAGCAAATTCCCTTTAGTGGCCATGCTATTTATGTGGCCAATCTAGCCAAGGTTATTGTGAATTACATAATCGAAGATGTTAGTGGCAGATGTTGCTGTTCAGAGACGGTTTGGAAAAAAAAATGAAATCCAAACGGAAATGTTTTGGCTCCCAAACATGTGAAGTACCGAAGCTTGCTGGCCTCTCGTTTCAAAAGTATCCACACTTTTTGCTTCTGCTTCTTCAAACAGCTTCACCTAACTCAGCCTCTACATGATGTCCAACTGAAAGCACTATTTAGATATTCTCTGACCTCTCAACAGAAAATAAATTAAAAGAAAAAGTGAAAGGTAAATGGAAGCATTCAATTGATTTTCGGGAATATTGAAACGTGCTGCCTGTGGCCTGTTTCACGTGAACATCCTCCAGAGACTAAATAACCCCATGACTCTTGTTTTTTAGAACTGGAATCTAAAGTCCCATTTGAAGGTGAGCAAAAAGGAATTATAAAATAAGACGGTGTGGAAAAAGGCCGTTATCCCTATTCCGCCTTGAAATTAACAGGATTCTCGGTATTTTGACCCTACCATACAATGCATGTTGATGCCGAATGCATGACCTGCAACAGCGCCGGGTACTCAAAACTAAAAGGAATACCTGTGTTTCCAAAGCGTTGATCATGATTTAAGGACATCACAAAGTGCTTTGAAGCTGATGAAGTAACTTTGATAAAAACAAAAAACTGCAGATGCTGGAAATCCAAAACAAAAACAGAATTACCTGGAAAAACTCAGCAGGTCTGGCACCATCGGCGGACAAGGAAAGTATTGACGTTTCGAGTCCTCATGACCCTTCGACAGAACTAGGTGAATCCCACGAAGGGTTGAAATATAAGCTGGTTTAAGGTGGTGGGGGGGGGGGGGTGGTGTTGGGTGGGGGGAGAGAAGTGGAGAGGGGTTGTGTGATTGTAGGCAAAACTAGTGATAGAAGCAGATCATGAAAAGATGTCACAGACGGCAGAACAAAAGAAGACATAGTTGTCGAAGTTGGTGATATTATCTAAACAAATGTGCTAATTAAGAATGGACTTTGAGGCGTGGTTTGTTGACTAATATCGGAGACCCGGGATCCAATTAACCCAAAGATATCCCCCTCAACAAGAAATGTCATAATGGAAAATCATGGATTTTAAGAGGATAATTGTCCCTTAAATATTGGCCACTGCATTTCCGAGGAACTCCCATACGATTTTATTCGCCCAACTGAGTGGTTATGATTGAAATTTAATCGAAAATATTGCAACCCCAAAAGTGTAGTGTTGACTCTCTATTCACCTTTCGGCATCGCACAATTACCACAGAACTGCCCTCTGATTGTGCAGCACTTCAATACCATTGCATTTCCCTGACAGTCCAGATTAGTGGTCTCTGGAGAGGGATTCAGAAACCACAATCTTGCGCTTCAGATGCCTCAATGAAACAGCATGAGCAAAAGTTTGCACATCAGCTTGATAGGCAACCCGTCCATCTCTTTCTACATTCATTCCGTCCATCACCGACGCACAGTGGTAGCAGTGTGTACCATCTACTAGATGCACGGCAGCAAATCATCAAGGCTCCTTTGACAATTCATTCCAAACACTCGACCCCATCACCTAGATGGACAATGGTAGCAGACAACTGGGAAAACCATCAAGTGCCCCTCAAACCAAACATCCACCTGACATAGAACAATTTTGCCATTCCTTAAGTTTCGCCGGTGATAATGCTATCACACCTTTGATAATTTTCAACAGCATATGGACAGCAGCGGTTGAGGAATGCAGCACATACTAGCTTCTCAAAGGGATTTGGCAATAAATGATGGCCAAACTAGTGACGCTGACATCCCGTGACAGATAAAATATACTTTTTTAAGCTGTATCAACAAACGAGGGAGAATGTAATGCAAGGGCAAGAGGAGTGAAGATTTGTGTAAATCATGAACAAAGCGTAGGTCATCAAGAGATTGGAAATGCTTTGTAAATATTAATATCGCTGCCTATTGCATTAATGGTTGGAGATTGGATTTATCTCCAATGTATTTTCCTTCTCTACTGCCGAGAAACAGATGAGGCTATACGTGAAAAGAATGAAGGTAATATATTGAAACATTGAATTTCTGATTTCTGAGCACTTTGCTGAAGATGTTGGTGATACCATTCAAAGTTGCTACACGTTATGCTGCCGATGGTTCACACTGTCGCAGAGCTGCACTCCTGATGTATAAGGTTTCAGTGAGTTACATCATGAAGGGAAAATGTTCCGCCTGGGCTTAAAATTCTTGAAAGGAAACTTTAGGTCAAAATCAGAATTGGACCATTATGATAACATCATTGACTAGGATTGATATCCGTCAGCAAACCAAAAAATGGAATTAAAATTTCAACTTTTATCACGGTGTGCCTAATACTGGGCAAAGTGTAAAGTAACAATATAATGATGGATCAATAAAGAAGCAGATTTAAACAAAGGAGATATGAATTTCAACAAAAATGCAGTGAAATGCAGCAGTGTTTAAAAAGGGTGAAGAGCTATCCATTACCTTACAAGAGAGAAAACAAGCTATAGGACGTTAGAGAAGAATAGAGGAAAAAGTCACCTTCCAGCACCAATAGTTCTGCTGTTCCACAATAATATTAAAATAACACTTTTAAGGAGAGACTCACCGTGTGCAGCACAACCACCCAGACCTCCACCATACCACCACATTCAATAAATGTACCTCACGGTAAAGCGGATAGCAAATTCAATGGCAGCACCCAATGGCGTGGTGAGAGGTCGAAGATGAAAACAAAGGACCGAATATTTTTGTTTTTCACTCAAAGCTTTTATAACAGCTAAAGACGTTCCTTTTCTCTCTCCAGAAATTGCGAATCTGAAGAAGGCTCTGAGGGCAGCAGGTCAGATAAAAGCTAAAACATCTGACATAACATAGGACATATATATTTAACGCATAAATATATTTATATAGATAGATAAATAGTTGGACAAGCAAATAAACAGTCAGATAGACAGAAATATAGAAACATAGTTAGTAAGGCATGCAGGTAGTTATGTACTTAGGTAGATAGTTGTCTGTTTAAGAGGCTTCATAATATTTTAGCTTATTTCAATATGTGGAATTCGCTCCCACAAGGAGCAGCACTAGCTGAATAGCATAGAGGCATTTACATGAAAGCTAGTCAATTATGCGAGGAAAGAAAACTAAATAAAAAGGTTTTGCTGACAGAATTAGATAACAGTACAAGCGACATAGCTCCTGCTGAGCATGCCCACAAGCATAAACAAATTGCAAAGCATTGTCAATTTCTGTGCTCTATTATATTACTCTATATAACTATTCGAGTTATTAATGATGCTGCAATATTTTTTAATAGTTTATGATATGCAGGGGTCGCTGTCAAGGCGCCCGTGCTTAATCAACACCGTGAAGCGAGTAGGGAGCCGGCTTTTTTAACAGTAGCAATCTTCTGTTGTATTTTGTTAAAACTGGGTCGATATGTTCATCCACCAAATACATAGCGAGTGTGGTCCTAGTGTTTCAGGGCGTACACCACATCAATGGCCGTGATCGTCTTTCGTTTAGCCTTCTTGGTGTAGGTGACCGCATCTCTGATGAAGTTCCCGAAAAAATCCTTCAGCAACAGGCTGGGCTCCTCTTAGATCAGACCCGAAACCCGCTTAACATGCCATGGGCACTCCAGGAGGCTGTTGACTGTTTTGATGATTCCCGGGATCTTCTGGAGTGGGTTCACCTACTGCTCAGTTATGGAGGAATTTCAGGATTGTCCCGGCCACAGTGAATTAACGACGAAATAGTTCCAAATCAGCCTTGTGTGTAATTTGGAGGGCAAATTCAACCTGATGATACTTTAATGACTTTGTTTCCCTTGTTGCTCTTGACATTGGAGAGCCCTTGTTCGGAAGGTGTTCTTGCATGGTGTCATGGAGTTGTTGCCGTGGCTCGTGCAAATGATACACAGTGTGTGTCGAATTTGGAGGCAATGAGTTCTTGAAGTCAGTGCTGGGGTGACAGTCAAGCGCATTGTTTTGGTCTTGGTGGTGTCGAGCACTCTCAGTTTGGTTCCAGTCAAGCAGACCTTCCACTCACATCCAAGATTCGTGACCAAAAATGGTGCACTGTGATTTGGCAGTCACAAGGTGATTTACTTGCCTCAGAATATTTTGACCTTTTCTTGCAGAAACAATATGTTCTGCCACATTCAAGTTGGTTGTTTGCAATCCTAAATTTTTGCAATTAAATAAAATTGAACTTTTGTAATGCTAATGGTATTGACTGTTAAGTATTCCACAAGTGTGATGGAATTGAACATTAAAGAGGTGTGGCTTTCACGCCCTCTCAGGCGCACTTCCAGACCTATGTTTTACCCCACATCCGCATACATTTAGTTTTTCTAGTGAATGGAATAAGTACAATCCACTGAAACACATGTAGCTATATAATGCTGCTTAATCGCCGTACCTCCGCACAGATGCATTTGTCCTAAAACAACTGAGAATTGTTTATTGCAACAAGAATGTTTCTATGCTCACCACCTCGAAAGTATCTCCACGCTGAACATTGTTTTCTCTCTTAATAAAATGAACAGAGGAGAAGCTGGCCAAATTAATGAAAGGCAAGTACCCATGTAAACACGCAGTATTGGGGAGGGGCTTGTTTCAGATGCTGACATGCCAATTCGGCATAATCGATCATTCCGCATCACAAAAAAAAACAATTAATTTTAATTTCTAGTAGTGGGGTCCTCCTGTAATTTGATTCTATAAGATTATTTAGATTTTGAGTGGAAGATTAAAAAAGGGCCTTGTGTCTGGATCATATCTTTAATTGATAGCAACAATGGAAATTAAATTCGAGTAATGGACATCAAGTGCGACACAGTCAGGCCTTCTCATGTCGGCGGGGCCATAAAATGCGGCGAGCTATACAAAAGCCCATTGGCGTTGGTGTTGCCAGAATCAAAAATTCTCGCTGGCATGTGGCTCCAAACAGGTGGGCGATCGGCAATTTCCTCTTAAAGGAAAGTTGATATTAGCTGCAGAGTTGGGGGCATAGGTAGGTGGCGGACTGTTGGAGGATGCTGGAGGGTGGGTGTGATTGGCTGTGATAGTATTCAGCAGTTAGATCAAAATAGCTGCTAACTGAAAAGACGCCTTTATGGTGCTGGCCCTGGTTTCTAATGGCCAGTGCAAACAATGAGTTACATTGAGACGGACAGGTGTGTAATCCAGGGTTTAGAGGCAGTGCAGTCTCGATTTTTCCCCTTTGCACTACAGTTGGGAAATACAGGCTCCCTCTGTGGATCAGAAGAAAAAAGATATTGGACAAAGTGCATATCGGAACAACGTGAGGGATTCGAGAGGCTGCTGCTCTACTGGGCCAAGTGGTAAAGGACCTGACAGACAGAACTAAGAGTCTGGGGCAGCAGAGTGAATAACTGTAATCTAAATTAATATTAACAACCTCAAGGGTAAAAATAAATGCATTTACACGTGCATCAACAGCCAATTGTTCCAAAGGACAAGGGATGGAACAATTAAAGCTCTAATCAATGAACGGCGGGAGAAGAGGGGAGTTTGGTTCATGGGACACTGGCACCAACGCCAAGTAAAGAGGGAGGGTCTTTTTTATGAGGTGTTGGTGAGCCATGGGCAAGGCAAGCATTTATTGTGAAATAAGGAGGTCAATGATATTGCTCGTCATCTGTAATCACATTTAAGCCAGACCCGGAAAACACAGCAGATCTACATCCTAAAACAAATTGTTGAAATCAAACAGTTCCTTTCAATTCCAGGTTTTATTAATTCAATTTAAATTCAGAAGTTTTTTTGATCGTATTTGAATCCGACTCCCAGTGCATTTGCTAGATGTTCTATAATTGCTAATCTAGCGCCGTTGACATGTCGCCACCATCTGCCCTCAAACTGCATCTTCACTATTGTAATCAGCAGCACTTGAACAGGGCGCCTATACACGACATTGTGAACGGTATGACCAGGGCTGTTGACAGGGAATGAAAGTAAAATGAAATGTTGGGTGGACTATTGGAAGGAACATTTAGAAAACTCAAAAGAGAAGTTGAAGCAGAAGAACGGTACAGCGATTTGAATAAAGATAATGACAGTGACACAGGAATGGATGGCGTTTCAACTGTATTCTTGTGTTAGCAAAAAGGTCCATGTAACTAATCGTGGTAAGTAAGAGATCAAAATATTTGTCTAATGACCATTACAGAGGCCTGATTAAAGTTAACCGAAGCTAGAAATTGAACATTCATTTGTAACAGACAGTATTTGTAACAGACAGGCAGCAGAGGAAAGAGGTAAAAAGTGAATAGCCTAGTCAGAGCATGGTTCCTGTTTGGATAACTCTTTGAGATAACCAGAACAACCAGGCTTGGCTGACTGCTTCCTTCTCAGGTATATGATTGAATCATTATATCATGAAATTAAGCAAGTTTGAAAAAGTTGAATTAATTAGATAAGGGATCACCAATGAATGGATATGTTTAATTTTCTTGTTGAACCTTATGTTGCATTGCAAGTACTTAATATAACTAAGTTGGTTTTCTCTTCAAAGCGTTCTGAAAAGCAGCAATGCAATATTGGGTGTTGAATTCAGCTTCCAGGAAAGAAGGAATAATTGGGTTGATTGTGAAATTCCAGTCACAGTGCTGTTAACAACATTAAAAATTAAATCGACCGAGCTTTTATTCCCTAAAATTTGGAAGAATGAGAGCTGATCCCATAGAATCATAGCAAGTTCTAACAGGGCTTCACAGTGTAGATGCAGGGAGGATGTTTCCGCTGGCTGCTTTGGGCTGCAGGTCTTGAATCATGGGACTGTGTCTCAGAATATGGGGAAGGCCATATAGGACTGAGACAAGGTGGAATGCCTTCACTCAGTGCTCGGTTAATCTTTGGAGATGTTTACCACGGTGGATTGTAGAGGCTCAGTCATTGAGTGTCTTCAATAATAAGATCGATATATTTCAACATTTTAAGGCATGAAGGGATACGGGAATAATGTGATAAATTGGTGTTGAAGTAAAAATCCAGCCACGATCTCACTGAATGGCGGAGCAGGCTCAAAGGATTGAATGGCCGACTTATTCTCATAGCTCATGCGTTCTCGTGTTCTTAATATAAGTACCATCACAGGGGAGCGGGGTTCTACTTCTGCATAGCAGTTCTGGACTCCTTCACGAGTCTGACCTTATGTGGCTGTGTTTCCAATTCCCATTACCAGAGGCATAGAAATGCCTTCTAGTTAAATATTTGGTTCAGCCCCAGGCGAAATAAAAACATTTCGTGCTGATGGCTTCACTCAACCCCCTGCCACCATACCCAGCAATGTCTAGCTCCCCAAAACACACACAAACACAAGCACCGCCAACTGTATGTAACTCTTTTGTTAAAAAAAGCAATTAAACTGAATTAACAAAATCTGTGAGGAAGTAAAAGGCAGCCCGTTAAAGGGAAACTGCAAAAACAAAAGAACATTTTTAATGAAAGCTTTCAAATATTAAACCAAAATGCGATCAAGGGTGTCCATAAAGTGCACCATTCCTTACAGTGCCCATGGAGCACGGAAGGGCTCGGCAGTGCTTGCAGAAACTGTTTTTTCCCTCTCCAGGGGCACATGGCAATGAATGTAGCAACAGAAAATGGCTAGATAGTCAGGCCAGGCAACGCCCTCTATCGCCCACTGCCTGGGAATATTGGATGGCAACTTGACCAGACACAGGAGCAAGTTCACGAAGAGTTGCTCATCCACCACACCCGCTTCTGCATGGGTGCTCAGAGATGAGAAGTGTGGGGCTGACATGCAAACAAAACAAAAGCAAAAGGTTTTTCAAGTAGCCAAAAAGGCTCTGCAACCAACTTCATGTAATTCTACCAATCTATTCGTACCGAAAACAAAAATACCTGGAAAAACTCAGCAGGTCTTACAGCATTTGTGGAGAGGGATATAGTTAACGTTTCGAGTCTGTATAACCCTTCATCAGAACTCAGACATATAGAAATTGGATGAAATATAAGCTTTTAGAATTGGCTGGGACAGTACAGCTGGACAGGAGGCCGGTGAGGGGGCCAAGAAATGACTAACAAAGATGTCACAGGCAAAATGAAAAAGGGGTATTGACAGTGGTGATATCTAAAGGATGTGGTAATGGTGACATTAAGGGAAGCAAGCTAGTGGCAGATGTCCCTTGTGTGGTTCCTAACATCGGTGCCATTATTGACTGGGACATGAGTCCCCAGTCAAACATGTGCCCTATAATAAAGGCCGACAATTTCCACCTTGATACAATTGTCCGGCATAATCCCGACTTTAGTACAAATGCTGGAGATACCCTTTTTGAAGATTTTGATATCTCTTGACTTGGGGATTCGAACGCCATCTGGGAGAGTGCTTTTATGCTGACATCTGCGAACTCCCGTCATTTACTCACACCAATGGCTGAATGACGTGATCACTGGCAGGCGGAGAGTTCTGCAAAAGGAATTCTGCAGTCACTGCAACTTTGATAAGAATTAATTGTGACTAATAGCGCTAAAGCCGACTTGCACAACGTCACCTCTCCAAAAGTGTGCTGGAGGGTGAGATATCCCATCTCAGAAGCTGCAGGCACGAACAACAAAGCAATGGCGAGCTTGTTAAAAGATCACTCTTGAATTTGACAGTGGCAGGTGCCCCATCAGATGATGAATCGATTGTAGTTAGTATTCATAGTGAAGATTAGTGCATCGTTGAGTCTGGCCAGGTAAGTCAACTTACACAAAAAAAGGAAAATATTGGAAAAACACAGTGGGTCTAGCAACATCTGTGGAGAGAGAAACAGCGTTAAAGTTTGGAGTCCGCATGACACTTCATAACAGCTGAAAAGAAATGAAAATATGATTCAATTTATACTGTTTATGGAGGTTGGAGCAGGTGAAGGTGGATAGAACGCCAGCGATATTTGGGGACAAGGAAGAGATTGACAATGATGTCATGAACTAAATGTCAAGGGGCATGTTAAAGGCAGTCATAAGGGTTAAAAAAGTTATTGTCAGTGGCAAAGGTAAGAAAGCAGAATGTGATAAAAGCAGAACAAGGGCCATCATTCTGTAAAAAGTGATAACTAAACATGAACAGTTAACAGATGGCCATTTTGGGGATGGCGTAGGGAAGAGGTCGGTGGTCGCAAAAACCATAGAAAATCTGACAGAAGGGGCATGAAAAAGAAGATAAAACCATGGATAAGTGAATAATCATAAAAAAGAGGTTAAAAAAGAAAAAATGAATATAGAAAAAAGGAAATTAAGAAAGGGGTGAGCAAAGAGTAAAGAGCTCATGGCCTGAGGTTCTTGAAGTCAGTGTTAAGTCCAGAAGACTGTAACATGCATAAAGTGAATTTAACTTTGATGTAAAATGAAGCAAAAATGCTCTGGACGCTGGAAAACTGATATAAAAGCAGAAAAATATGGCGGCATTTGTGGAGGGGTGAAGCAGATTTAAAGAGGGTAGAAATATCATGGATTTTATTGTGTTGAAGAGAGGTGTTGAAGCAGGTGGAGCAAAATAGAAGGGCAGGGATAGGTGAGGTTTCCCGAGGGATTTGACGGTGATGTCACTGATAAAAGACGAAAGGACTTGTAGTGATATTATTAAAGGCAAATGAAGTTGATAATGGTGACATGAATGTCAGACAGCAGAATGTACTAAGGGCGGGGTATTGGCTCCCTGAAAGCAAAATTTAAGAACGAGTTGAAAACTGACCTGTAAGGGTCTTGGGAGAAGATTGCCAAATGAAGGGCAAATTTCATGGTCTGATGTACTTGTGGAGCTCAATGTTTAGTGATGAAGGCTGCACTGGATCGGATCAGATGATTCAGTGTTGTTGCCTCACTTTAAAAAAGCAAACTAGAATAGCAGCACATCATCCTATGTTTAGTCACTTCACCGGCTTCATGAGTTCACAAAATGTCTGCCATCGAACTCTGTCTTCCATGCTGATATTTTCTCCATCCCACTTCCCCCACTTATATTTTGTTTTGAGAGCACGCTGACCCTTGTTGTGCCATTAACACATTCTGCTACGTGAACTTTAAGCAACCTCTGACACCTGCCTTAGTCTTCAACACTATCTGAACACTCCCTGTGTCTTGTACTTATGACATATTTGTCAAATCTCTCCTGGGTTTGTATGTAGATCCAGCAGATTCCATCCTGTTACTTCCACAATATAACATTCCTTATCTTTCTAGCCCTCTCCAGCTCTGAAAAAGAGACGTATGGAATCGAAAATTTAACTCTGTTCCTCTCGGCACTGAGGCCGCCAGGCCTACTCAGTTTTTCACGGCATTTTCAGTTTTTCTTTTAATTTTTGATTAATCTTTGCCAACCATGTCATACTTCATCCGTGGTAGGCGTTATTGTTTTAATGCAACAAACCTCCCTGCTTTCAACATTGAGGAATTATACAGTTATTACCTAATGCCATCCATATGACCTTCGCCATCAGAGCGAGGCAGGGAAGGCATTGAAGAATCACCAAATCTGCTACCAAATTCAGTGAGGCCGTCCATAATGCCCTCCAGCATGCAATATATGAGAGACGTCACCGGCTCAACCCCAGCACTGGGAAGAGAAGAACGCCCAGACAGAATTGTGCTGTATGGGAGGAGGTGGCCAATGATGTCAATAAAGTTGATGTAGTGATGACGACTTGGCTCATATACCTCGAAATGTCGGTTGCAGATAGCTAGAAGTCTCCTTGCATTCCCTCGGGGCGGCATACATTCGCCTGCACCCAGTCCGAGGTTTTTTGGATTCTCCCTGACCCTCGGAGTCAGCCGCTGCTCGATCCCTTTCATGAAGAACCTCAGCATCCTGAGTCTCCACCCCCTGTGCCCTTCTACCCCTCCTTCCCTCCTCCCCACTGGAAGCTGTGTCTCCAACTGGGAAAACATTCTCCGCCTGTCTCAGGCACATTTCACCTCTCAGGCCTGGGTAGTGGGCGGGAAAACATTCCATCAAAAGAGCCCTCTGAACCGGAGAGGCGTGCTGCACATATGAAATATCCTAACGATTCCTTTGTCCATTCAAGTGAGCAGCCCCTGCAGTCAAAAGAGTTTGACAGGCAAAGCTGAGTATATGGTCTCTGCTGCCCTTCTAAAACCCGCCCATAGCAGTTGCACTTTTAAAAAAAAGATTCCCCACCTGTTGTATTACGCACCCTGGAGGCTTATTATTGCCTTTTGGCTGTATCACTTCAATATCATTGGGATTGTATTAATTGAATTGACTTTTAAGTTGACATATAACTAACGCGGGCCTATTGCCGACCTCTTGACACACCTGCCTGCCATATTATCGGAAATCTGGCGTGCGAACGTTGCAAACAGCGTGCAGGGTCATTACGCTCCATTATGCTCTTCGCAAAGAGGGAAACGGTCCTGGTGTTGGAGGTTACATTTCTTCCACAAGCCTGGCTGAACCATTGCCACTATTCTGGAAAGCCTAGACTCGGGCCGGGAACAAATCCTCTTTTTCTTTTGAAATTGTCATAATCATGGTCTTCAGAGCACGCCACCTCTGCATCCCTACATAAATGTACAAACTACTGCATCCCGCAGAACTTTGTGATATTTCTGCCCTGTGGAGGGCATCATTCATCCTAATCACTGCGCCATCGAGGAGTGCGCCTTCAGCTGCCTAGTCCTGATACCCTTGAAAAGCCCCATCTAAACACCTCCTAGTCTTAATCACTTATTTTATTTCCATTTAGATGTGTATTGAAAACTGCGCACATAACAAACCATTTAGCCATTATCACTGATATTACCTTAGGTGGCAAGTCGCCAAATTTTGTTTAATAATGCAGAGGTTGATGTTGAAAGGTCTATCTAAATATGGACAGTCACTTTTTTTTTGAACACCGAGTATATTACTCACAAGTATCACGCATTCTGACTATTTTAATTGCTACTGTCGCTTCCCAACGGTCTGGTAATGACTACAGGTTGTTTCTAATTCATAAAGTGAATAACCTGATGAAAGACAAGAGTATAGGTGACGAAATAATAATACATTGCACCCGAATCCATTATTTGAATTTCACTTAGTCACGCCATATAATGACTGTCCCCTGTCATATTACCAAATGTTTAATTAATTTGAATGCCCTTCACTGTTTTGATTGGTAGGTGTAGGCCAGGACTGCACAAAGATGGGTAAGTAAACGGAATTGTTATCAGTCTTTGGAAAAACCCATCTTACAACACTTCACACTCGGTTCTGGGCAGCGAGCTTCAGGAAGCCTTCGCTCAAGTGCAACTCGAAATCGTCCGAATCAACTCTTATTGACCAAGGCAGGAATGGGGAGCAGTGGCTACAGAAATGTACATTGTCTTAACTCGCTGGCGAAAAAGAGGTTGGGTCTTTCCGATGGAAGATTTGAGAGTGCCGTTATGGAGAGATACTTTTCTCTCGGAAAAGTTTACAAATAGATTTAAGACTCCCAGGGATGGTATCAAGAGCCGCATCTTCACTCAAGGGGTAGTTGAGATCTATAACTCAGCCCTTTAAAAATCAGTTGAGGCTGGATGATAAATTTAAATTACAACATATAGAACGCTTCATCTTTTGGGGGATTTAAATATCCTGTTAAGCCACCAAGACGGATAGGTTGAAGGGGCATGAGCATTAGCCATAAACACACTGAAGGATGAAATAGACCGAGGGCGTGGATTGGCCACATCCTATCCCTGTGCAGAATATTTTAATTATATTTCTTCAAAGGCAAGTGCCTAAGGATTCTAATGGCAATAGCTACCAATGAATGACATTAGTTGCAGTATTGGAGAAAGATGCAACGATGAAGGAGGACATTCAGCCCATTCGACCTCTGCCAGTTAATTGAAAAATGGCGTGTGATTAATCCATTCCCTCATAAGTGAGAAATGGTCGCTCACAAGCCTGCATCGTATACCTTTGAAATAATTTTGTGCAATGAATTCTATATCATAATAAATTTCAGTCCCTTTTAAATGCACAATCCCACTTTTGTTCAAACCTGTTTCTCTTTATTCCACGAAAGTTTATTTCGTTGCTCCTCGTCCAAATGCTAAACACTTGACATGAAAGCATCGTGCAAATTAATCGCAAACTTGTCTAAAAACGTAGGCAGGTCACACATAAGAAACGCAAGGTGTCAATGTACAGGGACGCTGGTTGCCAAAGTGAGATTCAAATAGAAAGTTCTGCTAGCCAAATGAGTTTCGAATCTAACCTGATGCATGCTCCTATAATTACAGAGGAACAGTTACGAAAGAAAATGATTGGTAAGATCCAATGTTTCGTGGTTGTCATTTACTTTCATTTAGCAGAAGGTGCTGTCAAAAAGCACATTCTCCTCTCTTTCGCATGAAACTGAAACTTTTAGTTAGTTACGAGACTGATTTTTGCCAGAATGGGGGTAAATCCGCAAGAACTGAAACACATGCAATCACAAGAGCAATTACAGCGGTCAGAATGCTCTGGTCTATCCAGCCTGGGCCATATTGTTGCGGTGCTGCATTTATCATGTCATGTCCACTCCTCTGCTCCATAAAAAATAATTTGATCCCCTGGTCTGTGATGGGACCAACATAAAACCGATCAAGTTGCAATGGAGAATCTGGGAAATTCCTCTCTGATGCAAGCAATAAGCTTTGGAGGCCAATCTGCTTGGCATTCCCTGAAACACTTTAGAAAGAAAGGATGTCTTCCTCAACCAGAAGTACATACAGTTCTGGCTTGAAGGCATTGGACAAAAATATTGCAAAGCAATGCTCATTGCATTGGTCCCCCATTCTCTTTGAAAAGAACCAGCACCTGAGATCTAACTTAGGCTTAGCCCAACGCCAATTAAAATGGTGACACCAACAGGCCACCTCAGGCTTCCCTCCAACACATGGAATGCAACAAGTGCCATATGAAACACAATTTTGCCGTTTTCATCATCACATAAACATTATCATTTTGTGAGTGTGCTTCGTACAGCGAGAGTGCACATTGTAAAGGGCGACAAATGGTGGGCCAACGGAAGTGAGGGGCACCCAAGGCCAGATCCAGAGGGTGGTAGAAGGATATAGTGAAAGGGCCACAGAGGAACTTTAAACAGAAGGAGAAAATTCACTTCCGTGGCTGGAATGGAAACCAATGCAGGCCAATGAGCAGATGGTGATAATGAGCGAGAGAGATCTGACGGGAGCTGGTATATGGTAGAAATATGTGTGCTATGAGATTCACAGTGGCTGGGAGGGCACTAGAAAAGTTGAGTCCATTGGCAAATTAAGTCACTCAATATGCTGTTAGCAAATATGTAAGCCATAAGACAGTCTGAATTCATGCGGAGTGAGAGACGAATGGGTAATATATTCATAGAGATCTTGGGGCAATCGTTCCGTAGCCTGAACAGTACGAGTTAAGCATTGAAATCTCACTCATTTACGATCTGAATCCTCCCAGAGATATGTATAATCGCATGCTTAAACAATGCAACATTTACTGCAATTTAAACTTGCATTGTGTATCTAGAACTTGAACACCTCAAAGTAAAGTGCCGTAAGTAACACCAAATATTGCATAGTTAGAGTTGCCAAGGACGGGTTGGGGGTTGTAGATGCGGATGGTGACGTAGCGGTAATGGCACTGAAATGGTGACCCAGATGTCCAAGTTAATGGAATTTAAATTCAAGGAATAAATCGGAAACATAAAGCTTGCCTCAGTGATGGTGACCATGAAAATATCATTGATTGCTTTTAAACCCACCTGTTTCACTAATGTTATTTCTTGAAGGAAATCTGACATCCCAACTTATTCTGCTTGATGGCCATGGTCCTGAAGTCGCGCAGGAGTGGAAAAATCTCCCATCAAGAACCTTCTTCAGTTCTAGCACCTCTGCCAGGTTAACACTGGACCTTATCACTTATATGGAAAAAAAAAAAAACACCTGCTTATTCAATCTATCCGTGGCAGTTCTCTAAGATGAACAGCCTCTGGCAATTAGTAATGTCACCAGCTCCGTTTTGCTTTCGTTATTGTCAACCATTTTTCCACTAGCCTGGTGCCTCCAGATATATTTAATAGACCGCAATGTTTTGCATTTATAACAACATATATGCAGAACATAACTGCGGGCAGTAATCCACTTGTGTCTAACCAATGCACCTGTAAGCAAGCTTTTTACAAGGCAGAGAATGTGCAATCGAACCAATGTCAGTCGAGCATAAAAAATTTCACGGCATTCCAAGAGAATGCATCCTGGTGTTTCTGGAGGCCTCAACTGTGCACATTATTCCCTGTGTCCCGAGGTACTGTAATGCTTATTTCACAATTATCCAGGGATTGGATAACCATGGGAAATGAAGGCAAAACTGTGCACAGTGCACTAAATGACATCTCGTTTATCGGAATGAGCACTGTCCAGGTACCCAAATTGTATGGAGACTAGAACTAGGCAGAGCACGCTAAGTTGTTTATTTTGTCTGAAGATCAGGATTATGCTCATAATTTCGAGTGTTATCTAAATAATAGATATGTAGCGTAGAAAAGTATGTAGTGCTCTCTATGTTCTCTCAAAAATTATATGGGATCAAATTCTACATTTATGTTTGTGTGATCTGTCTAAGGCGTTCATGTGCTAAAACTTTTTGATAAACCTATAAGCGCTGGCTAACTGAGAATTTATGCAAGATTTTGCTGAAAGCGCACCCTGTGTTACCCTATAATTTGTATTTGACTCCTTGTTGGAAAATGGCTTTAATGCAAAATGGGGACATAATGCCAACCAGCCTTTATTAATTAAACAGTGTCTCAGAAGAGCTTCCTTTTCTTTTTAGAGAAAGATTTGGAAGAAAAAGACTTGGGTAAAAACGAAATACGTTATATAAATTTTATGCTTGCTTTCCAACGACTCATTGTTGTTTACTTTATATGAGATGTAGACTAGGGTAAAAAATTTAAAAGCCAACTGCTAAACACCACAAGCTAATGGATTGTATTTGGCGCTTTCCACAGAACTCCAGAAACTGAAGGAAGCAGGGAAAATTGGAGGTTGGTAAAATGTATTTTTGAATGTTTTCCAAGATTGTGAGGGACATTATGAAGAGAATCAAGCATGTCAATACTGTGATATTAATCTTGCTAATCACTGATCTCGACATTTTCTTTATTAGATCCATCTATTGGAAAACTGCTGGCAAGGCCAACATTTATTTCCCACCACTAATCACCCTTGAGAAGATGCTGATGCTTTTCCTTGTAATGCTGCAGTCTTGTGGAGACAATTTTCGCAGGTGCTACTGGAAAGCTGATTACAGGATTCCAAACCAAGTGACAATGAGGAAGCAAATATGTTACAACCGCAGGATGGCCAGTGATAGGGAGCGGACATTGTTCTTGTTGTTTTTTTCCAAGTAACTGATGCCCTTGTCCGTCCACAATGTAGAAATACCATCTTTGGAAAATGTTCAAAATTCCTTGGCGATTCTCTGCCTTGCCTTTTAAGGCGACAGGCACTGCAGGTGACCTGCACTGGTCGCATTGCAAATTTTTGTTTGACGTTTTAATTTCATGTCTTCTTGTTCTTCATATATTTCATCACCAGGAGGATATTATCTCTCCATTTCTGCCTACCAGTTCTCTTAACATTTAAAAACACCTCGACTACATCAAAGTTACTTATTCCATTATAAATGTATCCAAGTTTGGGCAACCTGTCCTCAGAGGTAAATCACCAGAATCTCATATGTAGGTTTCCCATCTTTCTATGTCGCTTCGTGGACTGAGCATTATTTTGGTTTAACCACCTTTAATAAATGTCGACTAATGTTCTGAATGGAAAATTAAAGATGAGTTGAGAGAGGCGCCAAAACTGGTTCCAGCTTCTGTCTCAGGTAACACGTTGAAAACCCTTGTCATATCAAAGATTGTCCAATGAAACATTATTTGGGAGAATTTTGTAAAGAAAAAAAACCTTGTGTTCTAATTGATTATTCTTTCTTTATATGAGGAACAGAAGCTGAGAACTGCGCCGATAATGAAGGTATCATCATTTGTGAGATATGGGGTTCGAAGTGGATTTTTGCTTTTCAACTATGCACAGTTTTATTTTCCAGCAGATGTGATCAGCTAAATAAATGCAAGTTTCTGTGCACGTCTCTCTCAGGCCCTCTCAAACCTTCTGCAAGAATGACTTAAGAAGAAAAGAGTGATCCCAATTGTGATTGCCTCTCTCACCAGCTCACGGATTTCAAAAGTAATTTGCAGCTAATTAAATCTCCTTGGTGTCAACGCTCTTGTAGGCAAAAAAGCAGCTCTATCAAATCATCAAATGTAAGCTCGCCCCAGCAGCAATGTATAGCGGCTGCATTAGCCATTTTTTTACTGGTAGAATTTTGAGAGATTGTGGTACAGGATATTACGGAGGACGCTCACCCCCCACCCCCCTCCCCCCGGCTCAAGGTCCATGGGACTCATGGGGCCTGGTGCCTTCAACCAAAGTAGCAGACTAAACCTCAGTTCAACATTTCTTCTGAAAGAAGTTCCCATCTACTTGACTGTATAGGGAATAAGGGGTTGCATTTTCTCTACTGGGAGTCGACCTACTTGCATGACTGCTGCTCATAATATCTATAGTTGCTCAGATCTTCAATTCCTTAAACCTTTGGCGTGTCCTTGTCGCACGTGATTCATCCTACCAATGCTTTCAAAACCATCACTATTGATGTTACCTGCGGCAGGTTTGTGGTCAAACGACTGTTCATTATCCTAAATATGTAGCCAATAAACCAAAACTTTTACCATAGCTTGTGATTCCCATTTCTTCTAGAACTTCAAATGCTCCGGCAGAAATACAGTTGAGTATTCATTTCTATTATTGTACTATTCCTGCAGAATTGTGTTCATTCTTTCCCACATAAATGGAGACAGTCCTCGAAATACCTGCCTCTGAGCATATTCTGGGTAATGGATTCAGGATTGCACGGAAAGTTGCTGCTGGTAGCTGTTGAAGCACTCAATAGGAGCAGTGTCTTAGTAAAACTGCCCAAGGAGAAAACTGAGTGAATGTATGTGCGAGTGGTGTAGGGAGGGGTGGTGGGGGGTGGAGAGGGGGGAGCGAGTTGGTCTATTGTAAGACACAATTTCGATGCCGCCCTATTCTGCCTCTCCAAGCCTTTAGAAGGGCTTGCAAGCCAGCATTTACTGTCTTGCTGTTGACTTCTGAACATTCAAAGTGGCACCAAAATCACTACGATTTATGTTAGTGCAACATCGAATAGACTCAGGGTTCAGGAGTTCTGATTCTTTTAAAATACATTTCATTCATATAATTTGCAAAAGTATATTCAAAAAGTATTCGACTTGCAATTTTAAGAAACTACAATGAAATTCAACTTGTCACCATACAGTAAGTTCCATTCTTAGATGCCTCACGGCATTGCAATACTCCTCATATGCACAATGCACATTCCATGAAGGCATTCAGCCCAAAGGCAGAAGAATTGAAATTAAAAATTAAAGAAAGTGCGATACAATTTAACACCCCTCCATACAGTATTCTACAGCCCACTGTGCCTCATAACATTTGTAGTAGTCTTGATATTTGCACAATGCATTCCATGTTACATATACATCATAAAAGATTTAACACAATTTCCAGACTCTCCATGTACTATGGCAGAACGGGCCTAGACAGCAACATTTCACCAATGCATGCTGCACCAAGCTGTCCTGCATACCTCAGCGCAGAAACTTTGACATGTCGCAGTCTGCAACGCTCGGTGAAGTACAATACTTTGCACCAGCATGTTTTGAGCATACAAAATATAGCATTTCGCCCCGTTGATGGTCCTTTTATAACCACCGACCTGATAGAATGTCCTCGTACCTTTAAAAGCATCGACTGGTCACCATTCAACATTCTCTCATCTAAATGTAAGACGTCAAATGCATTCAGACTGATTCTGTTCCCTTCTTCAACCTGCCCAGCGTCTGTAGCATATCAAAACCACACCCACCCCACATCCCCAAAACCCAATTACATTAAGAATGTATTTTTTTTTCCCGAAGAGTCTCTTCAATTCAATAGGAGAATGGAAGGTGACCACATTCAAAGACAAGCATTGTTACAGGGCTCGAGAGATTAGATGCAGAAAGGATCTTTGCCCTGGCTGGGGGTCTACAACGAATTATCGCAGTCCCAAAATAAGAGGCAAGTCATTTTGGACCAAAATGAAGAGTAATGTCTTCACTCAGAGGGTGGTAAGTTTGGAAATCTCTCCACCAGTTGGGGCTCAGTAGTTAAGTATGTCCAAGAATGTGATGGAATTCTGCATATTAAAACATCAAAGGTTTTGGTGACTGCACTGGAAAATAATACTGAGATACCAGATTAGGCATAAACTCATTGAATGGAGGAATGGGGTGAAATGGCTCATTGGTGAAATCTTGCCCCTGATTATTATGTATTGATGGGCTACCGTTCTCTGTTTCTCTCCATCTCCATAGTTGATGCCTGTATCAAACTTCTAGGTAAGCTTGAACAGATTTTAACAAATGTCATCACTTGGCAAATAATTTGAATTTTCCGTCTTTGATATCCATCATTTGGCATCTCATTCCTTGAGAGCAGTTGCAATTAGCAATCCCATTAGTCTTCCTTCCCTGTTCTTCTCCCGGGGCACTAATGCATTTTTTTTTTCGAATGTTCATCTAAATTCCCTTTTCAAAGGTATAATTCAAACTTCCTTTAAAGCAAAATGTTCCAATTCCTAAGGACTGACAATAAGACACACAGCCACAAATCTCCACATTTGAACTTCAGTAGATTACCTTTACTGCACAGCAGTCGTTAACCACATCTCCTGCAACTGGAAACAATTTCTGCTGAGGTGCTTCATATAACAAGGAGAAGGATTTATATTTCCCTAGTGGTTTTCAAAAACAGCAAGGAATTTCTAAATGCCCTTCAAAACCATTATTTTTTTTGAAGTGCCGTGCTAAAATGCCACGCCCTTAACTAATGTTGCAAGTCAGAAAAAGCAGCAGAAAATGTCTTCAACATAGGAAGATACCAATTTTAAAAAAAAGATTTTTTTTTTCTGTTTACCGATGTTCATTAAGGGATAATTGTTGGTTGCAATACCAACTCAGTCCTCCCCTCTGAATAGCGCTCTGGGCTCACTTATAATCTCCCCCAGTTGACAGATGGGGCACTGACATTACAACTCGTGTGAAAAAACATAATTATGGCAATTCAGCTTTCCTTCAGCAGTGGCCACAGATGGCTGCATATTCATCTGTCTTCTGGCAGTGCTTAAATCAAAAAAATTCTGAAGCCAAATCTGATAAAGGTAGCACTGACACACAGAACACACATCTGTTCAACCCCCCATACAGCCCGACACATTCTGTCTTGAAGCATTCGAAAGCACACAATTTAAAGTGAACAAATAAATGTTGCGATGCAATACTGTAGGGTTGAATATCACAGTTCCACTGAAGACAACGGGATAGATATGAAGCACGAGTACAAGGACAATACACTGTATAATGAAATCAAAAGTGGAGATAAATATTCTGCAACTATTTAGTGGATCAATGATTCCCCTGTTGCCACGGAGGTGATGTCCATTTCTGAAGAAAAGTACTCAACCGGACACCATAAATATGCGCCCTTATTACCACGGGAGCTGAAAGGCCTGCAGAGTGTTTCCAGCGCCTTCCGTTCTCTTTTTTTCATGTTAACTTTGTTCATTTGCTGTCAAATAGGCGATGGTTAATCTGCCTACAGTGCTGTGCAGCGCCCCAAAACTTCCCACAGATTCAGTGAGGGTACATTGGCTAATGGTATAAATTAAACATTGGCCGAGAAAAGATAGAACTCTGTCTGTTTTGGATTAAATTGTTATTCAACTCAATCATAAATCCTCTTCCCATTTAGAGCTTGAGGACAAGCTACGAAATGCCGGAGGTAGGACTGAATCCTGTCCAATTTGGTCTCAAATCCTTATGCCTGTGCAATAGAAACGGAAGGACAGGAAGAGAATGATTCACTCCCGGAGTTCGTTTGGTCCCTAACAATGTTGGGTCAATGGATCAACACCTCTCCATCCAAGCTTTAGTTCCACCCACATTGCACATCTTTTTGTATCATTGAATAGAAGAAGTTCTTTCAATTTCTGATTTAAAGATCTTAAATGAAAATATTTTTATAAGGATGTGTAGGAGGGAAACACACCACATAGCCCAATTAGTTTGTGTTGGTGTTTTGGTACAACACGAACTTGAGCCAATTCTATCTGCCTCAAAAAGTAAGCTTTGTTTGCCTTTCTACGCAAACAATTTCCTTACAAATCCGCAATGAAAATCATCAGGTTACATTTGACATTGAAGTGCAAACGAAACTGCAATTCATTTTCGTCATTTAACAGTTGGAACCCTGGCCCCACCCACCACCCCCCTCCCCTCACCTCCACCATTCGATCGAATATGTGCTGTCCTGCTCCACAGATATAATCACAGAATCCAGCACAGAAGTAGTACTTTGGGCTCCTGCCAGCACTCTGAAAAGGCAAATAAGCCAGTCCCCATTTTCCCCCCTTTACTCAGTACCTCTGCAAATTTGATCAAATTCCTAAATATGATATTTGAAGCGACTTCCACCAATTGCTCAATCAATAAAAGAATGTGAGTAGAGCAGTGGAGACACAGGAGAAAAGAGAGTGAAGCGAGCGGCAGAGAGACAGAATAAAAGAGAGAGTGGAGAGTGTCAGAGACAGAGGATAAAATAGTGTGAGGAGAGCCGAGAAGACACAGGATTAAAAAACACGAGGAGAGCTGGGGAGACACAGGGTAAAAGAGTGCCAGGAGAGCCGAGAAGACGCAGGAT
The DNA here is from genome assembly GCA_026770705.1 of Isurus oxyrinchus. Classification (NCBI taxonomy): domain Eukaryota; kingdom Metazoa; phylum Chordata; class Chondrichthyes; order Lamniformes; family Lamnidae; genus Isurus; species Isurus oxyrinchus. Next base: position 6,386,810 of record JANJGN010000034.1, read on the forward strand.
AAAAGAGCAAAGGAGAGCAAGACAGAGGATAAAAGAGCGCCAGGAGAGCGAGACACGGGATGAAAGAGTGCAAAGAGAGCGCTGGAGACGCAGGCTAAAAGAGAGGGGAGACAGCAGCGGAGACATAGGATAAAGGAGCACAAAGAGAGTGGCGGAGACACAGGATGAAAGAGCACAAAGAGAGTGGAAGAGACACAGGATAAAAGAGCGCGAGGAGAGTGGAGGAGACACAGGATAAAAGAACGTGAGGGGAACAGGGAGACAAGATAAAACAATGTGAGGAGAGCAACGGAAATACAGGGTAAAAGAGTGCAGTGAGATCCGCGACAACAAATAAAAGCACGCGAGGAAAGCAGCGGAGTCACAGGATAATAGAGCGCAGGGAGAGCGGAAATGTGGATAAGGGAGCATGAGCAGAGCCGTGGAGACACAGGATGGAAGACTGCGAGCAGAGTGATGGAGACACAAGATGAATGGGCGCGAGGAGAACGGGGGCACAGCATAAAAGAATGCAAGGAGAGCGATGGAGATACATAGTAAAAGAGTGCAAGGAGAGCCAAGACACTGAATAAAAGCACGCAAGGAAAGCAGCGGAGTCACAGGTTAAAAGAGTGCCAGGAGATCGGAAACATGATTAAGAGAGCGTGAGCAGAGCATTGGAGACACACGATAAAGGAGAGCAAGGAGAGTGAAGACACAGGGTAAAAGGGAGTGGCGGAGGCACAGGATAAAAGAGTGCACGGTGAGCAGAGGAGACACAGCGTAAAAAAGGGTGAGGAGATTGGCAGAGACACAGGATGAAAGATTGCGAGTAGAGCCGTGGCGACAAAGGATAAAAGACTGCAAAGTGAGCAGGGACACAAGATAAAAGCGTGCGTGGAGTGTGGAGACACAGGACAAAAGAGCGCGAGGAAAGCAGCAGAGTCAGAGGATAACAGAGCACCAGGAGAGTGGAAGCACAGGTTGCAAGAGTACTATGAGAGCAGAAAGACAGGGTAAAAGAACGCGAGGAGTGCGGTGGAGACACAGGATTAAAGAGGGCGAGGAGAGTTCCAGGGATCAGAGTCGGAGGGCAGAGAGGAGGAGAGGTGAGGTTAAAAACATGACCTCGGGGATTCGTGGACCTCGGGTCTTAGCGAATAATTAAAAGTGGCATCATGGTAAATCTCTTACTTGATTGGCTGGATAGAGAATCTACACTGAATTTGAAAATAAGACGTGGTTAAACAAATGAAACCAAATACAATAATCACTTAATTAATACGTAGAGGGTATCTAGACCAGAATCTTAGGGATTAGTGTCTTAAAATTTAGCATTTATATTAGAAATATAGCCATAGGGAACCCTACTTAATAAGGAGTCAATAAGCAGTTATTAGATTTACATTATTTTATTAAATATTTCTAGAAATGTCAGTTGCTGCGGTGAAGTGCTTCATCTTTGGGATGTGGGAAACCTTTAGCGCTTCAAGTTTCCCGGAGGACAACATCTGGAGGAAGTGCACCCAATTGCAGCTCCCTACAAACCCACATTGATCAGTTCGAGCAGCAGGTGGATGCACGTAGGAGCATTCCAGTGGCAGAAAGCGCCATTGCCAGGGGTTTTGGAGACGTGGTCACACCCAGGTTACAGACAGGTAGATGGGTGACCGCTAGAAGGGGCAGGCAGGCAGTACAGAAATGCTCTTTGTCTGTCCCCCTCTCTAACAGGTATACCATTTTGGATACTGTTTGGAGGGGTTGGGGGGGGGGTACAGCCTATCAGAGGAAAACGACAGTAGTAGCCAGAGCAGTGGCACCACGGCTGTCTCTGTTGTTCAGCAGGGGGAGGGGTTACAGCACGGAAGAGTAATTGTCATAGCGGGCTCGATAGTCAGGGAATCAGTTAGGCACTTCTGTGGAGGTGAAAGAGACATAAGGATGGCATGGTGCCTTACTGTTGCCTGGGTCCAGGATGATCTGTTACAGGACATTCTTAACGGGGAGGGAGTACAGCCGGAGTTCGTGGTGCACATTAGTACTAACGACATAGGCAGGAAGAGTGACGAGGCCCTGCAGCGGAAATTCGGGGAGTCAGGCAGACGTCTCCGGTCGTTATCTTCGGATTCATGCCTGCGCCATGCGCCCATGTGGCAAGAAATAGGAAGATACTGCATCTGAACACCTGGCTGACCAGATGCTGTAGGAGGGAAGGTTTCCGATAGCTTGATCAGTGGGAGTTCTTCTAGGGCACGTGAGACGTTTACAAGAAAGAAGGGTTGCATCTAAACTGGATGGACACTAATATCTTGTCTGCGATGTTTGCAAGTATCACTCATGACGGTTTAAACTAGTATGGCAGGAGGATGGGAGCTCGAGCAATTTGTCAGCGGGTGTAATAGATGACTGGGAACCAGTCAATATTGCCTGAGGACAAAAAGGAAGAGCAGACCGGGAGAAATTACTGAACACAAGGGGACTGGGTGTCTGAGATGCATTTGTTTCAAGAAGTATGACAGGTTAGGAAGACGAGCTTAGAGCTTGGATTAGAATTTGGGACTATGATGTTATTGCTATTACAGAGACTTGGTTGAAGGATGGAGAGCATTGGCAATTAAACGTTCCCGGATTTAGATGTTTCAGGCAGGATAGATAGGGATGTAGAAGAGGTGGGGTAATTGCACTGCTGATTAAGGGGACGATCACAGCTGTCTGACAGGAGGACACCTCGGTGGGCTCATGCTTCGAGGCAATATGTGTAGAGCTCCGGAATAGGAAGGGTGCTGCCACAATGTTCGAGGTTTAATATAGGCCTCCCAATTGCCGGCAGGACATTGAGGAGACGTTATGTAGGCAGATTTTGGAAAGATCTAAAAGCATTAGGGTTCTTTTGGTGGGTGATTTTCACTTTCCCTATATTGCCTGCGAATCACTTAGTGCTAGGGGTTTGGATTGTGCAGAATTTGTAAGGGGAATCCAGGAGGGCTTCCTGACACAATATGTAGATAGTCCAACTAGGGAAGGGGCAATACTGGAACTGGCATTTTCGAATGAAACCGGCCCATTGGCGCAAGTTTATGTAGGGGAGCATTTCGGGAAAAGTGACCATAATTCATTAAGCTTCAAGGACCTGGTGGACATGGATAACAGGAGTCCTCGGGTTAACGTGCTTAATTGGGGGAACGCTAATTATAACAATATTAGGCAGGAACTAAGTAATTGAGACTGGAGGCGGAGGTTTTGGGGCAAATCAAAAACTGATAAGTTGGGGGGGGGGGCTTTCAAATGTCAGTTGCTAAGAATACAGGACCGGCATGTTCCTGCTAGAATGAAAGATAATCATGCTAAGTTTCAGGAACCTTGGATACCAAAGCACATTGTGAGATTACTCAAAAAAAAGGGAAGCATTCGTAAGGGCAAGAAGGCTGGGAACAGATGATCCCGTGGAGAATGTAAAGAAAATACGAAGAAACTTAAGCAAGGAATCAGGAGGGCTAACGGGGATCATGAAAAGTCACTGGCAACCAGGATTAAGGAAAATCCCAAGGCTTTTTATACATACATAGGAAGCAAGAGGGTAACCAGGGAAAAGGTCGGCCCACTCACAGACATGGGACGGAATTGATGTGTGGAGCCAGAAGAAATGGGAGAGATACTGAATGAATACTTCTCATTAGTATTCACTAAAGAAAAGGACTTAGCTGTCGATTTGTTTAGGGAAGAGTGTATAGATGGTCTGGATCATGTTGAGATCAAATAAAAGTAGATGTTAGGCGTTTTGTAGAATATTAAGGTGGATATGTCCCCAGTGCCAGTTCGGATCTACCCCAGAGTGCTTGGGGAGGCAAGGGAGGAGATTGCTGTGGCCCTGACAGAAATCTTTGTATCCTCAGTGGCTACGTGTGAGGGCCCAGAGGACAGCAGAATGGCCAATGTTGTTCCATTGTTTAAGAAGGGTAGCAGGGTTGTTCCAGGAAATTAAAGGCCAGTGAGCCTTACGTCAGTGGTAGTGGAATTGTTGGAGAAGATTCTTCGTGAAAGGATTTACTACATCTTAATCAAATTGCCGTATTACTGAGAGGCAGCATGGTTTTGAAAAGGGGAGTTCGTGTCTCGCTAACTTGATGGAGGTTTGCGAAGAACTGACAAAGATGATCGATCATGGAAATGCAGTGGGTGTTATATACATGGATTTCAGTAAGGTCTTGGACATGGTCCCTCATTTCAGACTGGTATAGAACGTAAAGATGCACGGGTTCAGATGTGAGGTGCCAAGATGGATACAGAATTGGCTTGGTCATAGAAGACAGAGTGTGGCAGTGGTAGGGTGCTTTTTTGAATGGAGAGCTATGGCTAGTGGATTTCTGCAGGGATCAGTGCTGGCACCTTTGCTATTTGTAGTATACATAAATGATTTGGAGGAAAAAGGAACTGGGCTAATTAGTAAATTTACAGATGACACCAAGGTTGGAGTAGTTGCAGATAGAGAAGAGGATTGTCAAAGGATAAAACGGAAAATAGATCGGTAGGAGACTCGGGCGGAGAAATGCCAGATGGAGTTTAATCCGGACAAATGCGAGATAATGCATTTTGGAATATCTAATGCAGGTAAGAATTATACAGTAAATGGCAGAACTATCAAGTGCATTGAAGGGCAGTGGAATCTGGGTGTACATGCCCGCAGCTCACTGAAAGTGGCAACACAGGTGGATAACGTATTAAAAAGGCATAAGGCATGCTTGCCTTCGTTGGCAGTGTTATTGAATATAAAAGCTGGGAAGTCATGCTGCAGATCTATACAACCTTGGTTAAGCCACATTTGAAATATTGCGTGCGAGTCTGGTTGGGACATTATCAGAAGAATAAAGAAGAATTGGAAAGGGTGAAGAGGAGGTTTACCAGGATGTTGCCTGTCCTTGAGGTCATTAGGTACGGAAGAAGTTGGAAAAACTCGCATTGTTCTCACTGGAGTGACGGAGATTGATGGGCGACTTGATAGAAGTTTACAAACATATGAGTAGCAAGGACAGAGTAGATAGTCGGAAGCTTTTTTCCCTGGCTGGATCACTCAGTCACTAGGGGACATAAATTTAAGGTGAGAGGAGAAAAATATGCAGGAGATTTGCGGGGCAAGTATTTACGCAGACAGTAGCGAGTTGTTGGAATATGCTGCCAGAAGAGGGGGTGGAAGCAGGCCCTATACTGGTGTTTATGAGGCAGCTGTAAAAAATACATGAATTGGATGGGAATAGCGGGATATGGACACCGGAAGTGAAAAATACTTTATTTGGCGGTCAATGATTGGCGCAAATTTCAAGGACCGAAGGGCCTGTTCCTGTGCGGTATTTTTCTTTGATCTAATTCATCGCAGAAGGAAAGCATTCACTAACTAAGTAAAGTTCACCTTCATGTCCCCTTTTGATACTTTTCACAATCACTTGACATTGGTGTCCCTCCCTACCCAACCACCACCACCCCTGCCACTATGCTCTGCACCCGCCACCCACTGCCTTCCCCAATCGGCTCTTGACCTTTCAGCCAGGAGGAATGCTTCCTCTCAAAAGCGTTCTTCTAGATTCCTCATGATTTGAAAAGCTTTTTTGTGATGCGCTGTTGCCAACATTGAACATTACTGTTGAACCTTCAACAGGACAAGAACCTTGTAATAATTATCAATCTGTAAAAGAATGGTGATTCATGTTAGACTAGAGGTTATGGAATTGAACATCAATCTACCGCATCCTCCTTGCAGCAATAGGTAATACAGGTATTTCTGGGTCATCACGTCGAATTTTCACGCACTGTTCCTCCCAGCAGGCCCCATAATTATTAATACATGCACGAAAATAATTATGTTCCTTCACTCTATTACAGTATGCAAGGATCCCACCAGAGGTGAGATCATTCCTGCTGTGGCTGAGGAGAGAAGCTGCTCTTGTTTTCAATCATTGGGGAATCGGCTATTTGAACTTCGAGATGGGCTGGTTTTAGATCTGGGCAGGTTACTCGCGAGTCTGGTATTTTATCCTTTTGTCCACATTAATTTCCTTCCCATTAAGTTTCAATATCATTGGAACCAGTTTCTGTTTCTACTGCAGCAGCTGGCATGGGGCAGAACTTCTATCATTGTTTTCAAACCCAAACATCATCGCAAGTTCCACCCTCGAATCCTGATTTTCAACCCAAGCGCCTAAAGGAGCCATTTCTCGGGTTCAATTCAGCATCAGGTCAAAGCACTGAAAAATTATACCCTCATTCTGCATATGCAGCTCGAACACGCTGGCTGCAGGAAGAGCTCGGTTTTGAAAAGCTACTCGTGGATAGCAATAAAATCCCATGGGGCTTTCAGAGCCAGTATTGGAGCTTTCGAGAAGTAATCATTATGTTAATGAAGGGAAAAGTATTGTTTTGTTTGTGCAAAACATTTTGCAAATTCATCAACATGAGAACAAAATCTCCCATGTACATCTAGATGAAGCTAACGATCTCCCAATCCATATGTATGGAAAATATGTCCCATATCCATCAAAAGAAAATCCCCCATTTCCATGAAAATTCCAACATCTCCCTTGTGCATGAAAATGCAACAGATCTCCTTTGTCCATCAATAGGAAAAAAAGTTCTCCCACATAAATAAATTTGTAAATAGATCTTCCATATCCATCAATATGTTAAAATACCTCCCATATCATAAATATGATCAGACAGCTCCCATATCCATCAACATGTAAAAACATCTCCCATATCTATCAATGGGAAAACCTCTCAAATATCCAAAACTATGAAAAACAAAAATATCCCACATTCATCAACAAGAAAATATATCCCATTTCGATCAAAATGAAAAAAAAAATCTCCCACTTCCATCAAGATCAAAATATATCTCATAACCATCACTATGATAAAAACATCTCCCATATCGTCCAAGTTGAAAACAAAACATATCCATAACTATTTTCAATGTGAAAAGATATCGCCCTTATTCATAAACATGCCAAGATACAACCCATATCAATCAATATGAACAAAATCAACGATACTGATTAATATTCAGAAGCATATGCCATATCCAATAATAAAAACAAATAACTCCCATATCAATCATCATCAACAAGCAAAATGCCATATGGATTAAAATACAAAATCCCTTATCCAGGAATGTTGAAGTAGAACATCACCCTTATTCATCAATATGTTAGAACACCTCATATATCGAGGAATGCGTTAAAAGACACCTTGCACTTACATCAACATGAAATAAATAATTCTCCCATATCCATCCATATGAAAACATCTTCTTATTTCTCAGCAGAAAAAAAAAAATCTCCCAAACTGGGACCCTGAGGGGAAAAAGTGGGCAAGAGTGCTGGCATTTGAGCCTCTGCGACTGTCCAATAATTTTGAGGTTCTCTCAATTTGTTTAGATGACAGCAGGTTCTGGAGGGTGGAAGGCACCATTTTACGTAAAGCCATTCAAGTGCAGGAAGGGAAGAAAAGGAAAAGTAGCATTTGAGGACAGTGCAATGGGGTGGATTGAAGCTGTTCTCTGTAGTACGAGCAACAATCCAGATGGCTAAGTTGCTTGTCCGTTGCCAGGGTTCCATGCATCTGCTCAGGGCTAAAGAGAAAATTCAGGAGTGGGGAAGAGTCCCGTGGTCGTAGTACCAACGACATAGACTGGGTGACAAAATGACGCTCTGCATTGTGACTATGAGGAGGTAGGCACCACATGATGAAGCAGAACCTCAAAGGTAATGATTTATTTTATATTACCTCATTCACATGAAACTTGGCATAGAACATATACAATTTGAGAAATGAAAGCATGGCCCAAAGCCTGGTGTGGTTGAAGTTGGTTTCGGTTTGTGGGGCATTTGCACCATTTTTGGGGAAAGCAAGATACGTACCATGTGAATGTTCTACACCTGAACAATGCTGGAGCTGGTGTCCTGGCGAGCTGCATAATTAGTGGAATAGACAGGATTTTACATTAAATAGTAGGGTCAATGGATCAATTTCGGAAGACATGGTAAACCACAGTATAGACAGCGCAAGGGGGCAAGCTAGTAATATAGGGAATGTTAGACAGACCGTGACAGGAAGGAGGAAAGAATAAAAATCCAAGAGTAAATCAATAGATAAGGCTAGATGCAAAAAAGTAATAATAGAAGGAACACTAAAGGCTATGTACCAAAACGCATGTAGCGTGCAAAACAAAATAGATGGAAGGGGAACCGGTTGTTGTACTTTACCTAGATTTCCAGAAGGCATTTGATAAAGTGATACATCAAAGATTATTGTGGATGGATGGATGTTTGGAAGGCTGTCTGGCTTAACCCCTCTCCTCTCTGCTCTCAAACATTCTTATTTAGATTGGAAAGAAGTGTCCAAACAGAAAGGTAAGGCATAATGAAGCCCACTTTGCAGACTCGGAATACGTTCTACGTCCTCAATCACTTATTCACTCCCAATAATATTTTCCTGTCGCTGAACCCCATCCCCCCACCTGTCAATTCATTTCCAGTAGCCTGAACACTTTCAGTGCCCCAGGTAAACCAACAGCCCAAAAGAAGATATAGAGATATTTCTAGCATTTTCAGCAGTGGCAATTTCGGTTCATAGAAGAAGCAAAGTTGATGACTGGGCTTCAGGAGGCCAGTAAGATTTTGGGGGGGGGGGTTTCGGAGCGAGTGATGAGGATACTTCCGCGTGCTGGGTGAAGCCCTGAACCAGGTACACTGAAATATAACCTAGCCATCATAAATCAAATGCGGGCGAAGCGGCTTGAACCAGGGAGCAGAGGTAATGTGGAACTGGCTATCACATCAGTTGGTTAAGGCAAATACCATGGATGCAGTTCAGGGAAAATTACTTGAGGGTATTGGTATGGTTTGATGGAGAGAGCTGAAAGGAGGAAGAATTCCTAAGGCATATTATGATTGGGTCAAGAAGAAAGATATTTTTATGGTGTGAATGATATATAATTTCATGAATTTCAATGTTTATTTATTTGGTCTGTTTGTTTTCCAGCTCCGATCCAGTTGGATACCAATGCATCTGATCCCAGATTCTCCATGAACAAGGACGGTACAAGCAGCACCTGGAATGAGGCATTGCCAGAAAACTTGGACATAAAGCTAAAACATGCAGGGAGCTGGACCATCTGGGCCACAGAAGGGATTCCCCCTGGGAATCATTACTGGGAGGTGACGGCCACCCCAGGAACAGCCTGGAGTGTGGGAGTCTCCCAGCGCATTCGGCCCATGGGCAGATGGAGTAGGCCTCCCCCTGCTGATGGTTACTGGACCTTGATGCTGTGGAACATTAAGGGTGCAAGTAAGATGTTAAGGACACTGGGCAACTCCATCCTGCTTGTTCAGCTGAACAAGCTGGGGGTCTACGTGGACACGGCAGAAGGCCGGATATCCTTCTACAACCCCGTGAACGGATCTCATGTGCACACTTTTAATGCCAGGTTCACAGGCAAAGTTTATCCTGTTTTCAAACTCTGGGCCACCCTTCACCCTGATGGAACCATATCCTTAACTTAGATTGGGAGCATTGATTAAACAGCGCAAGGAACGGTAATTCAACCCTTCTGCTCCATGCTGATGTTGATCTTCCATTCTATTCTCCCGCTCTCATATCAGTTACACCTCGCCCTGTCAACCTTTCCCTCTATTCTTTTTATGTCCCATATTCACCGTACACTAAATTGATCTATGCTATTCAGCCCATGTACTCCCTGTGTGAGAGGGTCCCATATTCATAGAATCATCATGTGCACACCGGGTCTTCAGGAATTACTTAATGAACAGAAGGAATGGTTGGCTAGAGGCAATCTCACTGGAATAATTGTGAATGGCGTCTCTGAACCTGCTCCCCAACGCCCAAATGCAAACTGAAATATGACGGCTCTGCACAGAATAAGGCTATTCAGCCCCATGTTGGCAATGGACAGGCACTGCATTATTTCCCGCGTGCTGTTATAATTTCGCCCTCTTGAACTCTTCAAGTGTTTGTACCATGAGTTTTGGATGATTACTGCCGCCATCAGTACTTCAGGTTCCACATTCCACAGCTTGTCAAGCTTGCTTAAGAAAACACATATCTGTTCCCTTGCTGCTGGTTTGTAAACTATTTTCATCCTCGGTGTTGCTTTATTCCTGTAACTGTGCTGGAATCACATCCAAGGTCCTGACAACAAATAAAAAAAAAACATATGCCAATAAAAAGTACTGAATGCGCATCATTGCCCAGAAAAAATATTGAAGGGGTTGCAGAAGTGGAGAATTAACTCACTCTATTGTGAAACATATAAAGATCGAGGTGCAAATTGAAGAGAGATTTTCTGAGAACGATTATTCAGTCCAGATTTTTTTAACACAAAACATTGAAAAGCAATTAGAGCACTGTGTTAGCAAACACTTCATTTGAGAGAGAGAGAAAAATACAGAGCGGGAGATGAAAAGGCAGGGTGAGGGAGAGGGAAATTTAGATGGGGGGGGGGGTGGAGGGCAGCGAGGAGAGGCTGGGAAGCAGGAAGAGAAGGGGAAAGAAATGTAAACGCCAATGGAGAGGGTGAGAACAGGGCGGCAAATGCAGAAGAGAAAAGAGAGAATGAGAGAAGAACAGAGAGAGTGAGGTGGGAATAGTGAAAGAAGTTGAGCTGTGAAATGTCAGCGAACATTCTGTTCCTCAAAGCTATTGCTATACCTTGTGGTTAAAGTTGTAGAAGCCCACCCTCTCCTGGCACTTGGTCCTTACTACACGAGCGGAGAGAAAAAATCAGTGAACCGATAAGGGGGCAGCTCATGCAACACTGAAAAAGTACAGGAGCATCAAAACTAGCAGAAGTTCAGTGAGAAAGGTGGAAAGGCGAGCAACACTGAACAGAGACCTGATGTAAACTTGTAAAACCTTTGATAAAGTTTGAAACCATTAAAATAGACAAAAACGACTCAAAATTTAATGCTCAGAAATATACGACTAAGTGCACTGGACAATCTGTAAAAAAGCTGAGGAAATAGAAGAAAACATTTCTCAAAAGTTGAACAGAACAACTTACAACTTATGAAAAGCTGTGTGCTCTTATTGTACATAAACTGGCAACTCAGTAGATAACTGAGGAAGTACTGTCATTAACCCACAAAATCTCATCTTTAGTAATCACTTCCTTTTGCGTAATGCCACAATCATTCACACACACGCAAACACACACACACACACACACACACACAAACACACACACACACATATATATACATATATGTCTGTCCTTCAGAAATCTCTAATGCTGGTTGTTGTTGTAATCACAAATACAAACATACATACACACGCACACACAAGCACACACACACATATACGAAGAAACACAGCCTGGCTTTCAGAAAACTCTACTGCTGGGCGTTGCCATAATCGCACATACGCACACACACACACAAAACAAGCACACACAAGCACACACACTCTTAACAAACACACACAACAAACACATGCATAATGCCTTATCTTCGGCAATCTTCCTCTGCTCATAATCAAACACAGGCACACACAAGTACACTCTGACACACTCAGAGGTAAACACACACTGAAAAATACTCTCACAAGCAAACACACACTCCAACAAACACACAGACACAAACATTCACACATACATACACATCTGCTAACAGTGTGTCTCACCTTCAGCAATTTCACTCTGCCACTTACAATTGTAATCACACTAACACACACATATACACACACGCTAGCGAACTCACACGCACGCACACAGCCTAACAAACACAGGTACACACACACACATACATGCATATGCACATTCACATGCACACACACACACACACACACACACACACACACACACACACACACACACACACACACACACACACACACACACACACACACACTCATATGACCCTGTGCCTCACTTTCACCAACCTCCCTCTGCCACGTTCTATCATAATCACACAAAGACACGCACACATACATGCACACGCACACACCAACAAATGCGCGTGCATGCACACACACACATATACATGTACATAGACTCATACACACAAACACACGTAATCACAAAGACACACACACACAAAGCATCACGTTCAGCAACCTCTTACTATTGGGTATTATCATAATCATACACACGCACACATGCACAACAATATACATATACACACACAGACAACAGTAACAAACACACACAACATCAAAAACAACACACAAAAACACAACAACAATACACACGTATACAGAGACACACTGTCCGATCTTCAGGAATCACCCTCTACTGCGTACTATCATAATCACACACCAACACACTTACACACAAACTGACACACAGACACAAACATAAACAAATACAAATACATAAACAAATTAACACAGAAAAACGCACACATACACACACAAATTTCCACACAAACACAAGCAATCGTACATGCACACACAATCATATGCACAAACACACAAACACAAACATACACATACATACAGATGTGCACGTGCACATAAAGATGCAAACACACACGCGCGTGGGCTCGCATATACACCCACACTTTCCCCAAACTACAATCAACTAGGAGCCTAAATTACACCTCATTTGCCATTAGAAGTATTAACACCCAAAGCAGGTACGTGAATAAAGATACTCTGCAACAAGGGTAGAATCTTTGTTGTTTAATAATGTAAACCTCACTGCGATCAATCAGAGAGGAAATGAAGAAAATAACACAAGAAAAATTGAAAGTCTACGTGGGTTATATTCTCAAAGTTTCCGAGGGAAGACGTGTAATTGATGATCTGAATGTTGTCTGTCACTTTTCTTTTATTCCTTCTTGGGACTTGGGCTTCACTGTCTGGGCCAGCACTTATTGTGCATGAGAGCTAAATGGGTGCTCTGTCAGAGGTGCTTGAATATGAACCATATTGGCGTGCGTCTACAGTCACATGTAGAATGGCAGATATCCTTCCCTAAAGAATATTAGTGAAACAGGTGGGTTTTTAGGAGCAATCATGGTCATCATTCAACATTTTATTGCACATTTTACTTTACTGAATTCTAATTACACTTCCCCCCCTCCCCCCCAATACCCGGGGCCCCAAGATCATTACTCTGGGGATCTGCCGTACTACTCAAGTGACAATACCTCTTTGCCACATCCTCCCCTTAGAAGTAAATTTGAAATATTATTTAATTTCGGCTTTAAATTAATACATGAACGTATAAATCATATTAGGCAACAGTTGACATGAAAGGGGTGAAATACAGACTGGGAATAGAGGTACAAACTGTTCTGTACAGTGGATGATCCATGCATTCAGTGAATTTAGAATAAAGCTGTAAATTAAGAGGCTCCGAGTGCTTCAAACTGCTGAACAGGGCTTTAGGAAGAGATATGGTTATGTGTAAACAATTCACTTCATTGGAAAACGCCTTTTAAAGTCTGGTTAACCGTTAAGATTGGACACTTCATACATTTTCGAACTTGCCATCCACCAGTGTCATTGTATATATACATATATATATATTTTTTTTAAATGTCCTTTAATGGTAAAATATCGGGAAGAACATTCCAAAATATTTCAAAATCACCATCGCAAATGTACATTCAGATTCAAATTTTACACATAGATCAGGAGCTGCATCAGTACAATCAATGAATATTACAATCATTTCAATACGGTCAATGCAGACAATAAGACAATAGGATTGGAGTTATCAGCATACATAATGTTGCTATCTGAGGTGCTTCAAAACAATCATAACACAATTATTATACAATGTGTAAAGTCCTTGTGAGCTGTAGAGCCATAGGGGATCTCAAATGTTCCAAGCCTTTCGCTGCACTATGGCAGAATGGTCTTAGGCAGCGAACGCTCCCCATTGCGCCTTTGCAGCAGCTGTCCCAAGCTTTAGTGCATCCATCAGCACATAGTCCTGTACCTTGGAATGTGCCAGTCTGCAAAACATGGTTGGTGAAAACTCTTTGTGCTGGAAGACCAACAGTTTTCGGGCAGACTCAAGAGTGTCTTTCACCGAGTAGATGATCGCCCAGCTGCAGTTGATGCTTATCTCGGTATGTGTCCCTGGGAACAGCCCATAGAGTACAGAGTCCTGTATCACAGAACTGATCAGACTGAACCTCGAAAGAAACCATTGCATCTCCCTCCAGACCTTCTTTGCAAAGGCACAATCCACAAGGAGGTGAACAACGATCTCTCCCCAATCAGAGCCAATTCGAGGCTAACATGCAGAGGGGGTGAAACTCCTAACATGCTGGAAGCATCTGACGGGGAGAGCCTTAATTGCCACCATCCAATCTACATCTTGGTGCTTGTTGGAAAGTTCGGGCAATGAAGCATTCTGTGTAATGACTTTCATAGTCTTTTCGGGGAACCATCCCACAGGATCTGCCCTATTCTTCACCTACAGGGCGTCTAAGGCGTTACGTGCCGACCACTGTCTGATGGATTTGGATCAAAGGTGATTCTGCACATAATTCCTTCCACGACGGACAGGTGGTACGGCACGGTCCAACTACTTGGAGCGTTTCGCGGCATTTTGGCCAGACCCACCCTTCACTACACCAGTGACAGGTAGAACCTCAGCACGTATTGACACTTGGTCTTTACGTACCAAGGATATAGCACAGTTTGATGCAGCCTCACCCAAAAGTTGCCATCATTATGAGAGCGATGTTTGGCACATTTTCCGCTGGTTATCTAGAGGCCTGTATATTGCGTTGCTGTGGGCACGATCCATTTTCAACCTCCAGATAAAGGGAAAGATGGCTCGGGTGAATCATATAGGAATCATCCAGATCTGCGCCACCTACGGCAACAGCGAGAGTGCCTCACACCTGATGACCAGGGCCTCACCCGCAAAGGAGAGGGAGCAACGCTCCCACATGCCCTATTTTTTTGCCCATTGAAACTCGCTCCTTCCAGTTTCTGAAAAAAAGCCCCAGTCCCTCCGAATCATATCTTGAGTACTTTCAGGCCGTCAGCTCTGAGGATGAAAGGGACAATGGATTGGTCAGCTCAGTTCCCAAAGAACATGGCCTCGCTCTTCCCATGATTTTCCTTAGCTCTCGAGGCCAGTTCGAGCTGATCACAGATGTGGATCAGTCTGCACACCGACAGCGGATCCTAGCAAAGGATGGTGACATCATCCATGTGCAGGGAGTTTTTGACCTGAGTGCCTCCAATGCAAGGGATTATAGCCGGGTCTTTCCTGATAGACTCAGCAAAGGGTTCTATGAAAAACACAAACAGGACAGGGCAGAGAAGGCAGCCTTGCCTGACTCCAGATTTAGTAGAAAAGATATGTGATGCCGACCCTTTGATTGAGATAGTGCTACTGATGCTAAAATAGAGCAGTTGGATCCAATTCCGGATCTCCTCCCCAAACCACATTTTTGAGAGCACATCCACCATGTAGGTGTGCGATGTTCTCTCAAAGGCCCACTCCTGATCCAAGCTAATAAAGCACAGGTCCACGACCCTTTCCTGCACACAGGCAATCAAATCCCTCAGCACCATGAGATCAGAGACTTACTTCCGGGCACAGCGCAGGCCTGGTCAGGGTGGATCACCAATTCCAGAGCGGACTTGACGCGGTTGGCGATGACCTTGGACAGAATCTTATGGTCCACATTCAGCAGGGAAATGGGTCGCCAATTTGTAATTTCCTCCGTTTCCCCCTTTTGCTTGTACATGAGGGTGATGAACATTTTCTTCATGGATTCTGACATGCTGCCTGTGAAAAGAATACTTTCGTAGACTTCAAGCAGGTCAGGGCTGATCCAGTCCAACAGTGTTGAATACAATTGAGCCAGCAAGCCATTGCTTCTGGGAGGCTTACTCTTCTCTATGGACCCAGGGGCCTTAGTCAGTACGTTGCGAGTTAGGGATTTGTCCAGGCTCTCCCGTGTACTGTTGTCTCAGACCTCTGTGATAGAGGACAAGAAAGACTGCCGTCCACCAGGGTTATTGTATAATAAGATGCAGTAGGCTCTTTACCATTTCAATCTGTCAGAAGTAAGCTTTTTTCCCAAAAATCTCCAAAGGAACACTTGTTACCATTTATGTTTCTCCATCACCTGCACACCACCCCCCCCCACCTCGTTCCACCACCTACCGATCCCCCCGCACACCCCCAACAGCCATTGATTACTTCCCATCATATAATTCGTAATTCTTGTTACAAAAACACATGGGCATGAAATTTGACTGCAAATTATTGTTAAAACCATCAGTAGCAGCCACTGGGGATCGCTTTAACTGCCTCACATAAAGTGTCCACAGGGGGTCGCTCTAACCGCCCATCGTGCAGTGTCAACAGGGGGTTGGTCTCACATCCCCTCATGCAGCGTCCACAGTGGATTGCTCTAACTCTAGCTCATGCAGCGTCCACAGGGGGTTGCTCTCCATACCCCTCATGCAGTGTAAACAAGGGGGTCGCTATAACTCCCCGTTATGCAGTGTCCACAAGTGGTCTCTCGCACTGCTCCTCATCCAGTGTCCACAGGGTGTCACTCTCACTGTCCCTCAAGCAGTGTCCACAGGGGCCGCTGTCACTGTGGCTCATGCAGTGTCCACAGCGGGTCGATCTCAATGCCCCTCATGCACTCTCCACAGATGGTCGCTCTAACTGCCCTTCATGCAGTATCCATAGGGTGCCGCTCTCCTTGCCGCTCACACAGTGTCACAGGGGGTCGCTCAAACTGCCCCTTAGTAGTGTCCACAGGTGGTCGCTTTAACTGCCCCTCACGCAGTATCCACAGTGTGTCGCTCTAACTGCTCCTCATGCAGTGCCCACAGGGGGTCGTCTCATTGCTGGTCACGCAGTGACCACAGGATGTCACTCTCCTTGCTGCTCAAGCAGTGTCCACAGTTGGTCGCTCTAACTGCCCCTCATGCAGTATCCACAGTGGGTCGCTATAACTGCCCCTGATGCAGTGTCCACAGGTGGTCGCTTTAACTGCCCCTCACGCAGTATCCACAGTGAGTCGCTCTAACTTCCCCTCATGCAGTGTCCACAGGGGATCGCTCTCCTTGCTAGTCATGCAGTGTCCACAGGGGGTCGCTCTCCCTGCTGCTCATGCAGTGTCCACAGTTGATCGCTCTTACTGCCCCTCATGCAGTATCCACAGTGGGTCGCTATAACAGCCCCTTATGCAGTGTCTACAAGTGGTCGCTCTCACTGCTCCTCATGCAGTGTCCACAGGGGTCGCACTCACTGTGACTCATGCAGTGTCCACAGGGGGTTGCACTCACTGCCCATCATGCAGTGTAAACAGTGGGTCTTTGTAACTGCCCCTAATGCAGTGTCCACAGGATGTCACTCTCACTGCCCCTCATGTAGTGTCCACAGGGGGTCGCTCTAACTGCCGCTCATGCCATGTCTACAAGGGGTCGCTCTCCCTGCCGCTCACTGAATGTCCACAGGGGGTCGGTCTAACTGACCGTCCTGCAGCGTTCACAGGCTTCTATCTAACTGCCCCTCATGCAGTATCCATATTAGGTCGCTCTAACTGCCCCTCATGCAGTGTCTACAGGGGTCACTCTAACTGCCCCTCATGCAGTCCACAGTAGGTCGCTTTCATGCAGTGTCATTGGGGGGTCACTCTAACTGCGTGCATGCAGTGTCGACAGGGGTACACTCTCACTGCCGCTCATTCAGTGTCCTCAGGGCATCGCTCTCATTTCCCCTGATGCACTGCTGTCCTCCCCGGAATGACCAGTGAAGAAGAATTAAAAAAGAGAAGTTTTGAGACCTGTGGGTTTTGGAGCTGGTGACATGTGGAGGGCACTCCTGGAGCGCAGCCACGTCCCCTGCCACAGCGAGATACCTTTCCCCAGTTACGGGACTTTTGCAGGGACAGGAGCCGCCATGACTTTGCTCCTGCATCTGATGCTCTGATGCTCACACGAGGGTAGAAATAATTTCGAGCGCCATGCATTAGCTGGTTTTCCTGATGATATTTAAATTGATTCTTTGCTTTCAGGTCATTAGCATTGCTTGATGCCGGTTTTCTGCTTGTGAGAACTGCTTTAAAGTTGTACTCAATTTTAACGCTCGGAAATCAACTTGGATTAATTAACATGCAAATCAGTTTGACATAATAATGACCGTCTGAATGTTTCCTTGTCTTATAGTTCCAGTTGCCTGCTAGAAAAATATTAATTTAACACTCATCTCTCTTTTCTAGTGATCATTTTACATTAATCACCCCTTGCCATTGACACCTCAGCCACGGGAAATGGTCTTCTTTGGTTGACTGGCAAAATCCCCTCTCCAATTTTCAAGATAAACCCTCTGTGAAATCATCTGTTAGAGAAAGCCCTGCCACCGCAGAAACATAACTGGTGTCTCAAGCTCTGTACAGAACTGAATGTCGCTGACAATTACCTGGTGAAGCTGATGCAGAACTCATATTGAATTGGGCTGCACATGCCCGAAGATGGAGGCAAAGCCAAACAAAGTGTCGAATTGTAGCCAAGGCAATACATTGTATCACCCATTATTTATTGCTGAGTGACTGCCCCATTATGCCATTAGCCTTTTGGATTTCGAACACAGCACAGCTAAAGGAATATGTATTATACAGCAATGCATAAAGTCATAAAATACCCCTGAGTTCGGCGAGAGTAAGTTGTTTCTGTTTATGTATACTTGTTAGAAGATCTCAAAGAAATCTTAAAGTCAGTCCAATGTACCAGCAGCACTAATTCAGTTTGATCCAGCAAAGGTCTAATTGCCAGAGTTAATTGCCTTAAGAATGACATTTGCGCTCTTTTTTCTGAGTGCCCTTTTCCTCCAAACTGAGCAGCATGGAGAACATATGTGTCTCTTTAGATCATTTCAACGCCTTGGATCCCATTCTTTCTAATATTACTCATCAAAGTTCTGAGGGTCAGGCGTATATTACTGGCCAGAAAAGTTCACAGGGGCCTCCGGAGCATGAATGGAGAGAATTACAAGGATCCCTAGTTACAGAACCAAAGGAAATCAATTATTTTATTGTTCAGCATTTCCGGCATTTTTCTGCTGTTATGGATGCCTCGCGTTAAGCCAAATTGCAAAAATATATATTACCGCTCATATGAACACTGAAGTTATCATTATATCCGCAACACGAATGCTGCAGATGCTGAGCTGCTGCAAAAAACATGACTTTTTACTTTGTCACCCACAGTAGATTCAGAGCAGAGCTGAACAACGCCGTGAAATGGCAACTAAATCCCATTATGCAAGTAATTAAATCGTAGAAATAGCTGAAGTGTTTAAAATCTAAACCAATATCCTACTACATCACCAACATTTCCCAAGGTACTGTGACTACTTTATCTATCAGCAATGCAGAACATTATTATTATCTTAATACTGATACTCATAGTATATTTTGATGATAATTTTATCTTTCATTCCAGTTCCTCTCATGGCCCCTCCCCTCTCCATGTCTGTTATTTCATTCCAAGCCAACGAGGTTTCCGCCTTTCGCCAATTCGGACCTGTTAACAATCAGTGATTTCAATCATTTCAACTTTAGAGGCCGTGTTTTGAGGTGTTAGGTCCCTAAGCTCTCGAATTTTCTCCCTTCACCTCTCCAACTCATTATATCTCTCTTTCGTCCTATGAGCGGTCCTTAGAAAATTGCTGTTTGAACATTCATTTGGACATTTGCCCTAATATCGCCTTAAGTGACTGCTTTTGATATTTTCCTTCACAATATCCAGGATCCTTGAGAAGCTTTACTAAAATGAAGGCTATAGACAACAAGTTGTTATTGATAATCTGCCCCACTGACAGAGGGCCCATTCTGCAGGCGGGATGTGATTATTTTTGCCGCTGTGGGGCAAAATAGAAAAGGTGAAATCAACATACTTAGCGAAATAGAATGACAGATGGAGATGGAGAGAAACAGAAGAATAGAGAGATAAACATAGGCGAAATACAATCAGAGAGAGATGAATGGGGGGAAATATATCGCAATATCACACGCATAAAGCAACAGAGCAAACGTGGTATTTCATGTAGTGATACAGAAACAGGAAGAGTGCCGAGATAAGCACAGTGAAAAGGATATGGGGAAACACAGGCAGAAGAAACAACAAAGTGAAATGTGGAGAGAGAAACTCATCACGTGGTTGTGATAATAATTCAGGGATTATTACCTTGCGAGTTCTGCATTTCCAATTGAGCCACACCTCCTGGAACTCTCCGATTAGAACATCATTCCTAGTTCTAACTATGTCACTGATTCTTTAGCGGATCACGAAACCTGGAGCATTTGCCTCACACTCCAGATTTACCTATTGCCGTGGAGCTATGCCTTTTAGTGTAACAACCAGGGAGCATCACGACCTTCAAAGCTCTTACCCACGGCTGCAGAAAACAGTGTCTCTCACTCTACCTATCCAGTCCGCAAGCATCACCATATCACTTTGCACTCCCCACACATGAGTGGCGTCCAGCGCATTGATACCATGGTCTGTTTTCACAGTCAACCTTAAGTACTTCTTCCCATTCTCACAGGTTGTAAGTACTGTTTATCTGTTGATCAAAATAAAGAGTCAAGTTTTGTTCATACATTCCATGCTAGATTCCCATTCTTGCCTAACGTGACTGTCCTTCTGGAACAAAGTGACCTGATAACTCTGCCCATTCTCTCATGCACGACCATGGCTGCAATTCCATCCCTGAGTTGATGTTCTTGGAGCTCTGGACAATTGCTGCTGGTCTAATTGTCTGCAATGTCAATTCGTTCCACAAATGCCCAATTTCTCGATTTATGGCAATACATCTGGTCTCGCTTATTCATCTAATCATGTCTATACATGCATTTTACTTCGAAAATCTGCCACTAATTAAATATAGGAAAGCAATATCAATTCCTGGATTGGAGACAAATGGAAGGAACACTCACTAGCTAAGGGACTAAAACGGACCACATCTTGGGACAAATTCCAGTTCTCAGTACTCTGGAATTGAAGCAGTCCTGCTCCCCATCAGCATGTGCAGTGGTGAAAAAAATGTCGATTAAGGGATGAGACACAGATGCAAAGCAAAGTAAATAGTAAAAGACAGGAAATTTCATATAAACTGCGAGAGGCAAAAAGGCAGAGATTGAGAGAGGGCGAGAGAAAAAAAGAGAAGGTCAAGTACAATGTGATAGGCGGAGAAACATTGGAGAGGGGAGAGGGCATGGAAGAATGAAAAACTACAGAGATAGACAGAAATATAAAGCAGTTAGAATGAAACAAAATAGGATGATCCACGAATAAAATAGAAAAAAGGAGAAAAATGGATAGAAAGATAGACAGACGGAGAGACGTAAAAATTAAACGACTGGCATTAGAGGTCCAGAGGGACTTGGAGCAGTAGACTAACTACTGGAAGCAAACAAAATGACAAAAATAAGCCATTCCTTTAGTGTATGCCGGATTTCATTTTTCAAGAATTCGAATGGATAAAGGGCATTCAATATCTGCATGCTTTAAAACAATTTAAACGATGAAATATTTCTGAAGTGTGCAGCATATTATTGGGACAAATGTTCTAATGCAACGGATTAATGTGCCTGGACCTAATAATTCTTTGTAATGTATGTAGACATGATGCTGCTAGAAGCGTTATCATTTGAGTAACACGTAAAATGATAACACACCGACACCACCTGTGAACAGCGGAATTCAATTATGCCCTTGAACCAACATAATAAAGAAAGAAACAAAGCAGGAAAAAGAAGACTAAACAGAATTTTGAAAAGAGAGGTGGAAGAAAGGGAAAGGCACCATTGAGATTGGCAACAGAAGGGTAGAATAATATAAAGAAGAGACTTAGGATGTGTTACGAAGAGTTAATAATGTCTGAAATGTTACTGTGAATTACATTGAATTGGAATTGTAGTGGGGCTTGTGCCTATCAGTGTGACTGTATGCTTCTTAATTGGACTAAAGCCAGCTAGTTTTGGTGTTTTGATAAAAAGCAGTCTGAGATGTGAATTAAATAAAGATAAGGAGGATTACAGATAAAATGTATTTTTGCATGTTGAATAAAGCAATCAGGAGTCGGAGTAAAATCGTACACCTAGTTGGGAGACACCAAGCTACGTGTTTAGATTGCTAATGCAAATAGTGTGATGCACACATTATTTTTGAATGATGTGCCATTAAAAGCCTAGGATACAATGGGAAAATCACATTCAAAGGAAAAAGCTAGGCATAAGTAGAATGGAGTTTGTGTGCCTAAGGCATTTAAAATCTAACAAGCCTGTACCCTTTTGACTGTGCCTGCAAGGAAACTGATGTTGTAACACCACGTATGCTTTGTCTGGCGCCTTTTTAAATCTATGAGTTTTGCTATTGCCTTAGCGGGGATGTAACTGAGAATCAGATTAATTAGGGGACTTCTGTATTTATTATAGTAGTTTATTTTTCCTTTAACTTTTCTGGTATTAATAAATGTTTTATCGGTTTTTATAAAAAAAAAACATATTTGGAAACACGGTGGTTTTATTATTCCTGAATTTAGTGCTGCATCCCAAGCATATCAACTGAAAAAATAGGTCATGACAGTTGTTCAAGTTTCCATTTGGGATTTGACAACTCAGTCCTTACAATCGTCTGTGTCATAATAAAAAATTGGAACAGCTATATCAGGCAGCTTGCTCAGAAATAGAAGCATAACGATCTCCAATATGTTATTACCTTAACGAGGCTATTTTAATGAGAAAATTAGGGCTGATTGTGTCTCAGCAAATGAAAGCTGGAGGAAGGTGCATCAGATTGTTATCCCAAATTGTTTTAGAAATGCGATGCTGAAGATTGGTCATGAAATTCCAATTCTGAAATATTTAGGAAATAGAAAAGCACTCGAAAATATACAGATTTGTTTTTGGCCAGGATTACATAAGGATGTAGTCAAATTCTGTTGAACATGTCAAGCATGTCAGGTAACAGGGAAACCACATGCATTGTTTATGCTGGCACGGTTATCCCAATACCAGTATTTGAAGTACCTTTCACTAGGTCATAATTGAGCGTGCAGCTTCCCTCCCTAAGACTAAAAGTGGAATTCATTATTTGCTTACAATAATGAACGTGCATAACAGTTTCCCTGGAGTGATACATTTAAGAGATATTACAATTAAGAAGATTGTGGAAGATTAAGTAGTTTTAACAAGATATGGATTACCTAAGGAAATACAATGAGATCAGGGTTCAAATTACAAGTTGCAGATGCTTTAGGAAGTAATAAACAGTTTTGGGATATATATTTTAGGTCAACCACTTATCATCCAGAGACACAAGCAGCTTTGGAAAGGTTGCATCGAAGTTAATAAACTATGATAAGTTTTGCCTTTAGGATTAGGTACAGGATTGTGGTAGATGAACTCCATTCCTTTTGTTTACTATTAGAGGCACTCCTAATGCATTGACTGCTGTTTGCCCTTTTGAACTAGCTTATGGCCATGAGGTAAGGGTACCACTGAAATTGATGCAAGAGAAATTGGTGGGTCAAAATTAAGAAGCATTTCGCCTAGATTACGTATCAAATTTCATCGAAAGATTAAACAAGGCAAGTGAGTTGGTTAGAGAACATGTAAAGATCTCACAGAATGTGATGAAAATGAAGGCAGACAAGAATGTGACAACTTGCAATTTTGATTCTGGAGAGAAAGTGCTGGTTCTGTGAACAGTACTAAGTGATCATTAAATGCAAGGTGCAGTGGATCTTGCAGGGTTAAGAAGAAATTGAGTGAAGTAAATTATTGAATAAATACTCCAGATAGAAGAAAGAAGCAGAGAGTGTGTCATGTAAAGATGCTTAAAAAGTAGGACAACAGGGAAGTGGGAAAAAATTATGTATTAGTGATGGTGGATAATGAGAAAGAGGTAGAAGTGCAGGACTTTGTAATTGATTTTCCTCTAAACCAATTGGATAATGAGGGGGTACTTCAAAATTTATTGAAATATTGAATTACCTTTCAAAAAAGTGTGTAGTGATTTGGAAGAAAAAAGCTCTTGCAATCAGATAAACCAATTCGTGGGAATAAGTTGGGAAAGACAGATTTAACTTCATATGATGTGAATATACTAGTTTCACCTTCAAAAGGACAACGGTCTTACTGTTTAAATGCGGCATGTTTTATCACATGTGCAAAAAGAAGTTGACTTCGTGCTTCAAAATTATTTCAGTCTAGTTGCAGTAAATGGAGGTCACATTTGGGTTGTTACCGAAACCAGATGGAACACAAACACGGAGGTTGGACTATCAAAACGTGAATGCGGTGACCAAAGAGGCTTTATATTCTATACTAATTTTGGGGGTTGCATTGAGACAGTGAGACAATTGAAATATTTCACAAAAGTTAACTTACTAAAAAGGATATTGGCAGCTAGCATTGTAGGAAAGACCAAAGGAGGTATCGGCTTTTGTGACGCGAAATGGACATATATCGTTTTAAAGGGTGCACCTGAGACATTCCAAAGACTGGCAAAAAATAAACAATAATAATTTGAATAATAAGAATTGCAGGTCTAAGCAAACGTGCTGTTAATATTGATGATCTAGTAGTTCTCAGCCAGACATGGGCGGGGTATTTACAGCATCTGGAAGAAATACTTTCTCGATTACAAGAAGCTAATTTTGTGATGAACTTGGCTAAAGGTGAATTTGCAAAAGGGAAAGTTACAAATCTAAGCCATAACATTGGATATGCTACGGTGTCTCCGAGAGATGCAAAGCTGAAGGCTTTTGCGGGTTTCCGAGTGGTTACAACAAAATGAGAAGATTTGTGATTTTTGAGATTTACCAAAAATTTGTACCAAATTTTAGCAATGTGGTTACTCCACTGACTGAACCACTGACTGAACTATAAAAAAAATGAAAATGAGTTCCAATGGACACTGGAGTGTCAGAAGTCATTTGCTAGTTTGAAAACTATATTATCTACAGCACTAGTTTTGACTGCACCCAATAATGCCAAGCAATTTATGTCGGCCATTGGTGTGAGTGATATATGCATTGCGGCCATACTGTTGCAAGAGGATGACAATGGAATTGAAAAGCCGATCAGTTATTTTTCATGAAAGCTGAATGTACAACAGATAAGATATTCAAGGTCAAAAAAGAGCCATTGGCTTTGGTGTTAGCATTGCAGTATTTTGAAGTTGATGCGGCAAACTATTCTTCAGAAAGTATTGTTGATGCTGAAGTTTTTGGACAAATTTTGAGGCAAAACTGCAAGTCATTTCATGTGGAATCTATTACTGCAACAAATTAATCTGTGGATTATAAACGTTGCGGGTATAGATGATCTCTTCAGAGATACGTTATCATGAGTTGAAGCTGAAAGGAAAAAACTGATATTTTTAAAAACCTAAACATTAGAATGGAGTGAGTTCTATTGATACCAAGGAGTTGTGTATAACTATTGATGTGGCAATGCATGCGTCTGGTAATGTATTAGTGTATTATGTATAGGAAATATTATAAAGTGGGCTAATTAAAAAAATGAAGCCATCTTTTAATAGTATGATAGTTTATTTTTCGATAGGGAGGGGGAAGACCTGAAGAGATATTAATGAATATATTGTTATGGGAAAAGTTTTCTAATTTGCAGTTGTTGTGGGTTTTGCATCCATGTGTGTGTCTGTGTGCAGTTTAATTGGATTAAGGTAAGCTAGTGTGGGTGCTTTTATATTTCGTAGTTCGAGATGTTAATTAGATAAATGTAAAAAGGATAAAAGGTACAGTCGACATTGGCATTTGTGAAATAAAGCATTCAGGATTGGGAGCAAAATCTTGAACATAGCCAGGAGACGGCCAGCAATGTTTTTTTTTTTATATTGCTAATTAAATTAGTTGGATAAAAGTGTTATTGTTAGAATATGTGAAGAAAAGCCTAGTGATTCCATGGAAACTTGACATTCAAAGAAAAAAACTGAATGTAAACGGAAAGGAATCTGTGTGTGTAAGTCAGAAGCATTTAAATCTAACCAGCCTTTAAGCGCACAACTGTGTCTGCAAAGCAACCAAATTGCAAGGAGAATCATTTTGAATTTGTAAAGTTAAATGTGCTTTGCCTGGTGTCTATTTAACGTATATGGGTTACTGTTTCCTTGGTGAATATTTACCTTGCGAGTGACTAATTTGGAAATTTGTTCACTGATTATTATGGCAGTAACCTGTAGACATGTTTAGGTGTTTAATCTGTTTTTAAATTAATGACGATTTAAATTAGTTTGATGCAAAAACACCTCTTAAGTCACGGTGTTCTAATTCCTGAATTCAGAGCTGCATCTCAAACATGCCAATTGAAAATATAGGGTATGACAATTGTACGAGTCTCCATGCAGTGTTTAGAAAAATGAGTCTTTACCAACTGTTGTGTCATAACAGATGACAGAGAACATAATGTTCGAGAGCTTGGAATATCAAAATTGAGCGAAATAGTTTGGTGTAAAACTTCAGCTACAATTAATCCAGTGGGAATGATATGAACTGGGAGAGAGAGAGGAACAGAGAGAAAAGCGAAGACAAAAGTAGAAAGAGGGAAATAATTTTAGGCAAGTATAGGATGGCAAAATAAAAAAGAATAAACGTACAACGAAGAATGATGGCTAGATGAAAGGGAAACAGAAAGAAAAATTTAGAAACAGATGAACAATAAGCAGATTCAGAATAAAAGGAGACCAACATGCAGATGGAAGAATATTGGATAAAACATAATGCCTAAAATTCGCTAACAAACTGTGATTTCTGGGTTGCAGTCCTGAAGTTAGCCTTAGGCTGCCCCGAATCACAGGTCCACTATTCATTATATAACAGGGAATCAACAGGAAAACAATGAAATATGACTGTTTGTTCTCTGAATTTCATGTACACTTTGGAAAAGTTCATTGCATTTATAAATGAATAAACAGCGCTAATCTTGAGCAATACTAAAGCAGTAAATCTGCAAATGAATCCTTACAGTATTGTTGAATCAGTCACGTATGAGTACATCTTGCAATCTTTCTCCCGTTATGACCTGATTGAAATAATTTGCTGGCGTTTCAGATGCCTGTGTTTTAGACAACAGAGGAATTACATTGGAGTTTAATTTGCTGTTGTAATGTGTTTGTTCAATGACTATAAGTAACTCCAATCATCATGGGCTTAACAGTGCCAGTAAAAACATCCCCAGTATATATATGGACCTGTTGGAATGTACGAGCTCAGAATGCCTGCTGGAGCTTTCGTTTCCAGATCAGCAGAAGCCTCCGATTTCACAGAAATTGAATACCCAGTAATACTTCAGATACAAGAATTTTACTACTGTACTCTTGCAACCGTTAGAGTTCCAGGTAAGCCATTATCTACGCTGTTAATGTTGCCAATCTTATTATCCAGGCTGCTGTATTTGGGAATATTTCTTTTCAACTGCAGCAATTCTCTTCCATCGGTTGAATAGAGTCTCTGCTCTTTCAGTCTTCTAATTAATGTATTATAGGTTCCTTATGTGTCCAACTTTTGAGAATATTCCTGAATTACTCAATCCCAGAATGTATTAGAATCACGTGTGGGCGAAGCGAACAGCTGATTACAGAGAAGTAAGTAGTGGAATAAAGGTGTTCAGAAATAATTACTCTGGATTTTAGTTATTGGTAATAAAATAGCTCACGGTCTCCATGTTACAGGGTGACCAAAGAGGAACACCCTCTTTTTGTAAAAAATCAGTTTAGCAGATATGGAATCTGAAGGCTTGTATTGATCGTTATAGCTTTTAACTAGTTGTCCATGTTGTGTATACCTTGCTGAGCCGCAGATGTCTGGTCACTGCACTTAAACTGGTGATGACTTTTCCACATCTCATTTAAGGTTTCAGTGTGTTAAGTTGCCTGACCACTGCCGAAATTGATTTTAAACTGAACGTTGCAACATTCAAAACAATTTGCACTGAAGCTTCAGGAATCATGTTGTATTTTACCTAAATCAAAGTAATGAACATTAGCGGTGCTATAGGTGTTTCATTAAGCAACAAATGGGTGCACTCTATCATGTACCCTTTTTTTTGTAGGGGAATGACAATAGAAATTGTCAGGACTACCTGAAAGAGACTTTCCATTCTTTTTATGAGATCCATTGTGGATGAGGTGGGCAGTGCAGTCAAACCACCGGAATCTTGGACAATATGCAAATACATTAAACCATTCTCAATGGCTGTCCCAATGAACAAACTAATTTTGAGAATTGGGTTATGGAAAGTGGAAATGGTAAAGAGAGGAGAGGGTGGGGGATGTTATTACTCCTACGGATTGACTTAGCAGTAATAATGGTCCTTGAAGTACAAAATGCCGCTTTGATACTGACAACAGCGATTTGAAATGAGAAATAAAGAAGAAAAACAGGAAGGAAAGTTAAAAACAAGGTCAGAGATCAAGCAAGAAGCTTAAAGAACAATTACATATGGAACGTGTGAATTGAACTTGTAATTAGGATGTTGTTATTTAGGCTGTTTTTTATTGTCATACCAGATACCTTGGCTTTGTCATGTCAGGTCTCAATACAATTTTGGTGATTCTTCCTGCTCCTTACCTCATTACTTGCTAAACATAGTCTACATTTCGTTAAAGAACTTGGTCACTGGCAGTACATTGATATCACCCTGACAACCCGATTTCAACCTTAAAATTGTCACCTCTGCTCTCAGGCATACTGAGTCCTGCAAATGCCTGTAACTCAAGAGAAGGAAAAACAACCTCTGCCCCTGTCATTCCACCTTCGTGGCCTTCATTCATCTGGAACACAAAACTGAATTTCAAGCGGTAGGTTCACGATTCTTAAAACCCCTATGACTTCTTCATTTGCACTGCATGGACCCTCGGCACTTCCGGTTGATCCAGTGCACAATGCTTTCACTTTAGCAGTCAAGTTCTTAATTCAAACGTCATAATTAATTTTCAATCATGCCACTGTTAGAAAGCCCTTCTCAGGCTAATGAATCATATTCAATAGATTGGTCCAGTAACAATTGTGGAAAATTTACTCTTGATCCTGACATAATGATGCTTTGGCTCTGGCTCTGCTATTAACTTGTCCAATTCCTCGTTCTTCTCTCGTAGTCAATTTTGGGGCGATCGTGAAACTGTCCCAAGGAAACTGCGGTCTCTCCAAATGTATCAAATGCTCTCTGTTGGAAATGGCAGCGGCCGAGCTGCTGGTCGTCTTCATGGATCGAATATTGAGGTATATTTTTATATTTATTTTCGCCTTTCATTTTTGAATATTAATCCTGTGTGTAGCCTCATTTACTCACTGATTATTGCAACAATCGTGGTTTCTATCCGGTTCACTATGGCTTTCACCTTTGATGGATTTGTAGCAATTTGTTGTGAGAAACTGAAAACAAAATATTGTACACCTAAAACAGCGGCTGTGGTCCTCGGAACAGTGAGCACGTTGAGATGCTTAACACATATCCCCGGGTGCTTTAGATATTGACCAAAGTTTATAATTGATTATATTCCCTGCGATTGTGTCTTTAAACCGAGCTTCTTTACTTCTCCTGCATGGGCCTCATTTCAGTTCTTTCACAGCATTTTTACTCCTTTTGTCCCTTTCTTTCTGATCGTTTTGCTCAAAAATCTGACAGTCAGACATATTGTATCAGCTAGTAGAACACGTAGGGATTTTCGGGGCTGCAACAATGGAGAAAATAACAAGAATCTAGAAACGGAAAAGCGAAAGAAAACCATCATTTTACTCTTCAGGGTATTTGGCAGTTTTATGCTTTAATGAGCGTGCCGGCTTATGTATCAAAATTATGTACGAATTAAAGATGCGCAGGAATATTACTCCTACTCTGATGCACCTTTCAGCGTGGAATCTGCATCGATTATGCTGCAGCTTCTCAGTTCCTGCACCAACACTTGTATCTATGTCCCGATCCAGGTTAAGTTAACAGAGGAGCTGAAGAATGTGCTGAAGTACCCAGTGAACCTAATGATTAAGTTTCTTTAATGATAAAAACGATGAAGGGTTCTTTACTTCTCCTTCATGGGCACTCCAACTGAGCCCTTTCCATAATCTATCCTCTACAGCTCTCACCAGAAGGAAAGCATAATTTATATTTGAAGCACCGATTTCTGAAATAATCCTAAATCTGATTCTTATATTATATTTTTTTTTAATAAGCCAGCCCACTGAGGTAGAAATTCACCTGCAGACAACCTAGGAATCTTTTCTCAAAAAGTTACATGAAATAGTTCATCTGAACCTCAAATAAACGTCCAGGACCCATAGTCTAACGCGCACATCTACACATCGCAGTGGCTGCAATCGATCTGATGAGAACAGCTGTAGATGCATTACAAACCCTCATTGCAGTTTTGAGTTATCTGCAAATCCTTCTCATTCTTCAAATTAAGGTTGGGCAGAATTGATCATAATGATCCAGCTGCAGCTCAACTATTTTTATTGCAAGTATAACATATCTCCTTCGCTTTTGTCGTGTATGCCTCAAATTACACACCCCAAGACTTTAAAAAAATCGCTTCAATAACTGCCCTGTCACCATCACTATTAAGGCAGCAACATCCCACCACCCCCGCTGCCATCAAACCCACCACCCCTCCGGTTTTTCTAGGACTGCAACTTGGTGCTCCTTCCTAATAATGCAAAAAATAGCAAGGGTATCCTCTGCTTAATTCTTCCTCCAAAATGTCATCTCAATATTTGCTCCTCGTTCCACCAACCTGTTTCTGTCATGCTGAATATTATCTGACAAAATTTTTCAATATTTACTGTAATTCCAATTGTGTATCACGTGAAAATGTGGAAACTGTGTATTATATTTGCAAATGTTTCAACATACTGTATGTGGTTTCTCGTCTGATATTGCTATGCTTCCTGCTGCAAACAGTATAATTAGCAACTAGAATAAATTCCTGTCTCGCGCAGTCAAAAATCTAAAATTCGGAACTGCCATGCTTCAGATGTGTGAGACTTATTCTCAAAATTAATTAGCCTACAAACAACTTTATAAAAATGTTAGAATGTCATGAATGATGGAAATTATATATTTTATGTCATTAGAGGTTAGTTAACCTCAATACTTCCAATTTAATTCAAACCATCAAGTACAAATTTAACACAGAATCTACCGGTACATACTCTAATAGTAAAATATAAATGCCCTTATTTGCCATGCTTTCTTCTGGCGTCTATTCAAATGAGTGCAATAAAACGTAATCAACTAAAGCTAAAGAAAAAATTAGCTTTCACAGATAAACAAACTGTTCAACATTTTACAGCAGGAGAAGTTAAACAGAGTGAAGCTACTTGCAATCTGAATTCACAAAAAAAAAGCTTATTAAGGACATTAAATTGCAACATGACAGCCTTGAACAACAGAAGGAGGGACAGAAGTAAGGGATCACTGAATTGACACAACAGAGAATGACGCCTGAAGGCAATTTTCTTAGTTCCACTCGCACAGCTTATCCCTGAGTAAACACAGATTATGACCCTGTTACCTCTGCCATTCACAGCCACTTGACCCCCTTTAGTCCCGGATTGTTGCGTTTTGTGCATTCAGTATTGACATTAACACTACTCCCCCAAGCCCAAATACAATGCGGAATATGATGGGCCAGCACAGAGCAAAGCTATTCAGCCGCACGTCATCGTTATACTGCACCACACGCTCCTCCAAACACCTCTGCAAATTCATCATCTTCAAGTATATGTATCATTACCTCTGGATCCTTCCTTTTGCCATCACTCATTCAAGTTGTATTCTCCAAAGCTTGCCCACCCTCCCTAAGAAAACACTTCTCCTCAATTCCCCTGTTGGTTTTTCGTAAGTTATTTTAAACCTACGATCTCTCATCGCCCTATTGACAGAGGCAATGATTTATCACAGCTTAATTCTGACAAAAACTCTCATGATGTCCCACAGATCTTTTAGATCGCTCTAAGTATACCTCTGCTCAAGGGACACAAAAAATAATTTACTTAATTTTGCTGTACAATCGAGACCAGTTATGGAGACTGAAAAACAAACAATAACGATCTAGCAGAAGTTTTTCTTGCGACCCATTTTTACGATTGGTTTCAATGTTGGTTTCTCACTATAAGTTTGCTAGAATCACCCACGCCACGATGCCAATAATTAAAATTAAAAACTGAAATAAATGTGGAAGGTGCATTGCTGCCCAGTGAAAATATGGAGGGAGTTAAGAAATTGGGGAACTATCTCGATCCATAAAGCCATCTGAAGATCAAGGGCCGATTCACTTTGGAAAGAGGTTTCCTGAGCTTATAGATTATCCAGTCCAGTTTTTTTTTATAATTAGAAGAGATAAATGAACTGTTAGCTGTGCCCAGTTTAAAAACTGTTCACAGGCAAAGGGAGTGACAAAGAAAGGAAATACCCGACAAAAGGAGAGAGATGGGGAGGCAGAGGAACAGAAATGGACAGAGAGAGAGAGGAAAGACAGGGGGGAGCAGACGAAAAGGGAGTGAAAAAAAGGACAGAGAGAGAGAGGAAGAACTGCAAGAAGGAGAAAGTAGACGGAGTGAGGTTTTGAGGGATTAAGAAGGAAACGAGAGAGAGCGAGGGAAAGGGAGATAGAGGGAGAGTGTTCAGGGGGCGGAAATGCAAAGAAAAAATAGAATGAAAGGAATACGCAGAGAGAAAGATGAGAATAGAGACAGAAACTGAACTGTGAAAAGACAGAAATGCATTTCTTCCTCAAGACAATTTCCCTTTCTTGTGGCTAAAGTGATGCAAGCCCACCTTCTGCTCGTGGGCTGATGCTACTCCGGTGGTGAGAAATCATTGCGGATTACATAAGGAGTCACCAGCACAGAACATCAATCTTAAGGTAGAGGAGCTTTAGCACAGCAACAAATTCAATCTGAAGATTGAGAGATGAGAAACAATGTACTGAGCCCTGAGATAAACTGTAAAGAATTTGATAAAATTTGAACTCATTTCAATAAATAAAAAACTTCTGCAAACTCTAAAAAACAAGTATAAATAAAGCAAAGTGTGTCGGACAGTCTTTAAGAAGCTGACAAAAATAAAACAACCAGTTATTTTTTTTTCAAAAACGGTGTGCGAAACAATTAACATTTTCAACAATATTGTGCATTTGCATTAAGGATGAGTAGAGAAGGTCAGGAGAGAACACACATGACAAGAAACGCAATATCACGCAGACGCTCACCTTCTAAAATCTGTCACTCTTTGATAATGTCATGATCAAACACGCATGCAACCATAGCCCCACAAAAACACAAACAACAACACACATGCACAAACACACAGACACAAATACATATCCACACACACACACACACACACACAACATACAAAAACGGATGCACAACAACACACAAACACACACACATAGTCCAACACACACACACACACACACACACACACACACACACACACACACACACACACACACACACACACACACACACACACACACACACACACACACATTATCACACACACACACAACCACACACACACACAACCACACACTCATACAGAGTCACACAGACTAACAACCAGACACACAAACACTCACTCGCACAGACGCTCAGCTTAAGCAATCTGTCATAGACCAATACTGTCCATATCACACGCCCACACACATACCCACACACACTCGCATTCAGTAGTCTGCTGGATATTGTCAGAATCAAACACAACCTCTGTCTCAGACTCAAACACACAGATATCTCTATTTTAATAATACACATATTTTGTACTATTTACATTGAGTAAATATTCATTAGTTAACCAACAATCGAATTGTTCCAATGACTTCCATGCACTTTGCTTAACCTTTAGTTTGGGATCATTGATTGAAAATAGTTTCCTCGCACTTAAGCTAAAGCATTAAATTGAGATTTTCGCTGAATGAATGCTAAGGTGAATCTTTAAGAAGCGCCGCACTTCTGGGAGATGGAACTATCAAGCAACTGAAAAGGCAAGGTGCAGAATGACCAAGCATATTTTATTTATTCTTTCATGTATTTATTCATTGGTTGAGACTCGTTGATTGATGCCGTGTGGGTGGGCCTGAGAGGCAAATTGCTGCTTGAACAATTTATTAAACATGGAAGGAATTACCTCGAAGATAAAATGTAACATACAACCGATGAAATCCCTTTGAATCAGCTGTTTTGCGTGTGTGTGTGTGTCTGTCTGTCTGTCAGTGTGTGTGTGTGTGTGTGTGTGTGTGTGTGTGTATGCGCGCATTTGCTTGATTACAGTGGACAGATGAAGACAGGTAAAAGCAAGGACACAGCTTGAAGCGTGGACTGTTGGACGGTCTAAGTCGTGTACAGGATATATCATCGTAACGGTTCTTGTTCAAACATTTTGCAGCATGCCTCTTTCACATCTTTGAACTTTAATTCTGCAGTTTGGACTGAGTTACAGCTGAATAGTTATGTTTTGAAGTAGCTTTCCGAAAACACTTATTCGTGCAGAACCAGTTCTTTATTTCATGTTCTTCGACAAGGAAGAAAAAACAAACAAAGTAGATTTTTAAGGAACTATCTGCTCTCAAAAACACGATAGCCCTGAGTTATACATCTGTATGATATATCCGGATGGAAGCCATTTTCGGCGCGGTCTTTTTTTTTACCATTTTCCCGCTTGGTAAGTTTTAGATATTCAAAGTTTAATACAGTAATCAGATGGAGGAAATGCAAGCAAACATTAAAGGTTTCTATATTGCATTCCTCGTTTACAGAAATGTTCTTCCCCGCACAAAATAAACCCTCTTGTTTATTGTACACATTG
The DNA here is from genome assembly GCA_026770705.1 of Isurus oxyrinchus. Lineage (NCBI taxonomy): Eukaryota > Metazoa > Chordata > Chondrichthyes > Lamniformes > Lamnidae > Isurus > Isurus oxyrinchus. The sequence continues at coordinate 6,421,621 of JANJGN010000034.1, forward strand.
GTTCGAAGTCAGTTGTGGTGTTCAAATCTGTGCAACAAATTTTAGGAATGATATCAAGGCCTTGGAGGGACTGCACAGGAGTTAGTCTGAAACTTGACCAGGCATTACTCAATCTCAGTTGTATGGGAGAATTAGAGAAGCTGTCTGTTTATTTTATTTTTGGTTGTTGTTTTGCACAATAGAGCGGAGAACGTTCAGGCCATGGTTGCTTTATTCAAAATAATGAATGTTCTGGAAGACAAAACAGGGAGGAGATTTTTTTTTTCCAGAGGAAGTATTGTCAGAAAAGAGTGGCCATAGAATGCAGATGAAGGACAAAAGAATATCGTGTTTTAAGGAGACCTCCATATTTGCAGGGGCGCAGAGTTGTGAAGTACGAAGCACATTCTGAAAATGTGTCAAAAGCTGATGTATTCGTAACTTTCAGAACTGAATTGAATATTAGCTTAAGAGAAAGAAAAAAATATAGGGCGGCGAGGAAAGAGTAGGCTGTCGAATTAATAGGACACTTCTACCAAAGAGCTGGTAGAGAACGGATTGACACTCCTGTATCTATGCTGCATCAATCTGTGAGTTTAAGATTCTTTGTGCAAATTGTAACATAAAAAGCATCCGCAGTATACTTACACACTGCATAAATTGAGATTTAGTGTGACAGTGATATGGAGACCGGTAGAGTTAATTTTCGAGACAGAAACTTTCAAAAAATCTCCTCAAAAAAATTATTTGGATATTCACTTGAAGTGCTCTAATTTGCAAGCCGGCAAAGCGAGGCGTGGAAGAGAGCTTAATACGGGCTTAAAGAAGCCTAATAGGAGACAGAGACGTAGTGGGATTATGTTTGTGACTGATACAGGGCAGTAAGGATAGACAAATGTATGGTGATTATTTTTGTGTTTGGCAGAGCGTTATGGGGATAGAGGAACATTTGGGTTAGTATTGGAAAAGAGAGGAAGCTATAGGGAGTGTCTGGGGCCGTCAGAATAGTTTGGGAATGCTACGAGGCTAAGGGGAGAAAGGGGGGCAGTTAGATTAGTGTGGGATGGATACAGGTCTATGGGGAGAATGCGGGACAGTGAGTTTATCTTTGAATGGACAGATAGTCATGGGGAGAGAGAAAGATTGTGGAATTATTTTGGAATGGATACAGGGCTATGGGGAGAAAGCAGGACAGTGGGCTTAGTTTGGGTTGGATACAGCTAGGAGGAGAGAGCGAATTTTTTGATTAGTTTGGGATGCAGCCAGGGCAAGTGGAAGATTGGCAGGGTGGGATTCATTTGAGAATGCAACATGTATAAGGGGAGTGTGCTGAAATGTGGGTTTATTTGGAGATAAGTACAGAGCCATGGCGTGAAGGGGCTTTGGTTTCATTTGCAGATTGCCAGAGGGAGTTGACACACGCAGTGCAGTGTGATTCCTTTCAGAGTGACAAAGAGCAATGGGGAGAGAGGGCGGGTCTGTATCATTAGTTCGGGATTGATCCAAGCTTACTGAGAGAAAGTAATGTGGTAGAATTGGTAGAGGGGCATGGGGAGAGCACAGCCGTGAGATTACTTTGGAAATGCTCTGAGAACCGCCACCATATGTTAAGGAAATGGGTTCCTACGTACTCTAAAATTCCATGAACTGTACCAGACACATGAAAACCTTGGAATTTCAAAGGCTGCATGCTCTCACCATTACACAGGATCAACCCAAAATGAAATTAATTGTCCCGTTTTCTCTGTGTAGCACTGATTAATCCTAAGTTTAGGACTCACCATGCTATCTCCTTGCAGCTCTGCCCATAGCCCTCTATTAATTCAAAAATAATAAGACTGCCTAGCTCTCTCCCTACAGTTCTCCTTTAATCCCAGGCCAATCACATGCCCTGGCTCACCCCATAAACATGGCATCAATTCCAAACCAATCCAACTGCCCCACGCTCTTCCCACGATCCTGCATCAGTACCCAAACTATTCCCACTGCCTTGCTCTCTCTGTTTGGCTCTGGTCAATCTCAATCTAGGCTATTTACCCGCATTGAACTCATAGCCCTGTATAATTCTAAACAAATCCCACTGCCCCCTCCTGTTCCAATAGCCCTATATCAACTCCAAACTGCCCCCAGTGTCCCGGTCTCTCCCTTTCGCCGCTGATCAACACACAACCAACCCAATTGCCGCACTCTCGCCCATAGCCCTGTATCAAACACAAACGTATCCTCGTGCTTCATTATCACTTCATAGCCTTGAAATAGTCCCAAACTAATCCACATTCCCCGCTCTCATCCCATAGCCCTGTATCAATTCCAAACTAATCACACTACCCCGCTCTACTCCAGACGCTGTATCATTTGCAAAGTAATCCCACTGCCCCGCTCTCTCCCAGAGCCCTCTATCAATTACAAACTAATTCCAGTCCCTCACTATCACCTCGTAGGCTTAATTAATCACAAACGGACCCATTGCCCATCCCACTCTTCAGAGCCCAATGAAATACAAGATTTATCACCTGGCCCGCTCTCCCTGCAAAGCCCGGTAACTGTATATGTGAAATTTTGTTGATTAGTAGTTGGCTAATTTTGATATTATACCTGTTATACCTGTCAATGAACTTATTTTTCAATTACTATCTATATATACAAAGATGATACAGGCTATAAATAACAAGAATTATAATTAAAACATTTCATGGAGCCAATGAAACTGTGTGGTTAAATTTTCTCTTTCTCAGTATGCAATGCTGAGGATTTAAGTGTGAATGAGTTTGCCACCGGCTACTTAGGAATGGAAGTGATGTTCCCGTGTCAATTAGAAACTTCCCAACCATGTCTGACAGTAATCAAGGTCACCTGGGCGATGAAAGCTGATCTCTGGAGAACCCTGGCACTCTGCAAGCCAAAACATGGAACAAGATACCCCCAGCAACATGGCTCCTCATGGCTCTGATTCAAAAATTCCTCTTCCCAGAAGGCCACGCTGGTAAATTCAGATTTGGAAATGAGCAATGATATGAATACAAGTGCAAGTTCACCACATACTGCAATGGAATCAGATGGGGGATATCACAATGAAAGTACTAGGTATGCCCAAGCATCCATGCATTCTTGATTTATAACCTCCAAAGAGCAGGTAGATTAAAGTAGTGAAGGTTAAGGAGAGACTTAACATTGGTGTTAAAATTATGAATGGTTTATCCAGATTAAAGGAGAAACCGTGTTTATTTGCTAAATATTCAGTTTAGGCTGTGAGTGTCCCTGGCAAGTCCAGCATTTGTTGCCAATACCAAATTGCAATGGAATTGAAGGGTTTGATGGTTCATCCCAGAGGGCATTTTAGAGTAAGCACATCTCTGTGGACCACCATTCCCACGTAGACCAGGCCAAGTAAGGGCTGAAAACTTCCTCCTCTGTTAGGCGTTAGTGAATCAGATGGGCTGTTGCAACAACCTGGTCAACCTTTCATGATTATTATTGCTAATGAGACAAGTATTTTGCGCCAGAATTATTATTTAATCGAATTGTAATTCCTGCAGTCGTCCTGGCAGAATTTGAAACAATATTACAGGACCATTAGTTATTCCTTATTGCTGTTTTATTCATTGGTGAATTAATTTTGATTTAATTTTCCATCTTCTACAAACCTTCTTAAGATTGTTGTGATAGTTGCTTCCTCGGCCATTGCAAACCAGAGTTCAATGTGCAGAAGGTCCGCTGTATAACGTCAGTATGTGTTAGCCTGCAATTTAGGTTAGCTTTTGGAAGGCAATTAATCAGGATTTTATCCCTTCGCCAATCTGATCTCCAGGTTGGCAAGTTGTGGGTTCAAGGCCTACTGAGGAGTAAACTCAGTTGACGGGTTTTAGAAGGATTAACTATGTTGCAGAGATAAATATGATGTTGCGTAGCACTGACAGCCACTGTATTCTGATGCAGCATACATAGTACTTGAAGGTAAATAATTTGGGTTCCTATTTCACGTTGCTACCCACAAAGATGGTGGCTGCTAATTAGCCCTGCTGCACATTGCCCACTATAAAGCTGGCGGCTGCCATTGCACCTGGACCACGTTGGCCCCTGTAAAGATGATGGCTGCTCAAACGCATGCTGCCATTGGCCCCTATACAGACAGCAGCCACGCATACAATTGTGCATGCATGTCGTAGGGAGCCAACATCACATGTAGATGAGGGCGGATAAGGAGGAGAGATTCTCTTCTGTAAAAGGACAATAATCAACCAACTGGAAACGTGTGAAAACCCTGTTGTTGCATTCATTTTTTCCCAAGTCATTTGTTTAAGAAATTCATCATGTGTTTTCCAAAAATAGTCATAAAATTTGTAACAGTACATTCCAAATCATGTCAGCTTGAAAATTGAAGATTTTGCAACATATATTGGCTTGTCTTCATACAGTATGTTCCACACTTATGTGCTCCGATACTTTTATGAGTCTCTTCATATTTTCGATATACACTCCATGTCAGGCATGCAGCCTTGATGGAAAACATTTCAGATTCAAAAATTACAGAAAGTGCAAAAGAGCTCAAATTTCCTTCATACAGCATGTTCCTCTACAGGGTGCCTCAGCGCAACACAAATGCTCTTGCATTTGCAAAGTACATTCAATGTCAAATATTTAGCGCCTGGGGCTCTGCAAAATTTTCTCGCCCCCTCGCTGCGCTATGCATGAAAGGCTTTAGACAGCGACCTTTCTCCACTGAATCTGTGCAGTTGTTTCCCCAAACATTTGTGCACCCTCAGCACGTAGTCATGGACCTTGGAATGGGCAAGTCTGCAACAGTGTGTCGGGGGCTGCTCTCTCCACTGGAAAACCAGCAGAATTTCTGCAAACGGAGGAGCGTCTTTAGCCAAGTTTTTGGCCCAGCAGCCGTAGCTGATGTTTATCTCAGTGCGAGTTTCTTACTGAGTTCAAATTCAGCAGCTTTCATGGCGGGCTTTCAGGTTAGGTTTCCACATAATGAACCTAAACCTGTGCCTTACTGGTCAAATAACTTCACCAACATGCTGCACTATCCGGATGTCTAAAGGCTTTCTTTCGTTGAAACCCGGCACTCTGTTTTCATCTGGAAGGAATTGCATGGTCGTCAATTATCAGAACATTAAACAATAAAATTAGAAAGGCTGTACACTTGAGAGAAAAAAACAAAACAATGCAGCACTATCGTTAAAGAGGAGGAGGGTGTAACTAATTGGATAGCACTTTAAATGAGCTGACAAAGGCAAGATGGGCTCTATTGACCCATACTTTTGGGATAGATTCTATGAACCCATGATTATATTTATTGTAATCGGACAAATTGATTCCACTGACGTTGCTTCTTCTATTATTTGTTTATCTGTTTGGACGTCGCGAGGCAAGCATTTACTGACCATTGCTAATTGCCCTTCAAAGGTGGTGGTGAGCTGTGCCCATGTACCACAGCGGTCTAGGTGATATAGGTACGCCCACAATGCCTATTGTCCCTGCCAGTTGAATGATTTCCTGTATCACTGCGCCTGATCAGTTTGCTCACTCACCATTTCACCATTCCACCTTCCACACAGCGGCCCCTCGCTCCCACTCCCACATCCATACAGAGAGAAATAGCTTGATACATTTTGGATACAATACATTATGTTTCCTTTCATATTCACTCATGGAATGTGGGCATCGCTGGCTAGGCCAACATGTATTGCCCAACGCTTATTTTTCTTGAGCTGCTTTTTTGAATTACTTCAGCCCCTGTGATGTAGGTTCACCCACAGTGCTGTTAGGGAGGGACTTTGAGGAGTTTGGCCCTATGACAGTGATGGAATGATAATTTATTCCGAAGTCAGAATAGAGCGTGGCTTAGAGGGCAACTTCCATGCGGTGGTGCTTTCATGCTTCTACTGCCCTTGTCCTTCTATTCTACATCATAGCGAGTGTGGGTTTGGAATGTGCAGTCTAAGTAGCCTTGGTAATTTCCTGCAGTCCAGCTTGTATATGACACATACTATTGCCTCTGTTCATCAATGGTGGAGGAAGTAAACATTTCTGGATGGAGTGCCAATCAATTGGACTATACTGTCCTGGATGGTGTCAAGGGTCTTGCTTGTTTTTGGAGCTGAACATATTCAGGCAAGTGGAGAGCATTGCGTCACTTTCCTGACTTGCGACTTGTAGATGGTGGAGTTTGGATGTAAGTTGCTCGCCAGAGGATCCCTGCTAGAAATATGACCTCCCTTACCTGATCTGCTCTCTTAGCCATAACTTTTATGTGGCTATTGCAGTTCAGTTTCAAATCAAAGGCAATCTGCAGCATGCTGACAGTGGAGGATTCAGCAATGTTAATAAGATTGACTGTCAAGGGGAGGTGGTTGGATTCTCTTTCGTAGGAGATTATCTTCACCTGGAACTGGTGTGGCACAAATGTTATTCTGTTACATATTCAAGTATCGGGCCAGGGGCAGATGATCCTATTTTAGAAGGAATGACTGAGTTTTCGCTTTCTTTTCTGTCTTGAGAAAAAATATATTGAGAGGGGTCATGATTAGAATATGTTAGAATATGGTTGATCACACATAAATTGAAGCCAATTCTGCTTATGTGTAAAGTTGGTGAACGTGTGGAGAATGAACTGGGAGAGCTTTATGGGTTTCAGGAAGGAGAAGCTCCAGTCAATATCTGTGATCGAGGGTCATGCACCAGTGCGATGCAGTGGATAGTGAGCAAGATCGGCCAAGAGTCTTCGCCTTTCTGCAGTACGATTGCATACACAACTGCTTAAAACGACTCAAAGCTCTCATAGAATTGCAGGGAATGCAGTGGGTATGCACAGCATGCAGAACTCCTTCAGTATTGGTCTGAAGTGTCAGTCGAAAGTTTACAACAGCGATATAAGGAACGAGAACATAATGAAGAGGAATTAAACACTTAACCTACTCACCCATTTAATAAGATCATTCATGGTTGTAATATAGAGACAGAGATTGAATATCTTGTTTAAAGTCAACTTGAAAGGCTAATTAATCTTAGCAGGTTGGCTCGCATTTGCAGGCTCGGTAGATCCTGTAAACATGGATCCCACTTGCCAAGACTGGCAGTGCACGCACCAATCAGTCTGCTCCCTTGAATGAGAATGTTGCTTATGAGGAATTGAAGAATAGTATAGGCCAATATCTCGGTAGGTCCAAAGGTTAAAAGTGACCTCATTGGGATATAGAAACCCATTAAGGAACAAGCCAGTGGAGACGCTGCAATCGGCTTTTCGTTTTTGGAGTGAGAGTTTAAAATTAGGGGTCAAAGTCAAACTGAGAAGTGGTTAGGCATTTGGAACACAACATTGTAGAAATTTCTTCAGAGGGACATCGGTGAACGTTTGGAATTCAGCATCTCAGGCTGTCGTGAACATTCAGCCATTCAGCACATTTAAGATTGTGATTGGCAGATATTTGTACACGAAAGGAAAAAAAGGTATAAGGGTTTAGAGTAGGGAGGTCTTGTGGCGCAGTGACATGTGTCTCTACTTTTGAACGAGAAGATCCAGGTACAAGTCTCACTTCAGGACTTAACGGCCATGGACTGTGCGTCCATAACTTGACCAAAGACGCTGGTCATAAAGCTTCAGACCCTTCCAATATACCTCTGTAGTAAGAGTGGCAGAGATTTACGGTAAGCCATACTGCAGAAGGCAACAACAAACTACTGTGGCACTTTTCCAAGCATGGACCAACACAGTGAAAGTCTCTGGCCACCAATGCCCTCTGGGAGGATGCTTGGAGTTATCGCTGATTTGGAGGGCAGAAGATCAGTCATGGTCTTATTGAATAGGTGATTAGGTTGAATGCATGAATTCTCGTCATTATGTGCCAATTATTTATGTCTCTGTTGCAAACCTTCGGTTGAGACTTCAAACTAGTACTGAAGGATTACTGCATGCTGTGCCGAGAGGCAAAGGATAATTATGTCCAAATGATGTGAAGGCTCTGCAAAGTTCACCTGATTTTGCTAAATTCACCTCACCTTTCTGATGCTCCACCTCGCAAATTCAGCTGGAGGTTATAGGATTATTTACAACTTGAGGAGATGACACGCTCTGAAATTCCACTGTGGTACAAAGCTATTTCAGAGGTTGATGTTCTTGTCCTCAAACACCACCACCCCCACCCCCAGCCCCTCCGCCATAACCATCATGGGAGAGAGTGAGCTAGCATTAGGGCTGAATTATGGTCTGCAATTCCTATGGCTCCAGGATTTCAAATGATCTTTTGCTATGAGCTGTCGGAGACCTGAGCTCATTCAGGATCCCAAGTCAGAGATGTTGGTGTTCTCGCTGCCTAAGGAATTGCAGTGTTTTTTGCTTTGTGGCCAGTAATTGCACAACCGACAGTGAATGCTGAGCTGCTCAAATCCCAAAACGAATCTTGAAACGACTATCACAACTCTTTTGCAATTTGTATATTCATCTGTTTATTTATGAAGGTGCTGAAGGTAGAAGTGACATTCGAAAATTGAGATGTTTAAATAGTAAGAAATTTGGACGTACAATTTCAGTGTGTTGGAAAATGCAGAGGGAAGCTTTTTGGAATACTTGGGTGCAGGAAAGTTCTGGAAGTAGAAGTACTGTAGGTTCTGAGGTTCAGGCACAGAAAATAAAACAATGCTTTGTGCATAGGTAAATGAGGGAGAATCAGTGAAAGGTAAAGAAGTGGGAATGTGCTCACAATTTACTCAAGAGAAATCTGAGGTGCAGTTTACAGAAATGTTAAAGAATCTGTCAGTGAAGGGGAATACTGTCCATGCATAAGAGGTGGAGAAGGTAAATATATTAAAATTTAAAGAGGCACAGAAGCTAGTCAATCCTTATTGTTGTGGAGTAGCGACATAGGTTGTTATGATGGAGTAGTTCTGGAGCAGGCGATAAGCAGTGAGTTTCATCGCGATGCTAATCCTACTCCATTTTGGAAGGTAAATTTAACGAGTATTTGGAAAACAGGTATAGTGATTGTTGGATGAGTGGAAAAATTGCCCATTGCACGTGTTCAATTTATTTTTTGGAATGATATAACCGGGTACCAGATGTGGTTGATGCCCATGGTAGTTGAGCAGCCTGTAGAAGTGGTTTCAAACGAAGTACTTCAACAGAACTGTTCAAGAGAGAGTATGTTGTGCTGCTTCCAGATTGTGTGATAAGAAGATCGCAGGTTCATAGTTGAAACAAGATGAAAAGGATATTCAAAGCAATAGAGAAGTCCAATTAGCTGGCATGGTTTTTTTTATAACATTGGTCAAAAAGAAAGGATGGAAGAAAATTCAGCTGAAGCGATTAACTCAAGTCAGTTGGTAGAGTTACAGAAAAAAAGGATTCACAAATAAAACATTTATTTCTGACAGCTTACACAGAAATAGAGGCAAGTTGTTTTTTTTTAGAATGTTTTTACTTTAAATGTAATGTTTTAATGAGAAAATTGAGGTCTCATTGCGCTTCAGCAAATGAAAGTTGAAGAGAAATGCATCAGATTGTAATAACTTTTGGATAAAGGAGTGAGAATCCGAGAATTGCTCCTGAAATTCAAATGGCGGCGGGGGCGGGGGGGGGGGGGGGGGGGGGGCGCTTTCGGAATTAGAAAGGCACAGGCGAAAGTATTTATTGGCTTGGTATGCATAAGTTTCTACTCAATTTCTGTAGGGCATGCCACACATGTCAGTTGATATGGTACCTCACGCTGTAATTAAGCTGGCACCTTTAATTCCGAATTGGAGCATTTGAAGAGCCATTTACTAGGGTCATGATCAATTGTGTAGGATCCCTCCCCAAGACGAAAAGTTGGAATCAGCACGTATTGACAATAATGGATATTCTACAAGGTTTCCTGAAGAGATTCCTTTGAAAAATATTACAACAGAGAAAATTGTGGATAAGTTGACTGAGCTTTGACAAGATATATTTCACAAAAGGGAGTACAATCAGATAAGTGTTCAAAGTTCATGTCACGGGCTGCGAAGGATGTAATGAAAAGACTGGGGGTAAAACAATTAGATCCATCAGCCCTTAGTCACAAGGGTTTTGGAAAGATGGCATCAACCCCTCAAAATTCTGAAGTGGGCGTATAGCCAGGATTATCCACATGATTGGGGAAGGAAACTCCATTCATGTGGTTTGTCATTAAGGTCGTTCATAATGCATCGATTGTTTTTTGTCCTTTCGAATTAGTTTATGGTCATGAGATAAAGGGACTACTGAAATTGATTCATGAGAAATTGATCAAAATTCAGAATCTACCCTTCTGGATTATGTATCAACCTTCAGATTGGGGTTGGATAGAGCGTGATGGTTAACTAAGGAACATATAAATATATCACAGCTTTTGATAAAAGTGAAGGAAGACAGAAAAGATACAGCTCATAGTTTTCTTGCTGGGGGTAAAGTGTGAGTTCTGTTACCAACACTGCATAACTCGTTAAAGACAAGGTTTAATGGGCCTTAAAGGATTGAAAATAAACTAAGTGAAGTAAATGATGTAATAACTATTCCATTTAGAAGGAATAGTTATAGGCTATGTCGTGTAAATCTGCTTAAAAATTGCTTGACAGGGAAGACGACTGAAAGGAGGCATTAGTGCATGTAGGTAATACGAAAGTGGTACAAATTCATGTTTCTGAAATTGGTTTTCATCTAATCAAATTGGATAATGAGGAGTGCTTGAAAATACAAATGTATTATTGAGTTTCCTTCTAACAAGTGTCAAAGTGATTTGGCGATGCCTTTGCAAAAAAACTATTTGTGAGAACATGCTGGGGATGATAAATTTAATGATACATGATGTATCTGTTGAAGATTCGTCTTTGATAAGGTAGCATCCTTGTAGGTTGAATACAGTGAAGTTATCACAAGTACAGAAAGAACTTGAATTCATGTTTCAAAATGGTATGATTGAGTCTAGTTGGAGTAACTGCAGCTTGTCTAATGTGCTGGCACTGAAACTGGATGGAACACAAGGACTGTGTGTGGGCTATCGAAAGTTGAATGTGGTGACAAAAGCGGTTTCTTAGCCTATACCCTGGTTGGATGATTGCATTGAGATAGTATGGCAATCGAAATTTATCACTAAGTTTGACTTGAGGTTATTGGCAATTGCTATTATTGGAGAGGGCAAAGGAAATATCGTCTTTTGTGACTCCAGATGGACTATATCATTTTAAACTCATGCGTTTGATATCAAAGATGCACCTCCAACATTTCAAAGGCTGACAAACAAAGTAATTGCAGGTCAAAGCGATTGTGCTGCTCTATTGACTGCTTGATAGTTTTCAGTTAGACGTTGGAGGAGCATGGTAACATCTGAAAAAAATGTTCTATTGATTAAAATAAGTTAATTTGATTATGAACTTGGCTAATCCTGGATTTACAAAAGCGCTAGTTACACATCTGTGCCATGACATTGAACATTTTAAGATGGCTCTGAGAGATGTGAATGTCAAGACTATCATGGATACATAGTGCCTTAACAACACGAAAAGTTTTAAGATTTCTGGGCATGATTGGGTTTTATCATGAATTTGTCCCAAATGCTTTAGTGTGGTTGCTGCATTGACTGAACTATTAGAAAGGAACAAGAATATTCAATGGTCACAGGAGTGTCCGAGGACATTCTGGCAGTTTGAAAACTGTATTAACTAAAACATCAGTTTTTTGCAGTGCCCAATTATGCCAAACCATTTACGTGAGCCGCAGATGCAAGTGACTTAGTCATTGAAGCTGCATTGTTACAAGAAGGTCATACTGGAATTGAAAGCCGAAAGTGCTATTGTTCATGGAGGTTCAATGTACAGCAGAGAAGATGTTGAATGATCGAAAAAGAAACCTTGGATTTTTCAAATTTTGCAATTTGCATTGAAAACGGTTGCCAGAAACAATTGTTTGATAAGTGTGCGACCTTTTAAGGTTTGCATTCTTCCAATCAGCCAGTTCGTTATGCAATCTGCTGAATTGCCGTGGCTCCCATGGGCTCTTGGGGTCTTTACCTTTCTTCAATGCCGGACTGCTTCAAAAGCATTTCTGCTTTCCAAGCAGGCAACGTGAAATGCATTGCCCTCTGTTGCATTTCTGGTCACCTGTTCGAACCACTCAGTCAAATTGGTTAGTTGTGACGTCCCCTTAACAACACTATGCGGACTTTGCTTAAGTAATCCCTGCCTCCTCTGGTGTGGATTAATGCTGCAAGTCAGAATTGCTTCCAACAGCTTCCACACCAATGAGGTTAGCCTGATTTGGCTTTAGTTCAAATTACCATATTAGCTATCCTCCAGTCCTCTGGAACCTTTCTGTTACGAGCGATGGTTTGAAAATTATTCATATCGCCACCGTTATCTCCTCCCTTGACTCGCTCAACAGCCCGGGATTCATTTCATGCAGGCCAGGGGATTTAATAACTTTTATTCCTGCCAGGACATTAAGAACTTTCTCCCTTTCTAGGCTAATTTATTTAATTATATGGCCGTCCTTCTGCCTGATTTCCACACTCACGTCGTCCTCTCACTTCTGAACACCGATACAAAGAATTCATTTAGAATCCTGCCAACGTCATCTGCCTCAACACATAAATTACAAAATTGTTCCTCAATGGATCCTATTGTTTCCCTGGTTATCTTCTTACTTACAGTGTCTTCTAAAATAACTTTGCATTTTCCTTTCCTTTACCTGACATTGTTTATCTCATGCCCCCTTTTTGCTCTCATAATTTCCTTTTTAAGCCCCTCACCCTACACATTCTGTACTCCTGTAGGGCTTCCAATGTTTTGAGCCCTCGGTTTCAATCATCAGTCATACATTGTCTCTTCATGCAATCCTGTCTTTCCCTCGACATCCAGGGCTCTGTGGATTCGTCGGTCTCCCCATTATTCTATGCAGCAATATTTTTGAACTATATTTTCCCTGATTCCTTCCTGATTGAGCCCCACTGCTCTGGTGCAGACTTACCTAAAACTAGCTCCCCCATGTCCACTCTGGCCCCATCATATCAGACCTTCTTAAAATTGGCTTTCCCCTTGTTTAAAAATTTGATTTCTAGCGCATGCCTGTCCATTTGGATAACAATCTCAAATCGAAGGGAGTTATGAACATTATCTGAAAAATGTTCCCCCACTGAAGCATCTAACATTTTTCCTGCTTCATTCCCTAAAATTTCGTTCAGTGCCTCCCCACTCTTTTAGGGCCTCCTACGTACTGTGTTAAAAACGTTCCTGGATGCATTTTAAGAATTCCACTCCCTATAAACATTCACACTAAGAGGAAGACATTTAGTGTTGGGGACTTGCATTTGCCCACTATTGCTGCCCTCCTATTATTACTGTTTTCTGAAATTTGCCGAACTATCTTCTCTTCAATTTCTCAATTACTGTTTAGGATCCTTCAGCACATGTAACAAAAATGTGAGAATTCCAATTTTTAAGTTCTACACATTTGGATTCATTCCAGGACCCTTCTAATATGTCATCCAACCTTGCTGCTGTAACTGATTCTTTGATCAAAATTGTGATATCCTTTCTTTTTCTACCTCCTTCCCCATTTGGCCTGAGGGCCCTATAACATCGAATATTGAGCTGCCAATTCTGCCTCTCTCTCAACCATGCCTCTTGGCAGCATTTGCATCATACAACCATGTGTTAATGTGTGCCCCACTTCATCTTTGTTATTCGTCAGACTCCATGCATTTCAATAATTACAACTCAACGTCGCTAAGCTGCCTTATGCCTTATCTGGACTATAATTTCTATGCTTTCTAGAATCACTTGTTCTCTCCTCAAATTTTGGCCGTGCATCTCCCACTGCTGAACCTCCTCTCAGGAACCCAATCTCCTGCCAAGTTTGTTTAAACTTCCAGCCATAATACACAGACCTAAATATAGCCCGCCTGTATAAGGGCACATGAGAACCTGAGCTGAGAGAGAGAGATTCCAAGATTCCATTTAATCCATGGGAAGGAAATTCCAGGTGACTACTTTGACCATCCTTCTCTCCGCACACACAAGAACACACAATCAAAAAGCATCAAAGCCATTCAAACGTACTCATTTTTCATAAAGTATCCCTATTTTGAAAAAGCTGATTTTCGCCTTAAAAATAACCTCTGCACAGACCTTATTTGACATTTTCGATTTTTTTCCATTATCTGTGTATGTGTCTCTGTGTGTGTGTGCCCTGTGTACCGGTGTGCCAAATCGTATGTTACCCAGTTGCTTTGCAACGTGCTTTGAGGAAAAAATTCTAGTTTCATAACTCTTAAAATATTGTGAGCTTATTGAAAGAATCCTGGTCGAAACCTCTTTTATTTATGAACTAACAACAGTGAAATAATCAGTTGGCCATTTTGGCACGCACAATGAACATTTGCATTATGGTGCAAGCTGTGGAGCAATGGGTAGACAAAAAAATTGCAGCCTCACTTTGCCAATCGTAACAACCACTGGGAAAACATGAATCTGTCTGTCCATTCACTTGGTTGCATTTGAACAGCAGCATCAGGCACTGCTCTGGCCCTTTCAAAAAAAAATGCTGTGTTCCCAATTTCGTCTCACTCTCTTCCACCACCTTCTAAGACCTCTCGCCTCCTCATTGGGGGATGCGCTTCCAAGTATCCACACAACATCCATCGTTTTCAGATACTGTTCAGCCTTAGGTAATGGACGGAAGAATAATCATTCAAAAGAGCCCGCTGAACCGATTGGGAGTGCTCATGAAGAAACAATATCCAAAATCTTCCTGTGATGAATGACATTAGCAATCCCTGCAGTTAATGAAGTGTTAACTGCAAAGCTCAGTGTGGCCCCAACCGTAGTTTTCAAATCCGGCCTAATAATCTTGCCCATAAAGTCGTTGGCGTATTTTAATGACCCCGTCGAGGTGTGATGCGGGACAGTAAAACAGAAAGAGCTGTTCAAAGTTCCCTTGGCTTTGGTGGGAGAGCAAAATTTGGCCAGCATAATGTTCTGCCTTTCGAGCTTGTAGGACCATGGTCGGAACACGGTAACCACCTAGAGTTTTAAGGACGCCACCTGCAAAGAACAATGACATGAGTCAATAAGATGATTAATCGAGTGCATCTACTTCACATAGTTTAGTTTTGTTTTCTCTCAGCGTGGTCATCTTAGTTAATTTAATGCATGTAACATATCTGCAAATAAGGAGAACTTTTGTAGGTGCAGACATTATGAGAATTAGCAAGCCAGCCACAATTTTCACTTTGCAATTGTGCATTTGTTATATGTTCCCATGCATGTCTGTGCCAAAGATGCAGGGTAGAGGCGTTCTTGAAGGGCAAAGCTGCATCCATATTCTGTGAGAGCGCACTTCGTGCCGTCTTCCTTGTTGTATGTTATCAATATAGACAGCTCAGACGGAGTGCTGACAAAATAAGAGGCAACATTTAAACCAACCCCTTATTTAGCTCTGGAAAAATGCTCTATAGAAAAGAATTGTCATAATAAGGTATCACTGGTGTCACGACCAACCACTGAAAAACTCTCAGAAGCATTGCCTTGGTTCGCCAAATCATCATCACTCTCGTCCTCACCTGGTGCGCCATTATTCCCCAGGTCATCTAGCATTTGAAAGGGAATGTTATGGAGTTCACAACAAACCACAATCAGAGAAGCACGTGAAGTTGATTACTGTATTCCACCTCCAGATAATGCCAGGCATCAGAAACAGACCTTTAAGAAATCAATGGTGTGCTCAACTTTGACCCTGGTGCTGGCATGGCTTTCTTTTAACCTGCACTCCGTGTCAGGTCTGGGCATCCTAAAAGGCGTAAAAGCAATATTTTCAGTTGGTAGCCCTTACAAACTACAGCCATCACTCCAAAGAATCTAAGGTGGTGACAAAATCTGGAATTTCAGGGTTCCGAAGGATTTTGGAGTTGTGATGACTGACTGTGTTCCCGGCAGATGTCTGCAATTTTTTTTTCAGTGTTGGAAGACGGGATGTGGACGTCGCTGGCCAGGCAAGCATTTATTACCTAAGCCTAATTGTCCTTCTTCAGAGGGCATTTCCGAGTCAACCACATTGCTGTGTGTCTGTAGTGACATGTAGGCCAGACCAGTTCAGGGCAACAGCTTCCTTTTCCAAACATAAATTGGTGAATTTGACAGGCTTTTTGGAACACTCACTAATGGGTTATTGTTCATCATTAAGCACTTAAAAAAAACGATACATTTTAAAACTAATATTCCACCATTAGCACGATTTGAACCCAGTTCCGCTGAGCATTAACTTGGATACTTGGAATGCCAGCCCAGCGACAATGCCACTGCCTCCACTAAAACCTCTGATTACTGGGGAACGCCAGTGAGATAACAAAGTGGACATCGATTGAAAATCTTCCTGCTTATGAATGTTCAAGGCTGTCCTGCAGAAGTTTTAATATCTCTCTCTCGGCGTTGAATTCTTCCTGGCATGCTGCAATCTCCTGGCTCTATCCATTTGACTTTGGACATCTTTGTGATGCAAATCTGCTTCCCAGTCATTCAATCTATCGCATCTGTGAACGCCTTGATGCAATGGTGCACAACACTCAGTGTTAACGCAATGAAGCCTGCAAAGGACGTCTGGAACGAAGCTGTTGATAAGAAGTGCCAGTGTTACCATCAGTGCAAGAGGCATCAGTTGACACCAGTAAATCTAGGAAAGTACCTATCCTGCAAATATCCCACAATTTGAATCACAGTGTTTCTCGAATTCCTGAGATTTTCTGCACTGATTTTCAGTCAATAGCTTCATTTTTGACTTTTTTTTTCTAATGCATAAGGCATTCTGTGCCTCCCCTGATGGTGCCCTGGTTTCTCCTGAACCTTCCGGCTGGGGTTGGTCTGATCCCTTCACAAAGAAAAACAACATCATGAGCCTCCCTGTGTTCAAATCTCCCTCCGCTTCCTCCTCCTCCCATGTCTTCTCTCCTCTTATCTGGAGCATGTTCCTCGAACTAAGACAGAAAAGGCCATCTGCATCATAAAGCAATTGCCCCTAGTAAAGGAAATGTAAATTAATAAATGAATTTAAAGGGAACATATGATTTTCCATTAAAATAAATCGTTTTCCACATCCCTGATTCCCGCCCGAAAGGCACATTATTGTGTTTCGAACGTATCATGGCACTGAAGGTGGTCATTATCGATGGTAATGTGATTCAGATTTTCGATTTAAATAATGTAGGCGTGTTTGCAACTTTTTACCTGCCCAGGTGCCATATTATCAGAACCTGGCCTGATGGTGTCTTAAACGCTGAGCAGAATTACAGGTGGTATTATTTTCTTCTAAATCAATGAAAGGTAAACGTCATTGAATATTTATAGTACAATAGGGTTGCTTTCGAACCATTGCAGGAACGCTTCGGCTGTTTCAACACTTGCCATATTTCCAATGGTTCCTATACTCAAAAGTCAATAATTCATAGTACGGGATCAGCAGCTTTAGCAAAAATAATAACACAGAAATGATTAAATCCTTCATGAGAAGAATACCGGAACCTTCTTGTTGGAATGCAAAAGCTTTGGAATGTCTATATTGTCTATTTCGTTCAGCTCGAGGGCCGACGTACGATAGTGTAATTGAGAAGAATTTACAAACTAAACCATTATTCTGATAGATAATTTAATGGTTAACAAAATCGAGGGGGCTGGTTTGGGTGGAGCATTGGTGTGTTAAGGAGGATAGAGTGGGAATCAATAATTATATATCAATGCAGGGCAAGGTGATTCATCATTTGAACAAACGAAGGAACAGATTGAAGTTGTTTTTTGTTAATCTGAGGGAGATTGTTTCAGTTTCATCACTGGTCTCGGTATTATTTCCGCATCTGCGACAGGGATAATTATTTTCTGCAATCAGTGAAACATGAAGTAGAAATGCAATTCCGTTGAACTGATGCTGACTCCCTTATTATCATGAAAATCACGGTAATTGTCATCATCATCATCATCATTCCTGTTAGGAACGAGGTTAACTGTTTTGTAAGAAATTAGCACCCTGCGTAGAATATGCAACACAGAAGTAGACCAATTCTGCACCTATTCTCTTTCGGTGTTTATGCTATAAACAAGCGTCTTCCCAGTCGGTTGCCTCAGCTTATTAGCAGCATCACCTGCACGGTGCAATTCAAGTTACAGGCCACCTTGACTTGGAACTGTATCACTGTTTATTCACTGTAGCGGGGTCAGAATCCTATAACCCTCTTCCGAACAGTTCTGTAGCACTACAAGAATGAACCATGACACGGCCTCCGCCAGAAGAATAAGTGGTGGGGAAAGGCCTGGTCAAGGCCGACGTCCTACGAAAAAATAATAATAAATAATACTAAATACTTACTTTTTTTGAATTCTCAAATGTGCGTTCTTAGTTTCTCAAATGAGTCTACGCTGTTCACCTCAAATGGCCCGTGGAATTGCGAGATATGCATGTAAATAAATATCCGAGTACGGCCATTTTATTTGAAATGCTTGCAGCATTTATGTACATTTTCTATATGTTTACACATAAGGTTGTTTTTCCCAGTTTTAAAATCGAGCACCTTTAGCTCACTACTTTCAAATTAATTGTATTTAAATGACATATGTGATAAGTGAATTGTCACATATCAGTACACAGTTGCATGCTGTCGACAGCGGTGTACAATGATATTGCTGTTTTGATTTTCAGATGCCGAAGAGTGATTTTCGCACTCAATGATACAATATTGAGAATAAATCAGTACATGCATTAGGATTGAATATGCTGATTTTGTTTGGTATGATGTGACAAACTTTCGTAGTCTCAGATAATAAGCGGCTGACTTTAGCATTGTATTTTCCCCCATAATGTTAATTATATGCTGTTCGAGAGTTGTTTGCTTGGCTGTGGTGAGTGCTGAATTGACAAATATGTCACTCATGGTGCTGATATTAACTGGATTATTTTCAATGTTGGCAGTATTGTTTATTCGTTTTCTGAATTGTTAATCACTCATTGTTATAGCTGCTCGTTTTATTTTATTTTCATTTTTCCTGATGTTGGCTGTATTTTAATCAAGATGGGTGTTTTGATTATTAATTGTAATTGATCTGCTAACGCGCTGGATGGTTGTTTTTAATTGCCTGGATCCGATTATCAGCTATCCATCCATCAAGCACACCAACTCTCTGCATCTCACTCATGCATTACAACACTTGGAAGGATATGTTTAACTGTTGTAAATGATTCCTTAGTTTGCTTGCGCCACTGTTCCAGTTCCAGCTTTCATTATTTGTGGTAATCATATAAGAACCATCGTTATCCTTGCACATACCTGTGATCAACTATTAACTTTTGCTTTATGCGCTCTCAGGAACCAGCATGCAATTTTCCTTTCACCTCCCTTTCCCCTGTCTGGGTATTTGCTTAAATTCTGTTACAGCTCTAAAGTGTTCTAGTTGTGATGAAATGCCATGCACCTTCAAAGGTCACCAAATGTCCCTCCTGAAATGCTGCGAAATGTAAAAAAAAATAAATATATATATGTAATTTTAAAGAGTTTTATTTAGGATCTATTATTTTAATTTTTTTTGTATTTCGGTTTTGATAGCCTCGTATTTTTGCTGAGTATTAAATTACATTTCATTTTAAACATTTATTGTCTTGTTCGTCCTTTCACTCGAAGATGATTTGATCCATCATTTGGGATGCTTGCTATCTTCCTGTTCAGTTGATAGATTACTACTAAGATCATCCTGTGCCGTGAAGCTTCTGCAGACAAAAAGGTCAGGATACCATGCGCAGGAATCGAAATAGATGTCAAAAATCTTAAGAGAAGAGAAAGTATATTTCTTCCATTGATCACAATGAGATTTGAAACCGACTGAAGCACTTCATGAATATTGTCTTCATTAAAATAATTTAATATATTCTGGCTGCAGGCCAACCTCGATGTTAAATCTCTTGCACATTGTAATAGCCTAAATTTGTGGTAGACATTGAATTAAATACTTTAACCAATCATATCATTTAAGCACCGTTGATATAAATGTTGATCCCGATGCAAATTCTTGCATGCAGATGGATTATTGATGTTACTGAACGGAGACAGACAGGCACACAAACAGACAGATAGACAGACGAACACACAACACAAGGCATCAGGTTGCCATACGATTAGGAAAATCGAAACACTACCGATATTGTTAGTTAATCCGCCTTGTATTGGTCTACACCATCAATGCCCTCTCACTATTGGCAATATGCATGACAATAAGTATGCTTTAACAATAATTTGGTACAAATGTGGCAAACGGATCTGCTTTGAAAAAAAAAGTATCTTACTGAGTATCATCATTGCTATAATCTTTATTTCCAACTTTGAAGACACCTTTTCAAACAGACGTGCCAATGTCAACTGAAGTGATCGGACAGAAATCACCTTAAAAACTTAAGGCAAACATTTTTGCATAAATAAAAACCTTTCCATATTTCAAAGCAATGATACATTACATTTGCCCACTGATGTGTGAATATCTTTACCCACTGCATTTAGAACGCCATCAATTGCATTCCCTATTGGATTTTTTTTTCTGAATGCAATCATTATTCTAGAGTGTGATCGCCAGTGTTCCTTGAAGAAAATCTTACCTTGAGGACTGTTTTTCGTTTTTTTCGGTCAGCAAAGCAGAAACATGCTTCAGCACATGTTCAATTGTGCTCCTCACTGTTCCTGTAGTCCACACTTTTGATACTTTGAATGGCTGGCAGGTTTGCCAAGATCAGTCCGTAAAAACGGTAGCTATAGAGATTAAACATCGCTGAATCTGTCAGGAATTGTAATGTGCAGTCAGTGTAAACATTCCATTCATGCTGAAAATAATGCAAAGTCGCCAAATGTAGCCTATGCAGTGCACATTCCGGATATGACCCGAATAATCTCAAGGAGCCATAACGTCTGTGGACTCAGTAAAGTATTTGTTGCATCGCATTTAGTTTGCTGACATACATTATGTCCATTTGTTGCCTCAAGCTCCACCTTGTGCCTTAGATGTGTCATGGGGACATGACAATTTTTTTGGGCTAAATAAAACTGGGCTATAAAACTAGTTTAATTTGGTCTGCTAGTCGGGAACTGAAGTGCGTTGCAGATAAGTATATGCCCTGGAGAATTAAAACAAAGGTATTATAATTGTATGTACATATGTCACATATTCCTTTACAGAATCACAGATAATTACAGAATAGCAATTGGCTGGTTTCATCTCACTTCAAGTGTATGCTATTTCCAAGGAGGTGCAATTCAAAAATTATTACTTCTTTGAAATATCAGAGTATAAATGTTAAAAGTAACACAATCGGACTGATCAACAATAACTAAATTATGAACAAAGCTGAATACATAGTTATGCCCTCTTGATTCCAAATACGAAACACAGGAAAGGGCACAGTGAAGAAACAGTTTTCAATGTGATACCAGTACTGTCAGGCGTTGCAATTTTAAGAAAGATCAAATTGTTATTTATCCATTAAACATGAACCTTTTTGCAGAGGAGCAGCATTAGGTGCCTCTGACATAAAGTATTCAACAGAAAATAAAACGATATTTTCCAGAGATTCATCTTTATCCAGTAAGATTTTAATTCGGGGTTTCAGTACAATAGGTAATTGTTAAGTCAAATTTGTCATTGCCCTTAAGTTAATAATTATCATAAAGGCATTTTATGAAAAAAAATGTGATTTTAGTGTAATCAAGTTTGGTACAAAAATATGCAAAGCCGGATTGTGGGGCATACACACCAGCATATTTCAGGAAAGAAATTTAGCTTGTGTTGCGGTTGAATTATACATTGTACCATTTATTTATAATCAGTGACTTTTATATACATTAACTCTAAAATTCTAGATGCTTGAAAGACTGTATTTCAACCTCCCCAATACCACCCCCACTCCCCATAGAGGTCGGAAAAGGCTAATTGGCTCGTTCATAATACACTGCCCTTTGATTCAGAACGTTGCAAACTAACGTCTGAAGCAATTGTATATGCCAGTGCATCAGTGCCGAACTTGGTAAGGCTGAAAAAAGTAATGACGTAAGTAACAAGGAGACCATTTCGACGAATAATCAGTCCTAAATTCCATTATTCTGGAGTTTGATGAAGGAAAAAAATCGGTAGCATCGAGAGAACACGTCCAATTCTGCTCCGATTCAGGGATACTGGCAGTTTACAGATAACGGGTCGCCCATTTTCGGCGTATAGGAGGGACATGAGACTTTGGAGCTCTATTCCCAGAGAGCGGAAGGAAGCAGGCTCATATTTGTTTTTCTTTTTCATGCAGCAGTGATACCTAAGTTGTTGGCAAACCAGGCAGGCAAAGTTAGCGTGTACAGGTGGAACGTGCATTTGCAGCCACAACCTTTAGGGTCAAGAACTCGTTCATAGGTGGAGTGCCTTCTAGGGACGGAATGGAATGCTCCTGCTCTTAATCTGCATGTTCACATGTGCTAGAACACCAAGGGACCCGTGTGGAGTAGCAGGAGGCAGAGAGACCTGACGCCAGCAGGGATGTTCATTAAATCAGCCTGGGAGAAATACAGACGTCCATCAATGTATATGAAAAATGTTGACATAAGAGCAAAGCAGTCAGGTCATTGGCAATTGAACTTGAGATTTTTTTATTGCATTGACGAATCTTGAGCAAATTTGTAAAATGTTCCCTGGAAATACAAACTACTGTACTAAATTAAAAGGTCAGCTTAATGCATGACATTTAAATCAGGGTCTATACAAAAAGCAGTGATTTAATTAAATTATTAGCACTGAACAGATCTGGAGGCATAAAATAAAAGCAAACACCAACACAAGCTCGGAAATGAATTCCTCAATTAGTAATAGTTTCCTTTTCAGAGATAGTGGATGGGCTGCAATGAACTGCTGCTTGTAATTACAATACTGTTTGGGAACTTCCGGACTTAGGCTGTCTCTTGCGGGACCACTTGTGCAGAAAGTGGCTACACTTGCTTAAACTACATCTCAGTTTGTCTGAAATTGTGTTAGAGCTGGAGTCAAGACCTAGGATGAGGGGTGAATTGAGATTCCTGGGTGTTAAATTTCAGTAAGTTGCCTCCACAAAGGCGCAGGCTGTTTATGGCATTGCGTGAACCGCGATCAAAAGAGAAAACAGGAAATGACAGTATGAACTGAAATCCCTTCAGTTTTTCTCACGCTCAAGTAGCCCTGAGTTTCGGAGGCGAATTGGAGGGATGATACCTAGAATCAAGACATATGGACCATCAAAACTAATTCGTGGGACAATAGGGGATGGAACAAAGAAATTGGATCTGCACAGGTTGTAGGACATAAAATCTGTGAGTGTCTGTATCTTTGTGTATGCATGTGTGTGTTTGTGCACGTGTGTGTGTGTGCATGCATTCGAGTGTTGTGGGGCTGGGTGTTGGTGAGGTGGTGGGGTGGTCTTGCCTCACTTACATTTCTGTAAAAATCATTGTATCCCGCATGTGGTGTTGATTACAAACTGCCAGGTTGAAAGGGAGTGTTGACAATATTTACTATGGCAGAGACGTGAGCCAGACTTTGGGGTACATTCGGCACCAGGACAGAGAAAGAGTAAGAGGTGCAATGATATAGTAATATTTATCTAAACATTAGGGAGCGTAAGATTTGGAAAGTAATGATCTTCGGTCACCATCAGTGTGATGCACCATAAGGATTTCAATTAGCACATAAGGGGGATCAATGAATCGGTTAAATCAAAGTGTTGTTGTGACGCCTTCGCATTCCTAGTACATCCGGCTTAATCCGGTAACAAGGGTCACCTAAAACAAAATGATGCATTGCAAAAAAAAAAAGTGGATTAAGTGTGCTCGCTATTTGTTTCACTCAAGTGTTGGGGAAAGTTTTAATTAAATTGATTTGGCGAAAAGGAAAGATAGCATCGTGTGAAATAGGAAGATTGTGTATCATGTATTAATAGCACAAAGAGTAAATGAGAATATATTATTGCCATAATAGGCAATAGATGGCTAAGAAGCATGAAGGCAAGCACAAGGGAAGTTTTGAAGTTCTGGAAATATAACATTGGAGATTAGTTAGCAAAGCTTACGTAACCTTGGGCTGTATAAAATGAGGCATTGAGAACAACATAAGGAAAATTATTAAGAACCTGTACACAAGTATGCGTAAATGCAACTAAAATTTTCCATCCTACGTTCATCAGAAAACTGTAGGAAGTGTGTGAGAGAACTACGAAGGGTGAACATAAGATTTACAACAATTGTTGCACGTATAAAAGATTTCAGATACATATTTATGCAGGGGAAGGAAGGATGGTGCTCATTTCACACGGGCAATATGGGCACCCTTAAGATGGATAAAAAGAAAATAACAGTTTTACCTAGCTAGCAAACTAAAATATTTCCATTAGTTGATTGCACAGAGGCTGTGGCCACTTAGTTAATGCTGTGGACTATGAATGTAAGGTGGGTCTGACCATGAATGCTTTATTTACAGACGGAGTGATAATTGCCTTGTAGTCACTTATCGGGAGGCTGAAATAAGATGTTATATGACATTTAAAGAGAATCTTGTGGCCCCTTAATATTAATATCCTTCCAGGGCGAAGGCGATAAAGCAACACAAAAATGAAGATAGGATTATCCCACAATAGCATCTACTCGGTTGCCTTTCAGTCACTACTGCGTGATGGAGGCAAATTTCTGCCTTCACACTGAGGGAGCCCTCCTTCGTGGTATTGTGGCACTAAAACACTGCAACTTGGGATACATTGCGGATCTAGCAACTGATTACTCGGAAAGCATGAGGCGCTGTGGGCCAATAGGAGCTTAGAATTGAACTCAACCACAATTTGCAGAACTATTACTCACCATATTCTCCAATTTACCATTAACACCAAGCCACGGGATAAGACATGTTTGAACGAAGACTTCAGGAGGGCAAAAAAGGAAAATGGTTGTGGTTGTTGGTAGTCATCAGAAGGAAGAATGTAATTGCACTGGAGAGTGTGCAGAGGAGATTCACCAGGATGTTGCGTGGGCTGGACAATTTCAGCTATGAAGAGAGGCTGCATAGGCTAGGTTTGTTCTCCTTTAAGCAGCGAAGCCTGAGGCGGACAGGATAGAGGTATATAAAATTACGTGAGGCAGAGATATGGTAGATAGGCATATATATTCCTCCTTAGCAGAGGTGATAACAACGAGGGAGCATTGAATTGAGTTCGCTTGTAGGAGGTTTAGAGGGAATTTGAATATGTTCCTTTCAGCCAGAGGGTGGATGGACTGTGAAAGACCCTGCCTGAGGAGGTGATAGAGTCAGGGGCCCTCAAATCATTTGAGAACCATTTAGACTAGCAATTTAAACGCCATACTATAAAGGGCTTTAGCGCAGGTGCTGGGAAATGGCTTAGTATTGTTAGTTTCTTGAAGGTCGCCAGGGAAACGATGGACCGAAGGGCATGTTTCTGTGCTGTATAACTTTATGTCTCCTTGAAAAGTGGCAAGGCAAATTTGCGCTTCGCAAATACTAGGAAATGACTATCTCCAACATGGGGGAATCTCGGCATTGCCCTTCGACATTCAATGTCATTGTCGTCACTGAATGACGCACAATCAACATTCTGTGGGTTATTTTTGAACAGAAATTGAACCACACTGGTATTATAAGTATTTTGGTTATAAGTCCATGCCAGACGCTAGGATTCCTGTGACGAGTAACTGAGCTGCTGACTCTCTGAAGCCTGTCCAGGCTCTACAAGGCACAAGTCAGGGGTGCGATGGAATTGTCTCCACTTGCTCAAAGGATTGCAGCTCGAACAACTCACAAGAAGCTAAGCACCATCCAGGAAAAGCAGTCGGCTCAATTAGCACTCCATTCACAGGCAGCCACTCCCTCCACCAACTAAACACAGTGGTGGAGACTGCACCATCTACAAGATGAAGTTCAGAAACTCACCAAACCTCCTTTGATAGCACCTTCCAAAAACCACGACCTGCAGACTCTGGGAGGACAAGGACAAGAAACACTTGGGAACACCACGTCACTGAACTTCCCCTCCAAGTCACTCGCCAGCCTGATGTGGAAAAATGTCGCCTTTCAATCTCTGCAACTGTATCAATATCCACGTTACCTATGCTCCACCGCACTGTGAGTGTAACTTAATGGACTGCAGCCGCTCAGAAGGCAGATCACCACCACTCTTCATGGGCACTTAGGGATGGTAAATTAATGTTGGCTGAGCCAGCGACGTTCGCATCTCATCCTGAATAAAATGAAGGCTTAATTGCACACTTAATCTGTGATGCTTAAACTTGTCGCTTCTCAGTACTGGCACCAAAGTGGATTGTCTTTCACCGAATCATGCACATCTGATTCAACTGAGTTATCCCAACCAGTGAGCCACGGCAGCCATGCTTTTAAATGATCGCGTACCATGCGTCAGGAGTTGTGCACAGTGCAATAGCACACATAACAGTTTCAAAATATGGTTTAGAAGACATGAACGGAGTTGAGGGAAAAGAGCTGTATGCCTTGTACTCAATCGTCACTTCAGCCATTCAGTGAAATCATGATTGGATTGTAACCCAATCCTTTCAGGTAATCTCATTACTTTGCAGAATAAAAACAAAGAATGATTCATTCCCAGGTTTACAATTTAGTCTGTTTGAGCATTAGCTGTATCTCTACAAAACGAGCTCCATAAACCTAAAACAAATGTTGTTGATGATTAGCATTTGTGTTTTTTTCTTTCTTTATTTTAACTCAGTATGATCGTGGTTCCATTGTTTTTCTTTAATTTTGTGAGGCATTTTTGAGGGAGTCAATGTGGACCCTTTACAATATGTAAAGGGTCCGTAATCCATTTCCGGGCCGCTGGGCGCCAAACGACCATCTCTCGACCTTATTGGACTGAGACCATCACGGTAATACATTTTTCCTTTCTGTTGTGTGCACTTGTCTAAATTCACTTTAGCTGCTTCTAAGATGCAGACCTCACGACTCCATCTGAGAATCAATTCCCCAACACGGTTAATTGTTCTACCTCATGATTTTCCAGCCTTGGGCTCTTGCACAAGTTGGGAAACTTTAGTCCCTCAGATCATATTAAATGGAAGAAGTATTTCTCATGAGGACACATTTCAAAAAATAGAAAAGCCAAAATTATAAAAATAAATTACTAATGATTAATGTGCGTTAAATCAACGTATAAATATTTGTTATTCTGTTTTTTACTAATCCCACACTTCGAACATCTAACTGTTTTCTTGCTGCTTTGCCTGGAGGTATATAAAATTGTGTTTATCATAGTTCTTGATTACCGCCGAATCTATTGCCTGGCAATGGTGATGTTCAAAAGCTGCATACTACACCAAAACATATAAACTCAGTGAATCAATTCAGCTGACATTTCCTGTGCCGAGTATTTGAAGGAACTTTACAATTATTTCCTCTACACACCCCTATACTCAGAGCTCCCATCACCCTTTATGTATTTATCAATTATTTTCTAAATCATATCACTAAATGAACTCTCACCACTGTTTATCATTTGAAATCTACATCACAAAACTCGTGTTCCCATAAGTTTAATGCAGAGCAGCATCCAGCTTAAAAAGGAAGTCATTTGAATGTAAAAAAAAAATTCTGGGTTGTTTTGGAGAATCATTCCAATCAGTCGGACACCGTAGAATTTTCCTCTAAAGCTGGCATTTTCCAATTCCAGCTTTTTTTTTCAAACTAACGATTGAATTGAGTCCAACCAACGTTTTCAACTGTCCAGTCCTCCATTTTCTCCCTGCAATGTCACAAACGGGTGGCGAATTTGTTTTCTTTCCAGGAGCTTTATGCTCATTGAAACAGAGACATAAATACTTCAGTTATAAAATAAAATCTGCAGCCATTCATATGGAGCTCCCGTTTCTTTTCATCCTTTTTACAGCACGTCAAGTGAGCAAGGTCGACCCTTGAAGTGAGTGGACACAGGGCAACTGTTCTGCCAAAGTGAATTCACTCAGTGTGAAAATAATGTTCACATGGTGGAGTCCTGAACCTAAAAACTGCATCCCTGACGCCAGGGTATATTTTCAATGGACCCCATTCTGGACATGCTTTACCAGGCCATTATTCAACCTGTCATTTCGTTCAGCATCATCCTCATTATCGACAAAGGGGAAAAAAAAAACTGCCATTGGTGAAAGAGAAACATCCACTGATATGGAAGTGAAAGGACCAAGTAAAACACATGATAACTGCTTCTGCCCAGGGCTGTACAACGCGACTAGAAATAAACATATATACGAACATTTAACGTACGAATTAGGAGCAGGAGTACGCCAGAGGCCCGTCCAGCCTGTTCTGCCATTCGATAAGTTTATGGGTGAACTGATTGTAACCTAAACCCCAAACTCCTCCATACCAGCATGGTTTACAACCTGTCATTAATCAGTAATCTATCAAGATCTGCCTTAAATATATTCAAAATAAATAATTTCACCGGTTTTTGTGGAAAAAAAAACGAATGCATGACTTCCCTATGAGAGACAAAAAAAACATCCGCATATCTGTCCCAAATTGGCGCACATTATTTTTAAACTGTGATTCCACTTCAAGAATCTCCCACAAGAGTAAACATACTCTACACATCCACTCTGGCAGTGCCATTCAGCATGTTACCAATTTCAAACAAGTTGCGACTTACTCTTCTAAATCCCAGTGGATACATGCCTCCAGTGTCCAACATTTTATTCTTAAAAAGAAACACGCCCATTCCTGGTGTTGGGCTAGCATACGTACTCTGAACTTCTTTTAATGGATTTCAATGTATTCCTTAAATAAGGAGACCAGTACTGGACACAATACCACATGTATGGACTCACTACTGCCCTGTACAGCTAAAACATAAGCACCCTGCATTTGTAATCAATGTACCTCACAATTAATTGCAGCGTCCTTCTAGCTTTCCTAATTACTCGTCGAGCCCATTTACCAGACTTTTGTTGTTAATGCACTAGGACACGCTGAGTTCTAAAACTCTGAAATCTATCAGCATTTCCATAATCAGCTTCATATTATTAATGCCGCCAAAATGGACGATTTTACGCTTGTTCATGTTGCGCTCCATTTGCCGGACCTTTGTTCACTCACTTATTAAATGTCAAATAGCAATCTACTATTGTCCGCTTCACAACTTACTTTCCAACCTACCTCTGTGTCATAAGCAAGTTTAGGGACCATTCCATCGGCCCATTCATCCAAGTGATGAATATAAATTGTACGAAGCTGAGGCCCCTGCATTGTTCTATGTAGCAAACCACTCGACACATCGAATCAAACAGGAAAAGTTCAATTTAAGCCAATTCTATGCGTCTCGTCAGTTAGGCAATTTGATATCAATGTCGACATGTTACCTTTTACAACACTACCTAACTCCAGCTCTTCAATGAAGAAAATAAAGTGTAGCAACCATATTCCTGCCACTCAATACGGCATGTCAGGATTCGGGGAGACAGCAATCCGATCATGGTACAGGCTGGCCTCAATAGATACCTATGAATTGATATTCTAATGACGTGAATAATAATAATAGCAACAATAATCATAATCCACATTAGTATTATTTTATTAGTAATAGTAGTGTTATTATTTTTTATTAGTAGCAGTAATAATAATATGATTATTATTATATTATGATTATAATGGAACAAAGGATTAGCTTCACATCGTTTCATAGTTGTCAATCAACACCCTTTTTTTCCGAAATTAACAACGTTGTCATTCCCTGACGGGCAGAGCCAGCTGTCCATTTTGAAAAGAAAACTTAAAGGAAAAATATCCATGGAAGCAGCTAATAACATTTTAAAGTTTTATATCAACTCCGCACATCCATAATCTGTTCTGAAGACATCATACAAAGTGAGATATCACTGATTTTTCTCAGTGGTAACAAGGAAACTTCTGAGTAGCATACACAAATTTTGTGGATGCTGGAAATTTAATAAAAGCAGAAAATATGCTGGAGCAACTCAACAGGCTTGCCAATATCTTTGCAGGGAGAAACAGTGTTAACGTTTTTAAATCCCCTTGATTCCTCCTTAGAGCATGCTGATTATTGTCGTGACAGTTTGACAATTAGAAAATAGCGATGTTTATACCTAGGAGTTCCATTTCCAAATTACTGACAATGTTTTGCTTGGTTTAAACGTGAATTATAAATTTCATAGGAAACCAAAAAGACATGGTGGTGATCAGGTCGCTAGTAAGAGATTCTACCAAAATGTGTTATACTTGGCATTCGAAGGCATTAAAGAACAGCTGGAAAGATTGGAATGTGCAAGCGGTTTGTA
The DNA here is from genome assembly GCA_026770705.1 of Isurus oxyrinchus. Taxonomy (NCBI): domain Eukaryota; kingdom Metazoa; phylum Chordata; class Chondrichthyes; order Lamniformes; family Lamnidae; genus Isurus; species Isurus oxyrinchus. The sequence continues at coordinate 6,451,944 of JANJGN010000034.1, forward strand.
CAAATGTGTGGGCGGTGACTGGGGAAATTGTTCTTTTTTTTTAATTTTGAAATCAAATTTGAATTGAGCACTTTGAACATCATTAAACACCGATGTCCTTCCTCAAATGTGCATCCATAGCAAAGCTATTCAAGGATCAACTCCTCAGCATCAGTTCTGTTGAAGGGTCATGAGGACTCGAAACCTCAACCCTTTTCTTCTCCGCCATTGCTGCCACACCTGCTGAGTTTATCCAGGTAATTCTGTTCTTGTTTTGGATTTCCAGCATCAGCACTTTTTTTTATGTTTTTATCCTCTGCAACATTGTTTTGTTTGCAAAATATAACGTTTTACTGACCGCTAAATTCAATATGTTTTTCGATTTGCATGGAGTTGCGACTAATTGCTCCACTGTTCCCATTCATGGAGACTTTCAATTCTGTGGTCCAATGGAAAAGGTCGCCACCAGGCGAGAAAGGTTATGCCAAGATATGCAGAACAGTGCTTGTGCGATTTTGAGATACAGCTATCCATCTAGGCTGCATCAGCATTCAGCTATCTAACTACTATTGATAGTTCTCGTTTGAGAGTTGATACATTTCATGCAGCCTTGTTTTGCTTTGTGTTCTCAATGCAGCTACTATCAATGCCTTATTAATGCAATCGGGTAAACTGTTGGAATAAATTTTCACAGGCTTAAAGATTGCTTATCTAATCGAGGCTTTTTGTTTGATTAGCGTTATTTTTTTCCATAGCATCCATGATCATCACAATTAAACAATTAGTTTGCCAATTTAATGACATCTGACTGTTTAGAGGTTAGTTTCAATTACGTAGCAGGGATGGACAATAAATATCGCCCCAGTCAGCGAAGTCCACATCCCGTGAAAAAAGAATACTAAAAATAATAATGTTATATTATATATCAAATTATTATATTTATTATTATATCAAATATATCCAATTGCTCAAATTAAAAGGGGACTGAGTACATAATTAAACACAATGTAGTGTCTAGAATATGGCGAATTGGAAAGAGTCGTTAAAAGCATGATATTGTGATGGATCTCTTCAAATGTCACAGTTCCTGAGGTTCTATTCTATGCTGTGCAAACGGGCGAAATGTCATTCAGAGAGTATTGCAGGTGGCAGATATGACATAGCGCACTTTCCTCTAATCCCCAAAATGAAGCTGATGAATTTTGATGCCTTATATTATATGATTCCCCCGCATATAAAACATAGGAATTTCTCTTGAATATCGGGCATGACTCAGCGATTAAGTAACGCCATATAGCTACCTAAGAAATCTAAGTCAGTAACAGCATTGTGCGTCTCCACATCAAGTACTTCAATTTGAATTTCACGAAGTTATTTTCCAGTATCAGGTCATTCTGTTTACACAAATAAAAAAATATTCAGGCAGATTATACTCATGGCCACCTCCCTCTTTTCATTATTACAAAAATGAAATATTGCACATATTTGCAATCCAACAAAAGAAATGAAGCGTGATCAGGGCGGTTGGGTGTGTGCATTGAGAGTGGTACTATGGGGTGGTGGAGGGAACCTCGGCAGTTTGGACAGTATACGTGAAGAGGAAAAGAATAAACAATTTAAGTCATCAACATCTTGCATCAGAACATGATGAGAGTTTATGCCGATCTGTAATTTTAATTGTTCATGATGCTCTCATTCTAGATTGCTTTACACATTGAGCACGATGCACAGACTTTAACAGATTAGTTGCAAGAAATCCGTTCCAGGCTGTTTTTTTTAAACAATCGTCGTGTCATGCCTATATAAGTTTGGAAGAATACGGTGAATTCAGAACTTCCTTACTCGCTGGAGATAGGTCTGTAAGCTATTTGAGGCAATGGGCTTGGTTCTTTCCCTCCTCTATCAAATAACTCAGTGCAAAAGTCATTGGCAGCTTAAATAAGTGAGGTCATCGCATGCCAGCAGTGGACCTGTGATATTCAGATACAAGAGGCATCACATAGTTATTTTTTCTATTGACAACAGAACAAATTGCTGTAGGAACATTCTTAGTCCATTATTAAGATTAAAAAACCGTGAAACTGAATTGCAAATCGAGACTGATCGAATCAAATCAGTGGCACGCAGGTCAGTCAACAACCAATTGAGTTCCTAAATTTACGTATATTAATGCGGCGAGCCAACATTGATAAATACCCGTTTTTATGGACTTCTTAAGCTATAAAAAGTTATGCAATTTAACGTAATAGAGTAATTGTTTGAATTTCCCCATTTTACATATGTGCGCACGAGGTTATTGGAAACAGCCTAACGAATGTCTTCAAACTTAGCTGATGATTTGAACACATATATTTCAGTCTACTTAAAACAACATCATTGCGTGGTCATGTTCGACCTGCTAAATGATTAGCTGAAATGAGGCTTTGCTGGGCACGCATTGTTTGGAGGAAGATAAAAGGAACTACTCTGGGCGCAGTGGAAGTCTGGCCGTAGAGCGAGGGTGCAGTTGGGTTGAGGTTGTGCATCCTGAGAGGATGTGATACATTCCCCAGAGTGTATTTGTACTTGTAGAGAAACAAAAAAACAAATTTGATGAATTAAATTAAACGTGTGCCGCAACTGAATTAGGGTTAAAACCAAAAGATCATCTGTCATCCAACTTACCCCACGTTCTCCCCTCATGATGGCAATGAAATTGGATATCAAACTGCGGATACGTATGGGTTTTCCTGGACCAAAAATAAAGTCCTGCACTTCCACATTTAGGTGCTGCAGTTCCCTGATTGCATGATCTTCACCAGGGAAGCAAGTTGGGAATCAAGGTGTGTCGTGGGTCATCAAAGGCTTGCGAATGAGCAAGCGTTAACCTCGGCGAGGAGCAAAGGTGACGGGCGTCACGAGACTGTGCAAGGGGCCAGATTTCACCTCGACAAACAGCAAGACCAAACGGAACTTCATATGGCAACCAAGAGACTGACAGTGCACCTGCAGAAGGAAGTACAGCATTGCTGCGGCTAAGGGGACGCAGACAGCGAGGGCTCACTTCATGAATGAGCTAAAGCATAGCGACTTCAAAAGGCGACACAAGGACAAAAATTGTTTTCTGAAAACAGCGAAGACAGTGGGTGACCCAAAGGTGGTTGAGAAAACGAGAATCCGCCTCGCAAAAAAGTGAAAGCAGAGGGCTTGGGTGCCTCTGCAATTGCTGCTGCCTGTCAGAAACAACGCTCAACGTTCTATAAGAAAAAGAAAACGATTTGACAACATGCGGTAGCAGATATGTGATTGTCTGGTGAATATGATTTGGCTTTGTTTGTTCAAATTTCCGAACAGCTAATTCAGTGGTAACTGAAGAAAAACACTATCAGAAATAATAGTTTTGAAAATTGTAATGATTACGGAAAAAAAGGTTAATTAACCATTAAACAAGTAAGAAAAATATTAAATCAACACAAGATGTTGCTGCCAGTGCAGGTGACCTTTTTCCAAGTGCAAAACATGGCTGCAAGTGTGATCCAGGGTAAAGTCAGAGGCGAGAAGAGCTTCAGCTCAGTGCCAGGGACGTAGATGCCAAGTTCTAGGCGCAGAGATCGATCAAGGTGAGGTAAAGTTTCCTCGATAATTTCCTTCAGGAAGCAGCCGCACCCTTTGGATAGCATTTATCTTAACTCGATCAATGGATAGGAAGAGGAGGTTGTAACTGAGAATGAGGCCTCTTAAGACGTCGGAAAATATAGGTTTGTGGGAACATCAGTCTTTGCAGCTCTCCTTGGGTCGAGGCTCTTGCAGATGTAACGAATCGAATTGAAGGCTCCAAGGTCGATGAGAAAAAGTGCTGTGGCATAATTGTAAACGAAAACATTTAGCGAATTGAGGGAATGGGAATATAACAGTATTGCTGGGCAGTATCATCCATGAGTTCATTCCACCTCATTCTTCTTTAAGTTATTTCTCTGGCTTTAGCATTTTCTAACTAAGGTGTTTCTAGGTTTTTTTTGGGCTATATTATTTCCATTTGCGAACCATAAGACTTGAAATGTATACTTGAATGTTCTGCTTGACATGCAATTCCCCAATCTACTGTGAAAGTTACTTTCGAATTTTCGTTTGTTGCAAAGTGGCTCTGTTAGTATTGGTTGAAAAGTGGGCTATTTAAAGACGATTTATTGTTTGTCCTACCAACTCACACACTTAGAAAGTGTGAAGATGGTATGGAAGTTGCAAAATTATTTTGTATTTCCATTGACACAGATTGAAGTTGTGCATTTCTCTGCGTGTGCTTGTGAGAGACAGCGAGAGAGAGAGAGAAAAACGTGCTATTCCTGAAAATATGTAGTTTAAAATAATGGCATGGAAGGCTGGGGAATTGATTCTGTTTGAAATTAAAGGAAAGTTGTTTTATTCTGAGCCCGAATTAATTGGTGGAAATATCTGCCCGTCAACTGACAAATCTTGTAAAAGCTCTCAATCAAATCAAAAGCTCTGGTTATTTTTCAGAGAACAGGCTCCTTGAGCCTCTGCAGTCTCTGAACTGTAGGTATATCCCGATTGTTGTTAAAAAAGGGATTTCCCCTATTCGGACCCAGCAACAGTTAAGCAATGGTGGAGTATGTCCAAAGCAGGATCATGACTCATTTTGAGGGCAACTTCCAGTTTCGTCACTTTCCTATCTATCTGCTGCTCTTGCCCTTTTAGATGGTAGTGGGCATGGGCGTAGAAGGTGCTTGCGGAGGAGATTGATAAATTACTGCAGTGCATCTTGTAGATACACTCCTGCGACCGTGCTTGGGTGGTGGAACGTTTGAATGCTACTTGATGTGATGCCAGTCAAGCAGCCTGCATTGTACTGAACAGTGTCAAGCTTCTTGAGTATTGTGGGGGCTGACCTCATCCAGAGAATTTGGGTGTGTTCCATCACACTCCTGACTTGTGCCTTGGCCTCAGGAGGTGAATTAATGGTCGCAGCATTCTTAGCCTCTGAACTGCTCTTGTAACCACATTACGTATATCGCTGAACCAGTTCAGTTTCTGGTGAATAGTCACCCCCAGAATCATGATAGTGGGGTTCACAGTGATGTTAATGGAATTAAACGTGAAACGGTCGTGGTTGGATTCTCTCTGGTTAAAGACAGTCATTCTCTGGCATTTGTGTAGGTGAATATTACTTGCCATTAGTCAGTGCAAGCCTGGAGAATATCCAAAAATTGCGGTCTTCGTATAAGGACTGTTGCGGTATCTGAGAAGTTGAAAATGGTGCTGAACATTGTGCAATCATTAGCGAACATTGGCACCTCTGACGTTATGCTGGAAGAAATGTATATAATGGAAAATGTTTCGGCTGAGGAAACTGCCCTGAGGAACACCTGCAGGGATGTCCTGGAGCTCAGCTGCCAAACTTCCAACAGCAACAAAAACCTTCCTTTGTGCTACGTTTTGCTGCAAACACTAAAGAGCCGCCCTACACCCCCCCCCCCCCACCCCCCCAACCCCAAAATTACATCGACTCCAGTTTTGCTGCGGCACCTTGATGCCACACAGGTTAAAATGTGGCTGTTATTATTAGGGTGGTTACTCTGACCTAACCACGGGGGTTCAGCTCTTCTGTCCATATTTGAAACAAACTGCAATGACGTTAGGAATTTGGTGGCTCTGGCTTTACCCAAACTGAACTTCAGCAAGCAGCTTATTGCTAACCAAGTGCCACTTGATAGCGCTGTATATGACATATTCCAAAATTTTTCCGGTGATCGATAGTACAGTGAGGGGGCTGAACTTGGCCAGGTGGGATTTCTCTTGCATTTTTCTGTCCAGGACACACCTGGGCAATGTTCCATATAGCCTGCAATCAGTGTTTAGCTGTACTGGATAAGCTATTCCAATGGAATGGTAAGTCTAGGAGCATTTGTCCTCAGTACTATTGCCGGAGTATTGTCATAACCCAAAGCCTTTGCATCATCCAGTGCCTTCAGCTGTTCCTTGATATCTCTGGAAATGAATCGACTTGGGTTAATACAAGCATCTGTCGTACTGGGGGTATTCGGAGATGATGGAGATATATCATCCACTGTGCACTTCTGGCTGGATATTGTAGCTTCAGCCATATTGTTTGCATTGATGGCTGGTCTCTCCATCATTGAGGATGCAGCTAATTGTGGAGCCCCCTCCCCCAATAAGCAGTTTCATTGTCCACCACCTTTAGCGACTGGATTTGCAGGATGGCATATCTTAGATATGATTCCTGTGTTGTTGAATTGGTTACCTCTGTCTGTGGAATGCTGGATGACACGCAAATAGTCCTGTGTTATAGTTTCACCAAGTTGACACCTAAATTTCAGCTATGCCTTGTGCAAGCCCTAGCATGGCCTCCTGCATTCTTCATTGTGCCTGGGTTGTTCCCTAGCTCTATGTAACAGAAGACTGGGAAATATGCGGGTTCACAAGGCTACAGATTATGTTCAAGTACAATTCTGCTGCTGCGAATGGCCCTTAGGCCCTCATGGATGCCCAGCATTGAATTGCTTGATCTGTTGGAAAACTCTCATATTTGGAAAGGTGGCAATGCCACACAAAATGATGGAGGGTACCGCCAATGTGAAGGCGGAACTTCAGCTACAAAAGGACTTTGCAGTGGTCTCTCCTACCGATGCAGTCATGGACAGATGCATCTGCGCCAGGTAGTTGGTAAGTACAAGGTCAAGAATCTGCCTTAATAACACCTCGGCAGGAATATTGACAACACGCAAATTAAGTGTCTTGGCAATTCTCACACGTAAAATATACCATTTTGAATACGTTAATGCTGCTGCTACTCCTTTGCGATAAATCTACATCCAGAAAATATCACACTATTGACATTATCCAGAGCGATTTGAATATCTAAATTGGTACATCGCCCGCTATATAATTTAACCTATTTACGAACCTGACTAAAACACAAAACTTTTCCATAGGTCCTTCCCCTACCGCTCTTCGTTTTCTGATTATTTTCTGTCATTTAAATCTCTCCTCACAGAAATTAGGCCGTTCCCTACGACTGAATTATTAGTAACTATGCAACACATGACTGAACGCTTTACCTTTGATTGTTCCACTTGAAATGTGATGTGCCCATCTCTCGGCAAATTTGCTTTTGAATGTGCATCGCTGTAACGTAGCTACATTAATTTTCCATATGGCATGGGATTTCGGCAGAATATTAACTAAATTTCTCTTATCACTCACAGAAATGAAAAAGTGTGAAGAAGGTGAGGAAGTTACAAAATATTAAATTATGTTCGTCACTGTTGTTGTTGCATAGTCCGCAAGGGGTCAGTAACTAAGTTTAGGAGTGATGAACTAACGCTTCGCAGGATTGAAAAACTCAGAGAGATAGGGGGTTTGCTGGGGGTGAGAGCGAGACAGAAGCAGAGAGGGAGATGAGAGAGAGAGAGACAGATGCCCAGAAACCAGGGAACAAAAATTACACCGAAAGGCGACTCGTTACGTGGTAGCCAAATAAATCGAATTTAAAGGGTCCAAAGTCAAAGGGAATGTATTTGATGGCTGAGACCCCTGAAATTTTCAGAGATTTTCGATGTGATGGATGAACTGCTGTCACATATTCCTGAAGTTTCGCCAAGCAGCCGCCCAATGTCTTGTCAGCGCAGACTCGTGAGTATAGTTTTGGTGTCACTGTTGTGGTGTTCTTTTTGTTCAGAATAATTGCTGGCAGAAAGTTTATTTTTCACTTCTACCATACAGAAGTTTGAAACGACGCAGGTAAGGGCTGATGGGCAGAGAGCATCAGGTCATATTTGTAACTAAATCTTGCCACATTACACTGACATATACGAATGATATTTATCAGTTTCCAGCAGCGACCGTTTTGACAATTACTTAGACGTTGTAGGATGGATATTGTGAGGGAAGTCAAAGACAACATCTTTGGCCTTTCAAGTAAATGATTCATTTTAGGGAGAAAACGGGCCTGCAGGAGGAGTGCAGGCAACGGAGCAAAAAAATAAAGCCCAAGTGAAGTTGGCATACGGCACATACCTTCAGGGAGAGTTGGAGAGAAAGGGACTTCTGAAGAATCATAAATCGGAGTAGGCAAATAGACCAGCAGTTTGAAAGAAAATAAAGTCCTGACTTGAAGAGGAATCTTTAGCTTGATTGATTTCTGCAGGCTCCAATTAGGGAGCAGTGTGTAAAGCACTGTAAGTAAATATATATATATATACATCGTAAATATTCTAGACCCTTGCGCAGCGCATCCTGTTCGAGGAGATATGCCTCAGAGTCAATGAGATGGAGGCCTTGTTTTGGGAACTGTGATGTTCGGGGAGAGGGCACGTTTCCACAGTACTTTTTCCAGGTGGCACTCATATCCCATCGGATAATTTTTGTATCGTTTTCAATGGTAGTAGACAGAAAGCTTTGAATGCAGTTCAGGTAGGTATTCATGTCGAGAAAGGAGATATGCTGGAGCATCAGACCTTGCAATTGACGAACAATTTCGAGATCCTTTCAGATTTAATGGATGAGAGCCGCTTTGTAACGTGAATGGGCGAAATGACAATGGTACAATCTCCCAAGGATCCATTCAAAAGGGCGGAAAAATAGGAATGTAGCGAGAGTAAGGATGCGAACAAATGGCTTGGCATTGGATTGCCTGATATGCCATCAAAGTTGTGAGCAAACATAGATCTGTTATCACGTTTATTTAAATATTCAGTACGTTGCAATTGTTTCCTACAGACCTAGCAAACTGCCAGAGAGGTAAGGCAGAAGAAAATTACGTTTTGCAATTTCATGAGAAATTTGGAAGGGGAGTGATTGAGTGTGTGTACGAGGGAGAGGGATAAGAAAGAGAGGTCGGGAATACGAGGGAAAGAGAGAGAGAGAGAGCGAGAGGGCGAGGGGAGAGAGAGAGAGAGAAAAAGACAGGAGACAGAGAAAGTGGGTGAGGGGAAGTTTATTGAACCTTCTGGAGTTATATATATAAGTATTCTGCGCTAGCTTGAAGCCAATTCTCTCCTTGATTACTTTGAGATGAGATAGCGAGGTGGTTCGAAAAAGGAAGTGTTCGCAGTGTTGTTTTGTTTTCACCGATAAGTCAATATTTCATGTGAAGCTAAATTCAGGCTTAATGATACTGCTCCACGACCCGTTTTTTTTTCCTTAAATAGAATTTAAGAAGACTGAAGAAGGCAAAACCGGAAAGGAATTGATGAATTCTAGGATTTCTATGTGAGAATATACAAGATTGTCTGTTTGTGGGGATGAAGTTTGCAACTGGTTCATCGGAAATGCCACAGTAAGCCTGCATAAAATTAAAACTTTATGACTAAAGGTTGATCGAGAGATGCAATGAAAGGTAGAGAGAGAGAGGGAGAGAGAGAGAGTGAGAAGAGCATGTAAATCTACAATCGAGGGAAGGCACTAATAAAAAGCAAAGCTGCAGGTTTTACTGCTGTACGGTGGAATGACTCACGTACCAACCCATCACAACGACATATACAGTTGCTGCTCAATAAACATTGTTATCTGCCGTAATTACTGAGGTGCGCAATGCAACTGGTAAATCAGATGGAATAATCTTATTTTCCCCAGAAATACGCACATTGCATGAAACGGTGACAATGATACATATTGGGTCAGCCTGTGTAGTAGTCACAGTTAACCTATTTTGAGACCTGCTCCATAACGTGATCAGGAGGTTTTCAACGACATTCCCGCGGAAGATGCTATAAATGAGGCAGACATAATGTTTCTTCAATGCTGGAACTTTTGAAGCAAAGCCATCAAGGATCAAAGTGAGGTTTAGGAAGGCAATTTCAGGGCTCTGCATCTGAAGGCTCTGCCACATAAGTAACCAATTAAAAACAGTGGGTTTTACCAAAAGGCTAAAATATTTGAAACAAAGAGACCTATAAGCACTGACAGGCTCGCCGAAATAATCTGGAGTGGAAAGCCACAAAAGTGGACTGGTTTTAAAAGAAAAAGATAGTTTGATTTACGACCTTCTGACGTTGCTTCGGAATGCCAGTGCAGCTCAACGAACACGTTCAATTCTTGAATGAAGCAGCCTTTATTAATCACAGCTTTATTTAAATTATAAAGTGTGAAAATAAATCAAATGTAGAATGCAACAGTGTAAGGAATGAGGTGTACACCAACCGAAAAACCAAATACGTTTGGAAAGGGGAAATGCTACAGTGATGGAATTACGTGTCCTTATCATGGGGAGGTTGCAGATAAAAACCAGATACTATCAACAAACTAGTCAAATTTTAGACATTTTCCACGATGAGCTTCGAATTTGATGACTGGGGAATTATGTTAGTTTTAGAGACCAAATAAAATGGTCCATGTCTTAATTAAAATTAATAGGAGAATTTTTGTATTCGTAAAATGCTGGCCTTTCAAATGTTGTTTCCAAAGTTAGAGGCCTTGTGCTGTTTTGAGGGAGGTTTGCATGATATGGAGCTCTGAATTGTCAACGCAAATCTGGGGCAGGGGACCATGATCATTAAACATTATTCTGTAGGGCAGAGCGTTAATGAGTAACAGTAGTTTCATAAAGGTATTTGAGCAGAGGCAGAGGATGTCAGCGTGCAGGACTTTGAAGCCAATACTTTCTAAGTGACCTTTCATTTTAGTTTCAGCTAAAGACCAATTTAGCTCAATGACGAAGAAGACGCATCACAAGGGAATGCTGCGCTCATGGGGGATAAAGAAAGAAATGTTTCTCTCTTTCACGGTGGGATTAAGGTGGTGTTCTTGGCTTTAACATTAAAGCTACAATACTGTGGATGGAGTGAAGTAATTAAAGAATAGGTTTCCAAGATGGGAATCGATTTAAAAGGCTTTAAGTGCTTTAAAGCAGCACACACCAATTGGGTGTTTAGAGGGAGCTAAGTAGTCGACTGTTCACTTTCCATTGGTGTTATTCACTTATTTGAGGATAACAGCACAGAAGATAAAGAGGGACCTATAAAAATCAGTGAACATAGGGGCCGAGGAAAGACGTTCCTTTGTTCACAATAATTGAAAGCTGAACCAGTCAACTTTTCCTCTGCATCGGAAAAGAGATGCTTTATTTAGAATGCGCTTTTGCAGAATAAATTAACGCACTCTGAGACTGTTTATAAGCGCAGTTTCAGCCTTTCTTCTTGTCTAGTTTTGTTCGCATCTTCCAAATATTTCTGGATGAAGAATTGAAGCTGCAGACCCAATATTTATTTGAGCTCAACAGGACATCAACTTTGAGCAATGAGATGTCCACGCACATCGAGCCCTAGGATGCCCTGCTTGAGACGTTCTTGATGTCGATTCATTCAATTTAAGTTTCCTTTATATGGAGGGAGTTTGGGATCCATTGGAATTGATGCAATTGGCTGCCGTTTCGTTATGACGTGACACAGAATTCAGCAGCGAAAATTCAGAAGTGAGTTGCAGATTGTTCCTGTTAATAAAGTGAAATTCGTAACTCTGACTATAAGGAAGGTAGAAGCTAAATCAATGGATTTTTGATTCTTCTCTAAATGTTATCAGAGAAGCATTTGAGCTTGACATCTGCGAATATCCTGACAGGGGACTAGTGTGAACTGCAAAACTCTGAAAAGGTTTGGTATATGCTGTGAGATACCAAAAACCTTTTCTAAGTCTTTTTTCTTGTTGAATTGCATTAAATCTTTTATCATTCCCTACGTTCATTTTAAACATTTATGCTTGCATTCCAAACTAAATCGTACCTCTAGAAACTTCGCCTGCCATTGAAACCTGCACGGGACATGATTAATCCAACTATGCCCTATAAATTGCAATCTCAATTTTACTTGTTCCAAGATATTGAAGCCAAACATTGCAAATATCAAATTCTCAAACGGTCGCAATTCCTTCCGATGCTTCTCTAAATATTTAATTATCTTTCAGAATGTACAAGGCTAAAAGCCAGTGCTTGGTTAAAACATGTCAACAACTGCTCCGATGTCTCCTTCTGTGAGTTGAGCGCAAGTATCTATTGATGAAAGGCTGTGAGTGGCCTTGGGAAATCTTGCACTGTAAATAAACAATTTATTCTGTTGCTGTTCTTTTAGGATGTTTCTAAACGCAGAGATCCAAATTTTTGCAAGTCCCAGTTGCTGCATTGCAAATGTATAATGTAATCTGAATTACTAACGTGACTAAATGGCGAAAAAAATGTATGTCGCACACCTTTCCATAATTGCTCTATTTCATCGCTTCTGTGTTTTTTTCCATTGGTCCAGAATGAAATTATGCCTTTCCTTGGAGTTCTTTATTGATGCGATGGAACTGTTCAGAAGTTTCATTACGTCATATATGCCATTATGAAGACATTATTTTTTTTGGTTCCTATATTGGCTGTTCGTGCAGGAGCAGTAACGGCCAAAATAGGCAACGCCTTCCAAAGCATTACACAGCTCATTCACTGCAGTACCAGAAATACAATGCAACCAAATTAAACAACGTGCTTAAAGGGCAACGCGTTACTGAGTTCATAGCAACCACCATTCTGCTTCATTTTCTCCTGAATTTGTGACTCTTCTACTTCAAACAATAGCCTTCCGTGCAGCAATTATCGATGTTATTGTGCACCATATCACAAAAAGAACAGCAAGGTCTTGTCCCTCGTCAATGTTGATTTCCAATGTATGTTTGCAGATGTCTCGCTCTGTTAGTTCTTCATAAGAATCATAATTGGGCATAATATTAACTACTTTGTTTTTATATCTCACAGAACTAATGAAGTGTCAAGCAGGTAAGGGAGGAAAATGTTCATGCATATCTACAGATAAAACAATGAGTGATGATGAGTAATAGCTATCAATATTGCTCAAGAGGTTCGTGGAAATTCTGCAACATTTCTATAGGAAATTCTATTTTTGAACCAACAAGTCATTTATGAGAGTGAAAGAGCGAGAAAGAGAAAGAGAGAAAGAGAAGTAGAAAGAGGAAGAGAGAGAGATCCGACAATTGGTGGATGACTACATATTGGGAAGTATAAGACCATTTCTTCGAAGATACGCCTTTTCTGGAACGATTGACATCACGCAGCCTGATATCTCATCAACCTACTGGTGAAAGTATATAATGCTGTGACCTTGATATGATGTTTTCAGTCTAGCAAAAATTCAGGCAGAACAGTTGCACCCTTTTAACTATACAGAGGTTCAGATGAAGGTCCAAGGTAAGAGCAGAAGGCAGTGAACAATTAATCGAATAATTATGTAGAACTGGAGAGGTTGCCTGTTTCAGGGATAAGGGAGAATGACTCTGACCTTCCAAGTAATAAACACAAGAAATTTTCTACACGTAAATATTGCACGTCGGAAAATCTACCTCAAAATTTACAGGCTAGGGACGATAAGATGGGAGATTATCGGAGTAATGAGCTTTGCAGAGTTTAACAAAAAATATATCCAGACATTCAGAATGAAAATGATGGACCTGAACCACAATGGATAGATCTTTAATGGTAGCATAGGCCAAAACTGCAGGAATTAGAAAAAGAAAGGAAATGGCTGTCGATTTTTACCTAAGGCTTTTTGGTTAACAGTTCGACCAGGTTACATTTGCCCAATTTATCGCAAACACGCTGAACGCACATATAAGGAGGATCAAGTCGCTCAGGTGAAGAAAAAGATGTGTTCATTTCTGCCCCATCAACTTAATATGCCAGTTAGCAATTAACGTATTTTCTTGGAAACCAAGACCACCCAAAACCAAAAAGAAGATTTATCTTCATGGAGCATCAGTTATTAACGTTTGAATTGACTGCTGTATGACAAAGACAGAATGGTTGAATGATAGAAGAGAGTACAAAATGTTTAGGGGACGGCACCAGAAAATAGAAGTTCTGAAATCAAAAAGAACACTCAGATAACTGGGAACCGCAAGGATCACATGCATTACACTTGAATAAATCGCCCCACAGCCAGCCAGAGAGAGTCTAATTGAAGGATAAGGGATGCAGGATGGAGGTATAAATGTCAGCACTGAAGAGGGCGTTCTGAAAAGTATTCCTTGAGATTTGATAGATCTGCAGAGTGCCTGAGGGGGTATAAGATCAGGCGATGCTAATGTGACAACGTTTTGAAGGCAATGCTCAAAATGTCAATGCAGCACTGCAGGCCTACTTTCTGTTTTTTTTTTTAACGCATTGTTCCAGAGTCGGACATTCTACTCCTTAAGTATTTAGATGGTTGTGCATATCAACATCAGGTGAAGCCAAGAGAAAATTGCAACAAGTTTTCGAAGTTCTAGAACCTTAAATATATATTGACAGTAGATGCACTACAAATATACTGCGGTTATGTTTATAGAGCAAATTCTAAAAGCTCTTAATGTCTGCAACCAGTCGATGCATTTTGCCTGGTGTGTAGGTGACGAGATCAGAATATAATGTATGAAATAGGATTTGTGGTAAGCTTGTTGGCCCATCAAACCTGACAATCACTCAATAAAATCATAGCTGATCTGCACCAGGCCTCAGCTATTCTTTCGTACGAACTCCTGATATCGCAGAACTGTGCTCAATCTAAACTATTCTTTTTATGACACTTTTAACTATAGTCACTGATATAGCCTACACTATTCTCTGGACTAAAGAATTCCAGACATCCACTGCCCTGATAGTTCAAATTCCTTTGCACCTCAGTTTTAAATTAGTGTCCCATTATCCTTTAACTGTGTTCGAAATTTCACCACTGGTGGGAACATTTCCATAATATATGCCCTGTCAGACCCCTTAGAATCGTCAATGTTTCAGCAAGATTACCCCCATTCTTCTAAACTTTTAAGAGTAAAGGCCTAAACTGTTTAGCCACTATTCATATGTTAATCACTTCATCACGAGAATCAGCATTGTGATTCTCTTATGAAAAACTTCCAGTACCAACATATCCTTTCTTAAATACGGGGAACAAAACTGTTCACAGCACTCGAGAAGTGGCTTCACTAACAGGCTGTAATGCTGTACCAAGACATCACTAACTTGAAAGTCCAACCCCCTAGTAATAGAGATCGAAATTCCAACTGTCTTATTAATTACTTGCTATACCGACATGCTACTTTTTTTGTATTTCATGCACACACAACTGCTGCACTTTTCGGGAGACTTTCTCCATTTAAATAATAGTCTGCCTTTGACTATCATTTGCCAATGTGCATGATCCCACCACACCCTCTCTGCAACTCCATCTGCTAATCTTTGGACCACTCACTCAACCTATCCATATTCCCGTGCAGATTTCTTATGTCCTTATCCCAACGAAAACATTTGCATCGTCAGGAATTTTTTTACACGTCACACTTCACCTCCTCCTCCGCATTTAGCAATGTTACCCTTTCCTGTGCCAGTTTCCTTGTTAATTGTCAGCTGACCGTACTGATTAGAAGTAATGAAAAAAAAAGTTAAAAGTTCAAATATTTCCCTGCCAGCAAACAGCCTGTACATGCGCTAACCTCCAGATATTATAGACAATTGCGGCGCCAGGCTTCATTGGAATTAGGAGGGTATTTAGTTCCCAGGCCTGTTGGGTTAACATACACTGGATGGAAGCATGAAAAATAGAAATATGATACCAGCATTTCGATAGAAAATGTTTAAATTCAGATGAATGTGCAACTTACTGACAGCGACATGCAACTGGTTTATAACCCAAGATTAAAAAAATTTTGACATGGAACATGATAGCTGGAAGTGGTTCAATGAATGCAGGAAGTTACACGTTTGTCTGGCAGCAGCAGAGTTCAGGGTTATCATGAGAGCAACGGGAAAGCATCTAGGCAAGCGACCCGCTACTCTCGTTCATGGAGCCCTCGACATCTTCTTTATTAGGTGTTATTTCCATGCACATTTGAGTGCAAGTAGGGCCATTTATTTTATTTATTCTCTCCCCACTACACATGCCAATTACCAGATCCTTGAGGAGCTGACATCAGATACCACTCATATCTGAAGGATACATTAGCGATAATACCTTTACCTGCCGGCCAAGTTTAATTTAACAGTGTACTGCGGCCATGATGTATAGCTTTATTACGTCGATTGTCATCAGCTGCAGAAGTTAATCAAGACAATACAGAAACAGCTTGAGCTTTTTTAACATCATGAGTCAGTAGCTTATTTCGGAATAAAAATCAAACAAAATTCCAAGGGGAAGATGCATTTCTGATCACAGCGTTGGCAGCAGGTGGGATCGATCAACAGAACTAGAAGTGTTCCTCTGAACAGCAATCTCCATACCGGCCAGGTAGCACAGCACTGCCCATTTTGCAGGTCGTTTTTGGTGAGTGCTTGGTTGAAGAATTTTTTTTTTTCATTCAACGCAAAAACTTTGCTTTCGTATTTTTTTTTAAATGCGCAATGGTCCTTTCATTAAGCGAACAAAATCTCTGATATTTCCACAGAGAATGCTGAATCGAAGTGAAATATGTCTGATGGCACCATTTAAAATATGGCAAACCTAGGCATGTGAAGGGAAAGAAATAAAAAAATAAATAATGTTAAAGGGTCAAGGATAACGCTACCGTGATAGGAACTCCTATGGATTTTCTGCTTTCTGCTCTGATTAATTGCACAAGTGATCCAGATGAGAAATGCCTTAATGCCCGAACGCTGTTCAAAGTCCAATAAACCACTAAGTAGAACAGCCATAACCACGGAGAACAATTCTGCTAGTTCATATAGTTGCCCTTTGACAAACAAAATTCTAGGGAGCCGTATGAAGCGATCAGAATGACATGTACAAAGTGCAAAGTAAAAGGTTCAATTGAAAACAAACTGAGGGGAGATAATCTTCAGTTGCAATCGACAGTTGGCAGATATGACTGTGACAACGTTTTCAAAAGTGATTAATTCTTACACATATTGAGTGCACCACTGGCTAGGTTACATTTATTGCCCAGACTTAATTGCACTTGAGCATGTATTGCTGAGCCACCTTCTTGACCAATTCAGTGCATTTCTCGTAGGTGCACCTGTAGTTTTGTTCGGGAGGGAATAGAAAATTTTGACATAACAATGATGAGGGAACCTCGAAATAATTTCCAATCAACATGCTCTGTTGGTTGGCAAGAAGCAATCGCATCTGGAACGGCTACTCGAATCAGAATATCACATTGCATTCTGCTGCGACATGCCTATCACAGAGCGTAATTTACAGAAAACAGCTTAGAGCTTTCTAAGACGTGTTACCAGCACACTATATTACTAAGTTGATTTTATTGTGCACTCCCATCTTCCAGGGATTCAATACAAGGATTTGAGGACACCTTAGTTAACGTTAGTTGAGCTCACCCGGAACTCACCAAACTGAATTTTCTGCTACCAAACAACTAATTTCAGCAGAATGAAGTGCAATACCTTAACGATGTTGTAACGTAAACTGTTCCCATTGGTCACAATTTTCTAAGTAGATTACATTGATTTAAAATTTTGACAGAAGCCCAGAAGACTGATTATGAATCCCCTCTTTAATGCGGTAAATTGTTACTATGCAGCAACACGACATTGGTAGTAGCAGAATATGCATAATAGGTTTTGGCTTATGTTGCAATAAATATATGAATCGGACTGTTGCAGAATATATTTATGTAAGTGGAACGTCGGGGTAATTGCATAATTATTACAAAGCAACAGATAATTGATGAGCTGAACCAATGTTTCATCTGTTGGCTGAGATATATTGACTCTATAAAGTACACTTTGCAATTAAAAATATTCTCCTTGAATTGAAATGTCCCTTCACTTTAAGCAAATTTGTGCAAATGTTCCATACCATACCAAATTGTGCAGTTTATCAACTTTTGGCCTGTTGCGTGCAACGTCATGCTGAGCTGCTCTAATTTTGACTGCCATATTAAGTTGCACAGGCTAGAATTTCTGGAATTCATCCCTCAAAACAGATTCTGATTTTAACTTATTTAAGCAGCTAATACCGATTGCTTTAATCAAATTTACCGTCATCTGCCCCAATATCCTATCAGATAGCTTCACATCACCTTATGCACAATAACTCTCGTGAGAAGCGCCTTGCAAAGTTTCTGAAAGTAGAGATGCCATCGAAAACGCCTTGTTGGTATTTCTGAAGCCGTTTGGATTTTTGAAACCTTCAGCCTTACATCATTACGCATGCCCTTCCAGACTGTTGCAAAGTGACATCTACATTTATTGTGCTAGTATTGAGGGCCGCAAATAATTAATTTCCATATTTGATACGCTATTGGAGGTTTTCTTTCTTAATTTGAACATTTTATAGATTTCGAAATCGATAGATGAAGTGTGAGCTGTCACTGCATACAGAGGGAATCGACGTGCCTAGTCGATTTGGTTAATGCCATGTTAATGAAGGACCTGAAGGCAGAGCCATGGTGCGAACTGTTTCATAAGACTCACCTATAAAGTCTAATTTGCAAATATATATATATTTAAACAACACTAAACTAATAGGAAACTCATGCAACATATAGCATCAACTGCTGTTAAAAGAATGAAAACTGCATCTTGGGTGTGTTACATGGTTTGTGACTTGGGTTGAATGTGGGGTGGGGAAGCAGGGGAGGGTGGCTGGAGAATGTGTGGGGTGCTGGTCCGATGCGGTGATTTGGTGGTGCTTGTGGTGGACATGGCTTCCCCAAGTAGAGACCGCATTAGAATTTCACATAAACGGCAAGGCAGAATGAGATTTGGGAAAAAATAACATTGACCAGGAAAAGCGGAATCCAAAAATGTTGGCAAACAGATTCAGAGGCAGAGAGGCACAAAACAAATGAATACAATATAGCTGTCGCTGGACGAAATAAGGGGAGGCACATTAGTCTGCGTGGATGAAGAAAATGTTATTAATATATTCAACTTTGCGAGGATATGTGTGTGCATGTATGGTTGTGTGTGATAAGGAGGGAGGAACAGACAGAGGGAGACAGAGATGGAAATGAAGGGAGAGAGAGAGAGAGAGAGAGGTGGTTATAAAGAGAAAGAGAGAGAGAGAGAGAGTGTGAGAAAGACAAGGTTATGCATATGCCCATCCTGAAAAGGGTAAAATACAGACATGTTGCAAATAACTTGCAACCTCGGCATAGAGGTTGCAGTCTGCTGCAGGGACAATGATAGCCAGGGAGCTAACTGGTCAGAAACAGGTGCACATATCTGGAGAGACAGAGGGAAACTCATAAGCCGATGGGTAGAAATGGAATAAGAAATGTTGAGAGATATTGAAGAACGGGGCCCGGGGCTGGGTGTGTGGTGGAAGCAATATTTATGTAGTGCATGAAGAACATCAGACAAAGGTAGGTTGCAAAGGCACGCTTGAAAATATTCATCGATGAATTGCAGCTTCTGCAAAAACTATCCATTGTTAAGTTTAAGGAACAGATAAACGGAGAGGAAGTTTGAGCGTATGCCGAAACGATTAAGAGTGCTTCAGAGCTTCGATGACAGGTGGTCTTTGCTGAGGGCTCTCATGGGTGTGAGCAACCGTTTGCCATTTTACAGTAGCCAGAATGTAAGTTAACAGCCATAGCCATTTTAACAGCACTCAAAATAAGTGAAACTGTACGAATCGATTTGGCGCTTTTTTTTGAAAACACTTATAAGAGGAGAGGACATGTACTTTCCCCAGTCAAGAGAGAATGTTATGGGCAATTCTGGAAAATAACATTTGCTTTTACTTTTCTTCTATCGAACTCTGAAAAATGTTTAAGCCCCTCCTTTTTAATGTAGAGAACAATTTCACCGAATTTGGGACCTTATAACAAGTGGTTGATTGCTGATCCAGCAATATGATTCATGTTTCTCAATGAAACAGGAGAAGGTAAGAAATCGGTTTGTCAGTGAATTCATTCAGTTGAATAGAAGACTAGGGTGTGAATCAGAATAAAACCAACATGGCTGATTAGATAAAATAAGAGGCAAAATACTGCGAACGCTTTAATTCTGAAAAAAAAAACAAAATAGTTCCGCCAAACATAAGCACTTCTGACAGCACCAGCAGAGAGAAAAACAATGTTAACTTTTCGGGTCTGCTTGGCTGTTCCTTGGACGCTAATGCTGGCGCCTAAACTTATTAATCAGTTAGATCAATGACCTGGAAGACAGCAGCGAAGCCATGGGAACTAAATTTGCAGAGGACAAAAATATAAGGAGGAAAGTATGGTATGGGGAAGATATGACGATTTTGCTGGAGCACATTGACAGGTGGTGTTGAGTGGACAGAAATCTGTCATTTGGAGAATAATGCGGGATACTATGAAGATGCGCACTTTCGGCCTAAGAATAATAAAACAATGAATTTATTAAAACGAGAAAGACTGCAGGACTCAGAAGTGCATAGGGAACGAGTTGTTCTCATGCTAGAGTCACAAAAAAATTACCATGCAGGTGCACCATGAATTTAAGAAGGCAAATGAATTGTTGTCCTTCATCATGAGAGGGTTTAAATATAAATGTAAGTATGTATTGCTTTAGTTCTGCAGGCCATTGGTAAGCGCACACATAAAATATTCTGCACAATAAATAAGGTCTCCTAATTTAATAAATGATGTTAATACATTGTAGGTTGTTCAGAGGATTTCATTGGACTGATATATGGAAGAACCGATTACTTTATGAGGACTGTTTGGATAGTGTGGATTTGTTTCCACTCGAGTTCTGAAGAGAGTGTGGTGACTCGATTGAAGGACATCGAGTCCTGAAACGTCATGACAAATGGCGTGGAATAGATCAGACTAGAACTAGGGGGTGGGAACATTTTTACAAAATATGTTTCGATCTTTTTCGAAGGGAGAGGAGGATGATTCTTATTCTGTGCGACTTTGGAACTGTCTGCATTAGAAGACGGTGGAAGCGAGGTCATTGAATATTTCCAAGGCTGACGTAGATAGATTCCTGTTAGAAAAGGGAATATGGGGTTCCGGGGTTAAATGTGAATGGGGAATTCGAAACACAAATTCAGCAGTCAGAAGCTTATTGAATGGCGTTGGATCTTTGAGGGCCTGAACGGCCTACCTATGCTGATATTTCCGTACGAGTGGCAATCTGATTTGGTTTATCCCTCCTCAGCTAGTTGTTCTTTTTTGACATTGAAAACGCTTTCCATCCACACTCGCCCGACCTTTGGATTCAGGTGAGGTGTGAATTGTGAAATGCAGCATGCTCACAAAGTCTCCTATCGGGGATGTAATTATTTGCCAATATCCATTTTTCCCAAGTGGGCTTCGGTGGTTAGGCCAGCATTCACTGCTCATCCATAACTTCCCTTCAAAAGCTGTCAGAGGTTGACACACTGAACCCATGCAAACTTTTTGTATGGCAAAAAAGCTGCCTTAAATCAGATGAGTTAAAGGCCAAGACATTTTGAAGCAATTTTGTAAGCTTGTGACGGAATTGTAAAGAATTTGTTGGAGGGGTTTTGGGCGTTAATCGTTCCGGTACTGGTATGGAGGTCCACAAAGTGTTCGATCAGGTTTAGAGGGATCACACTGTTTGGGAAGGGGATAGCTGGCTTGGTCCCCCAGGTGTGGGTGTGTGTGCAGTCATAGGCGGATGTTGTGCCCTCTGGTCTGGGTGCGCAAACTGAGTTTTGAAGCGTTGTTGTGGCCTGCAGCCAAGAGAAGTACATTTGTGAGTATCAGAGGTAGTCCGAATCTGCTGGGCACATTGGATATGCATAGAAGCGTTGTGTGGATGCCTCCCATGGATGAACAGGGGATGCAGACGGGTCTATGGGTGGTAAAGGATTCTAGAGAGGTTCGGGGTAGTTTTGTTCAATATATATGAGAAGGCAGAAGCGTAGAGAATTATTTTATCTTTTTTGGCTTATTATTGCTTTCAAACCGTCAGAATCAGGATTACCTCGATATTTCTATCGTATTCTCAGACAGTTCCCACCACAGTGCAACTGAAATTCCACAAATGATTGTCCGAGCAATTGCCATTAAGTAATTTCCTGGGACCATCAGAAAGGCACTGGATGGATGGCATGTTGCGGGGTATGGCGAGAAGGTTTGATGGCAGTGTCCAATCGGGGTAGAACCCAGAGACACTGCCCTGGAGCAAGGAAGTTACCGTCCTCTCATTTTCTTGTTGCTGTTGTTGGATCATAGAGTCATGGACGTTTACAACACACAAGGAAGGCTTGCGGCCCATCATTCCTGCCCGCGGTAAAAAAAGGTCTGAGGTCAGTAATCTCATTTTCCAGCCTTCGCCTAAAGGTTTGAATCTTTGGCAAAGCAAATCAATATCAGAATACTTATTCAACGTAAAGAAGTTTTCTAACGCAGCCACACTTTCAGGAAATCAGCTATAGACTGCCAACATCCACTGGGTGGAAAAGATACTGCTGACCTCCCTTCTTAGTTTTCTTCCTTTAACTTTAAATCTATGACCCCTGGTTATTGATCATTTTACTAATGGAAAATGTGAATTTATCCATACCCCAACTATGACCCTTATAACTCAAGAGACATCTATCAGATCACCTCATAACCTACGCTGTTCCAAAGCAAGCAACTCCAGCCTATCCAATCTTTCTAGATAGCTCAGTCCCTCCTTTGCCGAATGCTTCCTGGCAAACCTCGTCTGCACCTTCTCCAGTGCAATTCCATTGTTCCTAAAATTTGTCAGCCAGAATCTTATGCAATACATCAGTTGTAAACTAATGAGAGATTTAGACAGTTCCACAATACCTGCCCTGCTCTGGGATTCAAATCCTCAGCTAATAGAGGCAAGTCTGCAACGATCGGGTAACATTCATCAAACAGCATTTAAACGTAACCTTCTGAGGTTTACGATTTATCGATATTTACATTGTCATCGCATGAATAACAGAAATAATAAAAAGTTTAAAAAACTTATTAGCTGACATACTACTGCTATTCACTCGGTTTAGAAATCATAAGAATGGCGTATTTTCCTCTAAAAACGACACTCATGAGACCCTGCTGACACTGCACAATGCCTGTTGTACCTAGTGAATTTGTGTGACTTACGCCTTCTCCTTCCTAGAAATATTTAGTCACTAAGGAACGGATGTTCGCTCTTGGCATTACCTGTTCACTAACTGTGGTTAATGTATTTCGAGGTGTCACGTCAAAATTGCGTAGATGAATGGAACACATGTTTGTTTACGAATATGTTTTATTACAAAGAGCTACAAAGAGTTACCTTGCAAAATCTGTCAAATTTACTCTCGAATATTTTTTCCACCCCTTGGTCATTATGTTGCAAATCCGAATGGGAGGTTTTCAGATTGATCGATTAATTCCTAGGTCTTTGTCTTATGAAACGACGTGTTAAATTTCCCATGAAGGAGCTGAATGCAAGTATAGAGAAAATCACTACCTGGGATATCAGAACTTCAGTGCTGTCCCATCATATAAGGCTTCGCACCATGGAGATGATGCGTGACCTGGTCGCGATATCCAGCATGCCATTAAAATTAAAAACTATATTGTATTCCGAATCCAAACAGGAATGTTTAAAGCAGCAAATTCAAACAACATTAGAACCAGGATTGATCCAGGGGCTGAGATACTCTTCAGAGGATTCATCGACTACGGCATGCTTTTGTCGCCAAAGTACTGATACTGCTTCTCCATTTGAATTTCTGGCCTTTGCTATCTCCAAGGCTATTGACTTTAAATGGGATGATCAGATATTGTCAAATTGTCGAGTCTTAAATATTGAAATGCTGTTCAGGGGCTATGTTACTTATGCATAAGGCATAGATTTTGCGCACATTATTTATTGCTTACTCAATATGCCCAACAGGACTGAAAAAGTGCCAAGATGGTAAGCCACTGAAGAAACAATTGCATTTCAGTGAGAAATTGCGTGAAAGTCTGCTGTGGTGTTACCATCGAAGTTTGCAGAATATATCACTAGATGCCTATGTCCAGCTATAATGTAAAAGGATGAAGGTCAGCATTTACTGATCACACACTGCATGTTGCCAGCCAGTACTGTTGACGGACTATTTTATCACCATCGTATATAAGGCTAAATTTCGCTTTGGTTATGCATGTGTATGTTTGTGTGTGTCTGTGTGTGTTTGTCTGTGTTTCTCTGAAAGTTCTTGTGTGTGTGTTTGTGCGCACATATGCAAGTGTGTTTATAAGATAAATGGCAGTGTCATAGAAATATAGAAAATAAGAGCTGGAGAACTTCATTCCACCCATCGGCTCTGCACTGCATGTCAATATGGTCATGATTGATCATCCATCAGAACACCATGGTCTCGCTCTCTTGCAATCACCCTTGACGTTTTCAGGGTGTATAGACCCACTTAATTCATTCTCAGTTCTATTCCCTGGCTTCAGATTCACAACATTCTGTGGAAGAGAATTCCATTGGATAACCACACTCTGAATGAGGACATTTCATCTCACCTCAGTCCTATACCTGCCCCATATCTTCACAGTCTAACAAATTGTTGTAGAATCCCCCCACAACATCTCCCATCCTTCCTGCCAACTGTGGGGAATCTCAATCATGCCCCTACTCTGTAAAGCCCTGAGAAAATGATGCACATTTCAATGAGATTCCCCTTCATTCGTCAAAAATCCTGTGAGTACTTGTTGTCTCAACCCACTTTCTCCTCATACAACAAAAATGCTATCCCATTAGTATCCATGGCGAAACTTCGATCTCCCTCCATGACATGTTTATCCAGCTCTTCGATAAGGGAACCAAAACTGCACATGGATACAATACAGAGGTCCTGCACATTTGAAGTAAGACATCCTTGCTCATCTACTCAAATGCACTTGCAATAAATGACAAAATACCATTTTTGTTCTTAACCGATTGCTGAACATTCATGTTTGCTGTCAATGACTTGTGTACAAGGGCACTGAGGACCAACTGGTGATCAACATTTAGCAACTTATCATGATTTAAATATTAATCTTGCATTCTGTTTTTTTTCCCCAGAGAAGTGTATAACTTTATAATTATCGACGTTATTCTGCTATTGTCTAATTTTTGCCAACTCATGCAACTTGTCTAATTCGTCTTGAAAACTCATTGCAGCCTCTTTAATACGCACATTCCAAATTAGTTTTATATCATTGGTAAGCTAAGAGATATTGCATTGCGTTCCCCAAACATAGATATATGTTGTGAACAGCTGGGATCAAATCACTGATACCTGATGTGATGCACTGAGCACTGCCTGCAATTCCTGATAATAAATGTATTCTTATTCAGTGTTTCCTGCCCGTTAAGCAATTACTAATCAAGCCCAATATATTACCCCAATTGCAAGTGCTTTATTGTTATGCATGAGCATCCTAAGAGGGATTTTAGCAAAGGTTTTTTGAGAACCCAATACACTACATTGACTTTCCCATCATTTCCACTATCTGTGTAATCAATAAACTGCTGCAGCTTTGCCATAAATAGTTTACCTTTGAAAAATCAATTTTGACCTTGTAAAATCTCATTCATATTTTCTTTGTGTCCTGTTCTCAGATAATTTAGAACAGAGACTAGGATATTCTCGAAACGTTATCCTGCACTAACCGGTCAGTCTGTTTTATTTGCAGCCAGACTAATGCTTGATTCAGATATTTTGAACCAGTACCTATTCGCAACATTGCCCTGGCTCCATGCTTTTCCATCAACGTCATTACATCTTTTTACTTTTTGCCTATCCTTCAAAAATATGAAATATCCATGGATATCAAGTTCCCAGCCATTGACAGCATAAAGACATGGCACTGTAATTGCAATCATATCGTCACCATGTTTGTGTGTGTTTGTGTGTGTGTGCATGTGCATTTGTCTGTCAATATGTGGGGGAGGGGTTTTACTTGTGTAGGGGCTTGAGTGGAATAACAACATGAAGGTCAGAGGAAGCCAAAGAGAAAGGGAAACAGATCGTAACGAAGGCATTTGTCTGCAAAACAGGAAGTTTGTAATCCAGACTTTCTTGCTGAGGCACAAGCGTTTGCAGTTGCCATCAAAAGGTTTTTACATCTTGAGCTCTCTTTTGCTCGGTACGAGGTTGAAATCTGCTGATTTGAGAAACCTGTAGTCATCTGTCCTAAGGGCCTTTTGCCAGATGATCTGTGTTAATACTCCCTCAAAAAACTAACGGAGTTTTTTCAACTTTGACCATGCCAATAAAGACATTTGTTATTTCCACCATTCCCAATTCATATCAATGTTCGTTATATATGAAAGGCCACATACAGAAGAACATAACAGAACCATAATTTGTGAGCAATGAATAGGCTACACATTCTTGATCTCCTTACTATCCTTGTACTTCTACTGGTCGCTCTCGGTTTTTCTATCGCTATCTAACTGCATGATGCACATCAGTAGCGTGTAATTAATTGCAGTTATGCACCATGGGAATTGAAGCACTCTTATGAGTTATCCAATAGGAATAATTTTGGGTGTCCCTCGTCAATGTTGAATCTAAAATTGAAATTAGCTGTCATTATGCTCTCATTATTGATTAATGAAAATTGAATGGTTGCAAATTATTCATTCGCTGTATTTATGCCTTGCTCCCAGAACTGAAAATGTGCAATGAGGGTATGGCTTGCAACCCTGTGTGAAATGGAGAGACTAAGTTACTAGAGTGGTGGTTCGAGCTGAAATATCCAAAGAGGCTTTTGGGCCTGAATAAATGAGGAACTATTTTTTTGCGGCTGATTGGAAATTGCAGCGATTGTCGATGAAGCAAGAATGATATATAAGGATGGGTCTCGTTTTCACCAGAGAGGAAGTGAAAGAGTGATAGAGTGAAAGAGATGCCGGCACCCAGTTTTACAAGGAGAGAGATATACATTTTTTTATTACTGGACTGACAGTAAGAAATGTACAAAACTAGTTTGACAGAAACGTCGGAAGGCAAAGATGGATTGAAAGGGAGCGAGTTAGAACATCATGGAAACGTTCAAACATTGTTCAGCAGAGGAAAAGAGGCAAAATTGCATTCACGTAGTGACAGCCGTCTGTCGAGAGAGAGGGAACGTGAGAGAGAGAGAGGGACAGAGAAGGAGAGATTGCTTGCTGCATCATCAAAACGCACAAACCTTTGATATGTGATAAAGAAACATATAATTAAACATTCAGAAGCATGACATTTATATAATTCTAACTACTGAGCATGTTTTGATTTAGACATGGATGGACAAATGGTGAGACAGATGCAATCATAATCTGCTGCTAGCCGTTACCAAGGTGTAGGTTGAACCAGATGGTAGAAACATTTTTGATCAGAGTAAGTTGGATGTATGAAAAAAATTAATAATGCTCACAGTTCAAAGCAATAACATGAATAATTTAAGATACATTAAACTGATGTGAGCTTTTGACAACATTTCTTTAAAACGAATTTTTGGTGCATGAAGGGACTGACTTCTTTTGCAGTGGCAACATCGTATAGACAGAGAATCCGTTAGACGGAGTCCAGTTTGGTAAATTATCTTGATAGGCAGAAGGATAGGGACATACATATGTCGATAGAGGGATCCACATACAAATTTAAACAGCAAAATAAAACATCATTCGCTTGAATGGCAGACAGGCACATACTTCATTAAGCATACAAAATGAGCAATATATTGTTCTTAATGCATGAAGAGAATAGAGTAATAGAGAAACGAGAGAGACCGGGGCGGGGGGGGTGGGGGTGTGTGGTGGGGGGGGGGGGGGGGTGGGCGGGGGGGGGGGTGGAGAGGGAGCGAAAGAGTTTGGGAGAGATTTAGAGACGAAATTATCAGATCTGTAACAATGAAAAATTTCAATGTATGTCAAATGATGCAGTGAAAGATACGTAATCTGTAATATTGTAGCGTTTGCTTTGACATTCAATCGGAGATGAGTAGGTTAGGCTTCAGAGTTTAAAAGGAGAAGGCCACGCCAGGACAGATGGAGACAAAAAATGCAGGTAGAGTTCTGTATGTGTGTGAGATAAATGCAAAGGCAGGTGTGTAGCTTAGAAGCTGCATATCGTATAAAAGATATATGATGTAACATGGGCATTGATAGGCAGAAAGACAAAGGATAAGTTTCACGTGCATCTATCAAGCGAGATCGAGTGATAATGATCAGCCGTTGGAAAAAAATGCACAAATGTTCACAGTGAACAAAGAAAGTTAAAACCGAAATGGATATGGGGATCAACATTCAATAGGCATTTACAATGAGTTACACGCATCGATAGGTGGATGAATGATAGATGGACAGAAATAATTATACACAAGCAACTTTAAGATTGAGGAGTGTCTGAAGAATATTTACTGTATTCATTCATGCCCAATAGATTTCACAGAGAAGGAAAACGGTAAGGCAGCAAGAGGAAAACCACGTATTTTGATGTGACATTTGGAAAAACTCTGCGTTGGTGGTGTGATCATTTATTTCAGAACTTTCAGCAAGTTTTCTATGGAGAGCTATAGAGTTGAGGGGCCCTTCTTTGCCTTTGGCGTGAGAATTTTCATCATCATTAATTGCGAATGTTTGGTTAATTATCACTGATCTGTGTTAAATACTCATTTGTAATCGCAAGATCTCATGAGATTGTATGTGTTTCTGTTGTGCCCAGCAGTGCTTGAGAGATGCAAAAACGGGAATTAGGGCTGGAAAGAATTTGTTGATTTATCTGTGTCCTGGGGAGACAGGTTAAATGCTCGAGTATCCCCCTAAATTCGTGTAGCTGACATAAACCCACAATGTCTGAGCACTTGTAAATAGCTCTGAGCTCCTTCATTGCTGATCAGCAATTCCTCGGGTCATGATGAATGGACCAAGGATTAAAGTCTGATTGCATTCTTGGAAGGAAAAATACCATGCGTTGTGTTGGAAATATTTATTTCTATGCTTGTTAAATTATGTTCTGAATTCCATTTAACTCTGGATGATTGCTTACATCCCAAGGCACTGCTCACTAATCATAAACTTGACAGTTACTAGGAGGCCAGTGATGATTAGTGAAGACTGGCAAAATTTGATTTTTTTCGACCCACTTAACCAGACGTATTTGTGATTAAATGGGGCATATGGATGCATCGCAGGCCAGAGGCGAACTGTTCTAAAAAGCCTAACGAGATCAGGCCCTGCCATTTAACATTATTCCAGTTGGTGCTTCAACTGGTGAGCTGTCTTTGCTCCACATTCATGCTGAACGACATTTAATCATACTGCGAGCCACTTGATGGTCCGGATTTGTAATGCAGCAGTAGTTACTATGACGAAATTATTTGGATGCAGCATGACAATTCAACATGAAGAAATGGAATACGAACGTCTCCCGTTCTATACCCCATTATCTTTAGCAGACGGGCAGTGTAAGGCGTTTCCAGGAAAATAGAGAAATTCGTCCTGAAAAGTTTTTTTTTTTCCTCTTTTCATTTTCCAAGGGTTAATGTCCTGAATGTAAAGCAACTGCAAAATGTCTTCCGAGTAATTGACTAATTCCTTGGGGAAATATATCCTAAGCCTACAAACAACTATTTAACTTCCCAGTCAATGAGCTAAGTGTACATATGCAGGGGCTCAATAACAATTAATCAATACCTCAATGACGAATGCCCTGTCGAATCCTGGAAATTGGCGGCGGCTGGTGAGGTTTCCTGCATTGAAATAAAGTCCCAATTGTACTCTGTCATATATCAAATGGAGAATTAAGCAGCGGCACATTCAGACCATTGTGAACGGGAGACGTCTTGAAGAATTACATACTTCATGGGAATAACTTTCAAAGCTAAATATAGTTATTTATGTAGTACTGTTAATGGCAAAAACTCTGAAAATTCTTCTCCAACGGATTGTCAAGTAGAATTTCCCAATCTTTCTAAAAGCCCGAAAAAAACCCTGCAAAATGAGCTATTTGCGAAGATTATGACAAGCTAAGCAGTGATCGTACTTTACATCGATTATCATGCAGGAGGAAGGGAGACAAAAAGTGTTGGAGATGTAGAAAGCGAATTCCCAAAATCGGAGCCTGAAAGCAGGGCTGCAATTGGCTAGAAAATTAAAGTCAGAGTTGTTCAAACGAGAAAGTTGGATAAATATTGAACTCTTGCATAGTTCTTAGCTGAGTATAATTGAGAAAGTGGGAAGTCATATCAGTTTCCAATTTCCTGAAGCACCGCTGTGGGCATAAACAGCAAGGAGTATGATTTATTTTTCGGCGCCTGCCGCCCTTTACCGCTGTGCATTAAAAATGAGTTTTTGCATCGTCCACTGACTCACAGATGAAGCATCGAGATCTCATATCTGATATGCAGCAGTATGATTCATATGCAGCATTATAATTTTAAAATGTCATACACTCCACAGATATGCAATGTCGAGTCGGTATTGTCTCCCACAGAATTGGAACCCACGCAGTTGCCACGATGCAGGGCAAGCGAGCGTAATCCTAATATGTACCATGAGGGTTGTTCTGGCTTTTTCTCAGTAAAAATGAGTGTGAGCTGCTTCACAGGCCACCTCGTTTATGGATTGTATAACAAACGGTTTTAGTATGTGTTTTTCGGTTATGAAACTTTGCACAAACATGCTATTTCCACTTGATCGCAAGCCCTTCTAATTTCCTCTCTATTGGTTCCCCTTCTGTTCAGCTGACGAATCTCGGGTTTGCACACGGTTTGTTTGCCAATAGAATGCAGTGCTTAGTCATACTGGCAGCAACCAACGCGTTTCTAGAGGTCATCTTTAATATATTGAATATTCCCAAGACAGATTACATGACTAACATGAGACACAAGTTGTGATAAATACGACTAATTAGATATTTTTACAAACGATCATAAGCTTTGTTAAATGAATCATTTTTAGCGTCTAAAACTTGGGAAGATTTTCTATATTCGGAGAGGTTTTGGGAAGGAATACAGGAATATATATTTTTTTAAATCCAGAGCACCAGACAAATATAGCTAATCGCTTCAAAATATTGGCAAAAAGTTCTCTGCACACACGTGGGATGTAATCTGAACGAACGATATTTTTAAAAAAAACAAAGTAAGAGAGTTGTACAGTTTCTTTCATCCTTTTGTGGTTTAATTCCATTTGAAGTCTTAAGAGAAAACATATGCTTAAAAGGATTATCATTGGGTCTATCGCATTGTTCCAGCACCTACCACTTACTCACCTTTCTTTTTTTAGCCATACGGACAAAGTGAATAACTTGACATGTTTCTCTGTTTTTCTGCATTTGCCGTCATTTTACCCACTCGCCCCTCCATACCAGTTCATCCTGATTGCTGTAATCTGCAAATTTAGATGTATTGCACTCTGCCTATTTATCTAAATCATTTCCATATATTGTAAAAAGCTGACGCTCAACACTGTTCATTGTGGAGCTCTTTTTATGGCTGCCTGACAACTTAAGAGTACGTTTACTCTGTTTTCTATGCAATTAGAAATCCACTATCAGTGCTGTTGGATTAGCCCAACCCCCTGTTTTCCTATTTTGCACGTTATCCGTTGGTGCTGAAGACTTAAGAATGTGTTCTGTAAATCTACGTCCAGAACCTATATGTTCCCCGTTTTATACAATAATAATTACAACTCCAAAGACGTATAATTGCTTCATGAAACAGGATTTCCTTTTTCTGAAACTAAATTGCCTTGTTCCTATGATATTATGCTGTCCCACAATCATTTGTTGAGATTTTCCTAATAATAGAGTGAAAAATTATCCAGGAACCGATGTTAGGCTAACTGGCCTATGTTCATCATTTTTTCTCAATCCTGCTCTTCTTGAAAAGCGGTGCAAGTGTTGACAATTTACAATCTAGTGGCACTTTTTGCTGAATATAAATAATTTTCTGAATGTGATAGGTAACACAATATCTCTGCAGCTATCTCTGTCAGGACACAAGCGTGTAGACCATCAGGTGCCAGGGACTGTTCGGATTTTGGGCAGTTATATTTATCACTATTTTGCCTTTGCTGCTATTAATTTCCATAATATCCTTGCACTTTTCACCGGCAGAATGTCGTGCAATTCTGGAACAAACTTTTGTGAAGACAGATACAATATATTTGTTTAATCATATCTTTTGTGTCAATTTCTCAGGGAGGAAAATTTTACTTAAGTGTGCTATTCCCTTTCATGTACTCTGATATTTTTTGTTTCCCTTTGCTAAAAGAGTTGGTGGAGATTTGCTGGTATCTGAAACACTCCCCATATCTCTATTCATTTCTGTAAAATTATATGCCTGTTCTATTAACACAATGTTCTTCTTAACATCGCATTTGAGGCAGAGGTTACTATTGATTGCCCGGGTTTCGTTTTTCAATGCACTGTATTTTGTTGAACATTTTTAACTGTTTCATTTAACGTTGCACAGAGTTGACTTGCGTCTTTATGCTTCAGTCTTTAACCAATCACAATCAGCCTGTCCTCCTTTCACGTCCATTTAATTGGTCACTTCTTTGGTTTGAAGTGTTTGTTGTGATTGGAACATGCTGCTTTCATCCTTCACATAAAATTGAATGTTTTGATGATCAATATTTCAAATTGGATCTTTCAACCTAACTTCACGGATTGAGCATATTCAGTAACACATTATTAGATGTAAGGTAGATTAATGCTTAGATAATTTCACGGCACACGGTTCCAAGAATCTTTCATGCAAACATTCTAAAACTAATCTTCCCGCTCATTCTGGCCAATCAATTGTGACCGTTTAACTGAAGATTAACTGTTCCAAAAACAATCACACTTCCTTTGTTATAGCCTCCCACTATTTCTATTTTGTAATTATATTCCAACGGCATAACGACTGTTAAGGATACTCTGAGCTCCTCCCACCTATATATTCTGACTCCTGCAGTATCTAATTAATAGGCAGAGACCTGTTTGGGAAAATACAATTTTGAAACGAACAAGCTGTGTTCAAAAATATCGACAAATGGATTGAAAGATAGAGAGACATAAAATAAGCAAATGCCATATAGGTATCGTTGGAAACATTAGGGGGAAGCACATCAATCTGCGTTGAGGCAACAAAATGTTCTTTATGTTTTCAGCGCTGAGAGATAGCATGTGTGTGTGTGTGTGTGTGTGTGTGTGGATGGGGGCGGGGTGGTGCAGTGAAGGGGGGGTTTGAGGGAGAGCGAGGGAGAGAAAAACTGAGAGAAAAAAAGAGACAGACAGAGTGAGGCCACATATATATTCATTAAAACACACACCAAGGGCATGCATGTTTCACTTACAAATATTCGGTAAAGGCGTATGGCTTTTATGACCAAGAAAGGTGTGTTGTTCATCCCTAATTGGTCGTGACGACTTTGTGATGGACAGAATTTCTGATCTGCTTTTCTCATTTTCAGTAGGTATTCGTATTCTGTAATTCGTGATTGTGTTCCAAGACATAAACCAGTGACACCCAATAAATACCTTATATTTATCAGCATCAAGGTGCTTTGGGAGTTGGTAAGGAATCTTCAGATGCCGTGATCTATTGTTGCATTTCAGATATTGGTAAGTCGTATTGAAAAGTGTAGATATAGACACACGTTGCTAGCGGACGTTTAATCTAGACAATCGTACAGTGAAAAAACTATAAACAGCGAGACTGAAGGACACTGGAAATGTAAACAGAGGAAGGAGATGGAAGGTTGAGGGACATGATTTACAGCAGCGGAAAGAACAAGTAAACGTAGATAGAGATGAAATGACACGAACAAAAACAGTAACATTTGGTTGTAGGGAAATACACATAGATTGAGAGAGAGAAAACTTACATGCATTCCTGAGTGGAAAGGAGAGAGGGAACTGCGATAGAATTACAGATAGATTTAGAATTATGCACACATAAAAATGGAGAGTCAAGGAAATATATATGTACTTCGACGGCCATTCAGTGCATAGAGCCAAGGGAGTTATTTGTGCTAGTGTAAAGGCTGAATTCAACCGTTCAGGGATGATTGCATTTATTCAGAGTGATTGTATTGGAATCATCATCCGGATGCAGAAAACAAAATATAAACTTTGAGGGGCATTCGGCAGCGCAAAGGTGTGTCAGAGAACTCAAGTCAATGGCAGGTTCCAAAGACACATATACATATAATAATCGATGAATAATAGCTCGAAAAACAACTATCCATTTTTCTGTTTAAGAAACTGATGAATAGAGAGACATTGTGACCGACTGATGAAATGATTGAGAATGCTTCAGAGCTCTTATTACAGACTGTATTAGCTGATTGGTTCATGCGCGGGTGGAAGAGAATGGCAATTCATGAAGCCAGAAGTTAAGGTAAAACCCATAGCCATAATTGTATAACCCAAAATTGATTGGAACTGAACTGATCGATTCGGCACTCTTTTTAAAGACGCTTGTAAGAGGAGTGGGCATAGACATTCCTCAGTCAACAAAGAATGTTGTAGGCAATTGTCGAAAAAAGATGTTTTGCTTTTCCTTTTCTTATTTCGGTCCCTGAAAAATGTTGAAACTACTCCTTTTTAATATGGAGAACAATGTCAAAGATTTTAGGACCTTTTAACAAGTGCTTCATTCCTGATTCAGCAATATGATTCACTTTTCTGCATGAAACGGGGTGAGTTCGGAAAACGGTTTGTGATTCAATTAGTCCAAATGAATGGATGGCGAGGGTGTGAATCATATTGACTCCAACATAGCTGATTTAATAACATAAAGAGCAAAATAATGCAGATGCTGTAAATCTGGAACAAAAAGAAAAAAAAATCTGGAGCTCTCAGCAGGTCTGACAGCATCTGCAGAGACAAAGACGGGGTTGAATTTTCGAGTGCCTATGACACTTCTTCAGAGGCTTATGCTGATGCCTTATTATTTTTTTTCTATAATTTATATCAATTACTTAGATGAGAGCAGTGACTAAAATTGGAGATTACACCAAGGTAGGTAGGAAAGTATGCTGTGGGGAAGACATGGAGATTTTCCAGGGTAATCCTGGATCCTGTGTTCAGGAAATGTTAAGCCTCAGCTCTTGACCTTGTGCAACAGGTACGAGTTATTGCTCCCTGTGTGGATGAGGAACAGGGATCCAGTGAGGATGAGCTAGCTGGCCACGGCACCATGACACAAGAGGCCATTCAAGAGGGGGGTTCAAAAAGATAAGTGGTATGTTGAGGATTCTATAATTATGGGAATTGATAACATCGTTTGCAGGCAGGATCGATAGTCCCCTGTAGTGTGTTGCCTGCACTGTGCCAGGGTGAGGGAGATCTCTGACCAGATTGAAAGGATTTTGGAGACAGAGGGGGATGGTCCAGTTGTTGTGGTCCACGTGGTGTCAAATTACACAGGTAAGATTAGGAAAGAGGACCTGCTTAGCGATTATCAGGAATTCAGAACTAAATTAAATAACAGGTCCTCAAGGTTTAATGTATCCAGATTACTACCCAAGTCACTTGCAAATTGGCAAATTGACACGAGAAAAAGGGAAGTGAACGCGTAGCTAAAGGAGTGATGTTGGCAAGATGGGTTCCGTTTTGTGAGGAACTGGCATCAGTATTGGAAAAGGACGCATCTGTAACATTGGGATGGCCTTTACCTAAACCGATCTGGGACCAATGATCTAGTGAAAAGCATAACTAGGGTGGTCAACAGCACTTTAAACTAAAAAGTGTATGGAAAGGGAAGGGTAAAATTTCAAGAAGTATGTCTAATGGGAAACAATGCAGCAGGTTAATATTCGGCCCTGGTGAGACCATATGTAAAATATTGTGAGCAACTTTGGGCCCCGTATCTCAGTAAGCATGTGCTGGACCTGGAGAGGGTCCAGAGTAGTTTCACGAGAATGATCCCAGAAATGAAAGGCTCAATATATGGTGAACGTTTGAGGACTCTGGGTCTTTAGTGGGTGTAGTTTTGAAGGATAAGGGGTGATCTGATTGAAACTTACAGAATACTGAAAGGCCTGGATAGAATGAATGTGGGGTATATGTTTCCATTAGAAGTAGAGGGTAGGACCCGTACGCTCAGATTCTGCAAGACCTTTTAGAACAGAGATGAGCAGATACTTCTTTATCCAGCGACTGGTGAATCTATGAAATTCATTGCCACAGAAGGCTATGGAGGACACGCAATTGAGTGTATTTAGGACTGAGATAGATCGGTTCTTGATTGGTAAGGGGATCAAAGGTTGTGGGGAGAAGGCATGAGAATGGCGCTTAAAAACTTAACAGCCATGTTTGAATGGTGGAAAAAAACTCGATGGGCCGAAGGCCTAATTTCTGCTCCTATGTCGTATGGCCTGAAGGTCTTATGGGAATATAGATATGGATAGGCCGAGATGATGTGGAGCATTCTGCGGGAAAATTTGATCATGGTAATTTTAGCAGGAAGAATAAAAAAACAAAGAATTACTTAAAAGGACAACACAGCAGGACTCCGTGGTGCAGAGGGATCTAGATGTTCTAGTGCATGAATCACAAGAAATTGGTATGCAGGTGCACCATGAAATCAAGAAGGCTAAAGGATTGCAGTCCTTCAGCACGAAATAAATTGAATATAAATGTAAAGATGTTTTGCTTCAGTTCTGCAGGCCGTTGTGAGGCCACATATAAAATACACTGTGCAATTATTAAGGTCCCATTATATAGTGAATGATGTGGATACATTGTACCGGGATCAGACGAGTTCATGAGACTGATATCTGGAGAGAGCTGATTACCATATGGGGATAGTTTGGGCGGTGTGGATTTGTTTCCACTCGAGTTTCGAAGAGTACGGAGTGTCTTGATAGAAGGACATCAGGTCCTGAATGATCAAAACAAACTGGGCATGGAATGGATGAATCTAGAACGAGGCGGCGCAGTTGAGAAAAGTAATAGATGTCGCCCTTTAACAGACAGGAAGGAGGATTTTTTTTAATCCCTTCGTGGAATGTGTGACTTTTGAACTGTCTGCAATAGAAAACGGTGAAAGCGATGTATTGAATATTTTCAAGGCAGAGGAAGATGGATTTCTGTGAGACAAAGGAATAGAGGGGTACCAGGGTTAGAACAGAAAGTGGAATTTGAAACACAAATTGATCAGTCATGAACTTATCATATGGCAGAGTAGGATCGAGGACTCGAATGGCCTACTGATGCTCCATTTCATAGGTTCGTATGAATGTCAAACTGAGGTGGTTTACCACTCCTCTGCTAATTGTTTTTTATTCAATGAAAATTATTTCGAATAGCACTAGCCAGATCTTCACATTCAGGCCGGAAGAGAATTCTGCAATGAAGTGTGCACCTGAGGCAACCTATCGAGGTTGTATTTCTGCAAGATGATTCATATTTGGCACGTGGGCTTCTGTGGTTAGGCCGGCATTTATGCCCTATCCATTATTTATTTTTGAGAAGGTTCTAGAGCCGGACACCTGGAAGCCATGCTTTCGTTTTCTTACTACGGCATAAGCTGCCTTAAGTCGTATGAGTTGAAAGTACAAGCCACTTTGTAGCTATTTTTGTAAGGTTGTGTAGTAATTAGAGAGAATGTGTGGAGTGCGGTGTTGGGTGTTGATTATTCCTGGATTGGTGGCACAGTCTGCAATAGGTTCAGGTGAGTTGAGGTGGCTCGGGTGTTCGATGAAGGGGATGGGTGATTTGGTCTCCTGGGTGTGTCTGAGTTGCAAAAGAGCAGGCGGGCTTTGGGCCCCATGCTCTGGTTTTGCATAAGGAGTTTCGAGTCATTGTGGCAGCGTGCAGCCTTGAGAAGTACATTCTTGAGTATTGAAGATAGTTGAGATCCTTTGGGCTTATCGGATGTGTGTAGGGATGATTTGTATGTCCCTCCTCTGGGTGCTCAGGGGGTGTAGAGGGTTATGCAGGTGGTCAAGCGTTCCGTAGAGGGTCAAGAGAGGTCGGTTCAAAAGTTACCAGAAGGCAGAAGGGTAGTTAATTCTTCTACCTTTTTTTTGGCCAACCATTGCTTCAAAACAATCACATTCATCAGTGATTCGCAATTAAATTGCACTCTCGGACATTTCCCACCACAAGGCATATGAGTATCGACAATTGATTGTCCGAGCAATTGCCATTGAATCCTTACATGAAATGATCAGAAAGGGTGGGCAGCGGGCGGAATGTTGCATCGTATGGTGGGAGGGTTTGATGGCAATGTTCCATCAGGGTGGAATGCAATAAATGGCCCTGCAGTACCGTGGTTACCATCCCCTCGTTCGCTTGTTGATTTTGCTGGGCAATAGACTCATGGACCTTTACAACACAGAAGGCAGTCTTGAGGCTTATCGTGTCCACGCCCGTTAACCAAGATCTGACTAGAGTCATCTCATTTTACAGCCCTTGGGGCATAGGCCTAGGGTCTTTGGCGATGCAATGATTAACTAAATACTTCTTAAATGTTACGAGGGTTCCTGATTCAGCAACCATTACAAGAAGTGAGTTAATGAATGTGACTATCTCCTGGATGAAGAAAATACCGCTAAACTCCCTTCTTAGCCTTCTACCTTAAACTTTAAATCTATGATCACTGTTTATTAACCACTTATCTAATGGAAAAAAAAACTGCCTTCCTCTATACCACACCTATGCCCGTAATAATGTTACACAGCGCTGTCAGATTCCACGTAAACCTTACTCTCTCAGACCCTCCAAAACAGAAGCATCCTGGGAAATTACCTTTGCACCTTCTCCAGTACAATCACATTTTTCCGATAGTGTTGGGACCAGAACTGCACGCAGTACTCCATTTGTGAACGAATCAGAGTTTTATACTGTTCAAGCACAACAGCCCTGCTCTTGGGTTCTACTCCTCGCCAAACAGAGGCAAGTTTCTGATGATCGGGCGACATTCATCAATGAACATTAAACATTACCTTCCAAAGTTTACTTTTTATCTATATCTACATTGTCATCACATGAATTACAGTAATGATTGCAGTATAAAAAAACGCCATAGCTGATTTTCTTTTTGACACTTGATATGTTCAGATTTCATAACAATGGCGTAGTGCCCTAGAAATACTCCCCTCATGGCGCTTTGCCCGCACAGCAGGATAAGGGTAGAAGCTGGTGAATTTCTGTTGGTTCCACCGTCACGTTACTGGAAATATTTAGTCACCATATAAGGGATTGTCTATCTGGTCAAAGCCTGCTCACTAACGTTGTTTAATATATTGGGAAGCAGCACATTACAAATGCTTAGATGAATGGAACGCAAATGCGTATTTGCAGATGTGCTATGTTCCAAAGATCCGGACAGAGCTACCTTGCAAAATCGGGCAAACTTGCATTCGAATACATTCTTCCACCCCTTGTCATTAAGCTGAAATTCTGGAAAGGGCGTTTTTCACATTAATGGATTAATTCCTGGGCTTTGTGTCACAACATCTAGAACGACGTGCTCAACTTCCAAGTGAAAAAAAAACCTAAATGCACATATAGGGACAATCAGTAAAAGGGATGTCAGAACCTCAATGAAGTCGCATCATCTGCATCCTTGAACCATGGAGATTAGTGTGACCTCGTGGCAATTTCCAGCATGAAAATAAAATTCAAAATACATTGTATTCCGAATTCAAACAGGAATGGGGAAAGCAGCATATTCAGACAAAATTACACGTAGGATTGTTCCAGGGGGTGAATTACTCGCCACAGGATTCCTATACTCCGGCGTGCTTTTGCAGCCACAGTACTCATTCCGCTTGCCCATTTCATGTTCTGGTAATTTCTATCCCCAGGGATATTGAGCACATATGATGTGATCAGATATTGGAAACTGGTCGAATCCTTAGGTTTGCATTTTCGCTCAGGGGATATGTTATTGTTCCTTAAGCAGTAGGTTTTTGGCAGAATATTTATGGCTTTGTCGTTATGCCCCACAGAACTGAAAAAGAGCCAAGGCGTTAAGTCACTAAAAAAAGAACTGCACTCCTGTGAAAAAATGTATGAAATTGCGCGTTGGTGGTAGCTTCGAAGTGTGTGTAAATTTCCACTAGCTGCCTAAGGACCACTATAACTCAAAAGGACGAAAGTCGCCATTCGTTGCTCAGAAACAGAAAGTTGCTTACCAGTCCTG
This sequence comes from Isurus oxyrinchus, assembly GCA_026770705.1. Lineage (NCBI taxonomy): Eukaryota > Metazoa > Chordata > Chondrichthyes > Lamniformes > Lamnidae > Isurus > Isurus oxyrinchus. The sequence goes on from JANJGN010000034.1 coordinate 6,491,916, forward strand.
ACGACTGTTCATTTTAACACCACCGTACTTAAGTCTAAATTGAGCTTTGATTATGCATGTTTGTGTTTGTTTGTGTCACTGTGTGTTTGTTTCTCTGAGTGTGCTTGTGTGTGTGTGCGTGTGTGTGCCAATCAGATTAGTGGCTGTGTAATAGAAACATTGATAATAGGAGCTGGAGTAGGTAGTTCCTCCCTTCGGCTCTGCACTGCTTTTCAATATGATCATGGCTGATCTTCCATCTAAAATCAGGAGTCCCACTCTCTTTCAATTGCCCTTGACGCATTCAGGTTATGGAAGTCTATTTAATGCATCCTTAAACCTATTCAGTGGCTTGACCTCCACAGACCTCTGTGGGAGAGAATTCCATTGACTCACCAAACTCTAAATGAACATATTCATCTCACCTCAGTTCCATACCTACGCCATATCTTCACACTGTAACAAATTGTTAAAGGTTCCCCTCATCCTCAGACTCCATCCGCCCTGCCAAGTGAGGGGAATCATGATTCCTGCACCCAGTCTGTAAAGTCCTGCAAGCACGCTACACTTTCCAACGAGATAGCCTTTCATTCCTCAGAACTCTTTTGAATGCTTGTTTTCTCAAACCACATCCTACTCATAGGACAATCCGGACATCTCAGTAGTGTCCCTGGCGAAAATTCGAACTCTCTCTATGACATGTGTATGCCACTCTTCGAGAAGGATACCAAAACTGCACACACACACATTACTGAGGCCCTGCACAGCTTAAGCAAGACTCCATTCTCCTGCACTGAAATCTCCTACAATGAAATACAATATACCATTTGCCCTCCTATAGGATTGCTGCACCTTCATGTTGTCTGTCAGTGATTTGTGAACAGGGAAACAGAGGAACCTTTGTCGATCAGCATTTGCCAACTTATCACAATAGCCTTGCTTTTTGCTTTTTTCCTCTCGCGAAGTTGTTAACTTCTTAATTAGCTTTTTGCAACGGACAAATATTTCCCAACTCACTCAAATTGCCTAATTCGTCTTGGAGCCTCATTGCATCCGCCTGGAAAACTACATTCCCAACCAGTTCTTTATGTTGCCTGCAAAAAAGGAAATGTTACATTTTGTTCCCCAACCTGAGACATAGATGTATCTTGTTAAAGGTTCGGGTGCAATCAATGATCCCTTTGGTACCGCACAAGTAAGTGCCTGCCACTTCAAAGAAAAAAACATGCAGTCTTCAACTGTGCTACCTGTCTGTTACGCAATTAACACTCAAGTTCAATACATTATCTCAATTCCATGTGCAAGGCGCTGGTGAAGAAATTGACTTTCGATATGAGAAGACATTTGGAAAAGCTGATGTGCCATGTACTTTCCTTTGTGATGTTAATATGTTTATATTGGCACAGTACCGATGATATGCAAGATTGAAAAAATGATCAAGCATGTTAAATAAGGATGGTCAACAATTCTGTAGTATGGTTGACAGAGCAGGTGCTGTAGCTCATAAATCCGCACTGACTGCTATACAATTCTTACAGATGACACAGTAATATAATCATATTCCATTCCTCTCGTATCCAGTGAGTATAATTGACAAACTGGGAAGCAACAGTCATATAAGTTTCCAATTTTCTTTGCCAATGCTATGGGCATTGCCTGTACGGTGTATGTTTTTTTTTTATCGGTGCCTGGCATTCTGTACCGCTGCATTTTCGTAATAACCTTGCCAGTGAAATGTCACTGTGCCACCTGAAAGCCAAGTCTATTATTTCATAAATGTGGTGAACAATATTGCCCATATTCCAGATTCAATCTCACCAAATTCTGTGCAACTGCCACAAGGCTTATAAACATATGCACATCTATCCTATTTCCACTAAAGGGCCACATGTTATTTGCCACCCTCCTTACTTAATGCACCTGCATGCATACTCTCGATGTTCTTTGTGCAATTACACTCTGATCCCTTTGAGAAACAGCACTTAGTATTTACTCAACCTCCAAATTTTTTTTCTTAAGTCTTACGAAGTCAATAAGTTCACGTTTCCCCGTTTTGCCGAATTTGCCATCATTTTTGCGCAGTCACCAATCCACACCAATTCATCCTGATTGCTATCATCAGCAAACATAGATGTATTGCACTCAGCCTCTTTATCTAAATCATCAACATATATTTTTTTAAAAATTGGCACACATCTGTTCATTGCGGTCTACATTCTCTGCTGCCTGCCAACTTGTAAAAGATGGGACCGTTTACTCTATTTTCTATCCGTTAACCAATCCACTATCAATATGATCGTTTACCCCATCTCCATGTGCCTCTAGTTTGCAGATTAACGGTTGGTGGCGCACACTTTGGAATGTCTTAATAAATCCAAGTACATGACTTATATTCCTCCCACTTTATACAGTATTGGTGACATACACAAAAAACTACAATTGGTTCATGTGACAGGATTTACTTATCTGTAACTACTTTGTCTTGTTACTTTGATATTATGCTTTTCTAGATGCATTTGTTGAGATTTTCCTCATAATAGAGTCTAAAATTATCCAAGTACTTATGTTAGGCTAACTTGCCTATGGTTCATAGATTTTATTTTTCTCAATCCTGCTTTTCTTGAATCGTGGTGCAGCAGTTGCCAATTTCCAATCTAGTGGCATTGCTTGTGAATATAAGAAATTTTCTAACAGTGATAGATAACACAGTATCTCTGAGGCCATCCATCAGAAAATGAGCGGGTAGGCCATCTGGTGACATGGTCTGTACGGTGCTTAATACCTCATGCTGATCAATAATTTTCCTCTGCTGAAATTAATTTCCGTCATATCCTTACACTTTTAACCGGAGGTTGTCCTGTATTTTTGGAACTGAACTTGTGTCTTCTATTCGGAAGGAACACACAAAATATTTGTTGAATACCTGCGTCGTATATTTCTGCCCCTTGATGCATTGTTTTATCTCAATCTGAGGAATCAACATTTAATTGGCTGTGTTCTTGCTTTTCATGAACTCGCATGTTCTATGTTTCTCTTAGATCAAATTTTTGGTTGACATTTGCTGATATCTAAAACACTCACCAGACTTGATATTGGTTTTAGCAAAAATGCCAGCCTCTTCTTTTATTGCAATGCTCGTGTTAACAGAGCGTTTGGGCCGCAGGTAGGTCTTTTTGCTGAGTTTTCATTTTTCGATGGAGTATATTTTGTTGAACAATTGCAATTGTTTCTTTGAACATTGCCCACAGTTGATTCACCTCTATACACTTTAGACCTTTACCAATCAAAAACAGCCTAATAATATTTCCCATCCTTGCAATTGCTTTGTGTTTTCGTTTGAAGGGCTTACTTGCTATTGGAATATGTTGCTTTCAACCTTCACATACAACTAAGTGTTATGATGGTCACTATTTCCAATTTGATTGTTTAATATGATGACAAGAATTGAACATGAGCATAAATGCATTGTTAGATCAAAGCAAGTTTTATCTTTGATAGTTCCACTGCTTTCAGAACCAAGAATCTTCCACGAAAACAATGTAAAACTCATCCTCCCTACAATTATGTCCAATCAATTGGTCCAGCTGAATTGAAGATTACGTTTTTCAACAATAAAAACATTTTGTTTGTTATAACCTCCAACGTTTTCTGATTTTGTAATTATTTGCAAAACGACAGAATGGCAGCTAGAGATATTGTGAACTTCTCCCATCAATGTTTTCCTACTCCTGCAGTGCCTAATTTCCAAACATGCTGATTCTACTCCAAGACCTTTAAAGCCCAGCTCCTTTCTCTTAATGAAGCGAGGGGATGCTTAGACTTACTGTCACTAGACAGAAGGTCCAGTGACCTGGCAACGCTGTTGGGCACACATTTGTATCCAAACGCAGCAGATGATGACATTAATATATATAAATGAAACATCAGAAAGGGGATAATAAAAGCTGTCGATTGCCATAAAAATAACCAGCTGGGTTATCATTTCCTTTTAGGGAAGGAAGGATGCAACCCTTGACTGGCATGGCCTCCATGTGACTCCTGACTCACCACAATTTGGTTGACTCATATCTGCCCTCTCAAATTCCAATGCTGATGGTATCAAACCATTTAAAATCATATAAGCAATAAAACCGGATGGACAACTAGGCAATTCATTAGGTACTTGAAACTACAACAGTGAACATGGCCCTGTCGTCTTGCAAAGTCATTTTCTCCAGCCTCTGGGGTTTATTGATTATATTGGGAGATTGGGCCACAGCCTGACTATTCATACTCACACAATCATATCATGCCACAAACACCACTGTCCCAGCCCCAGTAATGTCTTGCCACACGTGCAGAGCAGGCCCCACAGAGGTGGCAGAACAGTGATACAAATCGAGTAACCATGAGAGCCTTCAGCATTGGATTCGCCGGCATGAAGTTTCATGGCATCACATCAAACGTGGAAAAATAATCCACCTGCTTTTACCACCTGCACCCTCCCCTCAGACTTCAGCTGATGAATTAGCACTCGGTCATATTGATCACCACTTCACAACAGTTGGAGGAAGCACTGATGTTTGCAAAGGTGCAGGCTGTGATCTGAGGAGGGGAGGTCAATCTCCATCACAAGACTGTTTTGTAAACATTACTACTGACTAGCGTGGTGGAATCCTAAAGAGCATAGCGGCTAAACTGAAGCTTTGGCACATTTTGAGTGTGAAATAAAGCCTGTGGAAAGCTCATAATGACGTCATTCTTACCAATATGCCTGCTGCAGATGCATCTTTCCATGATATTTAGGGCAGGAACAGGCCACCGCAAAGCTTTTCTTCAACACATTGCCCATCTTCACATTAACAGTGCCCACACCCCGCATCTCCCCCCGTCGATTTTGTGTGCCAGTACGAACGTGGCAAGTAGAATAGGATTTGAACTGATACAGAAACTCAAGACTGGGTACGAATGAGGCTCTTTTCGGCCATCAGCAGCGACAGAATTCTTCTCAACCAGAATCTGAAAACGCATGTCAAGGTGTATATCGCATTTTGCCCTTGCAGCAACCAACGCTTTAACATGGTTCAATGCAGAGTTCAGCACAGCAGGGCATGCCAAATTCAGCACCAGACATACCAAAAATGAGGTTTCAACGTTGTCACGCTGGAACCCAGGCCTACCTCCAAGCCAAGTGATGGAAGCAGGATGCAATTTAAAAAGTCAAGAATGGACATCGCTATATGGTGACAAAGGAACACGCCAATAGACAGCAAGAGTCTCTACAAATATTGTGTCATCGAGCAGAGATGCAAACTGAATGTAAAAAGCAACAAATTTTCGAAAGAGTTAGATATTCATACACGTGGCGACACAGATTGGTGGTCAGTGTGACCGATGCAAACATCTTGCAAACGACAAATATACGTAAATATGCAGTCTGAAAGACTGTGGGTAATAAGTATAATCACAGAAATATTTACAGATGTATGTTATGTACAGACATAAAATGAAAGAAAATCTTTCACTCAAAAAGACGAATGCAGGATCTTCTAGGGCTGTTAGTCTATACGAATCGCAATAACTGATGGAGAAGCGGACAAAATGTCATGCCAACAAAAACACATGTCATGAAACCAGGCCAGTGCACTAACCGTTTAGTGGATGCAATTTTTGATAATGAGAGGAGGGCCCGGGCATTTGCCACACAGCAGCAAGCCTTCCAACTGCAATTCAGAGGGATCAGGTATCGGCTAAGAGACCCTTTGGAAGTTGGAGGCTCAGGCACTAAAAAAATGAACTTTGCTGGCCTCTCTCACTTGTGGGAAGAAGGGTCAAAAAATTTCACATTCGCTCAATGCACATAAATACAAATGCCCAAAGCTGAACGTCCTAGATCCAGTACATTGCACCCATGCTTTAACTACTGCCAAACGCTGTCAACAAACTGACTGGAATTCTAATGAAATGCCATCAGAACTATAAATAATGGCTTGCTCTCTATTAGTCCTTCAAACGTAATTCAGCAAGTCGGTAGTTCAGCGATTGTGCTCATTGATTGCTCGAGAATATTTCTGGTTAAGGAATGTAGAGTCAGTTCGGGGTGCTACGGAGATCAGGGCTTTCTGCCTGAAAGGCGATGGGATGCAGACTTATTAAAATGCTGAAGGAAAATGGCCACTAATGTGTGAGGAATTTATGCACCATACTTGCACTTGGCACTTGCAGTACCCAAAACCTGTTCGGCACTGCTGGTGCTTACAAACCAGACTGCGGTCTTGCAATGCATCTTCGCCGGATCTGGGAATACCGAAGTAATGACCAAGGTTGAGTACTAAAATTTGTGCTCCGTTTAAATCGGGAAAAGATGTGTGATCTCTTGGTTCTCCGGCAGTTCAATGTCAATGGCGTTTGCAAGTCTACTAAAGCTATCAGAGTAATTCTATTTGTCCAAAACGGAGATGAAATGCCCACATGGAGTGAAACTGTTTAATATCAACGCTGGTGTCAAGATGGCTTCCAGTTCCGAGGCTCTGGTCAAATAAGATTAACCACATATAATAAAACTCTGAACAAAATCTGCATGAGGAGGCATGGACGATTATTCTCACCAGCATAGACAAAGTCGTGGAATTTCACCAGCGTCAGGAAGGGCCAAATGAGGGTAAAGATGTACTGAGGTTTAGAAAACGATTTTCCGAATTAGGAGAATGACAGCATCACCGCGTTTGCCTGGGTGATTAAAAATTGAGTTCTTGACTATACAGATTTGGAGAGATTTTGATCATTTGCGTAGTAAAAAGTTTGGTACCGATTTTAGAAATAAATTTGGGCGGTGTTTTAAATTCAAACGCTTAGTCAATATTGAAAACAATGTTTGGCTTAATGTTTGACGACATGGTCCGCCAAACACATGAATCGTTCCGGATGCTAACTCGATGAGTTAGAACAGGTGCAGTGGAAACTTGAATAGCAGGTTTAATGAATACTTGGGAGTAGAAAAACATAGTGGGGTTGCAGACATGGACGAATTGGTCATCTGGAGGTAAGTTAAAGCATTAACAAAATAGGGCAATGATACCGAAAGCGAAACACATGGCGTTATCATTACATACATTTAGCACTGGAAGATGTTAAAACAGGTGGAAAGAGGAACAAGTTTGCAAAGGGCCTAGTTCAGCCTCACTCATTTGCCAGATTGTGCCAATTGGTTCACTGATGTCGAAAGGCCTTTGCTGGGATGGAGAAGATATTGGCTTTGGTCTTCCTAATACCGTAATTCCAGGTAAATCCAAATTGTAATTTGTTGAATGCCCGACAGAGAGCTGGAAAAGTTGCATATAGTATACTATTATTTTAATGATGTTGCTGAGGGTACGCATGAAGATAACAAACTAAAGGGGGTGGAGGGCGCCGGGATATAGTTGCATTAGTTGTGAGGCATCTTTTTCAATATTTATGGCACTTATCGTAACATTTTTTGTTTGGTATCAAACATGTAGAAAATTATTGCTACTTTATTTTATTTGTTTTCCATTTCCTGCTTTATGAGCAATCAGACGGAACTACGTTACCTTAAAGAAAAAAAAAACAATTGTGCTATATAATAGACAATTGGCACATGTGGCTTGAAGCTGCTTCTCCGAACAACAAACGTCTGGTTATTCATTATTGAGTTATCGGCATCGTTGGTGTCCAACATTTATTACGAAGCTCTAAATGCATCAGAGAATATGGTGGCGAGCTAGCTGGTTGCTCTGCTGCATCTCATGTGGTGTAGTTACACCCCCAGTATTGTTAAAGAGCGAATTCCAAGATTTCGACAAAATAACAGTGAAGCAACTGCGAAATATTTCCAAATCAAGTTGATGAAAGACTTGTTTGAAAACTGGCAAGTGTGGTATTCCCATGCATCTGCTGCGCTTGTCCTTCTGGATAGTAATTTTTCTGTGTTTGGAAGGTGCTGCTCCTAAATCACCTTTGGTGACAACTTTGGAAAGAAAGATCAGATACTCGGGACAATTTTGCTCAATTATGCCGAAAGACAGGGGCAGAAAATAAATATTTTAACAGACGGATTAAGAAACAGAGATAAAGAATAAAAAAAATACATTCTTCAACACAATAACTGATAGGCACATCCGTTTACAAAGTACAACATGAAATATAGTTGGTTCTTAATGTAGTAAGCATTGATGGAGAGATAGAAAGACAGATGAAATGTTCGCACAGATACTGATTCAAAAAAATGTACATGACAAAACGCATGTCTTGTACATATAGTGACTCATGGAAAGTTACCTTGACCAAGCCAGTATTCCTGTCCATTTCAATTAGACTTATGATAACTGTGTTCATACAATTTATGAGCAGCTGCTGGTCCTACGTTTAGGGATTCAAATAGTGCAATTAATGAGTGTGTGCCATGGTTTAATTGGGAACGATTACATCTTTTAATCTCAGTTGGATATCCAAATTCCTCGGCTATTAGTACGAGTGTTGCTTCCAGAGTTTCTGCTAATTCCTTGAGGCTGGAAAATCTGATAGAGAGCGCATATATACATATTAAGTGGTAGAGAACGGGAATATTGACCATTGCATAGTCTAATATTGGTACAGAGAGAGACAGCAGATCAGTAAGGTCACGTAGTTGAGAGTCTAACATCTGAGTACCAGTGGTTGACAGAAGCAGACAGAACACACATAAGTTGACAGAGATCAAAGGACGCAGAGAAAGATACATAGTCCATAGTATTGTGATGAATGTGTCCATAGTTCAATGGAGATAAGTAGATTAAATTTCAGAGTTTAAAACGGGACAGATAGAGACAGTTAGAGTTCTGCACAATCCACAAAAGATAAACAAAGAGACATCTTGTAGAATAGCAGCTACATACCATATAAAGGAAAGAGGATGTAGCATGGCCATTGATACGTGGGGTGACAACCGAGCGGAAGCTTGAGCAAATATTATGTGAAATAGTTTGACTCTGATCAGTCGATATAAATTTAATGGAGAAGTGTTAAGAGAGAGCGAAGAGTGACTAAGAATGACAGCCAGTTCTGGCTCAACGTTCACAAGCCAATACATATTTTCAATGAGTCATATATGTCGATGGGTCAAGAAATGATAGCTGGACAGAAATAACCGAAGACATGTGAGTTTTGGTTTTGGAATATGTAAAGAATATTTAATGGTTTCTGTTATGCCCCATAGATTTGAAAAATTGCAGAGACGGTAAGGAAGGAAGAAAAAATGCCTGTCGTTTGTGGGAAATGGGGAGAAGTTGTCCGTTGGTGGCATGGTCGTTAATTTCATAACTTTCAGAAAGAACTGTGGCCAGCTACACTTCATATGTGCTGCTATAAGCCATTAACGTTATAGTTTTCTGTAACATTTATTTGGAATGTTTGGTTAACAATCAGCAAGCTGTGTTACATGCCCGTTTGTATCGGGATTTTGTCATAACTTTGCTTCTGTTTATATTGTGCCCAAAATAACTTAAAGCCTGCAACGAAGGTAAGGGAGGTTGGAAAGGCTTCGTTATATTTGAGACCTGACGCGACTCGAGCACTCCATTGAACCTCGGTCGCTGATATAAACCCGAAATGCCTACGCATGTGTAAGTAGTTGTGAGATCTTACAGTGCAGATCAGCAATTCGGTAGGACATGAGGGCTGACCGAAGAAATAAAGTTTGATTGTGTTTTTGGAAGGAAAAAATATCATGAGCTGTGTTGGATAAAAATATTTCTGTGCTTTTTTAAAATTATGTTCTGAATTTCATTTATCCCTGGCTGATTGATGTCCTCCCAAGTTACTGCTCACGAACAAAAAAGCTTGAAATTCCCAAGGAGACCAGTGAAGAGCATTAAAGATTGGGAAAGGTTGGACTTTTTCGACTAAATTAAACAAAGGTCTTTGTGATTTAATTCGGTATATTGAGATTTCGCAAGCTGGAAACGCTCTTTGCTGCAAGGCAACACAAAATCCGCTGATGACTTTTTACATGAGTCGACTTGGGACTTCAACTATTGAGCAGCCTGGATTCCAGCTTTATCATACTGCAGATGCTTAGTCAGTCTGTAAGCTAGTTGATGGTCCATAGTTCTAATGCTTGAATAGTTATAATAGTCAAGGTATTTGGAGGCGTCAAGTCAAGGCAACATGAATGAATGGGGAACGAACGCATCTCATTTCATTGCCCAACATATGTAGCAAAATGGAGGATCAGGCCAGTGGCAGAGAAATAGGAGAATTCTCCTTGAATTGTGTTTTTATTATCTTCCTCTGTGTTTTTCAACATTTAATGTGTTGATAATGATGGCATCGAAAGAGCTTTTCCGAGTATTTGAATAATTCTTAAGACAACGTCAACCAAAGCCTACAAGCACCTATACAACTCTTCAGTCAGTGGAATGAGTGTGATTATATACGGCCTCGAAACATAGAAGAACAATACCTCAACGTGTTTACATCGCATTCTCCGTAGAATTATGAAGATTTGAAATCAGCTGGTGGCGATCTTTAGCTTGAAATGAAGGAAACATTTTATTCTATTCATAGACCAAACAGAGACAAAAACGGCATTTTTAGACCATTGTGAAAGGAAGACTTATTAACGAAGTACATGTTGACCCAGTTGCGGTTACAAGCTAAAAACCGTCTTTTTTACGCAGCACTGCTAAGTTATAAAAGTTCTGAAAAGGCTTCCATATAGGATTGTCAAATAGAACGCTCCCAATATAGTAAAATCCCGCATAAAAATCTGCAGATTGAGGCATTACACAGGATTATGACAAGTTTCAACTAAATTTTGTTTTTTAACGTTCATTATAAGGGACAAAGAGAGACCAGTAGCCGCAGAGGTTTAGAAAGCTCATTGCCGAGCTCGGACGCTGAGTGCACGGATGCCATTGGTGACGTGATTAATACTGGGGTTGCTCTATTCTCAGAATTGGATAAATATTAAAATCTTGCAGGGTTCTAACGTGGAAAATACTGTGAATGTAGATATGATACGAGGCCATGTAATTACGCTTACTGGAAATTCAAAGTTGAAGCACCCCCTCAGAGGTCGCACCTTTACTAAATGAGCTAAAGGGATGTTTGGTGAAATTATCTAGCTCATGGGCAATCTAAATTTTTTGGACACGTTCAACGAAAGCCTTGGAATTGGAAAGCATAGAGGGGTGAATACCATGGATGAATTGTTCAGCAGCAGATAATTTGAGGCATGATCAGAACTGGGCAAGGCTGCAAGGCAGGCAACATACGGTCTTCTGTGAAAGTAATTTGTTGTAAGATCATACCGGAGCTATATAATGTATCCAGTTTCTCAATAACTTGGTCCAACTTTAATTATTTTCCATACTGAGATATGAAGAGAATGCCTGCTCAGTATCATTTAGCAATTTAGTTTATCATTTACTTGAGTATTACGAACAGACGGTGGTAAACCAGGTCTGCTGCAGAATTACTTTGTGCCAACTGAGCCGCATGATAATTGCAAGTATTACAGCACTCATGTGGTGCTGCGGATTGGAAACCTGCATATGGCATCTTACAGTCTGTTTTTGAATGACGCTGCTCAGGTGCAGTGCGAAAATTAGAATGAAAAGCGGGCCTCAGCTATATAATTTGAGGTACCAGAGGTAAGGCTGCCTGAACTAAATAAAATAAGATTTAATCTGAGTGAGGTGGACATGGCAGCACTGAAATTAATTCATGGGAAGCGATCACCTTTCTGAAATTCGTCAGTAAAATTAATTATTTTGGCCTTCCGAGGTTTAGCTACACCAGTAATACAAATTGCAAAAGTTCTAATTTTGAACAATACGCGCTATGGATGCCAGAGCTGGCACCTGTTACTCCTGACGAGAAGATTCATGCATGTGGTGGAACTTACCTATTGCGATGGGTTTATGGAAATGGCTAGACAGAGCAGGGAAGTTATTACGTTGTCTGAAGTAAAATCGTAGAACCTAAATCTGATTGACTTCAAGCTGAAGTGAAGCAGCAGACACTTAGCAAGTGCAACAATTGGAACAACCTAAATGGGAAACTACATTGGAAAACAATGTTTGAGTGAGAAGCATCAGAAAATGGATGAAAAGTTTGGCAGCGGTATGCAGAATTGCAGCGATACTTGAATAATACCTACCCTGCCTCTACTTCAGTAAATAACGATGAATGTATTGCTTTGAAATTGATAAGTAGAAGGGAACGAAGCACATGTGTTATTATCATGTACAGCAGTGCTTCAGACTCAATGGTGGGGAATTGGTAAAAAAAAAACTACTGAAAATTGGACTGGAAGCTAATGAGAAAGAATTATGACATTTTCTAGGTTTTCCCTTTATACGGTGTGTGGCATAAGTGGTGTAAAGTTATAGAAGATATTCAAAATGAATGCAAAGAAAAATAGGTGGATATTAAAGAGGGAATGCATAATTGAAGATGTTGGTGAATAATTAGAATTTAGCTTTGGGATGATATTTAGAGAGGGCTGGAATGCCAATGATTTTCTTTTGTGACGTTAATATGTTTATCTGGTGCATTACCAAAGACATGAACATTTGGAAAATGAGCGATCATATTGAGTATGGACATTCAGCAGCGCTGTAGCAGGTTCTGCATCTCATAAATGAATACTGACTAACATATAACATTTCAGGCTACACAATATTATTATCACATTCCTCTCTCATGGAGAAACTTCTCCAGTAATTTCTCTACCACTGACATAAGGCTCACCAGCCTATAATTTCCTGGAATATCCCTGCTACACTTCTTAAACAGTGGAACAACATTGGCCATGCTCCTGTCCGCTGGGACCTCACCCATAGCCAATGAGGATTCAAAGATTCCTGTCAAGGCCCCAGAAATCTCCTCCCTTGCCCTTCTCAGTACTCTGGGTTAGTTCTCATTTGGCCCTGGAACGTATCCACTTTAATATTCTTCAAGAAGCCTAACACATCCTCTATTATGATCTCAGCCTGATCCAGGATATCTACACATTCATGTCCAGACAAATCGACCGCAAAGTCCTTCACTTTGGTGAATACTGATGATTACTGTTCATTTAGTATCTCTCCAATTTATTCTGGCTCCACACACTGATTCTCATCTCTGTCCCTGAGTTGGCCTACCCTTTCTCTGGCTACCCTCTTGCTTTTTACATTGTCTAAAAGGCCTTGGGATTTTCCATAATACTGGTTGCCAGTGACTTGTCATGATCCTTTTAGCCCTCCTGACTCCTTGCTTAAGTTTCTTCCTATTGTCTTAATATTCTCCACGTTATACATCTGTTCGCAGCCTTCTAGCCCTGACGAATGCTTCCCTTTTCATTTTGAATAATCAAAGATACCCTTCGTTATCCAAGGTTCCTTAAACTTGCCAATCCTATCCTTTATCCTAGCAGGAACATGCCGGCCCGAAATTCTTATCAACTGATGTTTAAAGTCCCCGACATGTCAGTTATTGACTGCCATCCAATATCCGCCTCCAGTCTAGATTCCTCAGTTTCTGCCTAATATTATTATTATTAGCCCTTTCTCCAATTAAGTAAATTGCGAATCAATGCAGCTGACAGAAACAGAATGACAACATTAATGTCGCGTGTTGATTATATTTACTGTATTTACAAAATTGGAGCCTTATCCAACAGGCTCCCGTTATCCTTATCCACCAGTACCATGAAACTTATGGAATTATGGTCCATGTTTCCGAAAATGCTCCGCTACTGAAACTTCGACCACCTGGCCGGGTTAATTCCCCAATACCAGGCCCAGTATTGCCCCTTCCGTAGTTGGACTATTTACTTATCGTCTCCGGAAGCCCTCCTGGATGCAGCTTACAAATTCTGCACCATCATAACCCCTAGCACTAAGTGATTCCCAGTCAATATAGGGAAAGTTAAAATCAACCAACACAACAACCCTATTGCTTTGATACCTAGGCATTTCTCTGAATTTCTAAATCTCCCATCACCCAAACACAAGTCTAAAGGTTGCCCTTTGTTTTCCACACACTTTTTATTAAACTGCCGGAACGAAAACGTATTGCCACAGTGATTAGACTTCTTTCTTATACTGGGCAAGGCTATGGGAATGTAATGTAATCATCATAAATGTTATTGTAGATTCTTCGGCAAGTAAAGCAAACGGCGACTGCGAATCAATGCAGCTGACAGAAACAGAATGACAACATTAATGTCGCGTGTTGATTATATTTACTGTATCTTTAATGCAGAATCAAACGTTGACTCAGGTAGTGAGAGAAAGAGTCAACGAGAGAAAGGGGGAAGACACAGAGGAGAGAATAACGTCGATATATGGTGGCAGACACATGCCCAAAAATGCAACAGCCTATACAGATACTTTGCCAATGAACAGAAATTCAAAGTGAAAATAAGATGCAATTGACCTTCGACTGAAGCAGATGCTCATGTACGTCGAGATAGAGAGTGGAACTGGAACATTGGTAGTCAGTGATTCACACACAAATGACACTCAACCATATCCATCCAGTCTCACGAGCATCCAGTGTCACATGTTCCCCTGCCTCCCAAAACCATGATAGTTTCACCGATGTCCTCACTTATCATCCCACCAGTTTCCACCATTAAAAGATCATCCTCAGATATTTGTGCCAACTCCATCATGATGCCACCAAGCCGCATATCTTCCCTTCACACCACCCCGCCGCTCAAGGCGGCATCCTGCAAGGATCGTTGCCTCCTGGACACACTAGTCCACTCCTCGATCACCCAATACACTCTAACCAGATCCAACAGTACGATCCCGTGGAACGGCAGAACGTGCACTACCTGCCCCTTTATTTCCAGCCTCCTCAATGTCCAAGACCTCAAATATTACTTTCAATAGAAGCATCAATTTACTTTCAATTCCCTCAGTGTACTCTATGGCATTTCTTGCTCCCAATGATGTCTCCTCTACATTGGAGAGACCAAAAGTCGACTGGGTGACTGCTTTGGGGAACACCTTTGGCCTGTTCACAGCATGACATAGAACTCATTCTCGCTTGCCATTGCAACACATCACGTTGATTTCCTGCCCAGATTTCTGTCCTTGACCTGTTGCACTATTCCAGTGAAGCTCAAAGCAAACTGGAGAAACGGCAACTGATCTTCTGACGAGGAATTTTGCAGCCTTCCAGAATTGGCATTGAGTTCCAAAACTTCATATCATGAACTCTCTCCACCAAAGCCAAAGTGATACCGATCCCCTTTTTTTCAATATTCACATACCACAATAGGTTGGCTTTCCTTCTTTCCAGGAAAGCATTTGTGAACAAAGCGAATTAGCTTCTTGCTTTCAGAGTACTCTTTTCACAACGCTGGGCATGTTCTCTATTCTTTTCAACTCGTGAGCTCCGCAATATTCACATACTGTACACAGGCCTTGATCTTTCTTCATTTGACAATATATTTGTTCTTCTCCTTAGCCATTTTCCTGCGCTTGGAAGGCTTAGAGTACTCGTCAACATGATGGACAATCTCGCCAGTATTCCATCCATATTCTTCAGCTGATTATTTGCTTCCTCAGCAATTCTGTGCGTATAAGTAACTTTCTTAAGTGTAAAGTTAACGTCTGTTGGCAGGCCTTCGCTCAACAATGGATCTCTTTTTCCTCAAACAATCTCATCACTCATCAGAAAGCCCTTCAGTTTAACAAGCTCACAAGTTTCAGTTAGTTGTTTCGCTGAAGTAATTTACAAAACAAACATTCAACACTTCTTCTTGTATTGTTGTTGAACGTAAAACGTGCATCTATTAAAGTAGGGGACTGTTCAAAGAGCGTTTTCAATGCCCCAAAAATTCACAAGGCTAGCAATTCTGATTTACATTTAGATACAGGGTTTATTACAATTTGTAAAACTTTTCTGGCCAGTGTTGTTAGCAGGGTTCCAAATGGGTATGTATTTGTCGCAGGTTGCTTATATAATGAAGCAAAAATTTCAAGGTTGTGCCATTTTAACTGGAAGTCTGTTCAATTCAATCCCGCGTCTCCCTTGATGTCTCTATTGCTGGTAATCGATCACTCAAAGCCGTACCTATCCATTTAACATATACAATCACGTAAAATGTTGCAGACAGACGTGTCAATCATGGTTTGTTGTTTTCTATGGCAGCTTGATCTCTTACCGAACTGAAAATAGGCTGAATTTCTGCTCGATACTCCTCAAACTGTGTTTCAACTTCTGGAAGAAATGGCTTGTGAGTCCAAGGCTGCATACACCAAGGACAATAAAGGACAGACTACTATGGCAAGCCAACAGCAAACCACATTACACAACAAAACTTCGCCAATCGTTCAATACGTAAGTTAATATTCATGTAATACTTTTTGAATGTTGTTGATGGGGTGCATGGAACGCCACTGTTCAGGAGACAAATAGGAGGAACCAAGATCAGATTAATGAATGGTGTAACTTAGGGTCCGGGTGCTGCAAGTAACTGCATTTCTGCTGAATATTTGTCAAGGACCAGATACGTGAACAATGTAACTTTGGGTTGTCCAAAACAACAGTATCATAATGGGAAGTCCTTGGATGAGGATGATGCTGTCAGAATTGGTCAAAACTTCAGCTAGGAAGGAAGAGAACTTTAGCTTTGTCCTTTGGCAAAACATTTGGATCATCAGCACCTGCAAGTTCCTGCCCAAGTCACAACTCATCCTGAATTTGAACTGTGTGCCTTTCTTCACTACTGCTACATTAGCATTTCGGGACTCCAATTCCTAAATTACTGTGGGTGCTCCTAAAGCACAGGGGTGGAAGTTGTTCAAGAAAGCAGCCCATCCCGACTTTCTCAAGGGCAATTCGAAAATGGCCATTAAATGCTGAACTAGCAGTCGTGTTTAAGTAATTTAGGGGTAATGGGTATCCAACATAAATGTTTAGATCTACATGTGCAATCAATTAATTCATTTTGTTGAGTGTTGAGTGTACCCAGTAAAAGAGACTTCAACTATGACTATTGATCACATATGCATCTCAAGAGATTAGCTGCGGGTGTACGCAAAAGTTTTCACTCTCTGTCCTTTCCTGCCACATATTGGTTACCATTATCCATCCTCCGTTCTCCTCTATTACCTCCTTGCTTCCTGTTGATTTACTACATTTCCTTTCCCATGCTCTATTCTCCACACTATTTGGTTTTAAGCCCTGTGTAAAGCTATTGTTTCAAGATTAGCGAAGACACTGGACCAAGCAAAATTCACGTGAAAATATATCCAACAGTACAGCTCTGACTTTTTCCAGCACTGGTACCAGTGCCCAGTGAACTAAAAACAATTCATCTCACACCAGTCTTTCGGCAAGATTTTAACAACTCTAATCTTATTGAGGCTATCTCAATTTGATCGTTTCACAGGCAATTTTCCATATATTATTCCATTTGAGATCCTCTTTTTTCTGTTTTTATTTCGCTCCTAGCTGCCCATAATCAATATGCAGAAACCTTAACCAACTCCTTTATATGACATTGGCATCCAGATGGACCACGGAACAGAATACACCCCCTGCCACTGGAGCATCCTGTCCAGCCTCGAGCATAAATTCAGGCACCAGTTAGGCAGGAAAGGGTTTAGGACTGCAGACTACTGATTCCAGCTACCTGACCGTACTGTCCACCACCACCGCTACAATTACTCTTAACAGTTCCCAGTTGAATGCCCTTTTGAACCATGTTGCCTTGGCCACTTTTCTCATCCACCTGCAGCTCTCACTTTGAAACAAGGAGGTTTGAAGAGTCTCCAAACTTTAGTATAATTGCAAACGCTGAAGTTGACGGAATCATTTCCTCTGGGCTCACATACCAGCCTTCTTTCGAGCCCTGACTGCTGAGTAAATCAGAATATCCTACCCTAATAGATGTGGCTGTCCCAGGTAAATTGGCCCCCTTCTGATGCATTACATTGCTGGCAGCTCGGCCTCCAGACAATGTCTGTGAGCATAACTTCTTCAAGCCACAGACGCTTACGGAGGATGTGATCAGCCTTGAGCTCGCGCTGACAGGCGCTGCCATTTCCTAGGGTCGTAACACATCACCTGCCCTGCCATCATAGATATTTGTCACTTAATCTATTATTTTTCATTCTGGTTTATTGGTAATAGAATCCACTTCTCTAAGCCCGCTTTGTCACTGCCATTACAATTTGTTGATATTAACAAAAGCTTAGAAGTAAAAATAAATTTCAACAAATGTTAAAGAAGTAAGAACAAGCAGAATGCTAACCTATCAATTATTTAGATATTTCCCATTGACTTCAGACTTTGATTATGTTCAGAACGTAGTCGACCAGCAAACTGGTGTCGCCGCTCCCTCTCCTGTTGCTTGTGTTGAAGCTCTTGCAGCCCTCCGAATTTTTGTGCCGTTTTTCAACCCTGGCTAAAGCCTCCTCACCAATTACACTTTTCCATTTCTGCCACTTTCTCCCCTCACCCTCCAGATTTGAACTCTCATCATTTTAACCTCCAGTGCCGCTCTTCAATTGATCATGTTCTTTTCTTTCGAATTGTTCATAAACCATTAATATGCAAGCCAGTCATCTGCTTTGAAAAAAAACAATATGTGTTGCCTCACTGTGAAACTACTGCTGTCAACAAACATATCTCAGCCCCCAGCCAAGCCACGCACAATTGTACAATTTTCTTTTATACGTCTCAGACCTATTTCCCCATATCTCCACGAAAATGTACGTTTCACACCCTTAAGGAAGGAGCCAGAGAGATGTCATGGCTACCCAATTGTCGAAAGGAAAATTAGCATTCTGCACACAAATAGGGGCAGGTTTTTCATTCTGTGCATGGTGCGTGTGTGTGTGTGTGTGTGTGTGTGTGTGTGTGTGCCCATTTGTATGCTGTTTCTAAATAATATATTGTAAATATTTATACGAGTTACCCTGGTTTCCACCAACAACACATGTCACGCTTACAGGGCAAGGGAACTTCTCTCCGCAATGGCAGCCTTGGAAGCAAAGATGGTTCTGGAGACAAAGCCGAGTTGTTCCTGTGACCAGCCCTCTGTTTGCGAGTTTGCTTCCAGGCATACCGCCATCCATGATTATCCAGCAGCCTCACGTTTGCTACTTACCTGGATGCCCTAAGTAAATATAGGCAAAGGCCATAAACCCTACTGAAGACGTGACATCTTCTGGTTTATGTCCTTTTACAGCTCTTCTGATGCCTCAAAAGACATTTCCTTCATTAGGACAACTTCCTTGAAACATTACCAGGTTTCATTGCAAAGCAATATTGGTTGATGGTTGTACATGTGCTGAGAAGGAGTAATGTGGCCATGATTTGTTCAGAAAATCTCTGTTCATGAAGTGCCATTCTACAAAATGCTCGGGATTGTATGGCAAGAAAGCTCTACATGGGGACAAATCGCTTTGGTTAATTATTTATTCTTGAATTTGCTGCTTGAGCCTCTAACACAGACTTCATGAGGCCGAAGGCACCAATACTTGAACAATACCTTCAAGACTGCTTGAAGACTCCTCAAGCAAACGTATTCAATATTCGCGTGACTATTATCCCAGAATTTAGCCAATCATTCTATGTGTAAGCACACTCATCACTGGTACAAAAGTGCACATTTAATTAGTGCCACAGAGAACATTTTAAATAAAAGGTTTGCCCCGGAATCTCCATTATGCTACACCCGAGAGTGAAGGCCGATGAAATAAATTATTGTGCCACATCCAGCAAAAGATAAACACATGTGCGTCATTAGACAAATAAAGGAAGCTTGATATTTAGTTGCATGGTTAGTTAGTCAGCAATTCACTTCGATCATAGTGAGAGAGAAAATGATCCATCTCCGGCAGAGGAAGGAAAGGGATCCACATTTGTTTGCGCCAGTTTATCCCAGAACTATCCATATGTAATTGAGCAACTTCTTGAAATGGATATGATTATAACGTAAGGAAGGCGATTTAACTAATAACTCCAAAAACATCCTGGATTTAGTCTGCTGTCACTTCACTTCAACTCGCTCTAAATGTGGGTTTCCCCAATTAGGTCGCCATTGTTATAGCCTTCCAAAGTAACTGAAGTTCTTCACTTCTCCATAGTTTTTAGAGGAATGCACAATAATCCGATAAGCATGTGCTTCCCGGCTCTCCACTTCAATAAATTCATGTGGAAGGAAAGTAGGTGATGCATAGGAATAACATATTTTATAACATCCTAACAGTTACGTGATCACAACAAACGTGCATATCTGAGTAGTTAGCATATATTAATCGATTGATTTAGTCCCATTCCCTGCCATCATCCTGAACATTCTTACATTGTGCAGCTCAAATCTGGATAAAATATTCCCGTTAAGAGGACCTCAAAGCTCTTAGACTCTAAGTACCAATTCATAGAACCCAGGACATTGAGTGCATTGTTACAGTGCTCTTAACTTATCCTAATATATGGAATGCCTTATGCTTATGCGCAAGCAGTTCCTTCGGCACACGCACCCATTTTAGAAATCTGCCCATTGTTTAGATTTTCTTTCTGTTTCTTTCCACTAAGTTGAATTGCTTCACGATTCACTGCATTCAACTTCATTTGCCTCTTAACTGCTGATTCCACGATATTTTCTGTGTCCTGTTGGTGGTAACCCACAATGGAGCTTACTTTCATGGCGAGGGGCATGAGGTTTGAGAGAATGGGAGGGAAAACTTCTGTAACTGAAGGTTGGTGACAGTCTGGAATGCACTGCTTGGAAGTGCGTTGGAGGTGGCTTGCCTCACATCCTTTAAAATATATCTGGATGAGCACTTGGCACGTCATAACATTCAGGGCTATGGGCCAAGTGCTGGTAAATGGGGTTTGGTAGGTAGTTCAGGTGTTTCTCACGTTTCGGTGCAGACGCAAAGGTGCGAAGGGCTTGTTCTGCATGGTGATTCTCTTATAGATCTCTATTATCCACATTGCAGTTTATAATGCTTTTATTTTTTGAAAAATCTGCAAATTTTAAAATGTACCCTGCCTACACCATTAATATATATCAACAAATAGCAGGGTTGCTACAGCTACCCCTGCAGAGATTCATTGCGAGACGTCCTCCACTGCATCAACTTTAATTAAATATTAGTTTCTCTTTCCTGTCATCCAGCCAAATTTTCTGTGAATGATGCCACTGCTGCTTCAAAACATGAACGATAAATTTGCTCAAATGTCTATGTGCATCAGTGCATCAAATGCCTTTGGAGGGCCATGCACACCACGTTAAAAAATTATCCTAATCAAACTTCTGTATCACATCTTGAAAAGGTGCAGCAAATTCACCTACTACGGTTTTCCTTTAATGCATTCATCATTTATAAATAATTAACCTTCATTTACCCAAGTGATCATTAAATTTATCCCGAATAAGAAGTAAAACTTGCTGAGTGGTAGCTCTTATACAACTTTCTTGGAACACGGGTGTAACATTTCCAATGCTACAATCCTTCAGCACTGCTTCTGTGCCTAAGGAACAATGGGAAATTGTGTTCATTGCCTTTGCAATTTCTGCTATAACTTCCACCAGTATCCTTCTATGGATTTCAAATTTTTCTGATGCCTTATCAAATTTAATTTGAGGCGGACTTTTTAAAACACGTTATTTATCTTTTAAAAATTTAAAGTGACTGACTTGCTTATTTTTCACCATGACCTAAGCAGCCACCTAATTCCTAGGTAAAGACAAAAGCGAAGTATTAATTTAGCAGGCAGTGATACAAAACTTTGCATATTGCCTGCAGGTTTCGAGTTGCTTTTGTGCTAGATGCCAGTCTCCTTTCGGAGACTTTCTGCAAATTAGTTTTTCACTTCTCCCATGAATATTTGATATTTGGCCTCATTCTCTGTTGCATTAACACCCCCCCCCATCCCCCCACCCCCGACATCATATGCACACGTTATCATCTTCAGCTTATCTCCTTGCTTATCCAGAGTTCTCTTGATACGCTTGTCCAATGATTCCCTTCATGGGGATCTGTATTCCATGATCCCAAATAATATTGCATTTAAATAGCCCAATGTTCCGGTTCTTTTGCTTTTATTTGCATGAAAATCTTTGCCTCCTATTTTTTCTGGACTAGATCTAATTCTCCCCCCTGACCCCAGGCCACCACCTCCCAACACCCGCCACCCCTACCACACCAACTCCACCACCCCCCCAGCAGCCCACAAAAATGCTGCCCAACACTTTATTGTTGTTGTACTAGGTTTTTGTTTGCTCTTTACCATAACCAAATTAGACATTCGGATACAATGATTAGTGTTCGGAATTTGCTTCCTGCCAACATCAAGTCCACGTGGTCTACCCCATTGCCAAGAATCAGTCATTATGTTTTACCCTGGAAAAACACGATTTTAAAATTGACCTGAACACACCACAGTAATGTTAGTGTCTCTCTGCCTTTTCATCAATCACCGACCTAGTGTAAATTCAGAAAGTTGAAGTTGCCCATTAGAAAGGCTGCACAATTAATCCCAGTAATACAGCTTTCCAAATAGCATTTGGCGAACATCTAGCCTATGGACAATTTACGAATATTTAATGTTAGCCAGTTTATGAAGAACAATATATAGCAATACAATATCTATAATAAGCAATGGGGAACGTGTACAGGTTGTTTCAATACAGAGGAAACAGGGCATTCTCTCCAGCTGGTCAAAAAAAGCCGGCATGCAGGCCCAAGTAACTAAGAAGGCAAATATAGTTTTGGTCTATTTGTAAAAGGACAAAATCTTGGTCTAATTTCTAAGGCGGTCACTGACGCCTAGAATACTGCCCACAGTTTTGGTCTCATTAAAAATCTGGTATTATAGCAGATTCATTCGCTTGTTTCATGGAATTAATTGACTGTCTTATACAGAGAAGTTGCGCAGATTTGGCCAAAACTCAGTTGAGTTTAAATAAGTAGCACTTGGTGCTACTGAAACGCCTAAAGTTCTGATGGTTCTTGATATTGTTTCTGCTGATTGGATGTTTCCCTTCTTGTGGAAATAATGAGCTAGGAGGCACTGTTTTAGAATAAACGGACTCCCATATATGGCGCAAGATTTGGTTGAAAAGGAGGTCATTCAGGTTTGAAATTTTTCCCGTTAGTGCACAGTGGAAGGTACAACACTGAATATCCTCCAGCCTGGGGTGAACATTTGTTATCTTCAAATACTGCTTCAGTGTGCGGCGTGAGGGAGAGGGAATTTAGGCAGATAATTGGAGTTCAGGCAAACATCAGATCAGCGAAGTTCTTATTCAGTCTCAGAGCAGGTTCATGCGGAAAATAATTAATAGAATTAACCATTGTTTGCAGTGTAACCCAAAGAACTTAAGCAGCGTAACGACAGTAAGGACAGGCTGTAAACCCTTGTACATTTATATGACTCTGTCTGGACGGTGTGAAAGTAAAAGTGACGAGACAATGATTTCAGAATATCAAGCATACTTAAGGTAAGGCTATCATCATTAAATATCATGCGATGGGCCGGGGTCATAAATGTCTTTGATCTAGGTGCATAGCGCAAGACTGCTTCTATCGTGCCAATGTTGTTATATACCCCGCGCTATTGTTTCCACCTGCATCCTTTGATGAACCATTCACGTGTTTACCTGTTTTGTGTTTCAACTAAATTATGCAGCAGTGTGTCCAGTTTCGCAGCTTGGTGGTGAAGCTCTGGGAGGGGTCTCAGTGGAGATCTTTGAGAATACCACAAGAGGTGAATGATTAGTTAAGAGGAAGACTGAACCGCCTTTAATTGTTTCCATCCAATAATTCCCTCCTTGTAAGTGGGAGATTTAAGAGAGGGAATGAAAACGGAGATAAGATTTGTTCAGGTGAATCTCGTTCCACTTTTACAGTGGTGAGCAACGTATACACAAATTACCATAGAATCACAAAATTTACAAAAAAAAAACCCTGAAGAAAAATGACGATATGTTTTGTTCCTGTGATTCTGCATGTAATTCAGACATCTAGATTTCGAACAGCCTATAAAGTATGATGGGAAACTCTGCATGTCATAAGTAAAGATGTTGTGGGCAAAAGAAAAAGGTGAAAGCAATAACTTAAAACATTACACACGAAAACCAACAGTATCACATTCAGGTGAAAAGCAACAAGCACAGGCAACTTGTTTCTTTGCTTTTCGCATAAAAAGGAAAGGTTGTGGAGAGTTTTTTTAAGGTACATATTTTCCTCATTTTCAAATGCGTTCATAGAGTAGGCACGGAGGAAATAATTCCAATCATGTGGTAAAGCAGCAAAGAAAACAGAAAAAAAAAGAAAAGCTACTTTTATGAATATGATAAAATCATAAAAGAATTAAATGAGGAATGCGGATAAAATATATTGTTTGCCTAGAACATGAGGACAAGAGCACGGGCAACAGTTCAATCGACACCTAAATATGTAATTCAGAGGAAATAGGCAAGCAGCCTGAAAATAATTTAGAGGGCTGTGCTGATAGGCTTAGATGTATTCCCAAATCTGCTCTGTATTTCCTTATGAGATGGACTTGTTTAATTCCTGAAAACACACCTGCCAAGTCCTTTCGACACGTGCTACATTCCATGGACTTTATGAATGAAATTCCTTCATGGCTCCTATGAGTCATACCACTAGAATGAAACACAGACTAAGCATGAGAACTAACACAGGCGAATCCTCAGAAAGATACGTTTTTAACAGAATGGAGCACAGAGTTAGTAAAACCTTCAACTACACTCTTTTTTTTCACATTGACGTGTTTCCTCTCTCTGCTAATCTATTCAATTCGGACGCTCACACGTGGTCTATTCGGCTCTCATGCCTTGATATGGCTAGTCCTTTCCCACCATGTGCCTGGAAGCAGTTTTATTCGGGAGATGAGATGCGCCAAATGGTTGTGCCAAATCTGAATCCTGGCTTACGTTTGCTGTCATCGCACTCTAGATAAACATTACAGAAATCAATTTTCCAAAATCGATCATCGTTTTACTTTGTGCCCTGCACATATTAAGTCCCTCGAAGCAGATAAGCAATGGGACAGATGAGTGGATTTCTATTTATGCATGGAGTGTATGGTTGAAAGTAGAATTGAGATAAATGCAAATGTAGATGGTTGTTGCATACATTAAATTTACACTAATATTATTAATTAGGAACGTCGTTGCCATCCAATAATAACGTTGAGCATTTCCCAGCTATGCCCTGTTCAAACAAAAAGAATACAGGCTCAACTTGGCCAATTATTGCAGCATCAAACCATTACAATCAAGTGATATGGGGGTTTTCAGCCGCACAATCAATTTGCTCAGCAACAGTAAACACGTAAACACGATAGTTCTGTCGAAGGGTCATGAGGACTCGAAACGTCAACTCTTTTCTTCTCCGCCGATGCTGCCAGACCTGCTGAGTTTTTCCAGGTAATTCTGTTTTTGTTTTGCATTTCCAGCATCCGCAGTTCTCTTTGTTTTTAACACGATAAAGCTCTGTTTTGGTACTGCCTGAGCTACCTAGATCCAGAGATCAGTTCAGCCTTTCTCCAAATATTGAAAAAGCAACTTATTTCAGGGTTTCAAGTGAGAGTCAACACAGCATTTGACCATGTGTGACATTTAAGAACCAAAGCAAGAGCGACGTCCAATGGGTTTGGGAAATAAATAAATCTACAGTCGTTGAGTCAGAGCTAGCACAGGCGAAGGTGGATTGAGGATGTGGGAAGTTCATGATCTCAGGTTCAATACAGTACTGCAGGTCTTCCTCAAGGCGGCATTGTAAGCAGAACCACCTGGCTGAGCATCCTATACGTAGGGCCTAGATCACACAGGAAGAATTGGGGATATGCGTGGATGACTGCCGAGAGTTGAGCCCGTTTACATCAATTCATTCCCAAGGTTCAGAAATTCTATGTATCAATCACGAGGACTATTTGACCGGGCTGCAGTGTAAGACTGGATGGATTAATAAATTCCATGGCCTACTTTTTTAGGAACTATCGCTATATTTACTTGAAAACGTCATGCAAACTGCCCTACGATCTCTGTTTAAACCAGGTTTTACATATCTGTGTCCATTTTAGCACCACATAGGCAAGGATATAACTTAAAATCTCAACGTGCATTTACATTGGATAGTTACTAGAATAACAGTAGATATTTCAGCTGCAAGGATGGTAAAGGAAATGTTGCAGATCTCATAGGAAACCTCGCCACACTCTTTGGATTGGCTCGACCTGTTTTTATCCTCACGGATGTCTTGATCGCCCCCATGGCAGCAGAGGTTTGTGACCATGAAATCACATCCACATTCTGGCATACGGCTTCAACCAGTGCAACGAACCTGCGCAGGATAGTTGTCATGCAACCTACATTCCCCCACTAAGAGATTTATCTACTCTGTCATGTGAAGTAAGCTTTCAGCAGACTGGTGGAAGAAGCCAATCCAATGCCCTGAAGTGTGTTGAGGACCGCAGCTTGGAAGGCGTCCACCAGGCCAAGAAATGGAAGACGTCTAGGTTGCCCATTTTTTTCGGTTATACTTCCAGCCTTCTTCATTTGCCTGCCATTAGAGCAAGGTTGGTCAGAGCAATGGAATCAGGCTGATGAAGCACATCACTTATTCATTGTAATCCAATTCAACTTAGAGGGAAGTTCATCACAATTCTATCATCTATAAGTATATCAGTTAAGCGCACTGATGGAACAGAGCAGCAGTAGCCGAAGCGGAATCATGGGAGCTGCAGCTTAGAACATGGTTGCAGGAACTTCCTGCGTCTGCATTGTTTTTAAATGGAAATATTTAGAACTCAACAGATCTACATTCGACTGAGCAGTCCTTTTCAGGACCTTAAAGCTCTCATTACACGTATGAGTAAGGATCTAGGAAAACTGTCCTACTCATTTCCTGTTTCATCAACCTGGTGTGCATGACATATTTTCCTGAATACCATTAAAACGGCAGTAAATCAAATCTCGCAAAAGAATACAAGGGTGACACGAGTCAACATTGGCAAATGGAGAACGTCACATCCGGGAGAACTGGGAAGAGAAACATTCTGTCCATGGAGAGATAGCTAAGTACATCTTTCAGATCGCCCACCTTATTGAGTTTCATCCACATATAGAGTGACAACTCAAGGAATAGGTTTCAAGCTCCATATTCTTTTGCATCGCCTTGGAAAGTGAGCATGGTGCTAACTGGAGTTTGAGCTGCCACGAGCTATCTTGTCAGAAAGCTGAGATGTCTTCCCTTGTGCAGACCCGTGATGCTTCTGCACCTGTTGCACGGCAATAGGAATGGAAATCTTATTATGCCCCTATGATGACAAAACTGAACGAAGTCAAGAGTATTAGGCGATGGCATCCCCGCTCTCATTGCTACTGCAGAAATGTCAGAGAATTAATCATTAATGGCAACTGCAACTCAAGACTTGGTACAGAGCATTAGGCATGGTAAGGTGTTATCAGAAATTAATTTTCAAAAACAGGGTTGGCAGGTATAACAGAAAGCTAATGCTGGTGAAAATATGCACTGCGAATGAGCACGTAATCGGCCATGCAATTGACCAGCTCCCTAATCGTAACAGAAGTTTTTTTAGATGCACACACTTTCTAGGAATTGGCGTTCAATGGACGATGTAATCGCCAGACAGAGGGAGAGGCAGATGTCTGCATAATGAAAGACATATTAGGGGCTCAATATTTGACTGCCCAGAGTATTCAGATTTCAAAGCTAAACAACATAAAATATCACAATATATACCCCCGGAATGCAAAGGTCGATATCATCGCAACACCCCAAGGCGAAACTGCCACCTACGCAGATAGCTCATTGATTGAAACTGGATATTTGCCTATACATAGGAAAATTGGAAACTCACTCTATTGAGGACGTTTTGTTGATCTTCAAGGATGTAGGATGCACTGGTTGAGATCCTACCCCTTTCTTCCTACCCCTCGTATCCTTCCAGATTATAATCTTAAAAGCTTTGATTTCAACCAGGAATTATTTGAGGGAAGGTATCTATTTAGGGCTTTCCTTAACTACAAGTCATCAGTGTGCAATAAAGATGATAACTGAAACATCTTAAGAAGCATCCCATTCAAGCTCCAATATATAAAAGACATAATTGGCTGAATCAGAACACAAGGATGTTCAGTCATACGCACACAAGAAAGAATGGAATTGGTTCGACGATGCTCCTGAATCATTCAATGAGCTCGAGTTTACTGATTCATCATGAATTCTCGGTCCCAGCGAAATCATAACGCTTAAAGAAAATAATGTATATACTAGAAAAATGAGCCGAGCACGTTATGCAAGTGCATGCTGACCCTTCATCAATCAATGAAGCACCTTTCAAAAGGCTGCAACAAATCAATTGCACTTTTTATAGTCCTAGAATGGAGTTAGAATCATCAAACACAATACAGCTCCTTTCTAGAGGCAAGTCCCCAGGAGCTAATGCTATCCTGACAGAGGCTTATAGGGCAAGAGGTTAATTCCTGGTCAAGTAACTCACTCAACTTTTTTTTTTCAGTGCGTGCGGGAGCAAGAAACAATCTTGCAAGAACACAAAGATGACTCCGTTGTCCTGCTGTAAAAGTGAAAAATAACTGAGCCGCTTTCTGACAATTACACAGGAAACTCACTCCCCTCCAACACACAAAATGATTTCGCTGGAATCCATCTGAGCCAAATTGTGCTTTATATCGACGAGGATTTCCTGCCAAAGATTCAGGTCGAACAAACACCGACATGTTTTTTTTTCAGCTACACAGTTCTGGGAGAAATGTCAACAACGAAACATAAAGCCTCCAGAACGCATATAGACATGGAAATGAGTTTTTTTTTATTTCAAAGTCTGTCATGGATCCGTTTGGATGGCTAAGTAGAAATTAGGTTGTACTTAGAAATTCATTACCAGGTCAGACGGAACCTTGAAGGCATGCAGATAAATGCCTTGCAAGATGGTGAGTATTTTCAGCAATGACGGTCATTAGATGAATAAAAAACACGACTGACTGCTTGCCCAACCAATTTTCAGCATGTTTTTGTTCTTCTCCCTATGCCACGATGGGCATAGTGGCAACTAAGTCATTTACCACATGGCAGGTGAGTTGTTCAACCTGAGAGGATTCCAGGAAAAGATGTAGTCTTCAAGAAAGCACGTAATACTTGCCAAGGACGGTGTACTATCTGTCCGTTCAGGGCTCCACGTGCAATATAGTATGGAAGTGTAAATCAATCCATGAGCCAAACATGGCCTTAACATTGGGACGAACTAAACTGATGAAAAATACCAGACTGCTCCTGGCGAGTCATGTCTAGATCTCAGCTCTACTTTTCATTCGCAGCAGTGGAGGAGGGTACTTGCTACGGCAGCATACTCTCTTAGTCTGTCTTCAATGAGATCCAGACACTTCTATCAATAACGAAGCAAGTATAATTTTTGCAAACTGGAGAAAATGAGTATGAGAGTGAAGTCTGCAGAAAAAGAAAATGATGATCGATAGAGCAATATTCCTCGCCACTCTGATGGGACAAGGATTTTTCTCAATAAATGCTAAGAAACACTTAAACTTCCGTTTTAGATGCTTATGGGTGCTTCTGTGGATCAAATTGTCGGGCAAAATATCTGACACCTGGGTTTACATGGAAGCAGGTGTGCCAAGCCTCTGTACCATGTCAAAGTAATCATGTCGGTGTTGGGATTATCAAGCAGACAAAATTCCTGAACTGGCTTAACAATATCAGTCTTCAAATGGAGATCTTTACTGAGGATTATGCTCTCATACGATTAAAAGATGTCCTGAAAGGACACCAGATTATTTGTTTTTTTACAGAGAATTTTGTTAGCCACTTTGAGTTCCTGAAGGAACTCGGCCACGATCTTTGCAAATCATTCAAAGAAAAAATAAAATCAATGTGGCCTTTTTTTAAAAAAAATGCTAAACAAATGGAAGTTCAATTGCAGAAGGTGTCGTGCTGAAATTGTAAATTTAATTTTACGTCACTTCTCTGATCTCCAATATGAAACAGGTAGCTGGTGCACTGCGTCCAAATCAGGTTGCATTGTTATTAAAAAAAACGATGCACTGGAGGGTATGCAATAAATGGATATACGTATGAAACGGTAACTGAAGGGGTGTAAATTTGCCTGGAGAAGGCGCTGAGCAGTGTGTGCCAATTATTCACTAAGGAAGAAAAACCAAGGCATGCCCTAATATGTGTCGCCTAACCTCTGCAAACTGTTGTTAGAGTGAAAGCATATTGATTGTTTTCAGGTGGAATGGAGGGTGGTGTCAGAGGAAAGGAGTATAGGGCATGTTGTACGACAGTCTGATGCAAATCAAATAAGAAAGTTAGAACAAAAGTATTTGCACAGCGAGTGGTGATAATTAGTGGGGAATGGGCAATTAGTGGGGAAAGCTGAAGTCGGTGCATGCAAGTACTTAAAGGGAGAGAAGACGTGTTTAACTGGATGCAGGGTTGAGAGCGATATTGACGAATGTGAAGGAAAATTGGAGAACGTTCAAGCAGGACATAAATTGTTGAAAGGACTGGCTGGCTGTGATAACTGCTTATAAGCTGTATGCCTCATATGCGGCTTACAATGCACAGTCCGGTTGATCAGAGGGTAGATTTAACAATATATCACAAAGGTGAAACGTTGATAAATAATTGAATTGGAGAAGGATCCGTAGTTAGAACAGTGTGTACACCAAAATCGGCATGGGCCCCAAGGTAAGGACATGTCCCTAAAGGCCCGATGACTCACGGAATATCCGGCTTTAGTTTGTTAGCTCTTACATAATAATGGAACAGGCCATTCTATCAGGAATGCCAGTTTGATTTACAAATCTTTCTGAAGAAAATGAGTTCACTGACCTGATCTAAACTAGCCTTTATAAACAACATTTTTGCAGCAAGGGAATTGATTCTGAACCATTGTTTTCAGTGACATAGTAAATGTACCACTATAGTAGCCCATGGAACAAT
Source organism: Isurus oxyrinchus (assembly GCA_026770705.1). Lineage (NCBI taxonomy): Eukaryota > Metazoa > Chordata > Chondrichthyes > Lamniformes > Lamnidae > Isurus > Isurus oxyrinchus. The sequence goes on from JANJGN010000034.1 coordinate 6,522,869, forward strand.
TGGCGATGAGCAAATAAAGCTTGTCATTAACATGGATGACCATAACCCATCAATTAATAATTTAAAATGTGTTTCCTACAGTGGTCGGCTGCAGGCCATCATCGATTTACGTGTTCTGCCATTGACATCAGAGCCTTTGGATAGAATTTATTTCTCACCCCAAATGATCCAGTCTCTAAAAGAATTCACCTTTTCAAGGCTTGGTGCGCATTATAAAATAGAATCCTTGTCCTTGTTTTATCTTTGATTGTCATTCAGACCACCTGAATCGCCAAAGAATTCCAAAACTTGCATTCGACAGGTACCAGCAAACACACAAAATTCATCGATACCATAAAGTAGAGCTGCATGCACTTCCACCGGCTGTTGTAATTCCGCGATCTGATATGTTGTACCCGTTCAATGCGCTGTTCCTGAATGATTGCTCACCCTCGGCTATATATAACTGCACCATGTAGTATAAAACGGATCTGATGTTTGACTTGAGACCGGAAAATATTCGGTGAAGTGAAGTTTTAAAGTGATTTACTTCCATTTCGATGTGTTATTTGTTCTACCAATAAGAAATTTGGCAGCGTTTAATTCATTGCCTATCCTTCCCCGCAAAAGTTGATAAGTGTGAAAAAGCTAACTTATTAACACACATGTAGTAATCATCTGTGCCAGATGGTAACTTTTGGAGCGCAAAGAAAGTTAATAATGAGGCAAAAATCACTAATATGCTACATGGATGCTGAGAATGGCATGTAGATAGTCCTATTGCACAGAAACAACAGTAATCTATTCACCAAATTTTATCCTTTATGTTAAATAGAATTGTAAGATTTATTCGTCAGTGCAAAATTCATGAAAATCCCTGTTTTTTTCTTTAAACTCAAATAACAAGGGGGAATGTCCATTTTTGCACATGTCAGAATGGACAACAACAGAGTAGACAAGTTGAAAAGAGGTTTAGCTAAATAGATAATTATGCGTGTTGTCAGTTAGTTTTAGGAACTCGATAAACTGCAAGGTTCTTCTCAAAGCAAATAGCGTAAAGCGTCGTTTTAATGCAATGCAGCTGGGAATTTCCAAAAGATGCAACAGATATGTCAAGATTACTTTTCTCCCTTCTAGAAACGTGATTTGTTCTGCTTTCTAAAGTTCAGAATCAACACGGAGGAAAGTATACATTGCAGTATGTCATTTAAATGAAATATAGTTTAAAAAAGGGATGATGCAATTTAAAGTTTAAAAGGATGTTGACTTGAAAATACGCGTATAATTTTAGAAGAGTCTGCCCAATCATCATCAAACTTGGAACACGCCAATATATCTCCACAGTTTAAAAATAAAAAATGTTTTCACATTGCCGTGCAGAAGATAAAGTGCCTTAGAACTCCATATCATTGCTGTATTTCATGCTTGACTTCCTACGCATGTAGTTATCATCTCCCTTGTTTTTCTGAAACACAACTTGGTATACCATTTGGCTGGGCGATGCATTTTTCACGAATTTTTGGTTCATGCCAAATTCTTTCCTAATTGGAAAGTTATCGTAAATCAAAGAAACAGATTCCGCAAAATATTGAAATTAATCAGGAGATAAATATTATTATTCTTATTAATGCTACTAATAGCAATATTTTTAGTATTTATATCAATATTACCATCAGCAGAAGCAACACAATTCCCATCATGATTGTCATCATCAGCATCATCATCACCACCAGCTTCACCATTCGTAGAATTAGTCATAGTATTAGTACGATTCCTGTAAGCATTGACAGTTTTCGTTATCTAACACTCTACTTATTCCGGGGGAATAGTAAAGAGACTAATGGAGAGAGAGGAAGAGGGTCTCTTAATTCACTGCAGAATGAATTACAGTAAAGGCCGCAGAAACACGAGCATACTTCTTCTCTTTGAAATCAAGAAATCCCTTCTTAGCCGAAAAACAGTGTTTGTCCTTAACCCCCTGAGAAAACGAATAGCTGGAAAAATTCAACAAGAAAAAAGTCACTTCAAAACACTGAGGCTTTTCACAAATATTAGAAAAAATTTACAGAGTGTTGAAACTCCGAAACTCTCTACCTTAATGAATAATTGCAAGCAAGTGTTCGAAAACCTGCACGTGACACTCAGAAAGTAAATGGTTTTGTATCTTCTTGAAAAATGGTGAGGTTGAAGGTGCCTCCAAAGCAATATCGGCAAATGCAAAATATTTGTCACTAAAACCATAACGCTGAGATAATAATGAATCCAATACCACAGATCATTAAAGTTGTTATTCCTCTATCCATTTTATTCTGTCATGCTCTTATACTTGAAATTTCGCCTTCCCTTTGACATATAACTGGTTATTGACTACCATGTGCCTTGTAAGTGGTTCGCTGTTTGACATGAGATGTCTGAATATTCTATCAAGCTAAGTTTGAATTTCGGAGTTACTTTTATTGGTACGTGTTAATTGTTCTGCTAAAAATGAATTTGACAGCACTTTTGTGTTTTCTATCGTTTCTGACAGAACTTTCAAAGTACCATGACGGTAAGCTCGGGAACAAGATCATTGCCGTCCTATTTGGAAGAGGATCGAATTTGGAACACGATGAAAATTTGGAACAATGCTAAAGTAATGAATACGTTGAGTGGATTTTTGGCTCGGTCAGCAGATACTCGTCTTTGGCTAATGATCAGTGTTGGCAGAATGCCGTTGCCAATCTCCACCCTAAGGTTGAAGTCACATTGCAAGATTCCTCCCCTGACACAGAACAAATGTCACGCATTGATTTTTCATGACCTCAAATATTAAAATATCATGTAAATTTGGTGCAGAATGCCACTAATTATTCCAAAGTGTTCTACTAGCTGTTGGGGAGCGTCAGTGGAGTATGGGTATGCTGGTGATCACTTACCTACTGTAAACTTCAAACGGGATGATTTAAGTTTCAATCTGTTACCCAAAAGTTGCAGAACATATATAAGGATTTTATTTTATTTTCAATTTCGTGATCCATTCAGATTTTTGATCCACAGACCAAATATCGTGGAATGCATACATTACTTTCTGGTAAATTACATGAAAAAATCACAGTTCACATGGGATTGGAACTCATAACAGGGTTAAATTTTTTGCTACTAGGCATTTCGTATTTTCTTCACAGGAGGGGAAGGAATGGTTGCATATAATATATCATAAGAGTTTGAGCTGGTGGGTGCGAATGTTCAAATGAGATCTGGAGAGAAATCGTGAAAATTATGATAGATGGTTAAACAAGTGACAATGGGGAAATAATGGCACCGGTTCTGAGGTAGATAAATAAAGACAAGGAATAAGAAAATGCCAAGAGCACATCAAACTTTTTAAAACTGAACTGTTCTGTCCAACCAGCAAACCATCTATCGTCAACATCTGACGTGATTGGTGTGAACTATAAATGCAGGGCTTACCATGTAGTCGTGCTTCATGCAAAGGAAGGTCAACATTAATGCACGTTTGTGCTATTCTAATTTCGGAATTGCTATATATTCTGATGCCTTCGTGTTCAGTGATTTACGGCTGAATAAATGGTTTAAGGGCCTAGATTTGCTGAGGAGCTTAATGCAGCAATTCTCGTCTCAAATGTTTTCTTTTTGTTGTTTTTTTAACCGACTTGATAAGGTTGTTTCTTGCATCATGCACCTTCCATACACCTTTTGGCCTTCTTTCCCATCAGTCATAGAATTTATTATCTGTGTGTGCAGGTGTCTCCTGTCCTCCGTTAACACATCTGTGACACGAATATCAGGCTTCCTTACTTTAAAAACTGTATATACGTTCAATTCTTAACAATACTTGTGTTATTAAATAACTGCCATCACTGTCTGCAGTCTATTGAAATGAGAATGCAAACTGAGCAGACCGCTTCAAAAAAGCGTTGCTTGGTTAATGGCGTACATAAATCCACAATCTTCCGATTTAATTCAATAATCTTTTGATTTTTCATCAATTAGTAATGGTGAAGAGTGAAATGCTTAACTGTTTGACATTATATTGCTGTTAAATTACAAGCTGATGGGTGGAAGCTGCCCTCCTGCACACTTTGTTTGAGATGAGGTGACACAAACCCTTGTCAACTTTGTGGTCGTTTTTTAGATATGGTGTCACTTGGCTCTGTTAAATGTTTAACTGAAAGGAAAGTTTGCATAACCAATTAATATTTTTTGTTTTCCCTACAGAACTAGGTAAGTTTGAAAATGGTGAGAGAAGAACACAGTATATTTTGATACGAAACCTTTAGTCCACGACATGGTTGCCATTGATCGGAGAAAACAATTTTACAGGACAACGTCATTTACAAAGGTGCAGAATCATTAACCAGCAGTGCAGCGGCTTAATCTTTGATAGCATCAGGAGTAAGAGACGGAAATAGTTATTAATTCTCCACGAAATATTCCCAGTAACAAAATGACGGTCGATTGGTTTCAATGCACTGATATCTGGCAAGAAGTGCAAACTGACAGGAAGTGTTTACAAGTGGTGCAGAACCCAGGCAATCATTGAGAAAAAAGTGTGGAATGAAGAAAGACACTAGCTCTTCTGACATATTCACCAAATTCCACAAGACCTATGGAAAAGAAGTGAAGGTCCAGCAACGGAAATAATACTGTGGTAATTGCAAATACTTCGCCAGGATGGCCACAACCTTATATGTTTCTTGACAATCGCTCCGCCAAGTTTCATAAATTTTACTCCATAGTGTACAGTATGCGTTCGAGTAACATATGAATTAGTTCTGTTCTATATGATGTTCATTACCATCTTCCAACGATGGAAAACAGGGCAATGACCAGTCTTCACCATTCCCTGCGGTAGTCCCACCGATGTACCCGAAGGGTCTACTGAAGGACGCCTCGGGAATCCTCGGTAACTGTCGGGAAAGTTTAACTTCCATTGGAAAAGTATCCGCCCAAACCTCTGAATCTATGAAAGGAAGCGGGAGACTTTGGAATGTTTCAAATTTTTCATCAGAATAACTATCCAGCAAGTGTTGTAAGGATCAAAACCCTTTTTCCTTGCGGGAAAAACACTTCGTTAACCAGTTCCACGACTCAGAGCTTAGCCACATAACTAACCAACTAACCACAACCTTCGACCATGTAAGTACACTTCCGACCAGGACTAACAGCCCCCATGAGAGCTCTTCAAAATCCCAGTGTCCTCCACCAATCTTCAGACAATCAAAGCACTACCTTCTCTGTACACAAGGTCCCCAAACCATGACATCCCGAGTTGGCCGCAACCCCATATCCCCAGGACACTGGAAACCCTGTCCAACCGCCACTCATCGACAACCACAAATGTCTGACCAGACGAGCTCTGAGAAAGGGAAGGGATAGGAAGTGCCCAATTTGAAGAAATTAATGTTGAGAGACATGTTGTTAGAACGGGCACAGAGATCATCACAGAGAACGAGACAGCCTGTTGATGTACTTGGACACGAAATATGGGCATCAATATAATATTTTCACCTAGGATTCAAATGGGGAAGTTGAACGAAATGTATTCATCCAGTTCAGGTTGAGTTGGCAGTTAGGAAGGCATATGCAATTATTTCGATAAGACTTGAATATAAAACCAAGGATGTGCTGCTGAGGCTTTATAAGGCTCTGTTCAGAGCACATTTAGAATATTGTGAGCAATTTCGAGCCCCGTATCTCAGGAAGGATGTGGTGGCGCAGAAGAAGATGCAGAGGAGGTTCCCGGGAATGATCCCAGCAATGAAAGGCTTAACATATGAGGAACGTTTCAGGACTCTGCGTCTATACTCGATGGAGATTAGCAGGATGACGGGGGATCTGTTTGAAACATACAGAATACTGAAAGGCCTGCATAGGGTGGAGGTGGGGAAGATATTTACATTTGTAGCAGAGACTAGGACCCGAGGGCACAGCCTCAGAGTAAAGGAAAGACCTTGTGCAACTGAGGTGAGGAGAAACCTCTTCAGTCAGAGAGTGGTGATACAATGGAATTCATTGCCACAGAAGGCTGTGGAGCCTTCTGTTTTTAGGACAGAGATAGATAGGTTCTTGACTGGTAAGGGGATCAAAGGTTACGGGGAGAAGGCGGGAGAATGGGGTTGAAAAACGTATCAGCTATTATTGAATGGCAGAGCAGGCTCGATGGGCCAAATGGCCTGATTTCTGCTCCTTTATCTTATGGTCTTACGGTACTATCACGAGGGAAGCTGCAGTAAGCAGACCAATGGACCTGAGGCCTTCCAATCCTCTGGATGTTAATGGACTTTATCCTGGGGGCTTAGAAATGTCAATGTCGAGGTAATGGCTTTTTGGTGTTAATATTGCAAAATTCACGATGTTCAGGAAATGATCGATTAGATTGAAGGTTAGCAAATGTAAAACTTATATTCAAGAAGGGAAGGGAGCTTCCAGCAAGAGTCTACATAACATTTAGCTCGGCATTTGTCGTAAGAAAGTTGTTAGAATCGATCATTAATGAGGCTATAGCTGGGCGCTTGGAAAAATTCCAGATAGTCGGGAAGTGTTAGGATGTCTTTGTGAAAGGGAATTTATGGTTAAGGCATTTATCAGAGTTCTTTAAAGGTGTAACATGTTCTGTGTATAACGGGCAGCATGTAGAAGAGCTGCACTTAGAATTCCAGAAGATATTTTTAATGTGCTGCATTAAAGTTTAATTTGGAAAGTAAAAGCCCATACTGCTTGGGTTAACATTTTAGTTTGGATGGAACATTGGCTGGTTAGCAGCAAACATAACAGGCATCAACTGGTATTTTATGATTTGCAGATTGTCATGAGTGGAGTATCAAAGGCCTCCGGGCTGAGGCTTGAACAATTTAAATTTTTATCAAAGACTTAGATGAGTGAAAGCATGGTAGCTAAATTTTGAGATGACAGAAAATTAGGTATAAAGTAAGTCGTGAAGGGGACTAAGTAGGTTCCAGACATCGATTCAGTGGGAAGACAATCTGGTAGATGCAGTGTAATGGAAGAAAATGTGAAGTTATTCAATTTGGCAGTAAAAAAAAAACAAAGCAGGATATTACTTAAACAGAGAAAAGTTTCAGGATTTCGAGGTGCAGCTACGTGTTCTTTTACATGGGTCACAAGATGTTTGTATGCAGGTAGTTTAAGTAATTACAATGTTAATGCAATATTTTTATTTATTACTAGATGAATTGGGCGTTAGAATAATGATGTAGCTCTTCAGTTCTACAAAGCATTGTTGACACCACATCACGAATATCGTGCACAGCTTTTGTATTCTTGTTTAAGTAAGAGTGCAAATGCGGTGGAGGTGTTTCATGGCAGATTTATTGGATTGATACTTGGACTGAATAGATTATTGTATGAGGAAGGAATGTACAAACTTCGTTTTTTTTCCACTAGCGTATAGAATAGAGGGGTTGACTGGATTCACGTATATAAGACCCTGAATGGTTTTGAAAAGGTGGATGTGAAAAGGATGCTCATTCTGATGGGCGAGTCCAGAACCAGGGGCTCTGCCTTTGGACTAAGGTTAGCCATATTCGGACAGAGATCTGGATTTTATTTTATTTTCACGTAGATTCTGCAACTTTGGAACACCATTTCTGCAATGGTAGTGGACTCGTTGTAAATTAATATTATTAAGGCTGAGGTAGGTATACTCTTGTTTGGCAATGAATAAAATATTTTTGGAGGGAATATGGAAGTCGAAACGAAAACAGATCATCCATGTATTTATACAATGGTTAAGCAGGTTTGTTCAACTGTTATGCTCTTGTTTCGTAAGGTTGTATATTCGTGCACAAAATGTTTTTTTTTTATTCTGTCATGACCGTGGATGTGGGTGTGGCTGGCCAGGCCAGCTTTTATTTTCAACCCAGAATTGCACTTAAGAGTAGTTGCGAATAGGGTACAAAGTGTCTTCAATGGAATATTAATACATTAGATAAGAGGCGAAAAACGGCACATGGAATATAACGTGGGAAAATAATAGATTTCCTACTTTGGCAGGAATAATAGTAAAGCAGAATATATACTTAACCTGTGGGGCAATGCAGAGTGTTGATGTACAGAGCGTTTGAGTTCTCGGTTTACTGAAATCACCAAATAAGTCAGCATGCAGGCTCAGTAATTAATTAAGAAGGAAAACAGGACGTTGGCATTTCTTGCCTCTATAATTATTGCCGCCACATAGGGATGTATTACTACGACTGTAAAGGACATTGACGAGATTACGCCTGAAGTATGTTTTGTTGTTTTGGTGATATTGGTAGGAGCAGCATACTTGCATCGGAGGACGCTCAGATAAGAGTTTCGAAGCTCATTCTTCGAATGAAAGTGTTGTCTTATGAGCAAAGTTTGGGCAGCGGTTGGACCTATACCCATTTTTCATTAACAGAATGAGAGGTAATCCGATTGAAAAGATAACAAGGATTCTGATGGAGCTACTTCCAGTAGATCTTCAGCAGATGTTTCCCTCCTAGGGGAACATATTCAGAACAATGATTCTCCAAGCTAACACTGACATGTGAAGAATTTATTCTTTCATGTGGATGTTCGCAGTTGGAATTCTCTTTGCCAAGGGAACAGTGGAGTCTTGGTGACTGCGTATATTCGTGGTTGGGTTCGACATATTTTTCGTTGACAAAGGATTCAAGGGTTATTTGGAGCCAGTAGAAAATAAAATCCAACTAAGAGCATAACGAGCAACCCATTCGTTTATTCACTGATGAATCAGGCGTGACAGGACAAAAGGGGTACTCGTGCTTCAGTTTCTGATTTTCTTCTGTTCTTTAAAACAAATGGATGGAATTCACTTGAGCCTCTCTGCCACCAATGTCCTGGATAATAAAATAACTAGGTATAGGAGATGGCTTTAATAAAGTAATGACAAACAGTGGGAGTATGTGGGCTATTGGCTTTGACTTGAGGCAAACTTATAAATCTAATGAGGAAGGAGGACACAATGGTACAGGGTCGAAATATTGCTTGTGATCACCAAAGTTTAGCAGAAAGGTCCAGAACTAAAAATGAAAGTACACCGGTAAAAAGTATTGTAATAGAGAAAATCATTGACAATGCAGAGATAATGGATATTTATCTAAATGCACAATCCATTCGTAGCAAATTGGATGAGTTCGTAGCATAACAAGATACTGCTGGATATGATAGGCTAGACAGTACAGAGACAAGGTTGGAAAGTGATGAAAGTTGAAAAATCAATATCCAAATAATTTGACAATCATCCAAGATGTTAAGAAAGGAAATGGAGGCTTGTCGTTCTGTTAGTAATGCATGAGACAAGTGAAATTATGAGAACTTACCATGGCTTGGAAAGGAAGGTATGAGCGGACATCATGAGATTGGTCCATGATGTCATTCCTCTCCGTCGGCATATTTCCGTCTACCAACAACACCCTTCGAGATATTGGCAATCGTGGAACAGTGGATCTTTCATTATTACATATTCTATATGCACTGTGATTGCTTGTTAAACCTTCAGTTTATGCAAAATAATTTCTGCAATTCAGTCCCTCGTATGATCTTCCATTTTCTGCTTCAGCACGCTCCTTAAGACATCGTTAGATTTTAATTGCATGAAAGGCATGATACGTAAACTTTGATGTTGTTGATAAAACTTGAATCTTTTTCCTCAGTTCCACTATTGGAATAATTTACTAAAAATGCCTTCTTAATTTTAAATACAGCTATTGTATTTCATAATAACCTGTTTAAAAATATCACTGCCGTAATGGTACTACTTTCCAGTCTTCCAAAGACATAACGTCCATGAACTCTTCTCTCATTCTAGTTTATAATCTCCAAACATTCTGTCATGCTTTGATGTTCTTTTGGAAGTGTGGTGCTCATTGTCGTCATAGTAAACGGAGGGCGATGCAAAATTTAAAGGCAACTATTAACTCTTCATCTCGATTCCATCAAATAGAATTGTTAACTGTCTGAATTTTTCTTTACAAACCGCATTAGATAAACACAAATACACGTTATAATCGTGCTTCCAATTTCCGTGGTTGAGACTGAAGCATAAATCGTTGGAATTACAAGAATTAAAGGATTGTTGCTGCTCAGTGCTGCACCATGGATGCTGTCGCAATCCAATTTAATCAGCAGACGTCCGTGGGCTAAGGATTTCCGGTATCTGAATAAATTTGGTTCAACCAATTAATTAAAGAATTCGGGAATATAAAGTTTGCATAAATACTAATGCCAATGAAACCATCAAACGCGTTTTGTTCCACCAAAAATAGACGTCCGGTTCAATTGAGACCTTTCCTGATTGTTGTCATAGAGGAGGAACAAAATGGTCGTAACAGCATAATGGCACTGAATGAGACCAAACAGTTAATCGAATCCCCCTTGGCTCCATGTGGAACAATTCAGAGATATTTCTCCAAACTTTCACATGTTTAACCCAGGACGTGCCCTTCCTGTTTTTCTTTTGAAGCAATAAATATTCCGGGCATCTATTCAATCAGTAGACACCGATTTCCAGAGTAAAACTAACGGTTCTGTCAAGAAGAATTTTCCTCAGACTCCCTACCACTGTTCTATAAAATATCATTCTGTTTCCCTCACCTAGCATAATGTTTGCTGATAGAAATAGTTTTATTGTCTTATCTAAGCTGTCAAACCTTTTCGGCCCCACATTAATCACACGTTAATTTCCATTTCTCCAAGAATAACAAGAACACCTTCTCTAACATAAGCTAAAAACAACAGTTTTCAGCCCTGCAACCACCCTGGTAAATACAGCATCACAAGAATAAAAAAAAACTTCCGATTGCATAGTGCCAGAACTGTTCAAGCTATTTTTTTATGGCATGAGGAGATTTACATAGTTTCAGAATACAGCCCCTCTTTTTTTCTGTTCAACACAACTGCTTCAGGGAAATGTATCAATATCGCTGGCTAATTTTCTCGTAATAATACATTTAGGCACCACTGGAAATGAATCACGGAATCTTCCACCCTGCACACTGTTACACATTGTTCCATAGATCTCAATAGTCTCTGGGTAGCCCTTCCGCCAAGACGCGAGGTGTTACAATTTTCCATATTGAATTACAAATGCCCTGTTTCTATCCATTCGGAAAGCCTATCTATGTCCTGCTCCAGTCAACTTTTATCATCATACCTGGTTGTCACTGCTGCATTTTTGGACTACAAGTTCATGCACTTAACAAGTCCTCAGCCACGCAAATGCCAGGCACCACCCTGCCGCCAATCCCGCCCCAACAACACAGAAACACAGACACAGTTTCTCTCGTGCACACAGTGGCACATACACATTGGCGTTGCGTACATATTCGTACACATAATTACAAAGTCACATACACACACACACACACGCACACACACATACACACAAATAGGCATAAGTACAGACACATGCTCAAATAACAGTTTAAATTTCGGGTACATCTCAAATCTATCAGCTTCCTCGCTGTGCACCAGCCATTATAAACACCCTGATGTTTTCCTGGATATAAGACATTTATTTTCTTTGATATAAAAAACAAGTCGCTTTGAGTGGGGAAGTAGGAGCTTTATCAATATCAAGTTATTGTCATGAGCCATTCCCATGCAAAGACAAAATTGCATGAAACGGGGAATAACATGAACCGCAATCACAAAGAAAAGGAAGAGCGAAGAAAATATATAATAATCATAATAATAATATTAATAATAGAATGGCCACAGTTCCCTGTGAATCAAGAAAAGAAGCAACGCAGTTCCCTGCTCGAATTGGAATAACACAGGTGTTTTATCGGAATTCATCTTTTCAAGCAAAGTATGAAGCTCTGCTTTTTCGACCTAGGTGTTACAGAACACGGTAAACAATCGGTTAAAAAAATGATAGCTCTTGGGAACGAGGGGTTTAAAAGAGTCAACATTTCATGCCCGCCCAAACAGGATCAGAAGGAAATTGTTAAGCTATAGTACATGCTGGAAGTTAAGCTTTGTATAGACATGAACTATACCGTTTGCCATGTCGAACTAATTTACTTCAGATAACATTCACCAAATTCAACTGAGCAGTTTTTCAGTGCGTGCTGCCATCAGGGCAAGGAATGTAATGTTTGGGAAATTGAGTTGTCTAAACAAATTAATTAAATGGGAAGCGAACATGCTTTCCAATCCTAAGTCTGACAAGGTGTGTCAGTGAATTCAAATAATTATAGGATTTTATTATTCTTGGTCTCATGCGCCATTGGAAAATTGGCAAACAAATGTTCAGAGCCAAACTCACAGCAGTAGGAAGTATAAACATCTAACAGTCAGTGTATTTAAGGCAACATACCTGGATCATTGCAATCCAAAGATCACGGCTATGGCAGCCAAATTAACCTCTGTCAATGGCCATTCACCAATTGCACAGTTGCATTGGCATTGAAATGCAGCTGTGCATGCTCTCATGGAAACTGTGGATATTTTTTTCCTGGGGGAAGCCAATCGATCAGCAAATACAGGCTTACTGGCGTATACAGAATTTAACATGTGACCATACAGGCAATCAAAAAGATTTCAAGATCGTGGGAGAGGCCAGGAGCACTCATTTGGATTCAGTCCATGATATTCAATCCCCATGAAGGCACCCTCGGGTAAATGAAAGAATCTTTGTCGGAAGAGGCTTGTATTCTACTAGATTATGATCCGAGAACATAGAGCTGCTTAGATATCAAAAAATCCAAGAAACTGTTAGATATGTTCACTATGCAAGACAGCAAGCCAATCTTATTTAGCTTTAGAAGTATATCACAACGACACTCTCATGATGAGAGCATCGGACTCAAGTGATGCACTTTTATATTTCGGTCAGAATCTTGTGCTACACATCTCTCACCACGCAAAGCCCATTCCGCTACTGCAACCCTCACTCCGCCTCGCACCATCACCACTAGGTTGGAGGGCAGTGCGGTTGGAACAGGTTGCATCACAGTTCAAGGGAGGGATTCTCTCACGGGTCCTGCCCACTCTGATTTGGATGAGATTTAACTCCAGGACAGGCAGGGCCTAAAGCTGAAAGCTTGCTCTTGGCCCAGTTCAAGCCCTTAAGTTGCCACATAATGGCCACTTAAGGGCCTTTTCTCTCCCAGGCTCAATTTCGATGCTGTCAGGCAGTTCACTGATTGGAGGTGGTGGGGGGTGGTGGGGGGTGGGGGGAGGGGTGGAGAGGAACGGGGGGATGGTGTAGATTTGGGGGGGGGCGCTAACTCAAAAATGAAGAAGTTTGATCTAGGGTGGGAAGGGGGCAGGACCTTTCCATCAGCAGCTCCCTTCTGGCTCAGCAACTCTCCCCCCATTTGATAGCCGGTGACCTCCGTGCCTATCCCTAGCTCCCGCCATGCTGGAAGTTTAGCCCTGCGTGTTGCAGTATTTCACATGTAGCTAGCTTGGTAGGAAACTGTGGAAACTGACTACAAGGTATGGGGGATAATTTGTGACAATTCGTGGCAGAGTAAAGCATCCAGAGTAAAAGGACGTCTTCAAAAAAATGATGCAGTGATACAAATTTGACGTTTGATGCAAACTGGGTATCAAAATTATCATTTTGTCCACACAGGGTGTGTTGCCAAATTCAAAATGTTCTCTGGGATATTTGGTGGGCCTGCAAGTCGATGGCATAGACACCGAGATAGATGTTGTACTCCACATTTATCTAAAGATTTTCCGTCAATGGATATGCAAATAACTTCATGAAGAAACATCAAATGATCCATGATCATTATTACAGAATATTTGTCTCGTGCCATGGAAGAGGGGCCAGGGAACTTCCAATGTTTTTGACCAAGGCTTTCACTTAGTCACAGATTGCATTTATTGAAATCTTCCAATCAGAAAAGTCAAGTGCGTCGGTAATGAGTACAATATTCTCTCCGTTCCTTACGCCTGCAGAGATCAGGTCAGGTGATAGTCACAATATACTGGCAAACCTTAGAGGAGCATTGTACTAGGTGGGACATAAACTATGTCACAGACTAGTCACACTATTGCAGTCCGATTGTTTTGGCAAAGAAATGAAGACATTAAAGTGCAGAACAGAACAAGATGATTGTATTGCCGTGTTGCACCCTAAAATAACATCTTTAGATATAGTCTATGAATACCAACGTATGTCATTCTCAGAAGGCATGTTAGGGTGATCCCAGGTTGATGACATCGTTGGCTCGGCGAGCCTTTACTGTCCATGCCTAACAGCCATTGCCAGTTTGATTGTTAGTATTCCGTGAATTACTATTCATACCAATTTCCTACCTAGAGCCATGAGTGCTCACTGCAAGTTTGCCGCCCACTTTTGACTTAAGTGGACCAATGTGAGCCACGACTACTGTCTATCCACCAACTCCTATCCCTTCTTCATTTGTTTGTTATTAAGCAATTAATTGTGTCCTTGCTCCAGGCACCATCCAGACCAGTCACATTCCTGGATCCAAGCCTGCCGTCAGTGAAACAAGTGGCTGATCCTCTGTTCATCGAAAATATCATGACTATTGCTCTCCCCGTCTTGTTGGCCTATCTGTGCTCTAGAGAGGTAATCATGTGTTATGCTCTGGCCTCAAATCCCAGATAATCTTTTTCTACGAGTAATCAGAGAGTAATGCTGTCTGAAGAGTGAAATAGAAACAGGAGTCTGTTCATTCTTGCCTACCTCTCAGCCGCTCTTCCCCTCTCTCCCTGGATATTCCTGGATATCCTCAGTTTGCCCGATACTACATCACTGAACGTGCTTACAACAAACCATAAACCTCACTGGTTTACCGTAGTGATGTCGCTTTCTGCTCAAAATGCAAAACACAGAGCTCGTTCTCTCTGCAAATTTCATCCATGAACATACACAGATCAGTTCCGTTCACCTTAATACATAGAGATATAAAATAGTAATTTGACACGCCTTTAGAATTGAGAATACTGTCAAGCAGGTTTAGCAAGAAAGACTTGCAGTCCTGTGAGATCGCAACAAAAGGCAGCATTATTTTGGCAACATAGTGAAAAGACAATTCTTCAGCAGCGTCAAACGTCAACAGCTTAACCAGGCAGGCCAAATCCAAATGGGCAGCTGACACAAGAATAATAATATGAATGTCCAGGGTGAAGCCCTCACCACTTTCGAAGAAAAAAATAACCCGTCATTAGTGTGACTTGCAGAAATATGATTAGATGCCTTAAGCGCAAAATGTCAGATGATCTGTACTGGTTTAATGCAATAGTTCCAGCACTTATAAGGAGTTAATATGCACCAAACTTACAACAACAAAGCAAACCAGTGTCCCCCGGCTTCCTCATTTTGAAAAGGAACTGTCACCGATGGGGATCACGGCAATGGACAGTTTCTGCAATGCCCTCCATTTCCTTGATTATGACATGCAGGCATGCAACATTGCTGATCATCAGCACATCTACTAACAAGCACACAAGAGCTATCCAATGACAAAGACCCATCCTTCCAATCCAATGCCAGCAAAACATGTCACTTTCACTTGTATCTAAATCGGCTCAGGGCTGTCTCCTCCTGAATAAAGCCCTCATGCAGAGGCAGCGCTGAGAAAAAGTGGCTTCCCTGAAACGCTACTGGAAAGAGAAATCCCACTCGAGAAAACAACATAGAATGCCGCCTACCAATGGACCTTCAATCAAAAGGTTGCAAGGAACAGTATTGAGCAAAGGTGAAGCGACATGCTAAAAATGTAAGCATGAATCTCTAATGTTGAGTTTGGGTGACACTTCATATCACCGGTGCGTTTTGAAATTGAATCCAGTTGAAGAGGTAAGGAAAATCCTTGATGCTTGCGGAGTTTTGATGCATGATATTTACAGACCATCTTCCATTGCATAAGGAGATATATTTCTTTAAATGTATCATGTCCGTACAGGTCAAAAAAATGACTACATCAATGATGTCCCATCCGCTCAGTTCCAATGAACAGGAAAGTCAAAGAAAAACATAGTTGATCAATTCTACATCATCATAACCTAACCTAGGCGAAAAAATTATTTTCCCTTTTCAGAACTAAAAGACGTTAAAGATAAGCTTAAAGCCAAAGGTCAGAAGCATAAATGCATCCCATGTTTCATTTGACATTTACATGTTTACCATGAAATCTTCCACGTTATTTTCTCACTGATTACTCACGTAAATCTCCCTATACTAAAGACATTACAAGCATTGGGCTAATTTCTCGTGTGCACATTATAGCTTTGATATAGAGGCAATTGAGACTGTGCCAAAGTGATCTACGGCAGTAATGTCGAACAGGAAATGTTATACTATTCCAAAAAGTTTGGACAATTTTCATTTCTTTATGCAAAAACAATCTGAAGGCGCAGAACGTACATGACTGGGCAACGATTGCACAGAGATGGAATTTTGTTTCAACCCTCAGTCCACCGGCATGTTCAGACTGTTCTAAATTGTCTCCTTCTGTTACTTAATTTTAATTGTTATATTGTTTTGTTTCAAAGTGTAAATGTGCAGTAAATGTAACTTGTAACATAGAAAGTCTGATGTTGCTTATGGAAAATTTCCACAAGAGAAGTCAAAAGAAACATGAAGGTGTAGGAAGGACGGTTTGTTCGTCGTTGGTGGTGGTGAATTTAGTTGCTTAGAGAGCTAGCATGCAGATTATACTATTCTCAAAAACATGGCCTCGATCCCAATTCAGTGGTTTGGCAAGTGACAGGCAATGAGCTGCTTTTGGGGTGAGAACTGATGAAGAAATATATGATGACCAGTAAGGAATGCAACTGAGGATAAAAGAACACAAAAAAGCTACTAAATTGCAGAACTCACTGCCACGTTGCCAGTTTGAGGAAAACACAAGTGTTTATTTGAGCAGAACTTGCGTAAATGCATGAGGAAACTAAAGACAAAGTTATGTTCAGATGGTTGAATGACACGATTGGAAAAAAGCCTGAGGTTGAGTGCAGAAAACGACATAAATTAATTGGCATTTTACTGTGTTACTCTTTCCAAGTAGTTTGTTGGTTGGAAAAAATGCACCACAGGAAACCCCACCACCCGGAAGGATATTTGTCTGGTTCGAAGGAAGAATTTGGAATTAAATCACAATGACTTTGCAGTGTGATAGCCTCGTGTTAAGTGAAAAGTTTTAGTTACAAGGAGGATTGTGAACGACTTCAAGGAACACCAATGTGTCTTGTGCGGTAAGGCAAAATGATGAGTAAGGCTTCAGCTAACTGTTATCGGTGTTCATTGAATACCATTGAGCTAACTATCGGGAATGCTTCAAATAGGCAGCCGGCTTGATACTACAGATGTTCTGCTATCTTTCAGCATAGATTTCCATTGGCAAATGTAACAGATAGGCACGCGGTTTTTCAGATATATGCGGAAGCTTCGTCAATAATTCCATATTTTGTTGATTTTTCTTGATACAGTTGGTGGCCTATGCATTTGAGCTCATTCCAGAAAAAGAGCAAACTGTCCTTTTCTTTCGTGATTCCTTCAAGATGCTCCTTAAAGCATTCCATTCTTTCAATTTTCTTAGGAGTGCAAACATCGCTGAAAATATGTTTTGAACATCCCTGTTGGACATTACGAATGACAATCCCTATCCTAATATCTTTTTTTTCGAGACATTATTTATATAAGGTGAAAAGGTGATTTGGAAAGCATAGCTGTTTTTTTCTCAATGGAAAATAATGTGATTTCCATGTTCGTATTTTAAGAATGAAACAATGTTGATAGATCTATATTTTTTTTAAATATTGTCCTGGGTGCTGTTCTTTAAAACGTAAAATTTACTCTCTTTATGTGGTTTCCAGAAAACGTTGTCTGATATCACCAAATTAAAGAGCTTTTGAAAATGTGTTGCCTTAAAACGTTCAATTAACGCACGTTTCCACAGCCAGCAAAAATAGTCATTCTTGATTCTGAGGAAGTGTCTTCGCAATGTAATTTCCGTGTAACAATCATACAAATGCAATTGTTTATTGGTGTGTACGATTGAATTTGTTGTGGGGTGTAATCTGATGCGATCACACTGATTATGATTAAACAAGCATCTGATGTTCTGAAACCTTTATTAGTGCAGAAATGTTGATGGGTTGTTTGTTTCAAGGCTTTAGGAAATTCAACTGCTCTCATTCACAAATCAAGTTAGATCATCAATGATTCAACAAGTGGACGTTAAATTGTTTAGCGGGCAGTATATGCAGCGCGTGTAGGCACTCTAAATCAGTGCAGACCTGACAATGATAATATAAAAACAAAGTGTGAACAGCTATGCCCTGCCGCTGTTGTATTAATGAATGTGAAGTTATGTATTTACATTATTTGATGCAGAACAAGCACCGCCAGAGAAGAACAAACATATGTATACTGCAAAGTCCTTTGCCCCAACTTTCTTCTGAACGTTTGAATAGAATTTAAATGGGATAGAATTTCAGCCTTGTCGCCATGCTTGACGGATTGTATTGAAAATCGATATTTCAGCTCATGGTGGAATGCATCCAGATG
Source organism: Isurus oxyrinchus (assembly GCA_026770705.1). Lineage (NCBI taxonomy): Eukaryota > Metazoa > Chordata > Chondrichthyes > Lamniformes > Lamnidae > Isurus > Isurus oxyrinchus. The sequence continues at coordinate 6,541,353 of JANJGN010000034.1, forward strand.
ATGGTAAGTAGAATGCTCTTGCCTGTAGTTGACTTGGCAGCAGTTTGGCACTGGTTCAAGAAATGGGCATTATGAAACACCGAGACTGCTTGCAAACAATGGGTGTTTCATAACTAACGAGTTGCTACTTCGAATATTACATCACACCCAGGGTAGCAATTCCTGCAGCTACAGAGTTTGAAACTGATAGGAAGAAAGACTTACAAAGCATTTCATAGAACTATCACAAACGTCAGCCTGTCCTTTGGTCTGTGCTAGTGTGCATGCCCACAGGACCATCCGCAGGCCCTGTTTAATTTATTTTCACTGGAACGTGCATCAATCAATTTCCTTCCATCTGCATATCTGTTTTTTTTTTCCTTAAGCGACTCAATGTTATTGGTCCCAACTACGACAACAGGGGCTGTCTTCAATATTCAGGCAATTTATTATCCCAGGGCGTTTGCTTGGGAGAATTCTCTTTTGTGAGGAAAATTATATCGCAATGCTCCCTGAATTTCTATGCGATAATTTTGGCAAATTAAAAGTTAATAGGTTATTTTAATCTTGTTTCAATGCCACACTACCTTTGAGATCCATATACAATCCTTGAGCGATGTTATGGAGGGCTGACTGCAGCCCACATCCAGGCTCAAGGGCATTTTGAGCATTTACGGAGCAGTTCAACTGTTACAATCGTATATCGTTTCACTGCACTCTTAAAGATAGTGGTAGTGTCAGCTCTATCACTCTGCCTGAGACACTAGTTGAGGGCAGAGTAGATACGTGTTCGAGGTATATGCTTTGTCACCTATTCTCCATTCACAATTTTTGGGGTTGGGGTGAAGGATCAAAACAGGTCAGGTTGAAGAAGGATGATTGTGATGACTTCTGTTGCCAAGAAAGAACAGGCACCGATAGCCGAGCTAAAATTTGACTCCTCTGAATGGTCAGTCGCTGTGAATTGATGGCTCTTTGGTTCCACTCAGTCGTCTATGCACCTTTTGAGTGCTGGTGATGAATAATGTTCCTTGCCACTGTGGGGCCTTTTGGGCCATGAAATAAATTTACTGTCCAATTTCAGCAAAGAGGACATCAGTGTCCTACAAGTTGCAGCAGGTTAAAACGACATGCGAAATGGAAAGTAAGTCCGCATCTGATACTTTGATGGAACTACCAAGGGGGACGTTAAAGGCAGCTGAAATTTTGGTGGCTGCGGGAAGACATGACTCTCAAGCTACGTTTTGCGAGGCCTTTGGTGATGAGTCCAAAACTGTGTGTGGCCTGCCTGGAGAGTCAAAAGCTATCTTGGTGCTGGGACATTTAGGGATTTACGTACTTTCGGTGGTGTATCCGTTGGTGAAGCTCTAACTTCTGCTTCCTCCCTGTCCATCTTACGTCCTGATGCTTAGAGTCCCATCTCTGCTGCGGAGTGTGCTGCTTTACATCACTACTGGTCCCAAAAGCTGTCAGTGGAGACACAATATTAGGCGTATGCTTCAATTTGGACAAGAAACTGTCCACAGTTTTTTTTGGCAGCCTCGGACTTCCGGTTGATAGCAAGTTCACTTCTGAGTGCTGAAGGCCCCCTCCCCCAACACATGAAAAAAACACCTGGGATACCTAATTATCAAATATCCTATCACCCTGTGCCACAAAGCCTCCTATTGTGTCTGCAGAATTATTGAATCAGCTATGCTTTGTTCCTTGATACATTCTTCTCTATCTCATTTATTTTTATTTTCCCACTCTCCGACTTTTCCCAAAGTCTCATCAAGCACAACAACTAAAAACGAGATCGTGTAATTTTTTAAAGCATTTTTAGGCTAACATTTCGACTGATTTTGCGGCCTCCCGTCTCCTTGGTTAAAAAATGCCAATGTTGGAAACAACACCGCCAGAATGTTTGCTGCCACGATTCACATTCCTTGCACATTCCATCCCCATTAATTAATTAGCGTGTAAGAGAAGCCAGGGTCAAGAATAAACATTATCCTTTGTTTGACCTGGTATCTAATTGCAAGGCCTTCAATAAAGCCAAATAGCGTACGCTGCTATAAGAAGAGCTCAAATCTACCTCATAGATTTTATTCATTTCACTTTTGATGGCATGGCCATTCACCCACCTTCTGTCGGTTACAGTCTCCCTTTGAAATACTTGCTGCCTATTCCTGACACCTTTTAGCCATGAATATAGTTTTCACATCCCTGTAATTCACTGAAAATATAATGCCAGGCAGAACTTTTCAAAGCCTTCATAACAATGGGACAGGCTATCACTCTTTTCCGTTGAATGAATTACACATTGAATATTCAGTAGTCGATAACGTAATGGATGGATATTTTTTTGTAGATATAGCAAAGGTTGGGTTGGTTCCGAAGAGTAGAAAGTTAAGTGTAAGAAATGTATGATGATAACTCACACACCTGACAGGTATTTCGGAATTAATTTCTAGAGAAGTTATATTGTGGATGATGCTACCATATGGATGGAGGGATGGGATGGGTGCAACTTAGCAAAGGATAAATGAGTACAGGAGTCAGCAAAATTGATTATATTTTTACAGCAAAATGGGATGAGGCCTCAGTACAACATACATGCCAGCTTCCAACCCTACGGAACATTTTTTTTTTCTCGCAGTTTTGCTTGTTCTGCATGATTGGATGTCATTGTCTGCCACAACAAGTTGCTCTGGTTAATTCTAATTATGAATGCATGTGCACTCTGCTCTCTGATCGGGCCCTTTTTCGTACAATTAACTCATCTTGAAAAATCATACACTTGAAACTTAAGGCAGCCACTAAAAATGCCTTTTGCATATAACAATGAATAATTCCGCAGTCGTTGTCATATAAACATTTTATCCTACCGCCTGCAAACATAATTACAGTAGAGGAATTCGTTACCAGCATTAAAAATAATTTTCAGCTTCTAATACATCGATTATTAGTTGTTTTTCTTGTACTCGCTGATCTAAATTAGCTCCAGGTATGGAAATGCCAGGATTTGACATTCCTTCCTTGACTAATCATCTCGCCATGACCTCCCCCATCCTTTGCATTTCTCTAAATAGCTATGCTTATACATCTCTCGCATTTCTCACACTCTGGAAGACAAAACATAGCAAAAAGCCAGTTAATGTCAATTGTTTATTCTGGTACTCAAATCTGGAATTGATTCTCTAAAATTGTTCGATTCTACCTCAGTCGCGTTTTTCGAAATGCTCGTAGAAACCCCTCTCTCTTTCCTGGCCTTATGCCTCCTATTCTCATGCCTTCGAATCTCTTTCGCTGTCAAATTGTGATAACCCCACTGAGGACTTCCTTGAGAAGTTAAAATGAAAGCTTACACGTATGGATGTTAATGCTATTACGGTTTAAATGAAATTAATCATATTGCTGTTTGCCACTTATTCAGAAATTCAGAGACTTCTTCAAAAGAAAAGTACGTATCGTGATCTATGCACCAATAATTTTGATTGACTGCAGCATTGTCTAAATCTGATCACTGAGAAACATCGACCTCTTTAACTTCATTTTATCAGTGTTAAAACCAATCAAATGTTCTAAGTAGCATTCCGGCGCTAGCACACAACGGACAACGATCGCCATTCATGTAACCAGCCTAAAAATGAGTTGTTTGTGCTGATGTCGGATGTGACCATAGAACGCATGGTTCCGTTTAGATGTGTTCCTATCCCGACGCTACATGAGCCTTATGCAAAAATTAAAGACAATGTCCTAGAATCATTCCTAATAAAAATAACAAATCCATAAGATATTGATGAATTAGGTTTATTTTGAAAGCCAACGTTTCACTGCAGTCTAGAAAACTTTGCGTTTGTCTAATGATGGCAACTGGTATTGTTTTCACTGCAACTGTAACTTTGTGGGACGCTGCAAAATTAAGTGACAGCGAATTAGCTGCCCTGACTTCAGCAACTCGAGTGACATTCCTATTGAGGAAAATATACTGTGCCTACGGCCATTTCTTCTATTTCTGTCACTCCTTCTTACCGGTGCAAACACCAGTAGTCGGTTCGCAGTTTAAGTCAATAGTAAGCAAGAGGCAATGGCAGCTCGGCGTTTTAAAAGGGTGAAACTGACAGCAGTATCTAGATAATTTATTTTAGCACCTTAGCACGTAAAGAAAGACATCCTGTTTTTCCACAGAGGGACATACATCTTAACATTATTTTCATAATCTGGAATGCTGCAGCAAATAGAAACTGAGAAATTTAGACACGAGATCCGCACGGACACTCCTGCAAGCAGAGTTAAGAGGGTTTGTTATCGCTCAAACACTTTATTCAAACTTACCCAACCTCGGCTTTATTTTGCTCTGCGTACTTTGAAATAGATTAATATCAAGCACTTTATTTTTCGATTTTTCTAGTTTTAATTTTTCTTTCTGAGTAAATTTTCTCAAAACTGAACAGTTAGGAAGCCGAGCTGCTAACTGATCTGTTCATGGAAGCCACATGTCCCCCACTCACACATATTCCAGAACTGCTGTATTCAGTGCCACTTGGAAATAGACCAGAAATAAGCGGAGATTTCCAATCACAACTCCTCGAACGCCATGCTTGCATCTGTCACCACTGCTAAAAATGTTCATTGTTCTCTTGCCATCATGGGATAATAAATAATTATATATATGCATGTTATTTAAAAGCGCAGTGCCCATTAAATGGGTAATTAGATGAAAAGTAAATGTAAAACAATATTGGTAAAAATGAGTAAACGTACGAAAGAAGATGTTAGAACACGAATTAGGAACAGGAGGATGACATTCAACTCCTCGATCCTGCTTCGCCATTCAATTAGATCATGGCTGACACTTTTGTAGCCTCAACTCTAGGCTCCACCTGCCCCAGTTCACTTTTTCCCTTTTGTTCGCCAAATTCTACCTACACAACTGATAATATAATGGTGTTGCATTCAACGGCCTCTATGCGAAGAAAGTTCCAAAGATTCATGACTCGGAGAGGACGAAAAAGATTTGTGATCTCCGTGTTAAGTATGATAGCCCTTGATTTCAAACTGTGACCCCGAGTTCACCTCTCTGCCACAAATGGACACGATTTCTGCCTCCACGCTCTTAGGTCCCCTCAGGATCTTACATGCTTCAATAATATCATCTCTCGTTCTTCTAAACTCCAACTATTACAGACACAGCCTATCCAAACTTTTCCAGTCAGCTAATCACCCTCCCAGCCTCATCCCAACTTTCAGCCAAGTTAATTTTCTCTGCACTGCGTCCAACACATTTGTATCACTTACTGAATTAAAATAGCGGCACTGTGCACAGTATTCCACAAGTAGTATCAGCAACGCCTTGTGTAATTGGTACAAATAGGAGAAAAGAACACCAGGTGTTTCTGATTGAATTTGATGGAAATGTATTGGAGCACAATAGGAGATATTTATAGCTGTGGAAAATATCCTGTATGCGCTGATTAGCTAACATGGTATTCCATATATATATATTTTTTTAGTGGAAACACTGGTTGAAAATGAGAAAGGTATGTAGCAACAGACAATGTTCATGCATTTACTATGTTTTAATCAGGTTGAAAAAGAAGAAACATAGAGACATTAGCAGATCTGTATCACCGTTATGCAAATACAAATTCGAAAGTGATGCAGCAATTGGAATCAAAAGCTGTTCGTTATATTTCAAAGTGTAACGGAAAATAAACGGGCCAATGTTAAATGGAATCACTGCCAAAATAAAGAGGAACTGGTTATGCCGAAGGCGCAAAATGCTAAATAAAGGAAGCAGACGTACAGCTGCAACTTTAGCCTGAACCATTTGGATCTAGCGAATTATTTGGGTTGCGTGTTGCATGTGATTTTTTTCATTCTTTTAGTAAGCACACAATTTAATGGACAACATGTTTTCATATCGTTGGTATGCAGACCTGATTCAATTTCTACAGAGAAATGCAATTTTACATAGTTTAAATGTAGTTGATGCTTTCAAGCCCTGTATCTTCAATTAATTATCCAACATAGCTTGAAGTGTGTGCAGCTGCATCTGTAATGTGCAATTGTGAAATGAGTTATCATAAATGTAAGAAAATATTTTGGGTAGAGGTTCAGCTTAGGCAATAATAACACAATTTAGGATCAAACGGAGCACAAAAATACATCCGGTTCAATTACACCAGTTTATCCCTTACGTGCAGTATGTGATTTGATTGCGTTGACATTTTTTAGCGACATGAGTTTCCTGCAATGGGCATTTAGTCTGGGAGTTGAAGCCAACAGTGGAAAATCGACCAATGGTTAACTTCTTAGCCACAGTAAATATTAAATGGCCTTGCAGTTCGGTGAATGGGGATATATTTTTCTTTTCCGTGCGACAGCAATTACCAGCACTGAGAATGAGATAATGGTGTATATCCACAGCGTGCAATAGATTGAGTGTTCGTCGGCAATAGATGTTACACATTTCCCTTTATATACTGTCATGACAAAGCTTTGGGGCATATGAAATGTCACCTGTGTCACTTAATGCGTAACTTGACAGATATAGTGTTGTTCGCAATGTTGTTTGTGACGATTTAACGTTTCTTTTCAGAACTGAAAAGGTGTGAACGTCAGCGGGAGGCAAATGGTTAGAGACAACAATTTGTGAAATCTGTATCCTTGTGAATAAAGATGAAGCGTTGTTGATTTATGACAAGGATCGGATCCTCAAATTTTTGAACGGAGGTCCAAATAGCTCGTCGTAGCTCCCAACTCTACCTTTACACGGCAGCATTTGCAATAGTGTATTATTATTATTAAAAAATGAAATCATAGAAATTTAAAACACAGAATGGGACTTCTCGGCCTTTTAGCTTGTTCCAGCTCTTTTCAGCAGCGATTCAATTAAGCCTACTACTCTCTCTTCACCATTGTTATCCTGTTTCCAAGTAATTAGATGTTCCCTTTTTGGAGTTAAGTGCGACTCATCCCACTATCGTTGCATGCAATGAAATCTATACCAGAACAATGGGATATGAAATATACTCTTGCTGATCTTGCGCCTGTTTACTTGTCTTAATTATTGACAAAATGTGAAGTGTACATTTTCCACACTTTCTATTAAGAAGAAAACAATCGTTATTAGTTCCATTCATTGGCACAAAATTTTCGATGCATCTTCTAATTTGCCCATTAACGTTTTCACGCCTAAACAGGAAAAAATCACAGTTTCTCCTCTGTCTCAAAGAATGTGAAACCCATTAACGATTGAGACATTCTATTTAAACAGTGTGTTCTGCTGCATCAATACTCTGTTTTTAAATATCCATCCTAAAAGTCTTAAACTCATTCCCCATCCTCATTCGTTTAAGGGAATCATGAAATCCTCCCTATTTACTCATTGTTTTGATCATTCGTGTCAATACGCGCTAACATGACTTGAAGCTGAATTTTATATGCCAATTTTCCTGCCAAATCTTTGATATATGCACTCTGTTAAAAAGGCAGAGAAATGTTTTTATTGACTTATATCTCTGTTAATTTATTTCACAGGGGAAGCATTGGAAAAGTGTGAGAAAGGTAGGATTTTATTTATTTTCCTTTACAATCTGCAGTACCTGCTTTCATGTCGCTGCTAATTCTCAAATTTGGAGTTAATTTGAAATAATTAACGAGAACGTCGAGCTCGGAAACGGATATTCACAATATCACGAACTTAATCTGATCATTGTCTCTCTTCCTTTAACCCTACATCCATTTGTCTGCCGCTTTGGAAAGGCATTGGCAGTTTTATGTTAAGTAAACTCTGTGCGTGGCCCTTGTAGCAAATGAGCTTAAACATAAATTGTATAGAGCTGTACATCATTCCAGTAGTTTTAGATCAGGTTGTAATGGAAAACCATTAGCTGAATTCACAAAGGCTTAGGAGAAAATGAAATAAGTTGTTTTTTTCCATGAGATGCACGGGAATACATGAAAGAACGTGTTATGCAGTGGTTGGTAATGACCTATAGCTTTTGCACATAAGGATGGTGGAAACTGAGAGAATTATTTCAAAATGAAATTGAACAGCAGTTGCTTTAAAAGAAAAGCCTTGCTGAGATAGGGGCATAATATGTTGCTATCCCGATTTTTATTCCGGGAATTTTCTTCACAAATGCCTCCAACATTTTTCACGTCTTTGATTGATTGGAAAAATTCTTGAAACCTAAATCTATTATCAAACGTTTGTACTTTTTTCTGCTTAACTTGTTAAAATATTTAGGTCTGGCTCACGGTAGTACTTCAGATATTGTTTTTCCTTCTGCGATGATTGCAGTTAAACTGGAGAAAATGAGTTATATGCAATCAAAAAAAATTGAATTTTCTTACAATTAAAATGTTTGGCCCATTTTGGCATAAGGCAATGTCAGCAAGAAATATAAGTAAAAAAAAACAGTTGGTGAGATTAGTTACCTGGAGAAGTGGTGATGGTGTGTCGACACTGCTTGCAACGAATACAGCTCAGATAATAGTACTGTTAGAGAGTTAGGGTACAATTAATTTTAAAACGTTTAGTCAGTAATTTACAAAGAATTACCGACCCCTGAATTGTTCTTGTAACAAATGTAAGGATATGGCTGGTCCAGTACAGTTTCTGGTCAATGGCGAACGCAAGAATATGGACAGTGGAAGTGTTCAATGATAGTAATGATATTTAGAATCAAGGGGAGAAGCTTAGATGTTCTAGGGTTGTTTGTAGTCATTGCCTGGCCCTAGTGTGATGCGAACATTGTATGACACTTACCAAACAGCACTTGCATGTTGCCCAGGGCTTGCTGAGCATGGGCACAAGCTGCCTTAGTCTCTCACGAGTTGCGAATGCTGCTGAACATTTTGAAATTCTCAGCGAACAATCCAACTTGCAGCATCCAAAATATTTTGCTTTTATATCCACTTCTGACCTTTGGTGGAAATCATGTTAATGATCAAGCAGAAAAAAGATGTTTGATCCTAGGACACTGCCCTGAGGAACTGATGCAGTGATGGCCTGGAGCTGAGATGATTCGCCTCCAACAAATGATATCCATCTTCCTCTCCACTAGGTATTGTAAGGGGCGTGAGAGTCACTTGTGGAGTCTTGCTTATGTTCGGAGTAGCACTCGGAACATAAAAAGAATGAGTGACAATGCCAAGCAATGCGGTCAAATAGCATATCTATGGTATATTGATAATTATAATAAATACATTAAATTTGACTTGATAACACGGAACAAAAAATAAGAAGAAAGAAAGATAATATTATGAAAAGTTGCAAACATTTATATATTAGAAGAATGGAAATAAAACAACTCTACTTACACACTTTACATACCACACTATAATGCAAATATATACCGTTGTTCTTCCAGCGCAAAGAGTTGTCCCCTACCGAGTGTTGCAGACAGGCACATTCCAAAGTCCAGGACTACTTGCAGAGGGACACATCAAAGCTTGGGGCAGCCGGGAAGGGTCGCTGCATAAGACCTTTCTGACACAGTGCACCGAGGAGCTTGGAATTGTAAAGAGTCCCTCCGCATGTACAGCTCAAAATGAATGTCTGCCAATGATTCTAATATTCATTGTTTGTACTGATACACCTTGTGATTCATGTTGTAAAAGTGGAACCTGATTGTATTTTTGTGATGGTGATTTTAAAATGGTTTCAAATGTTGTTGAAAATTTATGAATAAAGTATATTTTGGCAAATATATATATATATATATATATATATATATATATAACAAACTACAAATGTTATTCCCAAATTGGTCTGCTCACAACAACTGCCCAAATTGCGTAATGCCATGAAAGGAACATGACTTTGTAAAATTCCCCTTAGAATATACTTTGCCAATTCTCTGAATAACGATAAAATAGGTGGTCCCTACTGTCAGTCACTCCATGCCCAGCACTTCCTGCCACAGTCCCCAGTGGCTGATTCTTCCAAACCAGCAGTATCGCAGAGCCCTAGAGGCAGCGTCCCTTTCAGCCAGCGTTCTGGCTTCATTCCAGTATTTCGGAGTCTGGCCCACATGTTGTCAAAGCAAATTTCAGTCCTTATCAATTCTGCTCATAGTCACTGCAAGGTTAAGTTAACTTCGCAACATGAAGTTGTTTACGAAATTTTGATGTTGTCTTTCCATCTATCATCTGTTACTTGTTACATTTTGTTCTGTGAGACAGTGCAGAGCCTTGTGCTGATTTTCACACTATCTGTTTTCTTATTTTTATCCACTAATAGCACCTTCTTTATCCCTTACCACGGCCACTAACACACGTTTGACATCTGTCGATGCCACCTGTATCAATCTCTCCTTAGACCAAACTATCCCTGACCTTCTATCCAGCTTCACCTGCCCCAAACGCCTTAAACAGTATCAATGTAATAAAAATTCTACTTATTTTTAGCTCTGAAGATGTGTCATAAGGACTCGAAACTGTAAATAAATTCCTTTGCCCACAGATGCTGCAAAACCTATTGTGTTTTTCTAGCATTTGCTGTTTTTATATTGGAAATAACTCGTATTTTTCAGTGGTTGCAAATATACAGTGTTCTGTCAAAGCATCAAGGCAGCAGCTGTGAATATGCTGAGTAAGAGGAATATTTGATTAAAAAGTCCAATCAGCAGTTAACAATATTAGTGACAATATAATTTACCAAAAGTCAAACAACAATCACATCTGGGTTTAGTCAATGTCTACAAAGAGTGATGTTGAATATTACATAAATGTAAAAATTCAATATAGGGTTAAAAGCAAAAGCACTGCAGGATTGAACTGCAAAAGTATAACATTGTAATAACTAGAGACTACAGGCTTTAGGAATACAGTATGAGTCCCATGAATGCAGAGTTTCATCCTGATACCCAATTACTCCTGTTTTGCTAGGGCTGTTTGGTGACATATTCAATGAATGCGGCTCTGATATCCAGGCCAGTCACTCTCGACTCTCCTCTTGGGTTCAGCTCTATTATCCATGTTTGCAGCACGGCTTTTGTGAGGTTAGTGGCACTGGCACAACCGTGCTGAGCGTCACTGAGCAGTTTGTTTCTGACTAAGTGGCGCTAAATAGCACTGCCCACGACAATTTCCATCGCTTTGCTGATGATCGGGTGTAGGCTGTTGGGAGGTAATTTTCCAGTTTGGTTTTGTACTGTGCTTTGTCGACAGAAGGTAACTGGGCAGCTTTCCACATTGCCGATATGTTGCTGTGCTGTGACAGGTTGGCTAATAGTGGAGCTAGGTAAAAAGAGCAAGTACTCAGTACTATTTTTTAAAATTGGTCAGTTACCCTAGCCTTTGCAATATACAGTGCCTTCATCCGTTCTTGACACATGTGGAGTGAATGGAATTGTCTGAAGAGATTATTTGTGACATCCATAAATTTTAAAATTGTATTTCAACATCATGCTGGGCTGTTATTTTCTTCCTCGTTCAAATTTCTGTTCTTCCTACACGTCTCTTTATTTAGTTGCCATTTGTCTTTCTTAGTTTTCTCTTAACGTCGTTTCTTCTCTCTGCATCAGCATCTGCCCTCCCTTTTCGCTAATAAACTCTATTTTCCCTATTTGCTGATAGCAATGAATCTCCCCGCAAAACATTCTGTCAACCCTTTGTGATTGCAGCTTTTAGCCTTATACAACACTGCCTCCAACAGAGCACATCCACGTTTTGAGTTGGATGGCAATGTATTACTTTCCACCGATACCATTCCAGCTGCCATGCACGCAAAAAGGAGCGGAATTTAAGATTGTCACCTCTGATGCACTACTAGTTAATAAGTAAATCCCTCTGTCCTTAAACACGTGTTGCAAGGACGCAACTCGTCCACTAATTTCTTATTCTCTGCCAGAACTGTGGGTTGCTCCAATACCACTAGCAGGAATGTGTGCACACATTCAAACCTTTCTGTTTGTCCGCCACGTGCTACACTCTTTAGTATACACTCCACCGTGATGTTTGATGACGTCTGCTGCATTGTCCCCACAAAACTACAAGAACAACCACCCACACCCAACTCCACAGATATCAGTGTATTTGGTAGTGCTCCACATTTGCGTACACTGCATCCTCTGGGATGCCATTTCGCTTACCGGTATTGAAAGTTGAATTCCAGTTTATGAGGCCATTCAGTTGTTTGCTGCCTTTCTGTTCTTTCTTTTCAGGGCACAAAAAGTTTTTTTTTTTAATTTCGAGATCCCGCAATTTGCACATATGACAGCTGTCTTTAGCACTGTTTCTGTATTTTCCTCTCTGGGCCTGTCATTTCTTGTCATATCCTGCACAGTAAGAAAACTGTTTCTTCAAATCGGTGTCTAGTTCTAAGAATATGTTTCAGTTCCGTCCCCCAGGCTGGGATTCCAAAGAAATGAAGGCCAGAAATTAGAGTTCAAAATTGTTAACCCTCTATCAGGTCAGCCTCCACTCATCTTCAACCAAGAAAGAGTAACGACTTCCTCATGGAAATAACCTTTTAGTTCCCAGGTGATGTTATTCCCAATATATGCATGACCCAAGTTTGTGATGCCATCTCCACACCTTAAATACAAATTGTGCTTAAGCAAAATTTCATGTTTCGATTAGATCGGACAGCATATGTTTTGATTACCTCATGTTTAGTGTGGAACACATGTATCCCTGATGACATAATGGTTGGAGATCTTCTGCAACTTTACCACGATAATCACAGCAGTGTTTTCCCAAACACTATACCTATTTTTGGAAGCAAAGGGAGAAAAAAAAAACAAAAGCTTGACGCCTTTAAGTACATTGCGCCTTTTGATCCGAATTCCCGGTGCCAGAAAGGAGTTGGCAGTCAATAAAATACAATGAATTATCTTCACATTTATAAGTTGAAAAAAACATGAGCTTTTCTGCGCATAGCTAGTCCCAATAGAAATTGGAGATTGATTAGATCATCTATTTTACCGATGCTGGTTGATTATCTACCTAACTTGCAGGGGACAACTCCCCCCGACCATTTGAAATATTGCATTGGAAAATTGTCGAACCCGTTGAAAGTGTTGTAAATAGAAATAGTGACGTATCAAATCATCCTAAAAGCAACAACAACCGCAGGGCCTTCTTTCTTCAGTGCTGTACAGTCTGGCTATTATGCTCATGCCTTTAGAGTGGCCTTTGAAAGAGTGACAGCTGGCCTCTCACTAAGATGATATGAAGCTAATTTATTTCGCTCCTTAAAACACACGGGTTGGAATTCAGTGAAAAATAAACTTTTAGCGGAGTGGGCGGCTTGTATTAGTCAGAAATAAATTACATTCATGGGTACAGCTTACTCTATGCAACAAAGGCGGGGTAATTTTCACTTTGGACAATTGTACAGAAGGGCGGGTATTTATGTTGTTGCTGCCAGCTTCAAAAAGCAAGGAGACAATGCAATTGTATAATAGTCTAAACTTTGGATTTTCCTATTTCATATGATTGCTCGAAATTAAATTTTTGCCCGCACCCATTGAGCCACGATTTGACGTGTTGAGCGCTAATGCTTGTTAAGTTGTTAATAGTGCATACATCTTTCCATATCACATTATTAAGATGCTCGCACGAGTCCATCTTCATCAGGCATCTATCGGTTTATATTAGCAATGCAATTACTGCGCATAGATTCTAAAACACCACTAACAGTGGTGCCCTCTTTAAGCATGAAACCTTAAAACCGTTCCCTGTCTGCCTCTTCAGTTCGTTGTAAAATATCCCATAATGTCTTTTAGAATGGGCGCCAAAAGTACTGGCGCAGGTCAATGTTTATCCCAAAAGGAGAAGCAGTAAAAGATTAAAAAAAAACGTTCCTGGTGATTGCCATATTACTGTTTGTGGAATACATCTAAATGCACATTGGCTGCTACCTGGGCTATTTCATGATATTTACAATACGTCAACCATCATTCGTTGGCTGTAAAACGGGGATGACCCAACTCATTAAATAAATCAATTCACAAATAAAAGTATGTCGATCCAATATATTCTGTGTCCTAATTTGAGTAGTTTGAACTCAGGGACTTCTCATTCGGACAAAGAGTACTAGTGATATCAAATTTATTTCAGAACTGAAGGCGTTGAAAGCAAAGTTGAAGGATGCAGGTCAGATAACCAAAAACAGACAACTTTCCAATATCGTTGACTAATTTTATTAAGATGATGTAAAAGATGATTCGACATACAGAAGTGCAAGGTCACCTTCTATGATAGCTCGAAATTGGCAACATCAAGTCCCCTTTTTAATGTATACATTTCTTCTTGATATTCTTTTGCATTAAGTCAAAGGAGATTTGTCAGGCATTGTAAAACTGACTGGCAAACCAAAATGTGCCAGCGCCCATGATGAATTTAAATGCCGTATTATTTATAATACACGTGGGCCATCTACCTGATCCCATTCCTGGTTTAGGGTAGGACTTTCGTTTGTATTTTCCTGATTAATGTAACTTGCATTAAGTAGCATTCTGGGTTGATATGTTGTTTAAGAAAATTGGACGGAAATATTGTCAGGAAACGTGTAAAATTTATTGTTTGTGCTTTAACAGAGAAAAGGAGTGATGAAGCACAAGCAGGTAAATGGAAATGAGATGGACGACTAATGGCGAGAATTGTTCAAAAGTCTTGTACAGCTGCGTCAATTGACGACATTTTGAACGTAAGCAATTACCTTTTCATCCAATGAACGTTGTTGCCCTGTCTCGTTTACAGAAGTCCTTGGAAAATGTAAACTGGATGGTGAGTTAAAATCATCAGTATGCCAATAATTCACTAAAATGCAAAATAGACTGACTCTGCATACATTGCAATTAATGCAAACATCTGCAGCATAAAGTTAAAATGAAACGTGCAATCTTCTCTGAGGCGAATTCCCTTTATACCTACATTCCATTTTTGTTGCTTTTATATTGCTTGATGCAAATTGGAATTATCATGTCAAGATATTCTTACTCCAACCATTCAGCAAATACATAACCACGACTGCCCTATGGCAGCACATCAATCCCCATGGCGTGCTGTCAAACTACAGCTGTCAGAAGTGACGATATTCTGCAATATCCAAAAAAAGGATTCTTGACGGCAGGCCAAGTCGCCATTTTCTCATGCTCAACATTATTGAAATACAGTGTGACAAAGATTTTTTCAGCAATATTACCACATTTCCAATTGCAAAATCTTGAGTATATGTGTTACACCAAAGTGTAATTAATTAAAAGTTTGCCCCGGTAATGTTCACTTCACTTCTGACCCCGGGGCTATTTGGTGTTGCGGGAATAGTTGGCATTGTAATAACATTTTTTGAGATATTATTGAAAGAAATCTATATCCCCAAGAAATCGATTGCCTATTCTATCAGGTGAACAGGAAGGATCCAAATGCATTTCCGCAATTTAAATAAAACAGTAAAGTGACTTCATGCTTTATAATTTGTCGCTAATGAAATACCACCACTGTTGTGCCACATAACATGCGCAAGTACAGTGGAGAACTATTGATTGGGCAGCAGTTGCCTACATTTCGCTGCTTCTCCAGCATCAATAGATTTCAAAGGAAACTATGCGGTGTTTGCAGAGGGTGGCCGATTGTCTGCCAACCCTTCATGCCCCACATGAATTGAAATTAAACCCATTGTCTCCAGGGCATTGTCACCGTTGTAATCTTCCGTTGACAGATCCAGAAACTACCTGACTTCCAAATAAGCAAGCTGTACCTTTTCCAGCATTTCGAACGTTTTATAGCTGAAAAAATTAGCCTCAAGTCACGAGGCTCAAAATTTTGGATTTCAAGCCTAAACGCCTCCGCTTCCCTTCTGCGTTTTTCCCAATTTCAAACATGGCTGAACACCGACAATATTTCACCTCTTGCATCTTTTTCTATGGCTTCTTTTCACAACTTGTTTGATGATTCTCCTTTAAGCTGATGGGGGAATGAAACATTACATTAAATTTTCAGTGTGATTGTGAGTTCTGATTGATTTTCAAATGGACTGAAAATGGACAGAGCTCCTGCGCAGTCCCAATGTTATTTTATATATTTTTTTAAACAACTTGTTTCAGTATAACTATCGGAACCAAAGTCACAAGTTGTCTGTGCCTTACATGCAATGAACCAAGGTTTAGTGAGGTCAAACATCACGACGTTGTTGCACTGGGGCTCGTGCCTTAACTCACAACCTAATTTTGCTTGTGTCTTGGACGGGGCAACATTGACCCTCTCAAACATTTGGAAACGTACACATAAGCGTCTCTAGGAGTAATAAGCAGCTTATGTGATTGTGTTTTGTAAATTATATCATATTGGATGCCCATTATAAAGCTGGCTAATGATGTCTAACGCAAGAAGAAAGAGGTGGCATACTGAATGACCAATATAAGATGCATAATTGAACCGGCCATTTGGCATTCGTTTCCTCCTTTTTTGTAATGAAAGTATCAGGTAATCTGATGCACTGAACGACCTTCTCTTTGCAGAACAAAGGTTGATTGATCAACTAGCAGGTAAATAATTGATATACTTATTATTAATCGAATGGCTTGGGAAGTAGTTATAGTTCGATGTCAATGTTAGCAATACTTTCAACTTGTTCAATTCACCCATTGTGAAAGCTTGTAAAACCAGCAGGAAAGCTGGATCTCTCAGGGCAAATTTTGAGTATGTGGCCTATGGTCTGACGTGAATGGCCTCAATTGCACTTTGGAATATTACACATCTTAAGCTTGTGGAACAAATTCAAACATCTTCCCTAGTCCATCCTGACCCGTTGAAGGTTGTGAAGATTTCCTGTGGCAGGGTGAAAAGGAAGGCTTTGCCACAGGGACAAGTTGGCTGCTTGCAGTTGGTGATATTTGCAGGCATCCAACCGATTTACAAATGAGAGATTGAATGAGATTTTGGCCTGTGTGGTGTGTTCCAGTGGAGGCTACAGCGTTGCTGTTTTTCCTTTAATGTCCCATTAGAAAGGGACTACTTTGTTAGCTGTCAGCTTGCGGTATTAATGAGGAACATGTTTAACCTGAGGACATGAGATGTTTCAATGTGGGCTAGCAGAGGAAGCTAACCTGATCTATGTTAATGTCAAGGTCCCAGAAATAATCCTCATGGCATCCCAGGTGTCGATATCGGACATGATTTTGTGCCAGCTCCTGAGCCAGATTAGGCAGCAGTCCACTGCTGGTGCGTGGACTGGGCGAAGTGTTCGTTGGCCCTGTTACTCCAAGTGCTACCAGGCTTTTCCTTATGCATATAACTCAATCGTGGCTCCGACGTTCTGGAGGCGATGACTGTGGGTCAATGTAAAGTAAACAGTGATGTCCCAGCACTTTTCCGTGGGATCTCGGGTGATTGTTGATCCACAGAAGGGGATATGACGATAAGCCCTCGCTTTCTTGTTATTCAGATGGAAGTCTTAAACAACAGTCTTGAGCGTTTCTGGCTAAGTATTTGTTCGGTGAAGCAGAATTTAAGAAAGATACATCTGCCCTGAATGTTTTATCCATGCACTGAATTTCTTTATTCTGGAAAACCTTGATTAAATCGTCAGTATCAGCAGATAGTGGCATCGTTGCTGGAGGGCGCTTATATGTTTCTGGCTAAAATAGCTCGTGAGAGTTTGAGGTAAACACACACTTTTCAGCAACTGCCCATGACACTTCTCGCTCGATTTTCAGCTCGATTGAAATCAATGCACATGAATATCGTGTGGGGAGCAGAACGAGCGAGGCCTCTGATCCAAATTTTTATTCGCAAACAACAAAAACAAATTTTGCTCCATTGATATTTCATCTTGTCAATCAAGTGTTCATTTCGAGCCTCATTACATCCTGATCTCTTGATCTGTACAAATCTTGTTGGTTACTAGAGCGGATTGTTGAACAGGTTCAGGGCATGAGTTTTAGCAGTGTACTCAACAATTCTGTGCTGGAGAACAAGGCCCAGGCATGAGTGTTAAGCATTTCTCGCATCAATTGCCTTGAATGGAATAATGTTCCATAATCTGATTTATTTTGCAGAAGCGTATAGTGTATGGCGAAATAAGGTTGCGATCAGATGCATAAAAAACGCTTGTCCTTTCCTTTATAGAAAATCGCAGGCTCAGAGATGAGCTGAAAGAAAAAGGTTAGCATCAGAAAATTGATTTCGGTTCAAAGACTCCAACGGATTGCTGTTCCTAATTGTCCATTGCACTTGTGCCTGTGTCTAATTGAATAATAATAATAACAACAACAATATTTCATTTAATATACTATATGAACTGTCAGTTCGATACTCATTTCTCAAGGCCTGTAAGGAACGGAAGACTGGGACTAGCTTGCAGCTAATATCTGTGAGGTCATTAGTTAAATGTCTCAGGGGGGTGGGGGCGTGGAAACTATTCTAATTGATTGGATACATTTGTTTCAATGTTTGAAACTATTTATTAGCTTTGGAGTATATATCGACCGTTCTACTGGGTGAAAAGTTAGGATAATAAATAACAAATACAAGAAGAACTCAGTAGAAAAAAATATATTTACAGATAGACTGGTGGTAATGTGGAATCTGTAGTTCAAGAATAAGTAGAATCTTCATGAATATATGCTCGTCAGTTAAAAATAATGTGCTGAATATAATTAAATGACTATGGAATTCGAAAAACTAGAGTGTGAGAAGCATCAGATAAACAAAAAGAAACAGAAATATGGGGCAAATGACCTGTTTTTGACCCATAACCCTTTTCTGTGTGTAATCCTCGTTTAGAGCTGGTAGATTACACATAGGTTGAGCATATCTCAGCGTATCAAAGCCCTTCTTATTGTGTTTATTAATAACATATCATGCATACATAAATTTAAATGTTTCAATTATCCTTAAATTGCTGCATACGTTATTCAGTTTACAAAATGCTGGGTAGATGTATTTGGAAATTGTATTGTATAGGGCAACTAAATAAAAATAAATATTTTAATATCCATAAGGGTATAAGGCAAAGAAGCACACGCTGTTGAATCTAATGCACATTAATATGACATGGCGGATACACAGCGGCAGATGCTGTACCGCTTATATTGCATATTACCCATTCCTCTTTGTACCATAGCTCCTGTACTCCTGGTCCGCATTGTTCACTTCCTTGTGCGTGACACGAATATAAACAGATTGCACTAGGTCCTTGTGTTTTCAAATTGATGGAAACAAACACGGCTCTAATAAATTGATAGCCGTCATTTGCTATATAAGAGCAGCCGAGAAGATGATTGAATAATTTCGAAAAAACAGTGATTAGATGCGAGCCCGTTCCACGCAATTGACAAAGTAATTTGGCAGGTAACCCCATGACACCTACAAACAAGCCAGTAATCAGTGCTCGCCTATAGATAGCAAGGTTGGATCAGCTATGCTTAACAGCAATTCCGTGCTCTCCCACCGATTGAATTTAATTTACATATGGAAATTCAACAGGTTGTTGAGCCGTCAACCGCATGAAGCTCAGATCAGGACTAATGCATTCCAGCTGCCTTCTATTCTGTACATTCTCACGATGCAACGTGTTGGTCAGCTTTGTTCAACATTGGCTGCTGTCGCGCAACAGCACTACTCTGACAGAAGAGTCACTCCTGCATATGATACAGAAGAGGGCAGCTGGGTAAGACGGTACACACTTTGCCTGCCTTGGTTTGTTTCACATCCCCCAGCCAACACCACACCCACCCCACCCCCACGAACATCGTCCTTTCTGACCAGCTAGTCAGCAAACAAAAGTCTACGGTGAGTCAACTCCATTTGACTTTCTAAGCATCTGTCTTCTTTGTATTTAGGTCCACGTTTTCTTTTCGCCGAGGGATGGAGGCCCAGCAGATTGTGATGAATGGCCAGTTCACCGCACAAAAATGTTTTTTTTTAAGCACCCGACAGCAATCGTGTATGTTGCGCAAACAATGCAGATATCAATGACTTAGTAATCAGTGTGCACTGATGGAATACACAGACTGCATGACCTGTAAATTCCTGAGGTTTTCTGGGCAAGGGCTGCCAAGGGCAGGTGTACCATTGCAAACCAGGTGACTCGTGAGATGTTTTCTACTGTCATCCATATATTGACACATCTTCATCCCTGTGCGGAATGCAACTTAGAGAATCCGATTGATGGAATTTTAGATAGTGCACTCAGGTTGCTACTTAACCATGTTATTTTAATGAGCTTGGTTACAACAGCTGCACGTGATGATTTATGAATCAAGTGACATACTGCCCGCATTTGTGAAGGCTAGTTGACATAGATTCATCGAATTGTTACAGAACAGGTGGACGTTATTTAGCCAATCATGGTTGCACGGACTTTCTGAAATATGTGTTTCGCTTTGTGTCATTCTCCCCGAAACCTGCACATTTTTCCTTTTATAATTCCCTTTGAAATGCATTATTGGGCATGGCTGCACTACAATCTCTGATGGTGCATTGCAGATTATGAGTACACACGGCGTGAAAAATAAAGTTTTGTCTCATGTAGCTATTGCATCTTTTGCCAATTACGTTGAAACTGTGCCCTTTTAGTCCTTAAACTGTTCAGTGTAAAGGTTGTATATTCGGCCTATTTAATCTGCCCAGGCATCACGTGATTTGAATGCCTCTATAAAATCATGCACACTGTGAAAATGCTTCACAGTCATCAAGGGATGTGGGAGAGGGTGGTTCTCACCATGTATTTTCAACTTCCGAACAGGACTAGTTATGGAAGGGACAATTATTACGATGGTCACATACCAATTTCCGGGTAGCGGGATTCAAAACTGCGATAAGTTGATGATATTATTAGTGTGACTAGCTGAGAGCAGGAGCTACAGGGGTTATGTAACACTCTAATCAAGTTATCCAGAAATGCAGTCCCTCCGTCAAGGTCGACATGACAGAGTTGGTGGAAATACATGCAGGAGTCTGAGTAAAAAAAGGTGCACATGTACTGTTATCTTGGATTGCCACTCACAGGAGTTTCAGAAACTATCCAAAAGAATACTGGCTAGATTTAACAAAGGCCATGACGTTGGCAACTCATTAAAATATTATGGAACAGCCACATGACTTTGATTATAACAAACCTTCAACCTCTGCAAGCCCGTGTGCTGCCCATTACAATGCATAGATCCAAAAGCTGGACCATCAAGAAGAGTGATGAGCTACTTGTAATGAAATGTCCCAGACGCATATAACGTTTGTCATAGACGGTCAAGTGTGAAAACGAGTGTCTACTAGAAAAAGCAGGTGTTGAGAGGAACCTGCTTGAGGCAGTAATACCAAGGAACTTCACATAAGTTGTATATGTGCTGCGAATATGGGGGTAATGTATGCGAAATGCAAGTCAATAAATTGTTCACAAGACGACCAGAATTGAATGGAAGGACTATATCAGATGGTGATCTGACCTCTCTGTCAGCCAAACAGCGAGGTTAGCGAAGAAAGGTAAACTTTGCCAGAGGAGAAAAATTGCTTATTTTGAGGCCAACCTTTGGAAAACGCAAGGATTCGACCTAAGAAAAGATAAGCCTGCCAACACTTCTCAACCTTCTGTTCCCCAATGAACACACGGCCTATTACTCCAAACGAGTTTCCAATCGAGTTTCTCATCAAAAGAATGATTCTCGCATGTCGTTTCTGCTCTCTTTCTCACGACTTCGCAAATTGTCTGACGTGTGGTGGCCAGAAATTAACGTCATGAATTAGTGCAGTGTGAAGCAGGTTTTTATAGAATTTTAAAGCAAATTTCTCTATTACAATATGCTTAGGTTGATTTTTAATGTATTAAACACCCTCTGAACCTGACCTGTAACCTTCAAAGCTTATTACACATATACAGTCCGGTCCCCCTTCCCCTTAAAAAACATTTCTATTTGTTCCCATCATTTTAAGGTTGCCCTTTCGTCTCCTTCCTGCGAAAATGCAACATTTAACACGTTTCCACACTGAGTACCATCTGACATTTTTCCACCCAATAACCCAACCTCTCTAGGTCTTTTCGAAAATCTATGTTATCATCCTCATGCTTCCAATGTTACTGGAATCCTCAAAGTTGAGATATTGTGCTGTGCACCCTTGTTTAGATCACTAAGACCATTCAGGAAGAACAAGGATCACAACGCTGACCAGTGAAGAGCTCCCGCAAAATCCTTCTTCCAGCGTGAAAAATACATCGATAAGCACAACCCCCTGCTACTTACCAGTGAGCCAGTTTGGTTTCCTTGTGGATACTGTCTCTCTAATTTCAATATCGAAAACATTGCTCGCAAAATTGTTTGTCCGGTACTGTATCAAATGCATTCTGAAAGTCAATATTAATGAAATGAAGGGCAATCGCCTGATCGACGACAATTGATTACTTTTTTTTTTTGGGGGGGGGGGGGGGGGGGGAAGCTGCAGCAAGGCATTGAAAGACATTTTTCTGAAATGTTATTTTTTCCATGCATTAGTTATTTCGATAGCTGGCGTGTGTCCAAGTGAGAATTATTTTTTTTTCAAATTGTTTGTTTATAGGTCTTTCCCCACTATTGAAGTTAAGCTCTCTTGCCTCTAGCTGCCTTGCGTATTAACAATTCTCTACTCCCCTGGCATATTTGCCCAAGGAAAACTGAGAACAACGGCCAGTGTCTCAGTAATTTCTACTGTCACTTCCCTTCGTAACCTTGGGCGCATCTCATCCTGTCCTCGTGCCTTAGCATTATAACGTACAGGCAGCCTTTCCAATGCCTCATCCTTATCATCTGTATCAAGTTTAAATCATTCTAGGTTATCAATTACCTTACATTTCGCCATGATCATGATAGCATATTTTCCGCACTGAAGAGAGATGTAAAGTAGTCATTAAATGCCTAAGCCGTCAGCATTACCCTCAAGTTTAAAGATTCTTTTCATTCCTAATCGCCCCTACTTCACCTTTTTACTCGCTTTTAGTATTTATACGTTCATAGGAGGCTTTAGGATTCCTGTTGATTTTCGTCGCCAATCCCTTTTCATCTTCTTGTACTCCCCTTTCCGCTTTTTCTCCATTTGCCCTCTGAAGCATGCTTATCCAACTTGGTGCACCTGTAGCATGACAATGGTACCTGAAAGGTTTCAAAAGCACGTCTTTTTCTGTTTCATCTTTCATTCCTTTCATCATTCATCGATCGCAGGGATGAAATGCAGGATATGTTCATCCGACATTTCCCTTTTGAAACAATATACTTTGGCAGTTCCATCAAACTAGTGTCTTATTGTAGAAAAACGTTTATGAATGTATGGAAATGGGTCTGTATCGAGGGCCATATTATTGTCCTCGTTGTGCTGATGCTCAAATATTTATTTTTCCTTTTTGCATTTGGGAGTGATTCTCTCCATTCGCCCCCTGATGTTTGTATTTGCACAGGATTCTAGCATGCCGTCCATAGGTGACAGTACATCTCTGATGAGCATCTGGCACACGTGTGTCTTGAATCTCAGGCAGGCAAGCGTGAGCTGCTGTTTGCATGTGGGAGTATGTAGCACACGGTCACTTATTGTTTAGAAAAAGTTCGTTTGGCCTGTCGAGCTCATGCCGCCTATTTGAGGAGAGATGAACCAATCCTACCCCACTGCTTATTTCCAGTAGTGTTGTAAGTTTATATATTTCAATATCCATCCAGTAATCTTTAATGGCAATTGCTATTCCTCCCTTCCACACCCTTCTGTGGCTACGAGTAGGACATCCTTGAGACTCATTGTGCGAGCAACTTCCTCCTCACATTTCTCCTCTATCGTGAGCAAAAGCTTAATTCTGTGCTGTTTAGTTCATGTAATATAACCTAAAGTAAACTGTTTTAACCACGTCTCACGTGATCTTGTACATCTCTGTCAGGATTCATCTCCATCTCCTTTGCTGAGAGGAATAAAACCATGCAACATTTCTAAGCTATCCATGCCAATCAAAGGCAGAGTTTTTGAAACATTTTGGTAAATATTTTCTGTATGCTCAATGATAATCCTCAAGATATTCCTAAGATCTGCTGATAATAATTGAGGTCAATACTCTACATAGGGCCTGAACATTGCGTTATAACATTTCAAAATCATTGCCTTGCACCGCTTTCAATCTCTATTTAGGATGTCCAAGTCCCCATATGACTTACTAACAGATTTCTGATTATGTCTTGCCACTTTCTAAAATCGATTCACATGAAACGCCAGCTCACGTTTCCCCTGAAAGGACTTTGGGGTTGTGCCATTAAACCCAAAGTGCTTTCCCCAATCCGCCACACCCCTGCCAAAATGCATAATTTCAAACTCCACCATACAATGGAAATCCTGGAACTCCCTTCCTGCAGCATTATGGGCATACCTACATACTGGAACCCGGTGGTATAAGAAGACATGTCATTCGAACTTCTTAATTGCAACTTGGGTTGGGAAACAATATCTGGCCTAGCGACTGACGCCTACATCCAGTTAATTTACGCAGAAATTTCATCTTCAACTTCCATGTGCCTTCTGCTAGCACATCTATGGGAACTTGCACGTGGTATGTAACATTATTTCGCTTTGCCACTCCTCCAAGCAAATATCTTCAAAACTATTCATTACAAATTTTGCTTTATTTCAAGATTCATCCTATTGATGCGGAGTAAAATGCAAAAATAGAAGTAATGAAATGCTGTTCCCAAAAATGATCTTTGAGGGAAAGCACATAAGACCATATTCAGACATTTTCCACGGTACATTCCTGAAACGGCCCCTATTACTTATTCAAACCGTCAATTATATTGATGAAGCAATATCTGCCTTTCACAAATTCAGGCTGGCTTTCCTTAGGGATTCCAAACTCTCCAGACCTGCTTGTGGATTTTCCCATTATTTATGTTTCGAAAGACATGGGCACATTTGAAGTTAAGCGAACTGCCCAGTAGTTGCCAGCTTGATCTTCACATGCCCTGTTCACTAATTGTGTTGTATTTACAACTCTGCGATTATCTACAACTTTACTTCCATCTTTTAAATTCACAATTCTAAGGAAAAGCATTATTTTAAGCCCATCCAGGCTTGCTTCAGCAAACTAGTTTTCAAACCATCTGGACACATTGAAATAACTATGCTAAGCACAAGCAGACTTCCAAAACGGCGTTCCTCTCAATGTTCATAAGGCTCATTGCTCCTACTACCTACAGGCTGGTCAAAACTTGGGCAGATACACCCTCATTAGCAGATGCCGATTCCAGATACACATTCGGCTTTCTAAACTGGTCCTGCACCTGTAAGGTTTGAGGCAAACTCCATCACTTAATATATTAGTTTAATTTTTCATGCTGTCAGAATATTTTCCGATTTTTTTATGGTCAGCACCAATAAATTCCACTTTCTCTTCATGCTAGGGTAATTCTCTCTTCAACTCCCCTCTGGAACTATTGTAACTGCTCTTTCTATGCTACGAATAATTACTCTGCCGCGCATCACCTACTGATGGTTTGTTTCATCATACTCTCTATATCCCTCTTCCAGCAAGGAACCCTGCTTATGATTCGCTTACATTTTGCCCTTGTTCCCGAGTTTCCACAGTACACTACTTTTATTCAGCTGGCAGATGAGACAACGCTTCCTGAGAGAGCATCTATTCTTCCATTACGGTTCTTCAAGCACATTTTTGCTCAATTTAAGTCTGGATACGTGCCTTCGCAGTACTTTGAAATTGACCCTCTATTGATCCCAGATGCTTCTATTTCTATTGGTCCTTCCTGTCCTCCAATGATAAACTAAACAATTGATGACCATCACTTTTAGTGAAGTGTTCATCGACAGATACATTGGTCATTTCCACTAGCATATTACCAGCACAAGGTCAAACAATGCCCCCATACTAATTTGGTCAAAAAGATAATCAAGGAAGATCTCCAGAGTAAATTTCAGAAATTCCTCCGCCTTCTACCATTTACTCGAACATTATCTCAATCCATATTTAGTTATCTCAATTCCCACAATGCAACTAAGTTCAATTTCTTGCCCCTCTCTATGATTTCTCAGCATAATTGCTACTTCAGACGTTTCCCCACAATCGTGTATTTGGAGGTCCATGAATAACACCAGTAGTATTTCTGATTAAGAGTTACAGCTCCACCGGCTGGATTCGCCATTGGCCTCCTTTGGGACTCCCCTCTTTCCCACACTACAATAGTTTCCCAAATCCCTGCTAGCAACTCACCTGAGCTTTTCTCAATTCTTCTATGTTTTCTAAACTATCATATACTTGAGCATTGAGCGCCGAGTTCTCACCATTTTCAAGAATGTTTTCCATTATTTGTTTTACTCATAATCGAGCTGTAGGCGTCGCCAGCTGGGCCAGAATGCATTCCCTATGTATAATTCCCCGTTGAGTTACCTTCTTGAACTGCTGCAGTTCCTCTGTCATAGGCACAGACGGATTATTGTTGTGGAGGCAATATTAGGAATTTGAACCAGTGACAGTAAAGGAACGGCGATATATTTACAAGGCAGGTTGGTGAATGGCTTGCAGAGGAACTTCCCGCTGGTGGTGCTCCCACGTGTCTGCTGCTCTTTTGCTTCATGGTCAGAGCGTTCGTGAGTATGGAAGGTGCTGCCAAAGCAGTCTGTGTTTATTCAGTGCATCTTTTAAGAAGTATTCATTGTTGGCACTGCTCACCGGTGGTGGAGGAATTGAATGTTTGTGGAAGGGGCACTTACAAACGGCTGCTTTGCCCAGGATGCTGCCAAGCTTCTTGAGTGATGTTGCAGCTGCACTCATCAAAGCAAGTATTGGATATTTAATAATATTCCTGACCTCGGCTTTGTGGCTGCTGTAAAGGCTTGGCAGAGTCATGAACGGTCTCCAAAACTGCAAATATTGGATGCACTCATGAAACTTCCAATATGCCTGGCTCTTCAATAGCTCTGGCTGGCGATCCACTTAACACTCTAATCTTTCATCCAGAGGCCGGTGGCATCGTGGTATTGTCACTGCACCAGCATTCCAGAGAAACAGGGTAATCATCAATGGACATGATTCCGAATTCCAGCAAGGCAGATGATGAAATTTGAATTTACTTAAAATTTAATTAAGGGACTGGTGAACCAATATGTCATTATTGATTTTCATCAACTCAGCTGGTTCGCTAACCTCATTTTAGGGAAGAGGATTCAGGTGTCCTTAACTCTTCTGGCCTTCATGTGATCCTAGAGCCACAGCAATGAGCTTATTTCTTAATAGCCCTCTGAAAAATGTCAAGGAGTGATTCGTAATAGATGCTGAGTGAAACATCTACGCCCAAATCCCATAAATGAATATTTCTTTTTAAATGTCACTCCCAAAATTAAGACCAAATGCCAAAACAAAACCTTCCTGGAAATTCTCATTTGCCGTGATTCCAGCTGCCTCGCAAGATCGGAAATCCTGTGCTGTTCTTACACAAACCTCAGCAATGTCATGTGAAGAGTAGTGGAATTTGCAAATGTGAAGAAATTGTTACCCAAATGTAACACGTGCCCATTCATGGCGCTATTAAATCCTCTCTTCAGCAATATATTTAGGACATTGATTCAACTAATCACTTTAATTGATTGCAAAACTTTGTGAACAATTGGCAAAATGCTGTGTTTGTTCGAAATTTTAAACAGAAACAGAAAATGCTCGGAAAACTCAATACATCCAACAGCATCTGTGTTGCCTTTTTCCTGGAATTCCAGCTTTGTTCCCTTTCGACTTCCTCTGTTTCGCTGATGCATTCATCTACTAACAATGATAGCAATGTTTAATTTCCCAGCTCCTAACCTGAATGAATGTCCGAAATTTCACAGAGAAAGGAGGAAAAGATGAAAAGAATCGCCAAAGAACGTTTCACTTCTTTCAATGTTACGCCTATCTTTCTTTGTCTTTTATTCTATATAATGCACTCCATTAGCTCTGAGCCCATGCACTTACCCATCTAGTTGCTTAATACCGGCATCTGGTGTCACTTTGATCCACCTCACAGTCCCACACTTTGTCCATTCCTCTGGCCTTGTTTTTGCTGTTGTTGTTGTTGTTGTTACCATTTACATTTTGTCATAACCTCTTTTCTATTAATTATATCTTCCTCATCTAAAACGTATTCTTTGATAGGGTACTGATGTCATGTTTGCCAAATTATAAAGTTGATTCCAATACTTTTAGTGTTAGCAGTAACTGACAACATTGCAAGTTGATTTATCTTGCATCAACATATCATTAAAGTAGATTATCTTTAAAAAAAAATCTGGAATCTGGCCGGACGTGCATCCTCCAGTAGCCACACTTCCCTCATGCTACAACCCAATCCCCCAGTGCACCTCCGTTCTAGCTCCTCGACAATTAAGACATTGAGTGTTCGTCTTGACCTAAATTTTTTTTCATTTATTCTCCAAATATGTTGCTCTGCCCTCGACAATGTCATCGCTCAGGGTTTTCCTCCTGTATATACGCTGAAGCTATATGACATCAGTAAATGGGAGAAAATTCCAGATAGTGAAGGCTCCAGAATCAAACCCTTTTTAACCTGAAGCGGATGTCAAAGTGTTCGAGTCATGGCTCGACATAGTTGACCTTATGCATTATGTTTTCAAGGGAAGGGGAGATATAAATGAAAAGCCATTCTTGAAAGGCAATTATTTTCCACAGCTTATATAGACCACATCTGATCGAATTATCTCTAGTGATCAATGAAGAAAATATTTAGTGGTATGCAGCTGTCAGGTGGTGAATGACATTCCATTTCTAGGCACTCCAGTCATAAACCCAGTCTGGGATCCTGGATAGTTGCTATGGCAAAGATATAATGAGCAAATGTCTTTTCCACAAGGCACAGAAGAGAAACAGTACAATAGCTTTTGCCATCGCTGTCGTCGGTTTATTCTTATTATGGGACATAATTCTTTCACCATGGCTTATACCGGACGCTTCCCAAATCTTCCTGCAGATCACTTGCAGCGCTGACACCCCATACTTTATGAGTTCACGTGCTGCTTCTTCTTTACCTGGAGATTGACGGAATATCAGTATTTTTTTTAATTTGATACAGTTTCAAATATTCAAGACCTGACCTTTGAAGATGCTGACAGACACTATTGTGACTGAGCAATAAACATTGTAACAGCACTACTCTCCCCTCTTGAATGCAATGAAAATGTAGATTGATGGGCTGCGAAATCCACCATCCCCTGTTTGACACTCTGATGACACGCAGAGAATGGTATTTCCTTTTAAACTTGTTACATCAATGATGTTATAACAATGGCATGGCTTAAATGGATTAGACTCTGCAGAGATGGCTCTCAAATGCACAGAGTTTATGGCTGATATATTTACTGCTTGTTATTGATTACAGACGGCAAGATGAAAGCGAAAGATGAAGGTAATGTGAGGGTACCCACCAGATATTAGGGCAATGGAAGCAGAATCGAAGTGTAATTTTAAAATGAAAATTGGCTGGGAACTTAAGGGAAACAAAATTTGTTGATGAATCAATGAAGCAATAGGAGAAGAATGATGGGATTGTGCAAGAGATAGATCGCATGAGCTCTAGGGTCCGAAAGGCCTCTTTATATATCATGAACTCAGGATGATCAGTCAATCTAGTGATAAAGAGGAAACAAAAAATAATTCATGCGCTTGTTGACGTAAGTCTAGAATTTTTTTGTCTTTTGGAAACTACTGAACCAATGTAAGCAGGTTGATTAAATTTCTACATACAGTCTATGATAGGGGAGAATGTACATTGGCTGTTGAGAAGTTTATCTAGTTGGACAGAGATTGTGATTCCAGGACCTGTAGTATTGATCTGCTGCTAAGATGCACGCTGACGTGAAAAAAATAAAGTTGTGAGCGGAGCAGACTAATGTCCCAGAGATCGCTAACTCTCGCTTTTAAACCACTGAAACGGCTAGAAATTAAATTCAAATATTAATAAAGTTTTCGATTTTAAGCTGCTAATCTCTCAAATGGTGACATCAAACTATAATCGATTGCCTTTAAAACTTAGTTACTTCTCTAATGTACTGCATAGAATGAGCAAAGCCGTCCTTACCCGATCATGTGACAACTTGTGACTGCATCAAGTATGAATTCTGTCTTTACTTCTCAACCATGACTTCTGCCTTCACGAATTAATCTTCATTTTGACATCCAATTTGGTCATCACTGCTCAGCTGATAACGGCTCCAATTAGCATAAACCGGATATTTGGGCTCCCTTGTCATGTTAGCCACCGATCTTTTTTTTGTCTTCTTCACCTGACATTCACTTTATCGCTTCATGTCGGTAGTTTATATGCTGAAATGTTACTTCAGTGTCTTGCATATCTAGTCTCCATCATACACAAACAATTGAAACACCATCACTATAGTTTATTATTCATCCAGGAAAGTATGGATTTTATTTCCCTACCTTTTCGCTACACTGTTCTCCGCCCATTACCTCTGGGAATAACATCAATTGTTCTTCTACATGTTCGCAGGAAGATTTTAGAATCCAATTGATCCAGGTCCACTTATGAATTTTAGCCCCTTTTTTTTGCAAGGAGAAACACAAACATCAGTGCCTGGGTTATAGCTTTCCCTGCAATATTATACAATTGACCAACATAGTTTGGCTAAAATGCTGTTGAAATGTGTTTTGCTCTAAAGCAGGCAATATTGTATCATTGCTCAGTTACACAATGCAGAAAAGATCCGGAAATCGAATGTGCAATTGTGACAGGTGGACACTGTGATTCCACCATTTTGTGTATGTTCGACGAAAAAGTTGTCCACAATAAACAAATGAAAATCATGCTTTTTGTGGCTATCCTGCAATTTGGCAGCGGCTCTTTTTGCCAAAGAGAAAATTCGATTAGAAAGCCAGCTTTAAGATAATGTTGCTTTAAGAAAATGTTCCATTTGACTATGCACTTGAATGGAAAATTGAAACTGAAATTCGACTGAAGTCTGGCTGATCAGCAGTTGTTTCAGAAAACGCATTAGAATTCAACCCCGTTCACAGTGTATTCCATAAAGAAATAAGCAGATTTGAACACAAGAATGGAAGAAATGGCTTTGCGAGGAGACATCAAGTCCGTTCTAAATTTTTGTACCATCCAATACATTCATGATCATAATATTAAATACGAACATACCACCTTGGCCTATATCCCTTTATTCACCGGGAGACTAAAGTATGACTTTCACGCCTTGAATTGTCTTCATGCATTGAACATCAACAAACTGTGATGAAGAAAATTCCAAAAAATACAACATTTTGAGTGAATAAAGATATCCTCTTCTGAGTCTCAAATGATTGGCCTTGTATCCCGGGAATCTGGAACCCTGCTCCCCCGCAACTTCAGTGTTCAATATTTCCCCAATTGGGGAACCAACTTCTCACCGTCTATAATAACAACCTGCTTTCAGTTTTTTTATTTTCTTGCATGCTTCAAGGAGAGCACCTCTCATGTTTCTAAACAAAAACGTAAGAAGTTGGACAGGAGTTCTGCTCCAAAAAACAGAGCACAATCTCACTGTATCGAATTCAACAAATCTTTTCATACTTCAGGTATCTTGCTTATATTAAAACTTTCTCAGGAATAAAATGGAAACCCATAAGTTAGTTGTTTCCCTGTCATCTACGTATTTGATACTGTTTATAATCTACCTATCGTATTTCTCAATTTGCCCAGAGATTTATATTATTATTATCATTATCACCATCATCATTATAATAACATAATTATTATTATTATGGTTAACTATAGTAGTGATAATAGTAGCAAGTAGCAGGAGTAGTTGTAGTAATTGTAGTAGCATTAGTAGTGGTGGTAGCAGTAGTCGGGCTACCTTGTTAAAATGTGGTGCAACTTTTAGTGACTCAAGCATTCATAAACTGAGATCACTTTGCACCTGTGCCTGAAAAGCGTTGGGCATTCATTATCTACAAGAACAAGTTGAAGCCAACTCTCTGTAACATTCAATGACATTATCTGTTAGTCCCTTATATCATCGTTCTGGACAACGCAATCGTCCAGAAAATGAAGTGGGTCAGCCGTATGAATATTATGGCTACTAAAGCCTTTCAGCGCTAGGGAATGCATTTGGGAGTGTCTTTCGAAATTCTGTCCACGATTTACAAGGCACAATTCAGTGGTGTAATGCAATATGCTGCACGGGCCTTAATCCGTGCACCTCCAACAAACCTCAATAAGATTGACCCCATGCAGGATATAGCAGACAGAAAGATCAGCATGCCAGACACCAATTTAAACTTTCACTCCCTGACGGTGGCAGCAGTGCGTAGCATATACAAGATTCGTTGCTGCAACTCTCCAAGATTCATTCGATAACATCTCCAAGTTTGCTACCTAAAAGGAAAAGTCCTTCTGGCACATGGGACACCAGATGGCGTCCATGTTATGTTACAATCCATACACACTTTTGACATGAAACTTTTTGCCCTTCCTTCTCTGCCGCTGAATCAAAATTCTAAATGTCAATTCCGAAAGCTGCCCCAACTGTTGTAGACACATTATTCTGTGTATGAAGGCCGCACCAGCCACACACCTTCTCAGGCCAATTAAGAATGTTAAACAAAACGTGGCCCAGGGTTGCAGCATGCAGATTCAATAAAATTAATTGAATAAATCGGTCTTGCATGTTCTAAATAACAATTATTCGAAACAATTTACAAGACATTACATTTAGCAGGGTCGATCTGTATTTGTCATTTGTTCCGAATCCTGGATGTTTATTGCTGTCCTAAAGCAACTTGTTGTACTCCTCATCAGTATTAATGATATCCAAGGATCGGTTTGCTCTTATCTCCACATTCATTTACAGTGATTTTGATTCCAAAGTACAACAGTTAGTTGCAAATATCAATAGTCACAACAGTTTCCCTTGTGAAAAACCTCCCCTCTTCTTTTCCAAATAAAATAACTAAATCCTCCGACTCTGTTTTGAAAGCACTTAACATCCGTCTTCTACTTTCAATAGGGAATCGACATCCTCTGGCGTTACTCAGGATGTAATTTTGGTCTAAATTTCCAAAGCATTTTTGAACATCCAGATCAAGCATCTCTCCCTCATTTCCATTGACTACTCGCCCTGTGCACTGTGTTATTTCGAACAAACAGATTTCCCTTTGATATGAGTTTTACCTATTCACTCTTAAATTATTCGTTGCAAGTTTGTCTTCCACTGGCCCTAATACTGATTGCTCATTTTCTTTTTGCCCTGCCATTAACTTCCAGGTGACTGCTCAATAATGCCCCAGGCAGATTTGCCCTGTACCCCTAAAATATTCAAATCATTATTTGCCAGTCCTATGACACAACTTTTTTTTTACTTCAAACCAGTAATCATTTAAGTGCTTCACGTCTCTGCAGTATCTTACTTATATCTGGATCAAGTGGATCAATACTTTGCTTCTGGGCTGGTTCTTCCTCCGCCACCCACCCCCTCCACACCACCGAATTGCTTATGGATTCAGCACAAAGCATTTATCTATTTGTTTGTTAACCGTACATAGTTGCTCATCTATTCTTTCAATATCATATATAGCTCTTCTATCTCCTTCGTAAATAGGGAGTGCAACAGTTAGTTAAAATTTCGACCATCTGTCTATCGTTGCACTTATTGTTAAGCTGCCCAGCCATTCTCCACCCTCTTGCACCCATTGCCTTTTAAAAAAATCAATGCTAAACTTTTGTAGTCAATCTGTCTTCCAAGAAATTTTTTGGTTCTTAATATTTTGGAATCCTGTTTTCCCACGCAATATTATGTTTAATATGATTCTCTCTGAACAATGACCGGTCCTCTTATGCCTTTCTTCATTAATGGAGTGTCAGTAATGTTTAGGTTATTATATCCTTTAGTGGAAGGTAATTCACTGCGCTCTGTTAAACACTATTTCATTGGTTTCCAAATGTTGTACTATATCGTCCTCTGAGGAAGTTGCTGTCCATGTATGTTGTTCAAGACTTATTCCAACCCACTCAATATTCCCGTCTCTCACTTGCATAAATAGGGCTTTGAACGCACTTCTGAGCTTTCCAGTTACAACTTTAAAGGATATTTTACCCCGTTCACAGTTGCTTGCATGTGGAATAATAAGACAAAAAAGACGGATTCGAAACCTTTAATCTTTTCAATTTGTTTATCTTTCCAAAGATGCTGCCAGGCTGCTGAGTTTTAATCCCTTTCTCTGATTTTCCTGCGTGCATCTCGTCCTGCTTTTACCTCTCTTGACCCCCACTATTACCTCCTCATTGGTAGATAGGACACTGAATCCCCGTTTGTGCGTTTGTGTGCGCTTGTTTTAAAATCTAGATGGGAAATGAGCTTGTACACATTTTAAGATCTCGACTTCTTCATTTTTTTCTGATTTATTTTGTCTGCATCTTCTGTACAATTAATATCAAGAGGTGAAACAATACCATGTTTATGCCCCTACAATTTGTTTTTCTCCATATCTGAATTATCATGAATATTTATTCACCAACCTCCATTTCATTATTAGTTGACAATTAGACTACAACTGTTAGAGTCATTGTCTTTTTTTAAAAACATTCTCTATCCATATGGATTTGTGGCTGCCTTGCCTATAGTTGTGTCCCTTCCTCTACTGCATTAGGCCATATTTAATACTACAGATGCACTGCTTGATTGGTATATAGGATATGTTCATTCGAACTATGTCACACACAGTAATAATTCATAATTATGATATTTCCAATGCCATATCACCTTAATCCATATAATGATTGGTAGTCTCCAAAGCATGGAGTTTCATCTGCTTCCATAGTTTGATCCTGCGGCTGCATGTTTAGCTGTACAAACAATTCAACTTGTTTAAACAAATTTCCTCTCATTTTATAAACACCAGTTTTATAGTTCATTTTGTTCCTATAACGTCCTTTCTCTCCTTTACATATTGCTTTCTTCCCTAATCGTTTGATATTTAGGCTTCATATGCTCCATGTATATCCATTTCTTAATCGTACTGGATTAAAGTTGTAGCCACATAAGCATTTATCGTTTTTGTAAAAACCACGTATCACATTCCGCTTCAGGAGGAGTCTATTAAACCTGCCTACGTATTTTGTGTCCAAGAAAATCCGCAGTTTTCTATGGTGGTGGCATAGTGGTGATGTCACTGGGCTATATATTGCAGAGACCCTGGGGACATGGGTTTGTATCCCATCAAGGCAGATGGTGAAATTTGACATCGATAGATGAATACAAATATGGAATTAATGTTCTGAAGATGTCCATGAAACCATAGTCGATTATTGATTATAAAAACACATCTGGTTTGCTAATGTACCTTGATGGAAGGAAATCTGCTGTCCTCACCTGGTCTGGCCTCCATGTGATTCCAGACCGATGGTAATGTAGTTTGCCATTAAATGTCCTCTGAACAAGCGCAATTAGGGTTGGCCAATAAATGCTGGCCTAGGCAGCGATACCTGCATCTCACGAACGTGTACAAGAACAAGAAAACCTCTGTTCTCCACCCGTCCCCTAGTCAACTATTAGTCAACTTTTCATCAAGCTCTACGGATAATGCGATTCGTTCCTGGTTTGTGGAAAATCGGGATAATAGATTATTCGTTAAACGTGGAGAAATAACTTCCCACAGTGCCCCAGGTGTGGTTTCAGAAGAAATCACTGCAATTAGAGAAAGAAAACATTATTTTTGAAATCTGACACATTTGCATTAACGACTACAATGTGATTTCCCTTCCTAACTGCTTGATATACTGGCATCCTACTTTCCTTATGCGAGCCAAGTTCCTCAGAGATAAAAACAATTGGAGATTCACACCTTTCTAAGATCTGTTTTTTCTATTCTTTCTCCCAACATTTTGGCAAAACATGTATAGGAGAAATGCTTGTTATAACGACAACAGAAGTGATGCATTAATATGGCATTGCACGTTTGCAGGAAATCAGTTGAAGCATGTTGGAAATGACGATTGGGAGACCAGGGACCGGCACGCAACTCATTTCTCCTGAGGCTGTCTCCTGATCTAAAGTATTTGATAAAACCATTTTAATTGAAACCAATTACTATGCTTGTTTCAAGCATCTTAGTTTTCTTATTAAATACGAAAAAAAGGCCTGTCCTAAATTATGTGGGAGCTGATTATCACTTTATACATAATTACCACAACCAGGAAGAACAAATCTATTGCAATTGCAAATAGGTGGACAGGGCAGCTGTCAAATGGCAATGATGGCCTCAGTTTAAATATCTCTTTGGTGCTGCTGATGGATTTTGATCGATTGACTTTTGACCTGAGACCACAAAATAATGTGGTTGAAACCTGAGTCACATAGATAGATTACTCTGATCGGAGATGGTGAAAGGAGAAGGTGGTTGAGGCAGTGTTTTTCTCACCTAGTTGGTATATCACAGCAAACAGGTATCTATTACAACGTTGCAGCAGACGATAAAAAAGGAAAGCAATGCAAGTGAAGGGTTAAACAAGGAGAGCACAGGCTGTGCTCAATCATATTTAGTACAATTGTGCAACTATCCTTTGAGATGTTTGGCACTGCCTGTTTTTTTAAAAAATATTATTAAGAACGTTCATCTGACTGAAGGTCTCTGGGGAGTCCACACCCAACAGACTTCTCAGGAGGCTGATCACACTTTAACACCTCTGAGAAATTACAGTGCTACAGCTGATGCACGCCAAAACAAACAGCAGTGCTAAAAATGAATTAACCCATAATATGCTAAAAATAAAACAGCAATTCGCTCTGTCTCTCTGGGCTAACAGTTTTTTTTTTGGCAGAATTCTATGTGTGTATGCAATTTCGCTGAAATTAGTCCTCAATTAATGAGATACACTGCAGTGAATCAGACGGAGAAGAACGAAAACATTATGAGAGTTTGAGAGGAAAACAGCATGAAAACTGGGCGCTGGAATGTTCAACAATAACAGATTTAGGTGACCACAGATATCTTGAAAAACCTTCGCATCCATGGCGTTAGTCCTTGCCAGGTCGATCACTGATATCATAGCAATCAATGGAGGTTGCTTTGCGGAACATGACTCATTGATGGAGTTTGGAAAAGGTAATAACTGTTTCTGGTCAAGTCAAGGAAAAAAGATTAACAACGTATTTCAGTTTTTGCCCAAATGTTTAAGAACACAGCTGTTAGCAGGTATCACAAGTTACACAGTGATAATCCTGATCCACGGCTTTCCCAAACGAGGACAGTATTCTACTGGCCGCAATAAGGATATATGGTCCTTTCCTACAAGCCGTTGCATTAACAGAAGAAGGATTAAACAAAAAAGTATTACTGTTTTTGCATATCTTGCCGTTTCGGGGGAGACCAACATTTATTTCCGATCACTATTTTCCCTTTGGAAGGTGGTGCTGAGCTGACTGCTTGAACTGTTGCAGTCCATGTGCTGCAGGAACGTTCACAGTACCGATGGGGAACAACGTGCTGAATTTTGATCTAGTTACAGTGAAGGAAGGGTGATATAATTCCAAGTCAGGGCGCTGCGTGTCTGTGAAGATAAGGTGAAGGTGCTGGGGTTTCCATGTATCTGCTTTCCATTTCCTTAAATGTGCTAGAGGTCGGCGGTTTAGAAGATTTTGTCGAAGGACCTTGCTATGTTACTGAAGTGCATCTTGCAGGTGGTTCACATTGCTTTCATTGTGTGTCGGAACTGGAGGAGGGGAGCTGGCAAATGGTGGATAAGATGCTAATCTAGTGGGTTGCTTAGCCACAGCAACACAAGCCCCTATTTATTTGTCTCGAACCGTTCAGTTTGATTTCTAGGATGTGTCCATGGATAAACTCATACTACTTGATCTTTTACGGGTTGAATTGTTGTGAACAAGAGCATTAATGAGGTGTAGTGAGCGGACATTGCACCGGCAAGAGTGATCAGACAATCATGCCAAATTCCTGCATGGAGACGAAAGTGAGCATCAATATTTCTGTTCGTCACCACATAGGCAAATTAAAGGCAAAATCGATGCACTCTCTCCAACAATAGTGTTACGTTCCTAAGTATCTCCCGGTTCTACAGCAAAGCACTCACTATTGCTCTGACAAGACGCTAGGTCTGTCGAGTGTTGCCAATAGCAGCAAATCATTGGCCAAATAAATGACACTAAAAGGAAAAGTCATGTATGTTAAGATTTGAATGATAAATACACAGGTTTTTTCAGTGGAAGCTTCAAGGAGTCAGCATGAGCTGAATAGAGGCATTGATCTAATTTCTGCAGACGTGCCATCGTACAAGAAATCCGTTCTGCTAGAAGAAAATGCAGAATTGGTGGGATTCGAAACCTGAAGAAAGAAGAAACAAATGATTGATTTGAGGAACATTACGTGGAGGTCCTAACTTCCTCCATGCGAAAAGCTTATGCCAAGATAAATTAGGTGCATTCCCTGATGATAAACCGACAAATGCTGCATATGGGGAAATTAGTTAGATCCATAGATAAGTGAAGTTAAAAACGCACTTTTGCAGACCTCAGCAAGTCGTTCTATACGTTGACTGAGGGCTGAACGTGAAATGTATTCTTTATATTGGGGTGAAGTCCGATGTTCCTCAACATTCTCAAACAACAGTGTGAAAGCCAGATAGGCCATGAAAAGATAGGAAGTAAACGTTTTGTTCTGCTAGTGTAACAGCATGTTTTGGAAGCAGCCTTTTACTCCATTTCCTTAAGCAGCATAATGGTTAGGCAACGCTATCCTTGATAGAGCGTATACACAATCGTGTCCGAAGAGATGGCAGTTTCTCCAAACTGCGACCACTAATGTTACACTCAAAAACCAGAGAAGAGCATACTCTAGAACTTCTAGTTTCCATCATTTCCATTTTCCAGGCAAATGGAATCAAGGCTTACAGATCCTTTTAAACCGGGTTTTTAAGGCAGCAACTGCATTTGTCCAAACTATTATCTGAAAACCAAGTAAATGTGTCGAACAACCGCCCGAGGAAAATATGAGACACCAATAATCAACATTGACTGAAGCAAACTTAATTCTATAGACCAGTTCACCAATCATTGTAGAATTATGTCCAATAATGACACTGTCATCACGGAATAAAACAATTCGAGTTCCAAACACAGCCCATCCTTTGGGCGCCTCTCAAAGCCTACCCTACGAAAACATTCACTGCGCGTTTCTAAAACAAAATTCATGCAGAAAATTTGTCATCTTGGCCCTCTTGAATGCGTCAGAATCACGTGCGCTGCACAGAAAACACAGCAACAGCTCGAACGCCGACATTAAAGTTGTATCTCCTCCAACAATTGCAACCTTACCAGAATATAATGCCCTATCTGAAAAAATCAACCTTGTTAGGCAATGATAAATGATGCGAATGGAAGTTTGCAGATTGACAAATGCAATGTTTCCAGTGATATATGATTCAATGCATGCCCACGGTGAACCATGTAAGCACTCAGGCAACTGCTGAAAAGACAAATCTCACCGGCGTTCATTGGCCGACGGAAGCAGAAGATTACACCCAAAGCCAGCTGACACAAAGAAAAATGAAATAACACAGAATACATTACAAGTTCCAAACAAAGCAGCACAAGCTGTGAAAGGAAAGCACAGAGGAAGGAGGGAGCCCAGAAATACAGTCACCCCTTTGAAAGATGAATTTTTGTACCAAACCTGCCTATGTCCCTGAAATTGAAGAATTGGCCCCTTCATCTCGAACAGTCATGCCAGCATGATTTGTTTCTTTACATTCACTAAAATAATTTATTTCACTTTATGGAATGATGGTCATTCATGTCCACGTATTTCCTCAAAGACAATTGGCCCACTTGGCACACGTCACCCTTAATCACTACGTCCAGCAGTGCCTCCGTTCTTGATGAATTGTAAGTAACCAGATCAAGGAAGTTCTCCTGAACAAGTTTCAGAACCTGCACCTTTCTAAGTCTACAGTGTAAACCTGTCCAATCTATACTTGAGTGCTTAATGTCCCCAACGTTAACAAGGAATATTTCTAGCATGCCTCTAATTTCCCTGCGTAATTCACTCTCTATCTCTCTGCATCACCATCTGTGGGTCCATATAGTAAACATACG
The DNA here is from genome assembly GCA_026770705.1 of Isurus oxyrinchus. Lineage (NCBI taxonomy): Eukaryota > Metazoa > Chordata > Chondrichthyes > Lamniformes > Lamnidae > Isurus > Isurus oxyrinchus. The sequence goes on from JANJGN010000034.1 coordinate 6,581,382, forward strand.
AGCGTAAATATACTACTGCTGCTTCTCATCTTCAACAAAAGTGATGCTGTCCATACCAGGTCAAGTATACCCTTCTTTACAACAATACGGTGTTTTATCTAATCAGTATTGACATACACCCTCCCATTTGTTGCTTCCCCATTAATTGATAAACACGTTATATCCCTAAATATTATGCATACAGGCTCGCCATCTGAGGTAACGTTCATATTTTCGTCATCATCTTATTCACCTTTGACGATTTATGCTCGTAACTCACCTACCTTCCTCTCCACTGATATTTTTTTATCATATAGATGGACTGCAAACCTGTATTTGCATTGGCTCATAGTCCTTCTTCATGGGCCCCACGTAAAGTAGTGTTCAGTTATCTGCCATTGTACAATTCTCCCAATTTTACCCCTTATTTCTCCATTATTCATCTTTTGCCAAAAAAAATTGTTACAGCATAATAATCACCACGAACCCCACCAACCACACAAACGTAGTTCTCCTGAGGAAAAGTGGATCAATTCCATTTCTGTGCATGCCTGTCCTTTCGAATAGATGTCACCTGTCCAATCACTGGTTCTAATGCACCAAAAATAAATGTTCCATCGACCTGCAGATTGCACCAAACCACTCGTTGATTATTCCCAGCTTCTGGTTTCTGCACGTTCACGTGCAGCACCAGGCATACCAGGGATTCTTCCATTTGAAGTGATATATTTTTCAGAAACGCTGTAATTAACGAATATCTGGCCTAGGGCGGCAAAACCTGTCCTGGCTACGTTTTTCATATTGGCTTGTTCAGCAAGTTCTTACTCGCTTCCCTCTGCACAACATTGGGACCACTTTCTCGTGTCATTTAACCAAGCAGTAGGGAGGAACCTTTCCATACAGGCTCACATTGATCTTTACCACAACAGGTATTTGTCGCTTGAGTGGAATTTTCCTATAATGTTGAATCCGCCTGACCAGTTGCTTGAACTTGGCCATAACTAGACTCTTTCAGGGCTCTGTCATTCCCAGCAGCCTCTAATGCTGAGGGATGCCTACACACACACACACCGACACACACATACACGCACACACACACATATCCACATAGAGATAAACACACACACACACACACACACACACACACACACACACACACACACACACACACACACACACACACACACACAAACACAGGCACACACACACACTCACACATACACTCCAAAGTCATCCTTACATTCTGTCAGTCAGTGTTATTAAGGATGTTCACCTAACTATTTTTTGAAATATGCATGCATGTGGGCTGGACGTTTCCTAAGATTTAGTGTCCTGGAACAACTAATCACCCCCAATGATCTGCAATGGGATAGTTGCCTCTGAACCCTTGAAATCTTGAGCTCTCCCTGGAACAGCTGCAGGCACATTAGTCACACTTGGTCTCCCAAACGTGATGTCACCTAAAGCCCCCAATGTCTCATGATGTTGTCCCACTCGAATCTGTTGTTTGTGGACAGGTTTTACTGGCGCTCTCGGGCCTGGTCTATTACCCATTCCATGCTGTGAACTTAATTGAAATATCTTTAACTATGTGCTACTTAAATATGCAAATTTTCCATTTAGTAAATAAGGTTTATCCACCGGATGTTCTGCGCCAGCTATCATAACCTTAAGGAAGGATATTTGTCATCCTATAAATTTTGTGATATTCGCAAGTCGGGATGAATGCCTTCATCCAATATATATAGTGTTTTGCCCAGCCTACATCCTGTTGCAATGCATGCAAAAATTATGTTACTGTCTACTTATTGTCTCTATCTTAACCATGCATGCATATGTGATATTCGCTTCGAAGCTTTATGTAGTAACAAGTTCTATATTCCAACAGCTCTCTGCGTCAACAAGTCCTCCCACTTGTAGTCCTCACTAATGTATTTAACATCGATTAGCTTATGTAAATGAGCGCTAAATTTTTGCACTTCACATTTTACCTACTTTCATATGTTGTTGCTTTCTGTATTATATTTAATAATGTTTAATATAGCAAGTGGGAGACTCAGCCTTCTATGGGGATAAAAAATATGAGCAATAATTATTTCTCGTGTGGGAGGAGGTGGTGCGGTGTGGAACTGCTGATAGCTATAATCTCTCAGTGTTGGCCTCAACATTGTGGATTTAGTTGTTCCTTCATGTTTTCAATTTCATCTCTATCATATTTGATTTTGACAAACTTACGCTAGAAAATCACATTGGATGCTTACAAATGCATCATGCAGGTTTAACATCACGTTATTTGCTTCAGGATTCTATTTCCCATGGAATGAACTCTTGCTGGATCCAAGAGTGAGTTTATTTTGTGCGGAGATTACGCCATTGCAACATTCCTGCCTCCGAGCCAATATGCTCCATTCAGTTAGAGAGAAAGTTGCATTATAATGTTACTGAAGTGCTCGAAGACGCGAATTCCGCCTACTTAATCGCCATGTTCATCATAGCTGCTTCGAAATGTAACTGATAATTCATTTACCATGTATATGTTGCAATAAAATAACCTCCGTTCATTTTATTTTATATATGAAATGCAGAAATAAAGCAACTAATGCAGCAATTAGACGAATGCGGTAAGAAAAGAAATTATGAACTTATTTACGGTCGAAATTAGATATGTCTTAGCAGAAAACAAAGTCTAGCCGCGGAGCCAGGATTTCCAATTTCACTTTGAATAATTGATAATGCAACAAACCATCTCACATAGTTAGAAGCAATTATATGACTTTCCGCAAACATGTGAAACCAAGTTCAATCTCTGTCTTTCCAACTGTCACATCCAACTTAACCATTTTGGACGTTCAGTCTGATTGAGGGACAGCTATATTCCCTCTGACAGCCACGGATATTTTGAAGCCTGACAAGGCACACGACAATGTCCGCTCTCTCACACGGGTCACGCAAGCTCTGAATTAGCCACAAATTAGCATCTTGAAGTAGTTATAGGAAACAACAGACAATATTATACTTCAGATGATGTGTGGTGAAAATATAGGTCGTTGAGTACATGGAAAGATAGAAATATTGAAAATAGTAGCATGAGTAGGCACACCGGCTCTTGGAACCGGCTCCACCATTCATTATGACCATGGCTGATCATCCACCTCAATAGCCTGGTCCGACCATTTTCTCATTGATCCATTTCACTGAAAGAGCTATATCTAACTCCTTCTTCAAAACATAATGGTTTGGCCTCAACTATCCCTTTGGTAGCGAATTCCACAGGCACACCTTTGTCCTCATCTCAGTCTTAAATGGTCTACCCCGTATCCTCAACCTGTGACCGCTGGTCTTGGACTTCCCCTACATCGGGCACATCCTTCCTGCATCTATCCTGTATAGTTCTGTTAGAAATCTGTAACTTTTATGAGATCAACCCTCATTCCTCTGAATTCCAACTAATATAATCCTAACAGACTCAATCTCTCCTCATATGTCACTCCTGCCATCCCAGGAATCAGTCTGGTAAACATTTTCTGCACTCGCTTTATAGCCAAAACATCATTTCTCAGATATGGAGACCAAAACTGCACACAATATTCCAGGTTAGGCCTCGGCAAGGCCGTTTATAATTGCAGCAAAGCACCCATTCTCCTGTAGTCGAATACTCTCGATATGAAGGCCAACATACAATTTGCCTTATTTATCGCCTGCTGCACCTGCATGCTTACCTTCAGTGGCCAATTGGGAAGTGCTATGCTGAGTGCCGAAAGAAACTGTCAACTTCAGAAGATAGAAAACATGGACAGGCTTTAGACAACAAATCAGAAAATAAAGTACAGGAGAATAAAGGCAACCAGATAAATTTTGGCCTTCTGACGGAGATAAAATTAACCGCAGAGAAGCTTTGAAATGAAGGATGATGAAACACAGTATCAACTCAAGGGTGATAAAGTAATATAGACTGCCAAGAATATAATCTGGGTGCAGGAAATCAAATTCCAGCGCGGCTGCTCGTGGAGTTTATGAATTCAACCTTTACATTAAACAAAGAGGAAACAGATGCCAGCAACAGTGGTGATACATACGAAGCTACCACATGGCAAAGATAAATCCTTTTTTCACTAATATCATTTCGGGAAGGCATCCTTCAACCTTAACTTCTCTGCCCTATTCACACATGGTGATGACTAGTGTGTAACGTCAGCCTGCGTTTCTTTTTGCATGATGTGGTTCACAGGCCACCAGGCCAAATATGGACTTTAAAAAATTCCAATGGAGTTTAACTGGCTTCCTTAGGGTAAATAGAAATAGACCTGAGGGTCTCATGGGAATAAAACACTAAGAGGCAATGACAGTTAAAAAAATAATAATTGTAACCGGGATTGGGACTTCCGATGTTTAATATTGGCAGTACAAAGCACGCTGAGGAACGAAGAAATGTTAAAGGTGAACTGGTGAATATACTGTCCTCAGAAAATCACAAGTCCCACACTAAATCTTATTGCGGACAACAAAAGTTCATGGCATAGGGGGTAACATATTGGCATGGTTAAAACATTGGATCGGTTAACAGAAAACAGGGAGTAGGCATATATGGGCCCTTCTCAGGTTGGCAAGGTATAACGAGTGGTGTGCCACAGGGATCTTTTCCGTGGCCTGAACCGTTTACAATAAATAAATGTGTGTATATATATATATCAATGACTTGGATGGAGGGATAGATGGGATGGTTGACAAGTTTTCTGACGGCCCAAAGATAGATCAGAAAGTAACTTGGGAAGAGGACAGAAGGAGGATACAAAATAATATATAAGGGTTAAGTAAGTAGGCAAGGATCTGACAAGTGGAGTAAAATGTTGGAAAATATGAAAATGTCCATTTTGTAATAAACAAAATGTAATTTAATGTTATCTAAATGGTGAGAGATCGCAGAACTCTTACCTGCAGCGTGACCTCGTTGCCTTAGTACATGAATCGCAAAAGGCTGGCATGAAGCTGCAGTACGTAATTAGCAAATCCAATAAAATGTTATCATTTATTGCAGGGGGAATTGAATACAAAAGTCAACAATTCATGCTTCAGTTATATACTGGAGAACATTGTTGCTACTGTAGGTCTACAAATGTTGTTGAGGGAACAAACAGAAAGGAAATAATAATTGGCTCTCACCCATTTATTTAACGCATAGATGCATAAGCCCATCACAATATTGACATTAGTGAAAACCATTCAGTAATTGTGGAGCATAACTCTGTTTTCACATGGAAGGTACCCCATCGTGCTGTGTGGAATTACTGCAATCATCAATGGCATATATTCATTATAAAGCCAGAAGCTAAATTCTTGAATTGCAATAGGTACTATGGGGCATCCCCAACAGCAGTATTGCACTCAACAGAAATATGTAACTGCAGAGCACGCTATGTCCCTCAATCTTTCTTTTACATACGGTGCAGGTGTACATAATGTACATTGTGGGAAAAGACGTCAGGAGTAGCTGCAAACATACCTCGAATTGAAAAGCCAAGATAATGAAGAAGCAACACAAGACACATATTTGGACTATTTTTAATGGACATTTTAACCGACGCCACAGCAAAATGATTGGATGAGAGCTCTGCAATCCTATCAAAGCCAATCCTGAATGGTGGTGGAGAAATGTACAAGGAGGAGCAACAGATCTCCCGGTATTATTTGACTCGTGGATTTCAGCACTGCAGTGCAAATGGAAGGCTGAATAATTGCAACCAGTTTCAGACAAGAGTGTTTAGCAGATGATCTAACTCAGCGTCATCCTGCAATTGCCACAATGATATATTCCTGTTTTTGCTTTATGTTAGTCACTAAAAACGATGCCAATGAACGCCTGAATGCAATGGATATAGCTAAAATTATGAGCCCCAGGGGTCGCGTAGTTATATTGTCAGGGGATCGTAGACATCCAGCATTAGGCCATGTGTGGAACTTGCATTCGATTTAAAATGTTTGATAATGGTCATATTATAGATTTCCTTATGAACTTTAAAGAAGGAATTCTGTGGCTCTTAGCTGACCTGACTTAACCTGTGACTCCAGGTCCGCAGTAATGTGGTTCAGTGTTAAATGTGAACAAGGAATGAAACGGGCGGATCACTCAGCATCGAGCCAGGCGTTGGAAACGACAGCAGAAAACCCAGCGCTGCAAAGTCCGCCTTACTAACAACTGGGGACTTGTGCCAAGATTGACAGAGTTGCCAGACTGACTAGGCAAGGAAAAATCTGATCTAGTCATGCGCATACACATGGGCTGTGTAGTAATGTCCCAGCAAAAGAACAGCTGGAGTGGTGCTAATATGATATGAAGTCGGGAGGGAGATGATATGGGCGTCCTCAGCATGGAGTCTGGTACCCAATTTCGCTGATGCAGCAGTGCTCCAACATGTTGAACAGCACTTGGAGGAAGCACTGAGTGTGGCAAGATTTGTCAATGTACTCTGGGTGTGGAAATTCAATGCTTATCACGGCGATTGGCTGGGCAGCCCCACGACAAAATGTCCTGGCCGGGTCCTAAAGGACATAGCTGTTATACGGGATCATTGGAATGTGGTGAGGGAGCCACTATGTCGGGAGAAATCTTGACTTCATTCTCAGCAATCTGTCTGCCGCACATGCCTCAATCTATGAAACTTTTGGCATGGGTGACTATTACAAATTCGCTGTGGATGTGAATTCACAGCTTCGCATTTAGGATAAGCTGGACCGTGTTGAATGCCACTACTGGCGTTTTCGAATAAACCTGTAACATAAGACTGGGCCATTATTAGGCGCTGTGGGCCAACAGCAGCGGCAGATTTGTACTCAACCACATTCTCTAACCTCATTTTCCGGCATATCCGCTACATCGCTATTGCCGTCAAGGCAGTTAATTAGCCCTGTTCAATGATGATTACAGGAGGGCTTGCCAGGAGCAGCACTAGGCATACCTTAACATTTGGTGTTAAACTGATGAAGCTACAACAAAGGGCTAGAAGCGTGCAAACATCATAAACAGCAAGTGATAGACACAGATGAACGATTATACAAGCAATGGATCAGAATCAAGCTCTACAATTTCTGCCACTTCCAGCTACTAGGGGAGGAGGCTCCACAGATATCTCTATGCATAGTGATGGAAAAGCCCAGGTAGGCAATGCAAAAGTTGAGCTTGACGCATTGACAACAAACTTCAACCAAAAACAACAGATTGGATGATTCACCTTCACATCCTCCGGAGGTCCCCTGCATTACCGCTGCCAGTCTTCAGCTATTTCAATAAATTCCGCGGGATATCAAGAAAAGGCTGAAGGCATTGGAGTTAGCAACGACTTTGATATTATTCCAGCAATATTACAAAAGTTGTGTGCTCCCAAAGCTGTCACCACCCTACCCAAACTCTTCGAGCACAACAGTAACGCCTGACATATTCCCAGCAATGCTGAATCTTGCCAGTTATGTACTGTTGACTAAAAAGGAGAACAAGACGAAGCCGACGGATTATCGCCCCATAAGTTTATTGTCCACCATCAGTAAAGTGTTGGATTGGTCATCACCAACACAGCAGAGGGCCATATGCTTAGATATAACCTAGTCGCTGACACTCAGTTTATATTCCGTCAGGTTCAGACAGCTTCGGACCTCATTATAACCTTGTGTCGAACATGGTCAAAAGCTCTGAATTCCAACGGTGGGGTGAGAGTAACTGTCCTTGTCATCAAGCCAGCATTTCACCCAGTCTGAGATCAAGGAGCGCTAGACTCCTTGGTAAATGTGAATCATGGGGATATGCCTGCGCTGGTTCGAGTCATACCTAGCACAATGGAGGTTGGTTGTGGTTTGCTGGACGTCAGTCATCTCACTTACAGAACATCACTACAGCCCGTGCTCAGGGAAGTACCCTGGGTCCAACAACCTTCAGCTTCTTCATCAATGACACCTTACACCTTAATGTCAGAAGAGGAGATGGTCGCTGAAGATTGCACAATGATCAACAAACCATTCACTACAATATGTAGGGTTAGGCTGACACGTGGAAGGTAACAGTCCCAATGGAAATGCAGGTCAATGGCCTCCTCTAACAAGAAATTATCTAAACATCACGGTTTGACATTCAATAGCGTTGCCATCACTAAATCTCCCTTTATCAACTTACTGGGGGCTACCACTGACCAGCAAAATAATTCAACTAGCCTTATAAATGCTGTGGCTACAGGAGCAGGTCAGATGCTAGGAATCCTGAGGCTAGTAGCTCACCTCTTCACTCCGAAAATTCTGACCACTGGCTATAAGATACAAATCGTGCATGTGATGGAGTGCTCCTCGCTTTCCAGCAAGAGTGCCACTCCAAAAACACTGAAGCAGCTTGATCGCGTCCAGGAAAAAGCGGTCCGCAAGACCTGTGCCCCTTCCACACACATTCACTCCCTGCAGCAACTATGTACAATGGAAACACGGTGTGACTGTGCTAGATGCACTGCAGAAACTCACCAAGGCTCCTTTGGTAGTACCTTTAAAAACGCACAGCTTCTACCACCAAAAATGACAGGGGCAGCAGGTACAAGGGAGCACCAACCCCTGTTGGTTCCCGTCCAAGCCACTCACCAAGCTGCATTGGAAATATAACGTCGTCTTTTCACGATCGCTCGGCTAAAACCTTAAAACCCCCTTCCTAAAACACTGTAGGTGTGCATAATGCACAAGGACTGCAACTGTTCAAGTAGGCAGCTCACCACCACCTGCTCAAGTGCAATTACTGATGGGCAATGAATGCTGGTCCAACCTGGGAAGCCCATCTCTCTTAAATTAATTAAAAAAAATACAAATCAAAGTTAAGCAATTCGCTGAACATTAGCTCCAAGTTTTAGATTCTTCCTCGACACCTAGATGCCCAATATCTACCCATCCAGGTCGAAAAGGCCGAGTTATTCCCAGTCTGAAAAATGCACAAAAGTTATCATCCATCCAGTTAAAGCAACATATTTTAACTTTCATTTATAAAAAAACATGAAAGATGCCATTGACCGTTCTATCATTGGCACTTAAACAACAATAGCCTGTTGAAAAATGCACATTTTGGATTCTGCCAAGGTAATTCGGCTCCTGACATCGGTGAACCTTGTTTCAAAGGTCCCAGCAGTGCCACACCCAGCCATGGCGTGAGTGTGATTTCCCGTGATATCAATGAAGCGTCAAATACCCCGGAAAGATTGTGAGGCGGCGGGTGAGGTGATATCCATTATTTGTAGTTAGATCAAGCTGGAAAGGAATTGTTATTGTTTTCTAGAACCTGTCGGATCAATCCCAAGGCATCGGTGCAGAAATTCTTGAGGGAAATGTTTGCCACCCAAACATTTTAATTTTCTTCAGCAATGACCTCACTTCCATCATATGGTCAAGCAGAAGAGGGCAAGTTCGCTGACCATTGGACAGTATTCAGACGTAATTCCTCATTTGTGCCCATATGCAAAAATGGCTTGAAAATATGCAGGCTTAGGCAAAAAATACGATGAAACGGTCGGCCATGCAAGAGGCAGGCAATAGCAATTTACAACAAAAGAAAACTTAATCATGTTCCATTGTCAATGCTGATTGCCTTACCAGCTGTATCCTGGGGATAAGCTTCTTTGTGGAGCTTAATTGACCGGCGATGTAAAGGTTGTAGCTATAAAATCACTTCACACACTGGAAACTATGTAGCGAGTAACTCACAGTAAAGCTCCCCAAGGCCTTTTCCCATGTACAGCCATGAGTCAGGACAGTGATGGACAATGCCTGCAAGGCTAAAAATCCATCATGACTGAAGAGGTGTGACGCTATCCAGGATATAATGATAACATCATTATTAATAATAATAATAACAACAATTAGCCCTCTTCTTCAGCATCTTATGCATTGTCTGACCATCGATGTGCAACGGCAGCTTTCCTTTCTGTAAAAAAAATGATGCGCTGCAGCATCTAAGGACATGTCATTCAGCCGCAATTTCCAAGTTCGTGACATAAACCAATTAGATAGGAAAACACAGTAAACGTACGGGAAGACCAGAGCATTCAATTTCCTGTAAAAACAAAAACACAGAGCATCCTGTAATGGGAAAAAAACAAATACCTACATGCTTTTCCATGTGACTGACACCAAATCCTGGAGGTTTGTTCATAGCACAATCTTGTTGTGCGTACACCTCATGGAATGCAATGTTTGAAGATGGATTACCATCACATTCGAAAGCGAAAATATAGTTGGCTACACTTGCCAGTGACGCTCATGTCCTGTGAAGGAACATATCTGAAAATGAAATTAAAGTTGTTGACGTAGAAAAAACATTTCCAATTTTATGTACCTAAATGGTCCAAAATGGGCAAATATATTTGTCAATTTGTGATACGATTAGGCACCATGCAATCATAAATTTGTTTCTGTCGAATTACGGCCGTCTATTCATGCACCAATCGTGAAGCGACCATAATTTCGAGTGAATGGTCTAATTTTGCTGTAATAACGAGGACCGTATGAATTCCATGCAACATGTGACTGTCCACATCTCGCTCAAAAACACACTTGAAATTTTGTAATGAAATCAGCTCGGAAAGAAATGTTAATATTTCGCTTTAAAAGTTATTCGGTTTGGGCTGCATTATTCAAATTTATTTTCTTTGCTTAGTCTAAGTTCTACAATGTGTGCTCATATTAATGCAGAAAAAAAGTTGATTAAGAAACAAACAGGTAAGAAATGAACAGGCAAAAGTATTTGGGAAGATCACGCTTCAGTTAAACAAAATAAAATCACCAGCTCCGACCTTTCTGACGCAGCGAAATAGATATATCACTGTTGAATGGATCGTTTAGAAGCATGGGATCTTGTTATTATTGAATGGAAACATTGGTTACAAAAGCCGACACGTTTTGCTGAATCTCGCTGTAAGCCTCTGGTTTGGCTACAGGTGGAGAATTGCTTCCAGCTCTGTACGCCGCATCTAGCGAAGAATGTGCATATGTTGAGCGGGGGCAGAACCGATTTTGGAAAATTAGTCAAATAATGAGATAATTTAGCTGCAATGTTAATTACGCTAAGCAATACATCTCAGCCTTAATTTAAGAACCGAATTCCAACCCTACGGAGCAGAGAGTTTCCGTTATCTAGTTCTCTTCCTGGAATAAATAATTATGTGTATGTCAGCCTCCTTGAACTGGTAGCCAACATTCGTTTAGACTCCAAGATTGTTCATTGCACATGTCAACATGCTTAACAAGATTTGTGTACCTGCACTCCAAACGCTTTTTTAAAATATTTTTGTGATGTGCAACACTTATCTTTCCTTTTAATCATGATTTTAACCTATGATGTTTAAAGTAGGCGTCCCGAAAGGCAGGGGCAAATCTCCGGAAGGTAACCACGTTTTTCAACTATATTTAGGAAAGCTATTTTCTTTAATAGACAATAAACAGCTTTTCAATTATTACTGTCTATTTCATACATAACTCTTCAACTTTCTCCCCGTTTTTCCACCGGCAGAAATTGTGACCCTATTTTTTCTAATGTGGCAAAGAATGACTGTGCAAAGTGTTTTCAAGTGGGTATGGAAAAAATCTTGAAAACATATTCCACCAGTTATTTGCAAAGAACGTGGAACATGAAGAAAATCATCAATAGCTTCCATGCAATTTGCGTTTGAAAACCTTCAACCATTCTACCTCCCTGGCGCTCAAAGCATTTAAATTGCAATACATTATCCCTGGATGTGTTAAAATACAACTTCTTTAACCTGATACAACAAAATAAGTATCTTTTCCAACAGCTAAAATTCGTGCCGAAGGCATTTAACCATCTTCTCATGGGGAATGTCGCAATCTTCTAACTCTTTATTGCACTTCCGGTCAAATACGTTGGCTGCAAGGTAATCCGCAGCTTCGGCAGCCTAAACTCTGAGATCAAAATCATTATAGCTGCATAGGTTCTGGCATACTTTCCTGCAACATTACAAGGAGCATTACATCCTCCGATCAATATGAAGACTTAACAAGTTGCAATACGCTATTTTATGAATCCGTTTTGTTGTCTAAGCACTATCTTCCTATTCACTACCGCCTTCAGGGGTGTATGCACGTCAGCTCTCAGGAAGTAATAACCATTTAAGAGCGGTGACACTAACCAAACTGTTCTCTCCCCATTGCCTTTGTGATAGTGCATCAACATATATCCGTGGGATATCTGAAATTCTACCAGTCAATATATGTCCTCTTCCAGTCAATTGATACCATTTTCAGTGTCAGGCTCACCTCCAAGTTTGAAGGTATTGACAGTTTTTGAAAGCCCACTTGGTATTCACAAACATAAGTGGTGCATCACGACTAAACATATCAGGGATGTTAACACTGAACCTTGGCTAAGAACACTGATGAAAACATTAAGTATGCGGCAAAACGACTTACTAACATCTTCGCATAAAACATTTCACTTGATATAATATATCTTACTTAAAGAGTCAAAAGACCATGCCTGTTCCACAGTCACCGGCTCCACTAAAATAGCCTTTTATGTGAGATTTGCAAATATGATCATTTAAATCCATATAAGAAGAATCTGTCACTTTCCCTCAATCAAATCCGCACATTTGCTTCAACGGGAACATCAGTTGAAATAAATTAATCAGGTCCTGTTTTAATAAACTCGTTCTGGCTGCTCTTAATTAACTCACATTTGCCAAATATTTGACAACCTTATACCCATCAAAGATAATGCATTTTTTCAAAAAAAAATATTCTCCGCTGTTTTAAAACTGATCAGCTGTATGTAGCAAGAATGTCCTGTGAAACTTTCCTGATTGAAGTTGTCACATGTGATGTTCTCAAATCCTCTGGCATATTCCAGTATCCACAGAAGGTTGGAAGGTTATGGCAATTCTTTCCTTTGAGGCGGCCCACATTTCTCCCTGCAAACCAAGATGCAAGCCCTCCAGGCAGAGCTGGGCATAGACACCGCTCTCAGGGCACCCTTCTTCTTAGTTTTCATGCTATACATTACCTCCACCATCTATCTATTTGCCTGCCTGTCTGTCTGTCTATTTTTCTATGTATGTATACAAGTATGTATGTATGTATCTAACTACCTACCTACTTACCTTTCTATCCGTCTGTATGTCTGTTTGCTTATCTTTCTGTTTATATATCTACAGCTATCGACATTTTCATGCGACCATCTACCATTATCTCGCCATCTATTTATCATTCTATTCACGTATATTTCTGCTATCTATACGTCTATTATTCAGCTGCTCACGACTATTTATCTATCTGTTTACCAATATTTCATTGCTTAGCTTTAACTGTATATTCTCTACCAAACTATCTCCCGTCATTTACATAACTATATCTCTACTAATCAGCTATTTAGCCATCTATAACCTGCATGCATTGGGTCATTTTCTAACGCTACCAGCCCGTCTTGCTTGATCTATTGGTAAATGTATCCACAATTAGTAATCTGCCTATTTTCTCAAATTTATCTCTATCAATTGAGCTATTTCTCTAGGAAGTTGGTTTCATATACCTCTGGATTATAACCCAAATATCTAAATATTTATCTGCATTAACCGAATAAGCAAACTACTTTGATTAATGGAATCCTGAAATAGAAATCGGCAAAGCTGAAATTCTGAACCAGTCTCACAGGATCGGTGTAGAGAGAATTGGTGTTCATGTTTAACGTCCAGGAACTTACATTCCATCTGCAAGACAAATTCGCGAAATTTGAGGTTCCTGCAATCGTACGCTGTGTGTCTATGATAGCGAAACGAGCACTTACATGCTCACTTTCATTGATGCTAATTCATCTGCCAAGCATGCAGAACATTTGGCGATCAGCATAGGAGCAATCAATAGGAAGACATAAATGGATTACTGGCATTGGAAAACAATGGCAGTTTAAAAATATGACAGATATGTGAAAGATCATACGTTGGTAGGGAAAAGCTGGTGATAATTGAAAATTTTAAAGATATTTTACTGATAAATATAAAATACAAGAAAGATGAACTTAAAGGTGCATAAACTCAAATTCTTGAATGTGGAAGAACAAGTCGATAAGTGGTTAAGAAATCAATGCAGCCTATGCAACATTCAGCTTATTTTATTTTCGATGAAAAACGATTCATTTTATGCCCAGAAGTGAACTTCCTCATGACTGTATATTCCACAGCAGCAGTGATGCCGCTTTCTGCTACAATCCATTCATCTTCTATGCCCTATTAATGATTTCCAACACAATATTTGCTCATTTTTCGCTTAACCCTGTGGGGAAATAGTTGTTTATTTGTCTTTGCATGTGTTCCCAACTCATTGTTGCCTCTTTATTTTCAGAACTTCAGGCCCTCCTGGAAAAGACAAGTAAGTGTTAACACCCAGTACCAAAATATGGAGCAACGAAACAAAAGGCCATTGTTGGATTTGGATTAAAATATTTAAGTGAATTTTTCACAATATACAGAAAAGTAAAAGCTGAGTTACAGATGACATGGCTACCCACTGAACGATGTTGGAGAACGTCAATATGAGGTATAACCCGACTAATGCAACATAAATAAAAACATACATGCATACACACAAATGTAGCCCACGTTATTCACTAGCCAGCCACATGTGGAGACATGGAAAAACATGTCGTGAAGGTTTAACAAATTGCTAACTTTTGAGATCAAGGTTGATGAAGAGAGGCATTTCGGCACACCAAAACTTTAGAAAGCCATTGGATGGGAGTTTGGGTTTTGACAGCCGCTGATAACGCATCACTGGAAGAGCAATTAATATTTTTAACGTACAACTGTCTAGTAAATAATTGCTGGGGGGAAAACGTTTTTTCTGGATGAAGCTGGACACCGAGTTAAAAAGTAGGGTGCAAGGTTGACTGTGGTTGAGTATTTTTAAAATCTTTGCGTTGAAGTACCGAGAAGTGGGCTAGCCAAGTGAACACAGTAATGGTTGGTACGGAGTGAATTCAACACATTAGGGCGATTTCAATATTTATTATGATTCTTGGATGATCGCAGGTCTGTAGGAACGTTGGGGTAGACAAGGCCAGAGAAAAGAAAGCAGAATTCCAATAGGAGGTTGAGGTGCAGCAGCGGCTGGAAACGGTTGAAGAAACAAAGCTCAATTTGGGGCCAAACTATATACCAGGCTTGCACACCACACGGTTCTGCCCACGCATTTATTGGGGAAAGGAATTGAGTCACTACCTATTGAATGGATTTGTTTCATGGACATAAATCAATGGTGCTTGTCCCAAAATTTACTTGAGCACATTGTCCGCTACTGAAACCAAGGCAGCGAGTTTGCAA
Source organism: Isurus oxyrinchus (assembly GCA_026770705.1). Lineage (NCBI taxonomy): Eukaryota > Metazoa > Chordata > Chondrichthyes > Lamniformes > Lamnidae > Isurus > Isurus oxyrinchus. The sequence continues at coordinate 6,596,699 of JANJGN010000034.1, forward strand.
ATCAGAAACATTGAAATTTGGAAATGATCGCTGGTGCAGTCAGACTGGGTGTGCTCAGTGTGCATATTGCAACTGTCAAGGTCATTGATGAGTAGCTTGTAGATGATCAACTTGCAGCATGCTAAAAGCACAGACATTCCAATTGGAAACCCACGGAGCAACATTATTCCACGTCCGATGTTTGGATGGCTAAACATAGTGAATCCTGGGTTTCTGAAGTCAAATTTGAACAAACATGAAATGCTCAGAAGGCCTGGCACCATCTGTGGAAATAGAAACTGAACTAACGTTTCAAATCGATGGCCTTTCGCCAGCGATTGGTAATGTTTGACTAGACAAGGAAAAAAATGCCTTATGAAACTATACCTCTTGGTCTTGAGTTCGGTTTAAAAATAACATAAGTTGTTTTATTTCATCTATTTCACAATCAATGTAGTAGACTATGATTCAGAGTTGCTACACATACTGCATTACATTTTCAGAGGAAATGACTCCGAATAAAATCAGTCATCAACCATGGTCTGACCACGCAAGATTATTTCCATGTTTCGAGCAACTCCATGCCTGAATGCTTCCAATTAGTTTTTACCGCTATTATCGCTGACAATGGCAGATGCATCATGCACGCTATGCACATCCAACCCGACGCCACCAGCGATCATATCCAGACTTCAATGCTTTTAATTTGCAAACTCGCTGCCTTAGTTTCAGCAGCGGATAAGCAAAAACGTGTTTTGTTTTCATGTAAGTGTATCCTTTATGGTATTACCATGGTTAATGCATTGAACTCCGAATTGTTTTCACAGTGAAGCATTTGTTTGAGAAAGAGAACGGTAAGCCCTTTTGCTCCTAGTGGTAGACAAGCATCTACAATTTTATCAGGGATTTTATTTATTATTTTAACTTTGTGTTATTGAAGTTGAGGCCCTCATTTTATAAAAATTGGCAGTCAGTATAAATTTGGGTTGCTTTTCATCAACGGCACACATCGAAATTTAGACGATTACACAACATGCCAAACTTATAAAGAAAAGGAAAACTATATCATACTATTCATTACTATCAATTGAATCATTCCGCAACAGCCTACATTACATAGGCTATCTTTCCACGTGAGTACGTCTCAAAGTGCTTCATAGTCAACGTATTTTTATTTAGCGTACATAGAAAACTCATAGATGAAATCTTGGGGAAATGGCAGCTGACATCAGCAGAATCAGCTCCCACAAACATGAATCTAAGAATTACCACTTCAAATGATTACCAAGTGATTTCGTAGTGATGTGGACGTGTACTTTGCGAACATGCTGGTTAGATGTCAAGCGTGCTCCAGCGAAAACTCCAGTTATACTTCAAAGGAGGAAGACTCACATTGTGAACAACCCATATTCACTAAATTTGACTTGAAACAGTCGTTTCAACCACCCCCTCAATGCCAGGCCCACAAACACACACACATTCATATGCATACGTTCATGTACACCAATATGCACACATACTGCTCTCCGAGAACATGTATTCAACAAGTTGCCTCACATTCAGAAGCCACTCATGTTGTTTCAGGGGAGGGAAATCAAGTGATGCAGTGTTGAACGTTACCTAAGCGGCTGGCTGGGAAACATTGAGTTTCTTTTGAGTTTCTAATGTTAGACCTGCCCTATTTACATGACAGGCGGCGCGCCCAAGAGCGTAGACGTTTTCAGGACGACTATGCTGGCCTTTGTTTTAGGAAATTGATGGCATTCAAATGAATCATTTAATCGCTGAACCATTTCTTCACTTGGAAGACAGAATAAAGCTAAAATTTATAATAAAATTCTGACAAATGTAAATCGTGAAGTTTACTTGTCAGAAATTCCTAATAAACTTTCAACCCTTCATGGTTAAATAGCACTAAAGTTTAAATGATGATGATGATAAGATTAATAGTACAAAAACAATAAAACAATATAATAATATAATAATAATATTAATAATAGCCGAATTTACAGAGTTTCCTTTTTTCAGGGTCTATGAATGTGTCCTAATTGCAATGAAGATATTCAAATTTTTTTGAAGAGAAGCTAAATATTCCAATGTTACAAACACCGTAGTCAGCCCACAAAGAATATTGCCTCAGAACCAGCAATTTATTAATAAGCAAGCAATCTGCTGCAGTGTTGTGGAAGAGGAAAAATTAAGTTTGGGCATCGAGAATACCTGGCCTTATTTTTAATATTTTTAAGAAAAACTATAGGTCCACTTGAGATCTCAGAATGAGATTCTGTTTCAATTTTGGCGTTGACGAACAAGAACGTATGATTTGTGAGCATCGATGAGCCGAGCTCTCTTTCAATAAGTTAACGCTGGCTTGCTTGTGGTCTTACTTCCACGTTGCTGTCAGTCTCACATAAGCATTTGCTCCCCAGCAGATATTTTCCTTTCCATATTAGCTTTGACTATATTCATTGACCCAACTCCGGATTAGAATTGCTTAATGAACAATGACTTACTGAGTATGGAATTACAACTCATTAGGGACTGATATGGGAAGCGCCTTTTTAAAAAACGGGGTCCCTCTATGGGAAATACTACTTTCCACTATTCAGGATGTATCAGCAAACATTCGTAAAATCATGGCCTGAATCTCCCGAGGAAAGGCTGACACAGTTCAATTTGCCACTCAGCTACTACTTTCCATGCCATGGTGCTGCTCCATATTTCTGGTTGGCATTCGATAAGGCATCACATAAAAGATTGCTGCAGAAGATACGACACCACTGTATTGTGCTTAATGTATTAGCAAGCATAGAAATTTGACTAAAAAAACAGGAAACAGGATCATGTCAAAATGAAACAATTGTCAAACGGTGAACTATATTTACTGATTTGCCCCAAAAATCAAGTGCTGGGGTCTGTGCTATTTACTATTTATTTTCAGGGCATGGATGGTGGTACAGAGTAAATTGTTGTCAAATTTGCTGTTGGTACACTGATGGATGCAAAATTATCTTTTGCGGAGAATGCAAAGAGCCTTCGACAGATATAAATAGGTTTAGCATGTTGATACAATTTAGCCGATGAAATTTTCTGTGACAAAATTTCCTGTTGGTCATTTTGTCAGGGATAATAGGAATGCCAACATTACTTAAAAAGTGAAAGACTGCAGATTGCTGCGGTACAGAGGGCATAGTGCCCCGTTGTACATGATTTACATGTTAGCATAGAGTGACAGCAAGTAATTAGGCGAACAAGATGCTTTAGTGCAAGGCACATTTCTTACTCCAACTGTGTAAGATATTGATAAGACTGGACCTTGGGTAATGAACACAGTTTAAGTCAAAATACTTAGAGAAGGTATATGAGCCTTTGAAGCACTTCAGTGGGTGTTCAATTGTCAGATAACTGGGGTAAAAGTGCTGCTTCATGAGAACAGCTTGGAAATTATACATTGGTGTTTAGAATAATGGAGTGATATTGCTTAACCATCTTAGATTCTGGGGGTGAATTGGAAATGGGGTGAAGTGAGTTTGAAAGGATTCTTCCTCACCTGGGGAGTATGTAAATATTGGGTGCCCGGCAACTAAAATGGACCTTCAATTTCCGAACGAATTGAGGCAGAATTCCTTTTCTCGAAGAGTCATCAGATTTTTTTGTAATTCTCTTGAACAGGGAGCAGTGGAGGCTTGGCAATTGAATGTATCCAATTATGAGTTGGACCATTTTCCCTGATTGACAAGGGAGACAAGGTTATGTGGAGCAGGCAAGAAAGTGATAGTCAGGCCATAATCAAAGATCCGTTAACTGATCTAGCGGTAGAGCAGACGTGAGTGGCTGATTTGCCTCTTTGTGCTCCTATATTTTACAATTGTACGATCTTATGACATTTGTTCCGTTTTTGAACACGAGTGTCAACATTCTTTTAGACAGTGCACTTACAGGTTCCCTCACAATATCTTATACTTGCATCAGAACACCTTTTCGTCTTCGAAATGCTTCTGTTTATGGATCTTACATACTCATATTTTCGCCAAAACACAATCCCACGAATCCACTGAGTGATGATTCTATGAATTGCTTTCAATGCAGGGTGTCCCTCCAGGAATTAGCAGGCTCATCCTGCAACAATGGTGTATGTGTGCTATTATTATTTTCCAGTAAGTACACACATGTATTCTATCACCCGAATGCATTAAACTCATCAGTTTGACATTCATTTTCAGAAATAAAAGATTTGAAGGACAAGGGTGAGAGACAAAGGAAAAATACAGAACTTAATTTCCACCTTGATTTTTTGATATACATGCTCTGCATGCAACTTTGGCCCTCCGCTTTGACTGTTTGTTCAATTAAGTGAAATGTGTAAAGGATACTTTGATTTTGTCACTGTCCCTAGAATTAGAGAATTTTACATAAAAAACGATCAATCAGTCGTGAGGAGGACCACCTTCTTCAATCGTTGCTTCCTTACTTTGTGTAATTACTGCCGTCTCACACTAAACCTTCTCCATCCAACACGCCAACACTTGCTGACTGATACACTGACAGCCACTTAAACTGGGACTTGATTTTAAAAACTGCCATTGTTGTTTTCAAATTTATCATGGCTTCTCCTCATTATTTCAGCAACATCTTCCTAGCCCTCAACCGTACGAGATATCTGCATGAATGGAATGTTGCCCTCTTTAGAAAGCCCAATTTTAATTGCGCAAAAATTCCAGCCTTTGGCAAGCTTGAGTCTATAATTCCCACATAGGATTCGATGATGATTCCCACTCTTTCCTCATTAAACACGCTGTGCACATAACTTGTCTTTTTTTTCTTATTTCTTTCATGTGCGTTTTGAGGCTTGGTGAAAGAAGAATAGTAGTTCATAACACTCCACTGAAGTGCATTGCGCTGTTTTTTTTACACTAAGGGCTGTAAATGCGGAAAGTTTCTGTCGTTTTTGTTAATATTGTGAATTAATATGAAATGAAGTAATGATATATTTCTTGTATTATTAATTTTATAGAATCTATGCTCCTAAATACATATGCTTTTTTCATAGCTGCCCATGTGGCTGATTCGGCAAAAGGTAAAGCAACTCACAATGCAAAATTAATATCCATACTGAACAAAAGAGCAGAGGAAATCGTTTTTTCTGCTGTGCAAATTGAAATCCTATGTTGCTGTCATGGTCTCCTCGAATACTATTTATTTGTTCTTTTGTCTCTTTCAGGCAGGCAAACAATGCACAATTAATTTATATGCCAAGTTCTCCTTTAAACTTTGCATAATCTATGGCAGGCATTCATCGAGTTCGCAGCTCATTTGAGCGGGTCTGTTATTGTTGTACCACGCTATGAATTCAGTTCCATGGGACTAAGAATCCGTTGACATAACGCAGTTGCCATCTACCATTCTCGCCATAATTAAATTGTTGATGATTGTCATCATCCACGATTCGTTTGTAATGTCTTTTCGATCAAAATATCTTATTTAAATCTTTTGTATGATCTATCTGCTATATTTGGCCACTGACGTCAACGCTAAAATTAGATAAGTTAACTTATGTCCAAATATGAACACAAGCAGGTGAAATTAAGTGTTTAGGGGACCGTAATGGTCATTGGCATTATGACACAACTTGTCTCAATGTCTTTTTATTGTCTTACACGGATCTTGGGCGTCGCTCCCTCGGGCAACATTCATAGCTCAGCGCTAATTGCCCTTGGGGAGGTGCTGGCGAACTATCTTCTTGAAATTCTCCAGTCCATGCATTGTGGGTACACCAGAATGCTATTAGGAAGAGTTTTCCTGGATTTTGACACTGTGGCAGTAAAGGAACAACAATATTGTTATAAGTCACGGCGGTGTATGGCTGCTGCGGAAAACGCAGGTGGGGTTGTCCCCATACATCTGCTGCCATTGTCTTTTTAGGTGGAAGAGTTGACGGATTTGAAAGACAATCACAACAGCATTCTTAGAGTGCAATGTACACCATAGAATCTACTGAATGCAAATCCAAAGCGAATAATTGGAGAAGAAAATGTATACTGATTTCATTTAGTTGCAGAACGAACAAAAGTAGTTACCTTTGTTTCAACTTAATTATCAGTCCCCTAAAGACACCTTTGCATGCATTACACAGCACATTTGAAGGCCCAGTCTTCATCAGCTGCGTGTTTCTCCTTATCCTAACGTTAATCCTGCATGCCTTCTTTCTTTATTAGCAAGTTGTCAATCATTTGCAATTGCTAAAATAATGAAGCTTTCGTGCTTGCATGCCGTATGACCTGGAGAACCTCCAGAAATGGTTTGATCTGCGTAAAATGCTTTTAGCGCCAAATAATTAGCAGGCAATGACCATCTGAAGCAAGAACAAATCTTATTAAACCGCTTGAAGCTCACCAGAATATTACTGCTGATTCCCAGACCATCAACCTCTTGTCATTATACTTGACCACGAATTTAATTTGAGCAACGAATTTGGTGGCTATTAGAGCAGACCAGAGGCTTTGAACTATGCACCGAATAACTCATGCCCTAATGCTCCAGAGCCTTTCCATCATCTTACAGTGGAATATTGTGTGGGCGATTGAAGCCCCTCTTCCTTCCAGGGTGAGTGTAGTTAGAAAAAACATTGAGAAAGCTGGGTTCCAGCGAGAGAAAAAGGAAAAAGTCATTTGATTGGCAGCCTGTCCACCACGCTCATTCGCAGCCTCCACTCCTGGTGCCTAGTGTTCACAATGTGCACCAATTATAAATGCACCAGAGCCACTCTTGAAGTCCCTATCAGCAAAGCTTTTATAATTTGTAAAAGCTTCCTCTTAGCAGGACAAGAACAGCAGAGTGATAGCCACACCACCACCAGTAAAATCCCCCTCAAGGCAGGGGCTGTTCTGCCTCGGAATGACATTGCTGTTCATCCGTTGATGCTGGGTTGACATACGGGAACATCTACCACATGGACCGCCGTGTTTCTAGAACATAGCTGGCCATCTTATCCTCATGAGAAGTTAGGGATGAGATTTTATAGCGATGCTCAGAAGTCATGAATGTATCAATAAAACATTTAACCAAAAGTGAGGGGTGTACATTCGGCCACCCATTGCATGTTCAATCCAGTTCATTGATTAGCCAAATATGATCTATATAAAACAATTAGTTTATTCCTTGTCAGCTGTGGTAAGGGAAAATTTGCTCTTTGCCTAGGTGTGAAGATCAAAATGCTGCACCTGAGTTTCCTCTCGTGGTGCTTTTTGTTGTCAGTGAAATTCCGCCAGTAACAAAGCACCATTTTAAAATTGTGCCTCCACGTTTTAAGCAATGCGCCACCCTTGCCAGCCCGTACAGAAGCTCACTCCTTTACATCGCTGGTACAAGCTTCGCCATATTCTTTATGAACATTTTCATGCAAGATCTTGCCGAGCATTTGCTCCAAGATCTTCAGTTCCTTTGAAATGTAGTTCGAGAAATCTCTGATATGGAGCTTGCAGCTTTGCCAGATCCAAGGGGAATTCCAATAAGAGAACATGTCGCTCTACGCCATCATTACTGACCTGACCAAGGCCGTTCATACGGTCAATCCTGAGGTCTTTTGCTAGGTATTGCAGAAACTCAGCTGCCTTGAGAGAATAATACCATGGGTCCCCAGTTCCATGATAGTATTCTGGCAGGTTTCAGGACTGTGGTGAGTGTGTTGAAATGTCACAAGTCCACAACAGAGTAAAATAGATAAACGTCATACCACTAACGCTCTGCAGTTTTTGTAATCATTACCTACTCCGATGCATTCCGGGCTAGTGACCCTGGTATTAAAGTAGGGTATTGCGTGAATTCGAATCTGCTGGGAATGAGACGATACCTGGAAAAGCACAAGGCCTGCAAATGGCATTGAGGAATTGTAATATTTAAACATGCCATATCTTTGCCTGCTCTCCGAATGAACAATTCAAAGCGTGCAATTCCTTGCTTTTATGCACAGAGCTCACAATTTTACTTTTCAGCTAATAACACAATTTCTACTTCAATGTCTTCATTCAAACTGCCGACAACAACGCTCCCAAGGATTGCATTTCATATAATAACACAAATCTCCATGAAAAGAAAGATTGCACTCATGCCAACGTTGTATTATTTGCCTATTATGTTAAATCTGTTTGCTCCTGATCACCATACTTCCATCAGTATTTGGTTTTTGCTCTTCAATCTGCCGTGATACGACATTATTTTACTTACCTCGATCAAAGCACTCTCAGTTTCTCTTGTCCAAGGAAAATAGTCTCAGATTATTTAATCTGTCTACATAACCGAAGTTATTCACACCAGAAGGATTGCAGTGAATTATTTCTGACTCTGTCCAATACCTAATCATCTTCCCCAAATACTGATGCCCAAAAATGGATGCAACACATTTGAGGCTGAACAAATATTTTCAGTTTCTTTATTGTAACCTTATTGTTCTTTTACTGCCTGTCTCTAATAAGAAATCCTGGTATACTGAATGCTTTACTATTCGCTCTCTCAGGAATTGTTGCTCTCTTCGATTATCCATACATGTATTTACGAAGGTACCTCTTGTCCTGCAAAGCCTTCAGAATTGCTTCTTTTATGGTAGGTTGTCTCTCAGTCATCTTGCTCCTAATAACAAATCTCCTGTGCTTTGAATTTCATGCACCGTGTGTTCGGGGAACTCCAGCAACACGGCCTTTTTGGATTCTGCACTGCCCAACTCACAATTCACAAAGGTTCGATTTATCGGATTATCTTTTCATTTCAAAATCGTGACGACTACGCTCAGTTTTCGCACTTTAGTACAGATTAGGAAGAACAAGTCACTAAATCTCTGAGTAGGTCCACCATAAAACTTCGGCCGGTCCGAAAGAAATGTCCATCTGAGAATATTGTATGCTGCCTGTTACACAACAGGCTTGTGCTCCCTATTAAGAGTGCCCCACTTACTTCAAGAGCGTTCAATTTATCGGAGGCCTGTTGTGTGGCAATTCATAAAATGCATTTTGGAACACTACGTTTACAATTTCAGCTACATGATACTCTTAGCTGCCCTTCACTCAAATCCTTCAGCAAAATACATTAACATAGTTTGCCTGCGTGAAAAAAAAAGCAAAATCGTGGCTCAGTTACCTTAATTGTTTCACAATTGTCCAATTGAACTATAATTTTGATCAGAATTATTTGCCAAAAAACTTTCGATGAAATATGCTATTTAAGAAGCCAGCCTTCCAACTCATGAAGCAGAAGAGCACGCTTTGTGCGGCAATCTGTGGATTGACCTGCACTTGGGGGTATCTGTGGGATAGAGCTATTTACCCTCTGGCCGGAAATTAATCGTATGTAACCGGGAGGTAGTTGGCTGGTGTTGCGGGCATAGTTGGGTATTGTCCACGACTGCATGATGCTTAATCGCCCACTGCAACATCCTCTTCAGCCGTGAGCAGATTTATTGAACCCCAGTCCCGGTAGCAAATCAGTCGCATGGGCTCTCGTTCTTCACTACAGAGAACACTGTCAATCTCACTCACTATGCAGACCCACACTACTACTGCATTCCTTTTTGCTCCATTAATTGAATGCCTACTACTACATGGTTAGTTTTGTCATGCACCCTGCAGCCCTTGGTCTCTCCTAAACAACCTGAGAGAACCTCGAACGTATTGGCTAATTGCAAAGGCTCATACACCTGCACTTCAATATTCTGTGCCCCCTTACATTCCTCACACACCATCGCAGTCCCAGCCTGCTTGTTGCGTCCCTGCATTATTTCCATTTTTCCCCATTTCGTACCATTCCTCCCTTCCCAAATTATGTTACTTACACACACATTGAAAACTTGAGTTTTTATTTTGTTGGCTTACAGTCTGCCTTTTCTTCTTTTTTTTTGCTTCTCATATTGTCTTCCTCTTTCTCCCATCCATAGTCAGCCTGCATCTACGTTGTCAACCTAACCGTTTTGTAAAGTACACATTGTCATCTTAACCTAGAACTTTTCGCCCACCTGCAAGCTCCAGATTTTCTTGTTATACATTTCCCAAAGTTTGGAATGCACCTTTACTTGGCCCAAACCATCTCTTTGTTAAATGTACCTCTTTATTTCATCAACATTTGCGCTATCATGATAATGGTAGTAGTGGGGAAGTTCTATGATTATCTTATAGAGCTCAGAACCCGTTGCAGCTCCTCAGAGGCTGAAGAAGTCCATATAAAAATGCAGCAAGACCCAGAAAATACCTAGGCTTGGGCTGACAATTGGAAAGTAGCATCCACACCAAGCAAATGCTCAGCAATGCCCATCTCCAACAAGGGAGAATATAAACATCGCCCTTGACAGTCAATGGCATTACCATGGTTGAATCCACCACTATAAACGTACTGAGGGTTAACGTTGACCAGAAACTGAAATAGACTAGCCACGCAATTACTGAGGCTACAAGAGCAGGTCAGAAGACAGGAACCTTAAATAGACTAGCCACGCAATTACTAAGGCTACAAGAGCAGGTCAGAAGACAGGAACCTTGCAGCGAGTAACTCACATCCTGACTCCCCAAAGGTTGTCTATCCTATACAAGGTACAAGTCAGTAGTTTGATGAAATTCTGCCGACATGTCTGGATAGCTGCAGTTCCAAAAACACTCAAGAAACCACACAGGATCTAGGACAGAGCAGCCCAATTCATTGGCCTACATTCAACATACATTCCCTCCCTCCACTACCGACGACATTTGGAAGCAATGCGTATAAATTCGTACCGTCTAAAACATGATCTGCAGAAACTCACCAACGCTTCTTAGGCAGCACCCGTTAAATCCACAAACGCTACCATCTAGATGGCCAAGGGCACGATTGGAACACTACCACAGCGAAGTTCTCCTCCAAGCGAATCATCATCCTGATTTGAAAATATATCATCATCACTCCACCGTCGCTGGACCAAAATTCAAAAACTCCCTCCCACCAGCGCTGCCACCGAACCTTCACCACAGGGGTTGCAACGGTTCAAGATAATGCCTCATCACCACCTTTGCAAGGTGCAATTAGTGATGGCTAATAATTGCTAGCCTAGCCAGAGACGGTCACATCCCATTTATCAATAATTAATTTTAAAAAAAACATTAATTCAAGCTTTTGTTGTCCAGATCTATCACACATCACCACCACCCATGTTCCTCCAACGACATCTCACTACTTTGAAGTTGGTTTTGCCCAGTGAAATATATTTTTTTTCCCGTTGATTATTCATTGTCTGTTTTCAATAGCCTAGGCTACACCTTAGGGCAGAATGTTCAATGCTTCTGAAAATGTTCTTCTACTGACATGTGTGCTGCAACGTCAACCTCATTTCCAAAACGCTAAACCATCCGTGACTGCTTTCTCCATGAGCAGAAAACATACTGTAGAATTTTTCCCTGAGCACAAATTATGAATCTTTCATCTCTTGGTTGTGTACAACACATCTGTCCTAGTCCATGTTCGATTACTAAAGTCTCCCATTATAACACAATTAGAGTGTCTCTGTTTACCGATGACTATGCACCGGATCTTGGTTCTGATTTGGACATGGAATTGCTTGTTGAACTTGTGTCCAAGCTATTTGTTGAATATGCCTTGCAATCAGCACGGCGGAATCTGACGCAATGCACCAGTCTGCTCCAGGAACTAATTTATGCAAATATTTCAGCGGATTAATTTGTCTGATCACTGCAGCAGACTGGCTCAAGCTGTCTATAACGATAGCAACAGGCATGCAAGAATTGCTACTACGTTGCAGCCATCTGAAGAATTCGAAGACTAAAGCAAAATACTGTGCATGCTGGGATTCTGAAACAAGAACTAAAATTCCTGGAAAACATCAGCTGTCTGTGGAGAGGAAGACAGGATTAACATTTCGAGTCCATATGCCTCTTCATCAGAAGAATTTGAATGCCATTTTGGGAATTACATCCATTAAGTATTTTCCTCGAATTGAAGAACAGGGGGTGTCACGCCCAGAATTGCTGCAATTGGCGCAAAAAAAGAAAGATATATATTGGAATAATTTCAGAGGTAGTAGGAAAAACGCACGGGGAGGGAAACCCCGGGCAGCAATTCGTCAGAAAATGAGTAGGCTGTGAAACCTGTGTTATTTGCAGCCAAACTATGCGGGTGCAACTCGTTCCTCATCCCCCAGAGGAACCCAGCAAAACACACAGGCTGTGAAGATAGTCTCAATGACCTTGAATTATGCACAAAAATGAAAAAAAGGATCAAAAGGAGCAATGCACAATTATCCATGAATTTTTATGAGCTGATGTGTATTACCCGAACGTCAATTTCCACTCAATGGCTCACAAACATTTTTAAATGTTAGATCATTTACTGTCCTTTTAGAATACCCGGCATTGTGCTGCAGGTACTCACAACTATCAGACTGACCTCGTGATTTCAACTATTTATTCATTCTAAAGCCATCTTCAGCTTTGGTAATCAAGCTTTACCAAGTTGCCAGCTGAATCTCACAAATAATCTATAGAGGTTTTCTTCACAGATATCACAGCAGATTTGGTTAAAAGAAATAGGACATTATTGTTTTTGAAACTTTTAGTCTTTTTGCTCAGCTACATCCGCTGTATTCTGTATAGTCACACAGTAACTGTAACAACATGACACATATTCCTGCTCTCTATTGCTGTACTCAGGCATTCTGAACACGAAAACAGTAACTTACTACATATAATGAATACGATGAGCTGAACAGAAATTCCTATATCAATTACAATGCACAATGATACATGCATATTTAATTGTTTCGTAATTAGTAAACCAGGCCTCTGTTCAACATATCTACAAAAGAAAAACAGTGTATGAAAATATAACATTAAGTAACGTGAAACAAATTGTGTGTCTTTTGTTTTGGGTGCAAGTGGTGACGACTCGTTTAATAATGTGGGAGTGGGTGGTATGGGCTATCGAGCAAGGGAGGAATTAATGTTCTTAGTGAATGATGAGTAGATTCCATAAACCAGGTAACGGCCATGTGTCTCTGGTGATGCGGTCAGTGGAATTAGTCTCTGTCTGGAAATCCCGCTCTTTCTGAACCAAATCGGATTCTCAAACGACCTGATCTCAGTTTTTACCCTATGCTATGGACTCGCTCCTCCACTAATGAACCACATGTAGCCTCTCCCCGCAGCACCCCACCTGTCGCCTACCCTCCTCAACCCAGCAGCCGAAAACGACTTGCCACCACGCCCCCCGCACTCCCACCCCCCTCCAAACCCTTCATGCTCTCAGTCTTAGCACGAGTTAAAACATGAATGCTCTTGCTCAGTTTTCGAAACTCGGTTTTTCAGATCTGAAGGCATTGAAAGCACAGGTCGATGATTTAGGTGGGTCGCTATTCCCTTATGGACCAATTAAATGCATCATGTAAAGCGAAACGTGTATCGAGCTGAGTTATTGAACAATGGGTTTGTGTAAGGTGGAACCAATCACTAAGTTGCAAAATGCCACTGTCAACAGTTTCACCGAAAAACCAAACATTGCCTCTCACTATTCTTTTTTACAGCAACACTGCATTCTTTTTTCTGAAAGTTTCTATTTTAGTTAAATACAACAGCTTCTGAGCTAATGCATTCGAAATCATGTCATGAATTTGCCTTTAGAAGGTCCTTCTATAGTATTTAATGCATTTGTCAGTTTCTCTAAACGTGTGCTTCAGATATTCACACTTTTGTCACTGGAGATAGTCGTCCTAACTCATTTTATCTGAGCACTTAATGTTTTGAAAACATTTTTAAACATATTCCCTTAACATCGTAGAAGGAAAATTCCACATCATGGGGCATTTTCATAAAACTGATATCCTGCATAGTTACTGCAATTTCAAACATCATCATTTTCAGCACTGTATTCCTTAGCATAATGACAACTCGCTGCTAAAAAATTATTGACAGTACTGAGCTCTTTTGCTGCTTTGCTACTTGCATCAAATATATGATTCCTGCTGATTCAAATTCGGTCACTTGGCATCTTCGGTAATATTGAGTCCAGTTCAGAGGCAAGATCCTTCTGCACTGGGATTAGTATGGCTACGTTTGGTATCAGTGTCTTCCTATCAATTTTCGCTGTATTTATGAGATGCCAAGTGCACTGGCCTAATTGTGTCAAAAGCTTTGTCACCATTCAATAATATATATGAAAATGATCGTTAGATTAATTCAACACTATCACTGACAAGCCCATTAACTCGTATACAATGCTTAACGTTGACCTTATTCAATGATGCAACATTACGGATAAACTCATTGTCACTTCCTGTCAGGCGCTCGTCTTCACACAAATCCCTACACAGTTCGATGGCCTTGAATTGTTTAACGATAACAGCGTTATTTTCCTCTCACACGAGCACGCTGCCCTCACACAAACCCTTTCTTCCTTTACTGTTCGACTCTACTGTTCCTAGTCAATTAAATTGCAGGATCATGTCGATTCCATCCCAATGAAAGTAATGCACTTTTCCTCATTATTTGTGCCAATGCCCGACAAACTGGAACACAATGATTTCCGTACTAGCTTGTAAGCCAAGCCTTCAAATCTTTTCTCTTTCAATCTTTACCAATTCAAGAGCACCGCCAGTAAGAGCCAAAATGTTATTCACTTTTTGGTCAATGTCATTTAATTGGCCCCTAGTTCATTAAAGACGCCTAGCTATAATGCCATTCCCTGTTCACTGTGTACCCTTGCTTTCTAGATGATTGACAGCAGTTTCACCATGCAATTCATCCTCAGGGTTTATTCTCCAGATGATCCCTAACACCAGCCTCTAAACACGATTTTGGAGCACCTGGTGGAAGAAACAGAGAACATCCTATGCTGCCTCCCACCTCCAAGGCAGTGATACCAAAGGCACATGACTTTCCCCTGGCACATTAAGCGAGAATTGAAAGACGCACCAAAGTGTTTTTACCATATTGAGCATGTGCCCCACAATTTTCCCCCTCTACATAGATCCGTCAATAACAAAACACTTTGAATTAAGGGCAGAGGACGACTGCCCTTTACGGCTGAATGTGTGGTCCTTTCACTGATCTAGCTCCTGGCCCTATCAATTTATCCCTGACAGTTGGACACGGAGGGGGCTAACTTGGCGCATGTAATTCCGAGCAGTTCAACTGGATCAAGTGCTTATCCCTGCGCTGAATTTCTATGTATTTTTATTTCAGAGAATAAACTCAAAAAGTGTCTGAAAGGTGAGTACCACACTGTTGTGTTCTAATCAATAATTGATGTATAAATTATTCAGTTCATTAAGTTATTCATTGATTATCAAATTGATTCAGCTTTCTTGATATCCTTCATTAAGGATGTTCTTAGCGTTGGTATGGAAGTTGAATAGCAACGATCAGAATGTTTTTTCCTTTAACTCTTTATGTAGCAAAACCGCAGAAGGCACTTCACAGGCCAATTTTTATCCATGATTTGTCAACAGCTGTTTTATCAAAAATGTAAGTTTTATGGTTTCCCTTGCAGAAGGAAAGCGCATTACAAACACTAATTGCTTTAGGAAAGAATTTCAAGGCTTTAAGACACAAGTCACTGAAGACACGGCCACCTGTTATGGAATATTGAACATTATGAATATGCAGGGTGGCGTCTAGTGAATAACATGGATACCTAGTCGGTTTGCTCAGCATTGTTCATTACAAAAATAGACGAGACTACCGAAGGCGATTTTTAGAACTTTCAAAAGTTATAGCTTTACAGACCATACTCCAATCAATTCAGTGAGCACACGAGTTCCAATCTACTAATCGGTCGTTCCTTATGTTTATCATACTTAGTGCTGCTGTGTTTCCCTCTACCAATGTTTTGGTGAATCAACGATGAGTATCTATGAATTATCAAATTGGTGTTGCAGAACATCCCTTTACATTTATGTGCATGTGGCACGTTAAATTCCAGTGTAATCTTTGTGAAGGAGGTCTGTTGACAATATGGTTGAACAATAAAATCAAGTGCACACCAATCAGAATGCTGAAAACACATAAACCTCGAACGTGGAAATGACTAGTTCTGCATTCAATTTCATACACGGGCTGAGCAAATTTGAATATAAATTGCTCCTGCTTGCCAATTTATAAAGATGTTAGGGAAGATAAGTAGACCATTTCGGAGAATACGATCTTCAATGAAGGGAATTGACCCTCCATGCACAAAGTAGGAACACACGTCATCACGTTTACTTCAGTTCAAGTCGGAGTCCAAGAGCATAAATGGCGTTCTTGGAGTAAATGTAGCTTGATTCCTTACTTTAGTTCCGTCACAATCTTTCAGGTTGACTCCAGCAGCAAGATCCTGAGTTCAACCAATTTCAACTGGAGGGATCTGCCTCCCCTTTATCTTATCGTGTCCTACTCGGGAAATAATTGCCTTAACATACACACTTCATAGCAGTTAAGGCAATATTTCTAGTCATATGAGTTTTAGGAATGTCGGGACTTGACTTGTACCTTGCAAATACTAACCAGCATACACCAAGGTCGCGGCTATTCGATGAGGATCTGGAACAGCTTCACCAACAAGCAACAATATCGCCTTAAATTTATGGCTTCACTTGCAAGATCAACATTCGATGCCTAAGCAGCCTTGTTCCTGAGAAGATGCTACTGAATAGCCTTTGGGAAAACGCTGAAAAGTTTGTGGCAAATACTTCACGAGTGTACTGTTAGATAAGGAGGTTGATGCATGATTTTGTTCTACTGACCATGAAGATACAACAATGTAATTCAATCATCATTGTATGAAACGTGAGGGAAATTTTTCCCATTGTGCTCGGTACACTCATTCATTTAGCTGACAGAACTCACGGGGTGGAACTAGATGATGAAGATTCCTTGGCGATATGTTGCAGTGCACATTGTAGATTAAATAAGCCGAAATTTATGGCGCTAACATAGTGGGATGCCCGGCAGAACAGTAATGGCAGATGTGCAGTGTTTTCCTAAATAACTGATCTGAAGGAAATACATTCTTCACTCAACAATTTTGTTACAAATGCCAATAAGTTTGATAACGGTATAGAAAATTAAGTTTATATATTACACCCCTCCCTCTATTAATTAACTGCCCCTTGCGACTGCCAGTAAAAAGAAAATAAACAACCGCTGCTGGCAAGTTAACAATGTTTATCCAATCCATTATTTTGCTACTGTGAGATTTTCATTCCGATGCAGAAAAAAATCAGAAGTCGGCGGATGAGCCAACGATTCACTCTTTTACGTGGCATCATTCCTTAAAGTTGATCTTTTCTTTAAAAATAAGTGAACAAATCTTTCAGGTGATGCTGATGGTGGCGGTATTAATCACCGCAGGAGCCTCTTATATTCTACGCCTGATGAATTATGCTACTGAGGTTGTGATTATGCACTTGGAAAGTAACAGGCGGCGGATACGTCAGCTGGTGCTTTGCTTAAGAGCCAAAACCGTACTTTTTCTTTGAATATCGAGATCCAGGGAGTATCATAATTTAACCAAAACCTAATGGAGACCGCTGTGTTTGTGTTTTTTTTTAAACTGAACGATTTGAAGGGCAGCCAGAAAGATAAAGGTGAGAAAGGTCAAGGTGGATGTTTGCATTTCAACGATGTAGCATTATTGCCCGAATTATAGAAGCATCTAAAGTTTGGATGGTCGCGTGCGTTTGGTCATTTGGTCGAAACTTATAACCCGCCCTAGTTTATCAAGAATAAATTATACTGCTTGTCTGCTGTTGAATCAATTCATTGGTGAAAACAAAAATCAACTTCGCTGGGTGACTGACGTTTAAAGATATTTCTTTGAAGTAAATAGCGTGAATCCCAGGTTGCAGAATTCCTTTTCTATGGAGTGCTGAAATAAGGGGCCTGGTGACTGTATCAATTTGACATAGAGGGCAATGTGCTGATGATGTCACACACAATGTTCAAACAAAAGCAAAAGCATGACAATTTGAATGAGAATTATGATTTAGGCTCTGAATTGGAAAACATAGTCTCGCCTGTAATAACCTGAGGTCATTGACGAGCTTTGGGATGGAAGGGTTAATTTTTCCCGGCACACAGTTACAATGTTCGGGAAAAATAAACATCTGTACTGATGCAATGGGCTCCAATTGAAATGAAATATAACTCGTGTGTTTGTACTATGTATAAAAATGGCAGTGGAAACTGTTTCAAATTAATAAGCTTGTGCTGCTGCAGAAGTCAGGGCGAAGGTGTATATTTACAATACACATAGTCTGACTAATTGAATACACAGTAAATGGGAACACAGATAAGTATAAGAAATAGATGGAACAGCTGACAAGCAATTGATTCGAACACAGAAGATGAGACGAAAAGATTGTGCAACATAAAATTAACTGACAACCGATTAAAAAGAGGGAATTGTGTCTGGACATCACCCATAATGAAACAAGGCCAAGTTAACCAAACATCTGCTGTGAGTAAGCAATCATAGCATACATTACTGAGGGACACTTACAACGAAATAAAAAAGGTAATTAATCGCTGCAAAACATAACATATCGAGAAAATATATTGACAGAAATATGAGGTGGGGCAGTATTCAGAATATAACAATGCCATGAGGCAAAAAAAAAGGATGGTGCTATCCGAAATACCATAATATAATTCATAGTCATCAAAAATAACACGCCATGAAAGAAGAATCACTCTAAGTGTTGATTTTTACAGTGTTTCTAATAACGAATGTAAAGTGGAAGAAGAATTATGCAGGATAGTTAAGGAATTGAGATAAACATTACACTGTAATTATAACAATAATGATAATAATGATAATCGGTCAGGGACTTCAACTGACTCAATATTAATTGGATGGGAAATTCAGGAAAATGGGGCAAGAGTTTGATTTTGTTACCATGTGCACAGGACACCTGGCTATAACTGCATCTAAAAAATCCAACGTTCGCTTACGGATCCAGTAATGGAAAATAAGCAAAACGAACAAGAGTATTAAAAGTAATGAAACAGTCAGGTTTTACTTGGCCATAACACAACAAGCTGCAATATACACGGACTGGTTGCAATTAATGGTCCGTTTCTGTTTCATCTATCATTTGTAATGATTTTAAAATTGCGAGTTCGGTGAAGGATATCTCAATAGCAATTTGAGTCGAGTACTAGGGTACTGTGCATTAATGAAATGAGTTCTAGTGGACTTACGCTTTGCAAGTTATGACTGGCGCACATCATCATTAGCCCTAACTACAACTGCTCTGATATTTGGCAGAAAACCGGCGTCTTAATGTCCTCCAAGTATTATGTTAGGTGACTGATTATCAGTAAGGTTTAATCAGAACACGTATGTTTGCAAGTGTTGCAGATTGGCCACTGTTACTGCTGAAGATGTTTTTGTACACCCGCACCCCGCCCCCCCCCCCCCCACCCCCCTTTATCCGCCCTAGTAACAAAATAAAATGCTAGTATGCTAAATAAAATACTGGAGGTATATGCCCTTGCATTGCAGGCGATCGAACTCAACCGCCTCCTGATAAAGGTGAAGGTGAGGTTTGAAATATATTTACTCACTAGACTTGATGGCACTTGATTATTCCAAGAATTTATCAATTAAATAAATATACAACTTAATAGAGATGCGTTAAGAAGTGTAGCTAACTGCATAGGAATTTATAGTAAAGATGCTGCGTTCACTATCACATATGCGATGCAACTGAGCTGAATTTCAGCTAAAATCCCTTTGAAGGTCTGGGGGAACTACCAGATTCGTGCTAATACCGAAGAGGAACATTTGTCTGTCTTTTGATTTATTGTATCTCGAAGCAAACTTAATCAACTTCAGACATCCAAGAAGTTGAACATATTTAGGCGCTTAAATATGACTGGCTTTTGACATGTAAAACACGCACAAAATTCAGAATTCAATTTAAACAAATTCCCATAGACCGATATATCCCTCTTTCCTCTATCGCATAAAGGGAGATCCGAAGACCATGTCACAAGCATGAGTTAAATATGCAGTCGAGGGCTGCATACATGTTACACAACAAACAGAGCATATTAAAAAGCAACAAATGCAGCACCTTCAATTCTAAGAGAAAATCCAGCCATCCCTTTTGGAATTCAATATCGTTTCCATTGCTGAACTTCTAACTAACAGCATCCCTTTCTATTTACCTGAAACTGAACTAAAGCAGCCAGACAAATTTGGTGGCTCAAGAATGATTTGAGCCTTGGAATTCTGCATTGAGTAACTCACCTCCTGACTCCCCTTTACCTATGAGGAACGATCGTGAGAAGGAGGCTGCAAAACACCCCGTCTTAAATAAATATGAGGTTGAAAATTTACCTCTATGTCTAATCTGCATTGCACAGATGATGATGCAGTTACTTATGTATTAATTCTCGGAATATGTGCATTACCTCACACTGAACATTTAGATAAGCGAAATGAAGGTAGCCTAGTTAACGGCCGTTTAGTGGTAAATGGTACAGCATTGCAAGTTGCTTCTGATGTTGGGGTGTAGCAGTTACACTCACACGTGACATTATCACATAAACTAACAACATAAAGCGCACCTGCATTTAGAAGGCTCTTACATGGTAAGAATGATGCCACGTGAGTTTCAGAATAATACTTCCAGCAGACCGAGCGCAAGGTAGGAAAATGGAAATTAGACTCCCTGATGTCGCAATATGTCTCCCAGCTAAATAAGTACGAATGGTTGTATGCATTTCCGCAATGCAACAGAATGTACATGAAGCTAGTTGTATGAAGTGACGCTAACTGACCTGGTGAAAACTAACAGCATTGTGAAATTTGAGCTGTTGACAATATTTAATATGGAAAGGCATGCAACGCAATGAATGCCAATCTCATCGTACTGCATTGCACATCTTGCAGATTTACAGCTTCTGAGAAAGATTTTAGGTGAAATGTTTTGCAAGTTATTCATTCAAACTATTTATTGGGAATCACCGTCGGTCACTTGAATACTGTTCCAGCAATGGTTGCTTGAAATGCAGCATTTTGGCTAACAACAGAGTTTTTTTTTTCCCAACTGGTGCGTTTCAGGTATATTATGCATTATTCATAATCGGAGAAAAGCATAAACTCTTTGATATTGCAAACGAAAGTCCAATGAACTGCCCTCCTTTTCCAAACCCCAGAGTGATATGAAAGTCATCCAAAAATTTACCTGGCAAAGTTTAACTATTCATCTGACAAACTTAAAAATATTTTCGGTTTAGCTGAAAGTGTTTCTGCAAGGCTGCACAAGATAAATTCTTCCTTAAGATTTCATTTTCCTTGGTAAAATTTAAAGTTAGTTCTGGATATATGATAACTGAAAATACTCTTCCCAAAATGGCGTGGTAGCAGCGAAACTCTGTGCAAATTAACTTTGGGAGAACAAATGCATTTAAAGAGCTCTTAGCACATATGGCCTAATGTTTCATCACAAATATCAGTTTCAACGTGCATCTTCAAAGAGGACTGTTTTTTTGTTTAGCATGGGGTGCATATGGAGAGTTTTCCAGAACTTTGGCAGCTGAAGGCATGAGCAAACTTCGACGCACATGAAGGGAAGTGATGTTAAAACTGCAAACATTGGAGGAGGGCAGGAGTCTTGCAGAGATTTGAAATTAGCTTCCTAATAACGAGATTGAGGCTTTGATAGGTATACACCCAACTGAGGTCTGTTTACACCATGGTGATATATATGCCAGACCTGGAGTGCGCTCACTTCTCGCTTTAGGCGTTTCGATGGGTCTAAATTCACAGTGGGTGACATAAGTAAGAGATCTATGTTATGTCTGCCATGTTAACTCTGCCCAACAGTATCCTAATTATTACGTATCCCGTTAAATCTTCCTTTATCATATAATGTAAGAATTTCGCTACTACCGAATTCAGGCTAATACATCTATATTTCCCTATTTTTTCTCTACCTTTTGAATAAAATATTGGGAAAACATTTTCCTGATGGAATGTTGCAAGAAACATTACTTTGTCTAAATAAGGCTTACAGATGAGGAGCAATACATCTGCCATCGCAGCCTCCACCCCTACCAATACTCTGGGATGTAGGTCATCATCTGCATGGGATATATCGAACTTAAATTTTCTTTCCTAATTTTCCCACTACTCTTTGCTTTGCTAATACCAGTGTTTTGCAGTTTCCTCTTTACAGTAGTCCCTTCAGTCTTTGTTATTTCTGGGAGGATTGATATTTTTGTTCCTAAAGACAGACACAAACTATGTATTTATTTTCTCAGTCATTTCCTTATTCACAAATATAAAGCCTGCTGACTCCGCTTGTAATGGGCACACTTTATCCATGTTTGTTTTTTTTTATATTTTTGTGCTAATCTGTTCCTTTTTGACTGCTACAGTAGCTTTTGACGTCTGATTTAATGTTTTTTTTGCTCGTTTACTCTCACTCAATTTTACATTTGTTAAACATTTTCTTGATTGTGATTTGCAGAATTCTAAAGAGAACCAAAATCTAAAGTGTGTTATTTCCTGGCAGCTTTATACGCCTCTTTCTTTGTTCTAACACAGTCGTGGATATATTTTGTTCCCAACAGTTGGAACATTTTCATTTCTAGATTTGTGTGCATTAAGAGAATGTGTTTTTGTTGTGTGCTATGTATTAGTTATTTAAATGTTACCTACTGCCTGTTTACATTTATGCTTATCATTTTAAATAGTTTCCCAATCTACCATAACCAATTTTCCTTCATACGTTTATAAATTTCCTTGATAAGACTTGACACTAGTCTCCTGTTGAACTACATCACTTTCAAACGTAATGTAAAAATTCTTTCCTAGATGTGCTTGATAACACGTTTATCATATCACCCGTATTCATTGCACAATAATGGATCTGAAATAGCCCCTTCTCTGGGTGATTCCTCAACATGCTGCTTTGGAAAAGTATCTTCTATGCATTCCAAGAGGTTTTCCTCAACATAATCAGTACTAATTCATATTACACAGCCTATATGTGCATGGAAATCTTCCTAAAACACCGATTTAATGATGCTGCAAGTGCTTCTAATATCCTGATATATACGTTCACTTACATCAACGTTGCTGTTGGTTGGCCTATATGTATATATATATATTAAAAATACAGCAATGTTACCTGCCTCACGCTGTTTCTCAGTTTTGCACAAACTGATTATACCTCTTGCTCTTTATAACTAAATGCATCTGTCAATACTGTACTAATATTGTCTTAAATTAAGAGAGCTACCACACCCCATTTCCTTGCTTTCTACCCTTCCTGAATGTCACATAAACTTGAGTGTAAACCTCCCAGCTTTGGTTCTGTTCTAGAGACCTCAGTGTGACGGCGTTAAAGTCACAGCTATAAACTTATGTTTGAGCAGACAATGCATGTCTTTTATTGCAAATTAAGACTTTCTTTTACACTTTTTTGTGGACTCTGGCTCCAAATGCGGGTAAACCCATAATTTTGCAATCACTGTCCATTCATGCCATACACTTGAATGTTGTGAACTAAGTTGTTACGTTTGTCTATGGCCTTGGCGTTTCGTGCTGCCATACTCAATATTAACGTACATGAACCCACTCGACCCCCATATTTAGTTTCAAGCCCTATAGACCACATTTAGTCATTTAGAAATGCCTCCGTCAGGAAGGTAAAAACTCTTGCAATATGTGTGGCATTGATTAAATATGTTCTTTCTATTTAATTTGATTGAATATTGTAACAGAATGGCCATTTACCTCATCATGGCACTTGATCAAACTGCTGATGCACCGCCAGCTGAGCAGATATGGGTTGTGGCTTTAAAGCTTTGATAAGTTATGATTCAGAATTTCCCAGGGTACTGTATAGACAGCTGTGCGAAAATATATGGGTTGGTATTGATTCTTCGGCCCTTGGCCCAATTTCTCAACGGCATTAATATTGCCCTGATATTTACATTCTAAAATATAACATAGGCCCTTGTCCAATCCACCGGTATTGAAATTGTGAAGCTGGCGAGGAAAATGCGGAGGGACAGGCTCTTAAACTTTTGCATGCATTATTGGGTTCGAAGTGAATTGGTGAAGTGGTTCAACGTGCGTAAAGTTAATTTTGTTGACTGTTCGTGGCCGTTCCTTAAATTTAGTCCGATGAGCAATATAAATCAGTAGCTGATGTGTGGTTTGACGGGCGGAATACAACGATGCTGCTATTTTGTATCTCAGGCCATTACAAACAATAGAGCCAATAGAGTAAGATTCCCATCTCCCCCAAGCCCATCTTTTCTCTGCATAATAAAACGCAATGACTGGTGGCAATTCTGTCATAACAATCGGAATACTTATTAAACCTTCCTCGCAATGTCATGCATATACAGACATTATGGGAAGAATGATGAGTGAGGACAATGAAGAGTTGGCTATTGCAAATTTCACATCTACTATTACCGGCAATGGATAGAACGTGCAGAGAATGGTTTAACTTTGTGACTATTTTTTTTACTAACGTAGCATTATTTTAAGGAGGAGTACTTAATAAAAATGTGATTGTGAACTGAATATTAAGTTCTGGAATAAATAACGTGACCCTTTTCGAGAGATCATATCTTATCTTAAAGAACTGGAAAAAACAAAGACACTGTTGAACGACACAGGTAAGATAAATACACAAAGGCATTAAAGTTAATAGTACTTCAATTAAAGATGAGACTTTAGTCCTACGCATCTTCTTTCAGGCCCAGGTGATGTTGGGGGCACTTTACGGAACATAGGCACTATGCCAAAGTTAGAATTTCTCCAAAATCCCCCTAAGTAATTGAATATTTGAGTGAATTCCTGTTCCATAACTAAATTATTGAGGTTTCATCAAGTCTCCAAGGCTGAAAAATTATTGTGGAGGCTGAATATTCCCTGTGGTGATATAAATGTTCTCTAAATTCAATGGAACTGAACATACAGCGTACATTCCCACATTTTGGTCATATTGCCAGGTTATTATTGGTGCACAATTTCAATTTAATCCTGAGGACATTTTTTTCTCAATTTGGTTAAAAATATCATGTTTACATCACATTTCCTCTCATATTTATGAATTTAGGAAGTATGAATTCAAGGTGAATTATCATGATAACCAAGTAATTTGGAGCATTATTCTTCAAATTTGTCAAGTCCTAAGTAACAAAGCTAAATAGAATACTTTGTAGGAATAAATCCGATTTCTTGTCAATAATATTGTTATTGATGTAAAAACATACAGTTATGGATATTAACAAGAATGATCGATTATAACTATTAATAATTAAATCATATATTATAATATCGATATTTATGTTTTTCCCTTGTTATTGAGATTACATTTTGTAACATTTTCAGAGATAAAGCTCAGGAACTGCGAAAAAGGTAGATGATGATAAAAATTGAACAGTGATTTCTGATCTATTTTGAGAAACTGAATGTCTTCCTCCTGATCAGCCTAACTCTTTTTAACATCTATATTCGTAGCTCTTAAGGAAAAGTGCAATAACTATGGTGAGTGATGATAACTAAGCAGCTTGTGCTGCGCTAGTATTGGGCAACATTGAGATAATGATTGTGATAGCTCACCGGGGTTATAGTATGCCAAAGGTGACGGTCCATTTTTCACATTATTTTTCATTAATTCATCGAACGTCGGCGACGTTGCATAGGGTGGAACTTATTTCCCATTCCTAGTTGCCCTTGAAGACGCAATGCTTTACTGCCTTTTGAAATACTGAAGTCCATGTGGTGAAGTTCAAGCAGTCAAGGCGGTGTCTGAATTGGAGGGGAACTTGCAGGTGATGTTGTTCCCGTGCAGCCACTCCCTTTGTCCTTCTCGGTCGAAAAGGTCGCCGGTTTTATCGGCATTGTGGAATGGGCATTGTTAAGCTGCTGAGGTGCATCTTATAGATGATACACACTGTGCATGGGTGGTGGAAGGATTCTATGTTTAAGTTAACGGGTGGAGAGCCAGTGAAGTGTGCTATTATGTCTTGAAGGGTCCTCGGCTTCTTCGACGTTTTGGAGCTTAATATCCAGGAAAATGACGATTATTCCGCCATACACCTGATTGTGCCTTGTAGATGGTGGACAATGTTGACTTGCTTTCCACATAATGAAGCTTATGACCTGCTCTTGTAGCAAACTCTTATTGCACTTTATGTGCTACTTATAGTGAGGTACACTTCTCACACTCAATCTGTTTTCTTTGGGTACCTTGCGTCCAGAGACAGAACACACCTATGTTTCCTTCACTACCGCTCTAAAGCAATGTTACATTTACCTGCATTTTCTTTTGCTCTAGTTTTCCCTTCTTTTCACTTTGTGCAAACCCTGCAATAGAATTGTTTGTATGATATTATTTGGCCATGTTTCAACTGCACTTTTGCATCCGTACTGCCACCACTTGTGAATATTTTACCGAATGATTCCTCTAATCACTTTCATGTGCGCGCTTCAGTGCACCAGCTTAACATTCTCATTTTACTTACATCTGACTTGCCTCATCTCGCAGCTGCGAAGCACCCACACAAAGTTACAACACAAATACGATGAGAAGGCTGTTGCCACAGAAATATGTTAGAACATAAACCTCAAGCTACGTTTCCACTGACTGGGCATCTCAGTATAAGCTCTGTAAGTGTCAGAGAGTTGAAGGAAATGTTGTGGCAAGCCATACGATGAATAACTTTAATGGGTAACCATTACCCAACCTATCTGGTGAGATGATGCCGAACGGAAACTCAAAGAAACATTCCAAGAGGTTGAGAATAAATTGGATGAAGCAGATATATTGGGGGATTAGAGATGATAATTGGATGAGTTATAGTAAAATACAAGCACGTTGTAAATCTGATCAGCAATCTATATCCGGGCTCGACAACATCCAACATACAATGAGCTTAGTACTAATTTCAAACATACCCTACCAATCAGCAGATTTCTGAGCATTGCTCCGTTCCAGTCACTGAACACCAAAGTAAAGCCAACACAATTTGCAAACCGAAATCATATATTAAGTAATGATTTATTTTGTAATTACCAGTACTCTGCATGGCATAATGTCTTTGCCTCTTCCGGTACTCTTAGGCCATCTATCCTATTCGCCGCAAAGTCATTGGACAGATGCAACTGGCACATGAGAGTGACCTCGAAATCTATGAGAGCAGAAGTCCCAGATACTGTCTGTACCATCTTGATCTGGGTTTCCAAAGCCTTGACTGTCTTGAAAGTTTACACGAAAGCCATTGGTAGGGTGGGGACTGTGGGTATGAATTTTCATCAGAAGACAAAAGAACAGCTGTGTGCTGCATGAGATAAAAAAGCATATCTATTAAAAATGGTTTAATTATTGTGAAAAGTAGCTTTCATAATAATACTTGTTAGGCAAGGCCACATGATATTTAGTAGCCATTAGAAGAGTAGCCCGGACTACCTCAGCAGCCAGGGTAGAGATAGACTGGAATTGAAAGTGCACATGTAGTTGCTGCTGATACTTTTTAAATAAACTTATTGTTACATCTAATAAGTATCTGCAGATCAACTCTATCATTAATATCACAACTCAGACGTCCTACAACAAACTGGCAAGGACGGTGAAACAGGATTGAACAGAAGAAATCGAGTTATAAAAAACACAGCACTGCACCTCACACAGTGATTGAAAGTAGCAAACTCCATTAGAATGGAAGCAATTATCCTCTCTAAAAATGCAACAATTTGGAAAATTGACCCTTCTGAAAATACCACAGGTGCTTGGTCTCAATACATAGAGTGCCTCACATTCTTTTTTCAAGATAATTAGATTGCGGGGTAAGAGAATGCGTATGTGGCCATCTTGGGTGCTTACGGATGCTAAAGCTATAGGCTGATTCGAAGGTTTACAGCAGCAAGTGCCCCAGATTCGAAGAATTCTGATGAATTCATGGACCACGTGATTGTTCATTTTCAACCAAAGCCCTCAGTTGCGATGTACTTGTTCGGGTTTACTGAGCGAAATAGAGTCCTGGGTGAGACAATTGTATGCCTCATGGCATATTTTAAGCAGCGGACAAAACATTCTGAGTTCAACTCCGAATTACATGCTCGGTGGTCGTTTCAGATGTGGTGTGAAAGAGGAAAATTATTAAGAAAAGATAGTGAATAGTGAATCTCGATTTCAAGGAGGTGTTGGAGGCAGCTCTGGCCATAGAAAGCGCAGGGAGAGCTTCGAATCCAAGACACTTCACGCAAAATGACATTATCCTTCATATCGGACAGGAAACCTCAGTTGAAAGATTCTGTCAAAAAGCTGGAAAGAGCCCCCTGTTTCCGATGAATGAAGAAATATGGCTTAACAGTGAAATTTAAGAATAATTCTAATAGAGCTGAAAACAATCAGACTTTTAGCAAATAATCATTAAAAATAAACATCAAAAGCGGCTATTGCCATGGAAATTGACATTAGGTGAGGCAGTGCAGTGAACTTCAAGTAGGCTAGTAAACAAATGGAGAAACGCAATGAACCTGTCATGCAGAAGAGCCTGTAACAGCAAATTCAGACATATACTCGTTGTTCAATCTGAAAGCTGAAAGGGCAAGACCAATTATTGTTGCGGTGAAAATAAACGTTAAACTTGTTAGAATAGCAGTGTACACGGAGGCTTTCACTATAGTAAGTTGAGTACAAAGCCTTCAGATATTTGAATAATAGGGAACATCAATTTACTTTAGAAGAAACACAAACCAAGCTGAGAACATATACAGTTGAACACGTTTCTGTAAAATACACAAGCAGAGTAACTGTCCATTACAGGAGCCAATCGGCAAAACTATGCATGATGGTGGTAGCAGGTAAAGGGTCAAACCTCCTGGGGCGAAATTGGTTAAAGGGGATTAAGTTAGTTTGGGCTGTTTACATTTTCCAGTTGAGCGCCAGTGAGTTACCAGAGTTACTTAACCATGCACCATAACATTTAAGGACAAAGTAGGGAACATCCAGGGCCTGAAATCCAAGTTTCATGTGGTTCCGGATGGAACCCCTGACTTCACGAAATTGAGACTGCTGCCATACGGCCTGCAAGAAAAATATGTTATTGTATTTAACAGAATAGAGAAACTGGGCGTAACACAAACTGTTCAGCTCTCAGGATGTGCAGCACCCAGAGTTCCCGTTCGCAAGCCCGACCATGATGCCCGAGTGGGTGCAAACTACGAAATGAAGGTTAAAGTAGCTTATCTAGACATGCACGCCATTCCAAAAATAGAAGACCGGAATGGCAATCTTGTAGGAGGTACAAAGCATAGAGATCTTTACGTGAGTCACGCTTATCAATGGCTATAAATGCGTAATGCCTCTTGGTAAGTTGTCACAATTAATATCCAAAAAGTGTTGTACCAATATAAATGATGGCCTTTTGATGTCTATTCCGCTTGTGCTATCATTAAGAGAACAATGAAAAGCTTTCTGCAGGGGCTGCTCTGGATTGAAGCCTATTTAAATGATGCATTTCTTGGAGGGTTCATTTAAATATAACATTTGGTATACTCAGAAAAAGTCTAAAACGTTCTTTTGCAAAATGGAGTAGATTTAATGAAGGAAAAGTCCGCGGTCCATGCGAGTTACTTAATTTCCTTGGATGACTGGGTAGATTCACAGTGCCCCCACTCCATTGAGGAAAAAGCGACAATCAAAAGAGAGACATCTGTGCCAAAGATCGCCGCAGAGCTCAAATCATTCCTAGGAATGAACAAATATTATGGTTGGTCCTTACCCAACTTGCTCCTGCCCTTGCATTCTCTACTGAAAAACAACCAACCTTGGTCTTCAGATGCACCCTGGAAAGAATCTTTGAGAAAGGTGAAATCATTGTTGCACTTAGCAAATAAATTAGTTTATTAAGACCAGGTGAAAGAATTGGTGCTTATATGTGGCTCCTCTCCCTACAGAATGATAGCAGTGCTATCTTATCTGATGGACAACGGCACAGAGCGGCCAATGGGTTGCATATCAAGAATGGTCACTACAGTAGAAAAAGTTTACTCGCAAATAGAACAAAAAATGCCTGCCCATCATCATTTTTGCCAAGACGTTTCACCAGCACTTAGACACCCGCCATTTTACAAGGGCTGCTTAGTGAGGACAAGGCTCTACCACCCATCGCCAAATCAAGAATTCAAACACGTGCTTTAATGTGCTTTAATTGTGGGAGCACACAAATACAGGTACATACAAAGATCTGTCAATCAAATCGCAATCGCCAATGCCCTTAACGTTTTAGATTTGCAAGAAAATGATGAGCATGTCCAAGTTCCAAATTAAATTGTTTAATGTTAAATTCATTACCGTCCCCGCAGGTATGTCCTTGACTGAATCAGAGACTACAAAAGTCAGAACCCAGTGCACTGTCAAATACGAAACTATGTTTTACATGCTTGGCACAAGGGCCCATAACAGAATAAATGAAACTATACTTCAAGAGAAGAAAGGAAATAGACAGCCAGGATGTCATGTTATTGTGGGCAACAGTAGTTGATCTAAAGGGAAGCGGGATACTTTTAGTTGAACTAATGGCGCCCATCCAGGAATTAACCTGTTGAAGAGCACAGAACGTAACTCCCTATGGTGGCCTTCAATTGATGGCAAAATAAAGGCAGTAAAGCACTGTGTGCAATGTCAACAACTGCAAAAATTGACAGTGACAGCTCCATTTCATCCATGGGAGAGGCGAGGTAGAGCCTGGTTGTGGTTACATATTGACCATGTTGGACCTTTCAGGGAAAAAATGTTCACTGTTGATACACATTCAAAATCCTTGGACTATATGAGGTGAAGTCACCAATGTCGGCTGCTACACGCGACAAACTTCGACAGCGTTCTGAAATTCAGGGACTATCAGGACTCGTAATTTGCAATAACATGACAGCATTTACACGTTCTGACTTTCAACAGTTAATCAGGCACATCGTTATAACTCCAGGCTGATCGCTATAACTCACGTGAAAACTGCAACATACCACCTTTCCTCAAACAGACTGGCTGAAAGGGTGGTTCAAACGTCCAAACAGGCATTAAAAATTTAACTTGCAATTCCTTGAAAACGAAGCTGGCACAATTTAGTTTCCATTACTGGAATATTCCTCATAAAACAACAGATGTCTCTCCTGCAGAGTAACTGTTGAAACGCCATCTCATGACGAATTGAGCTTAATGATGTGGAATTTAGACAGCAAAGTGGAGTGCAGCTAGGAAAGCCAGAAAACCTAATAACACATGTATTGTCATGAAACGAAATTTAGCGTGGCAGAGCCAGCAGAGATGAAAAGCCTCAGGAATGAACCAAAGTGCTAATCGGGTGAAATAGGTGTTGCAACTGGCCTTTATCTTACCATATGGAGATAGAAAGCTGGATCGTTTGTAAACATGTGGGCCATTTAAGGAAGGGACAAATCACCAAGATTTGGTTCCACCAATGATCATGGGCGGGTTAGCTTTTCCTGTTGAGAATATTCAGCCGAGCACTGACATGCCGAAAGTTCCTGAAAGAGTAGATCAGTTCAGAACTACAAGTGCCTACTGAAGCACCTGATGTTCAGGCAACTCCTGAAAGGGAGGCGCCTTACAAGGGAACTGTAATTATGAGCTGAAACGTTCCACAACTTCGAGGAAACCACCGGAAAGGCTGGACTTGTAGATTCCGTTCCCAGTGTAAATTATATGTTGCCATGAAAAATATGTATTTTTCAATATACAGACGAATTAAAGGGAGAAGGAAGTGAAAAGTATCACTTTTAGTGCATAATGCACTTTTAAGAATAGCACTTGTTATCCAACATTCCATGATCTATATTAATGATTAGGATAGTAGTTCGGGCTACCTTTGCAGCCAGTGTGGAGAAAGAGTTGGATTTGAAAGCACACGTGTAATTGGTGCTGAATATATTGCAAATAAACTTAATGTTCCCACCTAAAAAGCGTCTGCAGAGGAATTTTATCATTCATAGCACAACCGCACCAACCTGTAACACCATTGTATTTGGTGCAATGCTTCAGCAATCCGACTGCAATGCTGGGATGTCCAGGCATCAGTTCTAAACACTGCCATAAAGATACAGTGTTGTAGCAGCCTGAGATTACACGGCATCAAAGGACTTCTATTAGATCACTTGTAATTGTTGGAAACGCTTGGTGCTGAAATCAAAGCTGAAGTTTCGGCCACTAGATGCTGCATCACGATTGCTTGTTCACATCGTCTAAT
The DNA here is from genome assembly GCA_026770705.1 of Isurus oxyrinchus. Taxonomy (NCBI): domain Eukaryota; kingdom Metazoa; phylum Chordata; class Chondrichthyes; order Lamniformes; family Lamnidae; genus Isurus; species Isurus oxyrinchus. The sequence goes on from JANJGN010000034.1 coordinate 6,628,927, forward strand.
GTAGCAGTCCCCCTTTCACCAATAGTAAATAATGGGTTTGCACTCCACGAATTTCCCCAAGCCTTGTTTTTGCTGCACATAGCATCTTACATGGCATTGTTTGTAGTAGGATTTCAAATCATTCTTCTGCAGCAGAATTCATGATTATTTCGGCAGCCAGCCAGCTTTCTCGTGCAGTATCCTTCTGCCACTACCAAGGCTGCATGCCACATCATCGACATACTCTCCCTCGTTTACCCTCTCACCAATCACAAACACAGACAAACGCAGACACTGACACACACTGGCACACACTTGTCCATGTTCAATTGTACCCAGTCTCTGGCCAGGTGACTGTTCTTTCACAACCGCACCCTTCAAAGAAGGCGCTGTTCAATATGTGACATTGGGATGGTGCAACTGATTAACTTATTCTTTCCTCTGTGCATGTTTATTTTTTTACGTCCAGTGAATGAGAAGAACAATTATTTAGAATCCACAAACGTACAATAACAAAACCGAAATAATTTGTGTGCTGGGTGGAGATCAGTGCAGACAAGCATGGAAGGAAAGCATGTTCAAACATTTCAGGTACAATATATTGGCGGATGAGAGGTGGGTGGAATTAGAGAAAGATAAATATTGTTCTTGATACCATCATGATCACAGACACACTTCCTTTGGAAGACCAGTGTAATTTCTTGCAAGGCGTATAAACCTGCAGGCATGATTATCCCCCACCCCTCCCCACACTGCTCACCTCCCAGCAAGTCAGTTAATTACAGCTTCCTATTGTTATGATGTGCCTTCTCCTTATTCGCAAAGGTGAATTCTATCAATATGTGTTGTGAATGATTTCCCTATTCCGGGCTCTGTGGTTGAATAGATGTCATTGCACGTGTGTGCTATGCAAAATTGGTATATGGTTTACGGCTACACTCATGACATGAATATGCCACAAGCGTTAAGAATGGTATGGTTCAGTCGTTCTTATTGGCGGTTGCTAGTGGATGGATCATTATTGTTGCCATGAACTGAGCAGTGGAACTGGCTGCTTTTATCCTTTCTAGGATATGGCAATCGCTAATGAATTCACCAATCTGGACCTCTCTTGTGAGATAATTAGCCGATCTTTTTATTGTGCTTCCAGTTTATTGCACTATACTGTTCCCGCAGGCCTGGGCTGCTATATCTTTTCCACTGCCAGCTGAGCATCATTCTAGATGCCCTCGAGCTCAGTAATTCTTTGAGTTCATTCCCTGTCATGGGAAGCTTTGCTGAGGTTTTAACTGCAAATGCATTTGCTTAATCAATATAGAATGAACCTGGACGTTCAGAATTGTAACTTGTCATTAAGCAGAGTTCAGCAAGCGCATTTTCGTGTCCCCTGTTTGGCTGTGCAACAAATGACCAGGGCTGGGATTGCTGGTTGCACGCAATAACCTTTCATCTAAAATAAATGAAATCATTGTATTTTTTGACTAACAATAAGTATGCATTAAGGTTAATCATGGGCAGATTTTATTTTATATTTCGCCATTATAATATTTTAGCGGTAGGTTTTAAGAAGCCTTCTTTGTGTAAATTGGAATGTGAGATTTTGGAACGTTTGCTCATGACAGCACATTGTTCAGTACAACGCATAACTCTTCAGACATTGGAACCGTCCATGCCATTTGCAGCAGCACCTCGACAACATTCAGGTGTGAGATGATAAGTGCCAAAAGACATTTACTGCACACAAATGTCAAGCAATGAACATTATCAAGAAAGATAATCTTCCTGCTACTCCTTCGCAATCAATATCATTACGATATCCCATTATCAACCGGCCGGGAACTGACATCACTAAAGCTCCATTTCTGAATAAGATGAGATAATTCACTTTGACCAAAGCTAACCTTGATCACACATATCAAAAGTGTAACTGCACACGCAGGTAAGAGGCTGAAAATTCTGTGCCACGTAAGTGATCATTCCCTTCAGGAATTGTGTTCATAATGCCAATGCATAATTCAGCAGTATGGTGACATCTCCATTTGCCTTGCTGCGCGTTATTCCAACAAAGCTGAAAAAGCTCGACAACAACAAAAGCAAACCATCCCCTCTGATGGTCATCATCCATCACTTAAAAACTCATGGACTCGACCACCGACAGGCAATGCCAACAGTGTGCACCGTGTACAAAATGAAAGTACAGAATTGCTCAAGACGAGTTGGAGTGAACAATGAAAGTGCATGACATCTACCATAGGAAAACAGAATGTCTGTAGCACAGACGTAGGTCATTCAGCCCTTCTTGTTTCAGACAATTTGTCTTGTTCCATTCTTCTGCTTTCTACAAGCAGTAGGGCACAATCTTCATTTAAAAAAAAAACAATCAGGTTCCTTCTTTAATAACTCAGCTGAGCCTCCTTCACCAAACTGTCAGGCAGCAAATTCCAGATCCCATTAATTCGCTGCGTGAAGTTATTCTTCATTATTTCTCCTTTACTTCTTTTTTCAATTATCTTAAACCTGTGCCCTTTTGTTTCCCTCCTTTGCACCAATTGTAACATTATTTTCGCTATCCACTGTGTCCAGAAACCTCCTGATATTGAATAGCCTCTCATTCACATACTCTTCTTGATAAACAATATAAGCTTATGTCAACTATCCGTGTGATGCATGTTTGCAATTTTTATGTCCGGTTTAATGCCTGCACAAATTTCGTGAATTTTTTTGAACATAAATAGACGCAGTGCCCTAGTGAAGGGCCAGCCAGTTTTATGCAACGTCACTGTAACAATTTTATTTTCGTTTCAGAGATGCCCCTATGAATAAAGCTTGAGAAGTTATGACATTTATTAACTACTCAACCTGCCCTGCCAAATTCAATGATTTATGCGCACATCATATTGTATAACCTCTATGTCTGCACCGAAGGTATAATTATATCATATATTTTCTATATTCTCTTTGCTTTATTTATACTAACAAGAATGACTTCACATATGGTGCATGCAATTTTATTGGCCACTTGTTCCCCTATTCCACCAACCTGCCTATATAATGTTTAAGTTGACACATGACAATGCTTACAAGATTCATATTATCCACACATTTTGAGATTCTACCAAGGTCACCAAATTATTACTAAATTGCATATTTCAGGAGGAGCAAGGGATTTAACTCAGGATCCCAGACTGTTTTTTTTTTATCTGAAAATCCCTCTCCCTCTCTCATTTCTAAAAATAAAGTCGGTTATCATTCATTAAACACTACGGCTTGTTTCCTGCCACTCAATTTCGTACTAATCTTGCTATTTTCACTTTTAATGCATAAATTGTAAGTCCGGGCCACAAAGATTAAGCTGGCTGGACCGACATTCCTGCTGTTGCCTGCACAGCATTTGATTTGAACAGGTGTGCAAGTTTGCAAATCCTTATCCCCTGGCACCAAGTTTCATTGTAAGACATACTGTGAAGCTAAATCCAAATCCTCCCCAATTTCCACTGTAACGTTCCTTGGCAACTTTAGATGTATCCCATACGGTCCAATTGCCATATGAGCTGTAAGCACACACAGCCGATCTAAAATATCTTCCTCATCAGTTTGAAACTTGTAAAGTGTCTGGACCGCTTTCACTTTCACCATGAAGTACATTGCATCTTGTTCATTTCGAAGGAGAAACGCAAAGTTTTGTACCTCAGGCAAGGCCCCTGTTTCTATTCGTTTTCGTGTCCAATCAGTTTTTCTTTTCTCTGATCAGTTTCAATGCTCATTTACATGCATTCTACAAGTTATAGCTTAACTCAAAATATTTTTCTTCCGTTTTAAATAGTTACTGGGCTGCTTTAATTCTCTCTTTTTGTATATATTATATATTTATTATTTTCATGTCCCCTATGAACATTCGACATTCAGCCTGCTTTTAAGTTTTTATGTGCTCCTTATACCTATAAATGCACACTTTTCCTTCTTTATCTCAATCTGCATCTGTTTTATCTTCTTGGATTTCAGGCTTTGTTTGCAATGCTTTTCATTTAATGCAAAGATATTTTGTCTCTGCCATAAATAATTCTTTTCGAAATGAAGCCCATTGTTCCGATAGTGCTTGGCCCGCCAGTTTCAAAGGGCATGAATTACAGACACATCAGATAATAGACACCTATAAGTTTGCTTCAAAGCCACGCACCACCCTGCGTAGCAACAATATCAAACATCATTCACTGTCGCTGTATCAAAATATTTGTCCTCGCTTTCTAATAACAGTGTGGGTGTTGTCCATCTGCACTAAGAGGACTGCAGGTTTCAGTAGGCGACTCACGGCCATTGTTTTATGGGCAATTAGCAATGGTCAGCGTACTAAGACCTCACTGAGGACATGTATCTCCCATGAGAGGGAAACAGTAAAATAAAAACTTCAGAAAAGTCTCACGGCGCCTTTGATCCAGAAATTGGTGTGTCAAATTAAAAGGTACTAACATCCAGTGCAGTACTGAATAAAGTGCTTAACCACTGCAAGAGCCAACTTTTAGATTTCACGTTGAATCGAAGGGCTGTCTCCACTCTCTCAGGTCGCATTAAAAGGTTGCAGAGCGGGATTTTAAAGTAGAGAATGACAGTTGTCACGGTCAATATGCATGCCTTGGAAAAATTGCAGCCGGAATGTATTACCTGTTTGTAATAACTGAAAGTCGTAGGTTCTGCAATTGTGCAATGGATCCATTTTAAGTGTTCCTGATTTTTTGTAGTTTTGTTAGGGAGGCCTCTCTGTCGTGAATAGTCTTTTAGAAACGCAAGCCTTCATTTATCCTTTACATTTAACATGTATAGGGACAGTAGTACATAAGACACTGCTTGAAACGAGCGTTGTCAAAGGAACTCGTTTTCGACAAGAATTCCAAAAAAATATGTCATTCAAATAAAAGTAGACAGTCGGCTAAGATTAATTTGTTAATGAGAAGGCTGGAGAATGCACTTTCAGAAATGTCAACTTTTCCAAATGTTGAGGACTGCAAACATCAGAAACACAAAAATTTTTCTTGATTGCACGGATTTAATTTAAAAAATTATTTGTTTTGCTTTTTTGGTTCTCAGAATTGGACAAACTGAAGGGAGTTCTCAGCGATACAGGTGGGGTAATTAAATTAATTTACTATTTCAGAAATCAGTTGTTCTCATTGACCGGTACCTTGCAAAGAACTAACTGTCAAATAACATAAACCCTCATCCACATTCAATTTCACCATTAACATCATTGAAATCCATTACCTCAATACAAGTGAGTAATAATAGACTTGACAACATGTGAATGCCGTGGTACAGTTCATTTAACAAAATGCTTCAATCCAACTGAACACACCTGGAAATTAGAGGCCAAGGATCAGTCAAAACCTCTGCAAAACACTATCACACCAAGTACTCACACGTAGAAATCTTCAGGTTTTCTGGTAGCACATACTTAGCTGGCAGCAATGTTTTAAATGAAGACATTACTTGAGTTTCATGGAAATATTTATCTGCTGTCAAGGACTACTAAATAATCCTAAAAGAATCATTGCACTGCAAGAAGGAACTCAACGCCATTTAGTTCATTTGACGAGATGAATAGTATGTGTTTCAGTTTAATATTAGCAGCACAGGTTCAATTCCCACCATGGCCGTGGTAGACTTCTGACCGGCCTTATTGCCCCGTTGATCGAAAATAGAAGGCAATGGGAAGGCATAACTGACTAAAACTGCCAAAAAAAAAAACAGCTCAGGATGAAGAATCCGCTGATAGTATTCCATGAACATGGCTTTAGGCAACAGGCACATAAGATACTAGACACCACGATTTATCTTACATGCGTGCATCATGGAATATTATTGTATGATTCAACTGTCTTTATTTAAAGGTTGTATAGACATTTTCGGATAGTACTATTGCCACTATGACTCTGAACTGTTGAAGCTTCAAGAAAGACTATGTGTCTAACAGCAGATTGTACATATTGTATCAATGCTGAAGATTACTATGAGATGCGTTTTTTTGTGTTTGCGTGTGAGTGCTGGATTGCGGGTGAGTTCGCACTTCCTGGTCCTCATTGTTCAGGAGTTATCAGATTACACTGTTCTATGATGACAAGGCTGGAAGTTGTTTGCAGGAGACAGAGAGCAGCGCGGTTAAGTTTGGCCTCGAGTGTGTAAAGCTCTAAAGCCAGGGTCAAGTAAGAGGTACTAATTGTTGCAGTGCAAATTAATTTGTTGATATAGATAATATTGTTTAGTGCTAAGATGAAGGATAAAATGTGGCGTTCATGTGCAGTTGCTGTGATTTGCATTGTGGCCTGCATGATGTAATTGACCATGCGGAGGTATTAATAGGCAAATTCACCTGCCTGACTCCTTTTTATCAATGTTAGTGGAAAACTTAACGGAGATTTGTGCATATTAGTCATTGGAGTTCCATTCAAAAAAGATTAATCTTCAATTAGCTGCAAACAAGTTGATATCTGAAATTATAGCATAAGTGCTGGGAAAACTCAATGGGTCTGGCAGTGTTTAAGGAGATTGAAGCAACGTTAACGAGTCGAGTCCGTAAGGCACTTTTTTAAAGATGAAAGGTAAAACTGCGCCCGGTTTTATGCTGTTAATCAGGTCGAGTGTGTGTGTGGTGTGGAGCAGCTGGAGCAACATAGCAGGTCAGCGATATGTTTGAGGGTAGCAGTGGTAAACTGACAAGGACGTCTTGGACACAAGGCACATGAGAGTAGTAAATGACTAAAGCAAGTGTTAATAGCAGCAGTAAGGTCATAATTATGAATATAATAATGGCAGAACAAGAGTCAGAGCTTTCTGAAATCAAAGTGTTGGAACAAGGTACAGACTGACGCTTGGGGAAGGAGGCAGAGTGGTGATAGAAAAAACAAACAATGAAATGATGAAAAATTTCTTGGTCCTAAGATGTTGAAGCCAATGTTAAGTCCAGAACTATGGAAAATGTGTAATCGGAAGATTAGATGCAGTTTCCCGTTATTCATGGGCATTACTGGGACATTGTAGCAGGCCAAATTCAGAAACGCGAGCATGAGGACTGTAAGTGAATTAAACTGAAAAGAGAGGTCAGGGTTATGGTTGTGGAAAGCATGAAGGTGCTCTGTAAAGTGGTCACTAAGTCTGTTTTTAGACTCCCCAGTGTGGGGAAGACAGCATTTTATGTGCCGTCTTCAGCATACTAAATTGAAAGAAGCGCAAATTAATCGCTGCTTCACTCAAAAGCAGCTTTGGTGCCTGACATTTCTTGAATCTCCAAATTTACAGATGTAATTGGTGCGAGAGGGGATTCAGGTGATAATCACGGCTGAACCTCCTAAGTATATGCCGAGGTAAAAGAGCAATATTATGGTGAGGTATCACTTCATCCTTGCTGTCGCCAGTGAGGGAGCAAATTCCAGCGCATTCAGTTTAAAGATTATGTGGCTGGTTCAGCTGAAACAGATGAAGTGCTGAATTCAACATATATGGGTCAAAGTGTCCTGTTGGTTAATTGAAGCCCGCCACAGACTGGACAGCCCCAGTAGTGTCTCCTGACCATCCAACGTTTTCTCTGTGCAGGATAAGGGTTTTCATTTGTTTAAATCTCAGCAACATGACCATTATTGAGTGCCCAGCAAGCTCTTAGAAGACATGTTTCAGCTTTGCAGATGACAAGTCAGGAGTTAGGGTTTCTAGGCCATTTGAGGAGAAACATAGAAGGCAATCACATTGCTGTGTGCCTGGAACCACAACTAGGCCGCACAATCATAGGTGGACAGAGTTGCTCCGCAAAATGTCATTACTGAAGTTTATTACTGTTTTTGTCAGTATGAATGTTGCAGTGCTCATCATTAACGTGTCTAAATTTGTTGTTGCTTAGAGATTTGTGAAATCTAATTAAGTTCCACTGGTTGCTTTTGTAAACACGAGTATGTTTTATGAGACTATTTGCCGGGGGCTGAAAATGAGCATTCCATTACAATACCAATGCCATCACCCACATTTCGGACCCCCATCACTCCCCTGACCCCACCACCGACCACATCCCCCCACTTCACAAGTAAATGCATAGCGGAGACTACTACCGCCTTTGACGAGCACACAAACCGTGCATGGCAAAAGAGAAAGCTGATGTTTAAGATCAATATGCTTGTTTACGAGTCTTGTCTTCTCAGCACATTTTGTTATTGATGTGAAGCTTGGTTGGCTTAAATAAGTCAAATAATGTAGGGTAAGTTCTGTTTTCTTTTCATCTGTGATTAATTTAGCGAGTTCCTGGTATGCCATTAAAACACAACACGTATGTGACAGCTTGCTGAAACAGAACTTCTCAAGTTTCCGCCCAATTATCAAGCAGAGAACATGTTGCACTCTGGTACATGGTGCAGGATTAACGACGGGGGCATTCACATGGAGGTATTCCTACTGAGGAGTTAGCTAGAGCCATAAAGACATTATAATACACAATGCTTATCTTCAATGATGCTTGGACGTGTGTCATTAAGGACCCAAGCATCGAATTTTTAAATTTTATTTTTGGCTGAACAGGTACAAAATATTAAACAACAAGAGAGATAAAGAGTGACACTAAATGTTTGCAAGCATAACGTTCGGTGCCTGCAGCAGTTTGAGAATATGCATTACATCATCCCACAATTAGATCTCATCATAATCTCATTTGTGGCAGCTTTGGCGCAACCTACCTCTCAGGAATCATTCACTTTAGACATCAGCAAAAGTGCACTATGTGTAATTATCCCATGTCGATATGTTAGCTGCAGGTGCCTCATCGCATGCGGAGATAAAAATGTCTATGTTATAATGAGTAATATATGATTTTGCCCCATGTCCACAACCTCTAATGTGAATTATTACAGTACAAAACATGAAAGGTAGTGGGAATATGTTTCCTTTGTTCCAAATAGATGGCTGGTTTTGTTGTCAGCAGTGTAGGAGAAGCAGTCATCATACATTGTGCTCTGATTTGTCCACATCCTTATGCTGTAGATCAGCATGATACAATTCCTGGACGTATTTTCCATTTAGCCGCTCTATACAGGAGAACGGTGGTGTTCAAATGCGGGCAAATACGTCATAACTGTTCAGCCACAGTTTACGGAATCTGTACTGAAGATTTAGAAACCACGCTTACATATTCCAGATAACATCGCTCGCAGAATTTGAGATCAACACACTGAAAATATGGAAATAGATGTAAAATTAAACGGCACAGAAACTGGAAGCTAAAAGTTTAAAACAAACGTTCCTGTAATTTAATGTTTTCTGCTGGAATGAGAAAACTGTTCCCCTGTGTAAACAATTATCATTTAGGCATTAATGGTAACTTATCACAGATGAATGAACCTTCGAACTACAAGACCTTGAGGGTTAACATTAAACAGAAACTGAATTAGACTAGACATATAAACATTATGGCTACACGAGCATTTCAGAAGCTACGACGAGTATCTCCACTCTGGTCTCTCCACAGAATTCCCTTCTACAAGGTGCAAGACAGGAGCGTGATGTAAAATTGCCCCATTGCCTGGATGAATGCGGCTAGCATACCACTGGAGAAGCTTGACATCATCCAGGACAAAGCAGCCTGCTTGAGTAGCTCCACATCCACAAACATTTACCCCCTCTACCACCGATGCAAAAAAGCAGCAGTGCGTATCATCTGCAAGATGTGCTGCAGGGATTCAACATGCACCTTAGAAAGCACGATCCACAAACACAGCCACTACCATCTAGAAGAAACCATGGCAAAGATATATGGGAACCCTACCAACTGAAAGTTGCCCTCCAAGACTCTCACTATCCTGACCAGATAATATAGCTACGTTCCTTCATTGTCACTGAGTCAAAATTCTGGAACCCCCTTCCTAACAGCATTATGGGTATAAATACATCACATGGACTGCACTGATTGAGGACGGCAGCTCAACACTACCTTGCCAAGGGCAACTCGAAATTGCCAATAATTGCTGCCCTAGGCAGAAAGGCCTATATCTGGTGAATGTATAACAGAAAAGAATAACTGAATTCACCACCTGCAAATGTTTCTGTCGTGCATACTTTGTAAGAGTTTGTTGTGAAGACGACTTTCATGCGATTAAACTGATTGCAAGGCTAAATCTATTAGCGAGGTATCATGGTAATAAAAGTCGCAGAAATGTAGGGTAAACCTGACAACTATCAGATTTACGACTTTAACTGGTAATGCGTCAGCTTTATACTTTTCTGTTAGTTGTCGTTTAGAATAAAGATGAGGCCGGGTGTTCTCTCCGCTGTTATCAAGGAGGCATTCCGTTTTCATTGCAGTTGTTTTATTTTATCTATTTAGTGCATTTCAGGCAGAAATTGTGACTCATTCACATAACAAAGATTAACTTCGCAGTTCTTCCGAATGAGTGTTTATGCTAACTTCACTAAGAATAGATCTGATATTCGAACGTATTTATTTATTTATTTATGACGTCACAACGGAAAGCCATTATGACAACATATGTCTCTGCTTAACGTCCATTCAAAAAGGCCGTAAAATGGTACCCGCATTCTTCCAGATGATGAAAAGTCGTGACAATCTTCCAGACGGTCCGTATTAACTCTTATCTGAGCCAAATTACATCACTGGACGTTTTCAACTTTCTCTCAATTTTACCTCATTGAGTGGTAGTCTATGCTTTCCAACTCTTCTCAGCGATAGTTGAGCAGTTTCATTTTTCCTTTTCGTGGAACAGTAAAGAACAGGTTATGTATGTGGAGGTTAAAGTTGCTCCTGAACTTGCTACTTCAATACTTCCAACCGTTGCTTCAATTATCGATCCCGAAAGATACACAAAGCTCCACGAATGATCATCAATATCTTTTAGCACACGATAAGTCGGACAACACTATGAGGCTCAAATAATGGCGAAAACTGAAGGAATTTTAACATGCAGAATTGGCCACAAACTGGAAGCTGAATACTCAGAAATGCATTCGGATTGGGACTCCACAGAATGTCCGAGCAGCCTTCCACTCAAAACAGCAGGGACACAAATTTCGAGAATTTGCGCATACCAGCCATGCAGAGCACGAATTCATATGCGGTTTGGACTGGAGCTGGCACCTATTCACCTGATTCGAAAGATTTGTTTTCTTTTTCTCGCTGTTGATACAACAACTCCAGGGTCCCAAGAACGATCCTGACTAAAATAGATCCGCAGAGCTATTTCAGGCATGAGTTCAAAATGTTAATAAATCCTGAACTTTCTCATTGCTCGTAAAAATGTATAACAGTATTCAAAGTTGTTCACCTCTGTTTGACAGCTGTATAAAACAAGCACTTGCATGTGAGATGAACCCGGAACTCGGTAGACTCGCGTTGCGCCCATGATATCATTTGGCCTCGCGCTGCCTGTGCTCCACTATGGCATTTGCCTCGGAAGTCTATTGCAGAAAGATGCTGAGATTGTGGACGTTACCAGCAACATTAGAAATTCACAAGTTTTCTGTACGGCCACGGTTGAAAAGCCTTACTTCACCACTGACCTCAAAACTCAGACTGATTTATATTATCAATCTTTTTATTCGACGAGATTTTGAAAATTGCAAATTTCCGGCACATGATTTGATACAGGTCATCATGGAGCCACTTACCTGGGAGAGTTAAGTTACAATAGAATGGCAGTCATATAAGACTGTGATGAGGTGAGATGATTAAATTGACTGCCACTGGGCTGCTGCAAGGATCATGCTGCATTCTCCAAGAAATGTTTTTTTAGGAAAGCTAAACACTAAACACAATGTTATTTTTTGTAAATTTGTTTATTTCAGAAAATAAGCTTCATGCCTGTGAGCGAGGTAAATAAAATTCTGCCTTTGCAGTATATTGTACAGCCATTCAAGGCCTCTCCTATGCTTTGTTTCTAAAGCAAGCCTATCTCCGGAGTTTTTATGCTCCCATGGGCAGCCTGGAATGGAACAACATTTTTGTTGTTGTTACAGTGGCTTAAAAGTAGTTCCTGTGTTGATGTAACATGGGGAGATTTATTAGCAACTGCGTGTCAAATCGGTGGCCCTGTAAGATGTGTACCTATGCTCAAGGATAATTCGACAGGGTCAAAGCCCATGAACGACCGCACCTCTCACACAGTTTAATCACCTTGCGTACCCCTTTTGGCACCGTAAATAGATACCACTGAAAAGCATCATTCAACCCAACAACGGCGCAAATAAGAAGTTAACATAAAATTGGCCAACAATGTTTGATTCATTATCTGTCCATCTTCCCTGCACCAGGAGAGAAAACCCCAATGAATTGTTGCTCCCCCTTCTAACATTAAAGATGTAGAGTGGAGAGCACGCCGTCACGGCTGGGCGATAGGAAGTACCCTGACTCAAGATTTGGGAGCCAAATCTCCTGTAACATCAGCACCAGTGCAGTCCCCACATCCGGCTCAAAGCACAGCTGTGCATTTCGCTAAACTCTTCTTGACTTTCCAGCTGGGTTAAAAAGATGCTGAATTTTAGGCTATGTTCTTAATCTTTACCCCACCAATAGGATCAATATTGATTAGACTTGTTCGATATGTGTTAATTGAAAGTGAGCGCCGATTCGCATTCCTTAAAGGTTTAATTGAGCCAAGGTGTAGTTTTGTCGTGCAGCAAAAAAAAAATGTCCTGGCTCACATTGTTGACGGACCATTTCTTTGGCAAGGACATTTAGAACCAATGACTTTTTCGCCTTGCAACATCCTTCAATTCACTATTCCTTACAGAACTGGTAGACAAATGCAAAAGCGATGGTAAGTAGGAAAAGACTTTGATGTAACGCAATGAGCCTCTGTAGCATTCTAATCAGGGTTCATGCACAAAACTGGTTACAATTTAACCCTGGGTCGCTTACGTGTTATAGGAAAGATTGCAGAGACCTTAGTTGCAGAGTTTGGTAGACGGGTTTACGAGGGAATTCGAAATTTTAAATTCCAGGCTTTTGGCCTGAATACGTATAGTGACTGATGTTTGAAAATCAGGTAGACCTGTGTAGAGCGTCATATTTGGAGATGGACTCAGAATTTACAGTGTTGTAGAACCAGAAATGTTTGCAGAAATAGGGGACGACGAAACCATGATGATATTTCAAAACAGCACCTAAATCCATGAAATCAATGCGCTGCTGTCCTTGGGGCAATGTATGATTACGGCTTGCTGTGAGTTCTATATGAGCACAATGTTTTTGGGCGACCTCATGTTTCTGGAACGCAGGACATGGGAAGCCACCACAACGTGCAATAGAATGGGAAAGTTCATATGTTGCCATTTCCTGACTGAGGCACTCACTAGTGTATGGCATGAGGCTCAGAAGACATTGCACTATTTTTCGGAGTTGGAAATTACCATTTTGGCAAGAAGCGTGTATGTTGTTAGAATCCAAATGCGAGGTTATAAAAAATAAAGCTAGAACTTTTGCCATGTATCTGGCTGAACCAAAAACAGCTGAAAGGGAAGTTGATGGTGTTGAGGAATAAGGGTAGGATGTGAAGCAATCGGTGGATTAAGGAAGCACATTGATCCCAGTGGTGTTAGGGATTAAGAATGTTCCAGTGGTAGGCAAAAGCGAGGACACGAAGGGAATTGATAACAATGATGAGCATTGTAATTGACGCATTACCTGACTACGGACAAATGTATGCCAAAGTTAAGCTGCTTTTCAAATTCAAGGCACTTTATTTTTTCAAATAAGTGCGAGATTATGAGACATTGTTTTTATTGTCACAACGGGCAATGGCACAGCAACGGTGCTATCGGCTTAGCTCAGGATTTCCATCATCTTCTCAATAGAATAGGACAACCAATTGAATAACGAAGGATTGCACAACTTAAAGATAGGCCTGTATCATGCAATTGACCCCATCGCCCTTAACTGCAATTCTCCGCATTGCACAATGGCAAGCCTAACTGACATGAAGCAGATTTAGGAAATTGACATTTGAATAAAAATGTATGCCATGTAATGTTAAACAGAAATCTTTACAGAAAGATCAAATTGATTATTTCGCTAAAACATTGGGCCAACCTAATGTCATTGGTTATAAATCTATGCATGATTATATTGTATATTTATGCTGGCCTAATGCAAAATATCCTGCACTGCAAAAAAAATGCTTTACTAAGATTTGCTCACTTTCTACATTGCAGCGCAAAGGCTACTTGAGAAAGATTTAGGTAAAATAATTGATTCTTAGGGTTATTCGCCAATTTATTGTAGACATTATTCGAATGCTATGGACTTGGAATTCTCATTTTTTCAGAACATACGAAAGTTCTATCATACTGTCTCGCAATTTATGCGTAGCTGGAAGGTAAGAGTAGGCACAGATGATTTGTTTTCTTATGCATCATGAGGAAACAACCCTTCCACCTCTCATCCATGCCAGCATCCCTTCAACACCCCCACCGCCAACACACCACCCCTTCATGCCCGTTCGCTCGAAGACATGGACCACCCTCAGAATTTTCATTAACAGCAGCGAAAAATCCTATGGGAAATAGGCAAAGAAAAAAACTCTCCAAAATTACCTTCCGAAACTCAAGAGATAAGGAGCAGTCCAATAAATGACATGGTTGAACGGTGAATCTCTATAAAGGCACAGTCTTTTGAGTATATTCCCTGCCGCAGTGAAGAGCCAATATAGCTCCTCTTCGATGATGTACAAACAGTCTACCAACAGTGAATAAGCTAGTTACTGCAGATGCTCACTACTCTCCAAGAAAATAGGAACACGCTAGCATGCAATGTATTCTGACCACTTAAAAACTTCAAGTGGCTGTTCACCGATCCTCTCGCTCCACGTAAACAGGAATTGTTTATCAACAGATACATTATGCAGGGTATCCGTCATGGTATAATACCTGAATACTCCTGAAAAGAGAAATATGTTACCGAAGCTTATCGTTTTGCTCACATGAGGGCAGAAGCAGCAATTTCAAGCGGCCACGACAAATTATTGATATCATTTTGCTTATTAGGTGGCAATGCGAATCTCTGTAGCCAAGGACTTGCAATGGAGGCAAAGAAAAAAAAATCTGTAGGCGTCCATGCTCTCCGACAATTACATCAATTGCACAAGGTTTAAACATTTTCCTTTTGCTCGCAGAGCAAGGCTGCCCTTGTAAGAATGCATGTCTCTTATATGAGCCATACATAAGTGATGTAATGTGTGCAACTGATTATCTGACTATCTGAAATCTCTCACTCAGTCAGAGGCTGCTCTTGTAAGAATGCATGTCTCTTACATTACCCATACATAAGTGACATAACGTGTGCAACTGACTATCTGACTATCTAAAATCTCTCATCCTTACTATTTATCTAAAATCGTTTGCTATGGAGCTTTAGACATATGTAGGATTTCTCTGCATCTGCTAGCTAATTGCTAGCATGGGCTTGTTCCTGTATTCTTCCGCTTATGAACAACAGAATTAACATGCTATTTGATTCGATCACCAGCCACTGAAAAAAAAGGCATGTATGCCTTCCTAGCACATGCAGTAAAATTAATGCACTCACAATGTTTTGGTAGGTAGGGCATATCTTAGGGCAGACAGAAGGATCAAGTTAGTGCAAAATGCCACTCGCGTACTCTCTGCATAATGGCAGAGTTAAAAAAGGTCTCTTTGACGTGCTTTTCGTTTATGTTTTGAGATATTTAATCTACCTAGGATAATTTGAGAAAGAGGGCACTTTTCAAGTCAGGAAGTGGCCTTTTCCCCAGTTGCGTATTTTAAATATAAGCACAATGAAAGAACGCATGGCTTGACTCTGTATATGAATGCGGCTGATAAAAATGCAAATAGCGTTCTAGCCATTTGCTCGCCTTATAAACTTTGTGCAAAAATATAGCATTTCTAATACAACACTTGCAGGACAATGGCTATCCTGACCACGCCATTGTTCGCTCACAAATGAGCCAACGCCTGCCACTTATGCATCCGAAAGATGTCTAGTGACCCAAAAAATGTAAAGCATATACTGAAAAAGAACAGCATGTTTAAACAAAATTATACCATACTGCTACTTTGCACTGGCTATGCGAATGGTTAATCCCATTATAATTATACTGCCAGCCCAAAGAGGATGTACCACTCAACGGATCTACGTCATTTGAATTTCAGCATATGCGCGTCCAAGTTTATGATCCGTAAATGGCAGCGATTCAATAATCGAATCAAACAACATATTCGTTTGGTTGTTCCCAATATGCAGATGACATGCCATGCTCAACTAGCCCGCGTTTGCAAAGCTCAAAAGAAAATGGCTAATCTTAGATGGGTCTGCGTGATTTGGCAGCACTTACTGATCAACAGCAATTCTGCTAATAGCTACCCTAACAACCAATTTAAAATAATCCTTTGAACTCGGACGTGGCTCATTTATGCTTGCCAGGGATGGAACATGATAATATTTCGGCCTCTTGTCTGTTTGCTTAATTGCATTGGAACTCGGGGACCTTAAGATTTCCCCATTGTGTTAGCAATGGAAACGACTCGACAAATTAGAATCGACTCGGTAAGCAATCAGCACTTGTTTTGACTTTTTTTATCCTTATAGTAGATGATTGTTTGTAATATTGCTGTTCTATGTTTATCCTGATCAATTCAAATGCAAAGCTTCGGCAAATTGTCACTACTTTCAGTAATCTAAAAGTTATGTGCTATCAAGCGTGTATCCTTTATAGATCTGTACTATACCACAATGCAGTCGACGTCGCTTTACAGTGATTAGAGCAAAAATAATTCACACATCTCAGCTGGTGATGGTGTTAAATTGCAAAATATTCTGGCAGCGGTCCAAGGAATTTATCCAATGCGAGCGTGTCATTCATAGTAAGGAGGCAAAAAATTGGGCACGATGTTCTAGATGTTTTATGCCCAGCTTCGAAAAAAATCGCACTTCGAAAATATGTTGAAGCCTTCTGTGAAAACCATTGAGAGTCCTTTTAGCTTCGGCTAGAAAATTTGTGCATTATTAATGTACTTTAACTTTCATGGAATTGAGATTTATTTTGATCTATTGTTCCTGGATGGGTGAATTATGAACCAGCTGACGATAATTGATAGCGAACATTTGACTCATGATCTATTATCCTTGGACCACGTGGCTACCAGAATGCTGGATTATGAGCTAAGTGGATTCCAGCCTTTTAGGCCCGGCAATATTTTTAACCTAGTCGGCCTTAAACTAAGATATTTCAGTGCATATGCAGGGATTTTCTTCTAGAAAGGGAATTTTAAGAACATAATAATGCAAGCAGTCGCGAGACCTGCCACACCATTGGCTTCTATGATGGTTGTCTCGCATACAAGTCGTACATGTCTGGTTTTGATCTCTTAGCTCCAGTAATCATGCTCAATTTTAAACTTGTCAACTGACGACCTGTTCTGTTGGGGTAAAGTCCTAGATAGATGGCGCAAATGATCTTAATGAAGAAATCCAGGCATTGCTCATGTAGTTATTTTTTAAAATCTTTTTTTTTGTTCATTCATGGAATTTTGCCGCCGCTGGTTAGGCAAGCATTTATTCTGCATTCTTAACTTCCCTTAAGAAAGAGATGTCGTGTTGCCTTCTTGAACCCACTGCACTCCATGTCGAGTATGTACATCCGAAATACTGTTAGGGTGGGAGATCTAGAAATTTGAGCCACAAACAGTGAATTAAGGAGGAAGTCAGTATAGTGAGTGGCTTCGAGGGGTTCTTCAATGTGGTGCAGCTCTCAGGTGCCAGTTGCTCTTCTCCAAATAGATGCTAGTGATCCTGCTGCTTGTTCCGGAATTCCATCCAACAAGATGATTTTGTTAATTACTTTATCTATCAGATTGAATCACTTCGTCAATATAAATAGATTCGAGAGTGGTCCAACTTTCTAAACTCAGCTAATGTAATTCAACTGTACCCAGCTAGCCCGTCTGTGCCAAATTGAACAAAATATCTCATTGCCACCAACAGCTGATCGGAGACACATAAGTAAGAATGTCCAAAACAGCATCTGCGGAAAAAAAAACGACAAATCAAGGATGAATTGGTTCTGTTTTCCAGAATTGGAAAAACTGAAGTCAGATCTGCAACATGCAGGTCAGTGCTAGTTTGATTGTGAATAGGAATTTTCAATTTCCAAGATTATCACGTGCTAATTTGAAGAAGTGTAATTATATTTCGAGTTTGTAATCATCTGCACTTTGCTTGCAGGTGCGGGAATCAATTCTACTGAAAAAAAGGCAGAAGCCGATATTGTTCTTTATCGACATGCCTAATTAGTTCTACTCTCCTGCTCTCTCAACATAGGCATTAATTAATGTGTCTAGCCAACCTCCATTTGAAAGTTAACATTGAATTTACTTACAATTCAACTTAACCCTGGTCACGTCAGATACAAGCAGCACGAGTAAAACAATAACATTACGTCATTTTTCCTCTTCTACGCTTGCCAATTCCTTTAAAGCTATGGGTTCTGGTCCACAAAGCTCCAACCAGTACAAACAGTGTTCCCATTACCCCATTCAACTATGTCCCTCCTGCAACTTCGCTAAGTCCTGCACATTATTTCTAAATTATGGTCCGAGGTATGTTCAATGGTTCAAATGGGTCCAAAGCAGAAACCTGCCACTTATTTGCCTTTCATCATGTGTTATGCTTTGCATGACTCTTCTTCAGAAGGCAGGATGTATTATGCTTCTTAACATCATGGCGAACATAACCTACATTGATCAAATATTTCATACTGTGCACATCTTCCTTCACCACTTGTAAAATCATGCACCCTTTTTAAATGTAAATTAAAAAATAATTGAACCTATAATTAATGCATGTAGAAGGCAGCATGCCTTAAAACATATAGTGTACTCCATCATGAAGGCGGAATTATATTTAGCTGGGTTGCAAAGTAGATTGGACTGGCTTCGCCGCATGTGCTACATTCCATCCTTGAGGAGCAGAAATGCGAATGTTGCAGGAATCACTACTATCCACACGGAATTTTACATCATGTGTGCAAGCTGTGTCTTGCTTTCAATGCATGCTTGCCACTGAACCGAAATTTCCAGTATCTCTACGGGGCGCGAAACCAGCGGGGGTACAATTTTTAAGTAAAATGAAGTTGAGATTTTCCATTGGAATTGGTGCACATTGCTTTGTAACTGCTCACCTTTATTTCACGGAACTCTATTCAGATTGAACTAATACACACTCAACAGAATTATATGAAGCTTTTCATTCTAATTGTGTTGCATTTCAGAAAACAAACTTGTTTGGTGTTACAAAGGTAAGTATGAATGATTATTGGGTTTAGTGTACACTGTGTTCTGGGAAGCGTACAGGAAATGCAGCATTCTTTCTGAAAGTATACTCGCGATTATTTTTCATTTAGACATGCAAGAAAAGTGTAAAAGTGATGGTGAGTCGAATGAACTGCATACATTCACACGGGTTTCCGTTCCCACTGCGGTTAAACATTTAGAGTGTTTGGTCGGGCGAGGAAAGGCGGGACCAATGTCTCGATGGCCTTATAGATGCCCTCCACCATATTGAGTCCGGATGATTTGAATAGAAGTGGAAAACGGTCAGGGTGTAAAACGGGCACCCAATAAATACCGCCACTGTGTTGCTCCACTGCTCATATACAACTGAAGTTCTATCTCAAGGAGACATAAGCTGAGCAATTTGGTCCTCCATTTAAGTGACTTCTCTAAGGATAAAATAAAAGTCGTGGTATCCGCAGAAATTTGAAGTATCAAAACGGCCTTTTGTTTCATTGTCGCCGATGGAAAAAGGCAGCGATATGATTGGGCTGGCGATTTCATTGATATGGTTAGTCCATTACAATTGAATGACCCGTGCCATCAAGGTCTGTGTAATAACGAGTCACTTGTTGGCCTTATCTCCAGTTTATACATCTTAACTATGTGGAAGCACAAGAGTTGTGCCTGGTCATCAGGATCAAAACCAATAGAATGGAATATCTGGTGGACACGTAACTCGGGAAACATCCCTTGGTGACATTGGACTTCAAGATTAATGTCTCCCCCATTGTGTAGCCAAAGTACTGAGAGATGCAATCCTATCCGCAGATAGTCCCGTCATTATATGACTAAATCATTAGAATCTTTGTATATACTTAAAACAAAACAGTCGTTAACACAATCCAAGTTCAGAAAAGTGTCCAGCCATAATTTCAATTTGTTATCCCTCGATATTTAAAGAGGCCCTCTTGTCCAATCATCCTAGTAACACAACTTCTCGGCTATTATTTAGAATTTTGCCAGTGAAACAGTTTCCTTCATCGAAAAGGCATTTTCATTTTCCGAAGTTTGGTACCATCTAGATAGTGTTCTTAGCAGAGGATGCAGGATCATGCTCTGCTTTCATCCAAAGCTCAGGCAGCATAGGCAGGATGGGATGATGCTTTCCTTCCTGCAATGAAATAAATTCAATAAGTGTATGGCGCAAATTAATGATGTATTTTGACTTCTGTCATTTCAGATCAACGGCTACTTGAAAAAGAATTGGGTAAGATGATTCATAACAACGCTACGAATTATACAGATGCATTAGTATGTGTTATCTGGTTAAATAGAAGACCATTCATACAAGGCTTTGCAGAATAGAGAACGGATTTCAACACCGCAGATGGAAATGCGTCACTTCACATGCAGAAACATGAAAATGAAAGGGCGTCTAATCCCGAAATCGGACGATTGAATGTTGCAGTCCAAGGCCAAAAAAACGAAGATCACGTTCAAGGCTAATACAGCCGTTGGGGTCTTGCTGCAGTGCTACACTCTCGCAGGTATTTGTTGCCTGATGTCGCATTTGTGGCGTTGATTTGGCTGACCACTGACAGGAATATAAAATATCCAAACTGTTAATTTCAAAACAGACCAGGAGTCCTCCATCTCTTTATCCAATAGTCCTAACTCATCCATAAAAATTTGCAAGGGAGCTCTAATTGCAATGCCAGCATAACGGTCAGTCTGTTCCCTCATTTCTGTTCTAAATGGCTAGGTGTAATTGTCATCTTTATGTGCTCCGATTAACACGGAAAAAAAAAAACAATCGATGTTATATTCCGCTACATGTTGCAGTCTTTGCACAGAGAATGGTGATGAATAAATTTGAATAAAATGCTGAGGGACCGGAATGAGCCCATCCTTTCCTCGAACCTGCTCTGCGTTTTCACAAAAGGTTGTTGATTCTCAACATTAGCATTGTTTCTGCTTTGAAACCCGATATGACTTGAGTGCAACAATGAACAGATTTCAGCCTTGAATAATTTTAATAGTAAGGAAAATAAAGCCCAATGATGTTCACGGTCCCTACTGTTCACAACTCTCAACTTGGTAAATGTGTGATCACTATTTTACCGTGAGATTCAGGCTTTTACTTGTTATACTCTATTTAAATAACAATAAAGAATTTAGCCCCATCTGGAGGTAATGAGTTGAACATGGCTAGCACAAATTTGCTGCTAGGCAATCATTATGGCCAGCATTAAAAATGTCACTCGTCACAAAAACAAGTTCCCGCAAAGGTGGTGGGGGGGGGGGGGGGGGGGGGTGCGGTGGGATGGGGGTGGGGGGCGGGTATGGAGTGGATTGATGTGGGGGGCGGGGAATAGTGTGTGGAGAGGGCTGCGGTGGGTCGTAGAAGGTTGAAACGTTAACTTATTATCATGTTCAAAAAATCTTCCTAACATGTGTGTTCATAATCAATGCGGATTCAACAGGATAAAATAAATATCAACTTGCTCCATCCTTTAAAAAGAACTGGCTTATCCACGAGCTCAACTCTTCTTTCTGGTCCGATCCCCATAGTCAGTGATTCCCTTAGAATCAAAAAAATTATCCATCGAAAATATTAACTTATTCGATAGAACATTCAGAATCCAATGGTTTGGATAATTCCAAAGGCGCACAATCCTGAAAGAGTAAAACAAATCGCCACTGCTACAACATGAGCTGCAATATCTTATCTGTTATTCGCTCTGTCAAAGACAAAAAAGTGCTTTGTCTCATCAGGTTTAACTCGAGAATAATTTCGCAAAAACAATTTCAAATTAAAGAGTTATTTAAAAAAATGTAATATATTTAAAATTATTTTTAGCATGCTTCTATTATAAATGGTGAATCAAACAAACACAATGTTAATGCCTTGTTATGTCCTTCAGTGAGAGCCCGTTTGATAATCGACTTTTCAGCTTGATTCCAATGCATCTTCATTATTTAACAGGGAAATTGAGCTCAACCTACCGATATGCATCCATGAATCAATTTCTGTTTCTCTTTCAATTCCATGAGCTTGTTGAAAACTTTGTTTCCCTTCCCAGTCAATGATAAAAATGTAATGAGTGTTCCACACATTCGAGGTTCAGCCTCACTCTTTGTGAGATCCATTCAGCTAACATTCATTTTTCGTTTTTTTGCTCAGTCTGTCAGCATTCTGCTTTGGTGCTGGACGTCAAAGAACCTCTATAAACTCAAAGCATCAGAGTAGAATAAATCAATGCCTGAGAACTCGTAACATATTGGCAGAATTTTTGTTAATGTCAAGCCATGAAGATATTGGGCAAGCTTTCAGGAGTCAGGAGATGTGTTTCTGGCCACTGAACTACCAGCTTCTGAACTATCTGTGTGGCTACGGTGCGTATATAGCCATCTTTACGTTTATATTTATATACTTGCTTGCAGGCAAGATGATTTGCTGCATTACCCGCACAGGTTATCGCACTTAAATAAAAAATCAACGCTCATTAACGTTGTAGGTTTTTCGGCTAGTGCTGAAGCATAAGCAAAACAACGTATTTGCCGGAAATTTAAAGTAGACACTGAAGAAAAAAAACATGTTGTAAAACTGTAAATGCTCAGGTAATCAAAAAGTCTCTTTGGAGAGAACATTTCTAAGGAAAGGCCATCGACCTGACGAGGTTGATGCTGCTCCTCTCTTCAAACATGATGCCTGAGCAACTAAAGCATTCCTGCACATTTGGTGCATATTTTTTTGTGCGGTGAGCATCCTCCTTGCCTCATTTACGCACTACATAAATGGACTTTTCCACTGTCAGTTCACAACTGGGATTAAAGCGCGCTGTTAGATCAGTTGATATGAGGGTGCTGGTTTGTCAGCCCATTGATGAGGTTTAACCGAGGTGTGATTATTCCTTGTTGAAAACTTTTCCCAATACACTGCTTTGACGACTTGAAATATAGGCGACAATGGCAATTTTGACAGTCTCTGCGGACAAAAAAAAAATGCTTTGTGATTAAATAACACGAGGGTGCATACGTTGTCAATTTATATCCAATGTGCATTTGGTTCGGTGAAACGCTGCTTTGCGATTTAACAAGCCTTGGGACAGCATGCTAGCATCGTGAAATCGTAGAACACGTTAATTATGGTTATTTTATCCAATGCTTTATCTCCACATTTCGCCTATTTCAAACCCTTCCCCCCACGCCGCCCCCAGGGCAATCTGTCATTTGCTCTTCCTGCTTTCTACTCTTAATGTCATCATTTGCACATGCCTTAGCTAACATCACCGCCGTCAACACCCATTTTTCCTTTTGTCTACGACATTTTTGGCAATCTTTTCTTTGGCTCCAGATATCACTGGCCCTCTATCCAGCTCTTCATGTACCAGCCCCTCGACCAGCTTATCTTTCACCTCATTTCTATATTTCATTCCTTGCGATGAAGACTCGAAACGTTAACTCTATTCCTCTCCGCAGATGCTGTCAAACCTGCTGAGTTTTTACAGCTATTTTGGTTTTCTTGCATTAGAGGAAGACCCATTCGTACATCAGGGTCCCCGCAGTTGCTATGGAAAAGAAATTTCGTCCATCCTGCTCCTCACCCTACGTGCCTTCTTTGACTATTTAACCAAACGCGTTTAAAAGGTTTTGTTTGGTTCACTACCCTACCTTCCACTCAGCTGAGCTCCCTATTTTACGAACATAATGATCCAATTTCTGCTGAATATCTGCTTCTTCAAGGAGAACAGACCGGGTTTGACAATGTATCCGTATATCTCACACCCTTCATCAAAGGAATTAATCAGAGAAATCTTTGCCACACCTTCTCTAAACCACCATGCCTTTCCTGAAATGGGTGGCTAAGAATTAGAACATAAGATCAGAAGAAATATTACAATTAATACACCAGCCTAACTATCGAGTCAGCTGCGTCGTTCAGTGCTGCCTTGCTGGATATTCGTCTGCAACTTCACTTTGACGCCAGGCTCCAATTTAGCTTCATTCAGTTGGATGCCAAAAATAAAAAGATTATGTACAACCATGGAGCAAACATTTTTCTCAGTAGCAGAGACTTCGGACGTTAGGACAATTTTCAATTGGATATATTTCTACTTATCTCAAGTCTTAATTATTGCTCCCTTACACCGAGACCTTTTCCCATTTGCTAGATTTTCCATCCAGGAGATACATCCTCTCTGCCTACTCTGTCATTTTCCTTCAGTAGCAGACATGTTTCAATGATATCACTGCTTATCCTTGCATATTTCAGAGTAACATCAGTTTAGGCAGTCTGTGATCGGAGGACACCTCTCTCGTCCCAAAGACCAATGTGGTGAACATTTCCTCTGCCACATCTGATGGAAAGGTATTTTCACTTAGCTATGGAGACTAAAGCTGCGCATATTACTCCCACGACTGGTCTGAAGAAGACCCTGGACAACCTTCGCAAAGTGCATTTATTTCTTTGCACCAATCTCTTTACAATACACCACGAGAAAGTGTTCACCACCCTCATCATTTACAGTACTTGTATGTAATGTGTACATCCTCCCACTTGGGTTTCTCTGAATAGCAACATTTAGAAGTTTCAAATATTAAAATAAAAATTGCTCTTCTTACTCTACGATCAAATCGAATAAATTAAAAAGTCTCCACGTTATTTTTCATCTACCATGTTGCTGTCCACTTACTTAACCTGCTGAAATGTCCTTGCAGCGTTATTTTGTCCTCCTAGCAGCTTGCAGACCCACGTATATTTGCTTTGTGGGCAAAAATTAAATAAGTATTCCATCGCCAATATCAATGATTTGGAATGCAAATTGTTGATGCCCAAGCAATGATGCTTCCTAGTCTGCAATATTCACACCTTGTCAAATTGAAAATGCGAAACTGCCCTTGCTTCAAGTTTCCTCTTGTTGAATAATCTATCCATCATGACATATTAACTCCCAGTATCTGAGACCTAATTTTGGATATTAACTCATATATAATAAGAAGACTAGTTTCATTTTGATCTGACCTATTCTCTTTCCTCAAAATCTACAGAAATTTTCTAAAGTACATTGCTTTTAAACGCTTCTGTTTGCCATGATGACTTTGTCTGACCATGCCATTATTAGCTAAATGAAGGGCTAAGATTGTTTACAGGAATGCAGCCAGGGCTAGGAAAGTGCAACTGCGAGGAGAGTTTGGATAGATTGGCGTTATTTTCCTTAGAACAAAGAAGGGAAAATGATTAAGGCATACACAATTATGAGGGGACTAGATAGAGTTGACAGGATAAAATTGTTTCCCTTAGTAGAGAATTCTAGAACCAAGGGAAAGTATATTCAACATAAGTGGTAGAAGATGTCGGGTGCACATAAAGTAGAACTTGTTTATGCAGAGCATAGTGGGTGTCTTGAATTCGCTAACAAAGTTGGTAATAGAGGCAGAAACTGTAAACGCTTTCTAAAAATATCTGGATCTGCACCTTAAGTGTTGTAAGCTGCAGGCCAGGTGGAGGAACGTGGGATTCGAAAGGGCCCATGGGTGTCCTCGGGGTGGCATAGAAAGGATGAGCCGAATGACCTCCTTGTGTGCTGTAGCTTTTATAAGGTTCTATGGTTCTAAGGCTTCCTTAATGACGAAATGCATCTCTCACTGTCCGACTGATATCAGTATTGCATTTCTGTCCATGTCCTACTGCCTTCGTTTCATGGCAGGAATCTCTTGTTGGATATTACCAATGTTTGACAAATGTTCACTATCATTTTATTAACTATGCCCTCAATGCCTCTATAGCAAAATGCCAAGATAACACTGTGAATAAGTCACTAGTTTGTAAACAGATGCTGTCATTTTCCACTTGCTGTGCAGTTATACTCCAAGCTCTTTCTGATCCTGTGTTGTCTTTCGAATTAGATCTTATGCTTTGCATAGCCTTTCCTCGTTCTACCAATCAAAATGCATTTCTTTACTTTTCTATGCACTAACTATCACACGCCATGATATTTATGATATGCCAATCACTCATTCCACCTGCCTATCTATGCCATCCGCAGTCCACAAACCTCCTCTTCGCAGTTCACAATATTTTCAGGTTTTGTATCATCTGAAAGGATATCAAGAAATTGTTTTCCGGCCGTCCAAGTAAAGGCAATTGATGCATATCGTGATTTAAAAAATACAAGAGTGGCCCTTGAATCTACATCTTCAAAATCAATTGCATGCCCAACCCCAATCCTATAAACAGGAACAACTGGCTATTACAGTTCTGTATTTCCTCTCACTCAGCCAGCTTGAGATCAGGCCAGTCACCGTCACTTTATGTTATAGCAAGCTCGCTATGTAGCATTTTTTTCCAAACAAATAGTTCACGCCCATGGACAACACGTCAGCTGCATGGCCATCATTAGAAGTCTCTGTAAACGCTTCAAAAATAAAAGCTAATTAAAATATGCAGGTTTTTTAAAGCTAGTGTGTCAATTTCCCACTTAAAACTCAATATATCATTTGTGTTCAAACTTCCTACTGTATTGTTGAAAATGCATTGAAATGAGATATTCTTTTAATGGATTTGCACAACTTGAGCAAATCAAATGAGCCTTACACACCTGGTTGAATTTCAGATAGTTGATTTAGATATTGCATTGTCATTCAAAGTTATCATTATACAGAAATAATCTAATTACACTGAAGAAGGTTTATTGCGCTTCCCAGAATTGCAACAGATGAAATCAGATCTTCAAGATGCACGTGAGAATTCCCTATGGATATTCAAATTCAGACGCTACATTCCCTGTGTTTCCCTGTTATTGAGGACACAATTTCTGTAAGATGAAGCAAAATCCCCAAATCATCTCCATCTCTATGCCTTATTTTCGTGGTTAAACTTCTTGAAAGTCCACCGCCTTGAATGTCAATCGGGAAATAAAATGAGTAGCATTCGTGCTCATGGCTGATTTGCCTGATTTGTCAATCCGGTGCTTGCTTAAACAATATCTAGAATTTAGGTGCTCACTGTGTTTGGCTATTCTATAGACACAACTCAAGTGATGCACACAAAAACAGAAATTGATGAAAGAAAAAAATGAGAAGGTTTGACAACAACTGAGGAGACCGAAACAGATTTGAAGTTTCGAGTCCAAAAAAACTCTTTGGAGCTGAAGGGAGCTAGAAAAGTGATGTTATTTCTATTGTTCCAAAGGGTCGATATCAGGTAGAAGGAATGAGGGGTCAGAGATAGGTTAAAGGCTATTGCGTTTAAATAACACGGACATTATGAAACAAAAGGCTTACGAAGTAGTGATGGTTGCAGTAAAGAATTTTAAAAAATAACATTGGAGCAGGGAAAAGTATGGCAGAACAAAAGGCACATCCGAAATCAAGAACTTGAATATACGAAGATAAAAACAAAAAACTGCAGATGCTGGAAATCCAAAACAAAACAGAATTACCAGGAAAAACTCAGCAGGTCTGGCAGCATCGGCAGAGAAGAAAAGAGTTGACGTTTCGAGTCCTCATGACCCTTTAACAGAACTGATGTTTCTTTACAATGAGAAGGGTGAAATATAAGCTAATCTAAGGTGGCGGGGGGGGGGGGGGGGTGGGGGGGGGGGCGGGGGGGGGGGGGGGGTTGGGGGGCGGTGGAGGGAGAGAGAAGTGGAGGGGCTGTTGTTGTAGGGCCAAGCAAGCAGTGAAATGAGCAGATGATCAAAAAATGTCACAGACAATGGAACAAAAGAACCCAGAGGTGTTGAAGTTGGTGATATTATCTAAACGAATGTGTTAATTAAGAATGGATGTTAGGGCAATCAAAGTTTCGTTCTAGTGGGGGTGGGGGGCATAAAAGATTTAAAAATAATGGAAATAGGTGTGAAAAGAAAATTCTATATAAATTATTGGAAAAAAAAAACGAAAGGAAGGGGGAAGAAACAGAAAGGGGGTGGGGATGGAGGAGGGAATTCAAGACCTAAAGTTGCTAAATTCAATATTCAGTCCGGAAGGCTGTAACGTGCCTAGTCTGAAGAACAGGGGCTGTTCCTCCAGTTTGCGTTGGGCTTCACTGGGATAATGCAGCAGGCCAAGGACAGACATGTGGACAAGGGAGCAGGGAGGGTTGTTAAAAGGCAAGCGACAGGGAGGTTTGGGTCATGCTTGTGGACAGACCACGGGTGTTCTGCAAAGCGGTTGCCCAGTTTACATTTGGTCGCTGCAACGTAGAGGAGACCGCATTGGGAGCAACGAATAGTAGACTAAGTTGGGGGAAATGCAAGTGAAATGTTGCTTCCAAGGGCCCAAACACTCCGTTCAAGTGAAGCAGCATTTCACTTGCATTTCCCCCAACTTAGTGTACTGTATTCGTTGCTCCCAGTGCGGTCTCCTCTACATTGGAGAGACCAAACGTAAACTGGGTGAACGCTTTGCAGAACTCCTCCTGTCTGTCTGCAAGAATGACCCAAAACTCCCAGTCGCTTGCCATTTTAACAGTCCACTCTGCTCTCTTGCCCACATGTCTGTCCTTGGCTTGCTGCATTGTTCCAGTGAAGCCCAACGCAAACTGGAGGAACAGCACCCTATCTTCCGAGTAGGCACTTTACAGCCTTCCAGACTGAATATTGAATTCAACAAGTTTAGGTCTTGAGCTCCATCCTCCACCCCCAACCCCTTTCTGTTTCTTCCCCCTTCCTTTTGTTTCTTTCCCCCATTATTTATATGGATTTCTTCCCACCTATTTCCATTATTTTTAAATCTTTTATGCCCCCGACGCCCACTGGAGCTATACTTTGAGCGCCCTACCATCCAAATCTTAATTACAACATTTGTTTTGATAATATCACCAACTTCAACAACTCTGTGTTCTTTTGTTGCTTTGTCTGCTCCGATCACTGTTTGCTTGTCCCTACAACAATACCCCCCCTCCACTTCTCACCCCCTCCCCCACCCCGCCCCCACATTAAGCTACCTTATATTTCACCCCTCTCATTGAAAAGAAAAATCACTTCTGTTGAAGGGTCAAGAGGACTCAAAACGTCAAATCTTTTCTCCGCCGATGCTGCCAGACCTGCTGGGATTTTTTTAGGTAATTCTGTTTTTGACTTGAATATACGATACTGACTGGCACTTACAGTCATGCAAGCTAAACAAAAAAGTTTACAGCGCAAAAAGAGGCCACGTATCACATCATGTCTGCGCTGACCAAAAAAGGAGCTACCCAGTTAACCCAGTTCTAGCATTTCGCACGCAACCCTTCAATTTAAAGCACTTGAGATGCATTTCCAGGCAGCTTTGACATGCGCTTAGATTCGCTGCCTCTGCTCTCCATTCAGACAGTGATTTCCAGGCGCCTACAGCCTTCTGCATGAAATAGTCCTCATTTCTCTCTCATCTTTCTACTAAACGTTTTAAGTCACTGTGCCTTAATCACGGAACACCCTGATGAATTTTAAAAAATGATTATATTTCACCTGATATTTCACCCCTCTCCTTGGATTCACCTAGTTCTGTTGAAGGGTCATGAGGAATCGAAAGGTCAACTCTTTCTTCTCTGCCGATGCTGCCTGACCTGCTGAGTTTTTCCAGGTAATTATGTTTTTGTTTTTTAAAAAAATGTGCCTCTCGTTTACTCTATCGAGTCCCCTCAGAACTTTGTTTATCAAAGTCGAATCTCCCCTCAGCCTTCTCTTTTCCAAGGGGAATAACCCAAGCCTACCTAATGTTCCCTCATAGCTGTATTCTTCCAGTCTTGGCAATATCCTCGTAAATTGCCCATGCAAAATATTTCATGCAATTGCAAATGCACTTTTTAAAACATTTCAGAGCTCTTATTTGTTCTGTCATTAACACTTAGCGTGCGGCAATGCCATGGGACCGTTAATCCTCTGCAGTTAATATTTGAAGAGATCAGCATAGCTCAATTTAAGGGTTAGGTAGATAAACAATTGTAGGATGATGGATCGGTAGCGTCGCCTGATAGGAGGTAGTGGGCGTGGATTCATGTATAAAGAAATCATCAAAAAATCATTTGGGCCATTAATAGCATCTTAATGAGCTCTGAAAAAGAAAACAAGAGCCGAAATGATAAATTCAATACAGAATGAACTTCCCGGAACGTGAGCCGTTGTGCAGCCATTTATTAGGTAAAATTACACTTGGATTTAAACTGTCCAAATGTTTGTCCAACATTCAATGGTGTGCTTATTTCTCAGGGCGAAAACTGAAGGACTGTCAAAAGGGTAAATCAGGACGAACGATGCCGTGTTTTAACTATTTGAAAGTCCATAGATTTGATGGCTGCTTCCATATGGACTTTTCACGCATTTTTACTTCATGCAGAACTGCGAGGAAACACCAAGAGCGACAGTAAGTCACACGTTTCAACCGCATTACATATAGTAAATAGGAAGCGGGAGGGTCTACTACATTCACAGAAATGGTGACCGTTCAAAATTTTAAATGCGTGGACATTCGGAAGAAATTTGAGATTTGAGGGGAAGAAAGTCTTTTTAACTCCCGCGGAAAATTCGTGGAGCACTGTGTAAAAACTGACAGCAATCTGATTCTGGGATTGAATATCAGGTGTGGAAGTTCGATCTCATACGCCTCTCTGGCTTTACCATAATGGAAGTCGTTTTTTTTTTTATTTTCCATACAACGCTCGGTTGTGCAGAATAGGAATACCAGGAAAGAAATGCCAACAGATTATATACAGGAATTGCAATGTGGGTGGGTATTTCTTTTTTTAACAGTGGATAATTGAGGCAGAGCAATTTGGACATTGTTTCCCCAAGCATGTGAACGAATCAGAGCATAGACGATGTCGCAATTCTGACGATAATGGTCCCTTCAGCAGTCTTGTGTCCCTGCTGAGAGTCAGTTCCGTTAACGGTATATTCGGTGAATCTAATTCCTCTGCCGTGAAACGTGTCATCTAGAGTCCACGCTTATGCCTGTGAAGTTGAAACAGTGGATGGGTTATTAAAATAATACTCTACAAAGCGGCTTTTAGGTTTAATATTTAAAAGGATCAGCAACATTCGACCACGACGCGAATGACTGAGTGGACAAAAAGTAAGTCCATAGCGATTTTTTGATTGGAGTATTATTCTTTCTTCTATTATAGATTGGAAGCTTTTAGAAGGGGAAATAGGTACAAATGCATTGATAACCAAATCTTTGGAAATATTTTGATCCGTTCTGCATTGCCTGATGAAATGTAATCTACTTGACCATTTCTGAAAACATGTACTGACCTCAGAACAGCGCAGCGTAGAATTAGAAGAACAATAAAGGATCTAAAACGGTTTAAACTATCAGGAAAACTTCGATAGGCCACGACTGTACTACTTTTTGTATGAAGGTGAAGGAAATATATCATCTTTATTATGAATAGATAGATTTAGGATAGAGTGAAAAAATGTTCTCTGCCGGTAGAGTCAAGACATAAAATGATATAACAGTAGCATTAAAAATACGGAAATCTGGTATAGTGTAAAGAGCAGTATGCATTTTTTCACACAAGAGAACATTGAAATCTAAAACCATTGTCTCAAAAGGCTGTTATGATGCCTCCGTTGTATACATTTTTTTGTTGAACTTATATTGGCAGAGCTTTCTTGTTCCAGAGTGTTTTTGGGAACGGAGCCACAATGGGCAGATGGAAGTAGGATAGAAATTAGTCATGACCAGAGCCACTAGTGTAACAGGTACACAGTTACCAGCATTTCGGAAGACCGATAACTGTTTGGAAAATGCAACTGATATTGCTCCTTGGCAAAAATGGTAAGCTTCCATTTAAGCTAATCGACCCAAGACTTTTTTTACAAGATTTTGATCACTTGATTTGAACATTGAAGAAGATAATAACCCAGCTGAAAGAAATATGTCTGTTGAACGTGCAGTTATTAAATTATATTTTCGATAGGGGGCAATGTTATCACGGCGACAATGTTTTAGTCTACCATGCAGCGAGATTAAATTTCGACACACACAGAATTGATCGGTAACTTGATCTATGTTTCACATTATTAAGCCACTATTAAATAAAAGTCGCGAAAGTTTTAGAGACGACTTCGTGAAAGTACAGGGGTAGACAGCACTTCGTCCATATTTGCAGCTTTCGTGAATGTATTTTACTTTGATCTTCGTTGCACTATTGATGCACCATTGAGCTGAAATTGTTGCAATTGCTCTTTCTTAAATATTCAAAAAATGACGAAGTGCATACGGTCAACAATGATGCCAATAGACCAATTGTGTGTTTTGGTGTTAAGCAAGAAGCAGATGGAAGAACAATTCTATAGCCCACCTGACAATGTCAAAACATTATTTGTCACTGCCATACTGCAATGCAGGTAAATTCAATCCCATCGCAGCCTCGAACTTATGTGTTCAGAATGAACATTTCACTGCTCATCACAGTCGTGGTGTGAGTAATACCGAAATGAATGCAGGCCACACTCTGGAGAGGTGAGCATAATATTTTAGAACTTTGCTTCTGGTATGGTCGGAGTGGAAACCTGCCAGGGAGCGTGCCTTTCAGATGAGATGATAAGCCAAAGCTCCGTTTGCTGTCGTATCAGGAGAATGTGTTGTGCCACAATTTGACAGACGGCAGAACAGTACAGTTCAGTCCGGATTCCGAGAACAAAAATTAACATAATCTATCATCACAGAAAAAGATTTTTCTGCCGTTAGTGAATTGATCTTTCTGGATTTTTTGTGTTCAAAAATTGGCTGCCGCCCACTTCCTACAACACAACATTGTTTTCACCTCAAAACTAAACGATCCATTGTAAAATGAGTTTCGCCCCCTGAGATCGTGAAAGCTACAATATCAACCGAGAAATACATTTTGACCTGTTACTAATTACCAAATTACACCTTGAAGGCATTTCCAGTCTCATCTCCCATATTTTCATCTAAACTTTAAACGAGCTATTTTACGGACAAAGGCATTTTATGAAAGGCTCGTGCTGTCCAAAATTAAGCTTTGGAATTTTAAAAGATGGAATATTGCTTTTGGCCAGAAACGCTATATACAGGGCAGATTGAATATGTTGTATTAACTTTGGTTTTGATTTTCAGAATTGGAAAATGTGAAAAGGAAGCTGAATAATACAGGTAAAGAAAGATATCGAATTCCCAATGGCAATTTAGGATACATGGCACAGGTGAGGAAATGGTGTAGTGGTATTGTGGCTGAACTTTGAATACAATTGCGATGGCTACCACTGCACTAGGTGTCTTCAATGTTGATATCGAACTGGAAAACATGAAGTTTCAAGGTATCATGTCAAACATCGGCAAGGAAATTGCCTGCTGATTATCAAGAACAGCCAAACCACAGCTGATGAGTCACTGCTCCTCCGTGCTGAACGTCATTTGCAGGGCATGCTTAGGGCTGGTAGGGCACAGAATGCACTCCGTGTGGGTGACTTGATGTCCATCAGAAAGAGTGGCCCGGTATAATTTGACAAGTTTTAAAGGGCATTGATGATAGACGGAGTCTCAAGCAGCTGGTGATGGAAGCAACAAAACGTAAAACATAATTTGCTGCATCCTCAAATGTATGCCTCTCTATGAGGATGCCAGTATCAGTGAGCACCGCAGAGCTCTTGTGGACATCAAACACTGTCCACAAATTAAAATTACACCCCATCATGTTGTGTGGAACCACCGCTGTGCTAAATGAGATAGACTTCAGACAGATCAAGAAACTCGAGTCTGGACAAACACAGGGCATTGTAAGACATCAGCAGCAGCAGAATGCACTCAACCTCAATTTGCATATCCACCATTCTAACGTTGCAGTCAACCCGAGGGATCAACGCTGATTCAATGAAAACTGCAGCAGGGTAAGCGACGAGAAGCACCAGACATATGTAAAATTCAGGTTCAATGTGGAAAAGATACAAAGCAGGACCGCTTGCTTGCCCAACAGCATAAGGAGCAAGTGATAGAAAGAACTAAGCGATTCCATGCCAACAGATCATATCTAAGCTCTGCGGTCCTGCCACTTCCAGCCATGTCTATTGGGGGTCAATTAAAGAAGACATTTGAAGCGGAAGCTCCACAGATATTCCCAACCTCAAAGAAGGAGTAGCCCTGCAAATCAATGGACCAGATAAGGCAGAATTACTTGCTACAATTTTCAGCCAGAATTGCTTATTTGATTATCCATCTCAGTCTCCATTAAATGTCTCTTGCATCACAGATGCCAGTCCCAGCCAATTCGATTCAATTGACATGATATCAAGAAACGGTTGAAGGCACTGGATAGTGCAAAGGCAGTGGGGTCTGCCGATATTCCAGTAAGAATACAAAAATGTTGCACTCCAGAGCTTGCCATTCCCCTAGAGAAGCTGTTCCAGGACAGCTACAACATTGGCATGCTGTCAACAATGTGAAAAATTGCACATGTGTGTTCTGTAAATAAAAAAGGATAAATCCAACGAAGCAAAGTATTGCCTGATTAGTCCACTTTCATTCATCAACAAACTGATGGA
The DNA here is from genome assembly GCA_026770705.1 of Isurus oxyrinchus. NCBI lineage: Eukaryota > Metazoa > Chordata > Chondrichthyes > Lamniformes > Lamnidae > Isurus > Isurus oxyrinchus. The sequence continues at coordinate 6,663,684 of JANJGN010000034.1, forward strand.
GGGAGGCGTCAACAGTGCTATCAAGCAGGAACTTGCTTTGGTTCCAAGTGGCCACTCAGCTATTAAACTCATTACAAGCTTGGCTCAAATATGCACAAAATATCTGAGCTCCCGAGGTGAGGTAAGAATGACTGCTCTGGGATGCAAGGCCACATTTGACCGAGTGTGAGATTAAAGAGCCCCAGCAAAACTGAAGTCAATGGGAATTGGGAAAAAGCACTACCCTGTGGTTAGAGTCATAACTAGCAGAAAGAAAAATGGTGGTGGTTGTTGGAGGTCAGTCATTTCAGCTCCAGGACATAAGTGCAGAAGTTCCTCAGGATAGTGTCCTCCTCCCATATACCTTCAGCTGCATCATCAAAGACGTTTCTTCCATCATAACGTCAGAAGTGGAGGGTGTTCCCTGATGATTGCACATTGTTCAGCACCATTGCGATTCCTCAGATACTGAAGCAATCCATGTCAAAATGTAACATTTTCTGGACACATCCACGCTTGGGCTGACAAGCAAAGCGTAACATTTGCTCAACACAGGTGCCAGGCAAATACCATCTCCAACAAGAGGGAATCTAACGATCTCCCCTTGATATTCAATGTCATTAACATGCCTGAGTCTCCGACAATCAATATCCTGGTCTTCACCATTGAACAGAAACTGAACTGGACGAAATATTGTCTCGAATAGGCACAAATGAATATTGTAGCTACAAGAGCAGGTCAGAGGCTTGGAATCCTGCGGTGAGTTACTCCCTGCCTTACTCCCCAATCCCTGCTCACAATCCATAAGGCACAAGTCAGAAGTGTGATGAAATACTCCCCTCTTGCCTGGACGAGTCCGGCTCCAACTCAAGGGGCTTGACACTATCCATGTAAAAGTAACCTGCTTAATTGGCGCCCTAGCTACAAACCTTCAGTCCCTCCACCACCAAAGTGCATTGGCGTCGGTGTGTACCATCTGCACGATGCACTGAAGAAATTCAGGAAGGCTCCTTAGATAGCATCTTCCAAACAGATTACCACTACCATCTAGAAGGACGACTGTAGCAGTTAGATGGGAAGACCACTATTGGTGGTTCCCCACCAAGCCACTCACCATTCTGACCTGGAAATTTGTTGTTGTTCATTCACTTATCTCTCGTTCAAAATCCTAGAATTCTCTCTCTAACAGCACTGTGGTGTAACTACAGGAAATGGACTCTAGCGCTTCAAGAGGGCACCTCACCACCACATTCTCAATGGCAATTACGGATGGGAAATTAATTGATTAATGTGCCTATCCACTGAAGGCAACATCATTGGAATGAATAAATAAAAGAATGCCTTTGTGTCCATATTAAACTTGGGTGTTTGACCCCAGCGAGTCTTAGATGCCTCTCTGATTTCTTTCTTACATTTGTCAAAATGATACAAGTACTGACATGTTAAAAGAGAACAGATTTCATAATTGAGAATTTTTTTTTAATATAGAAGAGTGTGCGATGTTTTGGTTAAGCTATTCCAGTTGGTTTAAGAAAAACTTATATATATAGACACGGATTAGCATCAAAGAGTTAAGAAACAGGGCAGCCGCTTCGGATCATCATGTTCAAATTGAGGTTCGGCTGTTCATGAACGGTGCCAATATGCAATTACTTGCACCTATGGCAGCTGTAATATGTAATTAAATCTCCAGCTGACGGCTCCCTTTCCAACCACTCCTCCACCAATCCCATGCCCTACAAAATTAAATAAGGTTGAGGAAATTTCACAAATTGTGAACCATACATTTTGCTTATCCATTGGTGTTATTTAACAGATGTATTTTATCGCTTGGCAGATTGTTTGTAACATCATTACTTGCATGAACCAACAGCGCCGAAAAACCTGTTTTATTTTCTGATATGAATTACATGCCTTTTGTTTTTCTTATACAGAAGACAGGTTACGACAATGTGAAGAAGGTAGTATATGACAAAAATAATAGATTTCCGGTTTGATTTTTAAAATTTAACATTGAATTTTCTTCCTGTTGACCAATTATCATTTTTTTTCTTAGAGTTGCATAGAAAGTGCAAAACTGATGGTGAGTGGGCCAAATAAATAAAGCTTGCTTAGCTGCTTTGGAATATGGAATTTTACCAAACGAAGTCTGTTATGATTTGTGCAAATATTGCACCCTTTATTTTACATTGCTTTTAGCATCAAATCCTGTTATCGATTGTAGAAATCTTCAAACCCTGCCCTTTGAAGATGGGGGGCGATGGGCTGAAAGAAGGAAATGTCTTGGCCATTTTGATTTTCACTGAAGAACGTGTAGGATAGCATGTTAAGAGTTCAACAATCAATGTTGTTACCTGATGCTAACAGCAGTGTGAAATAAGTTGCACAATTCTTAAGGGGGTGCTTGAGCAGAAGGACCTGGGTGTAAATGTGGATAGGTCATTGAAGGCAGCATGACAGATGTAGAGAGCAGATGATAATGCATACAGGATCCCGTGCTTCTTGAATAGGGTCATAGAGCGCAAGTGCAGGGAGATAATGAGGCGTGTTTTCCTAAAACGCTACTTATACCTCAGCTGGCTTATTGTATACAGCTCTGGGCGCCATCTACAGGAAGGCTGTGAATGCATTGGAGAAGATTTTTAACAAGAATGGTCCAGGAATGAGAAGCTACTGATATTGAATTTGATTGAAGAGGTTGCCACTGTTCGCCTTGGAGAGGAGAAAGCTAAGGGGAAGATTAATAGAGGTGATCAAAATCATAAAGAGACTGGATGGAGTAGTTATGTAGAAACTGTTCCCGATAGTAAACGGAATGAAAGGGCACAGATTAAAGTGATTTGTAATAGAAGTAAACGTGATGTGAAAAAAAGTAACTTGTTCACACAGCAACTAGTTCAATTCAGGAATTCAGTGCCTGAATGTGTGCTGGAAAAGCTGAAATAAGTCGCTGTCAAAGAGTGAATTTTCTGGAGCATTGCAAAAGAAAGGCGAAATTTGGCGATGCAGTGCCATTTGGGGAAGGAGTTACAAATATGGAAAGCCCGGTCGGCAATGCTGATGGCATAATGATCAAGGATGCAGAAGTGGCCAGAATTCGAGGTGTCCAGAGATCTTTAAGCTATTTCGGCCTAAAAGAGATCATAAAAGGTGCCAATCCCGACTCTGTGAAGGGATTTCAAAACAAACGTGAGTGTTTCAAATAATCTCCTAACTAAAACAGAAACAAATGCCATGGAATCATGGCTGCTGCGTGTAGAGAAATGGTTGCGAGTTAAGATGCAGGAACTTCTTTGTTTTTGACGAGTTTCAGTTTATCGGGCAATGTGGAATAATTGAATATTTGCATCCCAATGAAGCCACGGCTACAGTAGTAGCAGAAAAATCCGGAGCCAGTCTTTCAGAAGGCAGCGGTCTGAGTGATGTTACAGCTCTGCGCTCAACAACATATTTCCAAGTGAAATATAACATTGCACTTGTAAAGATTCGTAGCGAGCCTCAGATTATCAAATTATAGATCTTGAGGGATATTGACAGCATCATTATCGAGAAGTTGTACCCTCTGAAATAGAATCGAGAATATGTGGCCACTGTTTAAAAATAAGCTGTCTCACAAATAAAACAGACATCAGGTGTTGTGCTTTTTTTTCCTCTCAGAGAGTAGAGAGTTTTTAGAACTCTTCCTGAAAAGGCAGTATAGGCAGAGTATTTGAATGCATTTAAGCAGAAGTGGAATGAGTATTGTTAAACAAGGGTTTAATGGTTGTCAGGGGTAGGCGGATTTCTCTAATCAGACGAATCATGAACTTACTGAATGGCGGAGAATGGTCAAGGGCCGAAAGACCTAGTTCTGTTCATAATTCGCGCATCTAACTTCGCAAGAAACGATTTCGTCACAGGGAGAAAAGTGCTTCAACCTTTCCAATATTTACTGCGAATAAATTTGTGAGCAGCCAATTCTTAATTTCAGACAAACAACGCAACAGGTCTTAGGCAGGGCAGAGGGTGTGAGTGTTTGTTATGAGGTGAACCTGCGTGCCATCATTGTACATATATAATGGATTGTAGCTATCCCGTGTGAGATATCCTCAGGGAAGCATGTAAATGAAGCAAAGAGAGAGAGGGTTATTTCAGGGGAAAAGAACATCAGTAATAAAATGTATTCTCAATTATTTAATAACACTGTAACTCATGGAAGCATAAAACATGATATCATATTTTTCAAAACAAGTAAAAAGTGGCTGACACGTTATTTGAAAGAGGAAATTGGAGGTAATTCAGCCTAAGGTCAAAGATTGGGAAATTATTAGAAATCCTTATCAGGAATCGACGTAAATAAGATTCAGAAAGGCATGGAGTAATCAACATTACCAGAATTGATGAGCTAAAGGAAAACCGTGTTTGAAGGAGTATTTTGAATTGTTTACTGTGGTAACGGAAAGTAGTTTTCAAGTGGCTCAGTGTTTATTGTCAATACGGAATTTCTATGGCATTGGCACGCTAGACAGGAGACACGATAACCAGATGGAGGCACAGAGAAGTAAGATCAAAGCTGCGGTGTGAATCACAATGAGATCAGTGATAGTAAGTAGAAGATGGTCGTAGCAGATGGCTGTTTTAAAAACAAAACATGGACGTGGCTTGCAGATGCAGTTTGGGTCCAGCTGTTTGTCCATTTTTGTTTGTTTTATGACAGACATTTTCTAAGCAGTAGGGACCATTGTGCATATGTTTTTGAAAAATACAAAACTTGAAAAGCTGATCCACAATGATGAGTTATCTTATATTCTGCCACGTGAAAGCGACGTGGTAGATGGAACTCAGAGGCAGTTGTCCAGGTCTAAACACTGCTGTTTCCGGGGGGAAGCGAGGGGGGTTTGTGATCAAAATGGCTGAATGTTAACAAATCAATTGTACAGGAAATTGAATCTGATAAGCTGACCCTGCTAAGATAATAAAGAGAAATGCAGCTCGATGCGTAACAGGTTTTAGACCATTTCCTGAAGCGCATATGTCATGCTTCTTTGAAGTTCCAATATCTGCACACACACAAGCACATACTGCAGGCGTGTTTTTTTTCTCTCTCGCTTAAGGCCCTGAATTTGCCTAATCATGTATGCATTAATACCACCTTTGAAGGCTATTTTCCAAAAGGATTCAGCACAAAACTCCAAAAATTCTAATGTATTTCACGTTCTCCTCCCTGGTAAAGAAGAAAGATTGCTGGAAAAAGATATAGGTAAAGCACTGACAATTTAATTTGAGATGTGGTTTGACATAATTATTTTTAATAAGCCGAATGAAGCCCTTTTTCAGTGAGAGCGATTTTGACAATGGTAAAATGATTACTTATTTATGTATTTGCTTAGGTTAATTGACTAGATGATTTGTAAATTGTTTCAATGAAGTGGAAGTTCCAGACAGCTTTTGTTCTAAGTATTCATTGGAGGGACACCCGATATGCAATATAAATCCTGAACTGATCATTGGCTCAATAACGGTAAGTTTCAGTTCCAATCTACCATATGTGCTCTGCCAGAAGGCATATTCGTTGCTTATTGCCTACTGAAACTCAACCGTGAGACTTTTTTTTCCCTAGTTCATTATTTGCTCATGTTTTATCTTGCCAATCACTCCCAAGTGAAGGGCTACGAGGTATATGGCTCAAGTCTAACTCCGGAAAAATGCAAATTGATCGGTCACTGTTGACATGATTGTGCAGAGGACTCCACTAATTTAACCTGCCGATCTACACCCCCTCCCCTCCACCCAAGAACATATTTATGAATAAACTAATTCGTGAATTTAGAATCATGTTTCTTTGCACTGCGAGTGGTGAGGATATGGACATAACTCCAGAGGTGAAGTTGAGGACTTGTTGAGAGAGCTAAATGAAGACTGAGTTTGATTTTTATTAATGGAAGGATATAATGCCAGCTTGGCCAGAATGTTATGCAGGAGGAAGCAGATACGGACAATAAATATTCTTGGAGAGGATTGAGGTAATATTATTTGCCTAAGCTGTACATTGTCTATATGATTATATGTAAATCCTCAAAATAATGTTTCTTTGCTTTACAGAGCTCGGGAAAATGAAAAAAGCCCTCAATGATGCAGGTGAAGAAGGGCATTTAAGTGCATTTTATACGAGCACGTGTCATATATTTTAGTTCCATGGTAAATGTGTGTTAATAATTGTCGAGTTGCAAGAGACTGGTCATCCATTCGCCATCTTGACCAAAACACTTCCACTGACTGCATGATGTGAAATAAAGCATTTTGGAAGAAACGATGTGTGGATGTATATTAAATGGCGCATGTTTAAATGTGGCACAGGAGCAGAGAGAAAGTCGATGTTCAGAGAAAATATCCTTGAATGTGACAATTCATGCATAATCAGTCATAAGGCACCGAGACGTGTGAGGACACCACTGTGTCGGTGTGAGTTTTGGTGATTGGTGGGGGGATTGGGGAGTTGGTTTAATTATATGATTAGGTTTTGGATTATGGTAGATTAAAGATATAGAGAGGCAAAACCTCCTGAAAATTATACAGCTGAACTTCCTTGAAATATTTGTATTGTTGCATCTAAAAGGGAAACATATCTGGCCTGGTGCTAGGGCATTATGTTTCTCAGTACAGCAATTTCTGTAGGTGTATTTGATAAGATGACAAAGGTATTATAAGGTTTATATGTGTCGTAGGGTAAAGTAAAGAAAAATAAAACAAAAGCAGCATTCTGCATTGGAAGAAGGTACAGTTAAGGAGGTTCAAGGAGATCTTATCAGGGCAAAATGGAAACAGATATGAGGGTAGAAAACAGTTCCAGTCCAGTTACTGACGAACGCCATCTGTGAAGAGCAAAACAGTCTTACACAGGTTGTGACCTATGATCAGAAATCGAAAAATGTTTTGGAAAGAGAAAAACTGGAACAGATGAATGGATGATAGTTATAGAGTAAATTACATCGGTCCTGGCAAGACGGATGCTAAAATGTTGTAACGATCGAACAATAAAATGTAAGGCTCCATGATTGAGGAAGAGATTGATTATGAATGAGATAGAGAATGCGCTGAAAAAAAATGATCATTATAACGCAAATTTTAAAACTGGAAACTGGACCAAACACAAAAATTCAAAAGTGACATTGAAGAAGGGCGAACAATGTGACGAAGAGAGAATGAAGTATAAGTTAGCAGAATTGGTAACACGGTATTTGACTACATGTAAATAGCCAATGGTTAGTTAGAAGTGGGGAATGCCTATTAGAGAGAAATCGTTTTCGAGGGGGCGTGGGACAATGCTAGGATATTCATCCTGCCAGATGTTATGGTATTGGGAGCACTGATACACCGAACAAAAGTTGTGCTTTGCGTTAGGAACAACCGGAAGCCCAGACCAGAGCACAGGTGATGCCTTTGCCCAGGAAGGCCACACGTCCAATAGGCTGATTTGCACTCCCCTAGACAAGGCGGGTCCGGCTCTTACATTGATGCCACTGTTAGAGACCTGTATTCGATAAATGATAAGGAGCCAGAGATTTAACATATAAGGATTGCACTGTTGTATATACACTGTATTTCAGTGAATAATAGTGCTGCTGAACCCAGTACACAATGCACATCCACCCACAGAACCAAGAACCCGCACAAACCGTATCAACCTATCCTATTAACATGCCAAAACCAATTTCACCCAAATAGACATCAACTGATTCAAGCACCCTTGAATACACGTTCCTGGATGAGCCACCAAAATCATCCAGACACCTGACTGGACACCGGCCAAATATTTGTGGACTCAAACTAATATCTAACAAGCCCGACAAACTCCGTTCCTCTCCAAAGTACCCAATAGGTCAGGGATACAGGCTCGATCCATGAACATCCACCACAGAACCCGAATAACACTTCTTCCTTGACCCGAGCGGCCTCGGGTTGAGCCCAGCTGGTGTTATCCTCCAATGGTCTGAATACTTACCGGATCTGATTAACACACCACCAACCATCACCCTTCTCCACACAGCAGTATCTCACCCGACTCGGTTCCTGGAACGTCCCGATTTGAATAACAACACCTGATCATGACTTACTAGCCCCAAAAGTACTCCCTATTCTAGCCTAGACAATGACATTACCTAACTCACCAAAGATCTCTCCCTGGCCCCTCACTCACTCAGTCACCCACTCAATCACCCATTCAGACAACCGCATAAATAGATATTCCTCCTACCACCGATTCAACCACCAGACAGGACATGGCTAGCTGCCCCTGGAACGCCTGGAATAAACCCCGAACCATATGTGGACAACCCCGACGTGTCCCGAATGTCCTTCCCACCCCGCATCACCTGATTGTCTTTTGACTCTATCCAAAAGTATTCCCCTCAACCAACACGATTTGCGACCTTACCCATAGCCAGCTACCATTGTCCGGACTGTATCTGCAATGACTGGCCCTCTTTTGCTCCGCTCCAACCACTCAATTACTGACCCACCAGATTACCTACCAAGTCACTCTCACTCGTATTCACTCACGCAGAAACACAGCGACTTATTCACCCACAGAGATTAGCCCCATCCATTCACTCACTCACCGAATCAATCACCCATTCACTAACCCAGTGACCCAATGAAAACTTTCGCGTCGTGTAAAATTCTTCCTGAACATGAAATAAATTGTCACAACGTAATGGACATTTCTTTTTTGCTTGTGCCCTCGTGCTGTGCTGAAGCATTGCAGTGGCAGCTGCTTGAACAATTTTAAAATGGTGATGCAGAAATATTTGCAGTCAGCAGCCATATACCACGACAGACCGCCCCCACCATCTACTCCTCCCCAACCCTTTCCAACCCCTTCACGGCCCAAAGTTTTCCTTAACATCTTGTATCCTGCATTATTGATTTATCATTTCCGAAATTCGATGTATCAATTGTGAATTTTAGTTTATGAGTGGAACAAATAGAGTTTCACCATAATAAGGTATGGATCGATAAGAACGAGGAAGACGTGATGCTCCCATTACCTTTCTCCTACACGCACGAGGGCACATATAGTTATGTCCTTGAACCAGAAGCACAGGGAATATGAGGATGGAGGACCTCTGCTGAATGTAGCGATTCGTCAGTACTCTGAAGTCACAATGGTACTGGGGGCAGATGTTTAACATAATTTCTCAAGCACCAGCTGCAGTAGAACGTCCAGTTCTGAGCCTTGCACATTCGGAAGAGAAGCAAGGCCTTTGGGAAAATTTCTTGTCATTTATGAGGCTTGTTCTCTGGATAGCTTACTTCAGTTGGCAAACGAGACGAGATCACCTATGGTTGTAGTGCGATAACCAATAAATATTAATAGCTGAGTTATAGTTATACGAGAGCATGTCATATTTTGAAACAACACTTACTGGAAAACTATTTCTACTGACAAAATCAAGGGAAGTTGGAGCACACAGTTTTAAATTAACTGCCAAATGTACCAGGGGCAAGAAATAGATGTTTTGTCGTTCTCATTGTTTTGCAGCTACCAAGCATGATATGGAAAGTCTCATTTTAAATGTCGATGACCCTGGATTCAATCAGAATTTTTAATGGTAAATTAATAAGCTACTTCAAAGGGAGAGGTGTTTCACTTAGCAGAAAGGCCAGCGCATGGGTTTATTAATCAAGTAATACAAAGTTTCGGCACAAGCTCCTGTGGGTGAAATCCTGCCTTAAGTGATGTACCAGGTTATTAAAATATGCTTATATCAATATTTTTCTGTAAATCGTCTCTTGTTTATCTTCCTCAAGTATGGATCATGCATCTTGCTTGGAAAACAAAATATCATGACAGTGACATATCTTTTTCTCTTGCTTAGAAGAAAAGTTGGGCAGATGTGCGACAGGTAAATGAAAAGAAAGTGGTGGTCGGGTTCACTCTTGCTGTACCCCGTGGACATGATTTTCCTGATTAATCATTCGGTGCTGAACTTGGTTTTCACAGTTAAAGGCGATTCATCAGATGGTAAGTAATATTAAAAATACTTCTAACACTTCAAATAAATTACCAATATGAATTACCTGTTCACACCTGACAGTGTACAACATAGTCTTATTAATAATCACAAGACTAATTCGACTTTAGAAGTTGTGTAAGAGATGGTTCAGGTGAGAAATGCAAATAAAGAGCTGTGCATTACTTGCATCACTAATTGCAATACACTTCTTGTCGAAAATAGAATGAAAGTGATACCAGATGCAGGGATTCAAATTTGTACAAAATTCGATTAGTGAATGATGCCATTCTGTTCTCCTTGTTGTGATCTCGAGGGACATTAACTTTTAAGATCAATTCGAAGTTCCAATTATTAGCATAAATAGATCACGACACACGGTTTTGAGTATTAATATTAATCAAAACAAGTTCATTTTATTAACACTATAAATCCCATACCATGACTTTTTAAACCCTAACATATTAAGATATTTCAACTGACTCATAGTTATGTTTTCTTCATTCAACTTACGATGTCCCCCATATTTTCCAGATCATTGAGTGTGCTTTCGCTTCTCCTCAGTTCAATACAAGTGTCCTACTGCTTTTTGGAATTTCCTTTACTCCTCATTTGTCTTCCTCCCGTTTTCTGGGGATACGGTTCCTTGAGATCCTTGCACTATCATTGACCAATTCTACCCTATAACTCTATTTAAGCACCTCAAGTTTGCGGAAACATAGTTCATGCATTGGCTTAATTTCATTCTTGGTTATTGGCCTACATCCCCGATTCTGGCTGTTGGCTGATCCGACACTACCTTCTATTTGGTTTACTCACCACCTGATGTAGACACAGTCTAGCAGCTATGCTTTAAGACTTGGACAGCTTGGTCAGTATTGGTGCCACCTAGCCACTTTTGGAGGTGGACATCGAAGCCTCCCGCCCAGAGGTGCCCTAGCCACCATCTATGCTTCCTCCAAGTGTCGTTCAATGTTGAAGAGTGCTGAGTCATTATCTGAGGGAGTTATGTATGTGGTAATCAGAAGGAGGATTCCTTGCCCACATTTGACCTATTGTCAAGAGACCTCATCAGGTCTGCAATCGATGTTGAGACCAGTTATGGAAGGCAGATTTCCTTTCATAAGAGGCATTACTGAACCAGTTGCGTTTTTCAAACAATCGAAAATTGCCTTAGAATTCTACATTTCATGGAAATCAAATTTCAACAACTGACGTGGATTTAAACCCGGTATTCCACCGTTTATTACTCAAAGTCTCTAGATAATTAGGCCAGCGACAATATCACGATGTCATTGTTTCATTCTCTCTGCTGTATTGGTGATTAAACTTGCACTCATAAAAGATTAACCTTAAACAAAAAATATTACGACCATGGTAATCTATGTGCAGTGGTAGGCCAACACGAAACTTGAGACTGCTTTGCCATTTAACTGGATCAAGGCTGATCTTCAATCTCACCAACATTTTACCGCATTGTTCACATGTCCCTTCATGTTATCGGTATCTAGAAATCTATCAAAGCCTGTTTTCAACATTTTCGAATGACTGAGCATTCACAAGCCTCTGTGATACAGAGCTCCAAAATTCACCACCCCGTGACACCAGATGTTCCTCCTCATCTCTGTCCTAAATGGTTTAACTAATTTCTGGGAATTTGCCCCTTCATGCTACACATCTTAAATATGGGGAAATATCATTTATGCATCGACCCCGTTGAACACGTAACAATTCTCTACTCCTTTGCTTTGGAGAACAAAACTTCGAGAAATATTCAAGATTTGGTTTTACAAAGGCTATATCAAATTGCAGCAAGAAGTCATTATCCTTGTTTGCAAATCCAATTGCAATAAAGTGTAGCAAATCATGTGAATTCCAATTTTTTTGATGCATCTGCTTGTGAATTATGAACAAGAATTACCAGGTCTCATTGCAAAAAAATAAATTTCCCATTCTTTCCCAATGTATGATGTACTCTGCACTTTTATTTCTCCTACCAATCTGCATAAATTCACATTGGCCCTCTTTAACTTCCATCTGGAAAATTGTTGCCCCCAAATGTAGCCTGTCTAAATCTCCAGAAAGCCTCTTTGCATCCTTTTCGCAGCTTAAGTTTCCAGCAAGTTTTCTGTCCACAATTGATTTGAAAATATAAAATTTTGGACGCACATCCAAATCACTGATATCGATCGTGAATAGCTGGCACCCAAACACGGTTCCTTGCAGTGCTCACAATCACAGCTGCCAAGATGTGAGTGTTCCGTTTATTTATACTCTCTGACTTCTGTCCGATTATAATCCTCAATCTTCCGATATTTTCCTCCTTATCCCATGCACCACAACGTTGCTTACGAGCATCCTGTGTGGGACCTTGTCGAAAGACTTCTGAAAACCTAAATGGACAACATAAACGGGGTTTTCCTTATCAATGTTGCCAGCAAAGTCCTCAGAATGCACGGACAGGTTTGTTAAACAAAAGTTCGAAAATCCATGCTTACACTGACAATCTCACCATTGTTTTCGAAGTGCCCAGTTTATGAAATGTTTATTATATATTCCAGCATTTTTATTCTAATATTCGGCTGACAGCCCTGTAGTTCCCTTTATTCTCACTCCTTGTTTATTTCATAGAGGGAGCACGTTTACTACCTTAACATCTGCAAGCACCTTTCCTGTATATCGGGAGTTGAAAGATGATCACTAATGCATCCAGTATTTTAAAAGAAACCCCTTTCAGCACTAAATCGCACTCGTCCCTTTGCTCCCTCTAATTCAGCGAATAGCCTATCTTGATATAAACGTTACATATTCGGGATTCCTCCAAACAAACATAAAAAAAAACAATTTGCGAAACGCTTCAAAGCAACCTTTTGACTCCCAGGAATAATTTATTTCCCTAAAGTGGATAATAACTCTTCTAATAGAGTAACTTGCTAAAAAAAATGCTTACATTTACGTTTACACTTCCATAATTGGCGGACCATAAATCAAGACTTTAAACGCAAAACTTGACATTTTATCTTCAAAGAATCTTCCGAGATGCCGTGCTAAAAACTGATTCCTCCCTAAGGGTCTCACGTAGCCAGCAATAATCCCTTGTCTGGATTACCTTATATCATCATTCTGACAACACAAAAAATCCCTGTTGAACTTGAATTACTGCAGACATCCTGAGATTTCACTTGCATCAGTCGTTTTGTAACTCATTATTTGACTGGATGAGAGCGGCACTGGCTTAGTCCACATTTATTGTCGATTGTTAAATACTCTTTCAGAAGTGATGATGAGACATTTCCAACCTGCACAAATAGAGTGCTGTTAAGAATGTAGTACTTGGGCTTTTACCTATATAAAATCAACAAAATATGACATAGTTACAAATCAAGATTGTGTAATTTCATGAGGAATGTACAGTTCTTGTGGTGTTCCCGTGCATCTGTTACCCTTGTTCTTCTTGGTGGCAGATTCGAGAGTTTGTAATTTTATTTTCAAAAGAAACTTTGGATGCTCCTGCAGTCCATTTTCTAAATGGTACACACTGCTGTTACTGTTTTCCAGATGTGGAGGTATTGATAAGCTGGTGGATTGGGTGCCATTCAAGCTGGATGCTTTGCCTTGGATGCTGTCGAGCTTCGTCAGTCTTGTTCGAACTGAACTGATCCAGGCAAACTGAAAGCATTCCAGCAGATTACTGTCTTGCACCTTCCAGATCGTGGGCCGGGTTTGTGAAGTAAGGGGATGAGTTTCTCTCCACCGAATGCCATAGCTCTGTTCAGCCCTTGTAGCGACATTATTGATCTGCCGTCACTGGACCAGTAAGCCAAATATCCAGGATAATGCTGTGAAGACTCGCGTTCGAATCCCAGCAGAGCAGAGGTCGGAACTTGAATTCAGTAGGTATCTGGCATTACAAGTCCAAGGATAACCATGAAGCAATTGTTGATTTCCGAAAAAATGAACATGTTGTTCATGAATGCGCATTTGCCAAAGAAATTAACCATCCTTACCTGGCCTGGCTAACGTGTGACTCCATTGTGGGTGCAAATGCACCACATGGACTATAAAGTTTCAAAGAGGTACCACACCACCACTTTCTCAAGAGCAATTAGGGATGTGCAATAAAAGCTGTACGACACTGCAAAATACTGATACCTGAGAATCTGGTGTTGTAATGCTCTTGAATGTGTATGGGAGTTGGTTGCTTTCTTACGTCTTTGCAGATGGCCAATGATTGGCATTTCTCTCACTGAAATGTGAATAGCCTCTATTCCGTTCAAGCCAAATGTTGTATCCATCTTACTGCATATTGACACGGACTGCGTTAGCACCTGTGGAGTCGACAGTGGCGCTGAACTTTGTCCAATCGTCCAAGAACATCCACATTTCTGACCTTAGGTTTCAGCAAATTGAGTTGACGAAGCTGCTGACGCTGGCTGCACCGAGGGCAGTACCCTTACAAAATGCTGCAGCAATGTCCCGTGGCTGAGATAATTGCCTTCCGGTATCCAACGCTATAGCCGTTAATGCTATTTCCACTCCAGTGGAGAAATTTCCTTTTGTTTTTCAATGGCTTCATTGTTTCTAGGGCTCCTTGAGCCAACGGCCTTTCAAATGCTGCTTCGATATCAAAGGAATTCACTTTAACACACCTGTTGAGATCAGGACTTTCGTCCAAGTTTGCATCAAAAATGCATTGAAATCACGCACTGAATGACCCTGGTGGAAGAAAAACTGAGCATCAGTTGGCAGCTATTGTTGAGCTGCACTTGCTTGATAGCACTGTCGACGACACCTTCCATCACGTTCAAGGGTAGACTGATATATTAGGGATTGGCCAGTTTGATTTGTCCTGCATTTTATTCACTGGACAAATCTGTGCAGATCTCCACATTGCTGATTAGAATACAAAGATTTGTTTGGTACAAGAACATTTACAACACAATTTGTTTACTGGTTTCGATGTTTCCATTTATCAACCGTTAAAATGTAATTCCTAAAACTAAGGAGTATGCCTTTGTAACACGAGAATTCTGAAATTAGGAGTGTTGCAGCATTTTTTTTTCGAACTTCAGAGTTTTACATTGTTTCCTGCAGCCCACGGTACTAGTGCCACTGGGGTTTTCAAAAATGATATGTTTATTTCCTTCGTGTGGTCGGCACAAATTAGAGATCAGTAACTAACATGAATTTGAAATGGTAGCAAGACGGAAGTCCAAAAATGAATTCCCGATACGCCATTTCTTATGCACGACTGCTTCTGCACATCATGATTCGGCCAAACGGTTGAGCGAGTTGCTACCACAAGTTCTGCGCATGTTTTACACAAAGACGGTGAAGGACTTCTTCATCTTTTCAAAAGCCATACTGGGCCTGCATGCCAATAGCAAAGCTGTACCCTTGTACTTGTTCGGCATTGCTAGTCTATTCACAATTGTCACCACTTCACTATGTTATGGTGATCTAGACACACTACAACATGTGAATCTTTATTCATTTAAATTAAGAATTCAGCAACTAGTGCCACTCAGTTCAGTTTTAAACACGCCATTAATGCCTGAATAGATCATATTGTCATTGGTTCCCCAGGGGCCCCACTCTCGCATTTAATTCCATCGTTTTCCTTGAGAAACGTCTCTTCAATTGAATGACACCTAACTTCCTACCCATTGCATAATTACGATACACAGATGAATTGTTACCTATATTTGAACCCACAGCTGCAGAAGAAAAATTCCTTGCACTACATAGTGAGCGCCATTTTGCGCTGTTATTCAACTTTGAAATAAAGGATCAAAAGGAACTCCCTTTCCTCGATGTGCTGGTTAAGACGTCTGCAAATGGCTAATCTGCTAATGCCTCATGCAAGCCTACCTTCATTAGCCAATGCACGCATTATGGCAATTGCAGCTTCACAAGCCGTAGAATTGGCTTGATTGACAATGTCATGAATAGGACAATTTGCCCATCGTGCAATCGTGGTGCAGAAATCTGGAGAATTAAGGTCATCCTGCAAGATTATGTTTATGTTGAAGCGTTCATCGTTCATTATATCTCAGTCAACAACATGAATGGTCCTAATACAGCCATTGTCGGCCCTTAGAATTGCCCAGTCAACCTGGGATTACCCTGCAAGTGTGAGGTGTCTCAAACCTTTGAGCAACAAGCTGTTACTACACAATATAAACGCGAGTGGTATTCTCCATGAACAGGCTAGTGCAGTCAGGCAAAAAAGATGTTCTGCCTATTACGAATGGAGTGGTATATAAATCCCTGGCTGTTGTGATGTCAGGTATATAGGCCATACATCCCAACCATTGACAAATACATTCATTCAGCTATTTCAACAAGGAAAATGATGATCACATCCAACCAGCACGTACTTGCAACACTTGGAACATAGTCTCCACATCAAGTGTCATTCCATGCCCTGCTAACAATCCTAAGTGCGTGAAGAATTACACTCAAAAGTGAGGTTGTCAGTCGTTCTCCCATTGTGCCTCACTTACGCATGATAGGAGCCACAGATATGCACGAACAGGACTCTGTATATTGCACAATGAAAAAACATGTGCACCCTTTTCATATAAACAAAATCGTAGGGAGCAGTAATTTCCTGGTTCAGTGCCCGTGACAATGACTTGACCAATCAACGTCCTCCTCTCCGGTTTGCATTTGGAAAAAGCTGTGCTGCTAACTGCGTCAAACTGCATGCTCCATGACAAAACGACCATGCGTCCAATCCCCAACCAACCAGCCATCGTTTCTCATGCAGCATAATTACCTCTTTCCACGATAGCTTGGTAGTGCCTTGCGAACTACCCTGATATGTGCATAATGAAGAGTTTTGATAGTATGTCACGCCTTTTCAGTAATACTCAAATTAAAAATTAACATTCAAAGAGGCTTTAAGAAATAACAGAGGGAAGAGGTATGCAGAAGTTTAGGAAAGAGCCAAGCAATGGAGCTAGCAAAAATTTTCTTTGAGAAGTTGTCATATAATTGATGATCTGGAACACCGTCCTATAAACCATCATATTATCTTACCTCATAAGTCCAGGATACTGAAACTTAAGTTGTACAACGTTCACGAAATGTGCACCAGGATGGTTCTTCTCTTTATCTGGAAAATGAAAGGCTGACATGTGATGCTATAGTGCATTGGAGCATTGCGAAAATGTCGATCGAATACACAGTAAGTACACAATTTCATCTGTTAGGAAGTAAAAAATTAGGAGAGGTAAATCTTAGATAATCTGTAATACATCTAATGACACGTTAATGATAATGAGCTGTACAAGAGAAATTACTTCACTAAACGAATGCCTCTGGCGTGGAACTAAAAGCGCAATGAAGCCAAAAGCATTTAACTGGATTATCCATAAGCACTTGAAGGGCATAAGCACAGAGTAAGTTTGGATAAGCTTCCCTCGGAGGGAGATTCTGTAGGGCATGAAAAATGGCATAGGCTAATTGGGCTGTCTAGCTTTTTTTCGGGAATGTCACAAATACAGTTTACTTTTTTTTGTGTTTAATTTTGCAATGACCAGTCAGAATTATTTGTTTTTCAATCTTCTCAGGAAGATGATTCACGTTTTTGTCGCCCTGATTAATCTCCATGATTAAATGAACAATGTATGCTAACTAATATTCAAATCAACCGAACCACTTAAACATTACGATCCAGTAAACGGTGCTGTTTCGTCAATAAATTTGTTCTGCCTAATGAATGCCTCTGAACATGCTGATGATTGGAGTGTTCTGTGTAACATCAACATCTTGAATTGAACAGGATTTATCTAATTATCCAACTGAATTGAGACTGACAACACTTTTTGGGCACTAGCACTGAAGAACAGTATTACATCAGTCACCGGTTGTACATCCCGATATTCCGTTCTGTTGTAGTGGATGGAACTAAATATCGTGCATGAAGCTCAACAAGAGAAAATCCATGGCATCCATTCTACGGTTTTGGTTAACATGAATTCTATCAAAGGTGGCTATGTAAATATGTTGATTCGGACTGTTGAACCTTTAAACTGCATTGCTCTCATTTCCAGGCAGCTAACACGTAATGTATATTTTGTTGTGAGCAAGTTGGATCGTGTCAAATTCCAAACGTGTGCAAGACTGGTATTTCGAGACACTGGAGTTGGAATTCGCCATGAAATGACATTCATAAGGGGAGATGATTTAACAACATCCTACCATACATACCATCATTATTTTCCGTTGACAGCTGCCCTCTAAAGCAGCGTCAGGGAGCCGAATACCTGAATATTCTCTGTCTATGCTTAATAATTTACATAAGTCTACGTGGCCCTGAACTTCTCCATCACGTGTTCAACATAGTCGTGGCCTTTCAACACTGTCTTGCAGGAACAGTAATTGAAGTTCCTTGGCAATTCTAAACACCGTCTATTCTAGTTGACAGATAACAAATTGTACTTTAGCATTAAAAAATGCCCAAGTTAAATTCTAGAAAATACAAACACTGTACAGCTTTGCACGCATCAGAGGGAACAAGGAGCAAATGAACCACTGGGAAAAGTTACTTAGGAATCCCTTAATGATGATTTAAACGTCACTTGTCAACAAACAATGTAAGCAAGGCTTCACAGAATTTACCGAAACATGATATCAGAATTCCAAAAGTAATTCTTGAAATGTATTAAAGACATAAATGACAACGAGGTGTTCTAAAAACAGATAGGATACTGTTAGGAATCAAGTGAAAAATTGTATTCCTGTTTGGCTATCGCTGATAGGTGGCTGGCTGTAATGGTTTGCTTAATTTATTTACCTGAGATGGGAGTCGTGGGCTGAGGCAGCATTTACTGCCCATCTCAAGTTGCCCTTGATAAAGTGGTGGTCAGCAGCCTTCTTGAACTGTTGCAGTCCCTGTGGTGTAGAGGCAGACACAGTGCTCTTACTTGGGGAGTTCCAGGAATTTGATTGTGAGACAGGGAAAGACAGTTAGTATGCCAAATGGCTTGGATGGGAACTTCCAAGCGGTGCTCTCATCTACCTGCCGCCCCTGTCTTTCTAGATGATAGCTGTTGTTGGTTTCGAAGATGCTGCCGAAGGAGCTTTGGTGAGATTCTTTAGAGCATCTTGTAGATCGTACACACGGCTACCTATGTTCAACGTTGGTAGAGGGAGTGAATATTGTGAAGGGTGGGCCACCCAAACAAGCTGGTTTGTCCTGGATGGTGACAAGCACCTTGAGAATTGCCAGAGATGCAATTATCCTGGGGAGTCGAGAGTATTCATCTCATGCATTAATTGGACCATGATGGGCTTTGCTGAGCCAGTATTTGAGTTACTTGCCACAGGGCCTTTAGCCTCTGACCTGCTCTTGTAAACACACTATTTGTGTGGCCACACAAATACTGCTTTTATGAGCTTTTGAGACAATGAAGAGTCAGTGAACTGATTTTAAGAAATGTCCTTCGGCGCTGTAAATTCCCTCATCTAACACTCATCTGTCTACTTAATCTGTTGTCAGTTACTGCGATGTAATGAGTCTCAGACTTATAAATAGAATTTTCAACGCTGCAGCACACTCTTCTATGTCCCAGCACATGCAATACACCCATTGTTGATTCCAAAAGGAAGATGGATGCAGTGATCTAACAGTTTCATCAACCACATTATCGCCTGTGACCTCGGGTGGGGAGGAAATTGAATTGGATTGCCTCTCTGCTCCTAATTTCTTCTCTGGAAATCCAGCCGCTCCTTTGTTCCCGATCTTGCAAATTTGACTGAGGAGAACTTTGTTGTGCAATTAGTTCGAGAGGCCTAAAGTGGAGGGCAGCAAATTCGAAGGTAATTAAAACACACCCCCTTTTTACGCACCATTTGTGAGGGAGCAGGTGAGTTTAAAGGTCCAAGTCACTTTCAGAAGCCAGTGAGACGATACCTGCATAAGGAAACTAAGCCGGTTGGAGGATGTTCGTTTCAGCATCGGAGAGGCGGGTCGAATTACATCGGGGCTGCAGGGTGTTGTCAAATCTGGGTGGCTGCCGGGTATGGCTGGGGCCTGTGACGGTCGGGAACGCGCCCTACTCGGTCGAGGGCCAGGGTAGTCGGGGAGCTGTGGAGGTTTGGAGGGGTAGGGTCTAGGGGGAGCTCAGTGAGGATTCTGCGGAGGTAAGCAGAAGATTTGTCCAGGAGCTGGAAATTGTTTTACTTTTTCATAAGGTTTCTTTCCTGGGTCACTGATGCTGTAAGGTAGTCCAAAGCATTCAATGTTTCCCATTTAAATCGCATTGTTGGAAGGTTCCGAATTCAATGCCCTTGGCGAAAGGAAGCTTCAACTTCCCCGGCAATTGTTACCTGCGAAATCCCGGGCTTTGTTCTTGATGCTGGTTTGGTGGGGTGGGGGCTGGTGGGGGAGGTGGGTGCGTACGGGCCTGATGGTCGATACGCCAGATATACTGTCCTTCAACTCGGAGATCGACCTATTTAACTTGTATTGGTTAATCATTGAAAAACTGTTAACATTGTTTTACAAGTTTGCATATGCCTTCATTCGTTGAATATGGAACTCTATGTGTGTCTCTTCAATGGGAGAAATGTCATTGCTCTGTCTTATTTTCATGCCAAATGTACAAAACTGGCACGTACATGACAATACTGGAAATGACTGCATCTGTGCTGCCCACAAACAGAACACAAATCTACACCAAACCATTATACTTCATTCCTCTAATCTACATCATCTGCAAAGTGACAGAATGTGTGGTCGACAAAGTGGCAGTTGCACTACAATGCATTTCTTAAAAATGCTCAGTTTGTCTTCCACCCGTATGACTCAGCTTCAGATCTGTGGGCAGTGTTATTCTGAACATGGACAAAAGAGCTGGAAATAACAAAGGAGACCAGAGCATTTTTTATTGCAATAAGACGCAATTTGGCAAACTGTAGGAGTCACAGTAAGGCTGAAAGAGAATGGTGGAAACTCCAAAAATTGGCGACATAGCTAGAACAATTGCCATTATAGTTGTTGGAATGCAGCATATAAACGACAGGGCATCGTCACAGGAGTTTGTCAGTGAGGTGTCCGATGGTCAATGATCATCAGCTGCTTGGACAGTGAACTTCCTTCCATCAAATGATCAGAATTGTCCATTTTTGCTAATGTTTGCTTACGGCTTAGAATAATTCTGACATACTAAATACGGAGGCAGTCCGCTTAGAGAAAAATTATGGACAATACTCGGGCTTGGGCTCTTTAGTGGAAAGAACGTTTCGCCGGGTGCTGCTGTCAGACAATGATGAACTCCTGCCAGATAGATTATATCCTCCTGAAATGCTAGGGCAAAGGATTTAAATACTCCACCTCCACCACCCCACCTCCCATCCCCCGTCCCCACACCCCCATCCAGCACAAATATGTCAGGGTATACCATGTATGAGCAATATAACTGGATGAGGGATTTTCAAGAAAGAAACATACTGCAGATTCTGGAAATAAAAAAAAATGGAATATCGCTGGCATTATCTATGTTAAAGTTCACAGTCCGTTTGTCTCTTCTTCAGAGAATTTAAATACTGTGATAAGAAGTGTGGGCCAAGGGATCGGAAATTTGTGGCGATAAAGTCACCCACATATTCCCAAAGCCGCCCAGGAATCAGACACTATTCATGAGTCTGGCAGAGCACATTTCAATTGCCTGCATAAACGCAGCTTCAATGATACTTGAGGCTTAACTTAAGCAAAGTGAAAAGAGTGCTTTTGTACGGCATTCCATCCACTGTAGCAGTTATAAACTACCTTCACCAGAGGCGCACAGTTGCAGAAATGTTTACCATATGTAGGATCTACCAGCGGCGCACTCCAGCAGCAACGTGCACCAGCTTCAAAATGCTCTACAGCGATTCACATAACATCCTTCGACTGCTTCATCCAAACCCCCAACCACAACCCCCAAGAAGAACAAAATAAACAGACGCATGAGAACAATATTACGTACCAATTGCGCTTCAACTCTCGCAATATCTGGTCTTATAATTCTGCTGTTTTTCCTTCACTGTCGCTGGATCAGGTCGTGGGTCCCTTGCTGGCAACATTATAAATGTAACTATTCAAGCTGGACTACACCTGCCCTAGAACCACTTTTTGCCTATTGGGAGTGGACTACAAATGTTAGCCATGTCAGCAGCCCTCACATTCTTGAAATAAATAAAATAAATCTCTACATATAGCCGGTCCTTAAACCAAACTATCAAAAAAGAAATCTACAACAAACATTCACCATTTCAATTCCTGCAACACCTCCTTCATTTTTTTTCATTCTAAAGTAGAAAAGTATGGTACTGAGTTGATGAATAAATGAAAGATACCTCATTCAAAATGTGTGATTTTTTTTAAGATTTGACAAATGTATATTGAAATTCAGTGCTAAGCCCCATTGAGGGTTTTGAGAAACGTAAAAAAATTTCTGCCATGAAGCTCTATGGCTTTATCTTCAATCACTGAAAGTGAATAATATTTTCACATGATCCTTTCACCGCCTTCAGGGGCTAAATACGCGCCATATGCCAATCATAGCTCTCATAATCAAACTGAAGAATTAAATAATTATTGTTATGGTTGCAATGATGTCCTGGCTTATCAGATCATACAGATCTTCCTTCTTAACTGTTGTACCAGATATGTTGAATTATTTATCCTGATTGTGTATCCATCCTGAAGTTTTCCTAGTCTAACTAATTGTCATGTTCAATATTAAACATTGGTTTCTGACTTACAATCTTCGATGAGGTATACTGGTACTCGTTAAATGGTGCCCCGTCAATTTCGTCATCAACCTTGCATGTAATGTTGACCATGCCTCTCACCAGCAGCAATTACGTGGCCCTCCTCTCGACAAACGTATTGCACAACCTATAACACTAAATATGAAAAACAAAGCAGACCGTTGCTTGACGGAGCTTCAACATTTTATGAGGAATCTAAGATACCAAGTTGTCCTCTAAGGTTTTGAAGAGCTACTGCTGTGCCAGATCTAAATGAAAAAGCGACAAAGAGAAAAAAAAAACAGTAACTAGAAAAATCATGTGACTTATCAATTGGAAAATTGCATTTTTCTCACTCAATCCTCCTGTCCCTACCAGCAAGGCGCGCTCAAAAACAAAATAACATAAGAGATAGGAGCAGCAGTAAGCAATTCGGCCTCTCGAAACCTCTCAACATAAAAGAGCCGGCCCTTGCAATTGCGTTCGATTATCCTTTTTCCCGGGACACATTATGTTCCAGTTAGCTTTTAAATTTAGGATATTTTGGTAGTCCTTTGGCCTATAATTAGAGATGTTCAACTACATGCAGGTCGAACAAGATTTGCGGTGGTGGGGTCAGAAAGGTGCACATTTAACGATGATCTCACTGCAAATGTTGACTGAATTTACCACCCACGTCACGCTTGAACCACTTTTTGGCAAATGCACTGCTACGCTCTTTACAGCACTTGCAAATTTGAGTTCTAGTGCATACTTCTCTTCCCTAACAGATTGTTGTTAATGTGTGGGTCAAACACTTATTACAAATGCTAAGGAAGGAAACAACATGAGAGCCAAATTTTTCCATTTCAGAACTGGACAAACTGCGAATAGCACTAGACGATTCAGGTGAGGATATCACTTTAACGCCAGAATCTATTTCTGGTGTTTGAATTGTATTGCATGGGGTCGGGGGTCGTTGAAGTTTTATAGGGCTAGAGCAAAGCAGGCAAGAATGATTTGTCACCGGTCATTAGAACTATTTGTTCTTCATAACTGTTGAAGTAATTATATCTGGACTACTTGGCAAAAGGAAAGGCAATGCATTTATAGACTTTTGCGATGGTATGCCTGATTTCGCGCCCTTTTGTCGACGTTCAAGACCCGTACAAGTAAATATAGATTAATTGATATGCATGTCCTTTAAAGTCAAGCGGACGACTATCCAGCACCAGTATAACAGAAGCTCTGTGCTTTCTGTCTGGATTTGTGCTACCTCCCAGCATGAATTTCAAAGGTTGACTTCTAAAGCACAAATACAATGTAATGCATGACTCCAATATAGCAGTATTAGCAAGGAAGACTCGTTTTATGTGCTTTAAAATTATCTTTTTGTAGAGGACAAGCTGCGGAAGTTTATTCAAGGTAAAAAGGGGATAACACTTCAATGACTTTCCTTTTACTTTGGCTCTTAAACAGCTATTGTGGAAGCAATTGAGAGCTTGTATTTTAAACCAGCCTTAATAGCAAATGGTTCTTGCTGCAACAGCAACACAGACTTGCTGCAATTTAATGAACTTTGTTATAATCAATTTTGCTCTACAAATATTAGGTCAGATATATCTTCCTTAGAGGGGTGCAACGAAGTATCACTGAATTGATTATTGTGAGAATGTGATCGTCCTTTGGGAAAGATAGAATAACGGCAGCTAAATTGCCTGAAGTCTTTTTTTAAAGTGGTGATCTCAGGAATCGCATACAATTCGGATGGGGTATTTCTGGAATTGTAGTTATGTTCACCCTCCTTGGTGAATATCGCTGTATATGCACATAGGAACATCAGTAAGTTAGTCACACACTGTTGCAATATTCAACACAATCGTGGCTGCTGTGGAAGAAAAATAAATCAAATAGCCTGTATTGCCCGATCTCTCTGACACTGTTTGTCGTACACAGGCCTATCAGTCACAGTTTTAAATTTCGCAGTTATTCTTGCACGACCCGCAAATTTCAGCGTTATGTTACGATAGCCTACCATTGGCAGCGTGTAGAACTGTTTCCTAATTCCACTCCTGAAAGGCCTGCCTCTCTTGTTTTATTCGAAGCTGCTTGGTCCTGCACTTCTCAATCATAGTAAATGTTTTTGCACAGTCGATGCTATCTGGAGCTGCAAGTTATATCTAAATCTTTAATCGCTACCTATCTTAACTTTCTAAGTTCGAATCAGTAACAATTTTTATACCAAGCCATGGCTTTGCATAGAGCTTGTCTTTTGCATCCATGTATACTGTGCGAAAAGACATAACGGCCAAATTTTATCGTTTCCATAATTATTATCTGAAAATGTCAATTAATGTTCTATGATTTAAGAATCTGCACTCCCACCTTATGATGTACCGTGGATCATGGTTTAGGGCTGAGATGAGAGCAACTTGTTTATTCAGTGGTATGTGGATGTTTAGAATTATCTGCTCTAGAAATTTGCGGATGCTCATTATTCAGAAGTTTCAGGGATGGGATGAATAGTTTATTGATCTCAGATCACAAGTTGATGGGGTTAGGCCCATATCCCTTAATTGACTATAGGTTAAGCATCTGTTCCACCATTGAATGTATTCAGTGCCTCATAATTCATAAACCCTGAGGCAAAAAATTCCAAAGATGACAGCCATGTGAGAGAATTAAAATCTCCGCCTTCCCCCACGAAAGGGAGCACTTTTCAGAATCTACCCTCTCAAATCGAATCAGAATATGTTACGTTGGTCAAGTCACATTTCTTTCTTCTTAAATTTCCTAAGTATTGAACGATCTTGTCAAAACTTCTTCATAAGAATTTTTTTTCAATTGTTGTTATTGCATTTCAGCATTTAATTTAAATTTAATTAGATGTTGCTCGCTTTTTTTAATCTATAAGGGCAAACTCCTGGACCACAGCACGCTATAGTCTCTCTCCCCATAAATAATGCAGTACTTACTGTGCATCTTTTTCAAAGTTTCTAAGTTCGCATGTTGATACCTTACATTTTTTTTCTGCAAACCCAGTCAGTTAGTTTCTGTATATCCTTTGGGGACACTTCACAACTTCCTTCTCCAAGTACCTTTGTATCATCAGCACAATTCTCGTCAATGCACTCCTTCCCTTAGTTCTTATAATTAGTGTAGAATTTAAATAGTTGAGTCAGGAAACGTTGAACTGTTATCATGCCCTATTTGGTTTAATGTGCTAATCTGATAATGGCCCATGACCATGTTGTGTTTTCTAATTCTCCAACCGTGAAAAGCCAGGCTGTAAGAGATGTATGCCCCACACCTAAACGAAATTCGTGTCTTCCAAGAAATCATTCAAAAACTAAATGTTGCAAAGATTCTAAATCTGTAATATAGCAAGGAAATATACTAAATGATTCAGACGTCAGATCGCCTCTCTGAAATCAGTAAGAAAGTTAACTTTCCAGGTCAATTATTTTTCATGAGTAGGATGATATCTTGAACAGTTTTAAACCAAGTGCTTAGGTAGGGAAACTGACGAGGAAGGAAAACAATTCAATATCTTTGCTCCGTTACAAAGCACGAGAGGTTACTTAGGAAAGCTTTTCGAACATTATCGCTGTACGGAATCTCGAGCATTATGATATTTTACTATTATTTCTCATGGAACATGCAGGCCTTCGGAAAGATGATGGTAAGTCATAATGTTTAATAATATTGTTGACCATCTATCAATTGTTTAAAGCTAACTCAATTTGAGAATACATGTAAAACTGGAGCTTTCAGTCAAAACCAACACTGCGAAATACTCAAAAAGGAAACAATGGATTGATTCCAGTTGCAGTGATCACGTCAAGTCTTACTTAAAAAGGGTGACATCAATGTATGAAGAAAATTAATACTGAACAGTGAAGTCCTTCATCGGTCCAATGAAAAAAACGTTCTTCACTTTATACGTGCCATTAATCTGGCTTTAAAGGAGTAAAACGGTCTGAGACGCCTCAAAGGAGCATTGTCAAACGGAAATTTGATATCCTGACCAGTATGAAGCTGACAAACCATCTTGTAAATTGCCCAGAATTTTAGCTGAACACCTCGGTTATGAGGCAATTTAAGTTAATATGCCCCAAGCAAATTTTCATCATTTTCAAGATTTTTTTTAAATCTTATTTTTTCTCTATGCAAAGCTTGCATGAGGACAGGAGGCTTGGAGAATCAATCAGCGCCACGAATATGCTACTGCAGGTATACCATTCCGTTGAACCAAATGGCAGGGAACAATCATGGACTTGCAAAGCATTCATTAACCAGTAACGAATGTGCCACCAGAAACAGGTTTCAAATTGCTAATGCCTTAACCTCTCGACATGCTACACAGCATTGCAACATTTATTCATGTCCATTTGGCCTTTATTGCGCCACATTTGACCGCAGCAAGGAAAGTTGAAACCATACTGGCAGAACGGATATTATTGTCCTGACGTTGTACAACGATTGTTATCAATACTATTATTAGTTTTTCCTCATGTCAATCAAGGATCTTAATGGTAACGCTGGTGACTCCAGAAATTGTTGTCTACATCTTTGTCTGCCTGGCATGTTACCGCAGGTTGTTGCCACGAGCACAATAACACTTCCCTAACGAAAATACTGAATGCCACGTGACTACCTTCTTAGCCTATCTTGACCACCTCACATGTTCCTTCATTACTCAGGAAACTGGTGCTACCGGCAAAAAATCATTCCTCCCCAGCTATTCTCTCTCGTTCTTTCATGTATTCCGAATAGCTACCTCCTTTTTCTATTGGCATATGTGCGAGTTTGTTCTAGTATCATGTTAAGTTTGACGACAACTGTTCAAAAACATTTTTCAGCTACATGGCTACCATAATTTCTCTGCAAGGTATTATTGTTATTGTCATCTTACTCATTAGCTCATTTTGAAAAATAATTGCAGATCTGCGGCTCCTTGAACAAGCTTATGGCAAGTGTTTGTGATTCTGGTAACGCTAATATTTTTCTGTTCTTAAACCTAAGTTTAGAAGATGCCGTGGGAAGCAATTTCCAACTGAGATAAACGATTATGCTTTAAAACTCAAAATAGGATGATTGAGGAGATAATCTAACCTGACATTTCAAAACACTACTTTGGGAAGTGCTGCAGATCCAAATGTTCCGCCGCTTGTGTTGGAAGTTGCAGCTTCAACAACTCTTAAAAAGCTCTACAGCATTCAGGATAATGTGCACCCAATGCGTGGAAGCCCTTCCACCACCCCAATGCGTGCAGCGTGGAATTTAATTGTTTCACGGTTCATGGGTAAAGCTGTCTTGTGCTTGATGTCTGCTATTCTTTTCCTAAACCACTCGGCCTATTATTTATTTTTCGGGGACATTGCGCAAAATGTCTCTCTTTAAGTAAGTTTATAGGCAAATGCCTTAATGTCTCCCTATAGTGTTTTCAATGAATCAGATGGCCACAATTGTTACCTCAGTAAGTGCCAACAATTGTCGTATAGCTCTCCTGCGATGTCATTTTGGGACGTTGATTACTTAAAGAGCGTTGTTGTACATCAATTTATCGTCCTAATATAGGTATATCTATCGTGCTTTTATCGTGCTCGCTCACTTCATTTTCTTTTGCCACAGGCCTATTAGCTTCCAACTCCAGTTTGGTTATATTTCTCTCATATGGAGGTTTTTCTTTTTCAGAACTATACAAATGTAGAAAAGCCCTGAAAGATTCAGGTAATGAAACAAAACAATTATCATTTCGAAACGCGCACATGTATCATGAGTTCATGTTCTCCAATGTACGCAACTCCCGATGACTTAAATGTCCAGATGTGGATACGGGGACCGGACAGTGAACAAAGATTGCATGAACTGGCAGTGGACATCATTGAACACAACATAACAAATGATGCATTAATTGCAGGAAACTGGGGTGATCTCAAAATTAAAAACATGTCAATTAGAGAAGATGCCATGAATCGCTTCTTCCCATGCACAGTAATATAAAACAGACTGTCTCTCTCAAAACTTTGTTGAGGATACGTTTTGTTTTGAAACTTTCAAGCCTTAGATTAATAAAAGTTATACATTAAATTAGGAATAAATTCTGCCGAGGAGGGACTAAGATAAATGACAGGCTCAATCTAATTAATTGGGTATTGTGTTAGAATGGCGAAACGGTGTGATTCATTCCCATGGTCCTATGAACCTATATAAAGGAACACGCCGTTAGAGCTAAGTTAATGTTAAGTAGTGTTAATACACAACAGAGAAAAACGCTTGGCAATAATTGGATGAATTGTATCATTTGTCACGTGCAACCATTTCTCATGCAGCCTGCTAACATTAATGGTTATGAAAATCTAGAGTCTAAAGTTTTTTTTAATATCCACTAGTGCAAGACTGTAGTGGAAAAGAACACTGAAACTTCACTCCATAACACGAAGGCAATGTCAGGCACATTGGATTTGCAAATGGATCTGTCATGAGTTTTGCGGGACTGGTACGTACAGCCCAAACTCTAGGCACAAATGAACATAGGGCCAGATCAAGTCGGCTGTGCATAAAAAGTTCATTCACGTATTGCTTTATTTTTATTTCAATGGAAATGAATATTGTGCATGATGTATGAAAGACGTCTGATGTGCTATTGCCAATTTGGCGCTGCTGTCCAAGCTGACTGTCAATGTTAATTGAACTGAAAATCAGACGTAGTTTATAACACATTACCAATGAATTCCACGTATTATATGTTCTTTTGTATGTGTGCTTAAAGACACCTGTTTTGGTTTTATTTGTTATATCATTTAATTTGATTATAATTATTTCCTTCAAAGATGAGACGAAGAAAACAAGTGACGGTAAGTTACATTAAGGATGCGGAAAATGCGGCCTGGGTAAGAATGGTCACCAGTCTTAGCTCGTAAACGAGAGTGTTTCATGTTCCTACAGCGTGGGTTTTTTAAACTTTCGTTAAGAAATGTGCATTTATGCCGTCAAACGTTGTCTCCAGGCAACCTTATTTAATGTTGCATAACACTTGCTGCAACTTCTCTAAACACAGTCACAAATGTAATTACAGTGGGAACCTTGAAGAAATTAAATGGACTCCATACAAATCACCACTGATCTTAATATGCACCAAGTCCCATGCACCCGTCAGCCACATTGCCCACTGAGAGGTTCTGGTTAAGAA
Organism: Isurus oxyrinchus; assembly: GCA_026770705.1. NCBI lineage: Eukaryota > Metazoa > Chordata > Chondrichthyes > Lamniformes > Lamnidae > Isurus > Isurus oxyrinchus. The sequence goes on from JANJGN010000034.1 coordinate 6,693,573, forward strand.
TGTCATATTCCATCGATTTTGGGCATTATCTTCTGTGTGAGCTAATCTATCCCTGGTGTCTTGTTGCACCATCCGTTTCCCCTCTTCCAAAACTACAAAGCTCCCATATATGTACACTTATAATCACAGAGACTCTTGCTGCTGCTTTGTTCAAATGGCTGTGGACATCTCAAAAACACTCCCCCTCTATTCCTTTAAATCAATCCCTAAAATCTAATAACTGGCCATAACCTTGTTATGATATCTGTTTACCTGCATCCACGTCACGCGTTGGTTGATGTCACTGCTTGTGAAGTGCATTCGGATTTTTTTTTGCAATACTCAGCATCCTATTGCTAATCAAGCTGTTGTTAATGCTTGGAACAAAAATCTGTCTCATTGTTGCGTTTCTTTTCTTTTTTAGAACTCATAGAATTGGGCGATCTGATAGGCAAACTGGGTGAGAATAATTTATTTTCAGCAAATTAGGTTGCAAGGCTTATCATCGTTGCCTATTTAGTAACTCCTCAAAAGCTAATAACTTCAAAATGACAAAGTAGAATTCACGCTCCAGCTGATCAATTTCAATTGTATCTGACCGTTATCATTTAGATTTATTACTCCTGCCTGAGAGGCTAATGGATAATCGGTCAAAATACTCATTGTGGAGCTCAGATTTAGTTTTGGCAGCACTACAAGCCTTATGTTCCTGCTCGAGGTTCTTTCGAGTGACATGCCCCACCGTTACCTGACGCTAAGGCGTGGACGATGGTCACTGCGCGAGTGTGATGAATGCTTGAATTAATTTTTCTTGTCGTTCTTGACTGGGACAAAAAAAAAGATCTCAGTGACTCCAGGAAACAGTAAATGTGTTGATTATTCGTCCAAACAGCACATTATAATTGGGTTCCGTTTTTATTTTTTTTATAAGGCACAATTATCGTCCTGGAGATTTATTACATGGTGTCTTTTCAGCGTGTTTCCATAGACAGATAGTTAGCTACATGAAGCAGACAAACATGCCAGCTGCAGGATTGACATTGAGCTCAGAAACATTATGAATTTGTGGAAACGCAGAACTGAAAAAAAATCACGTGAGGTACTCTCTCTGCTACACGGGATTGCCGTAACACATGATATATAATCGGTTCGAGTGCGGAGGACTGCAAACCTATGGGTGCTGAGCTTAATCTAGCTGAGTTATGAACATTCGAGATTTTTTTTTTTTGGAGCGATATCTGAGAAGGGCAGCTGAAACGATGAAGAAAGCTCGAGCCAGTTGGATTTTAGAGTAAGGAGCGTTGAATTTATTACTCATAGAAGATCGTGCGGATAATTCATCGGGATTATATAGAGTGGACATCAACACTTGTGGCGTGCGGATGGGGAATAGAAATGGAAAATTCAGTTTGATATTAAGAAGATACGATATCTTCTTTCCATCAGAGCGATTTGGCTACGAATTTTTCACCTTCAGGAAACAGGGAAAACTGGGCCTTGAATTTCTTCAATGTTGATTTAAATAATTTTTGGTTGACAGGGAAGTCCAGGCTTCTGCCGGCAACATGAAGTGCAATTGAGGGCACAATCAATAAGATTTGGCCGTAATGAATGAACGAGCATCGTACAAGGGCTTAATCGCGATGTTCCTTTGTTACTAAAGAACTATTTTTAAGTTGCATATTCAATTCATTTCTTTGGAGTAATAAGTTTTTGCATGTCTTTGGCTCTGCTAATGCTATATTTTTATTGCAGAAGATAAGTTGTCCCCAACTAATAAAGGTAAAATAATGCATCATGTTCACAGAAAATAACCATCAAATATTGTAGAGAAAAATAAATTTGAATTAAGAAACCAATGAATAAAGACAAATAGGGAAAACGGGGAGAGCTATTAGAAAATTGGACACGGAGACAAAGTGAAGTAAGAAAGTAAGAACACGGTGAGGGGAATGAGAAATAATGTGATTGGGTATTGGGAACTGAGAGACAGGCGGAAATGTGGGATTCAGCCAATGAACTAGTTGAAAGGAGGAAAAACCACTAAAGTGATTAGAAGGAAAGGATGCAAGAAAAAAGTAAAGAAGATAAAATGAAACACAAAGCGGGGAAAGGCTGCTTGCAAACACTCTATGTTTTCCCATTTTATTTTTCCATCCAATGAAGAGGATTATTTCCAGATGCTGTCACTGTTGTGATTTGCAGCAAAGTCAGGCAAACAGGGAATAATAATGATCTTTTTGCATATGCGTCGTTATTTGCAAGTTTCTTATAAAACTGCCAAACAAACAAAAAACATTCAAATCAATGTATCAGCTTTCAAAGGACTTCAGCATTAAATGCATTGTTATTAATAATTACATGTGAGCCATGACAGCAATTAGCAGTAATTTCGTAGGTACTTCAGGTCGTAATTATAGCGAAAAAGAGGGCTGACCAGGCTAATATGTTAGGTGCACCAGGGAAGATTCTGTTTAGGCTCAGCCTAGTTTTAAATTATATATGTTCATGCCATTTTTCTTATATCACTTTCTTTCCGATCCCTAAGTATCGGGATGCGTCAAAATGATTCCTGGTGCAATTATGCATAGCTGAGTTTTACCAAAAAATATTCCACCCAGAACAGACTTTGAAAGAATTGGCAATCGAATCAATTAAATGAAAACAAATATGCCACCCAGGAGCGTGCTTCAGACGACGCATAAATTGCGATCGAATGAGCTAACTGATTGAATTTTATTGAATGAGTTTTTTTTAACCACATGAGTAGTCCAAAGAGTAACCGTTAATTTTACTGATCTATTGAGCCTTCTAAAAATAATATAATTAAAATACTTAGCTAATGTCAAAAGTTTAGTTTTATTTTTTATATTGACCCAAATATTATTAATGCAAATTATGAAATCATAGAATGATTACAGAACAGCTGGAGCCTGTAGGTGCTGTTTCTGTGGAGAATTTATGTAAGAGCTGTTGAATATAGATCGCCTCACCAGCCTATTGCCTAGGGCGGTCTCTTATCTAAATAAACCAGTCCCGAGTTCAGTAATGTTTTCTCGAAATTGAATTGGAGGTATTTTAGCTTTTTTTCTTTCCCTCTCCAGATGATCGGAAAATTTAATTTGAAACCCGAGATTAATTATATCTCGCGCAAGCTCCCTTTCAGTGATATACAGATCTCAATCACTCTCTCAATGCAAATAAACAGGATCAGCCATGTACATAATGTGGGTGGAATCATTTGGCGAAGGAAGCCTCTCACCCTCGCCTAGTGTAGCCTATATGTGAACCTAGGCCTACAGCAATCTGTTGAACTCTTAACTGTCCTCTGAGATGGCCTAAGAAGTCATCACGTTGCAGTTAAATTAAGGATCGGCACAATGCATGAAAAATATAATTTAAAATGAAACATTTGCCAAGTAAACCGTCTTTTCATATTTTGTCTCCCCAATCTTGTGATCGTTCATAATATGTTCACGACATTTACAGGGAGAGTCAATGCTGGAACAGGGCCTTCTCGTAAACGTAGGACAGCATATCTCTTAACATTACCTAGCGTGTCAAAAGTGCCCGTGTATTGAAATGCAATGTTGCAGAGATATTTGAGAGGATTGTCCACGAAATCTGAACTTCATTGAATTATTTTAACAATTACTTGTATGTGAACAAATCATGGTCCTTATATGCTGTTAGACCCTTAATTGATTGAACTTTAGTTTTCACTATGTAGAATAACAGGGATGATAATTGTGTTTGACAAGAGCTGCTCTCCAATAATCTGCAAGCATTACATAGAATTTTAGACTCATTGAGTGTTGAGCATTTTGAACCAGTTCGCTGTCCTTTGTCTTCCATTTCTGGATACTTGACTCTTATGGCTCTAAAGGAAGACATTTGGTGCTCTTCCCGGTATCAAACTTTGCTCATTAGCTTTGCTTTACAAGTTTGTGAAGACATATGTCGCTGGTGGTTTCAAATGCTTCAAATAATGCACTGGCACCCTGGCATTCCCTCATGGCGGTTATAGGAAATGCTTGCCCAGGAAGCAGTATTAGACTTTGACAATGCAGCCTAATCCTTTCTATTTTTGTCACTTCATTGACGTTTTTTCTGTGGTGCCTGGCACGCACACTGCTCCTACCAGAGTGGTGTATCTGCTTATTTCCAACATGAGTTTTGCGACGAGCATCAGTCACACTGAAAGGGTTTCTTTTGTTTAGACTTGCACATGCAGTGCCCTTCAATGTCACTTAGCTTGCATATGTCATGATCTGCACGCAATATGATGCACAGGCAGGAGAGGAATCACCCGCGTGGCTTGCTCGGTTCCATTAACGGATGACAATAAATTAACATGAAGAAAGAGGTTGTACATTTTCCCCCTTTGCGAGGATTACGTCATATTCACAAAAACATTCAGTGGAGCATCAAAAGTGTATGATTTCAGATTGTCGAGAAGATTTTTGGGAGGAAATCCCAGTAAGTGTGGATTGGGCCACCTGCCGATGCATATGTCAATCAATCATATATCATGTAAACCACAGTCAGCTGCTTATCTCCATTGTGACTAACAAAGGATATGAATCCAAGCTATTGGATGCGATTGTGGTGCTTACCTGCAATTGGTCTGAGATGGTTCTATATAATATCACGAACCAATCTCCTCATACCCCAGAGGGGTTAGTCTCTGTCACCCTTCATCAGCTTTTGCGATGCATCTCTTGACACGATGCTTGCCCAGTTTTGATATTTCCAACTGATGAACGATAAATCTGACTGAACGATTCTAATTTCAGAGAAAAGATTTGCTATCTTCTAGTTGAGAAACAGATATTTAATTGACTTCACCTCGATCTTCCTAAGTCGTTCTGTGTGTTCTGAATTAGTTGCAATCTCCCCTTCTTTGCTTGTCTTCTGCATTAAATATGATGAAGCTCAAACTCCCTGCAACAGATCATGTCGGCACCCCCTGTTCATAGGTGCTCTATTTTTGCTTGTTTTATTTTAGTTTGTTAATCGGTATGCATGGCATTTTTGCCAATTCACTCGATTATTCAGGACCCACCCAGGAATTTTTCTTCTGGAGTGAATGTAACACGGCATCCCAGTGTCTGCCCCAGGCGCACTAATGCCTCATTAGCTTCCTGCTTGATAGAAATACCCTAGAACAACAAAAAGTGTCACCCTATTTTGTTAACGAAACAACTGCCGTACGCTTTCTAATTGGGTTATGCCTATTGCCGTGGCTGTGAGACCGATATGCCCAGCCTCTGTAACTCATCCAAATCCTGTTGTTGTTCCAATATGAATTGGAAGTCCCCCATGTCTTAGTGTACTGTGAAAGCTCAATTTTTGTACTGCTGGCCCCAGTGCTCAGTGCGTCTGTGGAACTGCAAATCGAGTCTAAAGAATGTGATGCTTCCATGTTCTAGTGCGGTCTCAGATGAATACATTACAGAAATGCAGAGCCTGCCAGTTTCTCTTGCTGCTCTAAAAAATTGAAAACCTTCAGATAATAAAAGTTGCCATGAACTTGTTCTAATTTTTCACTGCTGACAAAAGTGCACCAAGCACTCAAAGGAAAGGCTGAATAGCAGCGCACAGTCTTGCAGAGCTTGTGATGACACATTGTAAGTAATTGAATACACACTAAAGACCATATATAATGTGGTAGCGTTCATAATTTCATTCCTGTCCATGTGTAGCGATCATAGTCGGGCCGTCATAAAGGTGCTTCACATCATATACTTCCCGCTGTTAAAGAAAACTAAAGTGCTAAAGTCCTGCCAATGTCATGCCACATGTATCCGTCTCTTCCGCCCTAACCCATGTATTTCCGTGCACATTAATTTTGTTATCAAGCCAATTAATCTACCTGAGACGTTTGTGTATTTACGTTTGAAGGCTGCCAAATTGGCCATGACAGGAATGATGTCCTCTAGCTTATACACAAACAGTAATCAAGGGGACATTCACATCACTGTGCCCCACTATTAAAAAAAGAAATATTTTCAATCAAGTTGATGAGGCTCCGTTGATAAGCCACCAAGAAGGGTGAAAGCAATAGAGGAATGGAACATGGGCACATAAAATCCCCTACTTCTTGTTAAGCGCAATTTTCGCATTCACATAAATTCCCCTGAACTTCCGTTGGAATTATATGGCTGCTCCTTCACAGCTGCTCGATTACAATTCTAAAACTGAATTCTTAGCGAAGCTGCAGTGGATGAGGGGGTTGGGCAGGCTGGGTGCGGGGGGGGGGGGGGGGGAGGGGGTGCGGGAGGTGGGATCAGAACACGTGGACAGAAACAATTCTAAACAGAGCTCAGGGCCCCCTTCTAAAAGGCAATTCGGCATTGTCAGTCAATTCGGACTCACAATTCATGAGCGAAGAGATGATATCCACTTAAGATATTTGATTCAACTGATAAAACTTGGGTCAGCCCTCATGTCTGCTTTCAATTAAATTGATGGTAAATTTTTTTGGAAATTTTAGCGGGACACAGACTAAATCTGAGGGGCAGAATAAGCATATACCGCATGTTTAGTATCTTAGAGAATGCAATTTCAATATCACAGAACTATGCAGCGACGGAGATACGATTCAATATGTCATGATTTTGTCAGCTATTTAAGATCACAGCCAATCAGTTCAGTCCCAACTATTTCTCCTTAAAGTTGTATCACTTTCAGCATAGCAAGAAAATCAATCCGTAAACATTTCTGCTCTGGGGAGTACAGGCTCAGGTTCCCCTGTCTCTTTGTACGACTCATAGACTTCGATTTTGCTTCAATATTCAATTAAAGTAATACTGGTCAATTTTGCATTCTTTCAGCGCGGAGAAATTCCTAATACAAAAAAAAAAAGCACAGAGTGGAAACCAAAAATATGTATAAGACTCTTCTTGCGTAGACTGAAGCTAGGCTAGAAAATTCACATCAGCAAAGCTTCATTATCAGATGCAAAGTGCAACATACTTGTCCATAAGTAGTCTGCTGTTTTTCATCAAACGTTAATTCTGAATTTCTATTCTTCGAAATAGCCTTCAGAGAAACTCTGAAAAAGCTATGTAAGTATTTGATATATGTTTTTAAAATTTGACTGCTTTACATGCATCCCAATGTAGGTGAGGCGCAATGTGCAGCACTGGTCATATATCCTAACCAATATTCAGGCGGCATGTTGCACGGCCCACACAACATACACTTCTGTTTTTCAAGTGAAGCAAACTTGGCCATTTCAACATGGGACGAAAGAATTTCTGGCAGGTATAATATGAGCACTTAGGATTACTGAATAGGTGAACCGAAAGTCGTCGACAACATGTATCCACTCGTGGGTATCCATGTGCAAGGAGCTCTTGACGTGAAACAGCCGGAAGTACACCCAAAATTCGATCCAGGACAAACATCTTTGCCAAAAGGGCGACGGTATTGTAGAAATAGCTTACTCAAGACGCATTGGTGCGAATAGTAAAGAGTTACAACAGCAGAATCTAGTCATTAGCAACAAAATGGGTGGGTGGTGCTTTTTCTGCTCATGGGATGTATGTAGAGGAATGGCAGATGTGTCATTTGAAGTAAAATCAATTGCTCGGAGCAGTTTTGTCGCTGCCCCTACATTTTTGCCTCTTTATTTTAGCTCTCCGGTAAATCCTCGGAAGTTATTTTAGTCCAGCTGAAAAGGGAGGCCAAGCCTTGGATTACGGCTCTTCGTTCAAATTGTGCCTTCAATGCCTGAGCACACTTCATATAACAGTTTGTCAAATATGCAACTTTGCATCTCAGAGACTGCCATTGAGCTGGATACGATTGGCACTTCAAGTAGAAAGCTGCCTAAATTATATTCCAATCAAGAGACAAGTTGCATAAAAGTTCATGGGAAATGATATTAATTTTTTTGAGAAAAGGTCAATGAACATTGTATCGCATTTTCACACAGTGTGCAGAGTTGGAAATAATTACTTGCATTCAAATTTAAATAACTAGAAATTCTGTTATGCGTACGTATGGTATTTCAGTCTAATTTAAGTTTCTGCAGATGCTATTGACTCAAGGACATTCACCCTCCTGATTGCAGTTGAATCTAATAGTAGGAGGATTAATACATGGTAGTTACTGTTAAGTCCAAGAAAAATTCGAGGACTCATTTTCTCAAGACGGTGAGAGTGAGGGGCTGGAAAGGTCCCAATCTATTTTAAACTCCATTTGTATTGGTGGCAACGTAAAACCACCTTGCTTTAAAATTGCGCCCAATTACTTCAAAGGAGGGTGAGTTGAATTCATGGGGATGAAAGAAATAGAAAACAATGCTTATGGGCTTAGGGCATAACATCACTGAGAATAGGAGCAGAGGTAAGGCATTTAGTTATTTAGCTTGGTGTGCCATTCGGTAAGATCATGGTTGAGCTGTTTCTGGTCACAACCTCGACTTCCTATTTACTCCCAACACCCTTGTCCCATTTGTCTATCAGAAATCCGTCTTAATCTGCCTTAAATAAATTCAATTACCCATCGTCCACTTCTTCCTCCGAAGGGAATCCCACAAACCAACGGCCTTCAGTCAGAGAAAAAGTACATCTCCTCTTATCCCTCTTAAAACGGAGATGTGCTATTCTTAAACTGTCTCCAACTGGTTCTCTTCTCCAGACAAGAGGTAAGGTTTTCCTTGTATCCGCCATATGTCACCTCAGGATCAATATTTTTCAATAAGATCACCTCTCATTCCTCTAAATTTAAATGAGACAAGAGCCAACCCATTCAATCTTTGATTATAATATAAGCGCTTCATCTCAGGAATCAGTCGAATCAACTTTCTCTGAACTGCTTCTGCATTAACCAATTTTAAATTGAACTGATTACTAATTATCGTACTCCGGAAGTGCTCTTAGCAAGGCCATATACAGCTGCCATAAAATGTCTCACGTTTCATATTCCATTCCATTTTCTAATAAAACAATTTTGCCTCCTATTGCACTGCATGCTAGCTTTTCATTTTGTTGATCATTTCTGCACCAGGACGCATTGGTTATCCTGTAATAATCGTTTTTTCTTCATCTATTCTTCTTGACAAAGTGGACCGTTAACTTAAAATTAATCCACTTGTACTCAGCGTCTAGGTGAGCCAAGAACTTTTGATAAAGCCAATGGGTGACATCTTTTCAGGAATATCCTGTTCAATGCTGCATAGCTTGGGTTCCATCGGGGATGCTCGGCTCTGGAAACTATTACAACCTTGGGCCAAATTTGAAATAAAGGGTATATCCTGAGGATATGGTCAGGCTGATTGCAACGTAAATATGCATGTTTATTAAATACCTGATTGCTTCTTAATTAATTGTTGGGAATTATATTAAGTTTCATCGTGTCTTCACAGCCAAATTGGTGGACGAAAGTATAAAAGGTAAATATGTATGATCAACTTGAAAAGTGTCCTTAGTTTTGCATTGTGAACCATGGAACTTCGCATCAACTTGTGGATGTCAATGTGCAACTGACTCAAGTCGATGCCTCTGTTGCTGTGTCCATTTCTAGGGCGCAATCTTAATAACAGCCCGCCACCAAAAATGTAAATTGAAAGATTTGCAAAACGATTCGGGTAGCACGTAATCACATTTGTTTATTGAAAATTTAATCTGCGTAAAAAATTCCAAGGATAAAATTGAAAATGGTCATGGCTTCAGAATTGACATTACATTAATACCCCATTGTTCACCTCGTCCAGTTTCAGTTCCGTTAATTTCAATCGAATCAATTGGCTTTCGTGTTGTTTACTTTGTGCTGAAGCCTTTCCATTCACTTATGTAATGACATACGGATTGAAAGGCAAGTGAATAAAATACATTTAAGTTTTAAACACAGCTCTTTACCAGAACCATGCAGAATATGCAGGAACAGTAGAAAAAGGGCGGTCAGACTTAGCGTCTTGTAGTCATCCAAATGCTGAACGTGCAACGAACAAATGGTCATTTCAATGCCATTTTTTTGTGAATATGATACAAATTTCCATTTGAACTTGAGCATGGATGCCAAATCGACGTAGTAGTCATTGATAGCTTTAATGGTCAGCTATATGTGCAGTTATAACAGCAGAAAAAATAACAAGCTAAGCCTACCCAATGTGTGAACCAGCTACCTCTATCCTATATTTTACCTTCATTTATTCAAGTCTATAGCAGAAGTAATGAAAGAGAAGTCAGAAATTTATTAGCTTGGACGATTCTCTTCCGAAATCATAAACGAAGGCAGGCAGACGATATGATAATACTTTGCTTAAACTCATGCCCAAGATGAAATTCTGACCTTTTAACATTTAAAACAGCCTTCACTAAATAACACCAGATAAGAAAACAACGAACTTTCATTGTTTTTGTGCAGATTTAGATGCAATGAAGAAAGACCGAATGCTTCTAGGTAAAAAAGCATAACAACTGTCTGGTAGGAATGTTATGCTTTTGCTGAAAACATTATTATTCATTGAATTAATTGATATAAGTCCAGCGATGTGCAGAGCCTTTCATATCTTAATCCACCTAGCACATTAATTGGCTTCCTGCCGATTCCATCTGGGTATCGAATAAACACTTCCCATCCTTGTATTCAAAACTTCCCCTTGCAGAACACTTCATGATAATCGTAACACCTTCTGACACCGACAAGCTAGGTCACTGCAATGCTCCACATCTGACCTATTTTGCATTCCCGATTTCCATACATCCAGCATTGGTGAATGCACAACGTGTAGGCTCTGGAATTCAGCACACCAAAGTCCACTCATCTTTCCAACTCTGGTTGTCCCTTTATAAAGTTTATGATCAATCAAAGATTGATCTGTAATTGGTCATCTTACGATAGATCAACTCATATCTAGATTTGTTTGATTACCCGTTCCTGTGTAGCATCATGCAATGCCTTATTAAGTTTAATATTACAAGCAAAATATAGTGCACCCCATTTGCCAGGCTAAGTGTTCGACCAAGTTTTGTTATGTTTGCTCGGAAGTTAAATCAGCGTTCCTGTGATCTGCACAGAAAAGTAGGTCATCATATGAGGACTATGTGTAAACCGATGTAATTAAATGGCTCTTTCGAAGAATATAAGGAGCCGAGTTAAATGTTCTTTGGACCATAATTTCTCATGTCTCAACTCATATTCAGCTTCACTATGTTGTTCTAATGTATTTTGCAGACAAGAAGACGCCTTTCACACCAAAAGGTGACTAATTGCAAATCACCTTGCAGATGTGCCCGCCTCTCCAGGGCACCGAATCTAGGTGCTGTGGATATATAGATAGTAACTAATAATGTCAGTAAGAGAATTTTGATTGGTAATAGAAATTGACTCAAGTTCACAAGAACCATAGGTATTTCCTCCATTAAACAGAGGGAGAGTTTATTATGTCTAGCGTGAGGGGTGCAAATCTATAAGAAAGCGGCAAAGTGTGGAGTCACACAGCCACTACAGGAATGGCACCCAAGCCTTTGCCACAATTACGCATCATACAGTAACACTAGCCATCTTGCCAGGAGATTAAACTGAATATTACCCTGTTAAAGTGCAAAATGTGGCCCTGGCTGCTGCAGAGGGTCGCATTTCACCATTAGCTACTGCGTCTCATCAGCGCGAACGAAAGTGGGACCCTGAATCTCCTTAAACCAGAGGGTGAAAATCAAGATATTATCAGTGGGAGCACCATTCAATTGAAGATCGTAGACGATATCCGAGGCCTGTATAATCACAGGGGCAGCATTCTGGCAGCTATGTTAGTGCCGATTTTATATTTGGCTGCTGCAGAGCCTAAAGAGAAATGAGAGAGTGTGCCTCAATGGTAAGCTGCGCAAGGAGGCAAGGGAATATTCCTAAATTAAAGAGAATACAGCGGAAGATACAAACCTGAAGGAAAATAAATTCTTTGCAAATATTCATCTTTCTGGCAGCATCTGTGGCAAGTGGAACAGATTTAACGTTTCAGGTTGTGACATGATATTGCATTATATTTCAAATGGGACGGCACCTGGAAGGTTGCCAAAAGTCTCTCTAGTGCGGGGGCAAGCTTCAGCAGTCATTCATTATGACGTTGCATCGGCGAGTCACCCGTCATAAGTTCTGGCCTGATTCCCGCACCTCCTCCCCACCTCCACCCATGCACAAACACACATACCACAGACGCAATCCGCGGGAAGCTACCAGAATTTACCAGGGTGCCTGGTGATGAGATGCCGATCAATGTGGAAGTCTGCAAAAAATCTGCCGGAGGCGTTAACTGAGCCGTCGTTGAGTACTTTATTTGGCACAATGGAGCCCCAAGCGTGTGTGCCCATCATGGGACTTGGTGTTGCTCATAACACAGTCAACCTGCTGGAAGGTTTCGGGCTCTCCTTCTGGCAGAATGGGATACCATTTTATGAGCTCTTCACGCCCCTAGCCATCTATTTAGGTCAGTAAAATCAATAATGGCTAGTGCTTGTGACGAACAACATTGATCCATTTAATGTGAAGTTATGCAAGTATATCAGAGGGAAAAAAAACGCTGCTTCGATGAGGTTAATGTTCTGAGGCGTATGGAATATGATAATGTGTCAAGGGGCAGCAATTCTCTGAATGAATTATTTATTTTCCCATGCTGCATTTGTTGTTCGTCAGAAAAACGTGTCTCAGCTGGGAAATGCTGACGTTTGCTTGAAGTATCGCCAGTTAAGGTATATGAGTGAAGGGGTGAGTGCCTAAGCAACAAAGACTTCTGAAAACGACGGGTCGATGTCCTGGAAGTTGCGATGGACTTGTTATGATGAAATTACAACATATTAGGCTCACATATCCTCTGTAATCTGGTCTCCAACAGATTGCAGTGGTAGTATGATATTAAAATTTGAAACCTGGGATGATAATTTAACAGTTGTTATTTAGCTTGCCCTAGAAGCAATGGAACCCGAATTAAATGATATGTTAGATCAGTGCCCTTTGGTTTGGGTTACAGTATGTGCACTAGAGCTTTGTTTGCACTCAAGTTTACAGAAAATGGAAGTTGCCATAACATCCGGGGCATATGGACATAATCGTTGATAGCTTCATTAGCAACGTCGTTGAAACAACAATAGTGGCACATTTTCTTCACAGGTGTGGGAGTACGTGATTCAGACTTTTAACAGAAAACTGAGTTTCGGACATGGTTCAATTCTGAAGGTTGCAGTGTTCGTTCACTAAGCAGCCAATAAATGCCTATCTGGGCTTTGTAAATAAAGGCGTGAGTTACAAAAGCCAGGAGGTTTTGCTGTATTTGCGTGATGGAAAAATGGGGCTACAGTTTGCCTTGCTTCAAAATTCTAGGCAGCACACTTCAGATTTCCAGCATCCCCATAGTTTTGCTTTTATGATGCCGTCACACACTGTATACAGATCATGTTTTTTTTTCGAATGGGCCAACAATCAGGAGTTGAAGTGATATGGAAAGACTGAAAAAATGCTAGTTCTATTCGACTTGGATCAGAGAAAGCTAAAAGGTGGTTTGATAGCAGAATTGAACTGTTTACATTAATGCAATCACTGACAAAACGGCATATTTGTAAACTGATGAGAAAACTGCATCGATCATACCATGAGTTATTCATTTTATAATAAACGAAAACTAAGTGTGTTCGATGCATTGCTAATTATGCTGACACAAATAGATTTGGCAGTGGTCTTCGGAAATGAATTGTACACATTTTTTCATGGAACATTATCAGACTAATCGTGAAAGGATTGCAGAATTGTACTTGTCGATTGCTAGCGAAAAAAGTGATTGCAGGCTAGTTAGACCGTATGATCTCCTTTTGTATCCCCTCATTTTTTTATTCGGTGCCTAAAGTCCATGAGATTTTTCACTGCCAAACTGAACAGATTATTACGGACTCAGAATAAGTAAGCTGGCCTTTGCACTTTTGTAATCCTCGATCGATGAATTAGTTTATTTGCAATGTTTGAACCAAATTATTTTCTGCTGAATATTGGAAGCTGATATTAAGATGCTTTTTTTGATTAAATTTCATTCCCATTACAGATTTGTCGCAAATCGATGACGCTCTGGGTAAAATATCCTATGACGTGTGTACTGTATCAATCTCTCTGATGGAGCTTAATAGGAAATGATTTATCAATCTTAACTAAATTCCATGATTGGAAAATATATCATAGAGTTAAGGAACGTTGCAACAATGTGGAGTTTATTTCCAGTACTACCTTTCTGATTAGTGTAACTACATCCACTATCGAGTATTATTTCACTAAAAGACAAGCTAATCCAGTCAAATAGCAATTTATTTCAAAATGCAGGGAAATGGCACTGCCACTTATCGATGTTATATTTGACGGGACATCGGACAACCTGAAGGCTCGGGATTCTTTAGATCGAATTACAGCATTCCAAGTGCTGAATATAAACTCAGATAATCAACAAAATTGCAATAAATATGCTTTCACTAGTGGTGTCCAGAAAGCTAATGGCATAAAAAAAACACAGTTTTTTCATGAAAATGAATTCCCTAAATGAGGTTTCCTGTGCTTACACGCTGGCTTATCTGCCCCACCAGAAGAAAGGTGTAGAATTTTCAGTCGACTCAGAAATGGCCGAGCACACCAGCAATGCACGTAACAATGGTTCTTCATACAGCCTGCAGTGATTGCGGAAGACAGCACGCTATTGTTTTCACCAGGGAAATACATGTGCGACTTGTTGAGAAAGTCCACTTCTTGTGAATGAATACAAGGTCACAAAGCAGCATATATGAATCTCACATACTGTAATGGAAGAGTAAGCTATTGATTTAAAATTAACACAACTCATCTTCAACATGCCAACGTCGTCGCCCTGTTCAATTCTTTTCCAAAGCTGTCAGTTGAATTCACACAAAAGATAATTAGTAACACACAAGATCTCTCCATAGTAATTGAAAGCTTTTACGCAAAATTATATCACGTAACCTCATTATATTGCACTTGATGTAACTTTCGCAGTTCAGGAACTCGATATGCCTGGGTAGCCCAAAATCCAAAAAGAGCAGAAATTTTTTATCACCATCAAGTTCTGTTAGAGCATAGTGCCAGGACGGTCGATTGTTGCCACATTCATTGGCTGAACCAAGTCTAAAGTACAATAGAAGTTTAACGCCTCGATGTTATAAGGATGATATAGAGGGAGTGGAGAAGGTGCAAAAAAAGACTTACCTAAAGAATAGCAGAAGTGAGAGTTGGTAACGCTCAAGAAATGTTGAGCATGCAGTGTATATTTTCACTAGAATTAACTGATCCTTCCGTTCAGAGTTAATATTAAATCCAAGGAACTTTGGGCATCTCAGTCTATTTAGGAGCAGGGGGAAGGGTTATATTTTTCGAGCTGGACTCCGAGAATGCTCTGTGGATATTGTTTTAAATGGTGAACATGTTATTTACAAGTGACTTATAAACGGTGTTCCCGATATGTAGAGTCCCATTCTAAGGACCTAATTAATATGTTTGTTACAAATGGATAGTACTTTGGATATCAGACTACTCTCAACGAGGTGGCACTGATGCATAATGAACTGCTTCGAAGGATAGTAATGAAAAATGTTATCATAACGGAGAAAAGATAATTGGTTAATTATTGTCCCTGGAAAAATACGGAGCTACTGTGAAATAGGACAAGAGTTGAATTGTCACTGTTGTGTTGAGTTGCATCATCATCATCTTGCGACTAATGATTTCTTGCTGCACTATAAAATTCCGGGACCTTTGGGGCAGGGCGGAGGTGGGGGTGGAGGTGTGGAGTGGGAGATGGGGGTGATGGTTGGGTGGTGATGGGTGCGGCAATGCTGATGTTTTTGAAATTGTGATACCATGTAAATGTCAGGGTATGTTCAGAAGGGAGAGAAAACAATCACTGAGAATGGATGTAGTAAAAATAGGAAGTTTGGTTGAGGACAAAGGGAACAATCTCCATTGAGTATGTAGAGAGGAATTGTTTCACTACTGATTTGCATACAAACAAATGCAAAATTTTAGATGTTAAGACACATAATCTGGGAAAAATGATTAACATGTTACAGTGTAATGGAACATCTCAAAATTGTAAATGATACGAAATTAATAGAGAATGTTTATTAGAAACGAACGTATTAATAAGGATTAAGGTATCACTTATGGCTTTAAGGAAGTATGACATTTTAGGATGAACAACAAATTAAGGCAGTGGATGAACTGGAAAAATAAAGTAAGCTAACGCTACTCGGGGTCTTTTTCAGAGGGCCAAATAGAGGAAAATATTGCAATAAATACATCGACAAATCTATTAGATGTGCAGAACAAAATATAGCTGTAAAATAGGAGTTTTAAAACACTATTTTCGTACAACGCAGTGAAACTAAGGCACGAATTAGTATTCCTAATATGCATGAAGATGAAAGCATTAGGTGAAATTAACATCATGAGAAATGCTGTAATAAATTGTGTAATTGTGTAACGTACAATGTTCCCAAGGTTTAAAGTAGGAGGAAAAATAATTAAAAAAAAGCTTCCATTTCATTATTTTCCACTATCCCCTGACTCGAGACGTGGGGCGAGAGATGTGGAGGATAGTGAACGTTGTACCATTGAATTTCAAAATCATTATTTGTTCAAGGGCTGGGGTCGCCTTTGTAAATGACAGAATTTATTGTTCATCCCTAATTGCCCTTCATATACATGCTGGGAGCTGTCTTCTTCAACCTCTGCAGTCCAAGTGTTGCAGGATCGAGTGCAGTGCTTTAGGAAAAGTGATCCTTGAGTCCGGCCAAGTTACAGGGAAGGGGCAATTCAATTGCTCCATGCCAGATAGGTGTGTGACTTGCAAAAGACCTTAAAGGTGCTGGTGCTTCGATGCACCATGCCCTACGCTTTCCAGGTGGCAAAAGTTGCTAGTTTGGAAACTGCTGTAGATGTAGTCTTGGTGAGTTGCTGCAGTTTCTTAAGAGCATGATACTGCCACTACGGATCGATGGTGAATGGAATACATGTTTATTGTGGATAATTGTTTTCTAATGAAGTGGCTGCTAATTCCTGTTGTTGTTCAGCATTTTAATGTTGTTGCAGCGGCATCCAGACAAATGGAAATGATTACATCACAAATCTGCCTTGCACCTTGCAGCTGGTGGAAAGGTTTTTGGGATTGAGGAGTTAAGGGCATATCCACCGAATTCGCGGTTTATGGTCCGCTTCTTGTAGCTGCTACATTTACATAGCTGGTCCAGTTCAGTTTCTGGCGAATGTTAACTCGCAGGTTATAGGTCTTGGGGAATTCAACGATAGTAATACGATTGATTGAATGACAAGTGAAGATGGAAAGGTCCCCTTATTTAGGAGATGGCCATTGTCTGTCAGTTGTGTGGTGCGAGTAATCCATCCTGCCTATCAGCAAAAACTCTAAATATATGATATGGGTACAGAACCCTTCAGTATCTGAGGGGTGGTAAATGGCACCAAAAAATAGTGCAAGATTCCCGTGAACATGCTCATCTGCCCTTATGATGGAGGGAATTTCAGCGATGAAGCAGCAGGGGAATGACTTTGTCAAGGACTCTACCTCGATAAATATTTGCCGCAATGTCCCATGGCGAAGATGACTGACAGCCGTTAAAATAACTATCTTCAATTGTTCTAGGTATGACTGGAAGAAATGGCGATTCTACTCTAGATTTCCATTTACTCCTGCTATTCTGGTGCTCCTTGATTCCACACTTGTTGAAAAGCTCACTTCACATCAAGGACATTCACTCTCTTCCCAACTCTTGGTATTTCTTTCGTGTCAGCTCCCCCACAGAGGCCCTAGACACATTTTAGTATCTATGACATTTCGGTTTGGGCAAGCTCACATATAAGCGCTGCTACGAAGGCACTCAAGGGTATCGACATGGAAGACCATCCCTTAGAGAATATCCTGTGCGCTTTCCAACCTCAGTGATTATTTCAATTGGCTTTCAAGAAGGTTGAGGACTGATTCATCAGCTGTAGCAGCATGATATTTTTTAAACAGCACGTGTTTTGTTTGGCCATGTTTGACTTGATGCCATGGGACAACATGAGGTCCGTTGTCAATGCTGAGGGTAGCCAGCATAGCCTCCAAATGCATGCTAATTTCCCCAATCTATTGTGGGTCTACCCTGCCAGTGGATAGACGATACCCATAGATTGTGTTAGTGATGACTGGGACCTTGTCTGTAAAGCATGGTTCCTTGGCTATCACTGTGTCAGGTTGTAGCTTGATCAGTCCATCGCGCAGGTTTCCCTATGTTAGTAAGGAGGACTTTCCAGGTTCAACGAGACAGAGTTCACATTTTTCCCTTCCGGCCCCTGGGTTTATGCCGGTCTATTTGACCAGTTTAACTACTTTAAACCCTCATAGCGTTTTAAAACAGTTGAGTGGTTTGCTCGGCCATTTCAAAGGGCACTTAAGAGTCAAACACATTTCTGTGGGTCTGGAGTAGCAAATAGGAAGGAGGAGTTCCTGCCATACTGGAATTTAATGAAGCAAATGGATTTATACGACAATTGATGTTCGTTTTAATGTCATTATTAGATTAATGTTTAATTACTGATGCTTTAATTGAATTTAAATTCCACCGGCTACCGTGGTGAGTTTTGAAACCGTGTCCTCAGACCATTAGCCTAGGACTCTCGATTACAAAACCAGTGAGGTTAAAAATACGCCTGTGCCCCTCGTAAAATGTGAGGCAGTGCTATGCAAAGTAAGCAACTGCCGCTCAAAACAACTTCGATCGAAATTAAAAAAAAACTAATGAACAAGATATAATTTCATTAAAAGGAAACAGGCTTAATCAAATCCAGGAAATGCCAATTCGCTAAGAAAAACTCCTGCATGACAAAAAGTAATGGGATTATTCAAGGGACTAAAGGGCAGGAGTGTGTACCGTATTTTTCTTTATGCATTTCAGAAAGACTTTTTGAAATTTCTTGCATAGCAGATCACGCTCAAACGTACAAATGCCATGCAATCAAAGACAAATTGGCAACATTGCTTCAGAGGAAGGGAGGAAAGGATAATATGTTTCATCAGTGTTTTGCGATTCTAAAGCTGTTTCGTGGTGCTGGACAGGTCTCAATAATCAAAGGACTGGTCATGAAAATGGAATAACTGCAACTGATGTTAAACCTTAGAAAAAATATTAT
Source organism: Isurus oxyrinchus (assembly GCA_026770705.1). Classification (NCBI taxonomy): domain Eukaryota; kingdom Metazoa; phylum Chordata; class Chondrichthyes; order Lamniformes; family Lamnidae; genus Isurus; species Isurus oxyrinchus. The sequence goes on from JANJGN010000034.1 coordinate 6,712,728, forward strand.
AGCATAGTACTTGAGGAGGTTTACAATGCTAGGAAACACGCACTATTTTATTTTATTAATTCACGGGTGTGGGTGTTCCTGGATAGGCCAGCATTTATTGACCCTGGCCCAATCCCCAATACTTTATTACTTGAGAAGGTGGTTGTGAGCTGCCTTTTGAATCATTGCACTCTATGTTGTGTAGTTGCACACACAGTTATTTTAGGGAGTTGAGAATTTTGAACCAGCTACATCAAAGGCCTGGCAATATAGTTCCATGTCATAATGGTGATTGGTTTGGAGGGTAACTTCCAGTTAACCAGGTTCCCATATGTCAGCTGCCCTTGTCCTTCTAGATGGCCATTGTGATGAATTTGGAATACACTGTCTAAGGAGTCTTGATGAGCGCCTGCAGTTCATTTTGTAAATGGTGCACATTGCGACCACTGAGTGTCGTTGGTGGATTGAGTGAATATGTTTGGGTGGAGTGCCAAACAAGCACGCTGCTTTGCCCTCCAGGGTGTTAACCTTATGGAGTGTTGTTGATTTTGCACTCCCCCAGCCCAGTGAAGAGTATTCCATCACAATCCTGATTTCTGCATTTCAGATGGTAGACTGGCTTTGGTTTGTCAGGAGGTGATTCGTTATGCTAATAATAAAAAAAATATAGAAGAACAAAGAAGTTTGTATTTCATGACCACTGAAATCTGATGGTGCTTGTGCAGATATAAAAATTGGTCAACTGCGCATATGCCATCCTTGGCTTTCTCAAACATGGCAAAGAGTATGACAGCACGGAGATTATGACAGAACGTTAAAAAATACAGTTTGAGCCAAAGCTGGATTATTTCTGTCATTTCCAGTCATACCACTAAAGGAATATAATTGGTTGTCTTGCAGAGAATAGCGATGGAATTTACGGGGCTCTTGCCAGGACTGTATATATCTTTTTAATTAAAAAAAATGTCGGCTTTGGTTGATTCATGTCGAAAGAAAGAGGCAAAGGAGAAGCTAAACTGAACTGTGTAAATTAAGAGAATAGGAGATGCTTTTTATCGGGAAGTCAATTCCGCATGTTTGAGACGTCCATAATTAGGACTGATATCAGAGGAGATTTGCGGGGACAGCTTTTAACAAAGCGTTTTAGAGGAAACAATAGCAATACCGAAAATGGTAGCAGAGATGTTAACCCTCGCAATTTTAACGAGTGCACGTATATGCACTCGATGTGGCATCACATTCAAAGTTGCTCACCGAGTATCTGACAGTGTGTTTAGGCTGGATTGCTCCTTCTGGTGTGTAACACTCTTAATGGGTTGAATGCCCTGCATCATGTTGTAAATTTCACTGCAAGTATGATTTCTTCAATAAAACTAGAAAACAATGCACGCATTTACAACGATCGGTGATTGAAAACAACTTCATTGGCTGCCATACAATTAATCATAAGGGAGATCGGGACTGCAAATAACAGGGCAGCAGATTATTCCCGACATTATTTGAGCTCGGTGCAGTTATAGGCAAAAATGGTACTGGCAAATTATACTATCATATGCAAGGAACTCAAAACGTTTGGCATTTATTTTCAGAACGGGATAAATTGCTAAAAGATCTCATAGATGCAGGTGAGTTGGTAACTTCACTTTCTAGTTTCTGACCATGTTGTAAAATTCAGTGCTCAATGTGTTCCGCAGGCGTTTTGCCTCTATGATTAATTTCTCGTTGCATAAAATCATTATTAGTTTCAAAACATAACACTTTAATGTGACATATCCCGCAGTATGCCCGGGCCAAAATTCAAATGACGAGTAGTTTTGATTTGATTCATTTCCCATTACTGAATCCAGCAGTGCAAAGCCACCAAAGAGGGGAACATTTAATTTGAGCAGTTCAAAATTTTTCCAGTTAAATTTAAATGTTGGAAATAATTAATTTCACGTTAGTTCACCTCTGCCATGCTCAATTGAAATGTGTGTGTTATTGATAGTCATTCAATGCTTCATCTCCTATTACTTCCACCTCTCAGCAAGGAGATATTCTGTTTATAAATTTGCGGACTACAGCTGTCAACTAATGCCACTAAATTCAACGATTTCAACACTGAGGGTGTACGATGCAGGCTGAGGGCTTTCATCTTTGCGTAATGAGGTATAAGGCGACATCCATTCACTCAGTTACGCTTTTTAGATCCCATGACGCCCTTTGAAGAAGGAAGAACGTGCATCATCAATATTTACAACTCTACAGCACTAAAGTGAAGCAATACCGCAGAACTGTAGCATGGTCATTTCTGGGCAAAAAACGGCTATTACGGCAACAATATTATGTGCTGGGACATCCTGGAAATCTGGCTCATTTGCTGCAGTACACATTGTTGCGGTCCGATGTCATAAACGGTTCAATATACATGAGAGGCGTATTGTTTTGTTTTTTATTTTCTCCAGTTTATTCCGTGGTGTGCTGATCAAAATGACTGAGCATGATTGCTTAGTTCAACGCAACCTGACAAAGCTTTTGTTTGCAATTTTGATTAATAATTATAGAAGAGAGATTGAAGGCCTGTCGGAAAGGTAAGCAAGACCATTATCGGAGACGCTATTGGGTGCAATATTTATTATTGTTATGATGACGTTCCATCTATTTATCTTCATAATCTCAGAACTGGAAGACTGCAAAACCAACGACCGTGAGTGCAGGCAAATTTGTTGCTTACGTTCATTGCAAAGTTAAGCATGGTGCAATATTATGAACTGGCCGTGTTCTTTTGACAGCATTGAATAAGCTTATCTGAACTGAAAACAACAATTATACAAATAAACGTTATTCCAGTTGTGCCGCATTGATCAGGGTAAAAATCAATTTTAGAGCAAGAGTGAAATCACCATCTTTAATTACTCCACCATCATTCTTAAATCTCTTTACACGTCTTCCTTACTCACGTCACAGTGATAATACCTTTTACTAATGCCCCTCTGCCAAACGATTTTTTAAAAAGTTGTATTATTTCCATTGGACAGGAATTGCAAAGCTTAAAAAACTTCTTGAAAATACAGGTGAGGAATATAATTGGCTGCAAATCAACTATTTCATCTTAAAAGGAGAATTGTTGATTTCTATTCAAGTAAAGTGAGTGTTAGCCTGTTGATCTCAAATCGTGGAAATACATTGAATTGATGACGAACAATACACCATTTACTAAGTTACCCGTCTAGACAATAGTGCAAAATTCTACATAGATTGACATGGTATTGGTTAAAATGTATATTGAAAATAATCGGTGTGTATAAAGTTGCTGTCGATTGTTCTCCCCCATGTTTTGTTGAACTCCCGAAGAAACATAAAAAACAGCATTATTCTGAAAAGTCAGGTATTGTTCGCGGCCTTCGCATAATATTGTATATACACAATTGAGATATTAGAGTAATTAACACTTTATCAGGCACCAGAAACAAATATGGAGGCATGGCAGTAGAATTATAATTCTGGGTGAATGCCGAGTTGATCGGAGAAGACGCTGAAGAGAATTATTAATAATCTCCTGAATCATGAGGGTTTTGTTTGGATGAATAGGTCTTAACTACAGAAGGAACTTTCAACAGTGGCTCAGATCCCGCTATTGAGGCAGAATGGTTTAGGTTCAAATTCTATTTCATGGAACGAAATATCTAGGTTGCCCGTCAACTGCAGTATTGAGAAAGTGTTACACTGCTCTTCATTAAGCTTTCCAACTGGTAAGGTATAGTAGGTTTTCCCCGCCTTATTAGTTGTTAGCAAATCACCCCTTTCTGTTGCTTCGAAGATGTGGAGGATGGTTCGACCAAGTGTCCTGATTGATGTATTTCTCTCAATGAATGCATGTATTATGTATCTCTCAGTATATAAGGAAATAAATGGATAAATAGATCCATAAATAAGTAAATGAATAATGAATATACCATGTCATGATGGCTGCCCTTTCTGATTGTAGGACTATTCTGTCGTTGAATTAGTTGCCATATTTTATAACTTATAAAATTAATAACGGGCCAAATGTGTGCAGCTTATTGATATGTTGTTTGGAAATCACCAAGTTTGCAAAATGCAACTTTGGGCATCTTCCTTCCCTTACTAAGGAAATAGGTTGGTCGGCGGTTCAATGGTAGGATGCATCCAAAAGTCAGTAATTTACTTTCCCTGCATTCCCTGTAACATAAAATCACTCAGGATATAAGCAAAGTATCATCTCTGCTATTATCTGGTTCACATCAGTTCTAAACCAAGTGAAAAAAAAAGAATGAAATGAAAGCAACGTGGAAAATTCAGCAACGAGTCCATGGTCAGCAATGTCCCTGGAGTAAAATGGCCGGTAGAGATAGTGTCAAGAAAGATAAAAAAAACATTATCATTGTTGTTAGATGAGGAGTAAATAATGCACCAAATATCTGGCAATTAATTCCAGGACCTTCTTCAAAATTATGCCAATTGATTTTTTTGAAGTTTTCCTGCAGTGTTTGCGATGCCTGGTTCACCACGTCATGCAAAAGGAAGAGCCCAGGACAGAAGTGCACTTCAACTGCATTAATATTGTCACAGGGGTTATTGAGTCAGGCCTTTATAGTGAGTTGCAAACACAGTGACTTCCGCTTCATAAGTGGAACAGGAACAACACAGCTTCGTATAAAACAAAAACAGAATTACCTGGAAAAACTCAGCAGGTCTGGCAGCATCGGCGGAGAAGAAAAGAGTTGACGTTTCGAGTCCTCATGACCCTTCGACAGAACTTGATTTCGAGTCCGAAATCAAGTTCTGTCGAAGGGTCATCAGGACTCGAAACGTCAATTCTTTTCTTCTCCGCCGATGCTGCCAGACCTGCTGAGTTTTTCCAGGTAATTCTGTTTTTGTTTTGGATTTCCAGCATCCGCAGTTTTCTTTGTTTTTATCTCTGTGTTTAATTGACTGCCACTGCTCTTCAAGAAATGCCTACCTCCTTGAAGAAGTTCTGTTCCTCTCTGCGACAAGATTTCCATATCTCTCTGTTGCCTTGTTCACCTTCTTTGCTTTCCATTTCCCTCCTAGTGTTTGACAAGGTGTTTACTAAAACCCGCTTTCACAGCCATATCGCCTTTCTCAGTGACTGCCTCCGTCTCTGACATACCCCACGTGGATTTCAACTGAAATTCCACCCCTCATCATTCGAACCCACCCAGGATTACCGGTATCTCTGGGACATAAAACGTTTCTCAGACTGCTGTTCCCGTCACATTCTGAAATCCACACTCAGTGCCATGCGCCGCCATATGAACACACTCGACCTCTCCCTCCAGCAGCACCGCCGTACCCTTTTTTAAAGCTGCGCATGGCCCCAGTTTCATTTTATCCTTCGGCTCATCCGACGCCTCAACAAGAAACTTTTTCTCTTTCTCTCAACTGCTAAGGAACGCAAGCTCCAACAACTCATAGACACCAACACCCATCTAGGACCCTCCACCCCAGCCTGTCCCTCCGTCCCCACCCCATCTTCCAATCCCAGCCCCAGCCGTGAAGAAAAAAATAAGAGGGACTCGAAATCAAGTTCTGTCGAAGGGTCATGAGGACTCGAAACGTCAATTCTTTTCTTCTCCGCCGATGCTGCCAGACCTGATGAGTTTTTCCAGGTAATTCTGTTTTTGTTTTGGATTTCGAGCATCCGCAGTTTTCTTTGTTTTTAACAGCTTCGTATAAGTTTGGTGACAGATAGAAAAGAGAACAACTGAAGTTAGCTTTAGGGAATATATTCTACCTTGATATCACTGCATCATATTATCCATGCAAGTTGAATGTCATATATTATTGCTTCCGCCTGCAGTCATTCTAAGCAGTGGTGACATTTTCAGGTGCACATGTATATATGGACACCACAACAATTTAGAAGCCAATACAGCGTGATGAAAGTGGACCTGTATTTGAATGAAAAGTAGGCTTTTTTTCCAGCAATTTGATCGGCTGGCCAACTAAGTCCAGTAATGAGCATTATTGTCTTATCGAACCCCAAAAGGCCATCTGTCACTTATTCCATGTCAGTAATCCACAGAGTAATGACCCTTGTTCTGCTAATCACACATTCTCATTTCTTTCCCTTATGCCACTACCAGCAAATGCTTTAGCTCTTACCACTAGAGTTAACTCTCCCTTTGTCTTTTGTCCATGGCTTATTTCAAAATCTCTCCTTAGCCCCCACGTATCGCTGATAATGTCTCCTGCTTCGACTGTACCACCCTCCGAAACAGTATGAACGTAATCAGATTTCTACCTCTATTTAGTGCTGCAGTAGAGTCATACGGATTTGAAACGTTAACTCGGTTTCTCTCTCCACAGGTGTGGTCAGACCAGTTGAGTTTTTGCAGCACATTATGATTTTATTTCATTATTCTTTATTGTTGGATAGGAAGTTTAATCGTCGAACGTTTGTCTGTTGCAAATCCAGGCCGTGGTTCTGATGGGGCAAAATTCCTAATTTCTGTATAACTGTTAAATGGAGGCCTGTTAGGAGCACTTCTGCCTGTGAGTCACTACGTCGCAGATGCTAGCCCAACTCCAAAAGAAAGAAGAGCAAAACTGAGGTGGAAACCCCATTGCTCACCGAATGGAGGACTAAATCTCAGGTTTTTCAGCACTGTCAAAATGTGTTTGTTTATTTCAAATGAATCTTAACCGACAGCTTGCACATCATCTTTGTTGCAGACAAAGGTTTGCCGAGCATTTGCGATCTTCCCCGGAATCAGGCACATTATGTTAATCAAGCAAAATATCTAAAACAGCTTACGAGCTATTGCTGCTGTGCAAACTTTATGTACGTGAATTAAATTTCGATTTTTCAGCATTTTGAATTTGGTGCTTCGAACATGCTCTTAAAAAACAAATTAAATTTGTTTTGGGCCTTCCAAGCTTTATCATAGGATTAAGTCAAGCTATTTCAGATGGTTGAATTGACTTTCAATGTAAATTTCCATTTACTTCACATGAGTTTAACAATTGTCCAATGTGCTTTTCAAGTGGCATGACAAATACACTGAAAGTAAAGCATTGGCAATCACGAATCAGATGAATTGCAGATCATCCTTTGGCGCACACGGGTTGTGCAATGAAAAAAAGACATGGGAAGTTGCATTAAATAACACCGAACCAATGTTGTGGGGATGTTGAGATGCAGGAGGATGCAAATCTCATAGGCAAACATGTAATTTACTCAGTTTTCCATTGCTCTGACAAAACCTTGTGTTGCACTGTTTCTTCAAAATTAATAGCCTTCCTGCTGCACAACATTTTATCATGTTCATTTCTTCTTCCCAGAAAAAGACTTGGTTAAATGCCAGTTGGGTAACTATGTTGTTTCATTTATTTCTCTCCAAAGTTAAAGCACTATACGTCCACTATTCGGTATTCTATATGTGCGCCTTAAAATTGGGCCATGCAATCAGGATTTGTTACCTATAAACAAGGAACACGAACTCCCAAAAACTGGTGTAATTAACTTAATTCCTTGGCCCGTTCTTCTATTCAGGTGGTCTTTGGCGTAACTTGAATTGATCATAATGGTTCAGACTTCCTTGTTAGCTTCAGCAAGCACTTGAAAAGAAAGCAATACACCCTTCCGATAGATTTTTTTTTCCTTCAAATGTCACCATTACCTCTTATTTGCGTGGATTGAGTTCCGATTTTCACCATACATTGTTTGCAGGTGTGTGTTCAAATTTCTCCCCTTCATGCAACACCTTTATTCCGGTTCAGACCATTTGTTCTGGGCGCCAGTAGCAACAAATCAGGTCAGCTTTATTAGTCCATTATGTTCTCTTATTTTCCTAAGGATCACAATATGGTAACCTCTCAAAGTTAAACACGTATTGGAATACAAATAAAATATATTCAAACAGTCCATGCGGCCAAAGATAAGCACAGACTTTAGTTTGTGACTAAAACTGAAAGCAGGCAATGTTCTAACCCCATTGAAAATATAGTCTTAAGTAAAATATGGGTCGAAGTTTCAGTAATCACTGTGCTCATCAGCTCACGAATTCCAATCATTCCCCATGGTATCAAGAAACACCTGAATGCACACGATACAGTAAAGGCAACAGGTGTGGACAACATTCTGGCAATACCGATTGAGACATCTCCTCCAGAACTAAGTGTGCACCTATGCAAGTTATTTAAGTTGAATCATGCAACAGGCACTTACAGGTAAAGTGGGAGATTGCCAAGGGCTGCAATATACATGCAAACAAAAAACAGCACGGATCCAACTCAGTCAATTACCCATACACGAGTCGAATCTCAAATATCAGAAAAGTGATGAGATAGTTCATCAGCAGCACTATGAAGCGGGCACCAACTCAACAATCACCTTTTGAGTGATGCACAATATGGGTTCCACAAAGAACCTCTCAGTTCCTGACGTCAGTTCATCTTTCATCCAAACATGTGCAAAAGAGCAGAAATTAAGTGGTGTGAGACTGCCTATCCTTAACATCAAATTATCATTTGACCGAAGGTGACATCAAGGAGCCCCAGAAAAATAAAAAGACTGCATTCAATCGGTATCAGGGGAAAACTCTCCACTAGTTGGTGCGTTTAATATCACCAAGGAAGATTATTGTGGTTTGTGGAGGTAAATTAGCTCAGTCCAGGGATATCGATGAAGGATTCCCTAGGAGTAATTCTGTCTTAGGCCCAAATGACTTCAACTGTCTCGTCAATGACCTTCTTTTCATCATAAGTTCAGAACTGGGAAAGTTGGCAGGTAACTATTGAATGTTCAGCACCATTTGTGGCTCGACTCCTCAAATGTGGTATCCCTATGCAGCACGACGTGGACAATATTGAGGCTTGCACTTATAACTTGCTAGTAATAGTCACGTCATGCAAGTGCCAGACATACCCGTTACAAACTATACAGAACCTATCCATCTCTCGTTGACCTCCAATGGCTTTAACATCAATGATACCCCCAAGAGCATGGCTGTTTCAGCTGACCAGAAACTGAAATGGGCCTCCTATTCAAATTCTGTGACTACAAGAGCAGGCAGGAGGCTGGAAATTCTGCGGAGTGTAACTCAAGCCCTGGCTCAAAAATGCGACCCCCAAACTAGCAGGGGGGCTTAAGATAGTAATTTGGAGAGTAAAGAGTGGATATGTGAACGCTCTGACTGGGAAATGTAGGGAAAATCCCAAGAAATTCTATAAGTTTATGAATATAAAGAGGGAACTCGTGGAAAGAGTAGGGTCCATTGGGGACTAAGGGGACAATCAATGGGTTGAGCAACAGGAGTTGAGTCAGGGTCGAGTGTTCTACGGATGCCTCACAGCCATGTTCACCCAGAACAATACGGTTGAATGTATGGAAATCGGGGAGAGAGACTAGGATGTTCTTGAGGAATTTGAAATAGGGAGTAACAAGGTATCGGAGGTGCCAGCAGGCTTAAAAGAGGGCAAATCTCCAGATAAGGATTTTGTGGCTCCCAATGTGCTCAGGGAGGCAAAGCGGGAGATTGCAGGTGTTCTGACCCAATTTTTTAATTCCTACCTGGCTACTGGCATAATGCCAGAGGGCTGGAGAACAGCTAATGTGGTTCCACTATTTTAAGACGTTTGTACTGTTAAGCCAGGGAATTAGAGGCCAGTGAATCTCACGTCAGTGGGAGGGAAACTCTTGGAAAACATTCTGTAGGAGAGAATCTGTCTCTATTTGAAGAGGCACGGTTTTATGAGGGATATTCAGAATCGCTTTGTCAGAGGGAGGTCATGCGTAACAAATTTGGTTGAAAACTTTGAGGAGGTGACCAGGTGCCTTGAGGAGACTATTGCATTTGACATAGCCCATATGAGTTTCAGGAAAGGATTTGATCTGGTCCCAAATTGGAGACTTCTAAAGAAGAAAAATGCACTTGGTAACAGGGTACTTTGATAAGGTAGATTCAAAATTTGCATAGCTATAGGAGGCAGAGGGTGATGGCAGTAGGATGCTTTCATCGTTGTAAGCACGAGTCCATTGGCGTGCCACATGGATCTGAGCTGGGTCCTCTGTTATGTGTCATTTATTTAAATGGCATAGATGACTACATGGGAGGTAGGATTATTAAGCTTGCGGATGACACAAACATTGGTGGGCTGGTTAACAGTGAGGTTGTGTATCTTGGGCTACAGGAAGATAGAGAAGGGCTGGTCAAATTGGCAGAAAAGTGGCAGATGGAATTTATCGCTGAAGAGTGTGAGAAATATATTTTGGAAGGAATAATTTGACAAGGAATTATTCAATGAACAGCATGATACCAGGAAGTTCTCAGGAACAAAGGGAACTTGTCGTGTGTCCATACATCTCTCAAGGTGGAGGGGCATGTTTGTGGGGAGGAGAAAAAGGCGTATGGGACATTTGTTCTTCTCAATCAAGGCATAGATTACAAAGGTAGGGAGGTCATGTTGGAGTTATATTGAAACTTGGTGAGGCAACAGCTGGAGAATTGTGTGCAGTTCTGATCGCGATTTTATTGGATGAATGTGATTACATTGGAGGGGTTGCAGAGGAGATTCACCACGATGTTGCCTGGAAAGAAAATTTCAAGTTATGAACATCAATTAGAAAGACTTGTGTTGTTTTCGTTGGAGCAAAAAGAACACAGGTGTGACCTGATCGATGTGTACAAGATTTTGAGCGGCATGGACAGGGTGGATAGGGACCAGCTGTTGTCCTCAGTTGATGGGTCTGTCACGAGGGGACAGAAGTTCAAGGTGAGGGGCAGGAGGTTTGGTGAGAATGTGAGACAATGTTTTTTTTATGCAGAGGGTGGTGATTGGCCTAGAATGCGTTATCTGGGAGGGTGCTTGAGGCGGGTTGCCTCACATCCTTCCTAAAGTACCTGCATGAGCACTTGACACGTCATAACATTCAAAGCTATGGGCCAAGTGCTAATGAAGAGGATTAGGTATTTCTGTCAGGTTTTTCTCACATGTCAGTGCAGAGTCGATGGGCCGAAACGTCTCTACTGCAATGAATGATTATGTAATTTTGTTATCTACAAGGCACTAGTCAAGTACATGCTCGAATGCTCCACACTTTCTTGGAAGACTGCCACTCCAACAACACGCAAGGAGGTTGGCACCTTCCACTATAAATCATTCCACCAGATTGGCATCACATACCTAACCCTCAATATGCACTTCTTCCATTGGCAAGAGCGCTTACCAAAAGCACGATGCGCTGCGGTAACTCCCCAGTGCACCTTTGGCAACACATTTCAAAAACATGATTTCTCTGACACAGATGGCAATGGACACCAGGTTCATGGGAAAACCATCACGTGGATGTTTCCCTAGAAGCCACACACCGCCCTCACCTGTAACTCCTTCGTCTGTTCTTCACTCAGCTGGCTCAGGATATTGGATCTCCCTTCCTAACAGCAATGCCGGAGTTCCTACAACACCTGAATTGCAGGTGTTCAAGAAGGCCGCTCACTATCCCCTTCTCAAGGATATTAAGGATAGGCAATAAATGCTTGCCTAGCCAAGGCACCCACAAATTAGCAAATTAACATTGAACAAATGGTGAATAAATTAAAAAAAAACAAACTTCAGTCGTTTTTCACTTCTCATAACTCAACAATCGCAACACACACTAATTTATGTAATAGTAGCGCAGCTACTTCAAACATTAAAACCTTATCAGCCTGTTTTTTTTCTCTTTGAAAGAAAGAGCTTGAGGCTGACCTTATTGGGACATTTCAAAAGCTTGAACAGTTATATTAAAGGAAGATTCGTGATTATATTCCCAGCTTTGTAAGAAATCAGAGCTAGGTTTCATGCATGTGTGATTTCCATTAATATAACCCACAAGGTGTCTGGGGAGCTGAGGAAGATATTAACTTTGCAGCGTAATAATAAATACATGCAAATTGCCTGGAATTATTTAAAGCTATTATAGATAAGCATCTGAGAAAGAAATTACGAGATATTTCTGTTGCAAACAATAGACGTGGAATGATCACCGGAGATTCGAGTAAAACATTAATATGTTAATGAAAAATATGGGCACAAGGGCTTTTTAACACTTTGCTTAGCCAACGTGATTCCAAATATGTGTGAAAAATATCCGACTGAATTCTCTGCAACTACTGTTCGGTGATCACCTGTGCATGTCTCCAGGTCCTCGCAACTCAACCGCCTACAGCCTTAAATGTCGTTAAATGTGAATTGGTTAAGAAAAATGATTATATTTTTGCAATGTTATTTTGTCATTGCTTTCAATGAGCTCAGCAAACTGAATAGAAATTTACTGTCATTGTTGCGACGGCAATGGTTCAGGAAATATGACAATCCTGGTAAAACGACTTCTGGGTTAATTAAGTATGATAAATGTTGCATGTAGTGACAGGACACGCAATTCCGAAAATGTAGACTGGTCACTGCCACATGACTAATGCTTCAGTATCATGTTTGTATACAAGAACTGAAATGTAAAATAAAATAATTGTGATTCTTTAAAGCCCTAAGCATATTACATATGATAGACCGAACAATTCTATATTAGTAAGGCGCAGACTTTCAATTTGCAGTTCCCCTTGCAGGCCTGTTTTTTTCTGGCAAATCACACGAAATGTGATTTGTATTGCAAATGATGAGATTTTTTTTTTTTCGGAGACATCAATGTTAGAGACAATTCAAATCAAAATTTTAAAGTGAAGCAGACACCAAGTTTTTAATACAAAAACAGAATTACCTGGAAAAACTCAGCAGGTCTGGCAGCATCGGCGGAGAAGAAAAGAGTTGACGTTTCGAGTCCTCATGACCCTTCAACAGAACCAAGTTTTTAATGTTTTAGGCAGAGTTAAACAGGGCGAGTGAAGCCTGCATATTCACAACTAATCATTCAATATCTCCTTCCCTAACTCTGCCTTACTTTATTAAATCGCATGAGTCAAAACTGTCAGTACCACTTTTGAAAGAAAAATGGTGGCTCTAGACAGCTGTGAACACAGACCAGTTCAAGTGCTCTACACCACCACGTTTGCTGCGCATGAACATTTTAAGCACTACATCAGTTCAACATTTTAAAGACGTTTCTTGACTTTTCGTGAACTACCCTACCTTACACTTAAGGGAAGATGACGTGTTTCTGCTTGCTCTTGCTTGACAGAAAATGAAAAACTGAAGCAAGAATTGATAAAGAAAGGTGAAGAATGAAAATGATGAGGATGGCTAACTTCATGACTTGTGCCATTGAATTTTCCTTTCAGCAAAAGAGTGGCACTGGTTAAAATATGTAGATTGGAAATGGTTTGTAATGGGCAATGCTGCCTTTTTTCGCAAACTGAAGGTTAGCTAATTCATGAAATCAATGCAAATCAATTTTAGATGCATCATATTGAATAGAAATGACTGTAACGGCTGAAAATGATTATTTTGACCTACCATAAATCAACCACTTTTTTGAATGCTTTGCACTCGCTTTGTCACAAACCATGCTATGGATACCACCAGACTCAAGAATGTTCCCCTGTCTGGAAAGCCTCGTGCACTAGCCTTATGATTGTGTAAACCAATACCTCTGCTGCACAAATCCTAACTGGCCTCACATTTTCATCATTCTGATCGCCTCTCCAAATATGTGAAATGTGACCCAATGCTACAAACCTACAGGATATAAGAATCCCTAAAATCTGGCATTTATATATATATTCCGTTGCCTAGGCCATCTGCTTTGCAATTATTTCTCTTAACATCCCCGTGGCCTCCACTCTTGCTCTTCCTTGATTCCCTTAAATTTACCTCTGTGCACGAGATTCTTGTTAACAGACATAGCAATATGTTCTTCACTGCAAATATTTATTTGATACAACTCCTGTGAAATGTACTTGAGTGCGAATTTTGCTTAAAGTCCCAATAAAGTCGCAGAAAAAAATCAAGTTATTTTATCTGTAGTTAAGTATGAAATAGCACGATTTAAAATCTTCAAAATGTTTTCACATATCCAGGCGGTGATTTGAAAGACCTGTTCCCAGGTAATGGATCAATTAATGGATGATTATAATTTAGCAAAAAAAAGACCATCGCCATTATTGCTTAGCTACAATCATAGAATAGTAAAATGATGCGGAACTTAAGATGGGCAATCTGCCCATGAGCAATGCAACTGCCTTTAAGTAGACCTGTTCGATTCAAATATATTAACTGTTTCTTTATTTTATCAAATAACAGTGTTTTACATTTTTCGTAATTTCGCAATAGCCCTATGAACATTGCAGTTCAATGTCCTGCTATCACATAATTACATTGTGCATTTTACATTACACTGTTTAAATAACGTGAACTTTCTCTGGAAAGACTCTCTTTTTACTTACATGACCAGCCGCAATGGTGACCTCGGACACCCCATGCTGAACAGCCTTTTAATCTAATTGCTCTCAGGTTAACTGTTTATTTTGTCCAGTCACTGTATCTAACTCAAATCGTTCAATTACCATTCTATATGCATTTTGTTATGGCCCGTTAGTGCCCTTCTAATACTTGATCACGTTGGCAAATTCCTTGTGGCCTGCAACATTTGAAATTTTAACTTGATGGTAGAAATTATTTCCGCCCTCGGGGAGACTTCAGCGAGAATGCATAATGTTAATTTAAAAAACTAGCCTTTTCAAAATTGAAATTAGGAAACACATTCTGTAGGCAGGCTGGTCGGATTTTAAACTCTCTTCGGTAAATCACAATGGATGGTGAACAAGTCATCATCATTTTTACTTTCTGAATGTGTTAGGAGACTTGGGGGAAAGGTCGTGTACTTATAAGTAGTCAAGTCTTCACTTTGTTGAAGGGTCGTAGGCAGAATTTTTTTTTTCTTGAGTTCACATCCTACTATAAATGCATGTCTCCGGGTCATTGATTAATGGCAATGGAGAAGTGTCCCCAATACAGTCTCCATTAAAACATGACACTGAGTTTGAATTAATCAAAAAGAGTTTCTGTGTATTTTTCAGCGTTCGCTCAAAATATCGTCCTAAATATAGCCCAGGTACAGATGGGAATTTTCACATTGATGCACAGCAACAATAAACCATTAACATTATGCCTATCTGGCGTTTTGGAACAATGGCAAGTAAAGAAACGTCATTGTTGGCCCACCTGCATATGATTTTGGTGGTCAAATATTCTGAATGTTAGACACCACACTTTAAAAAAAGCCAACGTTTCAGAGAAGATGAAGAGGACATTTCCAAGAATGATGCAAGTGGTGAATGAATACAGTTATGCGGATAGAAAATCTATCTAGTGGAAATGGGTGTGTAGCTAATCTACATGTATTTAAGAAAATTGACAAAATAAGCATAGGTAAGCTGAGCAAAACTTGTTTTATGCATCAGGTTTACGTGGAACATATGATGGGAATAATGAACGAAGAATATTCAATAATAACAATGTGTACTTGTAGTAAGTAATTGAAGGATAGTATAGTTCTGAAGCAATGGGATATACAGGGGTGAGTTGCACTGATTGTATTGTTCTTCTAACGAGTAGGTACTGCGATGATGAGTATAATGAATTACAATTGTGTTGCCTATTGACATATTCTGATGTGAGAAAGTCCATGTTGGCATTTATACTCGAAGCCATCCATTGCAACCTGATTTTTTTCGAATGTGGAAGTGTTTGACATGTGAACTTAATTCGACTGACTTCCACCCTATAAACATATTATTCGAGAAAAAAAATCTGCTGATGAGTGGTATTTAAAATTTGGAAGCAATTCCAAATATTGACTAGTCTATGTGAACAAAAGTACTAAAAAAAGAATAACATCAAAAATCCCTTCAAAAGTTAGAACCTATGCCCCTTTGATCCAGTGATCATTTCCTCTGAGGGGTGACTACAATGTAGAGTTTCAATGAAAATTGGTATGTTCTGTTCAGGACAAAGAACTCCACATTCTAAAATATTTTCTAATGACTTACTCACATTTCCTGAGTAGGTCATAGCATACTATCTCAGGGTTTGCAAGTTTTTTTTTGTTGTTATAGTGAGAACAACTGGAGAACACCCAACCTATGTGATGATTAGAACTTGATCTTTACCTGATAATTCGCCCCATCTCCTCTTATGTGCTCTAATTATTGATATGTTTCATGATCCCTCATCTATTGCTGCTTCACTGTGCATCCTCATACGCAGATGTGCAAATTCCTTTCAAACCAAAGTTGAGATTATTCTGTTGTTTTTATCGTCCATTATATATTTTATTTAATAAGTAGTACACAACAGCACATCAAAACTAAGCATCCATAAGTGACTCCGGGCCCTAAGCCACAATAGCACTGCATTCTGCCACAAGCTTCGATCTCATGGCCGGGAATATCCTACACCCTGCCATTAGCATCAAACCAGGCGACCAACCCTGCTTAAATGAGCAACTTAGGAGGGATTGTCTGGAGATTCTCCAAACATGCCTAAAGTCAAACTCCAACTTGGCGAAGATATAATTCATTACTGCATGCATACTAAACTGTGGTTTTAATTTGTAAGTCCGTTAACAGGCCGTTTAATAGTGGCTTTCATTTTTTCTTGTTTTGCATCTTCCTGAAGGCAGATTATGATGTTAATGTGATGGTATTTATCTGAAAAAGAAGCAATTATGTTTTTCATGCTTTATGTAGGGCTATGCCGTTTTGCAATTCACTGTGTGCCCCCTCTGGAAATAAGCTCTCCCAATTTGATTATTCAGAACTTCTTTTAATTTTGAAATCATCTGTTAAATCAGCTATTTTTCTCTCTGCTGCTGGGGGAGCTGTTCCACTTATCTAGTCTGTCCATAATACTCATGGTCCTTTTTCTGTCTCTGCCTTTTTCAGCTTTGCGTATGTTTTCGATTGAATCCCACTTTATATGTTAGCCATTCTGAATGTGTTTCAAAATCCTTCGTCAGTTGCAGAAATTCAGTTTATTCTTTGATAATAGGAATACTTTCTGCCGGTTGGTGAGTGTAGCACTAGGAAATATAAGTATGTTAGTAGAATAGATTTTAGAATTGTGAGAGTGTGCGAGGAAAACAGCGTGATGATTTAGTATAAGAGAAAAAGCGAGAAAGTGTGAGAGGAACGGAATAGTAATTTAAAGGGTGAGCTTGTGAGAGAAGCAGTGTGGCCATTAACAGGGAGAGAGTGAGAAAGAAACAGCAAGTTAATTTAATGTGAGAGTGTGAGAGAAACACGGGGGCCATTTACATGGTGAGAGTGTGAGAGAGGCAGAGTGGCCATTTACAGGGAGAGAGTCTGAGAGGAGCGGGCATTTAACAGGGAGAGAGTGATAGAAGATAGAGGCCATTAGAGAGCACGAGAGGGAAAAGATCGTGGACAGCAGCTGACTGGTGGCAAGGATTGATGAGTATGTTAGACTTTAAACGAAAACAACATATTTGGCTTGTGTTTAGATCTCTACTTTTTTCTCTTTTTCTGAAAGATTTAGATCTCTACTTTTATCTCTTTTTCTGAAAGATAACATTCTGAACATAAGTTCGATGTTGTAGTATAAATATGTAATTATAATAAAGTGTAAAGAATTTGGATGCCAGAGTAAGTAATTCAGAAATTGAATAAAATATGATAGTGATGGCAGGACGAGTGATGTGTTGCTGCTTAAGCAAATGGTTTATGCTGGACACCAAGGTGACGCAGGGCGAACACATCTCATCAAACCATTTGCAGCTCGATATGCACAGATCCAAGTTAAGGATCTGGAGTCCGAACATCTGATGTTGCACTGCAACATGGAGGAAGGAAGGCAACTGGACATTATGCTCGAGTGGACGGTCACACCTCTCAGATTAGGTCATTTACATTTGGACTGGAATCAGGGAAAGAAGGATGTGACTGCAGATGAACCACGTTTGGGAACACTGGGGTTAGCTTTCCAGGAGCCTCAGTCCCTGCAACTGTCCAACAGTTACCAAAGTTCTTGCAAGCTGTGTAGGTGAGAGCGGGGCTGCAGGGAGGGTGAGCGAACTGACCCCAACGCCATGGTACACGGAGCCATTCAAATGGGGGGACGAATTGGCAGCGTATTAGTGGTAGGAGACAAAATAATTAGGGGGATAGATTGTGTTCTCTGCAGCCGTGAGCCTGAGTCCCGATGCTTGAGCTGTCTGCCCGGTGCCAGGATTAAAGATATTTCCTCGGGGCTGGAGAGGAACGTGTGGGGGGAGACGAGAGATCCAGTTGTTGCAGTCCATGTTAGTACCAACAACTTTGATAGGCCTAGAAAGGAGGATCTGCTGAAATAATTTGAGCAGTTAGGAGCGAAATGAAAAAGCAACTTCCAAACTTCCAAAGTATTTATCGCGGGATTCCTAACTGAGCCACAAGCAAAGTGGCATAGGCTAATAAAGACAATAACTTAAATGCATGGCTCAGAGCTTGGTGGTAGAGGGAGGGGTTTGAGTTCACGGGGAACTGGAAACAGTACTGCGGTAGAAGGAAGCATTTCCAGTCGGACAGGATTCACTTGAACCGTGCAAGGACCAGTGTCCTGGCAAAATTAATGCCTAGCTCTTATGATAAATGGAGGGTAGAAGTTGACGGGAGAGGGTTCTGTAAGGGGATATGTAGGCTTACCAAGGAAGAAGATATGAAGGTCATGCAGGACAGCTATTTATGTAATGAGACACAGGGTGTGACAGGAAGGGCAGAGTGTACAAAAATAAGAAACAACAGCAAGTATGGTCAAAGGAGGATAACTGGTAAAAGCGCTAAATTAATTGCCCTTTACTTAAATGCACATAGTATTCAGAATAAAATAAAAGAATTAACGGCAGAAGAAGAGATTAACGGGTAGCATTTTATAGACATTGCAGAGATATGGTTATAAGGAGATCAAAGATAGGAGCTGAATATTCAGGGGTTTGTGGCTTTATGAAGGACAGTCATGAAAAAAGTGTGTGATGTGGTAGCTTTATCAGTAAGAGATGGACTAAGTCCGATAGCAAGAAAGGGTCCTGGGACGGAAGATGTGGAATACATATGGGCGAAGGTAAGCCCTAACTCGGGGAAGAAGACAATGTTCAGGATATTCCATAGGCCCCCTGACAGTGGCCATACTGTAGGATAGAAAATAAGTGAGGAGATTATGATTTCAATCTAAAAAAGGCAGTACATTAATCAAGGATGATTTTAAACTTCATGTACATTGAGGAAACGAAACTGGTAGACGTAAATACAAACAATATTTCATAGAATACATTTTGGACAATTTCTTAAAACAATATGTTGAGAATTCAACCAGGGCTCAGCCTATTTTGCATCTGATATTGTTTGATGAGGCAACTAGCTTAATAAATGATCTTACTGTCAAGGATCCCGTAGGAAACTGTGAACATAATACATTAGAATTTAGCATTCAATTTGAGAGTGAGAAACTTGTGTGGGAGAAAGAAAAAGATGTTAATCTTATATAAGGGTAATGACAATGTAATGAGGGCACAGTTGGCTGCAGTGGAAATAAAGCATTTTAGCAGAAATTAATTCTGATGAACAATAACAGTCGTTTAAGAAAATAGACTCTCCAAAAATATGTATCCCAATCAGGAAGAAGCGATCAAAAAAGGGAATTACCCAACCATTATTGAACAAGAAAGTTAAGGACAGGAACAAATTGAAATAAATGTAAACATATAATTTTGGCATAGCTTGGAGGTAAGCAGAGGAATGGGGAAACTTCATAAGTAACTACAAAAGAAGGTTAGAACTGCAATAAAGAGCGAGAAAATTAACTTTGAGTATAAACAAGCAAGTAATATAAAAACAGAGTGTAAGGGTTTATTTAAATATATATAGAGGAAGAGAGAGGCCAAATTGAGCATAGTCCCCTTAGAGATTGAGGCTGTAGAAATAAACATGGGGAACCAACAAATGGCAGATGAGTTGAATAAATCAATGGCTTCAACCTTCACGGTGGTACAGGCTTATGGCATTCCAAAACTTCTAAATATTCAAAGGGCCAATGTTGGGGCGGGGAGGGGTGGGGGGGGGGGGGGTGGGTGGGGGCGGCTGGGGGGCGGGGGTTGTGCGGTGGTGGAGGAGATTAATAGAATAACTATAATTGTAGACAAAGCACTGGGGAAACAAATGGGACTAATGGCGAATAATTCCCCTTGACCTGATGCGTTCCATCGTAGGATACTAAAGGAAGAAGCTACAGAGATATTGGAAGCGCTTGTAGTAATCTTGCGTGAATCTTTTGACACTTGAAAAGTCCCAGAGAGTTGGAGAATGGCCAATGTAATAATCCGTATTCCTTATCTTTGAGAATAGACCCAGCCCTCCCCTCCTTCTTCTTCCGAAACTTCCAGCCTCTCCCTACCTTGGCTTTTGATGGATCCTTAAAGCCACCTCTTGGTGCTTTATGTCACTGAATTAATATTGCAATGTATTGTCCGCTGACAATTTCATAGCGTCATGGTGGCCTGTGCTCGGGCATTATACGGCCTGCATGCCAGCAGTCTGTGTTTGCTAAATTTAAAATACAAAAATGTAATAATTTTGTCTTCAGATCGACAGATAGGAGGTACAGAATCAGGTAATGAAGAATTTAATGTTTTTTATGATTATGTTTTGTTCAAAAAATATTTATTATTGCAATTGTTCGATCTCAGAATCTCAGAGCGATTCAAAACAGAACAATGCTTTTATGATGCTTTTCGGGCCTGTGCCAGCACTTTTGCTCACGTTTTACAATTAGCCGAACTTCATTATTCTCAAACTGCTTTTCTTCAATTGAAGCTAGATAGCATTTGTCACCTAAATATTTCTACTGGATCTCTCTACCATTTTCTTTAATGTGGGTTTCACAAATCACTGTATAAAAAGTAACATTCACCTCCAGTATCCCAACGACTTTTTTTTTTATTAACTCTGTCAGATCAATTCATGCTTTTGAACGCCTTTGTGAAATCACCTTTTAATCTCTCTGCTCCAGACAAAACCGCATCTCCAGCCATAGCGTTTCCAACCAGGACACATAAATTTAATTCTTCATTTCAGTGTCTATTTAATTCATATTGATCGCTTGATGTCTTCGACTATGACTATTCTTCGAACATTTTGTAATATTTGCGATTCATTTGACTGCCGAAAATGATTGATTCATGATTTCATCGCAAAAGAAAGCGAAGGAGACCAGGACAATTGTGTCTATTTTAAATAAACTAGAGTCAAACCTTCCATGGGAGCAACTATGAAACATATTTTCATCTACATAGTGCCCGAAGTACAATACTCTCGCACCTCGCTCTGAACGGCAATTGTTGTTGAGTTAATTGTTAATGTTGACACGGATAATGATACGTTGTATATTGGTGTCAAAAGCACAAGATTCGATCGCCCTTTTTGTTGGGTTTTATTCTGAACCTACCTCCTGGTCCTACCCTGTTGAAGATTGCGGAGATCTGGGTTGAATCTGCTTTCGGGCTGATAAAAGAAGAAGAATATGCTGATGATTGATGTATTACTTTAAGTTCCCGAATGCATTAACTGACATTGCGAAATGGCGGTTGTTTTATGTTAAATCAGCAAAAGGCTTATTGATTGCAAGAACATACGGGAGGGAAAACTCACTAAATAGATCTCTTATTTTTTCGTAAAGACAAGGATCCAGATCGTTAACTTATACGAAATAGAGCAGTAGAGATAATATGGATTGCTGAGCAATACCTCCTCTTGAATAATAATAATAATAATAATAGTTATAATGATAATAATAATAAGAAGAACAACAAGAACAACAACATAGGGGCTCAATGTATCGTCTACAAATACCACACGGCAAGAAGAGTGCCCTCACTTCAGCTAAATGCTGATGGTTTGCATAATTTTGCAGCATATATGCCTTCTGTTGCTCCAGTTGATAATTTTCCTGTCAGGGAATAGTTTCAACTATTTAGCACTACACTCTAGGAATGATGGCTATGTCCTGGAGCAGAGGAAATTAGATGCCCAGCGATAGTACAAAAAATGCCTTACTTCACTCTGGCAAGAAAAGCTGTGATGTTTGCCCACAAATCAGACAAGGTTTCCAGAAAACAAAATAGTTGTGTTGTTCATAATAATAAAGGGATTTGATTGCTTATAAAGGCAGAAACACAGTGCAGTTGCAGACTGATGGTTATTCATAGGATGCAAATTTAAGTTTGTTACTAAAAGGAAGCATAGTTCAGCTAAATAGGCTGCTTTTAAGCATCACTAAAAGCCTGCCTGCAAACATGCACGTAAAAAAAACAATAGTTTTCATCTGTGTGCTGGTGAAATATTTGACTGTAAATATTCTGTTGGAGTACATGTACATTTAGAGGGACATTTTATTGATCGGTTAACTCTTATGACGAGCTGGTGCAGGGATCATTGACTCAACGTTCCACTTTGCTGTTCATCATTCTCTGATTTAATGCTTATTTGCCCACTTCACTTTTTGCCATCCATTTTGACATATTGCATAAATGTCTGCTGAATTTAGTTAACCAGGAGGCCGAGAGATACACGATGTTCAGGCGTAGCAGTTCCACTCCTTAAAGTATACAATGATATATAATGGGCAAGCTTAGCGGATATTAAATGTTTTCATAGAGAATGTGAATGAGGAGCAATTAATGTGCAACAAGGAATTAATAGAGAATTAGAACGAATGTATTTTAAATGTTTTCAAGATCGAATAAAAAATCTATTAATAGTACAAAAAATGGATGAAAATAGTCGGAGATAATTTCAAATATAGCCTTGATAAGAGGGAATTAAAGGGGCAAGCTGATTGTAGTAAAGAATTGCAACTCTTCTGGACATGATCGTCTGCATGATGTGGTCTTAAAGCAAGAGGCGGCAGGGATAGTGCGTGCCTTGGTTGTGACCTGCCAATATATTGTGGAAAGAAGGAAGACCGGATGTCGGAAAATATATTTAGCTTAGTCTGGTATGTTGTCAAGTTTGCTGACGATGCAAAACTATCTGGGGGAAAAAAATTCAGTGGGCACAACAAGACTACAAAGGGACATACAAATGTTAACTGAGAGTGCAGATAAATGACTGATAGAGTATAATATTGGAAAATGGGAGGCTGCCACTTTGTTAAAAAAGAAAACAAAATAGAAAAATACCAATTATTTGGCACAAAGAAGTTTGGGAGTTTCCGTAAATGAAACGCAAAACTCGGATGTGCAGCTACCAATACCAGTTAGGGAAACAACTTTTTAAATTATTTTATTGCAAAAGAATGGAGTATAAAATCAACAACACTTGCAAAAGCCAAATAGCGTCTTGGCGTCATAGCATCTACAGTAGCACATGCAGCTTTTGTCTCCTTAATTCAGAAGGAATGTATTCGCAATTGAGACATTTTAGAGAATATTTATTTTGGTCTATAATGGGGGTGCAGAGCATCTAGAACTCGCAGGCTGAAAGGATGGTAGTGGAGGGAAACCACAAACTTTTGTGAAATATTTGATGGATTCTTGAAGCACCCTGCAACACAAAGCTACAGGCCAGTGCTGGAAAATGGGATTTGATTGGATAGGGACCTGTTGAGCCGACGGGCCACTTTCCGTGCTCTAAAACCTCTTGGCTCTTGAATAGGGCTCACTTTAAAAAAAAACAGTAATTGTTCATTTACAACAGAGAAGTGGAGAATGATTTTTCTTCCCTCTTTCCCACCGTTTGTTTCGTGATTGTAGCCCTCTTACTCAAATTGGAGGGTGCAAGTAGAAACGTTAATATGTTTTAATGCAGACATAGATAAATTAAGGACAAGCAATGGTGTGAAAGTGTATCATGGTTAGAGGTGAATGTGGAATTGAGGTTACATTCAGATCAGCCTTGATATTATTGAATGGCGGACCAGAAACAAATGGTGTCTAATCTAGGGGATCTTTTAATTCAGAGATCTGTGGAAGCTCAGCTATTGAGAATGTGCAAGACAATCATCGATAGCGTTCTATATATTAATGAGGTCCAATTATATGATGATAGTGAGAACAATGGCGCTTGGTTTAGATGATAGTCCATGATCTGTACATTACAGCAGGCTCGACGCACTGAATGGCCTTCTGCACGCATTTCCGACTTTTCCAGGTTATTGTGTTCCGATAAAAAGGTTGATATGCAACCTATACTTGCAAAGGATTGGGGCTGACTCTTGACATTAAACTTGAGTTGCGAGACGTTGTAAAGACACACAGTACAAGAAAAAAACACTACAGGGCGTAGGGGGAAAACAACAGTGAGGGGCGCTCGTCAGAACACCAAATCTTTGGCGCACGTCCACGAGTTAACTTTTTTTTCAGCTGATCAGTTTCACAAATTGCTCTCTGAAATATTTGACTGTATGCAGCTACAAATGAATAACCAAAATCACAATATCCGTAGCTGTGAAGTTGACGATCGCTTAGCTGCTGTGTATGTGCATTCTTTCAGGTTGTTTCAAATTGCAGCAGTTTGCACTTCACTGGTGCCTTATGGAGGACAATAGCAGATTCAGCTTCCACTCATTTTATTTTCGCAAATGAAAGCAAGTGTAATGAATGTGATGGGTCGCAGGAATAGAATGATTACCTATTTCTCCTTGGGGCACTGTTAATTGATTGCATTTATGGCCCATTATGTGGATCTCCATTAAATTTCGCCATTTTCCTGAACTGTAAAAGATTCCACTACCTCCACCAGCAGTTGGATTAAAACCAAAGACAGACAATATAACAGGTCACTGCCAATTAATTTGTTGGCATTTATGATTTGCTACTTCAGTGAGAAGTTTCTGTCCCTTCTGTATTGCACTATGATGAGCAAGGGCTATCCAGCTGTGGTGCATCTGATATCTGAGGCCTAGACTCTCATTCTCATCTGCAACAGATTGACAGCTGAAGTCACACAGCCAGATGGTATCTTATTGATCAGATAAGGACAGTTCTCAAAGAATGCCCGCTACGCTACGTCCATAATACATGCATGCATGAGCCATATGAACTTATCTCAACATTCTGCCTGATGCTCTGCCTGTTGTACAGCACTTAGATTCTCAGGAATAGGCTCTATCCATTAGTGATGAACTTATAAGCTGATGAAAAGGAGGACGATAGGGAAAATATCGAGGAAGTAGAAAAACGGGGAAGCCTCTTGTTATGCCAAAATGATTTTTTGCACTAGCTGTTACCCGAACCCCAATATCTCATTGATAGATAACGTGCCTCTCGCCTTACCTCTCCTTTCTTAGTGACAATCAGAAACATATGTTTCTATCTGAACAGCCTGAACAGGTTTTTCATTGCACATCGATAAATTAACTCACCAACAGTGCATAAGTAATAATATTGCTATTAATTGTTATTAGAAATAATAATAATCGACGTTGTGGTTTACTTTGTGCCACTTTCCCGTGTATTTACATCACTTGGTAATAGCCAACTCTCAGTGCCTAAAGCATGCTTGTGGCCTTGCTGCTGAATTAAAGTGGAGATGCACTCGTAGGGCGACCTCGATCATTTCCATGCCTGGAAAGTTCAAAGCAGTTTGCACCAGGACGGTTTGTTATGTCTGAGTTGCATGCCTGATAGGAAGATAGATTTCTACGTCCCGAAATTTGGCATCAGATTCGCACTCCACGGAGCCACTGTCATATTGGCCAGACCTACAGTGCACTGTTAGAGGCCAGCTTCCGGGAACTTTGCTTTGCTACGTGGTCCCTTATGCACACTGCTATCCACATCCATGATCGAAACAAGCTGAGCTTCAGTGGCAATGAGAATGAGATTGCACAATGTCAGTCTGACCCTCCACTGCAGCACGCATACGGTTGTTAGAAGCTGCTAGTGTTCTAACGCAATCAGACACATGCTATAATAGACGCTGCATCATGGTCGGTTCCAAATGGATGTGTTCCAGACTCTGCATAATTTGTATGTTCTCGTCGCCTCCATGCACCTGGGCCTTGATTACTATTATTACTATTATTATTATTGTTATTATATTCTTCTGCTTCTCTCCTTCTTCTTCTAGTTCTTCTTCGTCTTCTACTTCTTCTAGTTCTTCTTCGTCTTCTACTTCTTCTAGTTCTTCTTCGTCTTCTACTTCTTCTTCTTCTTCTTCTTCTTCTTCTTCCTCTTCCTCCTCATTTTTCCCGTCCATCAAACTCCTATTTGATTCCTCCACTACATTGACGTCAGGAGGTGAAATTTTCCCTGTTGACTGACGAACAAAGGTAGCAGTAACTTAAAAATAACATCGGCAATAATATTCCATTGCCATTTATTTGTGTTAAACCCGTTTAAACGTGTTTCGTTGCAAAAAAATAAATAAACTCTCCATTTACATTTTTGTTTGCAATATCAATTAATATCTCCAGCAAAAACGCAGTTGGACAAGGACAAGTGTAATGTCACGCATGACTATATATTGTGTGCATATGTGCTACATGTAACATTGTTAAGATATTCTTGAATATACATTATTTTCCAGACATATCATTTAATTTACGTTTGATGACTACTATTGCCGGGAAAGAAAACTGGGGATAATCATTTCAGGGCTCTGAAGAAGTGTCATGGAAACTCGGAGCGTTAACTCTGTTTCTGTCTCCGTAGATGCTGTGAGGCCTGCTAAGTTTTTTCCAGCATTACCTCTTTTGTTGCATTACAATATTAAGTTAATTTCAGTTCTAAGGGAACATGGATTTTTGTGGAGCATTTCATGGTGAATTAAGACTAAAGCTTTTTTGCCCGCCCGTGCCTCTCATTTCGCGATTTACCAAATAATACAGCTGTAAAAAAAATGCTGAATGTATTCATTATGACGGTAGTTTACAGGCGAAACATATTGCACTTTTCTAACATATGCGCATGGGCATATGCAAACATTTACCATCACTGAAGCTGATGACATCCTGTGAGCGGGGAAAAAAGTTATTACAAAATGTAAACATGTGAATATACATACAAACTCTGAAATAAATGCAATGGAAATAATTTTGCTCCTATTACCCAGTGGGATTTGCAAAAAGATTGTATAGTGCCTAAATTTGTGGCATCGATTGAGACAATGGGTAAATGAGTTAATATGTAATTCTAGCATAGTAAAGCAATTTGAAATTGTAATAAAACAATGTATTAGCATAAGTGAATCCCTGTGGATCTCAGCGAATATTATTTTTGGAGAAGCTAAAAGAGACATGTTATAACTATGCTGCAGAAGATGCAGATAATTATTTTAATTGCACCAATGATGAATTAATTCAGTTAAGTGGAGGAATGGAGCAGTGGTGTTTGTTCTACTAAAAAAACAGATACATTAAGGAGAGAGTTAAGAAAGCAATACAGGACCACCGATGCTTCAGTGAAGTAAACCATTATTTGTTTCTTCTGTGGCATCATTGCCATTAAGCTGGGGTGGGGGGTGGTGGAGGGGTGGGAGCGTTGGTGGTGGAAGCTTTACCTTAATGGTCAACGGGTCGAGAGGCGAACAAAAAAAGTTTTCTCATGACAAGTGGCTGCTTTGTCCATGGAGTCATTGCCTGACATACTTCTAGATATAGAATCAATCAGAACTTTCACAATGGGGCAGGACAGGGACATGAAAAGTGATATGTCGCGTTGGACTTTAAAGTATGGGTGAATGATAACATTGCGCAACTTTTTCAAAGGGACAGCAGAGACACGGTGGAGTTGATGAATGTTGTGCCGCACACTCATTGATTCGATGATTAGTTTACAGAAGAAAGGTATTAAATTCCGAGATTAAATGGAGAACAAACCCATTTGGGCGACCACGCATCACAGATGATACAGGTCACCCGATATTTTGTTTCCAGGATATCACAGAGCAGCGCATTGAAAATAAATAAATGAAATGGGTTGAGGCCGAAATGTAAAGTTCTGGTGGGGTGATGCAAATCATGGCGTTCGAAATTAGCCAGGCTTTGGAAATCCTGCATTACTGAAGTCAAAATAAGATAAAATAAGATGGGTTGAATGGGGGGCCGACTGTCGCATGAGTCATGATACACAGCAGGTACCTGTAATTAATGCTCCCAATATCTTACCCTGTTCAATTTCCAATACACACTGCTTGCCTTATCGAATTTTGCTTTTCAGAAATACACAAAGTTAAAGAGGCATTGAAAGATGCGGGTGAGAACAATTATCGAATGATATCATATTGTCACCAGACGTAGACATAACATTAACGATAGTTAAATCTCACTTAGGATGCAATGGGGATTTTTATTTACGAAGCATAATACGCAATTAATGAATATGCCATCAGTTCTATATCTCTTAGATTCACCTTCCCAGTAATTTTAATGTTCATATCAGAAGCGGGAAGGGAATCATTTAGCATCAGCTGCCACAAGTTTTCATTGAAGGTCCACAAGCCTGACTTCCGTCAACACAAAAAAGATCAAGCCATCATGCACTGAAAATGAAAAAAAAGAAAAGATTAGAATTGACAGCTTAAAGTAACACTTCCAGCGTAATTGTTCGGTACAGTTGTTTGATCTCCAGACAAATCTCCTTCCATCCCTTGCATCTCAAATAATGAGGGTATATTTCTATTTCATTCAGTCCACTCCTCTGAATGCATAGGGTAAAACACTTACACTCATATAAAATGTATAATTGCTCATCGTTGAGATTTTTGTCTTGGGAATTGCCCCCAGCCTATTCACTATTCCCTGACATTTTTTTTAGCTCTCATTTTAATGTATGTTCTTTCAATTCTTATTGCATTTTTTCACCGATTCTAAAACGTAACCCATCAATATTGACGCATCACTATCCTATTTGCTTTCAAGTGGTACACATCCTCCTTCCTCGCCCAAGTACACCATGGTCATTTGTTCTAATATCATCCATTGTGCACTAATTCTGCTTCCACACTGATATATGCTTTATGTTCTGGTTAGACAATTCAGGTCAAGCTAAGCACTGCTCTATCTTTATACTTCACATATGCATCGCTGCATGGCCATTATCTTGGAAGGCTTGCAAAAACATTATTCTTTATATCGTTTTGTTATTCACATATTGTTATGCAAGGCAGAGCTTCTGAGTGGAATCAGATGAAATCGGCCACATCATTGCAGTTTACTTGGATTTCAATTAGGTGGAGAGTCTCGAGAGGCTGGCACTATTCGCCTCAGTATCAATGAGTTTAAGGGGTGATATGTGGGCGGCATTTAAGGCTGTACAGGCGTTCGGTAGAGCAAATATTGCAATACTGTTTATTTCCAATAGCAGACGCACGGAGTAAACCAAGGAACACACATTTAACGCAGTTAGCAAATCGAATCATGTAATATTGATTTATTTTATGTGTCAAACTTTTTTTTTATGAACTAGCCCTCACTGGCTAAAGAGGCAGTGAAACAGGTTAAGCATGAGCGTTTAAAATGTCATTTGATACTTAATTGAAAAGAACACATTTAGAAGGCAAGAGAAAGAGAACAGTTGTTATGCGAGTAACTGGATAGTATTTTTTCAGAGAGTGCGATGATTTGAATGGCCTCTGGCTGTTTTGCTATTACATGATGCAATGAGGATAAACACGTCATTAATTTCTTATAGAGGAAAAGCTGCGTGCATGCCAAGAAGGTAATGAAAACAATATTTTTTGCGATCAAAGCAAAATACGTTGGATTCTGGAAATCTGAATTATAAACAAAAATTTCCTGAAAAACTAAGCAGGTCTGACAGCAGCTGTGGAGATACAGACTGACTCCAAACATTAACTCGATGTTTCTCTCCAAAGATGCTGTCAGACGTGCAAAGTTTTTTTCCTGCAATATTTTTAGTGAGCTTTTGAACTGAACAATGTTTTATTGTATACAGTAAGAAACATGATAACGTGGTAATAAGCAACAGTAATACTAATGTTGTTGTAAATATTCTTACATCCCATAAGGCTGTGCATTATCTGAAAAACAGCTCCACATTAATTCATTAATTTCCCCATTCACATTATGTCTTCCATGTTTTAAAAAAGCAGCACTTCCCATTCGTGGATATCGTGCAAAACCCAACCACGAGTTCTTTCCAGAGCAGATAATTCAAAAGAGCAGACACTTTGCGAGGAGTAATTGATCGTAATCTCCATATCAAATGGGCTATTCGTTATTCTGAAAGTCTGACCACTAATAAAGAAACGCCCACAAGGGAAATATCCACTCAAGGTGGAACTTGCCATGCCGCTGATAACCTGATATGGTCAAGTAAGTTCACTTTTCCAGCTGTTTGATACATTATTATTATGAAGAGATGAACACTGACCATTTGTAGGCGTACGATGCATGTGCATCTTTCGAAACCAATTATCTTTAATCACTGCATCATTTTTTCTCTCAATTGGAACTGGATGCCTACGCAAAACCTGATGGTGGGTGGAATGTTACTACATAATCGGAGAGACCACAGAGCTGGTGGTATGTAAATGCACTTGGTTCAGCTCAATATTGCCTGCTGGGTAATTTTTCCTAAGATGCTGATTACCCCTGTCTGAAAGAAGAAACTAGCAACAAACGTAATTTGGAATAGACCAGTTTAAGGAGGGAAGCTTTAAAGAATTATTCTTAGTTGAAAAGTGGCATGGGGCATTTACACAACACAAGTATCAAACGATCTGCAACAAAATAAAATGCCAACATCTCTCCCTGGCATTCAAGGACATTACCATCTCTAGAACCACCAGTTATAAACATTCTATGCGTTATGATTGACTCTATTCCGTTCCTGTGCAAATAACCATCCCTCTACATGTGATCAGTAAACAATCAAAGCTATGCCCTGCTCCTGAATTTAGTCATTGTTAAACATATATAGTTCACATTTGTCAGATCGAAGATGGGTTTTGAAGAATAAGCCCAATTTTATGTGCCACAGGAAAAAGTATGGAATCCGACTATACACTCATGGTCATGTTTATCTGAATCATATTATAAGTGGAAATATTCACAAGCACATCTTACTTTTACTCGTTTTAAAATAGATATGCTGTGAGGGCAGTTTTATATTCCTGCTGGTCTAGTAAATTTCTTAGAAGCTGTATAGTTATTTATTCATTGGATCGGTGATCAAGAATATTGTAATTATTATTTTCCATCTGCAATTGCAATTGTAAATATGTCTGTAAGCTGCCTTTTGACGGGTTGCAATTGGTGTCACTCATGTTCACGCACAGTGTTTTTTTGGCTGAGGTGCCATGATTTTGCCATCGTGGCATTGAACGAGCAGTGATTTCATTTCCAATCATGGCGGTGTGAGCCTTAAAAGTGAACTTGTAGGCATTGATGTCTCTCAATCTTTCTTGTCGCATACTTGGAAAATGTTTTTGAAGACATTTTGCCAAGGCAGTACAGTGCATATTCGGCATTGTACATCTGTTGCCATTGTCTCCCAATGTTGGAGTAATGAACATTCCAGGTTCTAGAAGGGATGCCAATAAATCAGGCTGTTTTTACAATTAGATGTCAAATTCTGTGATTGCTGCCGCAGCTGCCCTGAGATAGGTAACTGTAGCTCGTCCCTTTGCATTCGTGAAGTGAGCACCACAAATCTCGGCCTGCTTTAAGAAGTTAAGTATTGAGTTACTCACTGCATACTTACCACCCTGATAGCTGCACCTATAGCCATATTATATGTCTGGTTGTTCCAACGATGTTTCTACTCAATGCTTGCCCACAGAATACCGATGATTTCACTGATGCTTGTATCGTTGAATGTCAAGGACAGATAACTAGGTTCTTCGTTACTGGGGGCTGGCGTTACCTGGCAGTTAAATGGCAGCTGTGGTAACTATGTTTGAAATGTTTAAAATTATTGAAAGAATTATTATGTCAGAAAGAGACACCATATTTCCTCTTAGTTGGAAGTCGATCACAAGGCAACATTATGTTCAATTTAAATTCTAACTAGTGAAGACTGCTGCCAGACAACACAGCTTTTTAAATAGGGTGTTAGAAATCTGCAGTGATGTCTTCAAAAGCAAAAACACATAAAAAAAACGAAAAATGAATTTTGAAACGCGAATGAAAAGGAAGTATTAATACTTGCTCGAAGTCAATTTGTGAAAAAAGTGGTCTTCTGAATTGAACATATTACCCCTGAACATATTAAAGAAAAGGGAATGATTAAAAACAAAACATATCTAACCAGAAATGAAAGCAAGGCTGCAATACGAATGGGCAGTTACCAAAAATACGTTTTTTTTAATGAGTTCTTTGCCACAGTTTACAAACCGCAGGAAGACCATTCAATATCAATGGTACCAGAGCTAAAATGCATGCGAAAGTTGAATTTAGTGAATTAAATATAGACTAAAGCATGGTAAAAATGATAGTAAAGGTGACAACTCCCCAGCAGCGTGAGGTTTCTAGCCAAATGCATTAATAACATCACGTGGCAATAAGAAAGCTGCATTTATCAAAATTTGCCAAACATTCTAATTTCACGCTCCAACCTTCGAAAGTGCAGCGTTACGCTGCCCAGACATGGACTTGGATGCTTGCATCATCAACCTCGAGGCCACAGACGTGGGAAAGGCGCCCTAAAAACTCCCTTAAGTTTACAATATTGTCCATAGAAATTGAGGTGATTCACAGAAGAAACTGCAACAGGCAGCCCTATTATAGAAACTGCTTTTAAAAGAAGCTCACACCGCAATCAAAAACCCCGACACTAAAACCATCACTTCTCTTGACCAACGTTAACAGGCAGTCACCATCTTAACCTTGCACATACCAGCCCATCCTCTAAGATATAAGCAAAAAACTGTGGATGCTGGAAATCCAAAACAAAAATAAAAATAACTTGAAAAACTCAATAGCTCTGACAGCATTTGCGAAGGGGAACACATTTAACATTTCGAGTCTGTACGACCGTTCAACTGAACTAAGGAAAAATAGAAAAGAACTGAAATATACGCTTGTTTAAGGGGAGAGATGGGACAGGTAGAGCTGTTTAGAGGGCCAGTGATAGGTGGAGATAGCCAAAAGATGTCATAGACAAAAGGACAGAGGTTTTGAAGGTGCTGATATTATCTAAGGAATGAGCTAATAGGCGACATCAAGGGTAGAAAGCAGGACGAGCAGAGTACTGATAGCCCTTGGGTAAAATATAGAGATAGAACAATGTCTTGTGGGTTAAGTCGGAGACGGAGACAGTCTGAGCCACCCCACCCTCTACATCCGCCGTACTCATCAGCTGTTTGACGTTTCTGCAACAAACATTATTTCATGAACTAGAAAGAATCCAGCAACTGTGTGAACAATTCAAAATTGTTGAAAGAACGTTAAATCCACAAGACCAAATGTTTTATTATTGCGTCCATCTTAAGGGTCGTTTTAAACGTTTTTCATGACTGTACCTTCCACGTTTGCTTAAAGTAACTTAAAGAGTACACGAAGGTCACAAGCAATGAAACGTTTTCTAAACAATGCATGTGGTCAAAATGCTTGGAATCTTGTTAGAGAAAACAAAAATCTCTTCGTAACACTGCAATGATGCTTGACCTCCAGGAGCTTCCTGGAAATGGTGAGACAAATGAGGTGGGCACTGCATCTTCTGCTCTTCATCAAACGTGGCATGATATGCGCCTTGCCACTAGACCTAGCTGCTCTCTGCCCGGATGGTTGGCTGCTGCATCCGAGACAGTAAGTCTCTGATACCCAAGCACAAAAAAGGCAAGGCCGCAGCAAAATCACGCTCTGTGATGTGCGCCCTGGCCTTGATGTTGACGGGAGTATCTGCGCCATGTTAATCTTCTGAGGAGAGCATGTGCCTGTTGGATAATGAAATCCACGTTGTCAGTGACTAGACATGATGTACAATGTCATTTATAACTTTTCGTTAAAAAAGGATGTTATCCAAACTTGCTGTATTGGTAATTACTTGCCAATGAGGTGCGTGTTGTCATACCATGAATTAGGGGCAATCTGAACTCACATGTAAAACAGTTGTGTCTTCGGGGGAATAACTTTGCATACAGTTTGCAGTTAACACTACATGGATAGAATGAAATGTCGTGATTGGATCAGCAGCCAGTTGTCTCAGGCTGGTATTAATCCTTCCGGCTAATAGTGGTCCTGTTACCACATCAATATAATGACAGATTCACCGAATCAATCCTCAATCAAACCGTCATGTTAAAAACAACTTTAAAAATAATGGTGTATAAATGACGTGAAGGTTTTATTTGCCACTCCCATTCAATGATTTGTAATTTATTCTTCTACTAGGCGAACAGTTGAAATACATAAAAGCAGGTAAAACACTCTTCCAATTGTCTAATTTTAAGATAAAATGATATTGAATATGTGGTACCGGAAAAATAGATGATTTCAGGCAGCGTGACTATACTGATATTTATACGCTCCATGTGCTACGTCTAGAATTCTTAATCCCATCCGTCCATTAAAACCTTCTAATCATTTCTCTGTCAGGCATTTATCCAGCACCCTCACAAATGCATCTTTTTCATTTGTTCATCTACTCAATAATTACTTAATTCCTGACAGTATACAATAACACAAATATCTACCATTCGTTGAAACACTCTTTGTTCATCCGTGTGCATGTTTGAGTGTGCACGCACGTGTGTATGTGCATTTATGCGTCTGTGTGGATGTTTGGGTGCGTGTGTGTCTGCGTGTGTGTGTGTGTGAAAGAGAGAGACAGAGTTTATGCATTGTGCATGTCTGCTTTGAAATAAAAAAAAGATTAAAATCAAAACAATTATGTATTTTACGATGTAAGATTATTATTTTATCGATATATTTTCAGCATTGATGAGAAGATGAGTTACACTGCAACAGAATTGTTCATATTCAGAGGGCTTGGTAACGATTGTACTTTCACTAATGATTGAGCCAACCTCGACTAGTAAAGGAAACGACTTCCACGTGTGTAAGCCTCCACATGTTATTTTTGCAATTACATATTAGTGGCCTCTCTCTCTCTCTCTCTCTCCCCCTCTCTATCTCACAAAATAGTTAGTAAATATTTTCGAATGTGAAACTCATGA
Source organism: Isurus oxyrinchus (assembly GCA_026770705.1). Taxonomy (NCBI): domain Eukaryota; kingdom Metazoa; phylum Chordata; class Chondrichthyes; order Lamniformes; family Lamnidae; genus Isurus; species Isurus oxyrinchus. The sequence goes on from JANJGN010000034.1 coordinate 6,747,737, forward strand.
TCTCTTTATATACTTAAATTTGTGCCCGATGCCGCGCCAATTTGGAGTACAGAGAGATATGCAAATAGATTCACTGAGCGTTGAATTAGTGTCCTTGCTGTGAGTAACATTTTAACTCAAAAATGAATGAGGATTGCTTTCGTTCATTATTGATCTTTAGATTTCTTCTAATGTTTAATTCCATTCGCTGGTGACTGTTCATATTTTGAGTCTTATTGAGGAGACAGAAAGCTGGCATTGCATCGCTTTGTTGAATCAATAACAAGTTAAATAATCAAATGCCTAAACGAGGTTAGTCAGGAATGGTGGAGCATGTGATGTTTTTATCTGGGCTATGTAAGAGTCTGTTTTCCACGTTTTGTCCAAGAACAACGGCATTTTTTGCCAAAGCTTGAGCACATTAGGTTCAGAGTTCAAGAGTAAAGAAAATGCAATTTCTGGAAGCCTGATTTATTAAAGAGAGACAACGCCGGAAATTCTCAAGAGAACAGCAGCATTTTTGTAGAGAGAAAAAAAAGAGCTAATGTTTCAGGTCAATCAGAGGTAATTAGTTGAAAGGACACAGACCACAAAGTTCAAAGTCTATTTCGTCTCCAGCGATGCTGCTCAAAATGATGCGTGCGTCCATATTTTTTTGCTTCTGTTTGAAATCAGAGTTGTGAAGGTCCAATCATGACTGTAGAGCAAGCAGAAGCTTGAAAATTACATGTTTCTTTCACAAAGAGACAGTCATATTTGTGTGTCAGTTAGAAAATTAAATTTTTTCATTTTCAACAGCAGCAGTGTGTCAGTGTGCATCCTGCAGAGAGTGGAATTATCATGCAATCACGAATGCATTCGACAGTGAATTTGATCATATTGTACGCTAGACTTCCTACTATGATTGTACAGAAAGTACAGAATTGGCGACTGGACACGCTGTCTGTGATATGTTTATGTCCTTAAAGTGAGTGGAGTAAAAATCAAATTTGGAATTGAGGGACGCCAGCATAGGCTCGTGTGTGCATACTGTTCCTTTCAGCCACGTTTTGTAGTACTGATATTTGTGTCGCCTACCCAGAGAAAAAATTAAAGGCATCTCCTCGTTTATGCAGTTGAAATTTCTGAGGGAGAGTAGCTAGATTCCCAATTGGCTTCGTGCAGATGGAAAGCTACAAAACTATGAATGAAATTCCGCTGAGAGAGTATGGGGAGGGAAGGTCAAAATTAAAAGTTACCTGAGCCACATGCCAAAGGGATCACACCAACTAACTGGCAGAATTAGGTATGAGCAATAAATTTGATGATGTAGCATTCGATGCCCACGTGCTATGAAATAATACGAAAAAAATAAGGGAATTGCTACAAGAGTGGAGTAAGTGGAAGGGGATTCGACTGTTTGAGCATTAGCACCAGAATGGAGAAAAGAGTGAACTGATCCATCGTGAAGGACGCAAAGAAGAAAGGTTCTCTTCAATGTTCTGGAGAATCACGTGACTAGGGCGACATTCAGTTTTGTTATCCCGGCTAATTTTAGGACTGGTCAAACCAGGCTCCTGAATAGACCGGGGTTCATCGGCCCTATTGATTAATTTTCTTTGCTTAGAGACATGGATGACAGCTACTGAACAAAGTAATATGAATCACATGATGCACCTTTAGCAGGAGATTTAAAAACTTATTCAGCAAGTCAAGGTGACTTATATTACAATACGCCTTCATCCACAGCTGTACCTCTACAGATATATTGAGATTCGTAAGCATAACACAGGTTACAAATGCTGTCTTATACTCTCATTTGCACAGCAAGTGCACAGTTCATGTGAAGCAATAGGCGACCTGTGGCCAGGCACACCAGACCCTGAGAACAAGTGACAGATGCTGCCAAAAGCAGCTGCCTTTGACCACTCATCAATTCCTGCTCGACGTATTTCACCAAGTTAGCCAACTAGTCTACCTCAACTATGCCATTCATAAGAGGGTTTCCAAAATCCACTGCTTTGCACTTTTCTCCCAAACTATGGTCTCTCTTGGACGTCATCGACAAGGCTCCATCTCCAGTGATGTGATCTCTCCTTCCAGTGTATCTTTTCACTGGATCGCCACGTGTAATCATTCTTTGTCTTCCACTCTCTCTCTCTCAGGTACTGAGCTGTGACAACATGCCCACAGTAACTAGCCACCACCCTTTTGATGTTTCCTTGAATCGTCTGGCTTCTCACATTCTGATTTTCTTTCATCCGGTGCCCTGCATCTTTCTCTCTATACTTGCCTACTTCCTCTGTTTCTCACAATTAACTTCACTTTTAGGAATTTTTGTCCAGATTTCCGTTCCTTTCATTTCATTAGATTGTCTTCTTGAGATTCTTCCTTTCCAATGCACCCTTTGGCTCAGCGACCTTTGGATTATTTCATGATTTATTTTTTCTCTCTCTCTTCGTTACACTCTGTTGTGTGCAGCTTCTCTTGGTTCCTGGGTTCAGCTGAACTAAACATAAATCTATTTCTGTTTTTCTCTGTCTGCATGTGTCTCTCCATCTGGGCCCCTGTTGCTGGCCAACAGCACATTTTTTTCCACTTTGTGTTTGTTTTAACTTTTCTTGAAGTTTGTAAAACCTCACTAAAATTCTGGCATCTTTTGAAGTGAAACAAAAACCGAAGTTTTCCTTTGTTTAAAACGAGTACTGAAACACAATTTAAACTTAAACTTAAAAATAACATTCCTTCCTAGACCAAGAAATACCAAGAAATATAATTCACTTAACCTATCTCTGTTGCCTAGCATTTGATTTGAAAGCACCAGGATGGCTCAGGTATAAGGGAAAAGTGCTTTTCGAAATCATTAGATAAATTTTGGGGAAATAAAGCAATTTGATTTTATGTTTAAAGAAAATATGAGCGTGGGGGGCAAAGAAAAATGGTTTCTAATGGTACATCGAAAAATATTTCTATGGATTGAATTATAGGAAACAATTGTTGTCACCTGACTAAGTGAAGCATTTGATGTAAGCTGGCAGAGCCAGTGTCATAAGTAAAGATTTATGTTTAGATCTAGACGCCATTATGCATAGATAGGGCTACATTTCCCAAATCATCTCGAATGGGGAAAAAAATCAATGGGAAAACATACCTACTGATTTTACTGTTATGTGATTGTTCTTCTTCATTCATGGGGGCGTGGCCTTCGATTGCTGGGCCAGCATTTATTGCTCATCCCTGTTTGTCCTTCATAAGGCGGTGTTGAGCTGCCTTCCTGAACAACTGCAGACCATGTGGTGTAGGCACATTCACAGTGTTGTTTTATGGGACGTCACATGACCACATCCAATTAAAGCTTAGTGGTATGTTATCGGAATGCCATAATTCTGAAGAAAGTAACCCCTCCTAGGGCTGCTAATGAACCTGACTGTTTGGCCACAGTTGCACTCCAACAGCCCTATTGGGTGTGGCGTTCAATGTTGGTAATACAGGTAATCCTCATATCACATTTGTCCAGATATGGGAACAAAGATAGGTCACAGGTTTCTTGGCAGTGAAAGGAGTGGATGGGTTGGCGTTAGTGTTGTGATGATGTTTGTGGGTGCCACTTTGCAAAGGGAAATTTTGCAGGTAAACCCAACTAGGGAAGACATTTAGAGAACACTGGATTATGTTTCCAGGACTGTCACTGACCTCATCTCCTCTGGGGATCTCCCTCCCACAGCTTCCAACCTGATAGTCGCCCAACCTCGGACGGCCCGCTTCTATCTCCTACCTAAAATCCACAAACAGAACTGCCCCGGTAGACCGATCGTCTCAGCTTGCTCCTGCCCCACAGAACTCATTTCTCGTTATCTTGACTCCCTTCTCTCTCCCCTTGTCCAGTCCCTTCCCACCTACATCCGTGATTCCTCTGACACCTTACGTCACATCAACAATTTCCAGTTCCCTGGCTCCAACCGCTTCCTCTTCACCATGGACGTCCAATCCCTCTACACCTCCATCCCCCACCAGGATGGTCTGAGGGCCCTTAGCTTCTTCCTCGAACAGAGGCCAGAACAATCCCCATCCACCACTACTCTCCTCCGTCTGGCTGAACTTGTTCTCACGTTGAACAATTTCTCCTTCAACTCCTCTCACTTTCTCCAAATAAAAGGTGTGGCTATGGGTACCCGCATGGGCCCCAGCTATGCCTGTCTCTTTATGGGATATGTGGAACATTCCTTGTTGCAGTCCTACCCCGGCCCCCTTCCACAACTTTTTCTCCGGTACATCGATGATTACTTCGGTGCCGCTTCATGCTCTCGTCGGGACTTGGAAAAATTTATTAATTTTGCTTCCAATCTCCACCCCTCCATCATTTTCACGTGGTCCATCTCTGACACTTCCCTTCCCTTCCTTGACCTCTCTGTCTCAATCTCTGGTGATAGACTGTCCACTAATATCCATTACAAACCCACTGACTCCCACAGCTACCTCGACTACAGCTCCTCACACCCCGCTTCCTGTAAGGACTCCATCCCATTCTCCCAGTTCCTTCGCCTTCGTCGCATCTGTTCCGATGATGCTACCTTCAAAAACGGTTCCTCTGACATGTCCTCCTTCTTCCTTAACCGAGGTTTTCCACCCACGGTCGTTGACAGGGCCCTCAACCGTGTCCGGCCATTCTCCCGCGCATCCGCCCTCACGCCTTCTCCTCCCTCCCAGAAACATGATAGGGTCCCCCTTGTCCTCACTTATCACCCCACCAGCCTCCGCATTCAAAGGATCATCCTCCGCCATTTCCGCCAACTCCAGCATGATGCCACCACCAAACACATCTTCCCTTCACCCCCCTTATCGGCATTCCGTAGGGATCGCTCCCTCCGGGACACCCTGGTCCACTCCTCCATCACCCCCTACTCCTCAACCCCCTCCTATGGCACCACCCCATGCCCACGCAAAAGATGTAACACCTGCCCATTCACTTCCTCTCTCCTCACCGTCCAAGGGCCCAAATACTCCTTTCAAGTGAAGCAGCATTTCACTTGCATTTCCCCCAACTTAGTCTACTGCATTCGTTGCTCCCAATGTGGTCTCCTCTACATTGGAGAGACCAAACGTAAACTGGGCGACCGCTTTGCAGAACACCTGCGGTCTGTCCGCAAGAATGACCCAAACCTCCCTGTCGCTTGCCATTTTAACACTCCACCCTGCTCTCTTGCCCACATGTCTGTCCTTGGCTTACTGCATTGTTCCAGTGAAGCCCAACGCAAACTGGAGGAACAACACCTCATCTTCTGACTAGGCACCTTACAGCCTTCCGGTCTGAATATTGAATTCAATAACTTTAGGTCGTGAGCTCCCTCCCCCATCCCCACCCCCTTTCTGTTTCCCCCTTTTTTCCCCCTTTTTTTTCCCTATAAATTTTACAGATTTTTCTTTTCCCACTTATTTTTAAATATTTTAAAATCTTTTATGCTCCCCCCACCCCCACTAGAGCTGTACTTTGAGTGTCCTACCATCCATTCTTAATTAGCACATTCGTTTAGATAATGTCACCAACTTTAACTTTAACACCTATGTGTTCTTTTGTCCCATTGTCACTGACATCTTTTGATGATCTGCTTCTATCACTGCTTGTTTGTCTACACAAGCACCTCTGTCTCTCTCTCTCTCTCCGCCCCCCCCCCCCCCCCAACCTACACACCTTAAACCAGCTTATATTTCAACTCTTTCCTGGACTCGAAATCAAGTTCTGTCGAAGGGTCATGAAGACTCGAAATGTCAACTCTTTTCTTCTCCGCCGATGCTGCCAGACCTGCTGAGTTTTTCCAGGTAATTCTGTTTTTGTACTGGATTATGAAAGATGGCCTGTGATGGATGAGACCGGGAACATTACAGCATGATATCCGAGCAGTTGTACCTAATGAGCTTTCCCTCAACCTCGTCCCTGACCTCCTGCTGCTGGCTTGACATTCAGAACCTGGAGCAAAGCAGTGCATAAATCGTCAGCAAATAAGCAGTGGTTGTGTTTCCGGCACAATGAGTCGACTTCACTCGGAAAATATTAGAGAGTCCTTGGGCTGGTGAGAACGAGGTTCAAATTTCTGCTATGGATTTTACAGGATTCCCCGCTGCATTCCAGCGAAATGAGGTGGGAGGTTTTGAGACATTGTGTCAAAACGATGAAGCAGCATAACATTCCTTAAGGCGAAACAGAATGGAACACATCGACATAATCAGGCATAAATGTTGCCATAATAACAGAGCTCAGAACGGATCTTCGTTCAAAGGTACAGAAAAATAAATAACTAGGGTGCAGAACAAGACGAAAATGTTTCAAAAAACCCTGGCGAGAGCAATTTTGGACATCAATTACTATTCAGGCCAACTGCCACATCATTAATAAAGAAATAATTGCAGTTTGAAAGAAAGGGAATGTAACAATTCTGGAACGATTTGAACTTCACATGAACTGAACACATCAATTTGCCAAAAAAATACATCTGAAATGTAATGACTAATACATTGTACACCCACTTAGAGATGAAGATGTCTTAGAATTAGTATTCCTCAATGACGCATTTTAATTTGCTAACTCAGAGGAGAAGACCTTGGCAAACGGTTGTCAAAACAGATAATGTATATTATATAAAAGCTGTTCTTAATTTTGCATTTTTAGTTTATTCTTTGAGTTATGGTGCTCTCTGCTTTGTCACACATTGGTCATGCTTTGTTTTTTTAAATTTTGTTTTGTTTCATGTAGTTTTCAACTCTCTCTAGGTTCCTTTATTTCTTTCCATCTTCCTTTGATGCCCCAAAGTCATTTTGTTCCAAACGAGAAGCCGAATTTCTGATTGTACTGAAATATTGCTAGTAAGGTTTTTGATTTTAGCAGCTGTCTAATGGACAGTAAACATTTTTTTTCAAGTCATTCGCGTCTCCTTTAAAAACTTAGATGCAGTTGTCTGAGTCATTTTTGCGAGAATTATTCATTTTGTCCAATCCAAGTCATACCCTGGCGGGAAAAACTGCATGTTCAATCGGCAAATTTAGAACCAAATAAACAATTAGCAGGACTGGAAACTAAGCCACATTTCAAATAGTTGTCTGCCAGGGAATGGCTGAATGTTTTCCATAAAAACTGTGCAATAATGCATATTGATTGAGCATAATCCCTGAAGAGATATTCATATCAAGGGCCAATATGAGTGACTGTGCTGTCCCCACCTTTCTATGGATAGAAATTCACTTACCATCTTCAGTGGAAAAAAATATATTGATACTATATCACCAAACAATAAGCTTCTACCCTTTCCTGCATGCTCCCTCTCTCAGCAGACATGGGCGAAACGAGCATAATGAGCTCGGATGTAATTTCTTGGATGGATATCATTTGATATTACAGATGCTAATCTTCTTTTCACAATTGGAACAGTCAGCTTCTACATGTCCGATTTATGACACAAACAACTGTCTGCCCTTTGGAACCAAACTTGTCTCAAAACGTCTCTACTAAGTACATCCACTGTACCAATGCCAGCTTCCTGACAACAGTCATATTGTTTTTCACTATAAAACTTTTTACCTCTCCAAGATCTCTGGTAATTTCGAAATAGGTGCCATGTGTCGAAGTGCTCATGACCCAAGTCATAAGGACATTAAATTACTGTGACTTCACTTAAGATATGACATGTTTGCTTTTGTAGGTATGAAATCATTCTTTAAAGGACAGTAGATTTTTTGAATCGTTCCATCAGAATCATTTCCCTAAGGAAATCAACATTTCCTGAATCTTTAATCCATGTATACCTCAGATCCTGACCGTCTATCCATGAAACAACACAATCTATCAATACATTTTCTTTTAAAATTAGTAACTTACATTCTGTGAGCCACCAGCCCAATTGATGAGCATTTCCAAGGGTATTCCTTAATATGTCATAGTCGGTTTAGTGCTTTTCTGAACAGGTCTCAGGTTTTCCATATTACGGCACTCTGCATTTGCATGGTATAAATTCTCTGTAGCGTTTAAGGTTGGTGGCAGTTTCTCAAAGGCCTCAAAATACATCTATCATCCTTCCTAAATAAATGCAGGTACAAATTCAATAAAGATCATGAAACCAAAACCATCAGGGCTTTCATACATTTAATCTGCACCGGTCACCGCCAGTGTACGTTCCAATCATCAGAATGCTTCGCACACAAATTACTTGTTATCTCTTCACTCCTTTCTTACCGCATCCTTTCACTTGGGAGTACATCTTCTCTTCTCTCGTACTCTTGCATTTCTTTCTGTTCCATGTTGAATGCCTCCACTTAGAGTTGTCTCGTTCAGTGCACTTCTTTACCTGGATAATAAATGGGGGAAATTGCATCTTCAGTTATTCACAGTAACGTGGGCCCTGCACAAATGGGCTCTCATCGCACTGCCAAGGCCATCTCCGAGAATCCCGTGGCACGCACAGCCTACAGCCACCCCACAATACTACCCCCACCTCCACACCTAGCTCCATCACTTTGCATTATGTCAGAATAGGTGCGAATTAGTTATTATTAGCCTGTAAGGCTGACAAGTAGTTATGTGACACAAGGTTCTCTGCTGATGACTCGGCTGTTTATAATGAAATTTAATGACATAAAGGTAGAGACTGGAAAATATATCTGTACTTTTTTTTTACATTGCCAATCTGTGTGGACATAAGGATTACACAAAGAAGCCGCAAAGACAAAATGAAAGCTGAAGTGCATGGGAAACAGGATGGAGTATATTGTGAACTGTGAGGATATTCCCTTCGACAGTAAGAATAGAAGAGGGAAAAATAGAAATGTTGATAGGTTTTCAGGACTTGAAGTTTGCTAGTAATGATTTTGACAAATATTCAGTCTTTTTCGGAAATGCATCTGAAAGTTCCCATTCTAATAAACAAACAAGGAATTTCAAGGAATAAATTTTTATTCCATTTGATACAAGGGATTGGCATGCAAAAATAAAGAAAATTGGCTCCAATTGTATCATATTACCTTGACCAAGGTGTGCTTTAATAATGCGGCCAAGCCGGCTGAGCAGGAATATGGTAACCATTTCATCAGATGCCAATCGCTACTGTTAAGTGTGGGAGAGTTTCCTACTCAGCCATACGTTGAAAAGAATAGCGGAGTCTCTGCCACAACTATACATAGCACCGGATTACTACATTCGTGTTCAATTTCTGTAGCCACATCAGCCCCATCGGTTATAGATGCACTTGGCTAGCCAGTGTGTGTCACGTTGGTGCCAACGGTGTCCGACAGTCTTCATGTCTCAAGAGAAATTGGTAACTGTTTCCTTCGTCTACCCGTGGAGGAGGTCTTGGTGATGGTGGTCGCACCTGCCTCATACAAACGAAATAAAAACAAAGACGATGCTTGTATTGGAGGCTGCACGGTGAAAGCTCTCACTAATGTATTGCAGAATGAGAATGTTCATTTTCTTCCAAAATTAAGCCTATACTCTCTGGGCATCAGAAGGATGGGAGGTGATAACACTAAAAGAATAACGATTGTTGAAAGCATTAAACCACAGTGAGTGAACAGGCTGAACGGGGAATTTTTGAATACAGAGGCACGGCGTTAAAATAGCAATTTTAGCTTTTGGGATTGAGGTGAGACGAAATGTCTTCACTCTAAGGTTTTTGAAACAGTACAATTCCCCACCTAGATTGATGTAATTGCTCAGTATTCATGCATATTTATGTCCGTGGTGCCAAAAGATTTGATCTATCTGTGAAACAAGGAACATAGGCATTGTGTTGAAGAGTGAAGTGAGTGTGTCCGTTCAGCAGCTATGATAATTAATTGAGAAGGCCGAAGGGGCTGCATGATCTATTCCCTTTCATTCTTCTTTTAAGCTTTTGAGACAGAAAATTGCAAGACAGAGAATGACACGATTAAAAGCATAATTGTTTGATTTGTTTTTAGAATTAAACAAGCTTAGAGAGGATCTGATAACTAAAGGTTCAGAAAAACTTATTGAATTGAATGGTTGTTTACGATGTATTTGGAATTCAGGAACGTCAACTTAACAAGCCCTGCCTGAAGGAAAGAGAAGTGAACGTAATTGAAGGGGCGGGGGTGTTGGTGCAGGTGGCAGGCCAGTCCTTAAAACCTAGAATCCCGATCTGGAACCAAAGACTAATTTAAAACATTTTTTTTATAAGGAAGGCCCAACCTCACTCCGCCAGCCCCAAACCGTTTGTGAGGGTTCATTTTCTGCTTTATGGACATCTTGCACTCTCTCCTAAACTTTTTATCGGTTTTCAGTTCGCTCGTGAAATATAATTATTTTTGGGGATGTTTACGTGTGCCTCCACCGTTACCTTTGTTACTGTCCAAATTCACTTTACTATCCGGCAAGGAGTTATTGTTCTCACACAGGTTAGGCTGAAGAAGAGAATTGCCCAGCCCCACACCCACCACCCCACCACCCTCCGCCCATAGCTGACCTACCCCAGAGAACAACACAGAACATAATTTTCTCTTTTTTTGATTGACAAAAATTCCAGCTACAAACTTGACATTTATTGCTTCCTAATGATCCAAAGCGGTTTCCAAACATTGAGGTGCTTTTCAGAGATAGTCAGTTCTGTAATTTCTGCTGCTCAACAGCTGAAGTTCGCAGAGGAATCCCGCACAAGAATCAGCGTGATAACCTCTCAATCATCTGCTCATTATTTTAAAGTGGAAGACATATAGTCAGGGCAGGGCAGTGGGTGAAGTCCATTTCGTTAAATTATGCCATGACATACTTTATATTGAAAAAGAGCAGAAAATGGGCTCAAAGTAAAATTTTTCCTCAAGGTCACCACGTCCAAAAGGACTATGTTCCCCCAGATCATCCCAGCTGTTAATGTGCCACCGACAGAATACTACTTTGGGGGTGCCAGATTAGAAATTGTACCTGTTTAGGCAAACCTCAGACTCAGAAGTGAAAACATTTGTTTTTATTGAACTACACCAGGGTCAATTACAATAATTTATATAAATGTAGGTATGTTCACATACTCAATGTGCTTAATATTAGCACATGGTAGAAAGACACATTGCAGAAATGTGCATGTGTGTTTATTAGTTTAAATCAACGTATTGTATTGAATAGAAGTAAAACTATTTGATGCAAAATGATATGTTTGCACACAAACAGATTTCTTGAAGCCCACATGTACATTGTATTCTTTAGTTTGAATTATATTTAAATTCAAATATGATATTTTATACCAGATGATCAGCTAAGTTTTTGTCAGGCTGGTGTTTGCAACTTATTTTATTGTGAGATTTATTTTTGCCGTTGAATCAAAAACATTGCTGTCTCAATTTTATTTGGTTTTATTTAATTTGAACGCTTTCATTTCATTAATGTTCGTTGTTCATAGATGGTGACTTGGATAAAAGATATAAACGTGAGTAAACATAAAATATTGATTTCCACTTTAAACAATCGCAGCCCTTTCACATATTTCTAGGAGTGATTGGGGATTGAGACTTGAAAGCCTCTAGGCCCGATAAGTTGCGTTATTTGTCCTATACCATACCATTTAGACGTCATCATATTATAGAAATCTTCGAAGACTTTATATCATCTAGCCAGGCGTGTTAGTACAAATCTATATGTTTGTTTGTTGACTACAGAGTTAGAGTAAAAAACACAACGCAGCAGATAGACAAAGTTGCATGTTTCACAAATTCAACCAGGCATCTGACGTATTGAATGTATTATAGGACATAGCATAGAGTGTTACTGCAGAAGAGACATGTTGTTGAAACTTTTCTGCTTGCACACATGAGGACAGATTCGCAAGAATACCAAATGTAAAAGGGCACAACAATTTATGCTTCATGAAAAGACGGCATATAGCATCTGATTGGAAAGAGCCCCTACTATGAGGCATTTACAAGGGAATAGCTAACTGCCAAGAGGTTGTCTAAATTCTATACAGTCAGGTCGAGACGAATTTCTCAAGGGTTATCAATGGGGAGTGAACCAGGGAATGGCTGTCCCCCATGCTTTTGCTTAATTGAAAAAGGCGGAATGTATGGAGATGTCTTTCTGTTTGCATTCAAGAGAGTGTTGGTGTGAATGCCATGTAGCTTCTAGCATGCGTAAGTGATGGTCAGTGTGAGAATGACTGACAATATTTCATTGCTTCTCAGTGTCGTTTTAGCATGTTCAGGATTGCTTCAGGATTTGTTGTCCAAGCACAGGAACACATCTGATGTTGGATTGTTTTGTTTTTCTCTGGAGTTTGATACCCTCGGCTAACTGATTACGGCGAGTAACCTGATGCAAAAAGTCGAATAAATGTGCTGTTTAATCCGGACAGCCAGCTTTAGGGAGATACCACATTACCGAAGCAGTGGAATAAATATATCAAACCTGGTGTTCTAAATACTGAGACCCCTTTCCTGCAATGTAAACTGTGGTAGGCTGGGCACTTTTTACCACAGAAAGTGGCAGCCTTAGGCCTGCTCGTGAGTTAACTTGATATACTGTGAGCACTGATCTAATTAGCTTTCCCACTATCCACCACATTACCTTGAATGCGTTCTATTTCGACATCAAGCTTGCATCGTGAGCAAATAGATCAGGCCCAATTTGATTACCTTGCGAAAATGCCCTGTGAATGCAAGGCAGAATGTTTCATCTGAGTGTTTATTTTTGCAGCAATACTCATGAAATCATGAAAGACGTTTGCCAAGATGTTACAAAATAATCTGCTGTCGTCCATTCTAAGATGAAACAAGTAAACGTCTTTATCTTAAGAATTAGAAGCAGTATGCAATTAAATTATTATTCGCCAAGTTATTTCATCAGTCTTCCAAGTATGGATAATCTTGTACTCTATACCTGTACAGAGTATTGTATACAACTCTGAGCAAATCTGACAGTGGCATCCGCTGCCTACTCTCTGAGTTCTGGAATAACATGGAAAATAACTTTCAAAGGATGGCAATCAGTCTCAGACTCACTCAACACCGCCAAAATGAACATCTGGGAGAAAGCGAACGCTGCAGAAAGAGAGCTTCTGGAATTCACCTGTTCAATACAATTTCCTTGATTAGCATTGGAAGAATTCATATGGATTTTTTGCATCTTATCTTTGATTAGGAGTCTGAACAAATTTATTTATTTCTCCGTCTAGTTTGACTGCTGGTCATCCAGCACCATGTGTAAAACAGACTCTGCTCTTGCTACGTTTTCATCTGATGTTGCTGATAAGCAAATATAATTTACATCATTAATATTTGGAAGTGTTTGCAAACGTGAGATGCGTCTGATTCTGAAATAAACTCTTGTCAACACAATAACCAAGCACACTTTAGTCAATAATTGCTTCGTTTCTCTACACTACCACTTTGTAAACTCTTCTTGAGCTGTTTTATTTTCTTTATCTGAGGAGAAACTCAATCAACGTGGCCTTTAAAATATGGCGGAATGAAACACCTTAGATCGAGTTCCAACAATGCTCATCATTTCAATTATTGTTCTTGTCATCACATATCTTAAAAGTCTTAGGGTGTCCTTTTCTGTAGGACATTCTCTTTGCCTGTATTTTATGCTTCCAGCAAATTGCATGTATGTGATGCAACCCCAATGTCGCCAACATGGATGGGACAGATATCCGTTCGATAGGTGGAAAAGGAAATGGCGGGCAAAGCAAATCGCCAGGGCACCCTAAGTACCGAAGAAAATTAGAGAAAACGGTGCTACAACACTCTCCATCCCTTGAAGTTGGGCATTGTACTTCACCAAATATCATGGCGACATGATGGCAGTGTCATCCACTGCCTTCTCTCTGAGCTCTGGGAAGACATGGGCGGTAACTTCCTCGGAGTGGCACTAAGCGTCAACGCCACTTAAAACCATTTAATTTGTTCTATTCCTGCCTTGCCTGACCTTCTGACTCAGGTAAGGTGAGGTCCTGGCAGCACCACTGTCTCCAAAGTCCAGCGTTGCAGTCCAGCAACGTTGAATTGAAATTGGAGACACCCTCTTTTTAGGCATGAGGTGCCCATGAACAAATTAAATTTAAAGGCCCCCTTAAATATGCTGGACCAGCAATACGGAATCTGGATAGAATTTGTTGTTTGGGGTGTTCGGAGGACAGATGAGGATGGGGGTATGGGATTCGGATATCTGGAGGTGTGTTCAGGAGGGGATGGGATTTGGACATCGGGAGATGGTTGTGGGGTATGAAGAATCCCGTGTGTTGGGATGGATAGCCAAGCGTCGGGGAGTCCCCTTAGGGGCGGGGCTGTTGGGAGTGCCCCGTGGGGCGATCCGCCTGGATCATTTTATTTTTTTCTATCCAGAGGTTGGAAGATGTTTTGAGTTCTTGAAACATTTCCTGGGTAACAATTTGTGTAACTCGGTCGGAACCATCGAAGTTTTTGTTTTAATTCGATTTTTCCCAGCACAACACTATAGCCTAAATTGTGTATGCCCTCCTGGGCAATTGCCCTGCAAATGCAGACTTGTGAAGTTCTATCAGGGATTCCCCAGTGCTCCTTTGGTTTACCCCGAATCCAAAGCTGGGGAAGTAGGAAATTATGGTCCCACAAGTCCAAGCCCTTAGTCCTGCAAGCCGAACCAACTCCACCCCAGCATTCGCCTCCTCCCCCCACATAAACACACACACACACACACAAACTTACTATTTCCTTTCCAGGTCTCTCTTCTTTTAAGACTTAACATCTGCCTCGTTGACCTGTCTGTAGATCTAGTCGTGTGGCTTAGTGTCAAAAAGATCAGAATATGCTAATTTTGATTCACACAAAGTGTCACTGATGCAGTTTAGACATCTCTAAAATGAGAATGCAGGCTTCATAATTCGAAACAGCTGGATTTTTTTTGTCGTTTGTTTTCATTACAGATAAGTGCTCACTCAAAATCATTGACTTTCAGATCTCGAGGATCTTGCCGAGAAATTAAGTAAGCTGTATATATTAATTTGCCTGTAGCGCAGGTTCGTACTCCAGTGGGTAATAAATAATCACTTTTGTAGCTAATAAGGATCATCAATATTTAAAGGGTAACATTTGCAAGGAAGTGTCCAACAAACATACTAAATATTATAGGATAATGCTAGATATGTTGACTTCTGTGACACATAGTCTGTGATCGAAATAAATAGCAACTCTGGTTGCGGAGGCTTGCATAATTTCCTCTCGATCCCAAATTAATAAGGGTCTATACATACTATATCAGCAAAACCATTCATTGAAAATAACGAACGGGCTGGATATTGTCAATGCCGAGAGAATGATTCATCATGCGTGAGGTGCAAAATAGTTATGCAAATATATCTTTATAGTAACTAATAGAATACGAAAAGCTACTTTACTCAGCGTGTGGATATAATGTCGAAATAATGTTGGAATAGAGAGATGGACATCAATATCTAATAGGAAATTAATGGGCAGAAAACATATTTGGGAGAAGTGAAGATTGTTCACATATCAGGCTCTGTGTTGTAAAATCAACGGAATTATCATTAATCTGTCTAGACCAATATCCTCTGTCCTTATCGACCATAATATTTCGATTAACATATAAATTTATGATTATTTCAACATATATTAAAAAAGTTAATAAATACATTTTGTGCAATGGATTGAAATAAGTATCAAATTGAATTATGGAGTTAGATTCATCATCGTGGTTTGGTCACATGGCTTCACATCTTGCACCCTAGGCTGGAAGAGCGATTGACTGCTACGGCAAAGTGACAACGTTTTGCAAGTCCGCTTGATCCTGCAGAGCAGCGGGTTTAATGGCTGAGCTAGTTAGTAATCGAAAAAAAAAGCATATGAACAAATTCTGAGGGGCTGACCTGAGCAAAAGATGTTCGGTTTCTGTACATTGCTGGCTTAGCTGATAGTTGTGAGTTAAATTGCCTGCATGTTTAGAAATACTGTGTATTTATCAGTGCAATATCAGGGGCCTGGGAAAGTGTAAATGTGAGAATGAGTGTCGTTGCAATGAATAATAACTAGTATAAAATATCATTGGAGCAGCTATAGGTTATCAACTCTCCTGAATAGGTCCAGCCTTGGCATAACTTAATTGTTGACCTTGGCCTGATTAGCACCACTCTGGCTTGATTCAGCTACTCTTTATAAGGTTGCTCGATTGCTTTAAAGACACTTTAAAATATTGGATATTCGCCCTTTGAGTAGTCAGTTACATGATGAAATTTTCCTGATGACAATTTCAAGGCACCGTATATATTCTTCTCCTTGTTTGAATCTTAAAAGAAACAATCTATTACAAAATGCACCATTCATAGTGCGATATTGAAAAGTGCATATCAATAATTGGGAACTGTTTAAGATGTAATCTAGAAGGTTATAAAGGATTGCTTGTTTATCAGGTAGAGCATTGTTTATCTTATTGGACACCACATCAGGAAACAAGAAAAAAATCAAGACATTAGAAAGTCTACTAAGGAAGTGAGCCAGGACATTATCTGCTAAAGATAATTATGGCGTGAGATGGGAAATGTCTATGCAGAAAAAAAAAATAAATAAAGAGTGCAGAATGCTACAAAGTATTCAATTTAAATAAAAAAAATAGATTGGAAGAACCTCCTGCGGTTTACTCAGAGCATTAAGGATAGCATAGATCAAAGGAAGAGACTTGTGGTGTTGCGCAGAAGAATAGAAAGTCCCAGAATTGGGGATGGTTATAAATCAGCAAAGATCGATCAAATATTTTATTTAAGGACACGTGCTGGGGATGGAGTAGTGGTTGTGATGTAATATCAGAGGAAACTTGGCTGATTTCAACTGTTCTATCAGTGAAGGAAGAGGAAGTTAATGTTGACCGAGAAAGGAGAAATTATTTTGGGAGGTATGGAATTCTCCAAGTAATTGACCATTTGTTTTCTATTGTCCTCACAGCAGAAGTTGCACGCCAGAAATAGAGCATAACTTACGATATAAAACGGGAGAGGAAATTGAAATAATTAACATTAGCAGGTTAAAAAGGGAAAAATATTGAGAAGCTTAAGGAGCACAAATCTGGTGGCCTACTTATCAAACACTAGGTTCATAAAGGATATAGCTGCAGAGGTAGTAGATATGATAGCTTTGGCTTTCCAAAAGCAATTCTCAGGTTAATAAGGATTCAAACAGATTGACAGGTGGCAAATGTAATGATGCGGTTCAAGAAATGAGGGAGAGAGAATTAAGTGTAATACAGGCCAGCTAGTCTGGCACCACTCATATATGGGAATACAGCAAGACTAGGCAATGCACTTAGAAATGATATGCAATGATTAGAATAAGGCTTTATCAATGAGAAATCCTGCATGAAAATTTATTGAAGATTTTTCAGGATGCAACTAATGGGGATAATTAAGGGGAAATTTTGGATGCAATAAGTTGTATTTCAACTAGAGTTTGAATGAAATGCCAGGCAAAAATATGATTGCCAAGATATTGGAACATAGCGTTACAGTAATGTATTTGCTTAGAGAGAGGATTCGTTAAAGGACTGGAAGCAGGTAAGGGACGTAAACTGGGACATATTCAAGTTGCCATGCTTTGACTATTGGAGTGCAGCATCGATAAATTTTGAGGCATGGGTGATTTAACGTATACACTGAGGAATTAGATGACGAAACAAATACTAATGTTACTAAGAGTCCTGTGGATACAAAGCAATGTCGATGGAAAAGCTGTCGGGAAGGTACAGCGAGTCTGTAAACGGGCATGGACATATTAAATAATTTGCCAATGGGATGACAGATAAATTATAAGGCGAGGAAGTTCTAATCTGCTCACTTTTGTCGAAAGAAGTGAAAAATTGTTAGGATATTCAAGATGACCACAGACTTTAAATTATGTAACGTGGACCTGGTGGCAACTGGGGGAGGATTTGATTAATAATATTGACAGAGGGCAGGCTAAGAGCGCCAGGTACTAATAGGGGAAATCTTAATCAGAATATTGCAGGTGCATCAAGAACGTACACACTTAATATTGCACCACATGATAAGGCTAGCTTTGTGAAAATAATGGCAAGACAGAATAAAACGCGCTGTAGGTGAATGCACAGAACAGATGGTAGATGGATTGATGCCAGAAATAGAAGTAAACAAGGATGGCATAATTGCAATTTCGGGGACGTGTCTGTAGCGTGACCATGGTTGGGAACATATTTTTTTCCACATTAGGAAATATAAACAATCGATAAGGAAGTGGAATAGCACTTGTATGGTTCTGATACATTAGTGAGAGAGGGTCTTAGATCAGAACTTGAATATGTAGGATCCAGTTGAGTGGAACTAAGAGAGAACAAAGTGCAGAAAATAGTTGGCTGTTATTGTTTATGGACCACCAGAGAGCAATGGTAATATAGAGAATGGTACAAATAAGCAAGCTAGAGGTGCATGTAATAAGGTTGATGCAGAGTCAATGGGGAGTTCGATGAACATTTTGGCGGGGGAAACCGAATTTGCACTAAGATGGTGGAGGTGCAGGTGTTGGAATGTATGTGAGGTGATTTGCTTTCCAATTTTTTTTGGAGGAGCCAACCCAACTAGGAAACGCGTTACTTCATAACCAGTATTGTTCAATGAGAAAGAAATGATTAATATTACTGTGGTAAAGAAGCTTTTTGGGAAGGGTGAACATCAGATGAAGAAACTGTTCATGAAGTCTGAAAGCGATAGAGCTCAATCCTGAACAATGGTAATCAATCTACATATGAGCTAATTAAATTATATAAGGGAGAAACTGACGGTGGAAGGTTAGCAATCTATTTTGTAATGTGCAGCAGTAGACATGCAATGAATAACAATGCAATAATTAATATGTAGTTGCAAACAAAAGCCCAGTAGGAAAGGTGAATAAACCATTGTTTACAAGAGTAGCTAAAATGAATTACATCAAAGGAAGCTGGTTGGAGACGTTGCCAGAAGGAATTAATAAACAGGAGGGTTGGGAGCATTTTATAATACAGTAGCAACGAAGCAAAAAAAGAAAATAACTGTTAAAGAAAGTGAAACAAGAACATGGAAATAAATTGTAGGGAAGCATTAATAATGGAATTCACAGACTGATAGTTGTGCAAACAGGACAAGGTTAACAAAACCAAATTCATATCGAAGAGGCAAGATAATGTGTAACGTCCATCTTCATGGAGGAAAACACAAAGTAAAACAAATAAACTTCCAAGGAAGATGAAAGAACTAGCGAGAATAAGGAATTGAACAAATTTGTATTAGCAAATCAAAAAGTAGCAATGGAAAAATGTGTGAGAGTTAAAGTTCATCAATTTCCTTGACATATATTCCAGATGTGGAAGGCGTGGCTTCTGAGATAATGGATGCATTGGTGGTCATTCCGCTAACCGAAACCATTACTGGAGCAGCCATATGAATACTTTGGTTGCAAGAGCAGCTCGGATGCTCGGGATTCTGAGGCGAGAAACTGACCTTCGGTCTCCCAAACGCTGTCCACAGCATTCAATGCACAAGGCAGGACAGTGATGGAATACGCTCAACTTGCGTGAATGAGTGCAGCTCCAACAACCTTCAAGAAGCTTTACATGCACGAGGACAAAGATTCCCGCTTGAGTGAAACCTGATCCACCATCCTAAACCTTATGTCCCTCCACCAATGACGCAGCAGTGTGCAACATGTCCAAAAAGCACTGCAGCAGATCTCCTATGGGTCTCCTTCGATAGTACCTTCAAAACCATTACCTGTTGCCTGTCAACATTATCACATTTTCGTCGATATCGAAGCCAGGCAACTTCCTCCTTTGGGAACATACCAACGTTCCAAAAACTGTAGCTGCATAACAATGCTGGACTTCCTTGCTCACAGCACTGTGTGTGTTCGTTCTACTTGTGGACTGAAGAGGTTCAAGGCGGAGGCTAAGCACGACTTTCTCAAAGACAATTAGGCATAAACCATAAAGGATGGTCTAGCCAGCCAGATCCATATCTTAAGGTCAAATATAAATAACTATAACAATGGCTTCTGGAGGGATCCCAGCAGAATAGAATGTAGCATATGGATCCCCGCTGAGAAGAAAAGAAGGAGAGAGAAAACAAAGCACTGAACACCTGTGAGTCTGACATCAGTTGTTGGGCAAATGCTGGAATCTATTATAAAGGGTCTGATAACTGCATATTTAGACAATAATGATAGGATTCAGGAGGGGCAGCGTGGATTTCTGAAAGGGGAATGGTGTTATGAACATGTTGAAGTTCTTTGTGGATGCAGCTGAGCTGAGTAATCCAGGGCGGAGCAGTTCACAGGATGTTAGGAAGCAACATTAGAGCCCAATAAATTCAAATAATATACTGGACTAGATTGAGAATTGGATAACGGACAGAAAGCAGGGATTAAGGATAAACGGGCTATTTTCATATTTGCAGGCTGTCCTTAATGTGGACTCGCAAGGAGCGGTTCTTGGACGCCCGATATTCATAGTGTATATCACTAATATGTATTTGGGGCACGATTGTAAGTTCCCAGGAACTAAACATGTTATAGGATAATGGGTCCAGCAGGAAAATGGTGTAGAGGTAGAAGATCAGCCATGATGGAGAAATGCGGAGACGGACCTCGGGGCCGAAGTACCAATTCCTGTTGTCATTTTTTTGTAGCTCTGAAGGACAAAAAAAAACTAGGTCTAATGCGCGAATAATCAGCGTGTTTGTGCACAATATAATTGGCAACAGAAGCAGAGTATAATGGGAATATTATGACGATATTGTTGGGAATATTTTGATTCAGAAGATGATTGATGATGGTGATATTCATTATTATTATCATCATTATTATTACTCTTGCGTTCATTATTGTTATTATCTTCATTATTGTTCGTGATATTATTATTTTTATTACTCTTATTATTAATTTGAATATGTTTTTTTTTCCAGTCGCAGCAATGCTGGCAAAAGATAAAGGTAAATAACATGGGCTTTAAATGAACCAATGTGTTAGTTACAGAAATACGTTGATGTGCTATGCTGGTAAATGGAATTCATATACCTGGCAAAGTGAAACAAAATATGGTCTGGACTGTTGGAGGCCAATTATTTCAGCCCAAGTATATTGATGAAGGAGTTTCTAATAGCAGTGTTCTGGCACAAACCTAATTACCAAATGTACTTATTACTTGACAGAGAGGTGAATTATATATATATATCCCCTGAATATTAAACTGAAAAGATGCCTTCTTCGACTGAACAGATGCCGAGATGTTGTTGGCCTTTTTATCAAGACGAGCAGACTAGGTTACTGTGCCAGAATACAAAATCGGCCATTTAAGGCTGAGAAAACGAAAGAGTTATTTACTCTTGAAGTTGTGAGCCTTTGGCATTACCACAACTAGTATCTGCATGCTAAAACTTCGAGTACATTCAACGTTTTTTTAGATGCAACTTTGGACACTAAGCTCATGAAAGGCTGTGGACAGGTCGGAAAGGGGCGTTTAAGCAGGACTTCTCCAAGGGCATTATTGAATAATGCGCTGTCAGAAGGTGCCGCATGGCCCAATCCTGCACATATTCGTTATTCTAATATTTTTACTATAATCATCTGCTTCATTAGTCCTCCCACACAAAGAAACATTGAGAAAGTACACTGAGGGTATCTGCGTGATTTATGGTCAGTGAGCAAATCAAGGAATATGTTGAGAGGGCGTGAAAGAGCAGTTGAGGGAGACTATTTGGCAATATCTGTTTGAAGGGCCTAGCAAACTCGAGAGGGTATATGTTCCACTCATGCTCTTATTTTTTTTTTACATTAATGTGATTCAAGAGATGGTCCGAAACAGGACTGTGATTATACACAGAGTTTTTCACTCCAGCATGTAATTTTAAATTTTTTATTAATTGATTAAAAATAATTCTGAGACGGTTAATGGGATATTAGTGTGCATCTTGTGCTATTTTTTTGACCAGTAAAAGAGAGGCTTAAAGTGAAGTAAAAAACTGAAACAGAAGTTCCAATCAAAAAGACTGCTAAATTGACTGGGCTGAGAAGAGAGCAAAATCTGATTATGGCATGTAAAGAAAGAGAATTGGGAGTAGAATTTAAATCGATGGCCTCTATATAGATTTGATGAAAGCATTTTGAACAATATATTGCACAAGGTCTTTATGTGTTGTTTTAATCCGTTTCCTGCAAAGGAGGGTCAGTGGCAGGTATACTAAATCCATGTGAGGACAGAAAACAATGACTCGTGGCATTATTGCTCATGTCGAATGATGATAGGCAGTGATGTTCCTAAAGGGTCAGTGATAGTGAGTCAGTGGCAGATCAAATTTAATATAGAGAAGTATGATGCGATGCATTTTGGCAGAAGGGGTAATGAAATTTGGTACAACGTGTGCATACAGAGAGCAACATGGGTATCAATGTATATGGAAAATAGCAGTTGGCTGCAAATATTGAGAGTACAATTTCGAAAATCACTGGATCATTTACTATGTATTAGACAGACACTAATTACAAAAGCAGGCGTGAAATGATGTAACTTATAACACGCTTTTTAGGTAAAACTATATTACTCAGTTTAGTTCTGATCACCACACTATGGGAAGAATGGAAGAGCATTGTGGAGGAGGTTTATTGGAATCATCCCAGGACTAAGTGCGATCAGCAACAAGGTTAGTTTGGAAAAGCTTACAGGCTGATCATTAGAGCAAAGGATATCGCACGGTTATTTTACAAGCACCATAGTGGCATATGTTGTGACGTTAGACAATGGAGGGGAAAAAATCCCAATGGTGAATTCTAGAAGAAGTGGGGTTCATTTTGGTTTAAGGATTTGGGAGAGGGGTGAAGGGGGTGTGATGGGCAGGGGTTTGTGCAAGTAAGCTTTTGCAACTGCGCGTAATACTGATCTGGAATATGCCGCGTCGGTGGGCCTTGCAAGCAGAGATCACTAAGTATTTTAAAAGAACCTTAGATGCTCAATCAAGGGACTTACACTTGCAGAGCTATTGATTCGGGCGAGATAATATGATTACTTTAGCTGTTTTACGGGAGTGGGCATGGATTGTCTCCGCCTTTTCTGCAATGATTGTACAAATATCTTAGTGTAATTCGCAAAACTGATACCAATTCACATGGTGAAAATAGGAGCCTCAGAGACCTGTAAAATGCACAATATGCAGCTCCAAGAGAGAAAAAGGAGAGGTAGGATCACAGAAGTTACCTAGAAATACTTCTTCAGTAGTAAAAATGAAGTGAAGCTCTGCTCGGAACAGATTATTTAAAGAATATTACATGAAAAATGTTTAATGCACAGATCAATGCCAACAAGGCTGAACAAAGGGGGAAAATCCCATTCACGTCAAATGCTGTATAGCTCCTCTGATCAGACTCAACAAATTTAAAATGAACTGATGAATTAGAAGGAGGAGTATGCCTGTCGGCCCCTCAAGCCTACTCCGAAATTCAATACCACCATTGCTGAATACAGAATAGTTGTTCTGATACAGAACTTCAATTCTGAACATGTCTTCTTTTCCCCCCAGAAATACGCAAATTGAAGAATGCTTTGGAAGACAAATGTGAGGAATATGGACCGTTATTGTGTATACAAATTTTAATGCAAAATCGTAACTTGATGCTCATGAGACTGTATTAGGAGGCGTTATGACGTCCCTTGCCCTCTATACACAGCCCATGGTATATTCTCCTGTTCTATTTAGCATTTGGGTCGGGTCGGTTTTCCCAACTCTGCACATGATCAATTTCGGGGTCAAACTCCAAAAACATGACGGAAATAGATGTTGGGAAAATGTTGTATTTTGAGAATGGCATGGACAGAGCTGCGTAGTTGAATGGAGTGCAAAGTTGGACGTGCAATGAACCATCGTCCTTTGTGAACACTGTTACTTTACCTGGAGAAGATTTAGGAAAATAAATCCTGAAATGTGGGCTTAATGATTTGATTGTCAGTGATTCAGGAGACTTCAAATATACTGTTATTCAAGAGAATTATTTTAAAAACTTAGTTGTTATCATGCCTGACCATGTTCCAAGCTACATTAATTCGGAAGTTTCCAGTCATCTCATCACGAGTTTCATTTTTTTAACAGTTCCTGGCAACGTCTTTCACAGTTACGGTGAGTAGTTTTGATTAGCCTGACCTGCATGCAACCTGGCGTAGCCTCTAGCACTAACAAAAATAGATCAATCTAATCTGTACAATTTACCAAAAATGGGCTTAGATATAATTCGTTTGCCACATGAACGCTAACATAGACCTCTTGGGTGGATAATCTGTTCTAGTTTTTTTTATTTAACGTTGTTATTCACGTAGCTAGTTAAGTCCTCAATTGTCATCTAAACTCACTCAATATGAGCTCCTAAGAACTTCTTATCAAATATCGGCCTATGGGTTGTTCATTGCAAATCTGTGAAAGGATATAACCTCTGGTCCTTTGGTGTTGCAAGTATCACATTCAAATCGTTTTCAAGAAGCTCAGTTTTCATTATAAATGGCAATATTAGTATTCAGTGAAAATGCAATTTGCTCCATCTACTGCCCGAATGATCTGCAATATTTCTCCAATTACAGCTAAGGAGCTGAAGGAATGTGAACAAGGTACCTTTGCTACTTAAATTCGTAGCCATTGAGACTTGAGATTTCGATATAGATCATTGAAAGATGGCGTGTTTTGATCGGAAGAGTAAAACACTGCTTAGAATATTGCAGCCTGAATGGGGTAGAGGACCAAAGAGACATAGTGCTATAGGTTAAAAGATTCAGAAGGGAGAAAATACTGTAGCACAAGTTATGCAGGTCAAAAGGGGGTGCACAGCCTTGGGGTTCATCTCTGTAAAACTGAATTGAAAGCAGAGATATTGTCCATAACTTCCAGTGGAGTTCAATTGAGTGTATTTGCCACTCAGAGCATAATTCACGAAACAGGGAGAATAACTCTAAAGTCCAATGAATGTCAACTTCCGCATAGACCCACAATTTTTTGAAAAACAAAGCAAGGGCTTTTGCAGCAATTTTGAGTATGCCCAGGCTGTCCATTGAGTTTCATGGCTAATGGAGCACTTTAGATCTGCTTTATCATAGGTGAGTTGATAGCGAATTTGCATTTACCAAGCTCCCACAAGCAGCACGGTGAAAACTAGCAGTTTATTATTTTTAGTGGCTCTGGTTGGATAATGAAAATTATTAGTGACAACAGGAATATTGTGCCTAACTTTTTCAATCTTATGACAGTGGGATATATTGAATTCACCCGGGATAACAGGTTCTTCCTTGCTTCCCGTGCCAGTTCAGCTGGGGGGGGGGGGGGGGGGGGGGGCGTGGGGGGGGGGGGTGGGGGTGACGGGGAGGGTTTGGTAGGCGGGGTGGGGGGATGGTGGGGGGAGGGATCCCCGACTATGCTCACGTGCCTCCAGTACAAAGTGGCCACAGGGTTTTTTTTTTAATGAGAGGCGAGCAACGTAACATTAAGCTATGTGGATCGAATAATGACAACCAGTCGAAAGTGCCAAGTCTTGCCTCCCTCTCTATGTTTCAACATTCACCCCGTTCCTCAGTATGACAATAGAATGTCACCTTCAGGGGAGCGATATATCTGCTCCGACGGATAGAGAATGGTCGCAAATGGTAATTTTCAATCGCTCACTCACATTCTCGGTGTTGACATAGACTTAATTGAAATGAACAACATTCATTGATAATTAGTTATGTTACGAGCTACATTAATGTAATATTGCTTGTCTGGCCTTCCGAGCCAAGATGAATAACCATATTAATTTGTTCTGAGAAGAGTCATGCATGTTCGGAAATTTAACTTTGGTTCTCCCTCCACAGATGCTGCTGGACCTGCAGAATTTTTCCAGCATTTTCTGCTTCTCTTTTAAAGTGTCGTAACTTTAGCAAAGTCATGTGATTTATCTTTACACAGAACTAAGCAAAACGAGGAATTATCTGAGAGAAACAGGTGAACTGAGCAACTATTGACCGATGTGTGTTTCAAATTCTGATGATAACTTAAGTCTCATTTATACAATCAAGTTGTCAATTCATACACTTTTATGATAGTTGATTACACGGAGCATTAATCTGTTGTCGTCATCGTTACTCATCTTCCTTAAATAAGAAAGCCATGATTCTTTTCTTCATGGGTGGAAGGTAAAGTAGGGATTAATCTGTTTGGAACAGAAAATATAAAGGAACTAATAATCGATAGGGTCATTCAAAATCATTCAAAATCATAACTGCTTCCTCTTGAACTGGGATATTGCACCCAGTTCTGGACACAAAACATGACTGCAGAATCGATTCAGGAGAAATGCTCCCGTGATCAGGAACTTTTGTCACGCAGCTAGTTTGGAGAAACTTTTTTTTTTGGATAATAAAAGGTTCGGAGGGGCATTCCAATTCAGGAAGGGACTGCAGAAATAAGGTAGGCATTAACTCTTCGCACTGATGAAAGAACCGAGGGCAAGGCAGCTGAGGTGTAAGGTAGTTGGCAGTAAAAAAAAGAACGATCAATAGGGGACATGAGGAGAAACTTTTCTTTATTTTTCACTCAGCAAGTGGTTAGGATGAGCACTGGGATGGTTTATAATGTGGCAGAACGATTAATTCATGGTATTGAAGAGGAAACTGGATTGCTTTCTCAAAAAATAATAACTTGCACCTTTCCATGTGGAGAATGTCAGTAGTTGAATTGCTCCTTCGGACAACCGGCACATTGAATTGCCTCCTTCTGTGCCATGTCAATTCGAATATACTTGCAAACCTGTGCTATCCAATGTGAGATTTCTTTTTATTTAATATAACTTGAGCATTCAATGAAAAATGTAAATAATCAATTTTGTGCCACGGAACATGGACCTGAACCCTGATCTCACTCAGCTGGCTGACACATGCGCTGTTTATTTAGCTGCTGATGCACTACCTCCACCTTCTTCGCTCCAGAACCTCAGGCTTCCCACTTCTTTTCCTCACTCGATACAGGCCACCGACTCCTCGCTCCCTTCTCCTGCATGCTTCCTGCTCTGCGCTGTTAACTCTCCGCACATTCCGCCCACCCTCACCAGAGTTTGCAACGCACTGCACGTTCCCTCATCCACGTCCTGCTGATCGATCAGTTGGACTGGCGAAGCGGATGGCAGTGGCAGGCAAATGAAAGGACAGTGCTTGGGCTATCAGTGGTGGATCTAAGCAAATATAGCGAAAAATTCAGGATAGGGTGAATGCTTTCAAGTGAGTTGCAAAGAAAGTAGGAACAAGTGGGACACTTCAGGCAAAGGAGGGGATCCAGATGGAAGTGTTTAAGGAAGGCGGAGACGTTGGGAGTCGGGGGCCATGGTGATCGGGAACGGCAAGTGACTGGGTAGCAAGAACGGGAGGGAGCGTTGGTTATTTCTAACCTGTGGCATTTATGATGAAGGCGACAACTTAGCAAATTGTTGAGCAACAGAGAAACTGGGAGGGACAAATTTCACAAGTTGCACAGGCACTATGGGCATAAATGTCAATATCTGTGCTGTGAGATTCCAGTCAAACCAACAACCGATTGAAAGTATTGAAGCTGAACTCATCAGCTCATTTAATTTCCGTCTGTCTGTTCAAGTGCAGGCATGCTTAAGGGGTGCTCCAAAATGAATGTTCAACGTGACTAGAAGACAGAAGGCAAGTATTTGGAGCACATTATAGGTTTTTTAATTGGGTCCACTCATTTTGCACAAAAGGCTCCCTTAGTTCAACAGCTAAGGTAGAAATCGAGCTATGAGGAATGATGCCAGCAGTGTGTTCAATCCGCAGACAAGGGCAGCTAATTCCTATGGAGGACGCCATTTTATGCCCCTTAATGATTTTGCACCTTATGGTATGATTAGCAATTATCGGCAAAGCAAAGACAAATTTCTACAGAGAGCAAAGCTCATGAAATTGAGCCCGAAACGGGAGAAGGAATGTCTAGCTATGAGATTCCACGCCCCTTCCACACCCCCCACCAGCCCGCCTATTTCATTTCCAATTTTGATGCAACATCAAGTTGGTTAGCTCATTTTTTTTTCCAGATTGTAAGTCTCTGATTCAACTGATGTTGCTGCAGTGGAATTATATATTTTTTTTTGCAGATGTTAAGTTGAACCAGTGCTTGAAATGTGAGTAATTGGGAAATATTTCTTCAGTTTTTTGTTTAACAATACTTCTGTAATTTCGATGGAGGGATCGCTCTGGCAATTTAACGTCGGTGGCCGGAAGGCATTGAAAAATGTACAGCAAATGTTACATCAACTGAATGAATATGAAGTAAAGCACGAAAAGATGCATATATTTGCTAATTTACCTAAACTGTCTGATTTTGAGGAACAATGTGCAAGTGTTTGTAAGGATATTTGGTGTCCTTCTTCAGTTCTCTGACTGAAGGCAGGTCTGACCCACAGCGCCACCCAGCATAGGGCAAGGACACAGGTCCCGGTAGCACCGCATTCCAGATCAGGGCTCGAAAACCGTGCTGTTGGCTCGATACTACTCCAGACCGGCCATCCAAACACAAGCAGATGACACAGTGCTAAGGTAAATTGCAAAAAAAGCAATAGCGTCTGATTGAAAAATATTAACTGCAGGAAATGTTTAGGGCCTGGAATAATCTGTTGGAGTGAGATTCTATCATGGCTTCGAAAAGTGCATTGGATAATTGTTAGAAGATAAATAATATGTAACCTCAAGGGAAGGAAATGGGCGAGTTGCATTAGTTATTTTGGTTTTGCAGATAGCGTTGGAAAGTCGGCCGAATAGCCTATTTCAGTTTTGCTTCAACAAACTCATGACTTTATCGATTTAGATAACTCTATATTCTGACCATTTCTTACCGTGATCTTCAAATCCTCAGCACTGGATGATAAATGCAAAACCGATGGTACGTAGTTTAAATGTAGAAGCAATGGGAATGCCTTCCTAACCTGTTTCAGTTAAGCTTCTTATGTGTGTGAATGAGTGATCAGGGCACATGGCTCCGAGGAGATTGTGAACAATTCTGTCATGAATGTGAGTTGTAAAATATTAGCAATGTTCCAAATTAAAATGTGTTCTAAAGTACTTGCAGCGCAGAAGCAGACCAATGGGCCCAAACCTTCGATGTCGTTGCTTAAGTTGCATGCAAATCTTTTTGCAGCATTTTTCAAGTAACTCTATCAATATATGCTTAAATTGTTTTCTCCATCATCAGCCGACGACATGTGTAAACATGATACATGTGTCTATCTTGTTTAAACATTTCAAAATCTTGTAAAGATCAGTTAAATCAAACCTCACCCGTTGCGTTTTTTGCTTTCTGGAGGAAACTTTAAAGTTGAACTATATATCATGACAGCCAGTATCATTCAGTTATGGTCCTCTTCATATAAATAGTGTCTGCACAATCTTCAATGCCTCAGCGTGATTTGATAACATGCCATTAAGAATGGTTCAGGGTAGTGAAATTTGTATTAAAATGAAAATATAACTTCTTCATGAATTTAATTATTTTCAAAAGCATTTCTCTCGAAATAATGTCAGTGTTTTAGGTTCCTCGCACGTTTTACATTCTGTGGCTCCATTTAATGACCTGTGGACCTATAACCCCCCTTCACGTTGCTTTTCTATCCCATTTAAATATAAAATTTCCAAGGGGCATGCTGTCAAAGTATTCTGCCTACGGAAATGTGTTACGTCGAACGTATCTATATTGAAATTGAAGTATTATTTTCTTGACCATTTTGCCAGTAATTGGATGACACCTTTTAATTTACCTTAATATATTTACATATTAACTATGGTCCGAATTGTACGCAATTTGCGAAATTTACTCTACTTTCGAGTTTAGTTGCTTTATATCGAAGCAGTAAACTTATGGAGCAAGCACTTACTCTTGTGGCTCGCTATTTCCCTCCAGTTCCTAATGCCACTAAAGGACTTTGCAGCCTATTTGCCCTTTTCTGTTCTGCAGACAGCTTGTTCTCCAGCCCCCTAAATCGCTCTTGACATTGTATGTTCTGCCATTTGTGCAAATAACTTGCTTTTCCATGGCTTGTCCATTATACTTCACTCAGGAATGCCCGTTCCAATGAATACATTTGATTGTGTAATATGATAGAGCAGTGACCGGTGAGGAGTGGGGGGGTGGTGTGGAGGAAGTCCATCGTCATTGTGTCACGGCCTTGTCTGATTTCACAGCGTTTGAGTAGCACCTGACTGCATGCATTTGCACATGCTGCCTTAAATCGGATGTGTTTAACTTCTGAATCTTTAGCAATGAGAAATGCTCCTGTCATAAGGCTGAGTTGCACTTATCTGTTCATTGTAGATCAACGCCTGCTTGACGCAATCGACGGTAAGGAAGTGGGTTGTAACATCTTATTCCAAACAGTATATATTTGGGCCATTGTCTTGCATTGACATTAAAATTGTACGTTCAGTGACTCAAACCCCCCAATGCACCTCAAGTTGTGTATTTCGTGGCTTCCTTTATATGTTTCTTCTGTGTCTCTCTCCTTATGTAAGAGCCGCTGGAATTATAGCTCCCAAAGTCCCTTAACTCTGTATCAATAGCTTCAGAATAAGTGTTAATTGAACATTGACAAATTGTGATCCAATTAAAGCAATATTAATTCTGGAAGGAAAAATAAATGACTGGAATGTGCATCAAAGGCACTTGACAACTGTGATCTAATTGAAGAAGCCTGCTCAGCGGACAGATCAACTGATCGACTTGTGGCTGCTGGCGAGCTAACTCTTAGCCCGTTTTGCATGTGCAAGAATATAATTCAAACTGTGTAAATGTGCGAAGTGCTGCATGAAAGTTCAGTCCATATTCATATTTCATTTTGTGCTACAACGGACATCCAATTAAATTAAATTGAATCAAATGTCCTACCTCCATTGAAGCGTAGCTGCATATTTTTACTTCCCCAGAAGCCTTTCTAAATGCCAGCATTACATTGCTAAAAAAACAATTTCACAGTCCACCCCAGTTTACGCATACAATAAAATTGACTGTTGGAAGCGCAAACTGTTCTCCCTCTTTTTCTTTTCATGTTTCGTGGAAAATGTTTACAGCCAAATACCATTGGCTAATTTTGGACGTATCATGAATGGCATTTCACCGTTGCCCAAGGAGCATATTAAACTAGAGTTACAATTCACTCCTGGGTAGTTTAAACACAATCACTTCAAAGAAGCATGCGATGTAGCAGGAAACTTTTCATTTCCTTAGAAATTCTGCTGGCTCTTCCGAAATTTCCAATCAAATAGTCCAGCGTCGCTTCCGGACCTTGCCTCTTTGCATTTTCTTCCAGTTGCCAATACATGTCAAATTACTTTCTAAGTTTCGCCATGGAACCCGCTTGGGCCACCCTTTCAGTTAATAAATTGCAAATAATAATAATTTGTTACCTGAATAAAACATGGCTCGCCGATTGTTTCTTAACCCATTACCTTGCAGGAATTCGCATTGCTTCATTATTGGAAACATTTCCTTTCCTACTCTATCGTAAAATGCGTTTGAACAAATTGATTTTATCTTCGTTCTAACGAGAACAGACACCATTATAGGCAGTAGTAGTAATAATAGTAATGTTTTTTTGTTATCATCATAATCAGTATCATCATTATTATCTGCAGAAATTGCAAAGCTGAAAAAAGATCTGAAAGATAAAGGTAAAGATATCAATGAATAGCTGATATTATTTTTAAAAAGGTTTGTTTCAGCTTCAGGCATTTTCTTCGAAAGCATTCTAGCCTAACAAAAGCAGGGATGTGCAACAGTGGAAGGGTTATAGCTATCATAGTCAAAGCACAGAAAAATGCTGGGGGGCGGGGTCAAATCTGTATAATTGACATTGTTTGATTGCAACGTCCATTCACAAGAATGATATAAAGATGCAAAAATCAAATTATCAGTATAGGTTCCTGGAATTTGATTTTGATGCCCCTTCTATTGCTTGTAGCAGATCAAAAGGTGATCTTGTTGATTCTTTCAGGATCAGATTTGATAGGGTTTGTAGAGCCACTGGTCGTGGAGCACGGAACTGGTACGCACAATTGTAGACCTAATACATTCAGGCATGTTATCAGGAAGCAATGCATTACAAAAAGAGCCGTAGAAATCTGAAGATCCCTGCCACTAAGCATGTTAAAAGGGGTTATTTGAATATTTGCAAATGTAGACGCATAATAAAAAAGACAGGGAAATAATGCTGAGATATTACCAACCGTGAAAAATTGAAAGTATCTACAAAATAGACTGATTGGCGTGTGCCTGTTTACCTGCGCCTAGGTATGTCACTTGCAGAGTCAGATTGTAGATATTGAATGGAAGCTGGCCTGTCCCCTACCTATTAATGGTTCGCCAATATAAAATTAGTTGACCGAAAAGCATATTTTTTCCAACTGCCAAATTTATTGAGCAGGATAAAGATAAATTAAATCAAAACTTTTCCATTTTCATTAAGTTGAGTTTGGAGACGGATGCATTTTTACTGTAACACAATCAAACTTGCTATTCAGATTGATTTCCTTTGTTATTAATTATATTTTCAGATGACCAAAATCAACGTGCATGCAATGGTGAGTATACAAAAAAAAAATGCTCACCTCACTAACTTTTTGGGCATATAATGTGTCTTTCACGCATCTGGGTAGGAGTGACTGTTGGGTGGCGGATCACCTTGCCCCATGCCCTGCTATTATGTTATATCAAGTCCACACACCCCGCCACCACCAGCAACCCTTCATGCTACAGTGGACATCCAAGTCAATTAAATTGAATCAAATTTCATACCTTCAGTGAAGAAACGTAGCTGCATATCTTTACTTCCCCAAATTACTTTTTAATGTCAGGGGTTAACTTTTCAGGTGAATGCATGTTAGGTGCTCTTTGCGACTCGTTGGAGCTACTCTGCAATGTTTCTGTTTATTTTGAAGAGATCGAAGAGCTGCTTGAAAACATAGGTAAGCATTTGGATTTTTGATAGCAATATTGTAAAGTTAACTTGTGCTTTATCGATATAAGTGTAGCGGCCATTCCACAAAGCAAATGGACAAATGGTCCTATGCGTCAAGACAAACCCAATTTAGAGAAAAAACACTTTTATGTTGGTTTGCCTTTTGAATTCCAATGAAATTCTGAGAAACAAGTTGAGGCGTGTATGGGCATGCCTGGGGTGGTGTGGACTATACTCAAATAATTCATTTATCTCCTTTGTATATAATGCGGTACTGTATCTCCCCCTTTAGATACAATTAACAAGTTTGCTAGGAATAAATTAACAATGATTAAATGCAGATGGCGACTTCATTGCCGAATTGGTCAAATGGTTATAAAACCATTTGCAGAAAACATGTCCACATACGCAACATTTTGTATATCATAAGTTAAACCCGCATTTATATTCACACCAATGGTAATTTTAAACCTGACATCTATGCTATTAATAAAATAAACAGTTATTTTAATCAATCCACAACATGACGGCATCACCTGAATATCATAGTAATTCGCCGTGCCTAATTTTTCTGGAGTGTGTGACGCTAGGATGAATTCTTGACGACATCTGACCTGTGAGCTAGGGCATATCGGATGGCAGTTGATAATTAGCCACATTGCTGTTTGCCTAGAGCGATGTAATGATTAGGTCACATCACAATGATAATTTATTTCATTAGCGTACATTTGATAAAAACCCGAATTTTTGCAGCACATGTTGGGTTCATGATCTCCTTTGCTGGTATTCTCTTTTGCAGTTAAATTTCTCAGATGCTGTTATGGATTGGAATTAATCCGTCTGGATCATTAACCAAATCACAAAATAGCATAGATCACAGCAGGAACAGACGGTGCAACCCATTGAGTCTGCACTGCCATTGAATCCAATCATGGTTAATCTATCTCGCCGTTGCCCTTCACACAGCCCCTCATGCTTGGGTTCCCCGCGAGATCAAGTGTGAAAACAATCGCAAATCTCAAAGATGGAACTTAAATTTCACCTGGTTTATAAAAATCAAGAAACCTCTGATTTAATCGATTTCCATCCATCTCCGACCCAGCAATTGAAAGTTAAACCTATGGCTGTATCTCCGCAGAATGTTGAAACAAACTGTAGTGCTTTGCATGAGCCTCTTTATGAATAGCTCAGTAAAATGACCTCAATCACACCACACCACAATTTACCTGATATAAATTTGGTAATTGCAATAAAGCACATTAATTGAAAACGTGTCCACATTTGGGCATCCTTAGTTCCATTAGCAGACATACTAAGGTTCTGTGGGTAAATTCGTATAATGGAAGAATAAAATCAAGAATGAGAGATAGTGAGGGAAGGAAGGCAGTTCTTGTGTCCAATAGATACGAAATGTAAAAGATTTCGTATAAAGCTGAGAAAATATCAAACAGGTGTACAGTCCCGAACGAGGAGAATATGGTGCTGCCAACTACTGTATCCATGAGAATTCAAAGAGCACGCAAAAGCAATTCAAAATGACCAGGGTCAACTGGGGACATCGCTTCTCTGGCACTGCAAATAAACAAAAAAGAAGCATCGAGTTTGAGTGAGCGCATACCGTTAAATTTGGATAATGCACTGGAGCAGTTACAATGCTGGCTTTACAATATTTCACTTTTACAACTCTGGACTCACAGTCGGGCAGAAAAAAAATAATCAGCCAGGCCATTTTCGTTAATACAGAAGCCTCTATCGATCGGCATAGCGAACAGCAGAGGCACTGCCACACCACTGAATTATCATATAAATTAAAACTCGGACTGGGAGACATCGATTTTCCTCACTGGAAGCCACCCAACATCAAATTTATCAAAGTGAGGAAAGCGTAGCTTTGTGGCGGAGTTATCAGACTGAGCTCTTAACGACCTTGTGATGAATCTGAGGATTCTAGGTCGGAACAGGTTGATTGATCTGCAGTGCAAAGTCCAGCAAAAGCCCCAATCAGTCTCTGGCAAAGCAATAACACAATATGCATGGTCAGCTGATGCTGCAGTCAACGAAATGTAATTTGGTTATAGACACAAGTATTTATTAAAATAGAGGTAATTAGGGAAATAACGAATTTGTGTTTAGGGTGGGAGGGGTGGGTGTGGGAGATACAGAGCTTTGGGAAATAATAGCGTAATGGTAGTACTTGTAAAGATTTTGTAAAGAATTGACGGGGTTATGTTGGAGTTAATGCCTCCTCCTTTGTGGTGTGATTCAAAGTGAGCATTGTGGCTGTATAGCATAGCTTGAACAATTAAATGAATTGAAATGCCAGCACTATAGGGAAAGGGAGACTTGCTTCCTGGATTGCAGTACAGTGTACTTAATGTTTATCCCAAAAGACTTTGGAAATTCTTCGTTTGTAGGGCTAACTATTCCAAAACCAAATGTAGGAGATTAAATTAAAATAAACTCTAAATACGATCTGATTGTCTCCCTGAACGGTCTCAGGAGGCTGCAATATCTAGACCTCTATCCATGTTTTCCTTATTCTAGCTTTGAAAATAATCAATACGCGTAGTCTGATTAAATTAATCTGAAGGTATAAATGTAAATGCATTTTGATTTTTTTGCCATTTTCATCTGAGCCGGTTTTGGGCCATGAATTCAATTTGAATTGTGTTTCTTTCAAAATCTTAAAAGCAACTGGACTTTCAAACTTCAAATCGATCAATCGCGTTTTGAATCGGTATAATGTGGACTTTCATGCAAACATGAGCTTAATTGTGCCACTTTATTAAAGTATTTTTATACTTTGCAGCAAGCAAATTGTTCGACAAAGAAAAAGGTAACCACTCAACAAATGTGCATGTACTTCTGTTTTGATTGTGCAATGATATTTGCCCCTGTTGTATTACGCTTCTCTTGTGATCATATCTGAAATCTATTGGCAGGAAGGGGTCTGCAGATGTAGGACAAATAGTGAATATTGATTTAGCTGTCCTTTACATGTTTGAATTGATTTTGGTGCATTTTAAAATTCGTATTATTCTTCTGCGGGATGAGGGATTCCCTGGCCATGTCATGATTGTTAGCCCATCCACAATTTCCTTTAAGAAGGAGAAATTGAACGACTTTTTGAACTGCTGCAGTCGATGTGGTGTTGGGAAACCCACATTGTTAGGAGGGTATGAGTTCCAGGAATTTGACCCTATTTTGTAAGTGAAGCAGAGCACCTGGTAGGGAATGTAACAACTGTTTGTTAAATTATTGTCCTTTTTGCACAAATTCCCAAGACAAATTCCAACCCAAATGATTCTGATAATCATGTTCTAAGTAACAAAATATGATTGTAACCAGATGTCCACAGACCTGTCTAGTCTCACTCTTTAATGTAAGGTACAAACTGAGCACTTATAATGACAACTGCCAATGCAACCTTTTCACTTCCATTCAACTGAAAAGAAAAATCGTCTGAACCATTTCAAATCTTGCATGTTTTATTAAGTATACAGTTTGGAATGCCAGCAATGACTTGAATGTAAGAGTGCGATCAAGTTTTCATGAATGCAATCGGTGAAGGGGTGGCAAAATGATTGTATATTGTTTGAAATCAGGAACAAACATATTGCACACCTGTTGCACATTGTTCTGTTACAATTATTAGGGTTCGTTCATTGGATGTAGCAGCTGGCAAGACGAGAATATTTTGCCATCCCTTATTCCCTTTGGAGTGGTGTTGGTCAACAGCCTTGAATACTTCTATAGCAATTTGGTACAGCTGAAAGTCTTGGTCGGGAATTTCAGAAGCATTTAAGGGTCAAACACATTGTTCTGGGTCGGGAGGCACATGTTGATGTGACCGGGTGAAGAAATCAGATTTGCTTCCGGAAAGAACATTAGCGAACATTACCCCAAACCACAATCCCCCGCCCTCCTTCTAAGATTCCACGCCACACACCCCCCACACCGGGCCAACAACCAACGATAGTTTCACAGCAGCATAACTGCAACTAGCTTTTAAATCGCATGTTTATATGCAATTAATTGACTGAACTCCCACAAGATGCCAAGATGGGACACAAAGTCATTTCACAAAGATTTGACTTTGTCCTCTGGGTACCTCCTCCAGTCAGAGTGCCACTAAGGCAGCGTCTTCCCTCAAATACACAATTGCGTGCACCATTTTTCCTCTGTTATCAAAGCTAAGGTTGCAATGAGTACAGTCTCATTCAAATGATTCCATTGCTGCACAATACCATGGAAAGGGGAAAATTATGACAGACCGTCAATAGGCCATTAGGAAGAATACACAGTTTTTCAGGGCAGTTGTAAAGAAGATTCCTCCACTTGAGGAAATTCAGTACGACATGCCATAAGACAGTAACTAATACATGCTATTGGGCGTTTAGTAAATGCGTCTTTGCACCATTATTGGATAAATGTAGAAATGAAGTATTTGAGACAAGAGCATAAAAGGCAAAAACAATGAAATATGTAAGTATTAGAGGGAGATACATCCAAACTATTAGCACGAATGCTTTTTTGCCGATTTGTCATGTGCACTCAACATTGCTTTATGGATTTACCTGGAAAGCAGTTGGTAACATCACTGGAATAATGACACAGCGGCCGAGGCCAATGTTCTGGGGGCACAGGTTCATATTCAACAATGGTAGCTGGTGGAACTTAAATAGAATTAACTGAAATATGTAATTAAGAGCTAGTTTGACAGCAAGTGACCATGAAATCATTGTCGACTTTCGTAAGGAGCAATCGGTTCACTGACTGGACTTCACAAATTGTGTTCGTTTTGAAGAGTGATAGGTGACATCTTTGAAGTTTACTGGATCGAAATCGACTTGACAAAGAGACGCGGAAATTATAATTCATTTTCTGCTGAGCCAGAACTACGGTGCGCTGTTTTAAAATTCGGGGCCTCACTTTTAGGACTGAGATGAGGAGATCTTTTTTTTTCTCTCTCAGAGGATACTGCGACTTTTGCAGTCACAAAAGGTGGTGGAGACTGGAAGAAATCAATTTCCTAATGATGGAGGTGGATAGACTATTTTTCGGCAAGGGAGTCAAAGACTATCGGGGGCTAAATGGGAAAGAGGAAGTGGTAATAAAAACAGATCAGCCACAAAATTATTGAAAGGTGGAGCATGCTTGATGGGCCAATGGTCTACTTCTACTCCTATTTCATATGTTTGTATGTAATGTCACCTGCCATATTTGCGTGGTTTACACGTGAT
Organism: Isurus oxyrinchus; assembly: GCA_026770705.1. Lineage (NCBI taxonomy): Eukaryota > Metazoa > Chordata > Chondrichthyes > Lamniformes > Lamnidae > Isurus > Isurus oxyrinchus. Next base: position 6,785,899 of record JANJGN010000034.1, read on the forward strand.
TCCAGACTCAGATCAATGAGGATGATGCGTTAATCCAGAGCATTGAGGATGATGCTTTAACTGTCCTTTGAATTGGCATATCCCTCAGTGTACCATGATTGTTAATGTTAGGCTGGGGAGAGTAGGTTGTTGAGTGGGGTAGGGTCGATGCTGGTTCAATGAAGCATGCTGCAGTGGAAGCCAGGAGCAGCTCCAGGGAAACTTAAACTGAGATTTCAACGTTGTTACGGCAGAAGGCAAGAATACCTGCGCACTAAACAGTGTACGACAATACAATAGAAAGATATCAGTCATCCGACAGCCAATGTAACTAATCCGATCTAAGTGCTGCAGTCTTGCTTCACCCAATGGTGAACATTAGTAAGAAAAAATGGCTAACTGAAGGTGGAGGCTACACAAGTATCCCAAACATCAACGAGAAGGGAGACTAATGCATGAGTGCAAAAGACAAGTGTGAAGCATTCATTGCATTGGCAACCAGAAATGCCGAGTGCATTATGAAGTCAGCCACCGCCCCAGGACGCCAGCATCGGAGATACCATTCTTTCAATGTTCTGATTCACCCCACGTTACATCAAGCAAAAGCTGAAGGCATGCAATACTGCATTGGCTATGGTTAATATTGATGACATGTTGTATTCGAGAAATAGCCTCCTCCCGAGCCACGCTGTTACGGCTCAGTTAGCACTTTTGCATCTACCCGGCGATGAGGAAATTGCCCAGCTATGTCCTGGAGAGGAAAAGCTGGGCAGATCAAACCAGGATATTTAACGGCCCATCAGTCAACTCTTACACATCAGAAAAATGATGGAAGGGATCATCGAGCATGCTATCAAGCGACAGTTTCTCAGAAATAAACTGTTCACTGAAGCTCAACCTTGATTGTACTAAGGCCATTTAATGTCTGACCTCATTACAGCCTTGGTCCAAACACAAAGAAAAGGGTTGAAGGCAAGAGGTGGGGTGAGAGTCACTGCCCTGCCATTGGCATCAGGCAGCTTTTACCTAAGTAAGCCAAAAAAAAAGGCCGGGAAAAATGGAGTGAATGAGGAATACAGGTTGGAATAATACATAGATGAAAAGAATATAGTTGTGGTAGGTCATCTCACTCCTAGGACATTACTGAAGGAGTTCCATAGGGTTGCCTCCTAGGCCAAACATTTTCATTTGCTTCATCAAATATATTTTCTCCATATTAAAATCAGAATTAGTGAAGTTCGTTGATGATTACAGGATATTCAGCACAATCCATAAAGATGTCAGATAATGAAGCAATGAATTCCCATAAGCAGCGAGAAGTGAGAAACATTCAGGATGATGCTGCTAGGTCCTAATTTACATTTGCATGAGGCAACTGCCAAGCAATTACCAAAAGCAACAAGAGAGTACCAATTTCATATCCTTGTTATTCAACGGAATTACCATCGGTGATTCTCCCACTATCAACATCCTCAGGGAGCGGGGGGGGGGGGGGGGGGGGGGGGGGGGGGGGGGGGCGGGGCGAATGCTGGGGAGTTACCATTGAACTGGACTGGGCTGCCATATATTTCCCGTGGCTACATCAACAGGTCAGAGACAAATAATTCTGTGGCAGGCAATGCAGCTCCTGACACCCCAAAACTCACCCACTATATGTAACACTGTGTTCGGAGTGCGTTTGAATACTCTCCAAATTGCTGAATGAATGAAGCTCCAAAAATACTGAGAAGAGCTTGACACCATCCAAGGCAAATCAACCCACTTATTGGATTCCCTTCACAAACAGGTGCAATTACTTTTTTTTTACTTTCATGTGGGTTAATGCCATCGCTTACCAAAATTGTTAGGATAAAATGTTCACAATGAGCATGCAGACCTTCTGGCTCTGAACAGAATTGGTTTAAATATGAACGTAGGGATGTTCTGCTTCAACTGTGCAGCTCACTTGTGAGACTACGTCTGGAGTGCCCTCTACTTTATTAGTCCCCGTATTTAAGAATGATGTAAATGCATAAGATGCATACAGTTAAGTTTCACTAAACTAATGATAAGAATTTGCGTGTTGTTTTATGATAAAATAATGGGTAGGCTGCTTTAGAAGGGGAGGAGGCGATTATTTGAAAAATATAAGATCCTGAGGGGGCTTTACAGTGTGGATGTGGAGAAGATGTTTCTACGTATGGCAGAATCTGGAACCAGTAGTCATTGTTTATATATACAGAGTTGCGTTTTAAGACACATATGAGAAGATTTTATTCGGCTCTCTCAGTGGTTTGTGCAACTTTGGAGCTCCCTTCCTCCAAAGCCAAATGAAGCAAAGTAATTAATGTTGTCAGGTGGAGGTAGGTTGATCATTGATAAGAAAGTTGGTGAATGGGTGCTGGTGTTAGCCGGGAGATTACATTGAGATTAGCCATCATCTTGCTGAGTGACGGAGCAGACTCAAAGGGCCGTTTGGTCTATTTCTGCTGCTAATTCATATGTCCGTATATTCTGATGAATGGGTGTAGGAAATACATCCTTCTATCAGAGGAATAGGTAAATGGGTGAATTTATGTGCACCATTTTTTGTCAGTGCTCAACTAGTCCGAGGCAATTGGCATGGATTATGAAGTTTTTTTAAATGCAATGTTTACCTGATATAAACAAATTTTCTGACCTGGCAAATTTGGCTAGATGCATTTTTGGAGGAGGAACAGAAAGATAAGCAGATCTCAGCCAGCAAAGAACCTGACATTGAGTTTGGTGCAAGAACCTAAGTGTCAAAACAACCTTCCATGAGTGACGAGATGAGTATAGTTTTAAGTATAAGCAACGGAGCGGACCAGTGGAGCTGAATAACCACTTTTCACAATTATTAAAATTCTGAATAGAGTTTAGATTTTAGTTTCTATCTGAACATTATTTCTACAATTATATGAATTTTGAGTCATTTTATTAGTTTGATTTGTATTTTGTTGTCGAAAAACATTCGCATAATCCCAATCATGTAATGTTTCTTGAACGTGTGCAAGTTAGTTGAGTATTTTATTTTAGACATCAAAATGCTGCTTGGTACATGTAACAGCGATATTCTGATGCAATTTGATGATTTAAACTTAAGGATGGATATCTCAGCAAAACAAATGCATTTTACTAAGTGCGTTTAGCGGCTTTATAAAAGTAACCTTATCTAATTTTACAGAAAATGGCGCAAATGAATTTGTTGAAGCAACTTAAAAGTATGCAAACAAAAAAAAGAAAAGACAATGCTTCAAATGCTGAGAAAGTCAAGCCAGCATCTACACATTAACATCTACACTAAAGATCCTAAAAAGGTTCATTTATGTTTGCTGTGAGTGACATGCATTTATACACAGGGACCTGTTCTCTGCAAACAGAAGGAATATTGTAAATACATATTTTGCATTTTCCTGCAGCTCAGGGAGCAGTTTGTGCCCCAATGTTTTCTCCAACACAATACCTTGGCCAATAATGATCAACTTGGCACCCAATTAGCATGCTGCTCTCCTATTTGATTAATTGATGGAATTCTTTCAAATTTGGCATTTTTGTTCTTCTCCGGATGGTTGAAAGTTGAAAACCTTCAGAAACACATTTCTTTTCACTGGGACCTGCTCCCCGGTATCTGTGCCTACATGTCATCAACTTTTTTAAATGTTGCATTTTCCTTTGCTCCACATGGACTCTTTAACTATTTGTGAACCCCACGCATTGCCTCTTACTGTGGCCTCTACTGATAACTTAGTACTTAGTGGATCATTGTTATTAGCCTGTTCCATTTCCTGTGTGCCTATTTTACTTCTTGTAACTTCATGGTTACCATTCTATCTGTTCATACTCTTTCCATCTGCAGTAGGAAACTGCCCCACAAGTGCATCCCGCTAGGCTCTGTTCAGGTACAACATATTTGGTCTGTACATGTGCATTGTCTCTCAGAACTTGGATATTTTACATTAGAATTTAAGGCCCTATGTCCTGCACGACCTGCCCATCCATTTAGTCATCTTTCTATTCAGTTTTTTCAACCCTGTTTCTATATATATATAAATATTTATTTTTTGTTCTTCATTTATTAATTTGTTCACTTGCATGTTCTTTTGTTTGTTTATCTATTTATATGTTTCGTTTTTCCTGTCTTTTCTTTGCTCATGTTTAATTTAGCACGCTATTTTCTGCCTGCAATTACTCATCTACCTTGCTAGTTGTGTCTTCAATACCAATATTGAACTGAGCCATTGATTGTTCATCTTGAACTTCAGTCTGTTCTGAAACCGCTAAGTAATATATACTGGACTCTGGGTACACGGAGGCAAGATCCCTCCGCAAATATACTTCCCTGTCTTTGAAACGAATACCCCTAATTATAGAATCTCCTACTAGTTTCCCTTCCGCAATCATTCTCCAGCTTCCCTTGTAACCAGAACCAGCCTTGGTGCCATGGTTTTGCCTATGGCTGCAGTCCATAAATTTTTGAATACCAGTTGGACAGCGAGGTGCACTCCTGGGACATTCGCATTAACTGACTTCATTTTTTTGGGTGCAAGGCAATCGCCAATTCATTCTGTGCCTGCACAGCCTTACATTCAGATTGGACCACATCCACAAATGTGCTTTTCCACAGACTCCCGAACTAACTGATGCCCCACAGTGGCATCAGCTGCGAAATGCTGGAGCTCGAACCACTAAAGATAAAAACACAGAGATAAAGACAAAACAAAACTGCGGATGCTGGAAATCAAAAACAAAAACAGAATTACCTGGAAAAACTCAGCAGGTCTGGCAGCATCGGCGGAGAAGAAAAGAGTTGACGTTTCGAGTCCTCATGACCCTTCGACAGAACTGTTCTGTCGAAGGGTCATGAGGACTCGAAACGTCAACTCTTTTCTTCTCCGCCGATGCTGCCAGACCTGCTGAGTTTTTCCAGGTAATTCTGTTTTTGTTTAAGATAAAAACACTTCCGGCTTCTGCAGCTGCCCAGGTCACGACAGTCATCCTGGGTCTCCTAAAAAGGAACAGAATGTCTGCGCGAATGGAGGAAGATGCCTTGAGACGTGCCTATGTATGAAATTATTTACTCCTTAATTAGCTCTTTCTTTCTGCCGATTTCACGTTATTAAAGGCTTTTGATACAGGCATAGTTAAGGTTTCTCTTTTCCTTTATTTCCATATAACTAAGATTTTAATTTACATGAATATCTGTAAGCCTTTTCGTGGTAATATCGCCTTGCTATTTTATTTAAGCATTGTCCCCCATTTCTCTTTAAGTAATTGAACACCGAGTGTCATGGTATGATACACTGAATGTTCAAGTCCTGATTAAGTTGTATTAAATGCTGACTGGTCAGCTCAGTCACGTGACAAAAGTGTCTGTGACGTCACTTCTCGACGTTCTTTTCTCCTTCCCTTCGAACCAGAATCATAACCTATGCGAGATTGATTCCTGTTCCTTCCTTTTGGCCAACTACTCAATGATTATTTGCCGTTGATGTAATTTGCTCTACGATGTTAGATGTGGAATGCAAACCGAATATTAAACGTTTCCAGTACCAGTTTAAATCTCAGTAATAAAGAAAACCCAAAATAGCCTTTTTTCAAACACCAACATGCTACCTGTAACGTCAACCTTTGTTTTGTCTGACTGAGCTTTGAAAAGTGCCCTGCTGCTGCTGCTTCCTACACTAGCGACCTCTGTCTCTTGGTATGATGTATATGCCAGTTCTGCTGCTGCCGCCGATCTGCTTTCATATCTTTATCTCATAAATCAGTTTAAAACATAGCAATCATATCATGTGTTTCATATTTATTACAACCAGAAGTCTTCATATTTTCTTTTTCTTTTCTTGAGTAGCTATATTTCTACCTTTTCTACTGAAGTGCCAAGGTGTTTCACATTCCCCAGATCAAATGAATTATTGAGATGTTCCCAGATTCAGTAAAACAGAAATTATTAAACGGCTCATATAATGAATTGACAGTATCACATCAAGCATTTTGTGTACTCACACCTCATATTAACACTTATTAAAATTGACATTGCAGAATATTTGGCGTGGGGTCCAGAGATCCACTCGATTTGTGAGGTGAAAGAAAAATTGTAACTTGCTTACTTTTCTTAATAATGGATTTTTGCCTTCCAGAAATACGAAAATTAAAAGATGATCTGCTTAACAAAGGTAAGAACAATCGTGAGGATAATGATATGTTCAATGGCATTTGCGATTTGTGTTAATGTGAGATTACTTGCTTCCGCTATCACATCTTAAATATATACATTTATACAATATAACATATAATCTAATCTAATATATATATATATATATATATAATATATATATATATATATATATATATATATCTCAGAAGTTCATTTACAGGGGTGTTATGAAATTAGAAAATCTGGAAACAACAATTGAGCCTGGATCATTGGCTCATGGATAGGTCTCCTGAACGAATATAATCAGCTTCACTACTTTGTGGAAAAATGTCTTCAAAATTCTATTTGGTACACAAATATTATTCAGAATCAGTAATTGTACGTGTTCAAATCAATTTGAAAGGGCCGTGAGCACACTGCTGGCACAAAATGAGCTCTGGTTGTGGACTTCAAAATCTTTCGTAAATGATATATAGATAACATCGTTACTGAGACCGTGAAGAAGGGGATATGTCTCAGACTCTTTCTTTTCATCGGATTGAGATCGAACACTGGGTTTAATGGCTTCTTGAGCACACTGTCTTCAGTATAACTGTCGCAGATATTCCCATGACTCTATCAGTAGTACTCAGCAGCAGAAATGCATCATAAGATGGGAAACATGCCAAACATTAGAACATAAGTAAAAGGTGTAAGGGCACGCCATATAGACCCTGAAGCTTTATCTGTATTCTGTAATGCACTGATTTATCTTTGGCCTTAACTTAAACTGCACACCTGCTGTTAAAACTAGTTGATTTCCCTGGAGTCCAAAAAATATGTTTGTCGAAGCCTTAGGTATATTCAAATACTGAGCATCCAATAACATTTTGGTAGGCAATTCAAGAGATTCAGAACTCTTAGAGTGAACACAATCATCCAAGCCATGTCCTAAAATTGTGGAGCATTATGCTGCGACATTTCTTGCAGTTGGCCCAGATTCCGAAACCCTTTCAAACAATCTCTCAGCATGTATCCTACTTCGGAATGTCATGTTTCTCACACCACAGGAATGAAAATGCCAGAAAGTATAGGCCAAATCTACACAGCCTCGCATCAGAGGGCCATCCTTTAATACAAGATAGGAGGGTAGTACACCTGTGCTGCATGGCGCCCTGTGTACGACTAGCCATCCTAAAACATGGCGTCCAACTTTGCACACAACATACACAATATGACCTCACGAAGACCTGCAATGCTATAGCAAGACTTATTGATTCTTCTACTCCAAAACTGTTGCCTCAAAGATGAAAATGTCACTTGGGTCCTCATTTGCTGTACTTGCATGGTAACTTTGTTTTAATTTTCCCATTATGAATACACCCAAGTCCCTCCGAGTATTAACCCATGATTGACTCACGGCAGTAAAAACGTTCTACTTTCCCATTCTTAAGATCAAAGACAGCAAACCCATAATATGTCTACATAATTCCCCAGCGGCCACATTGTTGTCCATTCACTACACGTCTGTATAATTACTTTACAGCCTTTTAGTGTCCTTCTCGTAGATTATACTACCATGTAAATGTGCATCTTCGTATATATGGCACTGTGTCTCTTCATTTAGTGCATGAATGTCGATCACAAATAAATAAAGCCCTAGCAATAATCCTTGTGGCACACCATCAGCATCGTGACAACTTGATAATTTCACTTTTGATCCTATTGTCTTATGCCTGCCCAATAACGATTTCTGCATCCACGCTCTTACAATACAGTCAATTCCAAGAAACCCCAGTTGCATTAATAAGAGTTGTGTGTCCACTTATCGAATTCCATTTAGAACCAAAACTATTTTGTTAGACCATCAGACCAGGATAGCCAAATACAATGCCCCCCATGGCGCACAGAATGAAGTCAGGAGAAACAGGGAGCTAGTTCTGTAGCAGCACAGTTTTGCCTCTGGGTTGTAGAGATAGCAGAGTTTATAAAATGGGTGCATAGGGCCCTGGAGAGCGGTCATATGAATTCGGAGAATTTTATAATTGAGATCTTATGGAACAGGACTTGAGCAGAAGAGTTTCTGGATGAAGTGAGTTTGATGTTCTTGAATTTTAGCAGCCGTTGGTGAAGGGAGCGAGTAGATGTACATCTTTAATTAGTGGTAACTGTATTCACGAAGTTAAACATTGCAAATATATATCTCCAAACTCTGAAGCCCACCACCAGATTCAACAATTGTCTATTTATATTTGTTCAAGAAATTGCCCAGTGTGAGGCGCAATTTTAGACAGGTAAACATAACTTACACAATAAACACATTTTCACTTTGATATAAATAAAACATAACGATTATTTTCACAATATTTCAACACGCACTGATAAAGGAAAGAAAAACCTTTCATGCTCTCAGGAATTAACACAAATGATTCCGCTTGCCTAGGAACCCCAGGCATATATTGGTATACACATCATTTTCACAGAAAAATCGCAGACGAAGCACGCATCAATCAATTTCATCTTGGGCATATCCATTCTTTCTAGGTTCGCCGCTGAATGGGAACCTGAATGTTTTCATTTCACTCATAGTTTTGTAGAGGTATGCTCTCCCACAAGCAATGGTGATCTGTGCAACATTCAAAGGGCAAACAGTTTCCATTATGTGCCCCGCAAGCAATCCCTGTTAAAACAAAGCGACTCCAATACTACATGCTTTCACGACAGTTAGGCTTTCTGCAGGTAAAGTGCATTTAGCACCTTTAATATTTCCTGTCCATCCCAAGCTAATGGACCGCAGTTCCCGTTTTAACCATTAATAGCAGCTGTGCTGAAATTCCCATAAGGAAGATTGGCATGAGAGGCATCAGGAAAATTTTACTCGTTTCATGTGCCTTTTTTTTTGTAAAATAAGGTGGAAACCTAAAGCCTAAATTGTTTTGTTTAAGATTTTCAACGTTAATTTTCTATCAAAATACCCTGGAATCCATCGTATTCCCTCAGAGACTTAGTCATTTGAACCAACATATCAAAATTATCACCTGCCTTTCCTGAGTGCATACCGAATTCAAATAGCTAATTTCAATCTTCGGAAATGTGTGTTTCCCCTTCTTTAGATGTGAATTCACCTTTCTGTGATTGCCAAACACGTCTAACAAGACAGAAGTAACCGTCTCTAAATAAGATTGCTGATGCAAAATTAGGTGTGAGCTTTAATGGTTAATGACTAAACAAATATATTTGAAAGAACCCGATTCCTACCTTAAAATTTTGATTTGCTCGTTGGAAGTATCGATAATACATTCCACAGATCTCTCAGTGCAACCCCAGAGCAAAGGAGGAACTTCTGGAATGCCCGAAACTTTTGATATTGATGGAACTGGAATTTTGTTGGATTTCCTTGTAGTTGCTCACTGTCTATGTTCAGAAAGACAAATTTCATAGAAAACAAGCATATCCTCGAGGCCAACAACTCAGGTCAACAACACATTTGTTTAGTTTGAATAGTTTCTGTTCTGCGTTGCTTAACTTTTAAGGCGTTTTGAAAAGAGAAATGAAAATCTCTATTGTTTTTAACCGTCAAAAATGACTTTTTAATGTCAATTCATCTACAAATCCAGAAATATTTTGCGAGTAAGGGACAGGCAAAAGGTACCTCAGAAATCCTTATTCCCACGTGGGAAATTCCACTCCGACATTAGTATATATTATAGACGGTTTATGTACGTTTTCTCTCTACCTCAATGCAAGCCAAAGGCAGAAGCGATGCAAGTTTGCAAACAAGAGAGACGAAATTGTCTGCACAGCTTGAAAATATTTTTTTTTAATTTAATCATTAATCTGATGATATTAACAATTATCTGCCCTTCTGATGAGAAAGATCAGATTTTGTTAAACGGAAGCAGTCATTCCCTGATTAAATGGACTGAAGATTCAATGAAATTGAAGTAAAAGAGGATTCTATTTGCAGTTTCGTTTGCTCATCGTTTTCATGAGTTGCTGAAGAGAGGAAAAGAAAATCAGTACAGGACTCCACTAGTAATGATTATGTAAACTAATCCAGTTTATTTCACATGAAACCAACCTTGAATGTGTGGAGGTCAATGAATACGAACCTAAAAAAGAAAAAAATAATTAAATTTCATCCTTCTTGCTAATTGCTTGACCCTCACTACTAAGTGAACCTGAATAATACTGGAGGGTATAACTTTAAATTTGTAGAGATCATCTGCTCTTACAGAAGCCTTGGATAATTTTGCTTGCTCTTTAAAGGGAAGTTGTCCATATCATTTAAACAAATCTTTCAGGCTAACAATGAAGAGCAGCGGGTTCGGCAGGAATATGAAGTTGAATTTAAAACCAAATCGTCCATGACCTTATTGAATGGTGGGAAAGCTCGAGGGACCAAGTGTTATACTCCTCCTCTAATTCGTATGAACCTATGTGCCTAATCCAGCAACTTCCCTGATTTTGAGCAGTTTGACCTGACTGAATTCATACGTAGTTTGCTTAATTTGTTTGGTCTCCGCTACGTCACCTCATAAGTAGATACCTAAGGCCAACCTCGCTTATATGCAGCCAAAAGGTTATGTTAGCTTAATATGCTATACGGGATTTTCCTGTTGTGCTCTGGTAAATGTGCAGTAGCTCATCATTATCAACCTCAGTTTTCCTGCAATCGACAGCTCCACAAGGCAAATCTCAATCAGAGAAACTTCAGTCTCAAACTCAGCATCTAGTTCATCATTTGCATCATTATTATGTAAATATTATATAATTTGAACGACGCCTATTGACTGACTGCTCTCACTGACATGTACATATTCATCATGTTCACACATCAAAGACTTTGACTGTTTTTTCTGCCTCGGGAACAAACTGCAAAGTTCACGTCACTGAGTTTCATTTTCAATGCACTGGGATCCAGTAATGGATGACCAGGCAACGTCTTCGAGATTGCAAAATTTATTGCTTTCAAAATCTATATGCCTTAGCTTTTCTCTAGGGACATGCTCATCAGTTGCTGAGAAGCCTTGAAATGTTATGTCCCTCACAACACGCCTACACCCACCCGCCAACCCCCTCATCGTCCCTTCACCTAGCATCACCCCAACTCTCCCAACATCACCACCACAACTCTTCAAAGTGGTTTGAAAGTGTTTTTTTTTCTCTCGGTAATTTTACACATGAGGGAAGAGGTTGTTTCCTCATTCCGTGCCACATATCTATACATAATCAATTAATGGGGACCATAACTTATAGCCACAGGTCAATTCAAATTGACTGTCACCAGTAGATTAATTTGTCCTGCCCTTAGTCGCAAAAAAGCAATGATGGTATCCCGTCATGTAGGTGGTCGGGGCACTCAGACCAATCGATCATAATATTATTATTTTGTCTTCTGTGAGACCTCTCGAAAACACCTTAGCACTGCGAGTAATATTTGCATGAGCTGGTATCTTCCACTTCTAATTCAAATATGACCCCCTGAAACACACTTGACATCGAATATGACCTTAGATCAGGCTGAAACTTGTTTTTTAAACGAAAAGCAGTGAAACTTAAAATTCGGTTAACTCCTTAATCACATCTCACTCTGTGATTTTTTGATACCAATTATATTTCCTTTGCTTGCCAATCGAGCAAACCCATGAACCAAGTAAGGGTGGTGGGTGTCTGCCCAAGTTAGTGGTACTCTAAACTCTTTTAAAAAGTAACTGGATCGGCACCTTAAGTGCTTTAAGCTGCAGGGCTATGGGCCGAGTGCAGGAAGGTGGGATCAGAAAGGGCACCTGGGTGTCCTTGGGCTGGCATGGACATTATGGGGCGAATAGCCACCTAATGTGGTATAACTTTTCAATGGTTCATGTTCGTGAGGAGAAACCTTTGTCACAGTTTCATCATCGTTCACGATATCCGTTCATACAATGTAGGTATTAGTGGAGCCGGCTAGGATTTCTTGACAATACTTGGTTCCTCTTGAGGAGGTGGTGATGTGCTGCCTTCCTGAACGGCTGAAGTCCATGTGGGGTGCATTTGGGAAGGGAATTGCAGGAGTTTGAACAGTAACAGTGAAGGAACAGCGATATAATTCCAAGTCAGGATGGTTTGTGACTTGATGTGTTAAATCCACGTGGTAGTTCTCCCATCAGTCTGCTGCCATTGTCCTTCTGGAGATTAGATATTGTGGCTTTGCAATGTGCGGTCTAAGGAGTTTGGTGAATTCCTAAAATGCATCTTTTAGATGGCACACACCGCTGCTACAGTGCATCTATCATACCGGAAGTGAATGCTTGTGCAAGTGCTCCAATCAAGCGAGCTGCTTTGCCCTGGACTGTGTCAAGGTTCCTGGGTCTTATGGGTGATATACTCATCCAAGCAAATGGGTAAAGTTCCATCAAACTCCTGATCTGTTCCTTGTAGATTTTGACGGGCTTTGGGCAGTAAATTGGTGAATAACTCTTCGCAAGCTTCCTGGCCTCTGTTCTGTTCTTGTAGCTACGGTATATATGCGGGCATTACTGTTCAGTTTGTGGTCATCGGTGAGTTCACAATAATGCATTCAGTGATGGTTGTGTGCTCAAGGGATGATGGTTAAATTCATTCTTGTTCGAGATGGTCATTGCCTGGCACTGTTGTGGCGTGAATTTTACTTGCCACTTGACAGCCGAAGCCTTGATATTGTCCAGCTCTTTCTGAAGTTAGAAATGGGCTGCTTCAGTGTCTGATGAGTCGGGAATGGTGCTCAGTACTGCGCACTCATAAGCAAACGTATTCTGTAAGGAAGACCATTTCTTTAGCATCTGTAGATGACTGTGCCTAGGACACTGCTCTAGAGAACTCCTGCAACAATGTCCTTTCTCTGTGATGACTGACCTCCAAAGAGCACAAATATTTTCCCTTGTGCTTGGAATTACATCCAACAGCCAGGAGATTTGCCCCTGATTCCCATTCACTACAGTTTTGCTAAGTTAAATTGATGGCAGACTTGATCAAATGCGGCATTGATACCAAGGGCAGTCACTCTCATCTCACCTCGGGAGCTCAGCTCTTCTAGTCGTGTTTGAACCACAGCTGTAATGAGGTCAAGAGCTGAGTGGCTCTGTCGGAGTCAAATCTGGGGGTCAGTGAAGAGTTTATTACAAAGCAAGTGCCTGTTGGTAGCATTATTGCGGAAACCTTCCATTGCTTTTCTCATGATCTAACGTAGACTGATGGGGCGATAATTGGCTGGGTTGTATTTGTCCTGCATTTTGTGTGCAAGACATACTGGGGCAATTTTCCACAAAGTCGGGTAGTTGCCCGTTTTGTAGCTGTGCTGGAGCAGTTGCCAATGGGTACGGCAAGTTCTGGAATACAAGTCTTCAGTACTATTGCCGAAACACTTCAGGGCCCATAACCTTTGCAATATCCGGTGTGATCACCCGTTTCTTGATATCACGTGGAGTGAATTGAATTTACTGAAGACAGGATTCTGTGATGCTGGGGACGTATGGAGGAAGATTAAATAGAAAAAAATACATATTCACAATATGGCCAGCCCTGGAAAGTCAGGTAATATACAGATTTCATTTTTTTGTATCGTCACACACACTGATCTGTTAACAGAGACGTTATTTTCCTCATCCCCCATTATTTGGGCCAGCCTCCATTTCCTTCTTTAACTTCAACATCATTAGTTTCTTCACATGCACCGTTACTTTCATCAGTTTCCTTGCTGGAATCTGGGTCAGGAGAGCCCAGTACTCACAGTTCGCACAGGCCGGGACAGTGTCTGGGCAATGGGTGCTCTACAAGAACAAAGTGCTCAAGCTGATTCATCAGCGCAGAACACTAGCGCTGTTCATAACCATTGTCCTGATCATGGAGAAAATACCCAGTGGCCTCCAATAAGGAATCTTCCACGGCCCGAAATTGTGCCCGGCTGCAAGTGCCGCTCAAAGCATGCTTCGGGCACGAGTCAGATTCACTGAAGCCGGAGAATGGGCATCGAGAAAAAAATTACGAAGGAATTGGAGCATAAAGAAGACTTCCAAAATATTTAGATGCCCAGTTAACACCTAGAACATAAAATGCAACGAAAATAAACTGAACAATATAATTTTAAACTGAAATAAAATCAAATTACTGTGGATGCTTGCAATCTGAAATGAAAAATGTAATGATTGAAAAAGGCAACAAGTCTGGGAGCAACTGCGCAGAAAAGAACATACGGTTTCGATTCCAACGTGACTATTTATGGTGAAGATTGGACTAGTAACATTAAGTCGGTTTATCTCTACCCAGGTGCTGCTGTACTTGCCGAAGTTTCAAACATCTTTATTCTTTTTTTATTTCAATTTGAATATTAAACTGAAGTCACCTCAGAGATAACCCGTGATCTGAATACAGGATTTTTGAGAGTGATAGGGCATTTAAGTTGTCTGTTTTCTTTTTAACATATGATATCAAAATTAAGGCTTTTCGCTCTACTTCGTAGCAGTCCTATATGAGCTGGAATTTCCAGGGTTATGGTCTCACTTCGGGAATGAATGGGCACACAAGCTACATTAACGAGCCGGTTCAGCATTTTGTGATAAACATGCAAAATGATTGGAATATTTTAACCTATTCTCCAAGGGGACGAATTTGTGTGAAGATAAGTTAAAGAAGTCCGTGTGCACGACTCTTTTGTTACATGACAGCGATATTAGGTTAAGATCATATTTGTAACTGTTTCCATTGTTGATTTGTGTTCTGCTAGCATCATCCTACTGAAAATATCTGGAGGGCTTAGGGAGTGATTCTGAGGGAGCACTAAGTCTAGGGTGACCTGGACATTTCTGTCAGAGATATTTGATGAGAAAATCTTTAAACTAAAAAAGGTGAGAATACTTATTGCCAACAGCATTTTGGGGTCACAGCCTAACGCAAGCAGATATAATTCACATACACATCAGCATGGATCGAATTGAATAGTGGAACAGGCCTCGGGAACCCAATGTCTTCCTCCAATTCCTGTATTCTTTTCTTCTAAAACTGAGGTTTTTTTGTTCTCATTCGATCATAAATTAGGATGGAGGAGTGCAAACACAATTAATATAATGAGTGGATGTAACAGAAGGTTTGAAATAAATTCATTCAACAGGGTACTATCACCTGGACTGCTAAGTTAAAAAATTATAATTACATTCCGAGTAATATGTGGCATATTGATTTAACCAGAGTGGAAAAAAAGTAAACTTTTGGAATTATGTGAAAATTAATGAGTCATCATAATTTGCAATTTCTGGGATTAACACAATTAGCTTAATTTTGCTTAATTATGTTTGGTAATAATAATTATTGTATCCTTATAGCAAAAGCTTTGGCTGAAAAGGATGATGGTAAGTAAATCACAAATGAATACCTACAGATAGTTCAGTGCAAAAGTGACCTTGTAACTTGATTTTCCCGATGCATTGAGCATGTGGATATTATGTGTTTCTTTTTTGCCCCGTAAAGTTTTTAAAATTATTACAACTTTCTGAAATACCTGTTATAGACAATTTAGGCATAACGCTCTAACTCTTGCATGCATTTTGTTTGATTCCTCTGAATTCTATTCTGTGTAAATATGACAAAAAATTACATCGATGATGGGAACCATAAATGTAAAGATTCCCGTGTTGTAAACCCATTATTTGTATTCATTCCCAGGATATGGGCGTTGCAATTGAGGCTAGAATTTGGTTTCCATCACTAAATATCATTGTGAACTTTGCGATGAGCTGCTTTATTAATCTACCGTGGCCAGTTTGTGCAACAACACCCAAAGGTTTCTGAGGAAAGCACTTCCTGGGTTTTGGCGCAGTGAAAGTCAAGGGACGGTGCTGTAGTTACAGGTGAGTATGGATGGTAGCTAGAAGGGGAATTTTCTGCTGGTCGTTCTCCCGTGTGCTTTTACTTATAGGTGGCAGTAGTCCCAGTTTTGGAAATTACTTTCGAAGAAGCCTTGATGAGTTGTTGCAATGCAAATTTTTGAAGGTGCACACTGCTGCAATTATGCTTCGGTGGCAGAGAAACTGACTGTTCTAAGTGCTGGATTTCGTGCAAATTAAGAGGGTTGTTTTGCCCTTGATAATGTCGAGATTCTTGGGTTTTGTTGGAGACACACAGATCTGCATAAGTTCAGATCATTCTACCACACGCATGCTTCCTACCTTATAGATAGTGGTCAGGTTTTGGGGAGTCAGGGGGTGAGTTTCTTCCCGCATAATTCCCAAACTCTGATCTGCTTTCTTAGGCACAGCATACCGAAAGTTGTGAGAGTTTCGTTACTGGTCAGCAATAGACTCCAAGGTTTTGATTGTGGTTGTTTCAGAGATACTAATGCGATGAGCAGATATGGGCAAATGGTTAGATTTTCTCTTCTTGGAGACAGTCATTTCCTGGCAGTTGCTTAGCGCACATGTTATTTGCCAATTATCAGACCAAGCCTGAATGTTGTCCAGGCCCTGCTGTGCATGACACAGATCACTTCACTGTCTGATGAATGGCATATTTTAACGACCATTCTGCAGACACTTCCAATTTTATCATATAATGAAGGGCAGGACACTAGTGACGCCACTGCAGGTGGTTGGACCAAGGACACTACCCTTGTAGTGATGTCGCTGAAGGGAGTGACTAATCTCGATCAAGCACAACCTCCTTGCCTCGTGCTGGCAACATTTCAAGCTTGAGGAACGATTCCTCCTGATACCATTCGATTCAAATTACCGTGGACCGCCTTTTACTCTGCTAGGTCAAATATTCCCTTGATGACGAAGGCAGTCGCATCCCACTGAAATCTTGGATTCACTATTTGTCCATGTTGGGGCCAAGGCTGCATGAGTTCAAGATATGTTTGGCCCTCGCGGAACTCAACCTGAGTACCAGGAATTAAGTCATTGCTGCAGAAGTGCCACTGTCAACCGCATCGTACATCAATTTGCTGCTGATCGAGAGCTGACTCATGGGGCTGTAAGCCATCCAGTTGGATGTATGCTGTTTTGTTGACTGGACATTATCTGGCCAATTTTCCAGAATTAGGGGTAGATCCCAGCCGTGTACTGAAACGGGAAGAGGTCGGCTAGTAGCACGTCTTGTTCTGCAGGACAGAGCTGCAGCTCTACTATCGGTATTTGGTCAGGACCCATGACCATTGCATTGTCCAGTGGCTTTAGCGCTTCTTGATATCACCTAGAGTGAATTATATTGGTCCAAGACTGGCAGCTGTGATACTGGAGACTTCAGGAGAAGGCTGAGGTGGATAATTCATTCGGTACTTTTCTTTAAAGAGGGTTTTAAATGTTTCAGCCATCTCTGTTGTTCCACTGTACTTGGTTTTCCCACCACTGAGAATGAGGGAAATTCTTGGACAACGTCCTCCTGCTATTTGTTGATTGCTTACTACCATTCACGATTGACAGTGGAGGGTGGCAGAGCTTAGATATGATCCTTTGTTTGTAGCATTTCTTAGCTAAATAGGTCGCATATTACTCACGCTGTTTTCACATGTTTGATGCTTCATTCTTTATTTTGGATTACAGTGTGCTGCCCCTGCCATGCTCTCCTGCAATCTTCATTATGCCAGTATTGATCACAATGTTCAGTGGTAATGGTAGAGCGAGGGATCTGTCGTGAGTGCACAGATTGTGACCAAATCAACATCTTCTGATTCTGAAGGCCTACAGCGTCTCTTGGAAGCCCAAGTTTGAGCTGCTATGCTTGTTGAAAATCTATTCCATTTCACATGGCAGTAGTGACATTAAACTTAATGGAGTGTATCTGCAACGTGAAGACAGAAATCATATCCAAGAAATGAATGCTGTCTTCTGCAATCCTACCAATGATTTCATGGGCAGATGCATCTGAGACACATCGGAAGGCAGGAAAAAGTTCACCTACGTCTGTTTTATGTCCCTAAGTCACCCATCATGTGTGGAAGGCAAAATTCTAAGCCCCTTTATTTTTTTAAATTGTCACTGGCACAATGCCTCAAGTATTGACACAGATGTCTGCGGATTTCAGGTGCATTCCAAAGAGATGACTGCAAATATTAAGGCACACCCTCCAATGACATTATCAGGGGGCATCGGACAATCTCAGCTGAAGCATATTTTATTTTCTCTCACGTGGTGGAAAGATGCCAGTGCCATAATTTGAGGAGTGCTGGCGATTGTGCACTAGTCTCCTGGCCAATGTGTACATTTCCGCCAGTGTCAGTAGAACAGGTAAAGTCGAGGCATGTCTTCTTGTCTGATGGCTAACTTGGAGACATAAAGGACACAAGGCTGACGTTATAACAGCATTATAATTAATTATTCTTTATTTTTTAATTATTGGATGTGTGAAAATGACTGAGAGTGGTCCTGCCTTTGCACTGTAATTACAGTACACCGAGTACCCATTATAAGATAAGGTGCTTCTGAAAATCCTTCCACCATCAGAGACATGTTGTAATTTTAGTTATTTTGAGTTAACGTTATTAAAAATCTCGAGTGCTTATTTTGTAGCCAGGGCAATTTTAAGGCTGCCATCCATCGCAGTCCGTTATTAACATGTACATAGGACAGCAATTTCCAGAGGCCACAGGTAAAATAATAAAAGTGTAAATAAGAACCGACTCTTGGAGATGCCCTGAAGCCCGAGAAGCTGCGGGATCATGTTATCTCATCAAAGGAACTACGGTTGGAACATTTGGAATGAAGATAATAAGATGTAATTCTCTGTTACACGTTCTAAGATTGTTAAAAATATTAGATCTGATTGATTCCAGCGTTAGAATCTGTTACCTTTGTGATAATGCTTGATTACTGCACGCATAAAGAAGCACCCATTCTATAACTGGGTTTTACATAGCGCTACAATTTTTTCATCTATTTTTTTCATCTCAATCATCCCTTCATTAACATTTGCCTTTTGAGTTCACACATGGAATGGATTCGAAATTAAGCACATGAATTGCCAGTCCCTGATTTGGAATCATTGCGACACATGAATAATGCAAACTAGGTTTCCCAAACCGCAACCACCCCCCCAGCCCCACCCCCACCAACTCCCACTCTCCACTCCGTCCCTCTGTTTTCGTACCTTGCAGGACATTCTGCCCTCTACGATTCTGGTCCTGAAAGGGATAGAAATGCATTGCAGTGAAGACCAGCACTGTACATTTACTGAAACTGGTAAGGGAATATCAGCGTTTTGAAAGGCAGTATCAAAAAAACCTAAATGCTGAAAGACAAATAAAGGGAAACTAACGTAGAAGATGTTGCTTAAAAGAGGACACAGTTTCATGCCAACATAATTCATATTAGTTAAACTATGGTGATATTACTAAAATTGACCACGAATCTGGATCAGTGAATAAGTGTTCGACTTAACCCTTTTGCCAGACAGTGTTTTAAGAAACAACAACTGACGTAGAATGTTGGTTTGTTTTTGTTTTGTCCTGCCACGTTACATTGTGTCGACTATGGAAACTATAAGGCCGAGTTGCTGTCTGCCTGTGTTTCTAATGCACGCTTGACTCCTCCATCCTGAATTCATCCAACATTATCTGCAGAACGTTTTCTTACTTTCTCACGTCAGTGTTTATGTACCTTATGCACCAAAACTACACCTTTGTTAACCTGTATCCTTTTAAACTCTGTCTGAATTATTCCGTTTTTTTCAATATTTCCTTCTCATTCATGCAATATTATCATATGTCTATGAAGCACAATATAGTTCTTTCCCGATGAGTGGAACACCCACAATTGCACTTTATAAACGTAATCGTATGGCCTTTGAGCAGATAACCTCATTTTTCTCATTATTATTATTAGTATTACCATTATTATTACAAGTTATTATTCGCAATAATGACACCCAGAATCTTCAAACTTTCCAGACCGATTAGATATGTCACCTCTAATGCAGCCCTATTAAAAGTATGCAATCTAATTTAACATTTCGCTTTTTTCCTAGTCCTTTAAAAAGTTTATCTCTAATAAGGAGACTGTGCAACCTCAAAATGGCAAGCAAGACGTCAGCGTGTTAACTGTGCCATTCAACTGTTTATTTGTCACTAAGCAATGTAAATCAATCTCGAATTGCCGAATTCATTACGTTCTCTGTACCAGCTGCCCCCATGGTTCCAAGATGCTTTCTGATCAGCTCTTTATTGTTTACAGAACTAGCTAAATTGGTCGAAAATGTGGAAGACTTAGGTGAGACAATGTCGACAAACATTTGACATATGATTTCCAATTACCAGAGTTGATGTTAATACTGACAAAAAGCCAGCGCGCTGAACTAGTATGCAAGGAGATGAAAACATAGCAGCATAGGAACAGGAGTAGTTTGGGAGTCTCCTCGAGCCGCTGCGCCATTCAAGTGGATCATGGTTGATCTTCCATCTCAGCACAATCTTCCCGCACTGCCCCAACATCCCTTCATTGTTGCCTTCATTTCTGGAAACGGATCTACATCAACTTTCAACATACTCAACGAGAATTCAAAAGATTCAGCACCCTTTGACTGAAGAAGTCCCTCCGTAACATGGTCCAAAATGGCCTACCTCTTATTCGGAGACTGTATCTCCTTTTCTAGCCTACCCCCCACTTTTCGACTAAAGGAAAACCGGGGAAATATCCTTCCTGCAGCTTGTCTGTGGAGCCCTGTGAAAATTTTAAATGGTCCAATGCGGTCACGTATCATTTTCAAAACTCAAGAGTAGGCAAGCCCAGTCTCCTGATAATACTACTTGCCAGCAACTAGTCAGCTGCCTTCCGAATTGCTTGTTGTAACTGCATATTACCTTTCAGTGATTTATTAAGATGAAACCAAGCTCCCTTTGGGGATTAACATTTCTTAATCTCTCCCCATTTCTGTTCTACCTACCAACGTGGATACATCAAATGTCTCCATGTTATGTTCCATCTGCCATGCACCTGCCCACTCACGTGGCCGACTTCAATCGCCTTAAAGCCTTTTTGTATCACCCTCACAACTCATATCCCCACCAGGTTTTGTGTCATCAGCAAACTTGGAAACATTACACTTGGCCGTCAGGTCCATTTAATTGCCATATACTTTGGTAACCTTCAGCACACCTTTAGTTGGAGACTGCCGACCTGAGATATATCCATTCTCTTTGCTTTATGACCGCTAACCAATCCTGAATCGAAGGCAGCTTATTATCCCCAATCTCGCATCCTCCAGTTTTACTTAATAACCTCTTGAGTGGTTCATTACCTCCTTAGCAAAAATACAAATGCAACTCCTTCATTGGTTATCCTTTATCTATCCAGGTAGTAACATTGTTAATAACTCCAACACGGTTGCCGCATCTGATTTATAAATTCCTGTTGAGTCTGCACAAATCTAGCTTTATTTTCTAAGTTCCCAAAATCTGAGCTGTGAAAGGCATTCATCGTCTAATCTATTTTTTTAAGTTATGTGAGTCGATGAGGGCTACCTTCGGATATTCTAACTTGTGTGCAACATATATTTTGTAGATTTATGCCATACCTCAAACACTCTTTTTTGCATGTTTTCTTTTGTCAGAACGACAACTCAGGAAGTGTGTGAGAGGTAAACGCGCATGACAGTATTAGTGTAGACAGGGGAGTGTTTATAGCTCCAAGAGACAAAAAATCTCTTTGTAAGCCGTTAAGAGTTTGCCTCACAGAAATAGCAAGCATCATCCCCGTGCTCCCCTCCCGAGCTTGACTTATTTGATGTCAACAACACACAGTTACAATTATTGTCTTTATTCCTTTTATTTAGATTCCCCCATGTTCCGTGGGCCCGTAAAACACAGTAGGATCATTCTTAATATCAAGCATTAGGTGGGGGGCCAGGGAGGTTGAATTATGAGGCTATTTTAACAGGGAAAGTCCTCCCATTTAGCCAACGTGGGACCAGGCTCTGCTGGAAAGAAACTTATCTGCAAAAGTGTTTCCTCCTGGTGGAGAAAAGCCTAGGAAGGGCAATTAAACCTTCTGGATTACAGAAAGGGTGCACACCCATTGGGCCGCTAAAGCTCAACCGGTTCTAATTTCTCGTTCTCTTTCGGAATTGGACTATTTAATTAGCAAATATTTCTCTTTGCAAATACCACTGCGATCCTACCGTCTTATTTCATCATTGGGCTCCTGTCAGCATATCAACAAAATCATACACCTCTATCTTATTATCTCCTCCTCTAAGACACACCTTAAAACATAACCTATTTCACAAAAGTGCTTATTTTCTTATATCTGTCCTCATGTACCCTTGTCTGTCTCCTTATAAAGTTTAAAAAAAGCACCCCATCCTTGTTCGATTTTCCTAATGCCATCACTTCTTTTGCTAGAGAGTGGAGGCCCAGATAGAAGTAATGGTGAGTAGAATAGACAACGCTGTGCATTAAGAAAAGTGGCCTAGCCAGATATGAAAATGATGAAAATACCTTATTGAGCATGTAAAGTTTTCATTGAAGCCTAAGAACAAACCTAAAGTGCGCCCTTTGCTTTCCCATGCATCAGATGCGTCGAGATTCCTCAACCACTTAAATTATTTGATTTGAATTAATTGGTAAATGAAGCAATACTTATATGAGAACATTATCTTTCTGTCAGCGAGTGTTTAAGGTCCAGATGAACTGCTTGAGAGAATGTGTAGAGGCACTTTCAGTCCAGGCGTTCAAAGGGAATGAAACTGTTTATCTGAAATTGAATAATGTGCAGGGTCATGGGGAGGAAGATAGGAATGGGGAGAAAGCCGGGGAATGTCTCTAGTTGAATTCCTCATTTAGAGACCGGGTGCAGATATGATGGGCTGAATACACTATTTCGGCCATGCAGTCATTTTGATTCCCTATGATAATTATTTTGCTTTCAAAACCTCTGCTCCTAGAAATGAGCCTCGGAAACTGGTTTGGTTTGGACTGCCATGATTAAACGTTTTGTCATTTGTGTATTGGCACACCGAGCTCCAGTTTGCCCTTCACATTTTTAGGCATACATTTTGTCAATAGCGTGTTGCGTCATTATCCTCCATAACAAATTTTTCGAGCTACCATCATTACCATCTGCTGTGGGTCAGCTGATATTCTGAAACCCCTTAACTGAAGAAAGTTTCTGCCAGAACGACATGTATTGTCATATCAAAAACAGAATTACCTGGAAAAACTCAGCAGGTCTGGCAGCATCTGCGGAGAAGAAAAGAGTTGACGTTTCGAGTGGCATGGCAGAGTTGTTAACACATTTTAAACCTACAGGACGTTAAGAACAGTGCCAATGAAAAGAGGATATTGCCTAAGGAATAGTATGGGTCAGTGCTGGGGCCACAATTTTTCACTTTATACATTAATGTTCTAGATGAAGGAATTGAGGGCATCCTGGCTACGTTTGCAGATGATACAAACATAGGTGGAGGGACAGGTAATATTGAGGAGGCGGCAAGGCTGCAGAAGGATTTGGACAGGTTAGGAGAATGGGCAAAGATTTGGCAGATGGAATACAACGTGGGGAAGTGTGAGGTCATGCACTTTGGTAGGAAGTATAGAGACATAGACTACTTTGTAAATGGGGGCAGAATTCAGAAATATGTTGTGCAAAGGGACTTGGGAGACGCAATCCAGGATTCTCTTAAGGTTAACCTGCAGGCTGAGTCGGTAGTTAGGAAGGCAAATACAATTTTGACATTTATTTCGAGAGGACAAGAATATAAAAGTAGGGCTGTGCTTCTGGAGCTTTACAAGGCTCTGGTCAGACCACATTTAGAATACTGTGAGCAATTTTGGGCTCCGTATCTCAGGAAGCTTGTGCAGGCCCTGCGGAGGGTCCAGAGGAGGTTCACGAGAACGATCCCAGGAATGAAAGGCTTAACATATCAGGCATGTTTGAAGACTTTGGGTCTATACTCGCAAGAATTTAGAAGGATGAGCGGGTAACTGATTGAAACTTACAGAATACTCAAAGGCCTGGATAGACTGGATGTGGGGAAGATATTTCCATTAGTATGAGAGACTAGGACCCGAGGGCACAGCCACAGCATAAAGGTAAGACCTTTTAGAACACAGATGGAGAAAATTCTTAAGCCAGAGGGTGGTGGATCTATGGAATTCATTGCAACAGAAGACTGTCGAGGCCAGGTCATTGATTGTAATTGTGATCGAGGTAGATAGGTTCTTGATGGGTAAGGGGATCAAATGTTATGTAGAGAAGGCGGGAGATTGCGGTTGAGAAACTTATCAGCCATGATTGAATGCTGGAGCAGGCTCGATGGGCCGAATGGCCTAATTTATGCTCCTATGTCTTATGGTCTTATGAATAGTTTACATAGAATACTTGTAAACGTTTGTTTTTTTTTAAATTATGATTGCCCAGAGGTTCATTTTTAATATGGTTTGTTAGGATTGCTACTGCTATTTTTGATGTGTATCAATTGCCTGATCTTGAATATGAATTTTTCTAGAGTTTTAAATTACATTATCTAAATGCCAGAGATACCAGTTTCTTTGGCAGCAGAAGCAGATAATGTAATATTTTACACAGAAGTGATATCAGATAATATTCCCTGCATGGCAAGATCTTACATTCCGGAATGCTCTGTCCATAATTAAAACTGTTAAGTTTGGAGACCTTGCGACTCTCTGATTTGATGCAGATAATGAGGAAAATTATATCAATTACTAGTAAAATGGGCCCAATAGTGTAACGTGATACTTAACATAGAGACGTCAAAAGGGGTTTTTTTTTTAGGAATGACAATAGCAAAACAAGTGTTAAGGAGCAACTAGGAACGATTCTGCATGAGCCACATTAAGTTGAATTGGGAAAAGGTGACATATTACCGTAAGGTAAAAAGTGTCCCCAATCATTGGCTCTATTAATGTTGGAACGTTTCTTAAAATAAATAAAAATTGAACGCTAGCATATAAGTCACAGGGGTTTGCATGTGCATATTTGTCCTCTGGAAAGATGCTTTGCACAATATGAAATGGCCTCCGAATGAATACAGCATAGATTTATTGTGTTCCAGGACAACACAAATGGGGGTCATCAGGGATGGTGTTCTGGGGGTGGTGGTGGTGGCAGAGGTTCACCAAAGATGAAGTGGGGAACCACCCCATCGCCACCCAACAACCCCCATCGCCACCCCAACCCAGAAATTCGCAGGCAGGAATTGCTATTCAATGGCCAGGCAAGAGAAATCTTCACATGGCAATTACCCTGCGATGGGGAGCATCTGAAATTGAGAATTAAATGGTACACTTCGGATCATTCAGATTGTATTACATCAAGTGTTTCCCAGAGAACTTTGAATAATTAAAACCATGTCCACCTTCTTGGGAACATCCTGCTGACAGGAATAGAAATCAACCTCACTCTTGTTCATACTCCACTTCCATTTCCATTTTACTTGCTCAGATAAATCATTGTTTTAGGCGATGGGTACACTTAATATTTTAGATTGTTATATTTGACGGAATATCGAAAACAAAAAAAATGATCCTCCACAATACGGAGTGAGTGCTACACCATCGGAGGTACATTAATTTCAGCGAGAGATATAGAAAGGTAGAGAGATAAATCAGACAGGAATGGATGTTTCATATAGATGAATGTAGAGGGTAGTAATCGAAACTGGTAAATGAAAATGAACACAGATACTGTTGTGTTATTGAGAATGCCTTTAAGTCTAAAATGTAATTTTGCATTTTATTTGTTTTTTGTGAACGAAGCTGTGACATGTCAAACAATGCTTTCACAAGATCAATTAGCTGAACTGTCACTAATTTCAAATGTTCGAGCAAGCAGTCCGTTGATTGATATCAGAAAGCTGGTTGTGCCAATGGTCTTGACAACGAGAAAGTAAACAGTGACACATGTTATCACACTTTCCGCGTTTGTTGAACACTGTCGGGTTGATGGGAATCATTGTTGTTTTCTATCCAGAGATAGCGAAGCTGAAGGAAGATCTGAATGATACAGGTGCAAATACGAATTGACATCACTGCTTACGCGCTGATAGACTTCTGATGGAAGGCTGCAAATTTACAACCGCTAAGCCTTTGAAAGCATTTAAGTAAATGCCTACATTAATTTCAGTTACATTGTAATTCCTAGTAACAATTTCAAAACGATGGGTCTCAATTTAACTTAAACATTTCATCCAAGGTTTCTGTTCAGCGTTTTCAGCGCTGCAGTGTTTATATTGGAGTGAATAACATCATGATTCAGACAGTCTATAAAACCTCTGTAGTGTAAGTTATATTACATATATATACTTCTGCGGTATTTTTCGATTAGTTATTAATTGCTAATCATTTTTTTTATTGTAAATTGACAATGCTGGTAAAAATCTTACAATGTCTAAACAACAGATGTTGATTACCATTTAATATGAATCTTTAAATATTAACAAACTCAACAGCTGATGTAATCAGTAAGACAACTGCGTTAAATATTAATTATAAATGCCGTACAAATGAATATCATTAATTTGCTAATCCTCAAGTAATTCGAATTATCATTAATAACCTGCTGATCCGCTGATGCTACGATAAATAACACAATTTAACATTCTTTAGTATTAATAATCAACTTTATTACGTAGAATCCAAGCTGAGAAAGTGTGAGCAAGGTACATAGGGTACATTGTTGTGATTTCAATAACAGCATCCTTCTAGTAATCCTTTTCTGTAAGACGTTTTCTTTACATTATAAAAATTGTATATAGATTATCAGTTAATTGCGTTTTTATAATCTTAGAGCTGAAAGGTCGACCTGATGAAAATGGTGAGTAGATAAGATCGGAAGTGAATTATATGCTAAGTGGAAACTGGCACGCAAACTTTCAATTTACTGTAATGGATTTGATCATCTCCCAAAAGGTAACAGCTTAAGGGGCAGGCAATCCGACTGACCTCTGCTGTACCTTCGGAGTATGTTCTGTTCCAAAGATTATACGCATATATTTGATAATGGACACACGGATTCAGGAAGGATTAGAGAGTCATGAAGAGAGAGAAAGAGAGGGGGAGTCGTGGTGAGGTGTAGAGAGAGAGAAATTTGTGATTAATACAAATCAATGCTGAAATTATCCATAACAAGGAATGGCACATTGTGCGCAAATTCTTCAGCCATGAATGAAAAAATAAAACAATTGATTTAATGTATTCAAATTGCAATATTTTTTTCGCCTTTTGCTCTGTCTTGCAACCATTCAGATTGTTGGGCCCTCGGGAAGCATGTTATGTTTCCATCTATCAAAGACTGAATTGCCACAGAGAGTGCCAAATGCTTTTATTGTTATTTGTTTTCGTGGAACATAGCCAGAATTTATAGTCCATCTTTAGTTGCCCTTCAAAAAGTGGTGGTGAGCGGTCTTCTTGATCTGCGGCAGCTAATGTGCTGAAGGTCCAACTACCATCTTGTTAGGGAGGGGTACTAGGATTCTAACCCAGCAACAGTGAAGGAACGGCGCCATACTTCCACATAAGAATGCTGAGTGACATAGCGGGAAAATTGCAAGTGTGGTGTTACCATCCATCAACTCTCCTTGTCCTTCTAGATTATAGTAATGGTCGGTTTGGAAGGTGCTGTCTCAGGAGACTTGGCAAATTCCTGGAGCACTCTTTTAGATGGTAAACAATGCTGCTACAGTGTGTGGGTCATCGTTGGTGTGAGTGCTTGTGAATGTGGTGCCAAACAAGTCGGCTGCTTTCACCTGGATGGTGTCAAGCTTCTTGAGTGCTGTGGGAGCTGCACTCATCCAGAGTTATGGAGCATATTCCATCAGATTCCTTACTTGTGCCTTGTATATAGCGGGAAAGCAATGAGCAGTTAGAAGGTGCGTTACTAGCCAAAGGATTGCTACCCTGTTACCCGCTGTTGCAGCCAGAATATTTATATGGCCAACCCAGTTCTGTTTCAGGTCAATGGTAACAGCAAGGATGTTGATAATGCGGGATTCAGCGATAGTAAATTCATTGAATATCACGGGACGATAATTAGATTATCTCTTGTTGGGGAAGGTTATCCCCTTGCACTTGTGTGGGCCGAATGTTCACTGTTATTTGTCACCCAAAGCCTGGCCATTGTTGAGGTCTTGCTGCCAGTGGACATGGACTGCTCCAGCATTTGAATAGTCGCAAATGGTGCTGACCACTTTGCAATTATCAATGGACATCTCCACTGCTTACCTTATGATGGAAGGAAAGTTATTGATGAAGCAACTGACGGTTGTTGGGACGAGAACACTACCCTGAGGAACTATTTCACCGATGTCCTGTAGCTGAGTTGCCTGACCTCCAGCATCCACAGCAATCTCCCTTTGTGATATATGTGAGTCCAGCCAGGGGACAGTTTTCCCCCAATTCCCATTGATCCCAGTCTTGGTACTGGCCCTCGATGTCACACTCGGTCATTTGCAGACTTGATGTCCAGAACAGTCACTTTCACTTCACAACAGAAGTTCAGCACTATTGTCCATGCTTCAACAAAGGCTGTGATGAGGTGAGGAGCTTAGTGGCCCTGGCATAACACAAACTGTACGTCAGTGAGGCAGTTATTGCTAAGCAAGTGCCACTTGTTTGCACTATTGATGATCGCTTCCATTACTTAACCAACGATTGAGAATAGACTGATGGTGCTCTAATTGGCTCGGTTGGATTTGTTCTGGTTTTGGGTACATGACGTGCCAGGGCAATTTCCCACATGGGCAGGTAGATACCAGTGTTGCAGCTCCAATGGAATAGGTTGGCTAGGCGTATGGCAAGTTTTAGATTGCAAGTCGTGAGTACTATTGCCAGAAAACTGTGAGGACCAATAGTGTTTGCAGTATCCATGGTCTTCAGCCATGTCTTCATGGCACGTGATGACCATTCTAAGAAACGCACATCAATATAAAGCCACTTATCACACTGACAATGCTTTTAATCAGGTAATCGGCTTATTTATGCAACTTTGATCTCTATTACAGAGGTAGCACGGTTGAAAGAGGATCTTCAAGACACAGGTATGAATGCTTGCCGGTGATTCACACCCAGTTCTACACGATTATACCACAACAAAAAACCTTATGGTTCTTCTTCTTCTTCTTCTTCTTCTTCTTCTTCTTCTTCTTCTTCTTCTTCTTCTTCTTCTTCTTCTTCTTCTTCTTCTTCTTCATATTCTTCTTCTTCTTCTTCATATTCTTCTTCTCTTCCTTCTCCTTCTTCTTCTTCTCCTGCTTCTTCTTCCTTTTCTTCTTCTTTTTCCCTTTTCTCCCCCTTCTCCTCCTAATCGCCTCCCACTTATTCCTCTTCTTATCCTTCCTCTCCTCTTTCTTCTTCTTTGTCTTCTTCCCCTTCTTCTGTTTCGTCTTCTCTTCCTCCTTCTCCTTCCACCCCCTTCGTTTTCTTATTCTTCTTATGCTAATACTTTTCCTTCTCCTTGTTCTTCTTCTCACGTTCATTCAGATCGTCGCAATGCTTTGTGTTTTTCACTTCGCCATCTCCTTTTATCTACTGTGCCTTCCAATCTCAATGCGTTTACGTGTCCCAAAAATATATCTTTCTCTCTGGCATTATTCCTCCCTCATCTCACTTCTGTCCCTGGCAGACGCATCTTCATCAATCGTCCTACCTCATTCACCCTCTCTCTCATTAGTTGATGATATAAAACTTGATATGTTTTCTGGGTAGTTTCTTGAATTTCTCACAATCATCACTGACATGTTGATGTGCTGGTCCCTGATAATATTATTTAGTGTCATTTCGCACATTAAACCCGGGGTCTTCATGATATTCAAATCCCCTCTTTGTTTCTTCATTTTTTAAATGTTGCCCATCTTTATGCAAGTTATAACAAGTCTCAGAATTACCTGGAAAAACTCAGCAGGTCTGGCAGCATCGGCGGAGAAGAAAAGAGTTTTCTTCTCCGCCGATGCTGCCAGACCTGCTGAGTTTTTCCAGGTAATTCTGTTTTTGTTTTGGATTTCCAGCATCCGCAGTTTTCTTTGTTTTTATTTTTTTTCTTTGTTTTTATAACAAGTCTCGTTCCACATCCTTCTCGCTGATCAACCATTCAGTTCCGGCAATTATTTTCAAAAAACACTTCACTATTATGATTCATTATTTTTCATTTCCTTTCATCCATCTTCTGCCAGCAATGACCCCAGGAGCTCTACTCAGCACCCTGTCTCCAAATATTCACTTAAAATATTTACTCTGCCACATAAATCTAAGCTAACAAATCGATACACTTGCTATATGTTTTTTACTAGTGATGTCAGTGGCAGATGAGAAAATTTTATTTTTCTTTATTCAATGGTCGGATGTGGGTGTTACTGTCCAGGCCAGGTTGTATTGCCCATTCATAATTGCCCTTGATAATGTGCCGATGACCTGCCTTCTTGAAGCATTGTGGTGTAGTTGCACCGATAATGCTGTTAGAGAGGGTGTTCCAGGATTTGAACAAAAGGACAGTGAAGGAACTGCCCTTCTAAGCCAAAATGGTTGTAAGCTTGGAGAGGGTCTTCCAGATGAGGACATGACCAGGTTTCTGCTGGCCTGTTCCTTCTACATGGTAACGCGCATGCATTTGCAAGATGCTGCCTCAGGAGGCTTGGAGAGCTAATGCAATGCATCGTGCAGGTTGTATCGACATCTGATCCTGTAATTCGATAGTGGAGGAAGTGATTTTTGAGCAGGGGGTGTTAATCAAGGGGACTTTTTTATCCTGGGTGGTGTCAATCTGCTTGGACTTTGCTGGAAATGTGGTCATCCAGGCAAGTGGAGTGTTTGGTATCACACGCATGAAATGTGCCATTTAGATGTTCGACAAACTTTGGAGAGTCAAGAGTTGAGTTGTTCGCCGCAGGATTCTTAAATCTGATCTCTTCTTGTAGCCATATGGCTAGTCCAGCTCAGTATGTGGGCAATGGTAACCTCCCAGTAAGTTCATAGTTGCTGTTTAAGGCTGGTAATTCGAATGAATGAATGGCAGTGGTTAGGTTCTCTATTGTTGGAGATGATGACTGCCTGGCATTTGATCAGCGTGAATGTTACTTGCACTTACCAGTGCACGATTGGGAATTGTCCAACCCCTGTTGCATTTGTACAAGGATGAAACCATTTTCTAAGCAGTCAGGAAAGTTGCTGAATACTGTGCAAAAAGCAGCGAACATCCCAATACCTGAACCTATGATGGACGGCAGGTCATTGGTGAAGTAGCTGAAGCTGCTTGAGACTTGGAAATAAACTGAAGTAACTCAACTAGTGTTGTCTGGAACTGCAGGGTTGACTTCGAACAAACACAACCAACACGCGATGTATGGCTCCAACAAGTGGAGAGTTTCCCATTTTTCCCCTGGACTCCAGTTCTGCTTGGACCCCTTGATGCAACATTCGGTAAAAAAAAAAAGCTGCCTTGATCCCAAAGGCAGTCGCGCTCACATCATATCTGAAGTTTGGCTTCTGTTCGTTTTTTCTTGTTCACCAAGCCTGTAAGCAAGGCAGAATCTGTGTAGGTCTGGCGAAACCAGGACTGAGCGCCAGTCGTGAATTTATTGCAAAGCAAGCTCTTTTTGATGCATCTTTGTTGGCCTCTGATGTGTGTGATATGAAACTCTCCACTTGCCTGGATGACCACATTTCCAAGAAAATCCCAGCAGATTAACACCACCCAGGATAAAACAATCCGCTTGATTAACACCCCCTGCTCAAACATTCACTTCCTCCACTATTGAATCACAGCAGCTGATGTCGCTACAACCTACACGAAGCATTGCAGTAACTCACCAAGCCTCCTGAGGCAGCACCTCAGGGGAAGAAATTGGCAGGTTTGGAATTCTGCTGCTTTTTGCCTACAGAACAAACCTGAGCAATGTTGCACATTTCCGGGTGGATGCCAGTGTTACAGCTGTTCCGAAAAGCTTGGCTAGGAGCAGTGAAAGTTCTGAAGTGCAGATCTTCAATTATATTTCTGGTATATTGTCAGGGACCATGGCCTTTTGCAGTTTCCAGTGCATTCAGCCATTTCTGGACATTACTTGGATTGAATCGAACTGGCTTTGCTGCTTGGAACCAAAGGAGGTAGCCGAGATTTGCCGGCCATCCAACACACCTGAAAGAAGATTGTTGTAAAGGTTTCAACGTTAAATTCACAGTGACGCATTGTGCTCACCAATCATGCAGGAGGAAAGCATTTGTGAAGCCTCCTGCTTCAGTGAGTTGCTTAGATTTACTTATCCTTCACGATTGGATGTCGCAGGACTATTGAGCTTAGATTGCATCAGTCACCTATGGAATCCCGGTAGTTTGTCAGTTGTTGCTTTGCACAAAATTTGTCCTGTGCTACCACTTCACCAGGTTCATACCTAATACTTGGGGATGCCTGATTCTTCTCCTGGCATACTGTCCTGAACTCTTCATTGGGCTAGGGTTGAGACCCTGTCTTGTTGGTCATGGCAGAATGTCCAAAATGCCCTTTCGTTAGGTGACAGATTGTGGTGCTGCTGAGGGCCCAAAGCACCTCATGTTTTCCCCGTCTTCACTTGCTACATATCTTCGTAATATACACATTTTGCAGCGTGCAAGTGCCAAACAGCACATTGGTGGGGATCCTCAATGTGAACCTGGGACTTATTGGAACCCACAAGAGCAGTGTGGTCGCCACTCCTGCATGGACAAGTTCATCTATTACATGCAGGTTGACAAGGATGAGTCCAAGTAAGTATCTAATTTCTATGGCTGGTACGCTCATCAAATGTGAAAGACCGAGTCCAGCAGTTATGCCAGCTCGGTTTGAAGTGGTGGCATTGAAGTCCCAAGGTACATTCATGCACTTACCAACATTAGTGTTTCCTCCAAAACTGGTGGCAAACATGGGGGAGTACTCATTCATCAGCTCAGGGGATCGGTAAATGATAATCAGAATGCGGTTTTCTTGCCTGTGTTTGACCTGATGCCGTGAGAAATTCAGGCATATCCGGCTCACTCCCGATTGCGTCGCACAATGCCACAATCTCTGCTGGGTCCGCACTGGGCCAAGACATACCAAAGGATGTTGATGGTGCCAGGGGCATTACCTGAGTGGAAAGTAGCTTGGCGAGCCTGAAAAATTCTAAATGATGCTGTTGGTTGACAAATCGCCTGGGTCGACATGGCTGAGTTTGCCATTGTTGTTTCCGGTGTTAATGTCAGTGCCAGGCCGTTTGTCTGGTTTTATTGTTCTTAGGCGTTTTACCGGATTGATGCACCTGAATGGATTGCAATCGATTTCATAGTGTAGTCAGGACTGAAGCACATTGCTTGGGTCTGAGGTCAGATGTAGGCCAGTTCAGATTTTCCAGATTTCTTTTGAACTAAAATTTCACCAAATGACTGTGGTGGGATTCGTAACTAGGAAACCAGACCATTAACCTGGGTCTTTTGTTTATCAGTCCAATTACTTCTATGCCTCTGCCAACCGCAGCTGTTGACAAGATTACTTATGATTTTGTCATTATTATCCAGTGAATGATTTAAATTGACTTCATAATATCAGTTAGCGTGCATCATCATGGATCAATAATGAGTTGATCGACACTTGTCATCGTATATAAAACAGAGGGGATGCACCTAATTAAATACTTATTAATTATTATTATCACATGCTATTAACTTTCGCTATTATGCATTAATTAATATTTAGTTCTGTGCCAAGTAATTATCTCAGCAGCGTTTAAGTACTGCATTCATAAATATTCCATGGAGAGGTAGGTGCACCTATCCATTGCCAAGCATTCAACATTAAATATTTGCAATTATTATTTAGAAAACGATCTTTGGAAGTGCCAGGAAGGTAAGAATGGCGAAGGTCATATTGTTATTTTTATTATTAATATTATGATTATTCCTACTGTTATTATTATTATTTCCCTGGAATGTGAGCATCGTTGGAAAGGCCAGAGTGCATTCTACATCCGTATTTGCCCTTGCAATGCACCTTTTAACTTGTCATCATGAACAACTGTAGTCAAGACTGGGTATTCCCCAGTGCAGCGAGGCAGCCAAAATTTCATTCATTTCGGAAGCACCAGTAAATCCCCATGAAGGTGTTGTGGGTGGCTGTGCAGTGCTGCATGCGCACACACTGAGATCTTTGAAAGGGAGGTTCTGGTTTTCTTTGTTCCTCTAACTTTGTAGGAACCACAATATACAACCAAGATAGGGTGCCAAATGATTTAGTAGGGCAGTTGTAGGTGGTGATCATAATCTGAATTAGCACAAAAAATCAATAATTCGGAGCCTGTTGCGCCGTTTGGTAGAAAATGGTTGACATGACTGTGCCCTCACCTGTACTTACCCTGGCTCCCTTCTCGATCAAAAATTGCCCTAATTCAACCTTGAATAGATTTGAAGACTCAGCTTGCACTGCTGCCTGGGAAAGATAATTTCAGAGGCTAGCCACACTCTGAAAATAAATTCAAATTATTTTCATCATCTCCATCGCAAATGCAAGGGATATAACTATGAAACTGTTTCCCCACTTATTGGAGTAAAAAATAAGGGGAAGGATATCTTCATAGCACCGCCCAATCAAGTACACTAAGGATCTTAGATGGTTGAAAATAATCACCTCTCAACCTTGTAAATTCTAATTGGGTATAGGCTAAACCTGTCCAACCTTTCCTTTCAACACAACATAGCAATCTCATGAATAATTCAACTGAAGCGATTATGAACTGCATCTAACACAACAGTTCCCTTCCTTTAGTAATTCGACGAAAAGTGCACAATTATAAATACAATTTTGAATTAAGACCTCACGAAGCTACAACTGTATTTCCCCTTTTTGATATTCAATTCGCCTTGCAATAAATGCCCATAAATTACTTGCAACATGAATAAATTTCTGCATCTAAATACTGATTTGTTTTGTGATTCGTCTACCGGGCCACCCAGTTTCCTTTTCAATTTACAGTCCTGTAGTGCCAATCCTTTCAAATCATTTACTGCCTTTCTATTCTTCATACCAACGTGGACAAGCTCACGTCTCCCATTTTATAGTCCATAAACAATATCGTCCCCAATTACGCAACATATCCAAATGGCTTTTCAGACTCCTCATATTCTCAAGACAACTCACATTCAGATATTTTTTTCAGTCACCAACAATTTTACGGAGCATAACTTGGTCCTTCATCCAGGTAATTTATCCAGATTGCAAATAGTTGATAATCGAGTACAGGTCCCTCTGACCATCCACTGGTAACCCCTGGGCAGCACACAAGTTGTTAATTACATTAGGTCTTACTATTCAAGCAGGTGTATTCTAATGGCAGCTCTTCAGTGCTTTATGCTTACTTCAATCCATTTGACACAACAGTGTTCCGGCTGCATCCATATATAATGTTGTGATGGGTTAGCCAATGCATTGCCTACTTAAACTAGCAATTGCACTTAAAAGGGCAGTTAATGTGCCATGTATTTACAGATAGATTGAGATAATCACCTTTTTTATATAAAAAGTAAAGATTATTAAAAATGTTTTTGAAACAAATGTGAGGGGGGTTGTGGGTGGATCAGTCATTGGCCCAGTAAGGGGGATGGCGGTCCATCGGAGGACAGGGTAGTGGGTGTCAGAAGGCAGCGGAGTGCTGTCTATCGGGTATTAGTGGCAGGTGGTGATTTTCGCAGGACAGAGGGGGCTTTCGGTGCTGGTGGGGGTGGAAGGAGCATCGGGGGTTGCAGGAGTTGGGGCTCGGGGATTGTCGATGTTATAGAGGAGTTTCATATCAGAGGTCGGTGGAGTGTGGAAAGATGTGATGTAGGAGGGAGGGCAGTCCGAATTACAGGGTCTCTCTGAAATCAGGGTGGGGCCGAGAGCTAGGGTGGGGGGGGGCGAATTCCGGGGGCGACCAACGTTAGAATTTTTCTTGGGGTGGGTCCGAGTTCGGGTGTGATAGGTGGGGGGCAAGGTCATGGTAAATCTGAGGTTGCAGGGTCTGAATTTGAGGATCGAGGTCATTTTAATGTCCGGGGTTGGGGGTGTGGCAGTGGTAAAGAGGGTGTCCAAGATCTATTGGGTTCTTGGATTGGGTGGGGGTTTCTGTGATGCGGAGTGTGGCAGGTGGTAGTACGAGTTCCAAGCGTCCTGGAGATGAGGCAGTTGGAATTGATTGGTGTCCGAAGGCGGGGGGAGTGCTTCACTGGTCGGGTTGGGGATTGTTCCAATATTGGGGGTGAAGGTCGATCGCAGGTCCTGGTTGGTGGGGGAAGGGGTGCAGTTACGGATGGCTCATGGGGCTTCCGATGTCTGGGGGTTCTGAGCTCGTTTGTGGCTCTTGGGGAAGGGGTCAAACATCCAGAGGTGGTAGGTGTGATCAGATGTCCAGGGACTTCGGATCATGGAGGCGCGGACTTCTCTGGTCTCCCACGGGATGTGTCGGGTGTGTTGGGGAGTCTCGTGAGGTCGAAATGGGTCTTTACAATAGTCACTCAAGATTTAAAAGAGGTTGTTATTTTTCCAATTTTTTCTGAGCAACACTTGGTATAAACCAAACGGAACCAAATAAAATGTCCAAATTAACGGTATTTTTGGATGTATCCCAGCGCAGCACAATTGTCCAGAGGACGTGTGAAATTCTGGGCAATTGCAGTGCAACACCTTAGCTAGGAAATATGCAGGTCAATTCCCAACAGCATCTTTGGAGTCCCTTATGCCCGCACCGCCAGCTCTTTGGAGCTTCAGACATACAAGCCACTGTCAAGTATTGGAACATTAATAGATCCCAGATTTCCTTTACTAAATCGACCTATAAAAAATTATGAAGCCAAAAAGAATGGATTTCCGATGTTTTATTTCGTTCTTATAACGAAAACTGCTCCTCTTCCAATGCAATTAGAAATTTTTTCGAGCAGGCATTTAGTTTCCTAAAACAGCCTTTGAGTTTGTGACTTGTGTCAACCCATAGTATTTTAGAGAACTCTCTTTTCTCTAACATTCCTTATATACTAGCTATGTCTGTTAGTCATTTTACAGTGACACTTTACATCGATTAAGCGGTATCCCAAAGAGGCTAATTGACAGCATAACACTCTGTGGCAAAAATTTTCTCGCCTTCAATGACCTTCATACAGTGGGCGATATTCATCATTCATTCCTCTCAAGAATAGGATATTGTGCTAGAACACCCAAATGGAATATTGGCGAGTGAAATACCTCTAAGCATGACCAACCTGATATGTTCTGGATCACACAAGGCAGGCAAGTTGAGCGTGCAGCTTTTTGAATGTAATTTATTTAAATCTGTGTTTGCTATCAAAACTTCTTCAAAAATAGCATATTTCATCACAGTTCTGAGCTCCAACACATCACTACACGGGGCAGGTCTAGTCTGAGTGCAGAAACAACTTAACTGCTCAATCAAAGTTTTCATTTGCTCTGTTTCTTCCGTGGAAGCAGGATTATATTTTTGCGAGGACCTAACCCAATTTATAGTGATGTAATTAACATTTTCAAGCTAAGATTGTTGAATCAATTTCATTCCTGGTTTGCTCGGCTTAGTTTCTAAACTTATGTATTTAAAGGCCCCTGAAGTTTGACTGCCAAACTGGAATTTCTTCTTTAGCTTCTTGATTACCCATTGCTCAAATTCTACAGTGCCTCCCCACAGGAAATCATCAACATGCACTGTACTGATTCCAGCTTTTTTCTCCTTGTGGTGCGAGTAATAAATCGCAGGGACTGCACTTCTCTGAATGCAACGCGTTTTCAACAGAGCAGACCGAGGGAAAAACAGTATACTCTTGAAGCATCAATCCATCCATAAACAAGCTCAATTTTCACGGCTTTCCTTCTACATTGCCAGCTAACCAGGTGGCTTCAAAAATACTTCTCTTTCAAACTTCGACCCCCAAACAAACCTTTACATCAATTGATTTGCACTTATAGGAATATGATGTTATGAGAGCAAATACAAGTCTTTGAAACAGCTTTCCTGCAGTAGACAAGTCCACCCAGCCTCCCCGAAGCCAGAATCTTTCTTCAAATCCTTGAGCTGCTAATCTCTCTTCAGCCTTGCATGTGCCATCTGGAAGTATATGATCTGTACAGATCCATCTGTTGGATGAGGCCGACTGTTCCCTGCTAGGTATTTCAGTATGTACCCTAGTTTGCTTCCAAATGTCCATCTGTTTCTGTTTGACTGCCTTTATCAGCTAAATGTCCAATTTATTAAAGCCTCTCAGTTAAAGGGCGTTTACTTCTAATGGCATTCCGAGCATCTTCTCTAGACCTAGCTCTGGTAAATCTACGACAACAACAAACATTCCTCTTTCTTCCTGGACTGCTAGAGTATGATCGTTCTCCCATGCGAGCAGGATCCCGCTCTCCAGTCCATGATTTTTATATTTCTGGGGTCAGCACCACTTTCAGCATCACTGTCAGAACTCGTACTGTGATCACTGGGTTTCCAGAACTTTTACTCATTTTGGCATTCGACGGGTCTTATTTCTTGCCCTTCATCTTGCAAGGTTAGACAATGCTTGTATTTACCAGTGGTGTTTAATGCTGTCACAACGTTGGTGGCATCCCTCCGCACACTGGTCCCTTCTGGTCATCGCTATCTTTCTGCATTCCTATTTTGTAATATAGGTGTCTCCTTGTCTACGCTTTATTGTCGTTGGCGTTATGCATTGCCATAGGGCACGCAGAATCTTTGCTGAATACATAGTGTTAATGAAAGCTTACCTGTGTGCATGCAACACATTCAGATGAGCAAGGAAAGTGGGGCTCATGCGAGTGCCTTCGAGATCACGGGGAGCATCTGATAACACCAAAAACAATTTCAGATTTCTTCCATTCATCTGTGGTACGGACTGTACCCCACCAACCATTTACAAAGATCTATTTGCTTGCACTGTCCATGCTTGCGGCGTTAGCAATTTGCAATCTATTAGATCAGCCAAATTATTATTAACATATAATCAATCTATCATCGCATGGTTTCGTTCACAGAGACCATAACCAAACGAGCTCTGAGCTGTACTGTGCATAAGTATGATGTTCAAATTTGCACGCATACCTCAAACTTTCTCATTGGCAAATACCCCACCAATACCTGTCAGTAATTTTGTTCGTGTTCCTCATCATCTTCCTACCAATTGCTCCAAGATCTTATGGACAATGGTCGTTTGCCCATTTTATGTAAAACAATATTTCAAGCTAAGCCTGATTGCCATGTATATGAAGTGTAGTAAAAAAAAACATCCTTGTCCCAAATTTTGAAAGCCTTTGCCACTGCGTAGTTAAATTCTGTGGTTAGTGGCAAGCTCACAACAGGACGTGGTGGTGCCTTGCGATATTTAATACAAATTTCATACTGAGCTGTGATTTGCTGAGTAATCTCATCGTCAGGTGTATTTTGTGGAGATGGATTTGCAAACTGACTGTGTAACAGCCAAACAATATACTTTTAGTCCACCAAACTATTATTCCTGAATGTTAACAATACTTCTGGAATTTTTTGATGATGAATATCTGGCTCCCTTACTGGCAGGCAATAATGGCCTCAGGAAGTAAAATGTAGATCAATTTTTTTTGTTTCCGAGCACAACCAGTCTGCCTATCAAGCTTCGTTCCTGGAGTCAGCTGGAAGTTTTTCATCGCAGATGTGATAACAGTAGCGCTGCCTCGCTAGAAACCAAATTAGCACTGATAAGTAGACTGAACCCTGCTATCCGGTAAAGGAAGATCATCTTTTTAATAATTTGATAAGTTGTTATAACCTCCAAACGTGAAACATGTAGAGTTTAACCATCTCCAAGTCTGCCCCATTGAGAGAGGCCATGCAAATGTTAAGCCAATCCTTCCCACATACTGTGGAATTGCAACTACTGCCAAGAACTGCGGAGTTGAAGGAATCCACCATCAATATATTCATCGAAGAATTGAAAGTTTCAGTGAGCAACACAATTTCACCATGGCAATAACTATCATCAATTTCAGCCTCAGAAAAATCTGTCCCTTTAGGTACTTCAAAAACACCATTCTTTTGTTGTACGCAATTTATTGCCAAATCATATTGAGTACTATACCCACAACATCGATTAACCATTCCCTTTGCATTTGTCGGGTTCAAACACCTACGGTCAAAGTCTCAGGCCAGCGTTTTTGTATGTACCCTCAAAATTACAGACCACGTATCAGTAACCCTGTCCTTTCACTGGAATCTTGGGATAACATTTTGTCGATCTCACAATTCGGTCGCTACAGAATCTTCCATCAATTTCTTCAAGGGATAGTTGCTCGTATTTGCTAAGAAAGTGCCTGGGGAGGA
The DNA here is from genome assembly GCA_026770705.1 of Isurus oxyrinchus. NCBI lineage: Eukaryota > Metazoa > Chordata > Chondrichthyes > Lamniformes > Lamnidae > Isurus > Isurus oxyrinchus. Next base: position 6,826,295 of record JANJGN010000034.1, read on the forward strand.
CTATTTTCACAGAATTTTAGCGCAGCAGCATTTGGTCTAGGAGAGTATTTAACCACAATTGAATGCCGGTGAATGCTAAAAGTCTACCAGCGTCAGGGATGCGTGCAGAATAAGTAACTTAAATGCATATACAGATTCCTGGATTTCATGATGAAGTCCCTTCAATCTCTTGCAACATGTATCAAAAACGAAAACTTTATGCTGGCACAGACTGATCATCTGTTTTCTTAAATTTATCAAAGGTTGTCCATGCTTCCAAAAACTCGACAATTTAGTGAAGATTTTACGAAAAATCTAACAGAAGGTCCCAACCTTCCTCATGACGCAAATCATACACCTTCCATTTTAAATATACTTTGCTCCTAATATTGTTTTTTTCTTGTAATATTAACGCCAAATCCATACTTTGCCTATATCTGTATATGCAGTGGTTCCGGGTCTGCGTCTCAATTTTAGCATTCCATTGCTGATATGCGTCAGACGCAGAACAAAAAATGAGAGATAGTCAGTGCTTGAGGTTTTGCATCCTGCTTCCGCCATTACGTCGCTTAAGTTGTCAGCAGAAGTACTCTTCTTTCCCTTCAGTGGATTGAGACAAAATGCCTCCTCTACAGCAGCCATTCATCCAAAACTCTTAATTCATCCATTGCTGCCGTGTTACTCAAATAAGTTTTTGTCGTGGAAGAATGAGTCTAAAGCTCATCTTTACTTCAAGCTGGTGTATTATTAAGTCAGGTTTTCAGTGATACAGACTTACTTCTTTTCTTTCCAGACAAGGGTGCTCCAGCTGTATCTATTTATACTGATTTCATGGGCATTTCAATATAATGCAATATAATTACTAAGACATTGACACAAATTACATATTTATAATGACTCGTTATTTGATATTTTCTAACTTACCCTTTTTTTAATGTTACTTTGTCGCCACCAACACCATCAGTTATTAATCTGTGTATTAACCTCTGATGTTGCACCTTATGAAATTTGTTTATGTATCACTTTGCTTAACTTGTGTGTTCCTGCCTAAAATAACTCTAATAAATCATTCAAACGTGATTTCCCTTTCTCAAAACTATTTTTATAATGGCAGCTGTACGATGATTTTATTAACTTCCAAACATTAGATCTGTAGTAATGGATTTGAGCATTTTGCATGTACAATTTTAGGCTAAGTGGTCTATAGTCTCCTGTGCTATAGCTATCTCTCATAATCTAATGTATCCCTGATCATGTGTTGGTTTTCTAATATCACAGAATCTGAACGGCATATAAAGAGTTCATTCGGCCCATCATGTTCATGCCGGCTCTCCAGATGAGCATTATGACCTACTGTCATTGTCCTGCCATATCCCCGCAGCCGTGCACATTGTTTCTCTTCAATATTTACCTAATGTCCTCTTGAATGCTTCGATTGAGCTTGCCTCCTTCAAGCATTCGGGCAGTGTTGTTCAGTCTTTGGGCCTACCACTAATCATTGCAGTATTGTACATTTTTGCTTTCAATATGATATGTTCTTAGTTTTCTTATTATGATGCATTAATCTCACCCATCTCATCTCTTAGTGGGGTTGAATGCATTTTTACTGAGTGTAAGGAAAAATCTCCGTATATGCTTGTCCCTGCTTTTCGATTAAACTAGACTTCAAAGTAGTTTGGAAGTTCACTTCAGCCAACTCTGTTGCAATACCCATGGATTTGCCTTCATTTAGGTTCGAAAGCTGTAGCGTTGGACTCACACTTCTCACCCTCAAACTGAAAGTGACATTAAAATTTGTTATGATCGTTGTTGCCAATTTGATCCTTTATAATGAGAACATTAATTAGTCATGCTTTATTGCACCACACCTTTCGAAGAAGCACTGTAACTGGCATGGCACAAGAATGGGCTGTTCTAAAAAAAATGCATTGAATGCAATCTATGACTACCCTTCCAGTTCTACCTTTGCCAGTCAGTTTCGTACAATCCAACGAAATATGGAAATGAATATAACGTTTATCATAAAGTTATGATAAATATTACAATCTTCCCCGAGGGTTGTGGGAATTGTCCTACAAGTCTCTATTGTTCATTCTTTAAATGTCTGCCCTACAGCGTAGCAATTAGTGGGGTGGTGCGGTTTGTGTGCAGGGGGGCAGTGCTGGGGAGTGGCGACGGGTGCTGTAATCTCCTGCAAGTGGGTTATTAATATTGGAAATTCTTATGTTTACCCAATACCGATTCTATGCCATGAACTTCTGAACTAAGCTCCTCTGTCACCAAAAATAAAAAAGATAAACGGGCCTTAATCACTCTGCAGGCCGAGGAGATTTACTGGAGAGAAACCAGTAATGATTCAGGTCTAGACCAACTCCTTTCAGAATTCATAAAAGATAGAATTGTAGGCGTTTTAAGGTCAGTGGAAGGAAGATTGGGGAGGAAGAAGGGCAGTTAAGTTGATTTAAATAAAAATGTCATGATGCAAAATCCTTAAGCTAGTCGTAAAGCGTGGACAGCAGAAACAAAAGTGGCTTCAAATGAGGCGTGAGTGGCTACCTAGTGGTAATCTGAATACAACATGAAGGGATTGAAACAAGCTAAGCAGCACCAACCCAGCAAACTGAAAAAAAAAGCTTTAAAAAGTGAGTTAGCAAATAAATCATAGAACAGGATATGGGCAGACATTTTAATCTACGGTTTTTGAACGGGATATTCAGTTTGAAAGGATGTAGAATGCCGAGTCGAATGACAAGATGATATTCCTCGATCTCACTTGGAATTGGACTGGGAGAGTTTAGCAAGCCATAAACAGCAATAACAGTGTAGTCGTGAGGTGGAAAACTTATGTGACAAGAAATGGAAAGATCGGGGCCATGTTTGCATACTGAATGGTAATATTGTTAGAAGTGATCACACAATTTATATTTAGTCTACCCAATGTAGAAAAAACGCAACAAGAGCAAACAATGCTAAATTGAAATATGTGGCAATAAACCAGTGTTTCAGTCGCAAGGGGCTTTCCGGGATTGGGCAGTGGGAAAGGACGAGAAAGCATTGTTTCTACAGAAAAGTTCCACCGACGGGATAGTTCTGACTTTGGCATGGACTATGGTGTTGCAGACAGAACGGTCACTTCAAACAACCTGCCTTACAAACGCAGTGCAAGAGCGACTACCTCCGAAGATGAAGTAGAGTATCTTCAATAGGAAGGCAAGATTCAGGGGTTTGATCCTGAATCTTACTTTTCCCTTCTGATGGGTTTATAGGCGGGGAGAGCTAGGGTGTGGTGCTAGTGTACAGTTCTTTGAATATGATTCCCATAGGTTTCTCGTCTGATCCAGGTTCCCTACAATTTTATGCTCAGAAGGCCAGGCTGGGGAAAGGCTGCAGGCCCCTAATTCATTTGAAGTCCTTAAGTGGGCAATCACTTACCATTTAAGGACAATTTCCCTCCCAACCTCAAATTTAACTTTGCAGAAAGATTTCTTGGTAGGTGGTAAGCCCGAACATAATCGGGCTCAGGCTCCATCAGGAAACAGATGGCAAATTCTTCAGAAACCCCTATTAACTTCGGAATAACCACTTAATTTTTGGTAATCAGAAGGCTTTTCTCACCCATCCACGACCACCCCGTCTCTCCCCCGATACTGCAGTCGCCAATACCCGCTACCCCAGGCCTCTACGGTCCCCAAAACCTACTTTTTTTCCCCCCGAATGCCGAGGCTTCAGCTCCGGGGACCGCACTCTTGTCCACTGCGTCTTCTGGCGCTGCAATGGACCAGTGAGCTGCCGAACTAATTGGCGTAATAACGGCGTTGAACATTGAAATCACTGTAACCTCTTACATGAAACGGATCGTTTGCAAATTACATTAAAACTGTACCCATTGATGAGTGATTCCTCTGCCAGTACAAAGAGTTGCTACCTCTCAAAAGGGAAAAAAATTATGACTTCTGTCAATTTCCCCTTTATCGTCCTCACAATAACGAGGGCAATTGCACTTGATCAACGCTGTACAAACAACTGAAGGCCCACTTCCGATATATCCTACAATGCCCTCTGCTCCAGCATTAAAAAAATGACATTATTCCACGAATGCACTGTGCAAAATTAGTAACATAATTCTAGTTGCATCGTCACCATCTTTTAAAAGGCCTCACATCTCTTCCTCCCTATTGCAGTGTGTCACTCAGCATAATGCCAAGATTTGTCTATCATTCTAAAAAAGTTATCAGGTGCTCTTGCCTGCTTTAAATCCGTGTGCATCTCCATCTCCAACTTCTTCTATGGATATTGCATTATTGGAAAATATCCATTAGCTTTATATTTCATTTCCTGTATTTTTTTTTTGCAGCAGCAGCATGCTTTTTGGCGTATTCCAATCTAGGGCTACTATCAATGAATGCATTTAACATAAACTGAACTCTTACTTTATTAGGTGCAACATTCGTAATAGTGAACAAGTCAATATGCTGATTGCATTCGGAAACGGTCAATCATGAGAGTCAGGTGCAGCTGTACAAAGGGCGTTTGTAGAACTTATTATTTATTAATAAGCCATCAGTAAATAAGAAGACATTTTGAATAAATGCTCACATGTAGCTCTTTGGCCTGAGGCAGAAATAGCAGTTCTGAATGTAATAACATTCAGTAAAAGAATGCAAGCTGTATTGTTGTTTAAATGTTAAACAAACCCCAGAATTGAAGAGCGATTCACTTTAAAGTGAAATAGAAAACATTGGCAAAAAGTTTTCGAATTACCAGCCAAGCCTAAAGAAAGAAGAAATGCTGAAAACCCTCCCTTAGAATCAATATAATAATTCAATGACAATGCCATATTGTTGAATCTAATAATGTATTTATTTCAGGAGGTGAACTGAATCAATGCAAGAAAGGTAAATTAAAGCTAAAAAAAATCGAAGCCACAACAATATAAGCTGAAGGTCGAGTCTTCTGCATAATTAAAAAAAGTTGTTCCACATCAACTTCAGTTCCCCCACTCTCGTAATAATCTTTATCCCCTTAGCATTGGAAATCTATCAACCTCTGCCTTCAACATACTCAGAAAATCAAGTTGCAAGGCCGTCTACCATCGAGGGTTTAGAGGAGTCATACAGCAGGGAATGGTAAATGCCTTCCCATTTCTCACCAAAATGGTCATCCCCTTATTCTGACACTGTGGTCCATTGTTCCGGTTTGTCCAGCTAGGGTACTCATTTTCTCAGGAGCTTTACTATGTATTTCCTGCGAAATTGGTATGTGCCAATTAGATTATAAGTCATGTTTTTAATTCCCGTGATATGTAGAACCGTTCTGCTTAATCTTTCCTCATAGTGCTACCGCCATTGCCAGATGATCCTGTATATTGAGCATATGTAGCACTTCCTCAGATGCACTATGTGCTTCTGAGGAAAGATGACGAAAAACAGCGCTTACTACTCCAGATGTGTTCTCACCAGAAGTCTGTATATGTCTGCTGCAAAGCTTACTTAATCAATTTCAAATATGCTTGTAACAGTAGCAAATATTTAATATCAGTTCTAATTGCTTGCTGCATTTCGATGCTTACTCCCTGTGCACGTCCAGGTCCAGTTGAAAGCAAACAGTTGCCCATCCCTCCGCATTTCCCAAATCATTGTTTTATGTACGTCCTCCAAAAGTGGATAACTTCAGCCTTTAGCACGTGGAAATCTATGTCATGTTATTGCCTGCTTACCCAAGCTGACTCCCCATCCCTGCAGCATTTTTGCGTCAATGCCACTGAAATTAGTATCGTCAGCAAACATGATAGTTTACACATGGCCCTTTCATCCAAATTATGAATATAGACTGCAGATACCTGAGGTACCAGTGCTGCTACTTGTCATCGCCAGTTTGTTATAAACTGCCCATACAATCCCCAGCACATTGTGCATGTGACTAGTGTATTTTCCGAAAGTTATATCATTGCTCACTGTAGAGTTTAACTAAAAAAAAATAAAATGGTACTTGCAGCTCGGAGTCACGCTTGTGAACTGAAAGAGCTTCTGTGCAGCATTTTCTTCCCACCCATGTTTGGCCTCCCCGATGTAGGGAAACAGGTTGTTACCAGCAAATTAAGTATAATGAATTGAAAGATGAACAAACATTCAGCTGTTCAATTGGAACGTATTTTGGTGTTTTTTCTTAAATGGAAAGGGAAGGGTTAAAAATAACCATTGGTGCAGCAGCTCCTGTGCTGGATTTACAACTTGCCATACAAAGGTGGGGCGGCTTTAGCGGTGGACTCTGTGGTGAACCTGGGCGCCATAGAGTTAATGTCCCATTGTGAATGTTGAACAAGCAGATAATGAGATGATATGCATGGTGATCGCATCCGACTGTATTTGGCAGACACCGCAGGTGATGACTATTTCATTATTGAGGCGTTTACGCCTCCTACCTATTGATTAAGACCTCAGCTGTAGTAATGCGCAGTTCTTGTCGCTGCAATTTCGGAAGGATGTAAAGGTTTTGTTGACAATGCCAGGGACATTACAGGAAGCTTTCCAGGAACGAGATACTTCAGTAATTAAGATAGATTGGATAGGTTTGAGCTCTTTTTGTAGGATAAAAGAATGTTGTACGGAGTTTTGAAAGGAGGTTTCAAAATCATGATGGTCATGAACAGAATAGCTAGGTAGAAACTATTACCTGTGCCCACTGGCAGAAGGATTGGTAATCAGAAGGTACACAGTTAAGTTAATTGGTTAAAAAAAAAAACAAAAGCGATATAAGGGAGACATAATAAACGCTTTCTTGTAGAAATCAGGAGAATTCCATCAGGTGAAGTGTTCATTCCAAGGACGTGTGCAGGCGCTATGGACCAAATAACCTCATGTTGCGCTGTAACATGTTGGTGATTCTGTGGTTCTGTGAATGTGGCATGGAAAATGAGGAAAATGGAAATCATATCGTAGGTTTTGGAGGGATCATATTGTTTTTTGATCGCCTATCGACATAAATTATGATAGAAAAGTCGAGACATGCAAGGGGAGCTTCAGAGATAAACCATGTGAATTTGAAAGAGGTGAAGGTAAAAGCAAAACAATGACATTTTTCACTTCAACTCGAGGAGCGGAGAGAGCAATGATCATATCATCAATACGACAGATAGGAAACAAACAGGGTGAGTGTGAGAGTGTGAATAGCGGTAACAAAAAAAAAAACATGTTTCACATTTCATGTTAAAATGAGAAGCATTGCTATGATTCATGGAGATAACCAGAGCAACAGTGTATACCTCGAGAAGGTTAGGATAATTAAAACTGCAGGCATTAAATGCAAGGATAGTTTGCACGACGTGAATGAAGATTGCTCTGAATGGGGATTGGTTTGGCCTGCACTCAACAAAGCAATGCAGAGCTCTGAAGTCATCTGTATGATAGGATGTAAATATTGGTTGTGACTAATGAAAAGGAGACGGTGATGGTTAGGAAACATGACACTGCAAATTGTTGATTGAAATGAGGAGATATGGATAAAAGCAGAAATTCATTTTGGAAGGACGGGAAAAATCACCTGTGATCGGAAAGTGAATGCTCAGTGCAGCAGGAACTGACAGTTAGTGTGGTTTTAATGGGTGACACAGTTGAAACCATCCTTTTGTCGATACACAGCAAGAATAGCATATACTTGACATTCACAGCAAAATGGAACAATGCAAAATTATCATAAGACTGTAATAAAAAGGAGTAGAACCGTCCATTTGTCCACTCGAGCTATTCTTGTCCACCCAGTAATATGGTGGCCGATCTAGTGCTAACTTTCCTGCTAGTTCCCCTTAACTTCCATCAATCAAGCATTGGACCTACTCAGCTTTGAGTATTTTCAATGACCCTTGGGAAAGAGAATTACAAATGCGAACAACCCTCTAAAAGAAGGCAATCCTGATCATCTCCAAATTACATAGGACGCCCTTTATTTAGAAACGGTGCCCCCGAGAAATAGAATCTCCCATGATAAAAAAAAATTCTCTCGGCATCCCACTAAAAGACCCCTCAGAATCGTATAGTGTTCTATAAGAGCATATCTCATTGCTCAAAGCTCCATTGAGTATGAATCTATCCAGCTCAATTTTACCTCATATATCAACTTGTCCAACCAAAAAATCATCCTAATGTGTCTTCGCTGAAAAGTGTTCAATGCAAGTAGTGTGCCTCCTTAAACATGTTGACTAAAACAGTATATAGTACTCTACATGTGGTCCCATCTATTCCCTGCACAGTTGTTGCATGCCCAGGGCTACATTATGCGGACATGAGTGGCTGAAATTCCTGTTTCTGTGCTGTATGATTCTATGACTCTATTAACATTTTTTTTCCAGAACTGGAAGTTGCAAAAGCAAGTTTAAAAGAAACGAGTGAGGGAAAAATGTATAGATTTAAATGCTGTGTTTGCGCATTTGTGTATATGTACGCACGTGTGCGTGCCTTTGGGTCGGTCCGTATATTGGTGTGTGTTTGCCTTTACGCTTGAGAGTGTGTATGGGAGAGTGGAGAAAGGGAGAGAGAGAGAGAGGGCACAGAGAGTCCTATTCCGCTTATTTGCTCATATCCTCGAAATAATTTTACAGTATAAAAGGCTGGCCAAAGGACTCACAACATTTGCAAGCATTTGCAAAATCACATAATCCGTTACGGGGCCACAAGGAGCAATTGAACCGTCTCTTTGTAGGAGCTGGCGAATTAGGACAACGGCCATTCCATTTTTAAAGTGTTGTTGAATCATCCTCCTTTGGCCTCACAGAAAGTTCATCCAGCAAACCTCATTCCCGCTTATATATTTATCCCACATGATGCAAATTAATTTTCCATGCTGGGAGACGTTAGCTTCCTGATAATTTCATTACACGAAGAATCAAGAGACCAAGGTTAATGCTCCAGAGAAGCATTTCATCTTCCATCATGGTAGAATTTAAATTCAATTCGAATCTCATCAATGGTGATCATGAATCGAGCAGCGATTGTTATGAACATATATTATTCACCAGTGCCCTCTAGGAGAGGAGACCTACCCTCCTTCTCTGGTGTGGGCTGCATGTGACCATGGGCGCACAGTCATGTGGTCGGCAATTAATTACTCACTGAATCGCCTAACATAAAAATCAGCTGCAATGAAGATACGAATAGCTAAGAAATACGGGCCTTTCAAAAGGCACCTATTTAATTAATAACAATAAATAATGATAATAATAATAATAATATAGAAGCTACTTTTCATTTGCCGATTATGCTACAAATATGCATTTTAAGAATAATTTAGTCAGTGTACCCCGCTTTATGTCATTTACCCTACCAAAATTTTTTATCAGCTCTCAGCTGCTCATGGAAGCTCGATTACCACTGTCAGAAAAGCTGATTAAGTCAAATCCCTGTGAGCCGGATAGTGATTTTCTAAGTTATGCGCAGCATTTTCAATTATTGCTTATTATCTCTCTAGGTAAACGTAACAGCATAACAAATCGACTTTACTCCCACTGCCCCAGAATCTGACTTCAGTGAACTCAAGCCTTTGCAAAATTACCCTCGCCAAAGTTGCTTCACCGCTCTTTAAGTTGCCTCAGAAAATGTTCAGGGGAAAAAAGGAACTGAACACAAAACCTTCAAAAGTAGTCAAATTAAAATAATAGTTTATTTACCAAAGAAATCACGTTTATGGTAATTAAATGCTTATTAAAAATTATGTCAATGAGGAGCGGCCATTGGGCCAATATTCCACTTGTGGGGCTTCAGAAAGCGCAACGTAATTAGTTCCACGCCGCGAAAAGATTCCTGCAGCCTTCCTTTGATTTTCATGATCCAAGTTTCATTTTTTGAAAAAAAAGAAAAGAAATTGATAGATTATCGCTTGTCATCAAAATGTCAGGCAGTGTGTCATAGCAACTTTATATAACAGAAATGTGTCTGCATCTGCCCTGGCTATATTTTGCCAGTCAAATTAAATCAGAAGTGTTTTACGACAGATAAAACTGTTAGTGTAAGCCATCCTTTTTCCCTATTTTCACAATCAAAGTTAATTCAGACATTTAACATCTCTCAAAATTTAATTTCCTCTTAATATCTGCTGCATTCAGTAGAAAACTTACAAACTCTCTGCTCACACCACATAATTAAAATGTTCATCCGTGTACCATTCTCATCAAAATCACCATCAAAAACCTCGCCAAAGCTTTTATATTTTGTTATAGTGTTGTGCCAATAATTGTACACAGCACTGTGGACGAGGTTCTTTTAAAAAATCTGCAGCAGAATTTCCATAATTCTGCAACTTGTGCCTTTATTTATAATCCTAGAAATTTGTACGCCTTAATTACCAATTATTTCTTTTCCTGATCCCGCAGAGTGATGGAAACTTGTACTTCGAAAACAGTGTTACACTATATTGTTCCAAAGTCATACCAATTTGGTTCCTTATTAATTGCTTTTTGAGAAAGTACCTGAAGCTGGATGAAACTCGGGGCGAATATTGTTAAGCAGTATATTTTGGGGTTGTAAGCAATTTCCACATCCCATAAATAATGTAAATTTCAAACGACTCCCGGACATAAATTTCAAATCATTTGCTTGAGATGCATTTTGGATTCTTAGCAAAAACGTAACTGCTAATTACTATTACTAATTATGAATTTTCGTTTCAGGCGATCAGCTGGATGTATGCCAGAAAGGTATGCTTTCTGATTTCTGGACGATTTTTTCCTGATTTTCTGCATTACATTTTGCAGGAGAGAACATTGAACCTCCAGTATTGAAAGAGTTTATATGCATCAAAGAATGTTCCTCTCACTTAAACCTGATAGAATAAAAGTCAATGTCAGTATGTTCAATTAATTGCACCTGTCAAATTCGACTCAAACACCCCTAGAGCTAATAAGTTCAAAATTGCAAGTGGTGATTGGTACAAAAGATCCGCATCAATTTCTGCCCCATCTGTAACTGATTGTGTTTTATTTCTGGTTCACTGTTTTGAACTCTCCAATTTAGCCTCTTGTTATCACTACTCGCAGTACAATCTCATCTATAATGGAGACTGCAAAATCAGAACGGATGACTAGTTTGCAGAATACCACCACTAAGCACAGAAGAAAGATAAATAACTCATGATTTAATGCCATTGTAATATACTACCTTGTTCTCAGACTTGTATTTCGGGCCTCGGCATGCTGTTCCGGTGAAGTTCAACACAGGCTGGAGGAAGAGATCTCCATCTTCCCATTAGGTATTCAGCAGATTACTGGGCGATAAATTAAGTTCTACATCTTCAAGTCATAAACTATACACTGTACGTTGACTACTATTTTCAGACGACAGTTGGGATCTTATTCTCATGGTGTCGCTTTCAAACAGAGTTGTTCGCTAATCTGCAATTAACACTGCTCTCTGGATCAATGCTTTGTTTCCTTACAAAATCTATTTCCAGTGCATCTTTTGTTTGTTCCATGGCACCTTTGACATTTAAACTCTTCCGCCCCCTAACCTGCCTAAGATGATGTTCTATGCCATCATTTTGCTTTCAGCAGCATTGAAACGTCCACATTTCTGTCTTCCTTCAGGTCCAAAAGACAGTTCTATTCTAGTTCAATTGTCATCTCTCCTCCTTTCTCCACAATGCTGGCGTTATTTTCCTTTTCTTTAAATTCAGTTTTCCAGAATCCACTGCACTATACTTGTGCTTGCGAATTTCTCTGGCTGCATCGTTAACACTAATGGCTTGTGTACAATCAGAAAGTTAAGAAGGAATGGAACTGGATGCATCACCCATTATTGAAAAAGTCACCGGATACGATAATGGCAAACTCAATCGAGTCAACACTTCAAGATCCTCCTTTCTAACATCTGAGGCCGAAAGCAAATCTTGAGAGACCTTTCTCGCAGACTGGTTAAGCAACGGCCTGACATAGTTGCACTCGCAGCATCGTACACAGGAGACAATCTCCCAGGCACCAACATCACCATCCGTGGGCATGCCCTGTGCCACCGTCCGGACGGACTGAGCAGAGGTGAGCACCGTAATATACAGTTTTTAGGCAATTGCCTAGGGGGCCCTCAACACCCACTCCAGACCACCTGAATTTGCACACTGTCAGGTTAAATATTGGCAAGGAAATCGCCCGCTGATAACCACGTTATGCCCTCCCTTTCATACTAAACCATCACTTTTCCATCTTGAACATGACATGGAGGAAACAACGAGGCTGGCAGTGACACGGAATGAGCTCTGGATTGTTGACTTCAATGCCTATCAGCAATAGAGACTCGGTAACACTGCTGCAGACTGAGCAGGTGGAGTCCCAAAGAATATATCTGCAAGAGTTGTCTGTGGCAGGTGGTGAGGGAACCAAGAAAGGGGAAAAAGTCCAATTTGACAAGATATTCAGCAGCCTGCCAGCCGCAGATACAACTGTCCATGAAAATGTCGGTAGGAGTGACCATCACGCAGTTATTGGGGAGAGGAAGCCCCATCTTCACATTGGGGATATGGTGCATCGCGTCGTGTGGCACCAGCACCGATGTTAAATGGGATTTATTTATAACTTACCTATCAACTAAAAACCGGGAGAACAGGAGGCTCATGGGACGTCAGCAGTAGCAGATTTGTGTTGAGCCACCATTTGTAAACTCATGGCCCGACATATGTAGAACTCCCCCATTAATGCCATGGCAGATGATCAACCCTGTTTAAATGAAGACTGAAAGAGGGTCTGTCTGGAGATGCATCAGGCATACTTAAAAAGGAGGCATCCAATTGCTCAAACTACAACAGAAGGCTACTTTCCTCCCAAACAGCATACAAATCAATACGTCGACATTATTAAGCAATTCAATGACATACAGATCAAATTTACCCTCTACAGTACGGCCAGATCAATTCGTCAATGCTGGTGGACAATTGAGGAACTTACAGGAGGGAGAGTCTCCATGAGTCACTCAGCTCCCGACCTCATCACAGCTTCTCTTTCAAAATAGGCAAAAGAGATGAACTCAATGATGTGAGAGTGACTGCTCTTGATGTCGTCAGTGCTTGGCCGAGTGCAACATCAAGAATCCCTAACAAAATTGGACCAATGAGAATCGGTGGTCGGGGGTGGGGGGGGAGGTGGGGGACCTCCACTCTTTGTAGCAATACCTGTCAGAAAAGGAAGATGGCTGTAGTTGCTGGAAATTAATAACTTCAACAGCAGGACATCACGAAAAGTGATCCTCGGGTTAGTACCCCAGGACCAACCATTTTCCGTTGCTTCATCAATGCTCTTCCTTCCATCATAAGGTTAGAAATGGCGACCTTCGCTTACAATTGCACGCATATCAGCAGTGTTTGGATCTCCTCAAAGATTGACGTTGTCCAGGTTGAAATGCAGCACGAAATGGAAATTATCAATGCTTGGAGTAACCAGTGGAAAGTAATGTTCTTGCCACGCATGTGCCGGGCAATGACCATCTCCAGCAAGACAGAATCTAACCATCTCCGCTTGAATTTCATAGGCATTGCTATTGGTATGTCCACCACAATCAACATCCTGGGGCTACCATAGGCCAATAACTGAATGGGACTAGCCATATCAATACTCCAAGATCAGGTCAGTGTGTAGAAACCCTGAGGTGGGTAATTCACCTCTTGTCTCCCAAAGTCTGTCCAACATCTACAAGATACAATTAGGTGCCTGATGGAATAGTCTCCATTTGCCTCGATAAGTGTAGCTCCAACTGTGCTAAAAGAAGCTGGAGGCCATCCAGGGCAAAGCTGCCTGCTTGATTGCCACCTCATCCAGCAGCATATACTCCCTCCACCACCGACGCTCAGTTGCAGCAGCGAATACCAATGCAAGACGCACTGCAAGAACCCCCAAGCCTCCTTGAACAGCATCTTGCAAACCCACGAACATTACCATCTAGAAGAGCAAGGGCCGCAGAGGATGGTTCTGTTGCAAATGCGAAATTGTTTGGCACTATTTTGGAACAGAATAAGCCATTAAATCCCAAAAATGTTCAGCTTTTTCCACGAGGTCATGAATGGTCTGTGTCCTTAACAATAGTTAAGAATATGTGACCATGCATGTTATCTTTAGATAACAAAACCTTTCATTTTAAATGTTTTTCAAGTTAATTTAAAACAAACCAGACAATTGCTTATGCAAGACGTTTCACCATTGTGCTGATGATAAAATTAGAATGATATGATTGTGTTGATGAAAGAATAGGCAATGAAAATTACTGTGGCTTTCCAAAATATCAGTGAAAAGAGCGATATCGATAAATTGTGATGGGAATTGTTATGGCGATGTTAGGCATGTTAATGAATAGAATGATGAGCATTTTCGTTATCCGTATCTTCATAATTCTATTCACAATAACAAAACTTTGCTTTATTTAATTGACAAAGAAAATGTTCTAATACAGAAAATCATTTAACATTCAGCCTCAGATGTAATTGCAAACCTGGGTGCGGGAAATGAGCTGTTCCTGTGATCAGAATATCTGGGTTGTATTAATGGTTTCGTTCTGTCTCATTTCAGAGCTGGATAATGCCAAGAAAGCTTCAGATGGCTCAGGTTATCATGCATTAAATGTTAATGGAAAGGAAAATAGCCTTGTCCAATGTTGCTCAATCTGAATTATAACTGGGTTAACATTCATAAGTTTTTGTTGATGCCGATGCAAATTACTTTTGGGCTGGGCATATAAATTATCCCCTTTACTCTCTTGCCCAAAGATAAACCTTGTCACATTTATCCATAATGTATGGAGTACACCATTGGCTAATGTTGGATGATTTAAATGTGCGTAGAATTTTGGATAGAAGAATAAGACTGAGTATTAGGATTATCTTAAGCCTAGTAAATACTTGATAATTTTTTTTAACAGGCTAAAATATGTAAAAACATATTGCAAGAAAATCTTTAGTGTATTGAAAGAAAAATAATAGGTCAAGTAAACGTTGGTCCTTTGAGGCAGAGACAGACAAAGGGATATGGACAAAGCGAAATGGCAACTGTGTCTGGACAGTATGTTATGTGTGTCTCCATTGTAAAATATATAAGCCCCATGCCAGAAGCTAAAGTTTTACTGCTGGCAATATGCAATTTAGTCATGGAATAACGAAAATTAATGTCAACAGTGATAAATGTATTTGAGAAGCTTAAGGGTCCAAAAATCAACTCACCCCTTGTCCTAATGGCTTGCAGTTCATAAGGAGATCGCTGCAGAGTTATTCTACCTGTTGATCTGATTTTCTAAATTTCCATAGACGATAGAACTCATTGACCAGATTGAAATAGGAAATGTTATACTGCTGTTCAAGAATGGATGGAGGGAATAAACACATAATTAACATCCAGTGAGCCTCAACACAGTTCTTGGTAAAAGGTTGCTATTGATCATGAAGTAAGCCTGAAAAATGCAGGTCGAAAGTTACAGCATGAGTAGAACAGGCTGGCAGGGTTTACAAAATGGTCACATTTGACAAATTTATGGGTTTTTTTAAACATCACCAACTTGATGGAATAAAAGGGACGTGATGTGATATATCTGGATATCTGAAAGGCAGTCGATGCCGTGCCAAACAGAAGGTTAGTATGCAAGACAAGGGCCCAGTGTGTGGGAGGCTAGCATTTAACCATTGAAGGGTGATTGGTTAATGGTCACGAGCAACAGGGTGAGCATAAATGGGGTTTGTTTATTTGCCAAACTGCAAACATTAGAATGCCATTTGGGTGAAGGTTTTGGTGTTAAACATTAACAATCAATATTAATAACACATATGGAGCGAGAGAGTGCAATATTTCTGAGATATTTTATGTGATCAAGCTAGGTGGAATTCTGGGTTGTAGAGAAGTCACAGAGAGCTTGCGCAGAGATAAAGCTGCTAACTAATAGGAAACAAGATGGCAGATGGATTTGCTTGTGGAGAGTGTGAAGCTGTACACTTTTTTCAAAAGAATGAAACAGAGTAATACACGCAAACGAGTGAACCGTGTAAAAGCTGATATTCAGAGAGACGTGTGTGTGCTCGTAAAATGAATGCAGAACTATAACATGCAGTTACAGCTGCCAATTCGGAAATAATGTGGCGTGTTGGGCTTCATTGCACGGAGATTAGAGAACATTGGTGATGGCTCGGACCTCGGACATGTTCTGGCAAGCCTCTGAGTTCCAGGGCAATTAGGTTTCGGCAACACATTCTGGCCTTGCCACAGATGACAACATCCCATTAAAGATTAAATAGTATGGAAGGACGGATCAAGTTAACTTGAAGCTGGTACAGAGAAACATAACTGGATTTTTCCCTGTGATGAGAAGTTGCCTTTTATGAGTTGCTGAGTAAATTCGGTATATATTCTCTAGAAAGAAAGGAGGGGATCACTTTGAAACATACGAAATCGGGAGGTGTTTGTTCGAGGGGGCGCAGTTGGGTTTGTTTTCCACTGTCCTGGGAGTCCGAAACACTGGGATGCATCCTCTAGATAAGGAAGAGATCTCTTAGGGCAGACACACTAAGATTGAGGCGAGTCTTTGGAATTTTCATCAAAGACGGCTTTGGCTGGACCCGTTTTGAAAATACCTAAGGCTGAGATTGACATAAGCTCACCCTTTCATTGAAACAAGTGGTATGGAGCGCCCAGGCAAAAGCAGTGTAAGCTCAAAGGTCTGCATTTCCATTTGTGATTCTATTCTTTGTGCGTTCTTGTATACTTATGAATTAGCATCATAAGTTACAAATCTGAATAATTGCCTGCTGTAACTAAATGGCTACAAATCATGGACATTATAAAAGCGAATCACGATTTAGGCCTGGATGTTTCTGATGGCAGTGCTTCCCTTCCTGTCGAATGAAGAGTTGCTGTGAAACACATGCCTACCATTTCTGCTTAACTCGCAGCCGTTTAACGCTCAGCAAATGTTATTCACTTCGGTGGAGACTTCTTGTTTTCATTGTAGTGGAAATTCGGCCTAAGAGAGCTGCGGGTCAATCCCATAGGCGAGATGCTTTTTTTCAGTTCTAACCGTGCTAGAGGCTGCATTGGGCATAACTATGTCTACAAGCAGACACCCGAGATATGTCCCTGACGTCCAGGAATATGTAGGTTCTGGTGGTATCAAGGAGTGAGGCTTGAGGAGTGGTAGAAAAAAGTATTTCGATACCGGCAGAGACGGCGGGACTGAGGATCTCCCTCAGGGATCAAAATATTACAGATTGGCTCCTGGTGTTAAACCAAGGATGCTTGATGAATGTGACCGCTCGCCAATACTCTGTTTCTGCAAATCAACTCACCACACACTCCCCCACAAGACCAACCACCAAAACCACACCCCTTCCCCCACCCCCCACATCTCCGCCCATCCCACTCCCACCTTATGTGATCAGAGCATGTCATTGTGTTTCTCTGAAAGAGCAGCAAATAGTCGGAAATTTTCACATGAGTAAAAGGACAAGGAAAATACAGACGTGTGCAAGAGTTAACATTTTTATAACGGGCGGCCACTTATCTAATATAGAATGAACAGCCATCTTAGAAGAAAGCTAAAGCCCAGGAACAAACGGGCAATCGGAGCATGGATAGAAATTGCCTCATTTAACGAAGCAGGGAGTTGTGGTGAAAATTTTACAGGCCACCAGTTCAAGAATAAAATGCAGATGACACAAAGCTTCCAGGTGCTGAAAACTGGGAGCTGCACTACCATGCTCTTGAAGAGGGCGTGAGAATGGAGGAATCGGCTGGGAACTGCAAGTGAAATTTAATGCAGAGTTGTGATTTATTTTCCATTTCTGCCAGAAAAGCGAATGGAAGAATTTGAAAATAACATCTACTTTTCGAAACGGGACGAATGAGCCGGGGGATCAGTGGGCATTTGTGGACACAATTAGAAAGTGAAAGGCCGTCTGTAAAAGTTCTTCAGAAAACAAACAGAATTCATAGTTTATAAATGTTGGAAGCTATTTGCCGCTTTAGATGTTGATTGGGAGCCCGTGTGGAATGTTGAAGTGGGTTTAAACTTTTCACAGGCATTCATTTTTAAGAGCAACTGTTGTGTGTGTACCGATTCACCTGTCAACGTAATTACCCTCAATCTCACAAGCTCTGTTTGCTTTACATTCATATGCAGCAACACAACTCAGGGAAACAGGGATTATGGACCAGCTTGGCTATGCCAAGGCGATCTTGAACCTTCTGCAAGCCCCTTCACTAAAACACGTGATCATAATTAGTGGCCATATCAAATTACTGAAGGGAGGCTGAAAAATCGCATTATGTTTCAACACATCCTGGTTTCAAATCCATCTATAATCTCGTCCCCCCCACCCAACCCCCCGCCCCCACTCACCCCACACCCTCCAATCCCCCGCCCCCCCCCCCCCCCCCCAAACCGTCGCGGATTGCAGCAGGTGATTCTCCAACATGACAGCCTTACAATATATTGGCTCTCCTCCAATTCTGACCACATTTGTATCATAATTCGCCGCTGCACAACAGCTGATGCATTACAGCCACCTGCTTAGTCTCTGGACATTTCTGATCCTTCCTTGAACATTTATCCCTCCAGAATTATCCCCTCTATATAAAAATACGTCGATAAAGTCTGTGCCTTCACAAATTATTTGGTCACATATCACATTATACCGTTCAGTGCCTCGGTGTCAATTTGTTCTGCTGGGATGCCTGTGGGCATGTTTGGCTGAGATTTGTATTCTGTTGCAACGAAGTTTTATCCAGAATGAGTCACATAAATGCCAGTTAATATTGATTTAATAAAAGTAAAACACTGCATTTACTGTAAAAGAGAAAATGAGACACAGATTGAAACATAAAAACTCAGCCATCCGGCAGCATCTGGGTGTTTCGAATGAGGGTTAGGGTTTCGAATGGAACATGATTATTCGGAAGTGAAGATGACTTAAAATGCAATAGATTTGATGTTGTTGTGATGAGATGGAGAAAGTAGAACAAATGAAAAACTGTGGGATATATTGGAGAGCAGCACAGATTAATCAAGAATAATGGCATTGGACAATAGACAAAGGGAGCCTTAACGTATCCAGTGAAAATAAACCAAAACAATAAGCCAGATTGAGTGTGAGCAGCTAAAAATAGAATGCTCCCCCAGTGTTTCAGAAATTTAACGATTTCATCAGGTTACTTCTGATTCAAAAGCGATGGTGAACATTCTGAAGGCTGATATGGCACGGCAAATTGGCACAATCATGTTTGGCAATGATGCTTTGTGCACCTCAACAAATGATATAACTTGAAGTGATTCGGACAAGAATGGGCAGTTTAAAAATACTTTTGGCTTCTGGTTTCCACCACAATAATTATCACTGCTCAATATATGATGGAAATGGGTTGAAGTTGCGAAAGCATTAAGCAACATGAAACTCCGAGGTGGACATTGCATCCATCATCTCAACCATATGGTGGAAGATAGACGTTCCTCAAAAGCAACTAGCACATGATGAGTGGAAGTTAAGAGTGATATGTAGAACTACTGTTAGCAAGCGAAGTGGAGGAAGTGATTTTGCGATAAATTTCAGAAGGTCTGGATTATGTGCATCCATAATCAACTTCAATGGCCAGCAAAAATAGACGTAAATAATTTCATTTCGATTTTTGAAACATTGCTGTGTGCAAATTTTGTGCCCTGATTCCAACATGTCAATAGGGAGTGTACGTCGGAATCAATTCATTGACTGTTATTCGTTTTTGGACGATCTGTATTTGAGAAAGAGGGTTTATAAACGGAAGTTGAATCATTCTGAAATATGTCTTTAGAACAATGGAGAACATTTTTTCTGCAGTCGTGGAGGGAGTCTGGTGAAAAATCGTGAAGTTCTGCCGATATAAAATTGTTGCATTTTCGGTCTTGCAGAACTCAAAGAATGCAAAGATTCTTTAAAACTCTTAGGTAAAAAATACATCATTTTTCTGTATAAACTTCTACATGGAAAATGCCAAAATGGAACTAGCAGAAAATAGTGACTCAGTGTTCGTGTCCAGCAAAAGAACAGCAACACACAAAGTTGTATGAGCTGTAAGAAACATAAGAAGATACGAGAGGAACTACGCCAATCAGGCCATCGAATCTGCTGACCGATTCAAGTGAACATAACTGATCAACTATCTTAGAAGTATTTTCCAGCTCTTTTCCCGCACCCATTGATTGCATTAGTGTTCTCAGATCTTTCAATCCCTGTCATGACCATCGTCTATAACGGAGATTGCACAGGCTCTGTGGTAGAGAATGCATAGGTTCCCTGACATTTGAGTGGGGAAAGTTATTCTCCTCTCAGTTCTAATTGGTTTCCACTTATTCTCAGACTATGTTCGGTAATTCTAGGTCAAAGCTTCTCTATGTGCTCCATTTAAAATGTTATAAGTTTTAATGAGATTACCTCTACTTCTTTGAAATTCAGGATAATGCAGGCCCAGCCACCCCAATCCCTCCTCATATGAGATTTCCACAATTCGTGTTGCGTGGTGATGTGGGGGTGGGGGGGGGGGGGGGGGTGGTGGTGGGGGTGAGTTGTTGCTTCGGGGTTAAAGGCAGATTAATTTGTTCCTTCATGGTAGACTTTCATTCATTCATCAATTCTCTTTTCTTCCTTTTTTACAGAAGATAAATTGAATCGCTGCCTGGATGGTAAAATATTCCTTGTTTTCTAACATAACTTGATAAATCAACAGCAGAGCTAAAAGGCAGAAGGAGATCATTGGACAGGGAACATCTACTCTTGCACATTGACATAACAAACCAAAACGAATTACAAGGCCCCACCATCACTTTGCCTTGATATTGCAATACTTTCAAATTTCCCCTACATTTAAGTTGTATTGCAGTCAAGTTTTCTGCATAAATCCAACTGTCAAAGCATTTTAAGTTTCTACTATACAATAATACTTCGGAACTTTTACATCTGTTGCTGTCAGGGAATTCAGAGAGCAAAGTCCAGTCATGGAACTTGTTCTCATATTCTAGCGCATTTGATGAAGGCATTGAACTAGCATATGACTTTTTTCACACTTTTCTTTAAAGTTAATAACAGTAACCTAATGCTTCTGGAAGATGGGTTGTTGCATATATAAAGTGGATAAAGTCTTCTAATTATTTAGAACCATGAGACATGCAGGGATCTTGCTTTGACAACGACCTGCTTTAAAATAGAGTATGGACTTGGTCCACCCTGCTTGTACATCGTCCTCCACCAAACAAATTCTACACTAGTTGGCAGCTTTCTTTGCTTTATGGCTTGGGGCAGGTGTGAGGAAAGTATAATAATTTGCCGTTTTTTTGGTTTAAAACGAAATTAGTTTATGGGGGTAAGGAGAAGTTGGTCGGTGCTTTACATATTATAATTGGAGTCAAGAGGATGACAAATGGAAATCATTAAAATAAGCTGGGTGCTTGTCACGCTAATGAGTGAATATGGATGTTGGCTTAGCATGTAATGCATGAAGGGGATTTGCATTCTTTATGTAAGTGAAGAGATTTGGATTTTAAAGGGGCCTTAGTCTGTTTTCAACTTGCCACATAAGGAAGGCTAAGGAATGTTCTTATTTTTTCCCAAAGATTACTAACAATATATTGGAGGAATAGCAGTTTTCTTTTTATATACATACTGAGGAAGATACAGTTTCAAAGACATATGAAGCTATGTCATTTTGATACTAAAACGAGAGAAACATATATAAAGGAGAAGGAAAGGCTATTTTCAGAAGGCCATGTAAAGACCAACTGGAGAGTGCGAAGCAGCCTTAAGGAATCCTCCAGCATTACTGCATAGGACTGTTATATGCCGAAACTGAAGTTGGGGAATATGTATTTGGAATTCCACTTTCCAGGGGCTATTGTGTTAACTGGCTGGTCCTATTTCAAGTGCAAAACCTACTCTGCATTGTTGCCTGAAAGGGAACGTAAGTGGGAGCCAGGTTATGTAGGGATTTTTGGAGTTATTATAGTGGTGAGGAATTCAGGTTTTATGCACGATTGTAATATTTTATTTTCTTCGTGGATATTTGACTTTTAACATTAAATTTTATTTTCGTGGTATTATTACTGTACTCAGTGTAGACATAAAACAATGACGAACTCCCCATAGTGCATGTGTTGCGCTTGGCCCATTTCATCAACCATCAACCAAGTCATAACACAGGCACCTTGTTGCCATCTCTTAATCACTGTTCCGCACGCCTCCAGGTCCTGTTTTTTTTTTTAATTACTGGCAAATTATAGACCTAGTTATAATCTACGGGTAGCAGGGTGGTTTGGCAGCTATGGCATCAGTAACACTTCTGGAAACTGTTTTTTTTTATTTCCTCCACTTCTTTCAATGGTTCAGCATCTGAGGGGAAATTGCACGGAAATATTTTGAAATTTTGGAACAGAATCAGCCATTAAATTCCTAAAAAATATTCAGTTTTTCCAATGAGTTCATGAGTTACCTGTGTCCTTAATTCTAATTGCCAGGACCTGATCATATTTGTTAACTTCTTTAGTTAAAAACCATGGCATTTTCTGTGTTGTTTTTTTTTTTCAAAAAATTTATTTAACCCGCAAGAGACAATTACCAATGCAAGGCGTTTTCACCATTCTGCTGATGATAGAATTATAATGATAATTTCATGATGATGAATACATAGGCCATGAAAATTACTGTGGTTTTCCGAAATATCAATGAAGAGAGCTAAGTACATAAATTGTGACAGTGATGGCAATTGTTAAGGCGATATTAGGGATTTTGATGAAGACAGTGACGAGCACTTTCGTTATCAATATCTTCACAATTTCACTTAGAAAGCCAATGCCGTGTTTTTTTAATTAAAAAAGCACAATGCTCTAATCCAATACAAAAGGTTATTATTGAAAACAATTGAACATTCAGCCATGAATGTAGTAGTGAAACTGGGTTCGGGACATGCTCTGTTGCTTAAATCGGAATGTCTGGGTTGTTTGAAGGGTTTTGTTCTTTCTCGTTTCAGAACTTGATAATGCCAAGAAAGCTTCAGGTGGTTCAGGTAGTCATACAATAAATATTTATGAAAACGAAAATAGTCTTGCCCATTGTTGTTCATTCTGAATTGATAACATGGATGTCAATTATATGTTTTCGTCGATATCAATGCAAATTACTATTTGGCTGGACATATAAATGACCCCAGTTCCTATGTTTCCCAAAGGTATTCGCTATCGCCATTCTCCAGAATGTTTCAGAGTATATTCTTGGATGGTATGGATTATTAAGATTTGATTTCAACGTTGCACAGAACTGTAAGATTGAGAATGTGGAGTGCCTTAAAAATAAATTAAAATTTATAACATTATATAAAAGCTATAAATATATAAAAACACATGGTAAGGAGACATTTAAGCATAGGGAAAGTAACGGCATTGGTCAAGTAAAAGTTTGTACTTTGAAGCAGAGGTAGAAGAAATGATATGGACATTCAGGAAAAGACAACTGCGTTTGACCGGTTATTTTACTTGTGTCTTCATTGTAAAACATACAAGCTCCATGCCAGAAGATAAAGTTTTACCGATGGCAAAAGAAAACTTAATGATGGCTTCAGAAAATTAATGTCAACAGCGATAAATGTACTTGAGAAGCTTAAGGGTCCAATATTCAATGCATCCCTTGTCCTGATGGTTTAAAGATCTAAAGGAAATCTCTCCATAGTTACTGAATCTGCTGGATATGATTTTCTAAAGTTCCATAGATCCTGGAACTGATGTATCAAACTGAATATTTGATCAAAGCAATTTTTGAGGTGGTGATGGCATAGTGGTGTTGTCACAATATTAATAATCCAGACCGAAACATGGCAGCTGGAAGAATTGGAGCTCAATTAATAATATGCGTGTAGCTATAGTCTCACAATTGGTGGCCGCAAAACTGACATCAATTGTCGTAAAAACTCTTCTGGCTTCATTTTTATGGAAAAAATTTTCAAACCTTATCTGGGCTGATCTACATGTGACACCATACTACAACATTTTACGAGCGTACCTGGGCTGTCCTACATGTGACGCCAGACCCACGGCAATAACATTGGCTAGTGGCTGCGCTTGGACATTTTCTAGCAATACTATCAGTTCCAGGGCAATTGGGAACGAGCAACACATTCTAGCCTTGCCACAGGCGGCAACATTCCATGAAAGATTAAATAATATTGATGGAAGAATAAGCTTACATAGCAGGTGCTACAGCCAGCCATAACTGTTTGGTCCCTGTGACGAGATGCTGCCTTATTATTAGTTGCTGTTTAAATTTGTTGTATATTATCTCGAAAAGACAGGATCATACTAAATCTGAAAGGGCTTGTTTGAGGCGACGATTTTTTTTTAGCTGTCCTGGTAAACAATTACAATGGGGTACATCCTGATGATAAGGAACTAATCTCTTAGTGCTGGTATGTGATGACATTAATGCACTAAAACTGCGGCTAATCTTTGAACTTTTCACCAAAGACGGCTTTGACTGGTCCCTTTTTGAAAATGCAAAAGGCTGAGATTGAAATAATTTCACCCTTTCATGGAACCAAGTGTCAAGGGGAGCTGGCGTACAAGTAGAGTAAGCTCAAAGGTCTGCACCTTCCATTGCTGATGTCTTATTTGTATGCTTTTGAGTTAGCTTCCAAAATTGCTAATCTAACTAAGTGCCTGCTGTAATTACTTGGCCACATATCATGCTGGATGTATACAAAAAGAGCGAATAGTGACTGTGGTTAGTGTTCTTCGGATTGTGTTTCTTCCCTTCCTGCCACCTGAACAGTCCATGGAGAACAAATGTCGACCAATTCTACCTGAGCCACAGGCGTTCAATGCTCAGCTGAAGTTATTTGCATTCGGGTGCAACTTCTAGACTTAATTCGGGAGCAATTCGAGCTCTGAAAGCATGCCGGTCAATCTCTTAGGAGAGGTGATTTTTTGTTTTCATTTACAGTGGCACCAGAAGTTACAGTCGACATAACTGAGGTTTGAAGCAGTCCTCCGAGATAAGTCCCAGTAGTCCAGGCTGATTTAGGTTTTGGTGGTGTAAAGGTGTGAGGCCTGAGGAGTGGTAATAAAAGGCTTTTCAATGCCAGTGTAAAGGGCGGGGCCGAGGAACTTCTCAGGGATCAGAATATACCAGTGTGGCGCCCTGTGTAAATCTCAGGTTGCTTGATGGGTATGACTGTCCACCGACACGCTGCTCCAGCAAACCAACTCCCCATTCCATTCCCACAAGGCCCACCAAGGCACCCCACCACCACCACGACTCACAATCCCCCTTCCCCCCCAATCCCTTCATCCACCACAATCCCAACCGAAGCATGGAAAGTGATCATTTTTGTTCTCCTTCATTGCTGGAGCAATAAGGGAGTCCTGGTTGAAAAATAGGATCAATGGGCTCCCAGGCTTCACTTGATTTAACGCGGTCACGAAAGAACGGGAGGAAGTACAGAAGGGTTAGCAGTATTGACCACTAAATCACTGCAGGCGTCAAGCGAGATTCTGCCCATAGGGGAAAAGGATTGAATCGGATTTGTTACTGCTAAAAAAAAATCAGTGATAGGAATGTATATTTGCATTTCTACAAAAGAGCACCAACAACGGGAAAGATATCACTGAAAAAATGGACAAGGACAATACAGAGTCGTGCAAGGTTTATATATTTTTCAAACGGGTGACACTTATTTTGAAATGAACTTTAACAGCCTTCTTAGAAGAAATGTTAAAAACCTGGGAATAAACGGGCAATTGCAGCATTGGTAGAAATGGTCTCAGTTAGTGGAGCAGGGAGATGTGTCGAATGGTTTACAGGAAGAGTGTGGAGAAAAAAAATTGCAGATGACACAAAGCTTTTAGCTGCTGAAAAATGGCAGCTGCATAGCGATGCTCTTGAAGAGGGCTTGGGAATGGAGGAATCGGTGGACAAGCTGCAGATGAAATTTAAGGCAGAAAAGTGATTGTTTTTTGCCACAAAAAGAAAGGGAATCAATAGGAAAAAACATCTACACTTTTTTGAAACAGGGCGCAAGAGCCCGGGCGTCACTGCACCTGTGTGCACAAAATGTGAAAGTGGAAGGCCGCCCTAAAAGTTCTTCAGAAATCAAACACTATTCACAGTTTATAAACAGTGGAAGATATTACTTTTGTCACATTCGATATTGAAATGTGACGCATGCTGTATGGCAAATTGGGTTTAAACCATTCACAGAAATTATCCTCCTGTCATCATTAATGACCTAACTGCTTTTTTTTATAGTCAATTGCATCTATGCAGGTCAGAAAGGCCATTTTGACCAGCTGGACTATGGCAAGACTTTGCGTTAACCCCCCGCAAGCCCCTTCTGTAAAGCACGTGATCATAATTAGTGGCCATGCCAAATCACTGAAGGGAGGCAGAACAATGTAATTATGTTTAAAGCGGTCCTAGTTTCACATTTGTCTATCATCTCTCAACCACTCTCCCCCACCCCCACCCCCCCATCTCTATTGCAGCGGATCATTTTCCAACATGACAACTGTACAAAATATTTGCGATCCTCCAATTATGACCACATTTGTATCAAATCTGCTGCCACTTAACACCATCAACGCCATCTGCTTAGTGTCTGAAAAATTTTAATACTTCCTAGAACATTTACCCCTCCAGATTAATCTCCTCTATATTAAAGATCTGTCCTTCACAAATTATGTGGTCACACATCAGAAAGTACCTGTTGATGCCTCACTGTCAATTTGTTCCGCTTGCTTTTATTTGCATTATGTTGCATCCAGTTTTTATACAGAATGTGTCATCTAAACACAAGTTACTGTTGATTGAATAAAAGCAACATACTGCTTTTGCTGCAAATTATAAAGTAAAACAGAGATTTTTGAACTAAGAACTCAGCCATCGGGCAGCATCTGGAGAGTTCGAAAGAGACTTAGGGTTTCGAATGGAACATGACTCTTCTTCGAAATTAAAGGGACTTGAAAATGTGAAGGCTTTGATGTTGTTGTAATGAGAAGGGGGAAGTAGAACAAACGAAATATTGTGGGGTTTACTGGAGAGCAGCAGTGATTAAACAACAAGCATGTCATTGAACAAAAGCCACAGGGAATGTTATCGTATCTAGTGAAAAATTGGAACATTAACCCAGAGTGAATGCGAGCAGATAAAAATAAAATACTTTCCCAATGCTTGTGATTCAAATGCGATGGATAACATTGGGAAGTCTTTCGTGGACATGGAAAAATGGCGCAATCATTTTTGGCAATGATATTTGTGCACCATATTAGATGGTATAAGCAGAAATGAATGCGACAACAAATGCCAATGAGAAAGTTCTTCCAGCTTAGAATCTCCGTCAAATAAATTTCAGTGCCCAAAATCTGAGGGAAATTGGATGAAGCTGCGCAAGCTTTAAGCAGCATTAAACACCGGGGTGGGCATTGCATCCAGGTATCTCAACCGTTTGATGGAAGATACACATTCCTCTAAAGAATCTGACACATTATGAAATAAAGTTATGGGTGACGTGTAGTATTACAGTCAAACAGCTGAAGTGGAGTAAGAGACTTTGCGATAAATTTCACAAGATGAGAAGAGGCATTCTGATGTCTTCGGTGATGTTTATCCGTAATCAACATCAATGGTCAGCATAGATAGACGAGTATATAATTTCATTACCTTTTTTTGGCACATTGCTGAGTGGAAATTCTGTGCCCCAATTCCAACAATGCAATGGTGAGTGTACTTTGAATTCAATTCATTGACTGTTATTCAATTTCGGACGATCTGCATTGACAAAGAGGATACATAAACGCAAGTTGAATCATTCCGTAATAAGTTGTTAGTGAAATGGAGAACTTTCTTCCAGCCAACGTGGAGATAGTCATGCAAAAGTCGTGAAATTTTAGCAAAATAACATAGTTATTTTGTCTGTCTTGTAGAACTCAAAGAATGCAAAGAATATTTTAAAAATTTACGTAAGAAAGGCACCCTTTTCTGTGTAAACTTCTAAAGGGCTAATCCCAAAATGGAACTTGTAGGAAATAGCGACTCAATGTCCCTGTGCAGCAAAAGAAAAGCAATAACAAAGTTGGAGGAGCTTTAAGGAAGATAAGAGATGGAATAGGCCAGTTGAGCAATTGAACCCACAGAGCGATTCAACTGAACACGGCTGATCGATTACCTCAAAGCCATTTTCCCGCTCAATCACCATATCCCCTGATCTCATTAATGTGATGTCTAGAAATCTATCAATCTCTGTGCAGACCATAGTCTATATTTGCAATTGCACCGCACCTGTGGTAGAGAATTCAAAGATTCTCGCACATCTGCGTTAACAATGTCATTCTCATTTGAACCCTAATTGGTTTCCCTTTATTCTCAGAATGTGTACACGTGTTTTATATCCAATCTTCACTCTCTAGTTCCTTAAACATGTTGTACGTTTTAATGATATCACCTCTAATTCATTTAATGTCTGGAAAATGCTGGCCTAGCACCCGCAATTCCTCCTCATTGGACATTCCCACATTTGCAAGAATTAATCTGTTGAACCTCAGCAGCAATGCCTCTATGAAAAAAAGCTCCCTGAAATTGAAGTATTTCATGTTTCTCCTGCACTTAAATTATCTTGACATAATAGGCAAAAAACAACTTGAATTCATAAGTACGTGTGGATTCACATCTGTCTTCAGTGACATGCGATCAAGGACATCCAGGTCACATTGCGCAGCAACACTTCCAAATATGTCATCATTCAAAAACTGCTTTGCCCCCCCAGTTCCTCATACCAAAGTGGACAACATCACACTTACCCTCATTTTTATATTCCATTTGTTCTGTCCCCGGCTACTCACTAAGCCAGTCCAAATTCTCTGGATTCCTCTTTGTATCATGCTCACAAAATAATTCCCACGTAGTTTTCTCACAATTGCAAACCTGAAAATATTACATCGGGTTTCGATGTCCAACCCATTCATCTAGATTGCGAATAGTTGGGAGCAAAGTATGAATCATTCAGTACACCACTGCTCCCTATCATCCAACATGAGAATTTTCCATTTGTTCTTACTCTCTGCTTCTCTCAATTAACCAATGCATAATCTGTGATGGCGTATTAGCACCCCCCCCCCACCCCCACACCCCCTCCCCCCAACCCCACCAACCTCCCCAACACCACCACAGAATATAAAAGGCGAACGGTTTACTTAATCGAGTTTGCAAGATGATCAGAGTTTATTTTTATTTGGGGTTTAAGCTAGGAGTAAGATTAGCAGAGCCAAGCCTGACATCCATTTAAATACGAGTGAGTTAGACTTGATAAAATTGAGATATTTAAGACGATGAAAAATAAATTATGAACTGAATAGAAAATAACTAATACCTCCAGGAACAGGAAACGGAACAGAACAGAGAAACACGTGGGAAAAAAAAAACATTATTTTGAGATCTCGGTCTTTCAGTTGTCATTTAGGAAAGTTGATCTTCACACATTGCATGGTGCAGAATTGGAGGTCTGAACCATATCCACCCGCCATCTACCCGGAATGTCATTGTGATTAGCTAAATTGAACGTTTAATACAATGATGTTACCAATATGATCGCAAGGCTATTGGGGTGGGCTGGGGTTGTGGGATGGCGTGGCTGGGACGGGAAATGTGCAGATTGGAGTCGAGGTCCTTGTCACCCATGGCTGAATTGAATAGGAAACATTATCAAGAGTCTTACTGGCCGGGAATCATAACTCGGCTCCTGAAACATTGAATAAAAGGAGGATGTGAGGGGTGGGTGCAGGGTGACTGGGTGGGGGCCTACGTGAAAAGGATGTGGTGGTTGTTAGGGAGGTGGAAGTGGGGATCAGTTTGTTCCCTCATGGCATATTTTCTTACATTCGACTTTTCTCTATTCCCTTTCCTGTAGAAGAAAAATTGAGTCTGTGCCTGGATGTTAAACTATTGCCTGTTTTCTATTTTAACTTGATGAACCAACAGTAGACGTAAAGGGCAGAAGGAGATCATTGGACTGGGGCATCAATTTTGGCTCCTTGAAATAACAAAGCAAACGAATGCAGTGGCTCCACACCCCAATTGCCTCTTTATTACCGTGGTTTCAAATTGTCAAGACTCATACTCCTTGTATTAAATTAAACTTTCCTGCACGAATCCCACCGTCAAAATATTTAAATCTTACACTATGCACTGCTATTTTTCAAACTCTAGGGTTTGTGACTGTCGGGTAATGCAGGCCGCGATGCCCAGTCTTGTAACTTCATCTAATACTTTGCATCTGATGAAGATGTTGCACTGGCTGGTCACATTCTCCATTTTTTTCAAAGTTAATAGCAGTGTACTAATAATTTTCGAAGGTGACGTATTTCATATGTAAGGTCAAAATATAACTTCTAATTAATTAGAACCACGAAACGTACAAGAAAGTTTGTTTTGACAATGAACTCACTTTAAAATAGAACATGGATTTGCTCTTTCTCATCTGTACATCGTCCTCAACTAAAAGTGTTCCAGCTAGCAGCACTCTTATGCTTTTGGTTTGGTGGAGGTGTCTCATTTCCATTATCGATGTCTGTTCAGCATGTCCTCAGGTGAAATGTATTTTCTTTTATTATTGGACAGTTGTAAAGCTATACGTCACCCATGGGAATCAGCATGAAGTAGCAGCTATGGCATCACTAATAATTCTTGCATTCTGACTATCTTTTAAATATAAATTGCATAACTCCTGCACAGTAGAATATATTCCACACTGCTGCTGAGGGGAAGTTGGTCCACAGTGATGCTGGAGCAATGTAGACTATTTAATCGTGAAATCATGTTCAGCTTTTCCAATGAGCTCGTCAAAGGCCTATGCCCATAACTCCACTTGCCAGAATTTTGTCATATATGTTCATTTCTACAGCTAACAAAATCTATCATTTTTAGCTTTATTTTTTTAAAGTAAATTTAAAACGCAACTCGTGTGCGTCATCACTGTAAAAGCTAGAAAGTCCATCCCTGAAGTGAAGGGTTTACTGCGGGCAAAATAAAGCATTGTGATGAAGTTAAGATAAGTAATACCGACAGAAATAAACGTATCTGAGATGCTTAAAGGGCTAAAATTCAAAGCATACCTGTTTTTTATGGCTTATAGTTCTAAAAGAGATAGCTGCAGCTTTACTAGATTTGCTAGCTCTGATTTCCCAATTTCTGTTGATTCAGGAACTTGTCCATCAGATTGGAAGTAACGAATGCAATACTGCTGTTCTAAAATGGATGGAAGGAGAGTATATTTAATTACAGACCACTGAGACTAAGCACAGTTCGTAGGCAGAAAGTTGGTGTTTGTAATGAAGTAAGGCTGACCAATGAATTTAGAAAAATGCGTTATCAATAGTACTAGCTAACATGGTTCACAAAAGGGAAATGTTTGACGAGTTTACGAGTTAACGTCAAAGGCATCACTAGCATTATAGAATAAAGGGGTACTGACGGATTTAATATACTTGGATTTCTTAGAGGCAGTCAATGACGCACCACACAAACGTTTAACTGGCAAGATAAGGGCTAATTGAAATAGTGTCTAGCATATGAGCGTCGACAGAATAGTTAAGGGCCAGCAGAACACAGTGAGGATAAAAGGTACATTTTCAGTTTGAAAGGCTGCAACTTGTGCAGTACAGCAAGGGTGAAAGGTTTGGACTTATGCATTTACAATCAATATTAATTAGCTATATGGAGGCTCAGAGAATAATATTTCTGAGAATTTTGTTGGAATGAAGCTACGTGGAATGATAGGCTTAGAAAGGACACAGAGAATTTGCGAAGATTATAGCTAACTTAAGTAATGGGCAATACGATGGAAGGTGGAATAAAACGTGGGGAAGGGTGAAGTTATTCACTTTTTTCGTAGGAATAGCAGATTGTTTGGTAAAGGCATGAACCTTGAAAATGCTGATGCTCAGAGGGAAGGGCGTGTGGTCGAAAAATTATTATTGAACGTTGTCATGCATATATAGTTGCCTGTTCAGAAGGGTAGTGGCAGTTGGTCCTAACTGCAAGGAGAATAGAGCACACGAACACGTAATTTCTACTTCAATTCCACAGGGCTCTGATGAGGGCACGTCTGGAAGACTGTATGCTGTTTTAATCACCGTGTTGATTAGGGAGGTAATGGCATAGTAATAATGTCACAGCGCCAATAATCATAGACAAGCAGCTTAATGTCCTGAGAGCAGTAGGTTCAGATCCGAACAACAGATGGAGGAATAGTAATGAAATTAATAAACCAAGAATTATTAATGGTCACCGTAAAACTGGAATCGGGCACCCCAAATAGCCTTCTTGCTCACTTGTATTGAAGTAAGTCCGCCATCCTTACTTGGCCTGGCGTACTTGTAACCCTGACCGACAGCAGTGTGCTTGGCTCTAAGCTTCCCTCAGAAATGGCCAAGCAAGCCACTTAGTCGCACGGCAATAATGAATGAAAAACAAATTATGGCCTTGCTGCAGATGCTAATATCCCATTAAAGAATGGATAATATTTAACAAAGAATATGGTTACATTGGAGATGGTGCAGCCAACCTGAACTGGAATGGTCACTGGCATGAGCGGTTATCTCATTATGAGAATCTGAGCAACAACCCTATATATCCTCCACAAAAAAAAATATGAGAGGCTTACTTTGAAATTGAATAAAATGGAACCCGCTTGTTAGGGTAGATGCTGTGAGATTAGTTCCATTCTTCTGATAGTCGGAAGCACGGGAGAAAACCCTTAGGATCATGAACTGATACTTTAGGATTGATATGCAATGAAATTAATTAACTGAAATGGTTGTGAATCTTTTGAAATTTCACCCAAAAACGGTTGCAAGTGGCCCGTTCTGAATGCACCTAAGCCTCAGGTAGACATACCTTCACTCGCTCAAGAAATCAAAGAGGCATGGAGAGCCTGCACTAAAGCAGTGTGAGCTCAAGAGCCGCAACATCCCTTCCTGTTTCTATTTTCCGTGTGTTTTTGCATTCTTTTGAGTTTGTATCCAAAATTATAAATATCTAAGTGTACCTAAGTGTCCAATGTCATTCTATCACCAGAAGCTTTGACGGCTGGAAACAAGGCAATAGCTACTAAGGCCAGCATTTTACGGATGGAGGGGCCTACCGTCCTGTCATCTGAAGAGTTGGTGGAGAACACATCCTCACCGATTCTGCCTAGCCCACAGCCACCTGAAGCTCCAACAAACGGTAATTGGCTTTAGGCAGAATTCCACACTTCACCCGATAGGAAGTCCTTCCTCAGAGAGTTGCCGGTCAATCTCATTGACCAGCATATTCTTAGATCCTGCAGCACCAGCAGCTGCAGTGGACATAACTGAGGCTGCATGCAGTCCTCAGATATAATTCCCAGGAGTCCAGGGAAATGTAAGTTTTGATGTTTTCAAGGTGCAGTGGGTGGTGGAGGCCCGAGGTTCGGGATACAGGCAACAGGGCGGGACCATTAGCTCCCTCAAATGCCAGATGTTTTTGGTGAGGTGCCCGATGTTAAACGGAGGCTGCTGATAGATCACACTGCCTGCCCACACGCCGCCACACCCCCACCCCCAACCCTGACTTTGCACGACCCTCTTCCCACCCGAGGCATGAACAGGAAAACGTTTCTGCCTCCCGTGTTTGTGGGGCGATAAGGGAGAAATGGTACCAACGAATAAGGCAAAGCGAGCTCACAAATATTACTGGATTGAACGTGGTCTCAAAAGATACTGGATGCAGTGCAGATGGGGTAGCAGTATTTACCAAGTAGAACACTGCAGTCCTCGAGCAATATGATAATGTCCAAAGTAGTTAAGGGTAGAATCTATTTGGTTATTGCTAAGAAACTATTTTGATAAGATCATTTTGCTGCCTGTCTTCTATAGATCAGCAATGAGCGAGAAAGTTATTGTGGAAAAAATGGAAATGGGAACTAAATAGCTGTGCACAGATTACACGTTAGTTACAATGGGTGACCACTAATTTTGAAATAGACATGTATAGTAATAGTTCATAGAAGAGCATCAGATTCTCGAGCGTGTTCACTAAACTTTCCTGTATTAGCATGCTCGAGTCAAATGAAAAATGGTGCATTGCTGGATCTGGTTGTCGGGAATGAGGTGGGTTCAGTTAATCAAGTGTCATTAGGAGATCACAACACTGATAAGTATTGGGTTGTTTACCGAATAAAAACTTAAGGACCAATTCAGGGGAAATTATTACGATGTACAGGGCCAATTTCTAAACTGTGAGAACGGATATTGGAAAATTTAAATCTATTGTTTGCAGATAAAACAGAAACAGAGCAATGGCTAGTTTTTTAATAGAATAAAGGGCAAAGTACATTCCCACATTGGAATATATTTGTGAATTAAGGACAAGTAACGCCACATTTTAGGATGCAATTCGTGTTTCCCCGTTCTGCTTGAATTTTATTTTTGTTCCGTAACGTACAACGTTCATGAGGGGAATAGTGTTGATGTAATGGAAATGCACTTCCAAAATGAATTTAATAACACGCCACTTAACAGCCATCTGAGAAATAAAGTTAGAGTGCATGAAACAAATTGGCTGTAGCCAGCATGACTAGAAATTGGCTGAGTGAATGAAGCAGGGAGTTGTGAACAGTTTATAGGCTACAACGTAAAAAAAAAAGCCGATGACCCAAACCTTTGAGCTGCTTGAAAACTATCAGGTGCATGATGATATCATTGGATCGCGTATATGGAAGCCTGGGGAAAGGGGAGAGAAGCTGCAGGTGAAATTTAATGCAGCGAAGAGGTTCACTTTTTTCAGAAGAAGTCGAAGAAATATAAAATAACGGCTAATTTTCAAAACGGGATGCAAGACCGAAGGGGTCAGTGGGTGTATGTACACACAATATTGAATTTGAGAGGCATCCTGTAAAGTTTGTACAGAAAGCAAAGGGAATTCAACGTTTATAAGCACTGGAAAAGTCTAGCTTTGCCGCATTAGATGTGGCATGGCCACACAAGTTGCATGACGAACTGGTTTTAAAATGTTCACATAACTTACCGCTTATTAGCAAGTGGTGGGCCTGCTCCGATTCTCCTGCCAACATTAACATCTGAACTCGCATACCCTCTGTTTATTTTACATTGAAGTACATCAATGCCCCTTGGAAAAAAAAGCAGGCCAAATACCCCAACTGGACTGTCTTTGCTTTAAGTCGCAATAGCCCTTTTGCTGAAACATGTGATCATGATTAGTAGTTTCTCATAAATCACTGAAAGGAAGCAGAGACACGCAATTATTTTAACTCATATCAGTGTTTCAAACCCCCCTGTCATCTCGGTCCACAATTACAGCGGGACGTTCTTCATCATGAAAACTTCACAAAATATTTCCCCTCCTCCAATTCTGGCCAGTGTCAATATTTTCCGTCGCTTAATACTTGGCGGATTGCCTGCCTCTGCTGGGTCTCTGATCGCTTGTATTCCTTCCATTAACATCTATCCCTCCAGATTTCTCTCGTTAAATCAATCTCTCTTTAAAAAGCTACGTCTCTCACAGATTAATTGGTCACATAACACATGATTGCTTTGGTGCCTCGGTGTCAATTTGTTCCGCTCGGTTTCCAGTGTACTCGTTTGGCTGTGATTTGTATTATGTAGCAGCGCATTTTTATGTAGATTGAGTCATATAAAAGCAAGTTAATGTTGCTTGAATAAAAGCAAAATACCGTATCTGCTGAAAATCCGAAATAAAAACCAGAGATTGCTGATACAAACCAAAACTCAGCAATCTTGTAGTATCTGTGGAGTTCGAATGGGAATGAAAGCTTCCAATACAACATGCTCCTTCGGAACTGAAGGGAGGTATAAATCTTGTGTCTATTATGCTGTTGTTAGCGGAAGAAGTAAGTAGAGCCAAAGATGTGTGCATTATGTTGGAGGGCGGGAATAGATCAACAACGAGCGGGCATGCAACAAAAGCGAAAGGGAGTGTAGAAACAAAACATTCAGCCCGAGTGGTTGTGCATAGTTAAATAATAAATAAATCCCATAGTATTTCTAAAATTTAGGGATGAGTTACTATAAATTAAGGATCAGTTCTGAATCAACGGATAGAGGTGAAATTGGTGAAGGTTTGCAGCCACACGGCAATTGGCACAACTATTTATGGAAATAAGCCGTTGTGTACCTCATAAGATGATCTGAATGGAAAAGAATGGTGGGAAAATGGACGATCGGAAAAAGAAAACTTCCAGCATAGAATGACAGCCACATCAAAATTCAGTGGTGAATATCTCAGGGAAATGGGATAAAGTTGTGAAAGCAGCAAGCAGTTACAATCACCGAGGTGGACATTGCTTCCAGGTAATGCAACCGCATAATGGAAGATACGCCATGGATTATTATCCGTCCTGGTCAACATCAATTGTCAGCATAAATTGGTGCATAATTTCATTATGTTTTTGGAACATTGTTGTGCGTATATTGTGTGCCCAATTTTATCATTACAATAGTGAGTGAGATTCGAACTCAATTCATTAACTGTTAATTATTTTGAGAAACAGACTCTATAAATGTCAGTTAAACCATTCGACCTTAGAACAATGGAAAACACTTATTTTCGCAAAAGTGGAGAGAGTCATGTGAATTTCGTGAATTCTGTCGAAATAAAATAGTTGCTCTTTCGGTCTTGCAGAACACAATAAATGCCAAGAAACTTTGAAAGATTTAGGTAAGAAAAGCGTACTTTTCAATACCAACCTCTTACAGAGCTAATCGCAAATTAGAGCCGCTAAAAATTAGTGACTAAATGTTCTTCTGTTGCAAATAGAACAGCAACATCCAAACTTTGTGTAGTGGTCAGGAACACAGGAACTTAAGAGAAGTAGCAGGCCATCCAAGCCATCGAGGCTGCTGTGCCTTCAAGTGAACATGGCGGATAGACCAAGTCAAAGCCAGTTTGCCGCTCTATCCCCGTATCCCTTGATGCCATTAATGTCCAGAAATCAATCAATCTCTGTCCTAACCATACTACATGACTGAGCTTACACAACCCCTGTGGCAGAAAATTCAAAGATTCTCAAACTTATGAGTAAAGAAATATGTTCTCACCTCAATCCTAATTGGCTTTCTTTCTGACTCTCAAAACATGTCTACTGGCTCCAGATCGTATCTTATCTACCTAGTACCTTAAAAATCCTTTTTTATTAATTAAATCACCTCTCATTCGTTTCCACACTGCAATATCTCTCCTCATAGGACATTCCCGCCATTCCAAGAATTAATCTGGTGAACCTCGGCTGCACTATCTCAATGAGAAGTACATTTTCCCTTTGGAAAGGCGGCCAAAGCTGTGTACCTTATTGCAGGTGCAACTGAACAAACGTTCCATGCAATTGAAGTATAACATTCCCTTGAGATAAAGAACAACAAACTACTGGCTTTCCTAATTACACATCGAGCCTGCGTGTCAATTTTCAGTGACGTATGAACAGGGACATCCACAACACATTGGACATCAGCAGTTCCCAATATATCACGACTTAAAAAAATACTTTGCCCTTCCGTTCCTCGTAACAAAGTGGATAACCTCTCACAACTTCCCACATTATACTATATCTGCTCAATTCTTCCCCACTCACTAAGCCTGTCTAAATCCTCTGGAATCCTCTTTGTATCCTCCTCTCAACAAAATTCCCACCTAAGTTTATCTCAGCTGAAAATGTGAAAATATTGCAGCCCATATCCACATACAGACCACTGATCTCGACTTTGAATAGTCGGGTCCCAAGCATGGATAATCTCAGTACCCCATTAGTCGCAACATCCAACATGAAAGTTACTCATTTATTCTTTCTCTTTGTTTTCTGTCCGTTAATAAATCCATATTGCATGCAAAATTGTTACTCACCTATCTCTTGGTATCTGATTTTGCTTACTTTCCTGGGTCGGGAATCTGAAAATCCAAAATTACCGCAGTCATGGTCTCCCGCCTTTAGAATAGAATATAATGCTTTATGTTTCACGGCAGAATACTGCCTTCGCTCTTTTCTCTCTCCCTCCCTTCTTAAATAGTGCACTTATATTTGCAACTTACCAAACTGAAGGAACTATTCCATAAATTAGACAATTTTAATTGATGATCAGGTAGGCATCCGATTTCTAGAAATCCACCTGTTTTAACGTTCAGTGATGTCGATCATCCATCAAGGGGGTATTTATAATCTTCCTCTCACATTGACTTCTACAGTGCTATTTTTTTTTCGAATGCTGACGTTTTTCACATCCTCATTCCCACATGTTTCTTGCCCTTCTGTTATTTCCAGAATGTTTTTTGCATCATCCTCCAGGAAGGCAGACACCAATAAATAATTTAGCTTCGCTGTCATTTCCCTATTCTTCCTTTTAAATTCTCCTCAGTCAACGTCTAAACTATACACATTTTTCGAGGAAGATCTTTATTTTTTTTTACATACCCCTAGAAGGTTTTGCTGTCCGTGTTTATCTTTCTTGCTCGTTAATATTCATATTGAATTCTAAAATTCTTTATCGGTTTCTTGGTCCCCCTTCTCGGTATTCTAAAATTCTCCCAAACCTCAGTTTTACTACATTTTTTGGAACATTTGTAAACACCCTCTTTTGACCTAATGCATTTTCGCATTCCATCGTGACAGCTGTTTAATCACTTTGACTGCTGCTTTTTTTGTGCCATAATGGAATTTAAATTTGTTCCAAAACAAAGAATAGCCTCTCTACTGCCATATCTTTAAATGTATTTC
This sequence comes from Isurus oxyrinchus, assembly GCA_026770705.1. NCBI lineage: Eukaryota > Metazoa > Chordata > Chondrichthyes > Lamniformes > Lamnidae > Isurus > Isurus oxyrinchus. The sequence continues at coordinate 6,865,035 of JANJGN010000034.1, forward strand.
CCAATCTAATAGTCATTCTCCCACCCCCACCCCCATAATTTCATTGCTTCATTTAAATAGATTTAAGACTCTAGCTTTCGATTTAATGTGCATCGTTTTCAAATGTAAGTTAAATGCCATCATGTTAATTTTATGTTTTCCTAAAGGGTCCTCGAAAACATATTTCAATTATTCATTTCTCGATGCATAATACTAGAGCTAAAAAAGTCTATACCTCCGGTGGCTCATCGAAAGTAAACCATCTCATGAGTATCCTAATATTCCATTTCCAAAGCATAAGTGCTTATTAGATTCGTCAGTGCCAACTGTATTTATAAATTGGTTGCTGTCGAAACGGCAGTAGCTGGGCATCTGTTGTCTTCATGTACAATTCTTTGGTTGAATACAACCGACAATCCATCATGGAGTCTGAAAAAGCCCATTCCATGAATTTTGATTCGCAGACAAGTCTTTTATGTCCATGGTAATAAAGCACAGGAATATCCAATGGGCACGACATTTCGCCTGAAGCTCGCTCCCAGATGACATGGTATTAACTGTAATTATTTGCATTCCATACAATCGTGGGTAGTAAATTTTATATAACATACTGGTCACAATTTTAAAATGGCAAAGATTGGCAAGGAAATTTCCTGCTGTCTACCATCTACTGGCAGTCCCACTCTACCTCACCCGCCCTCCGCCACCGCCCAGTGACATCTGAGCTGAGGGCTCAGTGCTTTTCCATTATGAGCAGCAGTTGGAAGAAGCACGTGGAGAGGCAAATGGACCAAAAGCTCTGCTGGGGAACTTTGTTGTCCGTCACCAATTATAGCATGATTGGAAGCATACTTCCTTAACTGGCTGACTCTTAAGATATGCTGCCAGACTGGGGATGTTGCAAATACTGAGACAAACAATAAAAGGGAAAACCCTATTTGACCTTGCCTTCACTGATCTGCATACTACAGATGCATCTGTCCCAGATTTTCTAAAAGGGACCACGGTAGACAAAGTTGTTCCTTCCTTTTCAGGAAGCCCTCCATCGTATTTTGTGATACTACTTGCTGAATGGCATTGATTCACCAGATATTGCAACTCTAAGTTGCACATCCATGAGGTGTGATGGGCCATCCACAACAGGGAAATTGTGGACAATATCAACCTGTAGGCTTATGGACCCCTCTCTATCATTATTAACAAAACACGAGAGCAAGCCTGGTGCAATGAAGACATCAGGAACGAATACCAGGGTCATTGTAACTAAAATGACGTGTCATCCTGGTGAAACTGCAACATTGGACTGGCTGCAAAGCAGACTCAGAAAACAGGAAGCACTAGCCAGAGCTAAATGATTACACTGCCAAAGGATGAGGTCTAAGCCCAGCAACCATAACACATCCAGTCGTGAATGCTACTGGGAAATTTAACAATTCACTGGATTAGGATGTTCCACGAATATCGTCATCCTCAATGCTGAGGTGCCGATCCCTTAAGAGCAGTGGATGAGTTTGAATAATTTGCAACAATCTTCAGCCAGAAGCACCGAGTAGATGATCCACTTTGGCCACCTCAAGAGTTCCCCAGCATTACAGGTGCCAGTCAGCAGCCAATTCGGTTCACTCCAAAAGATATCAAGAAGCAGCTGAAGATACATCATAAGTAAAATTGCTTTGGGGCCTCGCAACATCCTGACAATATTTCTGAAGACTTGCTCTCCAGAAGTTCCCATGCCCCTAGCCAAGATGTCCAAATGCAGCTATAAGATTTATATTTACGTCACATTGTGGACAACTGTCCAGTTATGTCCTGGAGACAGAAACCAGGGAAAATCCAAACCGTTCCATCAGTCTACTCTCGATCGTCAGGAAAATGATGGAACCGTTCATCAACAGTGTTAACAGGCGCCATTTGTTTAACAATCAGGTTCCCTTTAGAAGCTCAGCTTGCGTTCCGCCAGAACCTCTCAGCTCCTGGCCTCATTGCAGCTTTCGTTCATACATGGCCAAAGGAGCGGAATACCAGAGGTGAGGAGAGATTGACAGTAATTGACATCAAGGCAACATTTGACCAAGTGTAGCAGCACAGAGCCCTGGCAGACCGCAGTCAATTGAGATCAGGGTCAAATGTCTACATTGGTTGGGATCGCATCTAACACAGAATAAGATGGCTGGAGATCAATAATCACAGTTGAATGACACCACTGCAAGAATTCCAGAGACTAGCGCTCTCGGTCCAATAATTTTTAGCTTCCATCATAACATCAGAGGTGCAGATGCTCACTGTTGTTTGCTCAACCTTCAGCATCATTCACGACTCCTCAGAAATTGAAGCAACAGATAACCAAAAGCACCAAGACTTGGATAATATCGAAGCTTGACCTGAAAGTAGCAATGTAATATCGTGCCACACAATTGTGAGGCACTGACCAGCAAGGACAAGCAATGGGCAATAAATGCTGGCAAAGCTAGCGAAATCCACATGCCTTGAATGAACAAAAAGTAACTACAACAACAAAGAATCTAATCCTCTCCACGAAGAATTGATTGACATGCCTATCCCTGAATCCCTCAATATCGAGATGCTGAGGATAACTGTTGGCCAGAACTTGACCTGGACTGGCCAAAAGTTATTCACGGAAGCATCACTACATCCTCCTCAATCCTCATCCTCCCATGCAGCTTTGGGGTTCCAGCGATGCTAATTGCATTGAATGTAAAGGGACGAAGATTGGAATCTCTAACTCAAACACACAATTACCTCGAAAAATTCATTAGGTCTGGCAGCATCGGAGGAGAAGAAAAGAGTTGACGTTTTGAGTCCTCATGACCCTTCAACAGAACGGGAATTGGAATCTCTGTTGTTTTGGTGGTCATTGTCTGGCACCTTTGTAGCATGTATGTTACTGCTCGCTTGTTATTCCAAGTCTGGAGATTGTTCAGGCATGGCTGGCAATATTTGGGCATGGACTGTGCGAGGAGTGGCCAATGGTGCTGATTTATTGTGCAATAATCAGCGGCCATTCCCATGTCTGACATTATGATGGAAGGAAGGTCATTGATGAAGCAGCTGAAGATAGTTGGGTTTCGGGGCCTACTCTGCGGAAGTCATGGATGGATGTTCTGTAAGTGTGATGATTGTTTACAACAAGCATAACCATTATCCTTTGTGCCAGGTATGACACCAGCCAGAGGGGAGTTTCCACCTGATTCCCATTGACTCCAGCTTTGCTAGGGCTCCCTGATGCCACATTCGGTCAGGTGCTGCCTTCGTGTCAAGCTAAGTTATGCTAACCTTACCTCTGAATTTCAGCTCGTTTGTCCAGGCTTGAACCAAGCTTGTCATGAGGTCAGGAACTGAGTATCCCTGGCAGAACGCAAACTGAGTATCAATGAGCAGATTATTGCTAAACAAGTGTCAGTTGATAGCAATATTGTTCACACTATCCATCCCATTACTGATGACTGTGAGTGGACTGATTGGGCAGTAATTGCCAACAAGGCAACATTTTATGGATGTAGCATTAAGGAGCGGGAGCGAAACGTAACTCAGTGGGAAACGTGGTAAAGCTCTCCACTGGTTGTAGGTATTCCAAGCACAAAGGAAAATGGTTGTTGTTACTGGAGCTCCATTATCTCAGCCCCACTGCATCGCTGCAGGAATAACTCAGTGTAGTCTGTTAGGTCCAAAGATATTCAACTGCTGCATCAATGACTTTTGCTCCATCGTAAATTCAAAAGTGGGGATTTCCGATGATGATTGCACAACTTTAGAGACATTCTGCTGCCTCGCAGATGCTGGAGTACTACCTATCCATATCCAAAATGACAAGGACGATACTGAGACTTGATTTGTTAAGAGTCAAATAACTATCACGTCACACAAGTGCAAAGCAATGATGATCTCCTTTAGGAGGGAATCCAATCTTTTCCTTTTGATTGTTAATGGCATTAGGATCTCTGAATGTCCCATCATCAATATGCCGGGTTATAGATTTGGCACTGAAATAAACTGGACAAGCCATAAAATATGGTAGGTACTTGTCCAGGTGAGAGACTAGGAATTCTGTGGCGTGAAACCAACATACTGACTTTCTAAAGCCTGACCATCATCTACAAGGCAGAAGCAATTACTGTTATGGTGGACTCGGCAATTGCCTGGGTGAGTGCAGATCCAACAACACTCAAGAATCTCAGCATCATCCACTACAAAACAGCCCACTTGACTGGCATCCTATTCACCCACAAACAACATTCACAACCTCTGTAGCTGATACACAGCGACAGCCGTACGCACCATCTACTGGATGCCCGGCAGCAACACACCAAGCCCTTTTCGACAGCACCTCCGAAATCCCCAAACTCTCCGACTTAGAAAAACAGGGACAATAGATGCTTGGGGAAACAATCAGTTGCAAATTTCCCTCCATTTTACTTGCCATGCTGACTTGCAGCTATTCCACGGTTCCTTCATTGTTACCCTGTCCAAATATTGGATATGCCTTTCTAATAGCATTATAGTACAGTCATAGCTATACCTCATGGGCTATAATTGTTTTAGAGGTTGGATTACCACCCCGTTATCGACGGCAATTACGGAAAGGCAAAAAATGCTGACTCAGCCAAAGATGGCCATATCATGCAAAATGAATATTAGTCGACATCGAAATTAATTTTGTGCAGATGGAAAGCAATTTACATTCATAACAGCATGTCATCCGCCCGTCCAGTGCCTAGCAGGAGATTGAGTCTTGCACGAAGCTTCCAGGTGTTTATTTGTATCCCCATTGCACTTTCCCCACATTTGTTTCCAGTAGTCATTTTGCTCTCAGCTAATTCGGAACAGCTTTTCATTGTCTACCTTATCTGAATAATTTCTGATCACGTTCATCGCTGTCAATTCCCAGCATAATTTCGATCACTCCCTAGAGAACTGGTACACGATATCCAACCTAACAATTGACCAAAAATACCTCAGCATTTGAACCGATCCTATAAATTAGATTTGCATCCTCTCAAAGTCACTTCTGTCTTTCTGAAATCCTGGTGAGTAGATCTGGACGAAAACAGCCAGTTGTGCTATAATCAGAGATTTATACCGATTCAGCATAACGTTCCAATTTTTGCACTCAATAAATATGTTGAGGAATCTCAACATAGCATATGAATTGCACACTTGTTCTCAATTGTTCTTCCACTTCCAAAGTTCTACCCACAGTAACACCTCGGCATCTCTGTGAGGTGAACTTTTTGCAGAGTTTAATTTCGCTTCCTTACAGATCTCTCACCCTATTTTATTTGTCAAAGCGCTTCACATCAGGCATCCCAACATTACATTATCCCTGCCACGTCTCTTCTCATTATGATAGCCTATCTATGTTCAGTTATCAGTTTTTCGACACTAACCTCACATTTGACAACATAAATAGGTTTGAAACATTGGCGAATCTTAAAATTAGAAATTATATTGTTAGATTCTGCATAATTATATATTACAGAAACTAACCCTAGCTTTGAAAGCAGAATGACACAATCACGAACCCTCCATTTGAAAAAAAAATACCTGTTGGTCCATCTCTCTGCATCCTAATGTTTAATGACATTTATAAAAACTGACAGTGGCCCTCCTATCTCAAAGGAATATGTTTGCACTAACCATCCTTTTATATGGTAATTAGGCAATTGTCTTCTTAATTTCTAAATAGACACCGTCTTTCTATTCAATTACGCTCTTTGCGATGCATAATCTGAAAGAAGCAGTACCAGGCTGATGCAAATTTCATCTGGCTCTCCTTAATTCACTCAAACCACGTCAAGTGCCTACAGAATTTTTTTTTTTTCTCTTTAGCGTATGTTAACTGTAGGTCACGGACGCCAAATTGAACAGGCTGTAGTTGCTGCACATGACGTTACAGACTCAAAGGGTGCCACATCTCCCTCTCTCCTTCCCTCTGGAATGTGTCTTACTTCTCGAGAGGACTGGGTGGTTATTACAAGCCATTCAATTTAATGCATTTGCACAACCAGACAGTATAAACCTGATGAAATATCAACTCTAAATATTTTTAGTTGATATTGCCCATTAATCCCCTCCTGCACTCCAGCTATTATCCCTGATATCTCCACTATATCCAGCAGTCTGTGTTCATCTTCTTACTTCACCAACACCGCTGCAAATTATTCAGCAGACTCCCTGGCTTTGTCCTAAAAGAATCACCTTTATTCCACTTTTACGGGTAGTGTGACATGCACCTTGCACCATACCCTTTTTGGAAAATCTTGTTTTCTATCTCCAACCTCAAGCAAAAGTCTCTGGCTTTATTTTTCTAGATTATGCATTGTTTCTTTATAGTGTTTTGGTGTCAATCTTTAGGACTTGTTTCAGTGACGAAATCGCCTAATCCCTTAGAAATTAGCTCTTTTCCAACTTTAAAATTTAGTTTAGGTTACACGTGGCTCTCCTGTGTTGCAGTCCTTTGGAAGCACAATGTAGCACTTTTTACTTGGTGCCTTCCCTCACGCAATTGGGGCAGATTTCTCAAAAATCCTGAATAAATCCCACTTGCAGCATGCCTCCAGCCACAGAATGAACCTCCCTAACTTTCTGTTTATACTCTCAGTGTAGCTTGGCCTAGTGTATTCCTAGGATGTGTATTTTACGTCTTTTTCTCAGTCTGGAAGATGAGACACAAAGGGGCAGCCATTGCTATTCCAATTCCAGCAATGGTGGAGACTATTTTTAAACATTGTTACTATAATTTATTTTTTCTGAGCCAACTCCAATACGCTTTACCTGGCGGCTTTGGAAATTTATTCGTGTCCATCAATCCAATCAATGCATTTATTCCTCTTGAAAATCCCAGTATTATAACTGACTATCTTGTAACCGAAGTCGAATTAAAACCCTTATTTTGAAACCTTACAATTCATTCTTTTCAGGCTAGATACCATATGCAAACATAATAACTCACAAAAAAGAGGAGCACGAGAATATCCACAGCTCTTCTGTGCAGAGAATTCCAAAGTTTCATGACTTTTCGAGTGAAGTTATTTCTCCTCCTTGCATTGCGACATTTTCATCCCCATATCCTGAGACCTTTCCACCGTGTTATAGATTTTCTTACCTGCCTAGCATGTAAAGAACGCTCAGCATTTTATAACTTTCGAATATACCTTTTCTCATTCTTCTAAATTACAGAAAGTATTGGCCTCAATAACTGAACCCTTCAACATGGGACATTGCCATCAAACGTGGAACCAGTTATATGAACCTTCCCTCTAAAAAGCTCATGTATCCTTCCCAAAGTGTGGAGATGCATACGAGAGGATGCATTCCAGATATAGCCTCAGCAATGATCTGTAAGATTTTAAAGAGACCCGTTTATCATAGCACTTCCGTCCGCTTGCATTAAAAGACAATAAGCGATTTTTTTTTCGTAATTGTTTACTGTATGTGCATAACAACTTGTTGCATTCAGTGTTAACACGCCCATTTCCTTCTAAGTATCAACATTTACAATTATCACAAAATTTAAAAATAGGCTTTTAATTTTCAGTTCTTACAACAACAGTGAATATTTTGCAAGCACCACATTATATTCCATCTACCACCTTGCTGCCGACACATTTAACCTTGCCATAGCTTTTTGGAAACATCTTTTGTCCACACCAATTACTTGTAATGTCCCTACATTTGTATCATAAGCATACTTGAGCACATTTATATCTTTCCATTAGCCTAATCATTAATATAGAACATAAATAGGTAAAGTCGCAGCCAATGTCTTTATGGCATTCCCCCATCAAAGCCTGTCAGACTGAAAATACCCTGTTTTGCAATTCGATTCGTTCTGAAAGTAACCAATGCTCCATCCATACCAAGATTTTATCTCCAACTCCATGAGTCCTTCCCTTTACTATTAACAATTTGCATATCCTTATGTTTGAATTGCTTTTGGCCATCCAGGTATACAATGTCAACTTGTTCCCCAATCAAGATTTTAAGTTTCCTGCTTTCTCTTTCACTTCTTTCTTGAAAAGCAGCGTTCATTTGCCAATTGTCTAATGAGACGCTCCAAAATTTAACTGCTTTTGGAAAATTATTGCAGTCTCTATCTCTGCAGCCATCACTTTTAACAATCCTAGAGTATAGATTAACTTGCCCCAGGTATGTGTCGTATTTTAGTCCTTAAATGTATTTATTGTTTCTCTCTTCTGATTTTAACTGCATTAATTGGATCACACTTGTTAGCACCGAGCTTTCCCTCGTTTACTGCTTTGCAATTTGTGTGATCTAACGTTGTAACAGAAACAAAACATTTAACTAATGCCTCTGCCATTTCCACATTGTGCATAATAATTTCCTCTGACTCTCTGCTGTTATTTTCAAGCTAATAATGATCTTCTTTTCGTCCAATATAACCCTAAACTTCATGGGAATTCTTTTTTGGACATATGTGCCTTTGGGCAGCACCCTCTGTGACTGAGCAGCACTCGTCAGAATTCAATCTGCTAACTGAAATGTGGAGAGGTCAATATAAGGTTCCATGACAATAGATTTTGTCTGTTGCTTTGGGCTAGTGAGCCATAGCTTTCGAAACCTCCATCTTTATGGTCCAAAAAAACCTTTAAAGTTTGAATTTAAAAACACTGAAAGTCAATATCGGGACTGGTAATCCGGAACGAGGAACTGCATTGAAAACACATGACCTGTCATGAACCCAGACGGACATCACTCCCTCCAATCTAAACCGTTGCCTTGAGGCGTGCTAATGATGGAAGAAACAGTAGATAACACGTTATGCGTTGGAATGATGCAATGTGTGCCGTGACACAGTTATCAGTGCTGGGACCTCTACTGCTTCTAAATTATTTTAATGAGTTGGATGAAGGGAATGAAGGGATGGTTGCCATACTTGCTCGCCACTCAAACATAGGTAGGTAATAAGCCATGGAGAGTGGATAGGGCGCTGCAAACATATAAAAACAGAATAATTGAGTGGGCAAAGACCTTGCAGATAACGTGGGGAAATGTGAAATTGTCCGTTTTTGTTCGGAAAAATAAAAATCAAACATGTTGTCTCTCCGGTGTGAGATTGCAGAGCTCTGAGTTGTTAAGGGATCTGGGTATCGTAATGCATTAATTACAAAAGGCTGCAATGCAAGTACAGAAAGTAATTAGGAAAGCTAATAGGGTGTCAGCATTTATTGCGAGCGGAAATGAATACAAAAGTAAGGAGGTTACTTTTCCGTTGTGCAGGGCATTAGTGTGGCCACGTTAGGAATACCGTGTACAGTGCTGGTCACCTTATATAAGGAAGGACTAATAGCTGGAAAGGGTATGTTGTCTCACGAGGAAAAGCTGGGCAGATGTTGTTTGTCTCCGCTGGAGTTTAGCAAAGTAAGAAGCGAATTGATTGAATGATATAAGATCCTGAGGGGCCTTGACAGGGTGGAAGAGTAGAGGATGGTTCACCTTTTGGAAAAATCTAGAACCCCGGTCTCCTGTATGCAAAAAAGTTAACGGACCACGAAGGACAATGGTAATGTACAATTCGAAGGCGGCCACAGTAATTTTTTATTGCCCTGTGCATTCAGTTTCCAAGACTCCCCAGGCCTATTCCATTCTATGTACAGGACGCTCGGACTGTCCTTGAACGTAAAGGGCATTTTATAAAAATAGTGTTTAACAGTGTCTCCAAAAGTGCAGTAACTGTTCGCTTTAGATGGCAGATAAGATACTCTCATCAGAGTTTCTGACAGATGTTATTCCCAATTCCCACCCAGAGTGATATCATTGCATTAACTTCTGAGGCCAGATCTTCCACGCCTCTTCTTTTTAAGTCATTGGGGTAGTGAACCTCTTTGAAGGCCATAAAATGCTAATTGTCGGGCGGTGTTCAAAACTGATTGCAGTACCCAAAGATCAGTTCCTAATCTAAGTATGCACTTTAAGTGTTCATTTACTCATTGAAACACAAGTTCTGTTGTATATTTCACTGCATTGCCAAATTTAAGGCTTGTGTATTCTAATAAATAAACATGTCACTCCTTTACAGAAAACAAGCTAAAATTGAAAGAGGATGGTAATTGACTAAAACGTTATTTTTATTTGCAGAATTGAAGATTTGATTGTATTTTCCTCAACCGTCCAATTTGGAAATTAGAATATGTCATCTGGGATGACAGACATTTCATAAGTTTTTCTCAATATTCGGGGCTATGAATCAATTGCTGGCAGAATGCAATCCCAGCCTTTTTCTTTTTGCATTAATATCCACTCCACAGGCTTGCTTTTACATTATTGACTGGTATAACAGTGCAGTACTTAGGGCGCTGCATGGTCGGATGGGCATTTAGGAGGAGCCTGTATTGCACTTAAGAAGGATCAGTACTGAGGTAGAGCCCCAGTGACCTATTGGTGCTGCACGTCAGAAGGTACAGAAGGATCAGCATCAGGCTGTGAATAATGTTTGTTAAATCCGATGGAAAATCGCTGCTGTTCCACGTGGTAAGAGGAGGAGGGGAGTTGCGACGATGGTACACCCAACATTGGTATTTCATTCAGCATCATGCTGAACTTACTATTTGATGATTTTATAGTGAATTTCACCGAAGTTAAAAGGGGAAATTGGAGGGATGAATTCGTGTTCGTTTTTCCCCGTTTTGGCTTCATTTTAATGTTTCAAACTGCCGAAGTATTACATTGAGTCCTCTATTATTAGCTAATGTCAAAGACAAGAGCTGGAATTGTACTCTGTCTCTAATCCGAGGGTAGGTTTGCAGTTGCGCGGATCTAATATCAGCTGGCATGACAACCATGCATGCCTGTCTCTTGCACACCGCTGCTATGTTATCAGTGTGAAAACATGTCAAGTGGCGATATCTCCAGGTGTACTCTAATGGCATTGGAGCGGGTAATCGGGTGATGTGTCAGTGTCCATTGATGATCATTATTTAACTAGTTGCTTCCCAGTCACGCTGACGTCCCTGTTTTTTTCTTTACTGACGTGGGCAAGTTTCTATTTTCTCCATATTAATGTTTCACTTTCCCTTCGCAAGATTGCCTGCTTAATCATGAACTTGTCTGGCCTTGAAACCATTTTTTATTTCTCATGAGAAGCCATTTGTTTTCCTCTTAACAAACTTCATGCAATTTCCCTTCATAGGCGAATTGGTTGCGTGGTAGAGCAAAAAGGGCACTTGCTGGTTATATACCTCTCAGTGGATTCACTGTCGGGCACCAAGTGCTCTGGAATGTCCTCCCCGTCCCACTTGATCATTATCCCTCATTATGAATTCAACCCAGGGGGCCTGTCCATGGTGTGGACAAAAACAGCCCGGTTTTTTCAAACCTGCCTCATTACAGGTGAACGACATTTCTTCTGAGCATTTGAAAAGATTAAACACACATGATGGAACACAACCTATTCATAACGAGGGATAATGATCTGGTGGGATGGGGAGGACATTCCAGAACATTTGAATCAATGTTGGTGCCCGACAGTGAGTCCACTGAAAGGTATATAACCGGCGGGCGCCCTTTCTGCACTACCACGCAACCAATTAGTCTGTGAAGGGAAATTGCACGAACGTGGTTAAGAGGAAAACAAATGGCTTCACATGAGAAACAAAAAAGCGGTTTCAAGGCCAGACACTTTCATGATTAAGCCCGCACCCTGCCAAGGGTAAGTGAAACATTAATATGGAGAAAATAGAAACTTGCGACTATATAGATTTCTTTTGACACTCACCAGGAGTATCAATCATCTTAAAAGCCAGGCAAGATTTTTTGAAACCAAAATAAAAATACCTGGAAAAGCTCAGCAGTTCTGGCAGCATCTGTGGAGAAGAATACAGTTAATGTTTGGAGCCCATATGCCACTTCAACATAACTAAGCTAAAATAGAAAAGAAGTTAAATATAAACTAGTTTAAGGGGGTGTTGGGGTAACAAGTAGAGCTGGATAAGGAGCCAGTGTTAGGTGGAGAAAGCCAAAAGATGTCATAGACAAAAGGACAAACAGTTGTTGAAGGTGGTGATAGTATCGAAGGAATGTGCTAATTAAGGTTAGAAAGCAGGACAAGCAAGGTACAGATATCCCTAGTCGTGTGTGTGTGTGCTTGGGGGGGGGGGGGGGGTGAAGGGAAGGGATCGAAATAGGTTAAATTTTTTGAAGCCTAACTATTATAATTCCGGGAAGACTGCTGATAATTCAAGCACAGCAATCTCCAAAAAGAGTTTTTTGATAATGACCAGGAATTCTAGCGTTTATGAGATGCCGATTGAGTGGAAATATGAGCCATGCATCCATGCAGCATCTCTTCTTCAAAGCGGGACGTGAGATCCTTTGCACCACCAAGCAAACACAAGACCCTTGTGGCTTTCACTTCTCAGAAGCAGCGTGCACCTTCAGTATGGCACTGGGGCGTGAAACTTGTGTTTTGTGCTCAAGACTTCAATGCAAATTGAAGCTATAACATCTGACTCAAATGCAAGAGTGCTACCACTGAGCAGCAGCTGGCTGTTGTATAACACAATTTTATAGCGATAGTAATCCCAAACGCTAAAATAAATATTCAGTCTTCAATTGAAATTGCATTGTCACAATTGGTGCTTATTAATTCAAATAATAAGCCTGGAAATGAATGCAAGCAACATCAGTGAATATCATGAATGAGCAGATTGCCACAAACGTCCAGCAGGGGAGGAAATCATGCGTCAGGTGAAGCTTAAATGTGGCCTCAGAGGAAGGTTCACTTACGCGACTTAAAGCTGCACTGTTAAATGGTCATGGAGCCATTCAGTTGACTCAAACTGCTGGAGAAGAGTCAAATATGAATAACAGAGGCAGACCATTAGTCCTGAATGGGGCATCACAAACAAAAAAATCAGACTCTGCAAAATCCTCATAAGTAGCATCTGAGGATATTATCCAGAATTGGATGAGCTTACCCACAGACTAGGAACCAAGAACCATGCATTGCAATTTTCATGCAATAATAACTTATACCCAGTGTCACAGAATGTCTTTTTTCATTGCTCAGTATATCGTTCTACAGATCCATCTGAGAACTCCAGTGGTGATATGGACGAATAGTTGGGAGTAATTGGCTCTTGAAGATATTCCAATTCCCTCTGGGCCCCATGATATCACTTGTTATCAAGTCAAAAATTGACAACGAAATTTCTGACTGATTACCTCCAAACAGTCTCCTTCCACTGATGAGTCAACGCTCCCCCATTTTAAGCACCAGCAAGGCGCAACACTTAAGGGAGCAAAGGCAACCAGTGCATTCAGCATTCGTGTTTTCAAATCCCATGACCAATAGTGGCTTGAAAGCACCTCAACTCACCGAATCTCCTGACTCCTGGAAAGCTCATCTGCAGCACTGTCCTAGCTGAAAGTGATGAGAGAGTCAGCACGAGGGGAAAAAGGCACTTGGACTTCCCTCATAGGCAGCTATCAGATGCGCATTGATGTATGAGAATATTGGAGGGGTAACCAGCATAGACTCCTTGTGGAGATAAAGCCCCGTTTTCACAATGAGGCCACTGTCCAACGTTTTGTGTAGTAGAAAATCAGTGCCCAATGTCCTTGATCCCAAACTAAACTCGTAGCTCAAAACTGGGCATCCATAAGACTAGATGTGGCATCCACAGTAGCACAATTATTTTAAGCACACCCTGTATTCACATCCATAGCCCTACTTACATAATTACCATCAAGCCAGGAGGCCAAAGTTGGCTTAACAATGAATCTGGTGATTAGGCCAAGAACACGATCAGGCGTTAGTATGAAAGTGGTGACAAACTGTTGAAACTGCAACACAGGAATGCAGTAATGATAAAAAGTGGAACTCATGCCATAAAGAGATAGACAGTAGATCACATAACCAAACGGAATTTTTATAATCCCAGTATGAATACTGGTCGTTAAACAAACAATGATCTGGAGATAGAGGCACCAAAAACATTTTCACTGTCAATATTGTGGGGAGCCTACCATGCCTGTGCCAACATTACGGCCGAATAATTTGAAACCATCTTCAGCCGGAAGTGGCGAGTGCTTGATCTAACTTGGTCAACTCCTGAGGTCGCCATACGTAAAGATGCTGGTCTGAAGGCCTTGCACACAGAGGAAAAAAAACAACAACTTTGGGCCCTCACAACATCCCATGCTACTCCGGCTGAACTGCTGAGGGCCTGTGCTCCAGCGCAAATCTTAGCTGAACGCTTCCAGCAGAGGTAGAATTTTGAGACCTAATGGCTAATTTTGTAAATGCAATGAATTCATGTGCATCAGGCAATATCGGTCCTGAAGTTGTCCAAGGTTGCGCTTAATATTCATCCCTCAATCAACATGATATAAAATAGCTTGCCGGCTTAAGTAACGGCTCATTACATGAAATTCATGAGGAATGATACTCTTCAATCCATCTGTTATGTTAAACATTCCTAAACTATAATCAAAAGTGATGATTTAACATCAATTACTTTGAAGGTAAAAAGGTCAGCTGCTGCTCAAATTTATCTGATATTCTAATCGTTCCATGCATTTCCATTTTGATATACCACTTCTTTTTTGTAATTTCCCGACCTCTCTGCACTCGTCAAAACTTAAGAGGCCCATGTGTGAAATAGATATCGCTGAAATGTTGTTGGCATTGCCTTCCCCTGTCTTCTCCTAAACAATGTTACCGAGACAGCCTTTGTATCAGAAATTCTAAAGTCGGATATTAGTTAAAGCCTACCTCTTGCAGCAATATTTGCAATAATTCCAAAGCGGTGTTTATTTACTCTTTTGTTAACATGTTTACTTGTCATGCATGCTCTGTGGGAGCTGATGCACGTTTTAATTGTTTGTTACTCTCTTATGTAAAGGACGAAATATTAATGCAAAATATTGCAGTATGACATTAACGTGCTAATAAACTTCCTTTCCGCAATTCCAGAACTCGTTGCATGCAACAAATCTTTGCAAGATTTTGGTACGAAAAGCTGCTTTCTGCTTTTACAAATCTTGAATTGCTATAGATCGTGCTCTTCAGTGCCATTGATTCACGTCGATCTAAACATCAAGGTGGTCCATACAATAAAGCATATTTCACTCTTTTGTTTATACAGGCACATGGCTGTATGTGGCAGCATTTTGCAAATATTTCAATTCAGCATCGTTCAATGTCGCACAAAAATTTTCATTTGGAGAAATATGCATTATAGAACGGCGTTCTTGGCAACATAGGTTGTTTTCATCATAAGCCTTTTGTTAATTACAGAAGAGAAGATGGTATCAAAAGATTGCGGTAATATATTTTGAAACTGAATATCCTGGATAACTGTATAAAAAGTAATTGGATCAGCACATGGCACGTCAGAACTTTCAAGGCTATGGGCTGATCCAGTGCTGATAAATTGGAATGGGTAGGTAGGTCAGGTGTTTCTCGCGTGTCGGTTCAGGCTCGATGGGCCAAAATGCCACTTCTGCACTCTGTGATTCTGTGATTCACAAACATATTAAATTTGGAATTAATAAGAAGGTTGAATTAGGAGCAGCTACTTCAACCACACGGACCAGATTCCCCATAGGTACTTTTGGCCAGGTTTCCTTCAAATATGAAGCAAAGAACGTTTTGCAGGACAAAAGTGAAGAAATCCAACAGAGTATTTTATTCACGATGGGGATAATTAGTATGGTTAAAGTGATGATGATGGCAGATCTAATTATGAATAGTCATTCCTCTTGTTTCTGAGGATGGTGATTAAAGCGGGATGAAGTTTATTAAATTGCTGACGTTGATGATGTTTCTGATAGAACTAAAGGATGCTGAAAATGCTAGTGTTGTTGCAAATATATCTGATGACGAAAATAAAAATAACGGTGATGGTTATAACTATTTCAATGACAGGGGGAAAAAGATGAAGGAACATCCCCATTCTCAATGACGCCAGAGTTTGGACCATGAGGGAAAAACACAAGTCTGAAGATTAGCCAGCTTAAAAAAGAATGAGCAGGGGAAGCCCCAAATCCTTTACTTCCCGAGGTCTCCACAGCCAAAGCTGCCATGCTTCAGAAATACAAACGCACTACACGTGGTGACAAGGAGATGCATGTTAGCACTGGATGCAGAAAACACAAAGGGTCCCCCAAAATTTCGAGACTGCCTTCTTGAATGTTCTCCACAAGTAGATAACAATATAGCCAACATTTTCCAGTATAGATGAAACAGTGGCACCAACTTGACAAAGCAGAAAACTGGAAAAATATTGTTTGTCGACCGATAGCATGACAGAACAAATTGAGCCAACTACACGCAATCAAATCTCAACTCATAATTTTCAGAATTACGGAAAATGCCTGAGACACTGCCAGCAGGTTTAACTTACTCAGCTCCTCACTGATATTTACTTTGGGTAACATTTGGCCGAATGGACTCAAATCCTCACACTACACCGACGGATCTTGAACAGAAGAACCGATTTTCGGAAAGAAGGGGCGAGTGAATGACTTTGACATCAAGGTGGTATTAGATAAATTGCATAGCTAATATTGAAATCAATGCGAATCAGACGACAATCTGCTCTAAAGTTTGGAGTTATGGGCAACGGAGAACAAGCTGCTGACGCTGTTAAATGACGACCAACTCAGGCCCGGAACATCACAACTAAAGTTGCAATGTCATTGCCCTAAGACCAGATTTTTTTATTCATTGAATCATTAAATTCCAATGCAACATAAGAACATGTTTGGAAATAATTGAGAAATATTTTCCCTTCCCCGGATTATTGCATTCGCTTTCCTTTGTAACTATTTGAACCGCGTATCTGCTTCTGTCTGCAATAAGCAGAGGTTGAATGGCATTGAACTTTGGGATAGTAAGTGGAAATAAACAGCCAAAGCAGCCCCCTGACTCGGTATTCTAAGCGGAGAGCATTAAGATTTCCACTTAATATCAATTGATTCCTTATCACTAAATTAGAAATGATAACAATTTGATGTTATCAATGGGCAGAAAATTACTTAGAGAGCAGAAACAATGCATGCACATAGAGTATTGAAAGTCAGAGCATTCTACAAAGAGAACACTACAAGGTCTTCAAATAATGGTGGACATGCAGTGAAATGTCATCTCTCAGAGGGTCATTAAGTTTTCATTGAGAGCAATGGGGGCTGGGTCATTGAATACATTCAAGACTGAGTTGGACGGATTTATGTTCGATAAGTTCGACTGATGGATGTCATGAGTTTCTGTCATGGGTGTTAATGCAATTGGAAGGGCGAATTATTGACCCACAGACCTTTGCAGATATCGGGAAGGCTACAACACGAGGTCGTGGCATCCGGGTGAATATTATGCCCTGTCGCATATTTGTACTGGTAGGCTTCTTTCCGTGTTTTGAATTCGATGCAGCTTGATATAAAATGAACAGGGGTGTTCCAGAATATGATTTTTGAAATGCTAAATCTATTGTTTACATTCATTTCCTGCTCAGGACTGCAATGGTTAGTCAGTCCTGGTTCACGCGGGTTGGGACTTTATTCACTCACGTCCACACAGAACTGAGATTTCTACCTCCTCCATTCTGTTAATAAATGTCGAATTGTCTTAACCCACATTCATGACCTAAAGCAGTTCACAATGAAATCCATATCCGGATGAAGTTCTAAGAAAACAGTGCATCTGAAAAGGGGCTGTCAACACTAAACTTGAAAGAAAACTATTTTTTCTTTCGATATCTCTTTTTCTACTGTTTTGTATAAACAAATGAACATCTCTAATGCGGAACAAACAATGTTGAACACGTTAGAACCTGGGAACTTGTTTAGCGCTTCACTTCAACAGTTATTGGGAGCTGCAATTCTGCACCATGTACAATGTTACATTATGTTCAGACAAATACAATCTGGAAGAATCTGTTTATCTTGCAGAATCGGAAACAAATTAAAAGTTATTGATTCATATGGCCTCAAGCTACTCAATACCTGACTTCCGCATCATGGAAGTTAATGATTGGGTGAAGCTCCTTTTCCTGTTAATAGTTTAATGCGAAACTTCACAGTACAGGTCTTAAACTCTTCTGTGTATCTGCTGTTCTTCATCATGCATGGACTTCAACCTTTAATTAAATAGGGGTTGATATTCTGGTTTGACATTATGGTTGAAGGAAGTATAGAGCGGTCTATTAAGTTACAGATTATGGTGGGAAATAATGTTCTGTTAATCATTTTGCACAACAACTTAGAGATGTATAGATTTGTGTTGCAGTTACCAAGAGTGGCATAGTGTTAGCGCTGCACAGCATAATGGAGATTTTGCTCAATTTTGATAAAAGCATCTTCATCAGCACAAGGGCTGTACTGTGGACAACGCTTCAAATAACCTCAAGACACGAAACGCCTGCGACGAGTAGATTCATATTAGGTGACGGCGAGTTCATATAGCTTTTGAAGTCATGATTCATCTCTTCTAGTCGGCCTCCGGCCCATTCCGTGAGATGTGTCCTTTAGGACTCGCCCATTTCATCCACTATTGATGGAAGCAAAGAGATCCTGCTAATGAATCTTGAATTACATCATCCTCTGACTGTTCTGTATGCTTTGCCTATCTACCATGTGAGGGCAATCTGCACTACTATGGCTTTATCACGTGAGGGGAGACAGTCGGCTGCAAACAGCAGCAGGGTTCATTGCCACTGATTCAACTGATACTGTGAGACGCCATTAGGTTTGCACTCAATGATCAAAATTGCCTTCTGAGTCCACGCCCCTGTGCCTCCTGCGTGTGTGTCTCTATCCTGCTGACTAGCCAGAAAATGTGCATAAATGTATTTTGAGATGGCTGAAATTCTTTGGATATGAGTATATTCTGATGTTTCGTCACGACTCTGTGGGAAAAATCTTTGAAATTCAGCATGAATCAGTTAACTAATCTGTAGGCTCTATGGGTTTTTGGAGGTTGAATCTTTCTAGTGCTTAAGTTGTTGTTGCGTGGTTCGTCAGTTTATTGTTAAACATTGTTGTAGCGGTTTGTGCAACTGAAACGATCGCACCATTCCATTGGACACTAATGTGCCAGAAGGGCTTTTCCAACAACCGGACAATTACGGTGTCGTCGCTATCAATGTGAAATCTGCATACAATATCCAATTCGATTTGATGAAGATGATATCCACACATGGTTATTGTAACTGAAGTGATTGCAGAAGAAGGAAGGAAAATGTGTGCTGAAGAAATAGACGCATCACTCGACAAATTGTTCCAGTAAATCCAAAACACTCGAATTTATGAGAGAATTTTGGCATTCGCCCAGTTACATGTAAAATGCAGGTCAAATATAATTTGTTCACATGCAGCCCAATCAGTCTATTGCAAATCACCAGCAAAGCCATGTAAGATACTCTCAACAGTCATACACAGTGGCACATACACATGAATAGTCAATTCACAGACATGGTGAAACATGCTCCAAACTGTGAACTCCACAGCTGAGGCAATTGTTGATCTCCTTGAAATCAAGGCAGAATTTGACCGATCATCCTATCCAAGAGCTGGACAAGGAGATAGAAAAGTTGAAAGGAATAAGGGTCCCTTGAAATGTTTGAAGCCTTTTGGAGTAACGCATCCTAATTCCAGTGCTCCACTAACGAAACTGTGAAAATTCTGCTCTGATTCTCCTTGTGTTACTGAAGACGATGCGGAGGGTATTTATGATAGTTTTGATGGTGATGGCCTGGAGCAGGTCGATAGAGATTTCGAACTTAATGCTGGCGATGGTGATGATGGTAATGTTGATGATGACCATGAAGAGTGTTATAAAAGCTACGTACTAAAATTGATTTAAATTCGGAGGCTGAGAACTCCAGTTCCTAACGGGCCTCTGGCTGTTCACGCATTCCTCAGATGGGAAATAGTCATTCCTGCGCAGTTGGTTTGTTTTAATTTTTCAGCCTTCAACAGGCGATGTGCGCATTCGGAGCTGAGGAAACAAATAAGTAAAAAGGCGCCAAACTACGGGAGGGCCGGCTTGAAACCGACAGCCATTGAGAAGAAGGTATCCCAAAAAGCAGGAGATGGGATTATGTTGATTTTTAGGCATTGCGGGGAAAGTCGGAGGGGCGGTGGGAGTGGGTGTGAGAGTGCTGTGGGGCAGGGGGAGAGAGAGACAGGGAGAAGGTCCGGAACCGGGGCAGAAAGAGGTCCCAGGCGAAGTTTGCATGCAAGGACAAAAGAGTTCAGAATGATGCTGCAAAAGAATGGAGAAGGACGAGGATCAGGAATAGTTCCAGCTAAATAAAGTTGATAGAAAAGAGCAGAGAAATGGGCTCTAAGTACCAGACAGGGATTCGAGCGGCAGACCGGAAGTGATGTGGTTTTGAAAGGAGCAGCAAGGTCCGCGTAGGCTGCCGAAGTTTGGTCAGTCCATCGTGTGGTCTTTTGGTGCACTGGTAATCTGCTCAGCATGGCGGAAGATGTGAGAGTCTGCTTGGAATTTGAAATGCGAATTTCCTCTGAGATGCAGGGGAAAAGGCATCTCAGAAGGCGAGATTCAAACTCTCGATGAGCTGCTGAAGCCGTTCGATTGGGAAAGATGTGAAAATAATTCCAGGGGAAGTTATTCAAACCTGGAAATCGGAGACCTTCTTGACAAAGACGGTATTGCAGTGAGACTGCTTGGCTCAGAATGTGACAAAAATCAAGGTAGCTTTTTGAGAAACCCATGGAAACTGATTAGATTGCGCCTGTCATTTACTCTGTGGTGCGGTATGCATGACTACAATTGGCTTGTTAATTCACATGTTCCCCATAATTACTCTGAATAAATTAGTATAACATATACATTGCAAATGCAGTTATATTTCGACATTTTTTGAACAGGAGACCAGCAATTTGATGAGAAGCAATAGTATGAACAGGCAAGAAGTGACAGAATAATTAAAATATTGAAATCTCCAAACGGTCATTAATTGAAGAAGACAGATTTCCAAGTCAGGTGTAAGGATGGAGAATGCTAGCGAAACAGCAGGAGGCAAAGTCACGGAGTGAGCTGAACATCAGTTTGAGCAACTGAAATAATTCTGAGCTCCTGATAGTGGCTTCTGTATCTGTTGTATTCTGGGTGCTGTTGTGGTCAGTTTCCCTCTCCTAGTGGAATTCCTGCATGTCTTTAGTTTCTTCTTGTTGGGGAAGGAGCTGGCGAGGTAACCAGAGAACTTAAGTGCACAGTGGCGCTGTGGAAGTCTGTATTACGTGACACTGCTAAATATATTTTCATTGCAGTTGATTAAGCAATTGTAATGAACTAGCCAATGCTGTTGACAAACAATAGTATGGCATATCAAACATCTGAACCGACGTTATGCATGCTGAACTATCGCCCAAGGCATATTTCTACACCAGGTTTTCGGGTGGTTATGGAGAATATTGAAATCATTTGTGTGGTAAGGCTCTGTACATACAGGAGAATTAAATAGGCTGCAGAGGCAAAATTGGCAGAATCACATTCTGCCCCGTTCATAGAATTCATGCTCTGCTAAATTACATTGGATGCAAGCACAAAGAATATAAGACATGCTACGTCGGAAACAATACTGCGAGATTTGAGTTCCTGCTCTTCTCCAGTTTCACTGATAAATCGCTCAGGCGCAGTCTCCTGAAAGGCTTACAGCGTTAAACAGCTGTGTGAAGTCTTTTGAAATATTACTCAGTTCTCCTGAAGTGGAAAAGCCGGATTTATTTTTATAATTCACTCTTGCTCTCTCTCTCTCTCTCTGCTCCAGAACTATCTGCATGTGTAGATTCACTGAAGGAAGTGGTTAAAAAGTCATATCTACTTTTTACTTCTTCGTGCAGTCATCATACTCAATAAGTCAATGATGCTCTTGACCTTAATTATGCATCAGGAAAGTCCACCCTGCATTCATATATGTAGATGAGAAAAGGGATATTCCAACTTGCTGTTTATGGTTTATGGCAAAGCAGGTTCTATGAACGTCGCTCCTCCAAAACTCTGTTTAAAATAAACCAAAGAAAAGAAAGTTCCAGAATATCATCTTTGCTGTGCTTTGAGTTGCATAGCCTTTGGATATGATGTCAAAATTTATAGTATTAGTTTCAAAACCCTTCAGTCGCAAAATCCATTCCTCATGTCTTTAACGTCCTCCAAACGGTAACCAGCGTTGAAATGGGTACTACTATAAATCTGTCCTCCCTTCTATCCTAAATTAAAAATTAGAACCATTAATGGCAGCACTTTCAGCTGCATGGTTGTATGTTTAGGAGTTAATTACTTACATTTCCACATGTCCAAAAAAACACTATTTTATATTGTTCCTTGAAATTCAACTATTTCATCAATATTCTGGACAGCTTTACTGATGCAAACATGGAACAGATTTTAAATTCACCAAATATATTTAATCAGTTCTTGGGAAAAAATCATATTTTCATCTAAGTTTGAATGCCGCCTAAAAGGTGAATTGTTGAGGAAATAATTTGCAACTACGTTCTTCTGGGCTGCATTGTATGGTTCATGTTGAACAATGATCTCCAAACATTTTGACTTACGAATAAAGCTGCTTCATAGCATGGGTTGTGGAGATAGGATTGTTACGATAAAAATTACTGAGGCATTTTAAAGGTCAGTGGCAAGTTATTTGAAAATGTATAACAGTATGGTGTTGGATTATGGTAGAAATAATAGGACCCTCCGTATTGAATTGAAAACAATGCTGGGAAATGGCAGAAAAGCAAAATAATTCAGGTTTTCAGATAGATGCATCAATAGAAGTGGAAATATATGTGAATGAGGCCTTTAGAATCAAATTTCAAAAAGTGTACATTTCAGGAGCAAAATATTTGTGAAGTTCTTAGCAAATATATTGCCACAAAGATGATAGGGCAGAATTTTACGTTCGTCGGTCAGGTGGGTCCAACCGAATCGGCAGCGGGCGGCTGGCCAATTGCAGCTGATGAAATGGGCCATGCGCCATTTTCCGTTGGCAGTCCAATTAAGGCCCGCCCTGCAGGTAAGCGACTCCCGTGGAGGATGGGAAAATAGTTGTGGGGGCGGGTGGCTTCAGACATGTTACTCCCATGGGCAAACGGCAGCCTGCATAAAGTGTGGCCAGAGAGCCTACTTGCGGCATAGCACCGTGGCCATTCAAAGAGAGAGGTCCGAGTGGACAGCAGCATGATCATGAGGAGGAAGTGGACGGTGTGGGGGGCAGGCTACAGGCGATTTTGCGATGCAGTCCTTATTGTCCTTCTGCAAGAGGTGGGCTTCCGTTGGCACCTTCTGTATCCAGAGGATTTGGAGGAGGAGGGCCTCCCATGCCACCAACCAGGCGTGGGAGGAGGAGGTTGACGCTGTAAGTGCGGTTGATGATGTGCGGTGCACAGGCACTCAGTACAGGAAACAATTCATTGATTTGCTGCGCTCTGGAAGGATGACTATCATGACTGCCTTGGCCATTTGACCCAGAAGGCAGCCTGAGACTATGGCTCACCCCACCTCCCACCCTCATTTGCTGCTGTTACTGCATAGGGCAGCAGTCGCAAGCTAGGTGGGCAAATGAGTACTGGCCATCCTTACACCAGCCTAAGTGGTTGTAGAGAAGAGTTCTCCCGACAGCATGTGTTTGTCTTTGTGGCTTTTGAGTATTCTGCGGACAACCTGCACTGAAGGCCGCACAGCAAATGCACAGAACTCCACCGCAAGTCATATTTATGGTATTGAGTTGTTGCAAGGTGTGCTTCAAGTAGTTTAGGGCAAGTACCATCTATTGACATCTGCGTTGCACCTAGTTTCTCCTCCTTGACATCGGTGCTAAGAGACATATGCTATTCAAAGTGCCCAATGCCGAATCTGTCCAAGGTGGCCAATGGGGAAGTGTGTTGGGACCAGCCGTGTAATCTTCTGAGGACTGATCACCAGTACTGTGGACAGGAGCTGCTGGAGACCTTAGAGGGACCACTGTGGTTGGGGTGTGGCAAGCGCCTGCACACTAAATGAGCGAGCAGCCCCAATTAATCCTCTTCACTTTTTTGCAGGCAAAAACACACCACAATGCCTGGAAATGGCAAAGGACTGGAGGTGGGCGCACACTCATGCAGCGACTCAGGCGTTTTGAAGTGCAGGCCATGGAGCTGGGCAGGGTTCAGGAGCCAGGGCAGTCCGAGGCAGCAAGGCTGGGGTCCAGCAGGCAGGTATTTGAGGTTCACAGTCCCATTCACTCTGTCTGCACACAATTCAACCCACTCGTGGTTGGTGTAATCGTTAATGCTGAAACAATGCTCGTAAAAGTTCTGAAACATTCTGACGTGTGGATCAAACAGACAGGATCCTCATCCCCTTGAGGAATCGTGTCTCCACCACGTTTCAAAGTCACACTATTCCATTCAGGATCACTATCACCACGGTCTAATTCCATTGGATCGCTGCTGCACGTTAAAAAACTTATTTTATATGAGTGCCTTTGCGACCTCCAGCACCCTTTCCCCCAGTGTGCCCAACATTACTCTGTCCAAACAATCGTCAGCATCTCAGCTGTGAGATTCATGTCACTCAGCTGAGATGAATTCCACCACAAAACTCATCCCTATGCCAAGGGGAAATATTGCCTTCTGCCCACCCGGTCTATGCCCCCCCCCCCCCCCCCCCCTTATGGAAAGAAGGTCAGTAATGTGACCTCTCAGTCTCCTGTGATCAACGGCAAATCTCGCTACTGTTTGTGATGCTTCCTCAGACCCACAACTGTGCAGTCGACAAAGCATCTAGGTCAGGTACCTCTGCACTCTCCCCACTCCTATTGTTCATAACACGCAATGCAGCATCTCTGAAGGTATCTGACCAGTTGGCCTGCATATCCGTTTAATGTTTTGGTCTTTTCTTGACTCCTTTTCATCTCACCAACTTTCTTCTCCTTAAGGTCTTGAAGGGTGAGCGACTTATGAGCCTGGGAAGGAAAATGATGAAAGGTTGAAGTGAATGTACGCTAACTTATGCACTGTCAGTGTTGTTAATTTCAGCATCACCAGCAGAGCGACCCGCACATCAACCCTGCTGTCTCCGCTACCAGCCTGTGGGCCAAAAAGTGCAAATTGCGACACAGCAAATTTCTCAAAACTCTTGACATCGTCAGGTTGGTCCGTCTTGTATTTCAGGCACACAACATCATCACTCACTTTCAAGGAGAGACGCCCAGCACAGTGTTGATACTTAACGACCATATGAACCATCATGGTCCCCGTCAGACACAGTTTCTCAACCGCTTTGACGGAATCCTCCCAGTTCTGGATATAAGTCAGCCATTCAACAGCGCAGACACACACACCTCGATGGGGCCTTTACAGTAGGTAGCGTCTTGGTTCACAGTTGAGATCGCTGGAGGAGACGGTCAGGGCAGAGAATGCCAATGGCAAAAGCAGCTATAGGGCTACAAGGAACGAGGCACATGCTGAGACCAGCACTGATGACGTGCCTCTGGTGTTGTGCCCATTGCAGCAGCAGCAGGAAAGGCGACAGGAAGTGCATTTGCATCTGGCAAGGTTGCTTGAGGGAATGTTTCAGTTGCTGTCTGCGACGGAGGAGTCTAGACAGATTGCACATGAAGCATCCACCTCAGGGCAGAGCATCAGTGTTCCTTCAAAGAGAGATTGCCGACACCAATAGAGAGTGGCTTCCACCAAATTGATCAAAATATGATTGGTTTACGCTCTGACCTGCAAGCACTCACAGCGCTTCTGGCCACAGGTGGTGTTTTGCACTGTGGGAGATCTTGTGGACCTCAAGAACCAGCAATCAGTGTCCATGCATATGCGGTGAACACGGAGGTAAATTTGGACCTCACGTCGGTGCAGCAGCTGCCTGCCATCGCTGCAAGCTCCTCTCACATTGCTCCGGATAAGGGCAGCAGCTGCTCCTCCCCTCTGCAAGTAAACATTTCTTCCATTGAGGCTAAGACAATTGGGGAGGTGCCAGTTCTGGAACTGGACACTCCCTCCAAGGCGGGGTCATCACAGGCAAATATGGAATCAGAGTCAGCAGGCTGTCTCTCAAGCCACTCCTAGCGATGGGGCGGCACCGAGATGTAGCAGCCGATAACATAAGCATAAGGCACCTAATCCATTGCACGGGTATGTCACTTGTGATTTTGTGATGGCCTTAGAATAGTGACCCATATTTTTGTGATCTCTGAAAAGTGGTGTGTGTTCTTTTTTTGGAGAAAATAAATTCCACCCTTGTAAACATGGCTGAGGGTCTTTTGTTTGTGGTGCATTTTTCTTTTTTCAAATATTTATCATGAGTTTTTGAGTGCACATTGATGTTTCTGTACTAAACCCTTATTTGCAGCTGAACAGGTGGAAGATGTGGCAAGTAAGTGCCATGTCTGCAGGTGCCAGGTAATGTTGTTCCTGCTGATTCATTTGCATGGAGCTAGCTGAAGGCACTTTCAAATAAATTGTCGTGGGTTTCGCTGCCTCCTTGGTGTAAATGAGAGTCATCATTCCACCCCTTATCATTGCCCTGTGCTTCCTCATCCTTTGAGACACTGTTGGATTCATCATGTGCAGCCTCACCCAGGGCTTCAAGGTCTTCATTGTCAATGCCATCCCCCCTTTGAACCACAAGATTGTTCAGGGCGCAGCAGACTACCACTATCAGACAGACACGATCTGAGGGGTACTGGACTGTGGACCCTGAGCGGCCCAGGCTACAGAAGCCAATCTTGAGAAAACTGAAAGCTCTCTCCACCACAGGCTTGAGGTACCCTGGCTCCTATTGTACCAAAGCTCAGCTCCTGTTCTTGCATACTGTAGCAGCGTCATGAGTCAACGTCTGAGGGGATAGCCCTTGTCACCGAGCAGCCAATCATCCAGCAGAGCTGGAGCACTGAAGAGACGCAGCATCTAGGAGTGTCTGAGGATGTTGACATCACGGGAGCTGCATGGATACCTTGCACAGACATGTAAAATCTGCATCCTCTGATCACACGCTATCTGCACGTTCATTGAGTGGAAACCCTTTCTGTTGATGAAGGCACTGGATTTACCTTGGCGCCTTGATGGCCACATGTATGCAGTCTACAGCACCCTGGACGCGTGGGAAGGCAGCAATGGGGCGAAGGCTCTGGTTCGATTTGCCTGACTTGCCTGGTTCCAGCGGAAGTGGATGAAGGTGGATACATGAACAGCTGATTGGGAGACACTGCCAAGATCACCCACTGAGCCCTGGAAGGACGCAGCGGCATTGAATTGGAGGGCAAATGTGAGCTTCAGAGTCACTGGCATGAGCTGTCCAGCCACACAGTTAGGGGCAATCTCAGGGCCAATCATATGACAGACATAGTTGACTGTCTC
Organism: Isurus oxyrinchus; assembly: GCA_026770705.1. Taxonomy (NCBI): domain Eukaryota; kingdom Metazoa; phylum Chordata; class Chondrichthyes; order Lamniformes; family Lamnidae; genus Isurus; species Isurus oxyrinchus. Next base: position 6,892,371 of record JANJGN010000034.1, read on the forward strand.
CCTTGACAGTTGGAGCCTGCTTCGGCCCTGTGCCTCAGTTATAATGAGGAAGCAGCTTCACCACCTGTATACCTTGGCAGCTGGATAATGGCATCATCTTTGGCCCCTTGCACCTTGGACAGCCCCTTGGACCTGCGCTCCATGGGCTTGTGCCTGGACTCCCAAAAGTGCCTCCCTTAGAGGCTGATAGTCCAGTCTTGGCCTCCTCATGATTCCATCCCTCCATTCATCCACAGGGGAGCTGCCTCCACTGGAGAGTTCGGAACCCATAACCCCAGGCTAAATGGAGACCTGTGGAATGCTGCGAGGCCAAAAAGGAATGCTGTCTTCAGAATGCTTTTACTTTACACAAAAAAACTCTTGGACATCGATGAAAACTGCAAACATTCACAGAGTTATGATTTAAACAGTTTCATCAATTATAACTTCGTGAAAAACAGGAACAACCCCTCTGAGTTCACATATCCCGACATTGCAAAAGTTTTCTTAAATAATCTCCTACCCACCTTCCCCTTGGGCCCGTGCGCCTAACTGAAGTTTGCACGGGCCCCTCAAAATCGCACACAATTGGCAAGTTAAAGGGCTTAACGCGTTCTTCAATTAAAGGAGGGCGAGCTGATTGCTCCCACCCACAGAAATATCGAGATGGGGAGTGCGGATGTCAGCACTGATGTGCGGGAAACGCCATCCGGATGTCAGCCGGAACATTCTGGCCTATATAAGCGTCTACGTATGCTTACCTAGTGGTTATGTTGGTCTAGTGCTTACACAGAGAAGTGTAATAATGACTCGGCGCTATGAACTCAAATCACACCATGAAAGCTGTAAACATAAATTTCAATGAATGAAGAGATGCTGGATTGAAACAATCTAAAAATAAAGAAAACCAGAAGTAGTGAGTTTGCAACTTCCAGAAATTTGTGAAACTTCAGTGACTGCTGTAATACCTAGTGGGGAAGAAATGTGCCTCATGCGGACTGTCCTGAGGGAAGTTCAAGGATTTCGGCAATTACTTCTAGTTTCCCTTGTGAATGGCCGAGCAACTGATTTAGCTGCGCTTCATTATCAGCTTCTCAAGCTGATTAATTGTGTCCAATAAATGATGGTACTCGCAGAAAGCCCATCACTCATAATAATGCTGGTAACAATAATAATTGATAAAAAATAATGATCATTCGATAACTGAAGGCTAATGGCCTCCATCTTAGAAAAGACATTTAAGTTACTAACGATGGTTTACTAAAGATGTATATGGAAGATATCAGGACGTCATAACTGCTTGGACACATATAACAAGATGGAACTATTTACTCTAAAATGCAAAAGACGAAAATAAGACCACACTTGCTCTTAATAGTTTGCCATACTTCTGTACATTGAGCCCACACAGAAGTTTGTGTTTCTAAATTCCATTGCAGGATTTTATGCCAGCAGAGTTTGACGTTCCCGCAGAAGTGCATGAAGTTTAATATGACTCGCTGCAGTTTTCGGTTCTGCCCCCGGACGGTGCGGCAAAATTCTGGCCCACCATGTAAGATTATCAATGCTAAATCTGGCATGTAATTTAAGAGCTACATCCACATTCAAGAAGCAGTCAGTAAATGGTAATCTTCGCCATAAGGGTTGGCTGAGGCCAAAGAATAGCTGCTTTTAAGGAAGATGGATGAGCAAGTGAGGATGAAAAGGGTACAATAGAAAAGTTTATTCTGATTCATACAGATGGAATAGTAATAGAAGAGTATCATGGTTCTAGAATCAGCCACGGGCTAGTTAAGCTGACAGGCCTGTTGCTATGTAGTATGCCTTTATAGTTGATTGGCAACGCTCTGTGTCATAGAAGAACTACTGCTGAACAAAGGACGCTTTTCATTTTCAATATTTTTTGTTCAGTCGCACTTTGTGTGTGAAACATAATAAATTAACTGTTCCGTTACAGAAAAACAGTTGAAAGCAAAAGAAGAAGGTAATTATTTTTGAAATTCGGAGCATACAAACGAATCTGAACATTAATGTTTTCCCTTAGGCAAAACGACTAATGCCCGATTAGTGACATCCTCGCCTGCAGCCGAGTTACTTGGTGGCTACAAGGCCCACTGCAATAAACTGGGAACTCTGGGTGGGTCTACAGAAAGTGTGTAGTATGCCTGAGGTTCAATTATTCACACAATACCTTGCACCACGACAGGACCTGTACTGTCAGGGTGATGAAAAGGAAATATTGCCATAATTTGAAACAATTAGAGGGGAATTATACTTGGCTTCTTATCCAACAGTTGTTCCTCAACCAACAAAACACACCATCTGCTCAATAAGTAGTTATTACTTGTCGGATAGTTTTTTATGCACACTGACGAAAATTCGATGTTACCATAGCGAGGCCTTTCTGTTTAATAAATTAAACATTTTCAGAGTTGAATGCGCTGTAAGAAATGTATTTTAAGAATAAGTTTGTTGACACATTTACTTATATTTTCCAGAACTTGAAGCATGTCAAAAAATGTTAAAAGATTTAAGTGAGGAAAAAATAATAATACTGTCTCTTCAAACACTGATAGAAATGTGATTGCAGTATAATCGGGCAGCATATATTTGTCCACTCCTTGTATGCCCTGTTAGACATTAAGATCTATGTAAATGCGACGTAATGTCTAAAACAGGCAGGAATTATACAGTAAATTGCAGGACCCTTAAGAGCATTAACGGCAGAGGGATCAGGGTGTACAGGTCCACAGGTCACTGAAAGTGGCAAAGCAGATAGATAAGGTAGTCAGGATGGCATATGGCAAGCTTGGCTTAATTGGCAGGTGCATGGATTATAAAAGCACGGAAGACATCATGCAGCTGTATGGAACCTTGGTTAGGAAGCAAATTGAATATTGCATGCAATTCTGGCCGCCACATTACCAGAAGGATATGGAGGCATCAGAGAGGTTGCAGAGGAGGTTTGCCAGGATGCTGCATGGCCTGAAAGTTATTGGCTATGAGGAGGTGTTTGAGAAACTCGGATTGTTCTCACTAGAGCGACGGAGATTTAGGGGCGACATGATACATGTTTACTAAATTATGAGTGGCATGGACAGAGCAGATAGTCATCAGTTTTTTCCCAGGGTGGAAGAGTCAATTACTAGTGGACATAGATTTAAGGTGAGAGGAGAAACCTATAGAGGAGATGTGCGGTGCAGGTGTTTTACGCAGAGGTCAGTGAGTGTCTGGAATACGCTGCCTGTGGAGCAGGTGGAATAACATACGATAGAGGTGTTTCAGAGGCAGATTGACAAATACATGAACAGGATAGGAATGGAGGGATACAGGTCCCGGATGTTCAAAATGTTTTAGTTGACAGGCAAAATGATCAGCGCAGGCTTGGAGGGCCGAATGGCCTGTTCCTGTGCTGTACTTTTTTTTTTCTTTGTTCTTTGTTAAATCATTGCAGCTTAATTTCTGTCAGTTTCTTTGCAAATATTTCTCTAAACTTAGCGCAATAAGCATCTTCTAATTGTTCCTACCTCATAGATGTCCTCAGTTTTCCAATATATACACCTTAACAATACCCTTCATCAGCTAAATTTGCATTTTGAACACTTTCTGTGTTCAGAGTTTTCCACTGAAATCTTTTCATTGTTTGGCGTCGGTTCACCATTTAAACTCCGTTGATTTGTTCCATGCCTTGGGCAGAAATGTACGGCCCCGTCACGGTGGGGGCGAGGCTGTAAAATGCAGTGAGCTGTCCAAAATCTATTACCTATAGCAGGAAGGTAAAATCCCACCGCATATAAGCCTACCCTACAAGTTGAAAGATTGGGCTCAATAAATGATCGTGCTGCGATGGCGGGTTCTGCACCCAGAAGAAGTGTAGTTCTGACTTCCAGGCCCACCGTCTGCACCCACCTTATACTGGCCAAAGGCAAGGGGATTTTAATATTCCGCCAAAGTCAATGCAGGATAGAATGGCATGCCGCATTTTACGGCTGAGTTCTCGCCCCGACGGGGCTGGAAAAGTCTGCCCTCTATATTGATTGCCACAACTTAGCAGCAAGGGCTGTTTGCAGGCTGTCTTCCAACCCAGTTAGTACTAGAGGGCGGGATATCAGGTCTCTGAGGCTGCAGGCGTGGCTTGGAACAAAGTAACGGCCAGCAGTTTAAGAGCCCACTGGCATGGGGCAGTGTTAGATTACCCGTGAGATGATCAGTCTAGTCATTCTGCTGTACACAGAGAAGGTTTGAATGTGGCATTATTTTAAAAAAATAAGCAAGTCTCCCAATTTTGGCATTGAGGAGCTGTGCATAAATATAAAGCTTCCATGCATAGATTTATTTGCCATTGGAGGGAGGGGAGAGTTGTTGTGGAATGCAGAAAGCTGGCCCAAGATCCATTGAAGCTTTTCTGATGCCCTCTTCCATGCAGCATATGTTCAACGTGGTTAACTCATGCAAAGCAGTGGGAAAAGGAGGGCTAGAAGTTCACCAAACCCCTTCAGCAGCATTCGCAGTACTTATTACAGAAGTCATTGCCATATTAAGGCATCATTGGTGTCACGGCCAAATGTTTGCTCATGACCAGTGCCATCGGCAGGACCATTGCTTTGGCCCGTCAACTCATTCTAGCCTGCGGCATTAGAAAATTGCCCTCCATCTGGTTTAACAGTATCCTTCGAAGGTTATATTCTGGGCTCCAAAGGAAACCACAATCATCGGGGACAGGCGCCAGTGGGAGAACAATTATTAGACTCCAGAGCAGTCCAGTCACAGGGATGGCATTTTTTTGGAGGCCGATGGCCTTCTTCACGTTGGTCCTGGTGCGTAAGTGGTAATGACCCCTGCACAAAACCACGGGAAGCGGCCTTTCATTCAATGAAACACGCATCAGCACTGTTTTTCCTGCCACCGACCGAGTTTTGGGTAGAATTTGATACTTTGCCTTAGACCTCCTGGAGCTTTTGCTTTCCTAACTGCTCTGTTTTATGATCTAATCAAAAAAAAAATACTGCTAATTTCTCTATAGACGACTTCAAATATGTTATCCTAATTGACCCTTCTTGCAAACTGGCCCAATGAAAATAAACATTTAAGAGAGAAACGTCTTTGCATAACAAAACCTTGCCCACTTGCTTTGATTAATCCATGCTCTCTTCTAAATGCAGAATGATCCTGCACCTCTGATTTTATTTAAGCATATTTTCCCCTCCACGGAGGTGGCATCGATTGTACGTTGCGACACGTTTGAAATTTTGGCAAAGCGTTACCTCTCCTCCACTTTGTTGGCACTATAAGAATCGCTGGAGGGCATGTTGGTAATAATGGGCCGTGCTCCTGGTATTGATTCTCTTGCTTTCATAAAATATATAGGCCACTTTTACTTCAACTGGGTCCAGAAATTACGTAATGTTAATGCCCCCTTGACTATTTGAAGTGCATAGAGATTTCAACACAAGTCATACCTGGTCGGAATGTCATGAAACGAATCCTCCTCTGTGAAAATAGATGCAATGTTTTCATTAAGAACAATACAAACGCCCTCAACATCTAGGGAAATAATCATGATCAAGCCGAATTGTCAAAATGTGCGTAGATATCCCTAGATATATACGAAGTAAAACGTGAAATGGGCATTATAACCGAAAGTGGAAATCACACACCGATCCAACATTTTTGTTCAAGGGAAGGATCCATATGCATAGTATGGAATGTGATGGCTTTGCACAAATATAGCAGTTGAGCTTCGCCACCTGTCTTATGGACGAACCAAATTGATTTGCGTTGATTGCGTGGAAGATACTCTTGTAAATATTCCTTCTTGTGTATTGTGAAAGCACATTGTTTGATGGCAATGATGCTGATGGTGATGACGAGACAATTGGATATGTTGATGGGGATGGTAGGCGTTTTTATCGTGATGATGATGAGCAGTTTGCAGATGTTAGTAACCGCAATAATGATAATGATGCTGAAGCTGGCTGTGGCGACAATGTGGGATAACAAGGTTGCATGTGATGATTACAATATTTTTAGTGGTAATGCTGTGCAGATGAGCCTGCAGGCACAATGGAAAGATTTTAGAGCAAAAATGAAATAGTTAAAACATTAATATTTCTACGCCTAATCGTCATGGCTTCACGATTGCTTCGACATTTCTCAAATCCCAACCTTACTTCGTATAAGAATGTCTGAAGGGCTGAACGTTTATATTCATGTAGAACGTGGCGATCCAGACAAGCCTGGAGGGGGAAAAGGTCAGTACATTTATTTTCTGAGATAGATATCTTTTCTTGATTGGCAACACTAAATCGACAGTTGTCTTAATGCTGCCGAATAACCTTTCATGTTTATGTCAATAAAAAAAACATTTCTGTATGATGACGCCCGTTTTATTCCATTATGCCAACATGATTGGCACCCGAGTTCTTTTGAAATTTAGTAAGCAGTTGAAGTGCCATTCAAGTGAGAGCTGGTCTTCATTATTTACTGTTCAATCAAAGCCTCGATTTTGAAATTCAGATCGTTGTTTTCAAAGTCCACATTGACTTGCACCTTAATAGTTCTGTAACACCGTCCAGCCACCAACTCTTGGAGACATAAACCTTTGCGTATACCAGTAGTAGCAAGTAAACTAACTAACAAATGAAAAACAAAGTGAAAAGTTAACAACCCTTCAAAGCGTGGTGCCATAACGTCAAAATAGTAAATGAACACTATCAAGCCCAGTGAAAATAAAGTTCCTGCTGCTATTCAGGCAAGCTAGCCCCAGGGGGCACACCAGCCGCAGAAGGAATCTAGCAAACCAGCGGACACTCCATGTTCTCTCTCGCGAAATACCTGCGCTCAAACCTAGCGTCCGAAAAGAGCAAGCAGTTGGTCCGAACGACAGCCCTTGCCTCCAACTCTTAATGGCCACATTGGTCATATCCAGGAACAGACTAACAAGGATATTCTCCACTTTGCACTGCAACCTGTTCAACGAATGGCTACAGATCAGGAGCATGAGTTTGGTATGTCTATGAAACTCCTTAATTTTCTACTGCACCTCACTGCTACTGAAACCTCCTGCACGCAATATCTCCAATGGTAAACAATCGAAGATAAATCCCTGCAGCTAATTCTGAGCTTTTGAGAATTCACGATGTATGTTATTCCACCATTGGCTGCCTTGCCTCCATAATGAGGCATTAACCTCCAGCAGAACCGGTCTGGCATGATGTAATTCATCTGGAGCAGCCTCTGGAACAGCCAATATTTGACGCGAAACAAGCCACTCCACAAAGAGCCATATGGATCAATAAACACCATTTTGAACATGGTTTACCCATATCTGACCTCAACACTTTGACGTAAAAAATGATGCTATTATCTGATTATTGATTACATTCTTGTTGCAGCTACATTCATCCGAACTGTTTGCAACTATCGTGCGATTTGCAGGGTCGTTTGACATCCCTTTAATGCCCACTGTTTTTCTAAGCATTTCAGAATCGTACAAAATGTTGTCCGTTGTCTTACTTTGTATTTTCTCTCCAAATGCGTGACCTCATTTATTTTAAAATATTGAATGTCAGTTACCACTTTGCTGCTCATATATTCAGACCATTACTATTTTACTCCAGACTGCAAATTCCTCCCTCACAAACAATCCAATTTTGTACCAGCAGCAAACTTCTTGCAACCTAATTCGAAAGTATGTACCATGCTGGGGAGTGTGGGAGGTGTTAACAACAATAATTTCTAATTAAATGAAACAGCTGCAAAATTCTTTTTTTTTTCTTCTGCATTCCAGATCATGCTGCATGCAAAGTCTTACTGAAAGATCAAGGTAAAAATGGCACCATTACCTATACATATCGTATTAGCGTATTACACAATTTTTTGTCAATTGTTATGCTGTTGCAGATGATCTGTGCCAGCTAGATAAAATCTACAAGGGAAACTTGGCCCCGCTTTCACAACAGCTTTGCAACTTGTGTTTATTACGAGATGTGTGCACCTCATAAGTAATGACTCCACTAAGACCGTCGGAGATTTTTTTTCGACTTGAAGTAAAATATGCATTAACAGAATAAAGGATTCCAAACAGCTACATAAGGCTACAATACATTCTACTAAAATTCCTAATTGTCCTGACTCCCATGTTACCTTATAGGCAACCAACAATAATAGGTTTTAGTATAAGAAAAGTAAAGCAGGTTAACACAGTACCAACTTGACAGTGGAGATCAAAAAGCTGTACTGGAACTTTAGTTACTGGAGACAACAAGCATATGCACAAATGGCTGAACTTTCTCCAAGACTATTTCACACATCTCTGTTAGATCTTATGTGGCCCTGCAAAAAAGCCGCCTGTCCTTCTCCTTTATATACGTTTCCCTATCTTTAATATGTAAAATCCATTGTTTTTCAAATTCCTTATCCCATAATGGAGCAACTTTCACGTCACCAATATTGTCAGTAATCTTTGGGAAAAATAAACACTCTGAAGCTTTGCTTATCTGGCTAGTTTTAAACATACTAACAACCCTTTGAAATCCGAATAATCCATTCAATTAACTAAAATCCAAATTTCCTTCACACTTTCCAAGCTAAGGCAGTATTTCTAATTACTCATTAGCCACACAAGTAATTTTTTACGCCTAATTTATTCTGATAATTTTGATAATTAGGCTTGCAATCTACCTGACTCAAACGTATTTAAATCACAGAGGCAGAATAATTTATACTCACGCCCAGAAATCTCCTTTACAACTACCCGGAAAATAATAGGATTTACTTAACAGAATGGATATTCAGGGAAAGGAAAGCATGTGTGCGGTGTATTTAGATTTTCAGCAAGGTTTTGATAAAGTGCCACATAAGATGTTAGTGCATAAAATTAAAGTACATGAACTTCGATGTGTATATTGTCATAGGTTGCGAATTTGATAACAGGCATGAAATACGGAGTAGGGATAACGGATCTTTTATTCAGAGAAGCAAGTTGTAACTAGTGTGGTACCGCAGGGAGCAGTGCTTGTGCGCCTGCTATTCACAAAGTATATCAATGATTGGGATCATGGAAGCAAATGGCTTGTTTCCAAGTTTGCTGAGAGATGAAACTTGGTGAGCATGTAAACAGTGATGAGGGTAAGAAAAGGGTTCGATGATATTTAATCACTTTGAGTGGTAGATGTTTCAAGATGATTCTATTGTTGAAAGAATACTTCACGTCGATCTTCACCCTAGAGAACGAGGATGAAGGTAGAGAACTCGGGGAGAGAGACTGTGAAGTTTTTAAGCACATTGATATAGGGACTTACAATTATTGGATTTGGTGGCAGGCTTAAAAATGGGCAAATCTCCAGCTCCGAATGACATGTGTCCCAGACTGCTGAAGGAGGCAAGGGGGGAGATAGCCGAGCTCTGCACCAAATTATTTTATTCGTCTCTGGCCACGGGGAGCTGCCAGATGACTAGAGAATAGCTAATCTGGTTCTGCTATCTAAGAATGGTTGCAGAGATAAACCAGGGAACTACAGGCCAGTGAATCTCACGTCAGTGGTCTGGAAACTATTGGAGACATTTCTGAAAGGGAGTATCTATCTTCTCTTGGTAGGCAAGGTTTGATCAGGGATAATCAGCATGGCTTTGTCAGAGGAAGGTCTTCCCTAAGAAACCTCATTGACATTTTTGAGGAGTTGACCAAGTCTGTAGCTGAAGGTTGTGCAGTTGATGCAGTTTATATGGATTTTAGTGAAGCCTATGACATTGTCCATCAAGGGAAACTTATAATAAAAAAAACAAAGGTACATGTAAGTTAGAGTAATTGGACAAGGTGGACTTAAAATTGGCATAATTTTAGGAGGCAGAAGGTGAATGCGGAATGATGCTTTAATGACTGAGAGCCAGTCTCTAGTGGGGTACCACAGGGAACTGTGCATCATTTATATACACGACAGAAATGGCTACGTGGACGGTAGTATTAGTGAGTTTGCACATGCCGCAAGGATTGGCTGTGTGGTTAACAGTGAGTTTGAGTGTCTTGGGCTGCATTATATGAAGGCGGGATGGTCAGTTGGGCAGATAAGAGGCAGATGGAACTTAACCCAGAAAAGTGTGAGGTGATACACATTGGAATGAGTAATTTGACAAGGAAGTATTCAATGAATGGCATGGCAATAGTAAGTTCTAAGGAACAAAGGGACCTTGGTGTGGATGTCCATAGATGTCTGTAGGCAAAGGGGAATGTTAGTGGGGTAGTGAAAAAGGCATATGGGACACTTGCCTTTATTAAGCAAGGCATAGATTACAAAAGTAGGGATCTGTTCATGAAGCTGTATAGAACTTTGGTTTGGCCACAGCTGGATTACTGTGTACAGTTCTGGTCGCCACATTACAGGAAGGATGTGACTGCACTGGATGGGGTGGAGAGGAGATTCACCCCATGATGTTGCCTGGGATGAAACATTTAAGTTATGAAGAGAGCTTTGATAGACTTGGGTTGTGTTCGTTGGAGCAGTGAAGATTGAGGGAAGACTTGATCGACGTGTACAAGATCATGAAGGGCATGGAAAGGCTGGATAAGGAGCAGATGTTACACTTAGTTGAAAGGTCATTCACAATGTAGCACAAGTTCAATGTGAGGGCAAGGAGATTTAGGGAGATGTGAAGCAAACTTTTTTACCCTGACGGTGGTGATGATCTCGAATGGACTGCCTGGGAGGGTGATGGGGGCTGGTTTCCTCACATCCATTAAAATGTACCTGGATGAGCACTTTGCACATATTACATTCAAGGCTATGGGCGAAATGCTGTAAATGGGATTAGTTAGGCCATGTGTTTCTCACCTGTCGCTGCAGACTAGCTGAGCCAACGGATGCCTTCTGCATTATGATTCTGTGATTCTCTGAGTGAATGGGAATGTTCATGGCAGATGTGTTATAATGTCGACAAATGTGAACTTATCCACTTCAGTAGGACAAAAAGAATGACAAGGTTTTATTCAAATGTTGATATATTAGAAAATGGTGGTATGCAGAGTCACCTGGGTCTCTTTGTAAATAACACTGAAAGCAGACATGCGGGTGCAGCAATCATTAAAGAAAGGAAATGGTATGTTGTCCTTAATTGCGAGAGGACCACGGTGCAGGAGCAAGATATATTATTGCGGAAGTACAATGTCATGTTGAGCAGTTTCAGCCTCCATACCCCAGGAAAGATACACTTGCCATAGAGGGAGTGGAACGAAGGTTCACCAGACTAATTCCTTGGATGGTAGGATTGTCGTATAAGGAAATATTGGGCTGACTCTGTGGACTAGTTTGAAAGAATGAAAGGGAACACCACTCAAATGTATATAATTCTAACAAGGCTTGACAGACTGGATGCAGGGATTATGTTTCATCTGGCTGGATGTCCTGGAACAAATTATCACTCACTCAGGATATGGCACATGCCATTCAGGGCTGAGATGAAGAGAAGCATCTTATCTCAGAGCATAGTGAATGTTTGGAATTCTCTACCCCAGGAGGTTGAGGACAAGTCAGTAAATTAAGAAGGGAATACATAGAGTTTTGGCTTCTGAAGGCATCAACAGTTAGGGGGAGAGAGAGGGGATGTAGTGTTGAGATAGAGGATCAGCCATTATCACATCGAATGGCGGAGCAGGCTTGATGGCTGATTGAAATGCCCCTGCTTATAATTTCTTTGTCTCTATGTTTCTGTGTCGACATGTATGTAGAATTGTACTTTCCACACAAGCCTGTTACGAAAGAAACAAGGAAACGGAAAACAAAATGAAATCCACTCCACTGCCATTGCAAAATTGTAATGCTACAAAGAAATCACTGAACTCGTTTTTCTTCTGTTAACGTGCATGAGGAAAATGGGAACACAATGAGCATTGTCCAACACGCACAGTGCTTTGCACCATGTTGTATTTTTGCTCACGTCAATTCGATTAATCTGAGGTTTTGTTACATTTAGATTCATGCTTTCACTTCGGGTCAACATCCTGATGAATGTATGTGGTGGGCTTGGAAGTGTCACATTGCAGTTATACAACAAATAAAATCAGGATTTGAGAATCACTTTATAATTATATTCTAAGAAGGGGCATAAATTTGCTTGAGACTAGAGCGTTAATGGCTGATTCAATTTAGTTTTTCCAAGGAATGAAATCGTCAAAAGGCTAGATAGACATAGACTGTAACCACCGTGTGCAACACTTTTTTCTTAAATGACAATGTAGTAAAATTAAACATATAGCATCGACGGATAATTTGAGCAAAAAGTAATGTCCCTTGGTACGACGCAACAATGGAGTATAGAAACATAGAATCATAGAAACTAGGAGCAGGAGTATGTCATTCGGCACTTCGAGCCTGCTCCACCATTCATTACGATCACAGCTGAACATCCAACTCAGTAGCATGCTCCCACCTTCTTCCCATACCGTTTGATCCCTTTCACCCCAAGAGCTATATCTAACTCCTTCTTGAAAATATAGAATGTTTTGTTCTGAACTACTTTCTGTGGTTACGAATTCGACAGGCTCAGCACTCTATGAATGAAAAAGTTTCTCCTCCTCTCCGTCCTAAATGCTCTACCCCATATCCTCAGACCGTGACACCTGGTTCTGGACTTCCTCAACATTGGGAACATCGTTCCTGCGACTACTTTGTCTAGTCCTGGTAGAATTTAATAGATTTCTGTGAGATCCCCCCTCATTCTTCTAACCTCCAGTGGATATGACCCTAATCGACTGAATCTCTCCTCGCTTGTCAGTCCCCCATTCCCAGGAACATTTATGACAATCCACAGCAGACACTCGACGTCAACGCGATGTTTAAAAACTGAGACCTTAATTTTTCGTTATGTGATATTAATGTTAAAATTACCAAGGCGAATAGATGATGCAGATACTGAAAACAAATCTAGGTCCCTTATAGTCTGCAACGCAAGAATTTATGATGGACAACAAGGTAACGGGAGATCAATTAAACAGCTGTTTTAGTTCTGTCTTCACGGATACAGACACAAATAAGTTGCCAAAAATATTCGAGAGCCAAACTTCGGGTGTGGAAGAGGAATTGAAAGAAATTAGTTTATTAAAAATGCTCTGCAGAAACTAGATAAATCCCCAAGGCCTAGATAATCTACACACGTGGCTATTACAGGAGGTAACCATGCGAATAGTGGATCCATTGTTTATTATATAGGTTCTGGAGTAGCACTGGCAGAACTGAGGATGGCACATGTAACTACAATATTAAAAAAATGGGTGGTGGGACAAAAACAGGGAATTTCAGGCCGGTTAGCCTAACATCAGTCCTATGGAAAATGCCAGAGGCTCTTATAAAGGATGCAAAAACAGGACACATCGAAAATATCAACGGGGTTAGACAAGGTCAAAATGGATTTATGAAAGGGAATTCATGCTTTGACAAGAATGCTGGAGGTTTTATTAAGGACAGAATTAGTAGAATAGATAAGGATAATCAGTGGATCTGGTATATTTGGATTTTCAAAAAATGTTTTTGATGAAATTCCACATAAGAAATTAGTTTGCAAAATAAAAGTGCATGGGATTTGCGGTATTATATTGCCATGTATTGAGCATTGGGTAGCAGATAGGGAACAGAGTGCATGGATAAATTGGTATTTTTACAGAGTGGCCGGTGGTGACTGGTAGGGTACCACAGGAATCAGTGCTTGGCTCTCAGCTGAGCACAATATATTTCAATAATTTTGATGAGGGAACCAACTGCAATATTTCCAAGTTTGTTGACGGCACAAGATTAGGTGGGAATGCAAGTGATGAGGAGGATACTGAGAGGCCTGAATGTGATTCACAAAGCATAAGTAAATGGGCAAATGCATGTTGCATGGAGAATAAGCTGGATAAGTGTGATGTTAATTCGGTAGGAGATGCGGAATGACAAAGTGTTATTTACGTGGTGATAGATTGTGAAATGATATCCAGAACGGCCTTGGTGTCCTCTTGCACCAGTCACTGAAAACAAGCATTCAAGGGCAGCAAGCAGTTAGGAATGTAAAAGTCATGTCGTTCTTTACTGCACGATGATACGGGTACAGGGGCAAGGAAGCTTCACTGAATCGGTACAGACCTTGGTGAGACCCTTTGTGGTGTGTTGTGTGCTGTTACGTCCTACTTCCCAATTAACAGACCTACTTGCCATAGAAGAAGTTCAGTCAAGCTTCACCAGACTGATTCCTGGGTGGGCAGGATTGTCATATGAGGAGAAATTGCGTCGCCCAGGCCTGTATTCACTGGAGTTAAGAAGAATGAGATTTGAGCGCATTGAAACATATAAAGATCTGACGAGGCTGGACAGACTGTATGCTCGGGTGATGTTTCCCCTGCCTTGGGCGTCTGGAACAAAGTGTTGCAGTCTCAGGATATGAGTTTGACCATTTCGGACTGATGTAGGAGAGATGCATTTACTCAGACAATGGGGAACCTGTGTAATTCCCCACCATAGAAGGCCCTGGAAGGTCCCTTACAGTCCAGAATGCGAGAATTTATGATGGGGGACATGCTAATGGCAAGACTCATGAGGTCGATGGGGAGGGATCGTTAGTATGATGTTGAAATGAATGTTCCGCCATGACCGTGCAATGACAGAGCAGGTTCGAATGTCAAAATGGACTACTACTACTCATGTTCCTTCGCTGCAGCATTTTTTAATCAAGTACTCCTCCTTGGTACTTCATTCTGCCAAACTACCACTGGGAAAGCATGGAAGTGCAATTGGTTTGTTAGAAGGATTGGGCTGCAATCTTCAACCAGTGTTACTAAAGTCCATATCCATGTACAGTTCCATTGAAATTAGTCGGTCGTAATATCAATAGTAAGAATTGACTTTGACAAGATTCACTCCTGCACAGCAGCAGCGGGAGGGGGGTGGGGGGTGGTGAATTTTTTCAAAGATACCAGCGCTTCAATAGTTTTTTTTTTTGGCAAACAAATTCCAACCATGATAATGGGATATGGCACATTTTATTGTGGAAATATTAAAGGCGTCCGATGAAGCATGGAATAAAACAAATTTTAAGTTCTAGTTCAATGAATGAATTAAAGATTACAGATATGGATGCCATCAAATGTAATGAGATGTGTTACTAAAGACATTATACAAGAAACAAAATATAAACTTTGAGTTTAATAAATGGAAGAGCAGAAATGAAAATCAGGACAATTATATGCCAGAAATGCTGACACTAAACTTGGATCCTCGTGCACATACCTGGTATCATAATTCTAAGAAATGTGATAGAGATATTGAAGCAGCTGCACAAAAGAGTGATAAGGGCGGTGTCAGGCTGATACCTCGCCACTGACAGAAACATTTGACGAGGCACTTTTTTTCATATATTATTATGACTTTTCTGTGTAAAAATGAATAGTTAATAATTATTGGACGGAGCCCTTGTAGGTTATGAAATTTCTTGCTGTGGTACACATAGAGAAGACACTGTCATTTCTGCAGGAGCCAAACACTAATATATCTTGTAAATAGAGGAAAAGAAACGTCTTTATCCAACGTGTGGCTAGCACATCGAAATTGTTACCTCGAGGAATAGTTGATACATATAACATAGACGAATTTGAGGGAATCGATAAAAATAAGTCATACATACAGGAATATAAATGTGTGTTGATAGAGTGAGAGCATACGATAAAACCTTATTTGCCACTACAATAATGCCATAAAACAACTGCAGCAAACTTAGTTTCAATGATGTGCATGCTATAATTGCCATGATCTGTGCCATGTGGAAATGCAGAGTGAACCAAACGTTGCATTGTACATTCAGCATTCATTGAAGTACCATTCCCTGAAAACTGTCAAAATAAATGATATTGCTCAAATGCAGAAAAAGAACTGAAAGCGAAGGTGGACGGTACGTACCTTTGAGACTGATTGCGCACTCATAATTATCAACAAATAATGTTCTCAAATCCCTCACTACCCTCTGAGTGGAAGAGATTCCTAACCACAGTGTGAAGTAATTATGATAAACTATTGCCATACTTTTCAGCAGTGGCACCATATTTCTCGCGCTCACCTTCTTGCAAATTCGGGCTTGAATGCACGATCCAATCCGGAAACTAGAGTTGAAATTGATGGTTTGCAGATCTATTGTTTATTTTTCAGAATTATGTTAAAGCAACCCGAATATGTCATATGAATTGAATGTAAAAGAACAGATGTGTTCAACTGTTTTTCTTCTGGCAAAGTATACCATTCAATAAAGAGAACAGTTGATCGTGTCATTATATCAAAAAAGAACAGCTGAAGGTGCTCGAAATCTTAACGTAAAATGGAAAATGCTGAACTTATTCAGCAGGTCAGGAAGCATCAATGGAGAGAGAAACTGAAAAAACGTTTCAGTCAATCGGCATTCCGGCCTCAATGCAAAAGGTTAGAGGTCCAACAGGCTATCATCAAAAGCATTAGGGGGACTTAATCATTATGACTGTGCTGTTCGTGGGACCTTAATTACGAACCATGCTGCCGAATGTCCTGCATCATAACAGCGACAAAATTTCAAAAGCACCTGGTTCTTGTAATTATAACCTTTAACGAAGCAATGGATCCATTGCAAATGTGTTCATTTGATGGTCATCAAAATAACGTTGCTGAAACCTTTCATTTTCTTCATGACAGGATTGAATGAATGCAAAAAATCTTTAGGAGATTTAGGTGAGAAAAACATGTTTGCGTCTCCAAACATTAGCGAAGTTGCAACTCTAGAAATTCGACTCAACAGGAACACAAATTATTCGGCATCCCTTCATCCTCCCACCATTTGGACAGTATGGTGCTGCAAACAATTCCGCTCAATGGTCTGTATGCTACTCTCCTCAAAGATCCTTTTGCAGCAGCTCAATTACACATTCACAACATGCTTATGGTCACTAATGTTCTCCGCAATGTCTGTTCCCATATATTGCGGACCAACTATTGGCAGTAATTTTGATCTCTCTTACAAGCAAACACATAAAACTGAACTTTGGAGCATGGTTATAATAAGCGTTCGATCCAACACCATCAGATTTGCTGAATTGCTCAAGAGAATGCGCACTGAATGGTTCACAAAAACCCCATTGAATTTAGTCAAGATTTGCCCGAAGATTCGGTTAAATGTGTGTGCAATCTAAATTGTCAGGTCAGGATTCTGGATAAGAAATTCTATTTCCTTCAAATCTGCAATAACACGCCTTCAATAGTGATAACTATGAAGCTGCAATACAATGATAGTGATGTTCGCTGATCTACTTCCATTGTTATATTTCCTGATTAAAACTTTTGGTATAAAGTCGCCGCAAACAACGGTGTCCCATTAGAGCTTACCCAGAAGGAACAGTTCCGGTAATATAGGAATGGTGATCTACCTTCCAAAGTTAAATTAAATTTAATTGAACATTACCCTTCCTTCAATATCCCGCCCTTCACTTCCCTGAAATCTGATAAACTGCTGTCTAATTTTGTTGCTACATGACTTTTACACGTTTCTTCATTGTTAGCATGATTATCAAGTTTGTGTACATTTGATTTTTGTGTCAGTCGCACGTTTTGAACCGTGGGAAATATGATAACGAAAGGCACTCAGTAGAGGATATTCACCAGGATATAGAACAGAAAATTCATAAGGGAGGTTTTTACGTAAATAGGCATGCAGAAATGGAAATAGTGATCGCAGGAAACAGTTGAAAGCAATCACTTAAACGATCAAACGGAACACTAAACATGTTTCTGAGGCAGACATTTGTTTTCATCCATGGGAGATGAGCGACGCTGGCGAGGCAAGTATTTATTGTCCATCACAAATTCCCTTGAGAACGTTGTAATGACATGCCTTCTTGCAAAGCTGCAGTCCATGAGTTGACATTGAAGAAATGGCGATGCATTTTCAAGGCATAATGTTGAGTGGTTTGAACAGGAACTTCCAGATGGTAGTGTTCACATGTGCCTGCTGCCTTTTTTCCATCTGCATAGTGAAGTTGTCGTGGCACTGCCTTTGTCGTTTCTGATGCCTAGGTCGAGGCGGGACGGTCCATTTGGTTCTATTGGAGTCATTTGTAGGTATACAGTGAACCAGCATGGGTATGGCGATTTCATGGTCATTCTTAGTTTTTTTTAATTTCCGATTTTATTAAATTTAGCATCTCTCATCCTCCCAAACAATTATACTGCTCTTGGGATAACAAGTCCTGCCACAATGACACCAGGCCACCGCCTCACGCCATATAATGCTACAACGACAGTTTTAGATGAGGAATTAGAGCTGGAGTGAAGCATCAAAGTGCTCATGCATTGTAACAGCTCCATGAGCCATTTCTGAGCCATATCATCCTCCGTAAGTGCATGAATGCTCACACCAAGAGAAAGAAATATATGGCGACAAGTAGCAACCATTCCTTGTCAGTACGTTTTCGGACATGTTATCTGATGCACACGAAAAGCCAATTAAAGACAAAGTGTTTCCCAGGGCATTCTGAAAATATAGAATTAATTATTTGCTGAGAGTAAAAAAAAAACATTGCATGCCAATGTACACAAACACATTAACACTCGGCTCATTATGGAAGAAATAATGGACTTTTGCCTCTCGACTCTCTTTTGCCATTCCATAAGATGCCATATCATGTAATCTTAAATTGATCACCTTGACTTGGTAACATTGCCGTTTATTCCATTGCATAACATAAATCAAGCAGCCTTGATTTGATTTAACGACTATACTCTAAAACGTTTTATGACAGATTTTACAACATTATCCGCAAAGGTTCCTGAGAAGATACTCTTCCTGCTGTCACCCCTAAATCATCTTGTATTAATACTGCACTTAAGTTTGTGCGGGCTCTGTCCTCCCCTACCAAACGATACTGCTTCTTTCTACCGACGATATCAAATGGGTTATTGGTTTTTTAAAACATCAAATCAAATGCTTCGTAATCTTCTACGCTCAAATAAATGAACGAACCCCTATAAAATCTGAGGGCTGAATAATACACTCCACGATCGAGGGCTTTTCCACCTTTCTGCTGCATATTATGTGGGGTGACGATGCCGGCGCCGATTACGACATCATCACGGAAGTTTGTACAATAAGGTATACAGGCAGTTAAAATAATCGGGAGCACATTTGCGTTGCTTAAGGGTAAATTTAAAAGGCAAATCAGTTGCTTAGCTACCCATCTTACTGCAAAAATACGATCAGAAGACAATAATATGTCTTGAGGGTGGCGTTTATTTAAAGGTGTGGAATCCGTTTTCCTTTCAGGGCAAACTTTGTTCAGTGGTTTTTGAAACTGCAACTGAAACCAAAGTCTTACATTGCATTCGAAACAGGGAAGTGTTCATTTGATTGTGCAGAGTGATATTTTGGACTTTGTTTTCATGTGGAGGTATCTCTTCACATTCAGAGAGGTCAGTTGTATCGTGTATCCCACGTTTCAGGGGTGAACATTCTGGAAGATAGGTGGGAATTGTTGTCTCAGTAGGAATCAGAACCCGCAGTGAAGAGGAAAGGAGCAGTAGGAGGAGGAAGTGGAGAAGGGTGAGAGGAAGAATGGAACACAGAGAATTTCAAGCTGCAGTGGTCCCTCAGGAAGTGTGCAGAGCAGCGGCAGGACAAAGTGGTTTGGAAGTGTGCAACAAGCCTCATCAGAGGCACAGACGATCTTACGCTATCCTAAGCGTGTATACGGAACAATTGAGCTGCCTGCAATGAAGTAGGACTAGGGGTCGAAGATGAAACAGTGTTTCAAGGGCGACTGTAACATGGCTATGCGGGATGCATGCAAAGGAGGACTCATCCAACTGCCTTGGGGACTACCTGATTTCTGACGCATTAAAAGTGCCAGTGGCTTTTCTTCCAACTCATAGGCTTATTCGAGGCAGCCAATGGAGACCTCAGTTGAATAAGACATTAACTGATCAACATTGCGTCAAGGTGTTCCCCGATACATTTTACCGAAGGGCTGCTAATTACATGTATTTCAAGCAGGATTTCCAAAGTCAAATTTATAGTCCCCGAAACGTTCCAAATGATTGCCGTTTCCACCAGAGTGCGGGGAATAATTAAAGGACCTTTTGGACAGTCATGCACATTCAAAAACAGAAAAGGGTTATCAGTCAATCAATGTACAGCTGGTGTGAGACCGTAATTGGCGGGTCATGCAGATGTGTGCCACGTATGCAGATGGCAGTCACGACTCATACATCTTTAGGAGTACACATACACCACGCCTTTTCACTGGCCAGAATTCCTCGGAGGGATAGCTATTGGTTGATATGACTAATCCGGTAAAAATAGTTGATGAAGCTTGTCACAGCGCCCAGGCCTGACTCAGATTGGTGGGGGAAGAAGTGTAATGCCAGCATTGGAACCATATTGGAGCACAGTGTCAGTCCCATTAACTTGCAGTTGCTATCCTGGGCAAATCCAGGGGCTGGGTGACACTTTCCAAGTTCTGGACCCTTTACCGCTTTGCAGAGCGTATTAGGAGCGTGATGCTGTCAGGGGCCACTTAAGATGTCATGACACCAGTTTCCGACTATGCAGCAGATGGGCAGGTCATATAGTCGACAACTCGCAAAAGGCATGAACCTTATGTGCAGCCACACCCCAGCACTCCACCCCCAACCACCACCCCCCCCACCCCCACGCCCATCTCGCTTCCACCTACCCCCTCCACCGACATGTCTATAGGCCAATGTGAGCATCAAATAGCACTGATGTATTTAGTACGAGGTTCCTGCCCAACCCAACATTTCAACAATTTTAGGAGAGGGCAAGGTCCTTATAGGGACAATTATTGCCCACATTATGGCCCTTTAATGCCCAGGTATTTATTTTCCTGTGACTGGCGGGAAGACTCCCCAGGTAATATGGGAAGCCCTTAGCTAATCAGATTTCAACCTCGGGCAGGAGGTTTGTGAACCTCCATTTGAATCCACATTTTACTTTTTGTCATCCTCCTCGCACTTCCCCAGGGCCACACCCGGCCCATTCCAACTCACCCTAGGCCTGTCCAGTGACAAACCAATTTCCAACTCTCTTCCACCCGGGCCTCTGCTACACCCGCCACCATGAAAGCCCCAAATCTTAGCTGTTCCCAGAACCCCTGGACTGGTGCTGTCAGGATCGCAGACAGTCCCATTCCTGTCGACAGCAGCTTGTGTCACTTCAGGGACTAGAGAGCTGCCTGCAAGCTGATTGATTGGAAGTTCGCTCAGCCGGGGACTTCTTCCAAGAAAAGAGAGGAAGTTCCACGTACAATCAATTCAAGCCCATGACAGCTTGAAATGGCTGCAAAGCAGGTAATCTTGGCAGGGATGAGTTCGCGGCTGATTTTTTGGATGGCAGGATAAGAAACCATGCAAGCCTAAAGATCCTGGCCAGTAATCCTCAGCTCCTTGCAACTAAGCATAAAACAGAATACATGCAGAACTGCATAACGTTTACAGTACTTTTGGAGTCCACGCATTTACCTGCACTGCCAGCAATTGTGCTCCACACCCAAGTCATCCACCCTACTTAATCGATGAGAAAGTGTGACCTTTTATTATTTTTCTTCTCTTATTCGTCCACGAGTTCGTCTTTAAACATAATAATAACACAAGTTTGGGGCGTTCAATGTTTTTGTGAGTTCTACATTCTCAGCATTACCTCGGAAAAAAGTCTTTTCTGCTCTAACATCCATTGGGTTTATTGTTTAACGTGCAGATCTGGCTCCTATATATTATTATTTATGTAAAAGGTTTGGCAAATTCTTGCTCCCTTTTCGAGAGTAAATACCAACTTCAATTCCACATTTCCCAATGACTCCCGCATCTATGGTCATATATCAGAAATGTCAATCATTTATAGAAGTAAAAATGTTACCGTGGACTTGAGGAGATTGACAGACCAGAATATGCACATTTGGTGGCTCTGAAGCGGGTGAATAATATTAAATTACCAGCGGTTCAGTTGCTGCTCAGCAGGCGATTTCATAGTGTATTTCATTGCTAACTGTAGTCAAACTATTTTTTTTCTATCCGGCGCTGAAGTTAAACCATTAATGATTATACTAACAAACATATACCGCCAAATGCCACTGAGATCCTATTCAAATGTGAAAGCAGACAGACATATATAATGCAAATATTCAATTCATTTCCTAAATTCTGTACTTTGACTGCATTCAAGTGGACAATTGCCAAACTGGAAAAATGCTGATGTTCACAGAATTGTATTCTGGAGCAATCATAAAGCATGCTGTGTGTTAAAAATTGGCACAGGCGTCCCGTGCCAAAATATTAGTTCATGTTCGTGCTGTTTGGCAATGTACTGACGTGCTATCAAATTAAATCATTTATTCTTTTGCAGAACAAAAGCTAAAAGCAAAAGAGAATGGTAATTCATTGTGTATAAACTGGTAGACCGATATTTTTAGAGGGCAGAATGCTGTTGCCCCTACTCTGCAGGACAGCATACCGAGACATGACTTTTAATCAAATTAAGGCATGGGTATGGATGTGTGTTAGCTGTAGCTTAGTTGACCCTGCAATGGAGGTTGTATTTAAAGGCAGGGTCAAGGGGCTTAAGTGCAAAATATAGGAGTACAACGCAGTGCTAGTACTGAGGTAGTGCAGCTCTCTGGCATTTGCAATTATTTTATTTTTTTTACAGATGCCACGTTAATCTGAGTCTCACATTTTTTTATCCCTGGTGCATAAGAAAGATCCCATGGCTCACCTTTGAGGGAGGTCAGGAAGATTAACCAATGGTGACCTGGCCAACAATTCTTCTTCATGCAACAAGACAAAAACCGATGGCCTACTAATCCATGTATTCTTCATGTTATTGCCTAATGTTCTGTGTAATTAAGTTAGCCACATTCCTATCTCACAACTGCCGTAGCTTGCTGAGTGAGGAAGTTTTAGAACCTTAAACGCACGACGGAAATGAAATAGTTGTTTAATGTGCATGCTTGTTTCATTACATGACAGAACTTGCCACTTGCCAGGAAGATCTGATGGACTTGGGTGAGAAGAAGAAAACGTTCCCTTGCAAATTCTTGCATGGTTACCGGTAGAGGAATTTGCTTTGTACAACACGTCACATTTCTACAGTTGCACTGCCCATGACCCAATGACTGTTAGTTTTATTGAAGGCTTCCCAACCAAATGGCAGGCATCAGTAGAATTTAGACTACAAAGCTGGCCCACGCGAGACACCTGCATTTCACACCAACTATGCTCCAAACAAAGCCATCCGCAATCTGCTTCATGAATTACTTTCAAGTCAACTTTTCTTTTTTCCACTGTTTCAGCCGGTCCCCTTTAAATGCACTAACCATTAAATCTTAAAATGAACTGCATTTTCAGCACTTTCTGTTGAAAAGAACAATTCGATAACACTATTCGGTCATAAGACTTAGGAGCAGAAGTAGGCCATTCGAACAATTGAACCTGCTCTGCCATTCAATGAGACAATGGCTAACCTGATAATCCTTAATTCTAATATCCTTCCTTTCCCCATTAAGTCTTGATTTACTTACTGATTAAAAACCTGTCTATCTCAGCCTTGCCTATACTGAACGACACAGCCTCTATAGCCCTATGCGTTAATAAAGTCCACAGATACACTGCCTGCTGTGAGAAGGAATTCATCCTTATCTCTGACTTAAATGGGGGAACCCCTAACTCTGAAATTGTGCTTTCTGGTCAAGACCCTCCCACAGCGGGAAGCACCTCTCAGCATCTAACCCCTCAAGACGTCTACGAATCTTACATCTTTCAATGGGGCCGCCTCTAATTCTTCTGAACTCCAATGAGTACAGGTCCACCCTGCTCAAATTCATTACTTGAGAAAATCCTTCCATGCCCGGGAACAAAATGTTGAATCTTCTCTGGAATGCCCCCAATGCCACTATATCATTCCTTGGATAAGGCGGCCAAAATTGTTCACAGCATTCTGGGTATGTTCTAACTACTGCCTTGTCAAGTTTAACAAGGCTTCCCTATTTTTATAATATATTGCCTTGGCATTAAAAGCCAACATTCCATTTACCATCACTAATACCTACTAAATTTGTATGCTAGATTTTTGTTATTCATTCACAAGGACACCTAAATCCCTTTGTGCTGCAGCTTTCTACAGTCTTTCTCGATTTAAGTAATATGCAGTCGTCTATTCTTCTTGAGAAACTGCGTAAAATGGATTAATTTGAGAATATAACACAACATTGGCGGTTATATTTCATTGTTATTTATTGCATACCCATTTTTAAAATATAGCATCCTTTCTTGCAAAAAATTTCAGAGCCAGGTCCGCCTTTTCATTTTCATCTCGCATCTCAGGTCCTGTATCAGAAATGTCAATTATCTTTTCACCTGAAGTAAAATGTATTGACGGTGTTTGTATGATACAGGCGCCATTTACTTAAGTTCTACCATCCGAGAGGTATACAGCTGACTGCTGCTATTACCCAAGAGTTGGATGCTACTCAGCAACCGACCTTGTAACTCATTGTCTACTGTGGCGAAATTAATTTTATAAACAGAATTGAAGTTGTGCAATTGATGAATATGGTAGCCAGCATATGCCCCCAAACAGCATTAATATCCAAGGAGAAAATCAATGTAGACAAAGGAAAATGCCTTAAAGTTCAAATCAGATCTTATGTTTTCAATTAATGGCTTCATTCAAGTGGAAAATTGCATAAATGTAAACATTCTACTTCCACGCTAGTGTGAGCGAGTGGAACTATCAAATATCAGGATGTTGTGCTTTTGGAGTTGGCAGCAACTTAGTCTATCCAGAAATGACGCTGAAGTATAAGTTGCTGCATACTTTCAAGAAGTTAGCAAAATTATCAGCAATGTAATTGAAAATGAAATGGTTCGGTCTCTTTCAGAGAAAAAGTTGACATCAAAAGATGACGGTAGTTCATTTTGAATTTCTCCGTGAAAAATGCCTTTGGGCTCAAAATGATTCCGCCACTACTTTTCAGGACTGCATGCGGGTATATGGCTGTCAATCACATTGTGGCAGGATGTTGAATATGCATATATCGTGTGCGTTAGCATTAGCTTACTCGATTTGCCTGTTGCTATGGAGGTTCTACCTTCATGGAACAGGCAAAGGAACTGAAAGCAACATATAGAGTGGCAATGCAGTGCTAGTGCTGGGAGAGTGCACCAAACTTCAAGGTTAATTTTTCTTCAATGCGGCGTTAATTTGAGGCTCAGGATTTTTATTTCCTTTCAGTTGTGTGTTAGAGGTTCCTTGTCTCAGCTTTGAACAAGGGCCTGAAGGCTTTCTGCTGGTAATCTGGCCAATAATTAGTTTTTCAAGCACCAAGCCATTGCTTATTATGCAGTCAACCTTGTACAGCAAAATGTCATTTTTGAGAACTTACAGTGTAGCATTTAACTGTCCACCATGCAACCACTCAGCAGCCTCAGCTTGGAAAAAAAGGTGGCTGTGTTCTATAAAGGTTTACTATTTTAAACACGCTGTCCAAAAAGTAAGTTGTTCTCTTTGAATGTGAGAGTTATTTTCTTCCAGAACTCAGTAATCGCAAAGAAGAGCTAGGAGGCATAGGAGGAATAATAGCAAATCGCACCTTCCAAATTGTGTTTGCTTAGAAATTCGCATTGGACGGCTATCTAATGTCTGCCATTTTATTCACATCGTCCCCTCTAAGGCAGATTGATACTCAGCCATAGCCAAGGATAACCAGCGAAAAGTATGGCCGCAGACTTTCATAAGATTTATATCACAATAAGGTTCCACGCAATTGTTTGCCAGATATATTACACAACACCAACCTCCTCTCATGTCATGAACGTAATATTCCATTTATGTCTCCCTGCACTGTTTCACTATCTCATCTTTAGACATATCATTCCTCTCTGTCTCAAACAGTGCAAGTTAGCTCTAAATTCGCTGGAGTGCCTGGGCATGCAGGCTTCTGCAGAGTCCTCAAGGGATTCAATGCTTTATCGTTACGGCAGTTGTATTTTATGATGTCTTCACACTCTGTCAACTCTAGAATAATTCGACAGAGAACATTTCAAATCCAATTCCACTTTTCCCCAATATTCCTTCCATCTCACTTCATATAACATAAATAGCAATAATTTGCGCACGCGATAAGTGTACTTATTCAGCTGGCATGACACAGGGACCAGCGTATGCACATTACACAAGACGGGATTCATAGTGATGACTCAGGTGTCTGACCTTTGCTCAAATACTACTGAAAAATCGAACAAATTCTTGTTGTCTGCTCTAGAACATGTAATAATGCACCCAGGCTCGAAGTGAACGTCCTGGTCAATATGTTGTAAAACATATGGAGGCAAATAATAATGATATCCAATTTAAAATTCCGTGTAAACAGCGAAATATGACGAATATATTCAATTCAAACACCATATGCTGCAATAATAGTTACACTCGAGTGAAGGTTTGGAAGAGTGTATAAATGCTGACGTCAGTGAAAATGTAAGCAGGCGAGCTAATAACGCCACTAGATGCTGTGCTTTCTGAATTGGCAGTGTCCTGTGATGCACAGAAAGTAGGCCGAAACATAAATTGCTCTGCACTTACGAGAAGTTTGGCAACACTATTCCCGAAGTATTTTCAAATTAAATGATTTGGCCTTTTTCAGGAAAAAAATTGAAATTAAATGAAGACCGTACTTCACTTTGAAATTAGCTGTCGTAAATTGGCTTTTAACTCAATATGTTCCTAGTTTGCAGGAACGCATAACCAGCAATGACTGTTAATTAAGTTGAGAATATTGGATGTGTTATTACGATTCGTGTTAGCTGTAGCTTAGTTGGTCATTGTTTTGCTTTTTGCAACGGAGGTTCCGTCTTGAAGGCACAAAAGAAGAAAAAGAGTACTAGAGATCTGTAAATGCTGCTCTCTGTCTGTGACATTGTTTCAGATGCGAGGTTAACTGAATCGCAGATTTCGCACGTCAAAGACCTAAAAGACCAAATGGCCATACTTTGAGAAAAGAAAGGAAGGATCTCTGTTGCTGTCCTGGACAATGTCATTCTTTAATCCACAGCACAAAAACACTTTACTTGGTCATCCTCCCATTCATTTTTTTTAACCTTGCTCTGTGCAATTTTGCTGCGCACGTCGCAGCCTCACAACCGCCACAGCTTAACAAAAGTTGTTGAATTTACTTGACAAAATTTACCGCATTAAGGTTGCTTTGAAAAGGAACATGTTGTTTCATGCGAACGTGTGTTTTACTGCACGCCAGAGCTCACCAAATGCAAAGAAGAACTAAAGGATTTTGGTGTGAAAAAGGGAATCGCTGTCTTAAAAACTCCGCACCATTAGAGGGATAAATATTCGCCTCGTACGGCAACATAATGTGGGTCACATATTTTGGTCACTCCGTCTATGGCCATTTGATGGTCAGTGATATTGAATAATTTTGAACGTATTAGACGGCATCATATTTATAACTGAATTGAAATCTTATCACGACACAATTTCATGCAACTTAACTGTACTTTAGCACGAATCATGAAGCACATAACCCAACCTTTTCTATTATTTTTTCCCTGCACTGTTTAAGGAGCTACTCATTAACCGCTTCAATGTTAGATGCCTGAATCATTAAATGTGGAAGTGAGTTCTAGATTCTCAGCAGTGTCTGCGAAAATAGGTTTCTGCTGAATCCTCTATTTGAGTGATTGATTAGTTGCTAAATATATTATGGAAAATGGCTCCGCGATTTCATCAATAATCAATCCAGACCTCCGCTATTGCTATCAATATTTTCCAGAGAAAACGACAAAACACATGCTGCCTTTCCATTTATTTCTTGCATCGCTGGTCATGCTTCCAGTTTGCATGACACAGGGAGCAGGATATTCATATTATAGCAACCTGGGTGCAAACTGAGTGACTGATGGTGTAACCCACAGTTTGGATGCTCTTAAAAAATTGTAATTTTAGCTCATTATCTACGCTTGCAAAATTAGTTATAGATTCAGACTTGCCGTTAAGCCGTTGATAAACTTGCAGGCAATTGGCATATCGATCCAATTGAAAATGTTTCTTTAGCAGTGAACTGTGGCACAAATATCCAATAAAGATCATACGTTCTTCACTAATGGCAGCAATCAGGTGTGGTAATACAAAACCATTTCACGTAAGTGCAGTCGGCTTGGATGATGACGCCGCTGAATGCTTCGCATTCCGAGTTAGCAACATCCTGTGCAGCCCAGAAATCACACCTAAACATGAGTTACTGCGCGCTTTTGAGATGAGTTACAATGTTGTTTCTGATGCATAATCCAATTAAATGATTTACTCTTTTTACAGCCGAAAAGTTGAAATTAAAAGAAGATGGTAATCATTTGGAAATTCTGTGGACGAATGCCTATGTGCTCGACATGTTTGTGACCATAATTTCAGAGCTGCTTATCTTGACATAACTGTTATTCGGATTAGAATGGAACTGTTAAGTTTGCCATTATCATGCGTGTTATCTGTAGCTTTGTGAATCAATGTTCTGCCTTGTGCTATGTAGGCTACATCTAGAAAGCACAGAACGAGGACTTGGTACAATATGTAGGCTGATAATGCAATGCTTTTTGTGGAGTATGCGTGAAAACTTTATTTTCCTATGTGTCGTCATTTTGAGACTCACTTTTTCCTCTCGAGTGAGAGGAAATGATTCCATTGCTCAGTTTTCTGGAAGGGCAGGAATGATTTCCATTGGTGATATTGCCAATAGTCAAACTTCGAACAGCAACAAAATCAAATCCCGATTAACAGGTCATCGTTGTATTCCATTTCAGGGGTTCTTGGCTTCAGGGATTTAATAGCTCAAGTTCCAGCCTGACAGTTGCCAAAGCTTATTAAAAGCATTTGGCTGCTCTTCATAAAGTTTCACTACTTTGAAAACGCTATGACTATAAATCATTTTAATAGGAGTGTTTGTATTCCTGTTCGCCAGAACTTAACAAATGCAAAGAAGCCTTAAAGAAGTTAGGTGAGAAAATAGAATAGAAATCGAAAATGCCGGAAAAAAAAAAAAACAAGAGGTCTGTCATTATCTGTGGAGGGAGTAACTTGGTCACATTTTAGAGACGAATGTGAATCTTCATCAGAACTGTGAGGAAGGCATCCACTCTCTTTGAAACTTTTGCACTGTGGCCGGAATAGAAATTCGCCTTGGACGGTAATGTAATGTGGCCTACATTATATCAGTTGCACTATCAATAGGCAATTGACACACATTTATGCTGAAGTCATCCCAAACAAAAATAAGTGTGGATTTGCATAAAATTTGCAACACGTTAAGCGCCCACGCAATTCACTCCTTTAAGATAGAATCTAACCATCGATCATTGACATTCACTTCCATTGCCATCGCTAAATGCCCCACTCTCAACATCCTGCTAGGTATTGACCGGGAAAGTAACTGGATTAGCCATACAGACAATCTGGCTACAGGGGTAAGCCAGAGAATAGAAATTCTGCGGCGAATAACTCAACTCCTGACTCCGTATAGCCTCCTCACCATCTATAAGACAGAAGTCAGGAGAGTGATTGATTATTCTCCACTTGCCGGGATGAGTACAGCTCCAACAAAACACAAGAAGTTTGAGGCCAACCACGGCAAAGCCTCCCGATTGACTGGCACACCTTCCAGAAACATGGACTACATTCACGACTGACGAACAGTGGCAGCAACGTGTATCATTTTCAAGATACAAGGCAGAAAGTCAGAAAGGCTCATTAGGCAGTACCTTCTAAACCTACGACTGCTACCCTCTAGAAGTCCGAGGGCAGCAGTTATATGGGTAGATCACCACTCAGAAGATCCCCTGCAAGCCACTAAACATCATGAATGGGACATTTTACATTTCACTGCCACTGGGACAATATCCTGGAACTCCCTCCCTAACAGCACTGTGGGTGGCAGTGGTTCAAGCATGCAGCACACCACCAGCTTCTCAAGGGCAACTGGGATGGGCAATAAATGCTGACCTAGCCATGAACTCCCACATCCCGTAAATGATTTTTAAAAAATCCTATCTCAATTCATCCGACTTGGAAAATATAAGTAATTAAATGTTCAACTCAGCCCCAAACTCAATAGCTTCTTATGGGAGAGTGTTCCAGATTTCCACGACGTTTTTTTTTCTTAATGAATGCTTCCTAACTCCATTCATGAACAGTGTAGCTTCACTTTAAAAGCAATTCCCATTTGGTCTTGAATACCCCGTCAAACAATATTGCCGCCTCTTAAATCTCTCAATAATATTACACTAAACTTCTGCTGAATTAAAGATTCCTCGACTGCATATCCCGTTATCAGTAAAAACTATCCCCACCACGCCCACCCGAACCTGTCCACCCATTGCCCCGCTAATAGGCATTATAATAATAATTGAACCTGAACTGCAGTATCGGGGACGTCACTATTTCCTTCCTAAGGTGTTAAGCCCACAATTTAAAACACCCCTCTAATCCGTTTTAGGCAGACTGTGATCTGATTGTTTAACTGACCAACACACTGAAACATGTAAATCCAATTGTCTGCCAATGTGCAACTCTTTTGGCAGTATAGTTACTTTGAATGTTTAAAGTTCTGAAAATTTGTTCATTTACAGAAGATACTGCGAAATTTAAAGATGGTAATTTATTGTGAAACCCAGCATATTTGGATGCTTGCAAATGTATCTTTCCACGTTAAAATATTTGGTCCTGTATGCATTGATATCATGGTTAGCAGTATTAAATTGAGGGATGTCAAACCTCGTTTATTAGAAACACGTCAGTTTCAGGGACAGAAATCCTCAACTGGAGAGTTGAACACATAATTAAGGCCGACAATCCGACGTGCAGAAACAAAGCGGGAAATTTGTATTCAAAATGCCATTTCTCAGAAGAGACCGTAAACTAGCTCATGTCTTCCTTCTGAAAACATATTGCACAGTTGCAATTGCAAAAGATTTAGCCCCTGTGCAACAAATACACCCTCACATCTTGTTATGAGTTCACTGATGTTAGAAAATATCAAGCAAATATGAAAAAACTTCTGTGTTGATATATGTAGATGACAATGAGCAACGTGATTCGCCACAAACAGCAAGACACCTGCTCGAGTGGGAGTATTAAACTGGTTCTATCTTTGAGGGCATCAGTTCTATTGTTCAGTTGTTTTTTTTTTCCGTTCATGTTAATCAGCAACAATGCTGAGTGGGAGATTTGACAAGTGGCTGATGTGATACAAGCTCTTAGGGACTGTTGCTGGCTGTATCTGTTCCAGGGGAAAGTCATACAGATGAACTCATGTATCGATCAAGTCGCTCGCACTTGTGTGTCGAAGAAGCCAGGCTAATATATTGCTGAAGAGCAGAGGAGTGTCCCTGGTGACTTGGCCAGTATACTTGCTTCAATAACTGCCCCAATATTCTAATGCTTTTGCTTAACAAACATCTTAGATTCAAAGCTTGCATTTTTATCTAGCATCAATAGCAAGTTGCATGAATGATTTCCAATGTTTATCACACACTGCATTTACTAGTACTTCATAGCCTCTCTCCTGGGTAGCCTGATATTAAAAATTGAATTGTGTTCCACTGCCATCGATGGTCTAAAGATCGGAGAAGTTTCTTCCATGTCTCGGCTATCTGTTCCTCTTAATATCTTGAAATGTTTAATCAAAAACACCTTTAATTCATTTATTACAAGCATAGTTTGTTTAATCTCTCCTCGCAGTTTAATTCTTGCATTGCAGACATCAAACTGCATATAACTGCAGTTTGAACTCCCTCCTTTGCCAATATACATGTTTAAGCTTTAGCGCTTTGCATAGTTGATACATATCTTGTCTTTTTGTAATGTACTAAGGTTTTGCGTCATCACACATTAAGAAGTATTTTCAAAGTACGCTGTTATGATCTGACGTCTCGAAAAGTATTGCCATAAAATGTTTTTGATTTTCTTCAACACGTTCCCCTGTCAATCAAGAGTATCAATTTATAAATACAATTCTTCAACTTTGTACAACCAGGGATATGCTAAAATCTCTCGAATTGCTTTTGAGATGAAGGAACTGAAATAATTTATTGTCATATTGCAGAAATCGCAGACTGCAAAGGCTTGTTAAAAAAATCAGCTAAGACCATAGGGTGGAGAATATTCAAAAACGTTTCACAGTTAAATCTAAACGCAATTAGAATAACATATTGCTGATGTGCCATGCATTTCCCAGATGTCTTCATGTATTCTGCATTATTTCACCGACGGTTTCTGTGCGTTCAACTTGGAAACATTTTTAAACTTACAAAAATGAAAGCCAAAGAGGAACATTGATTGACTTCGGAACTCTGTGCTTACACATGCATTTCAACTTGATCCTTGTGCATTTGCATGCGCCCGATTTGAAAAGTAATAGGCAAGTAGAATGTTCTGTTAGCCACAGGAACGAGGGAATATCAAGCATGGATAAATAATAACATTATTGTTTCTGTGATATTCTCGAGTTTTGAGCACATAAATCAGACCAGTTAGATTACTTTCCACAACAAATGGCACTGCAAGAGAAATATAAATGCAATAGGAAACACAAAGTTAGGGAAAAAGAAACAATCTCCCACAGCAGGTTGGCATGCTGATAGTTACATCAGAATTCCAGTGAGCTGGGAATCATGGGAAGCATGGCAAAGAGTCCACCATTCTCTTTCAGTGTTTCAGAACGAAATACGTTCAACGAAATCTTGCAGTCCGTTCGCTTACAGATCTCATGGCTGCCGTTCTTGATAAAGAAATGGCAGCCTGGTGAACTGCCGCCGACGCTTAAGCTAATCCGTAAGTGGATGAGTTTGCGGAAACAGATATGCTTTGCTAGGATTGGAGATTTGTGGGATTTTTTTTTACGGAGTTGGAAACGGACGAGCTTCATGAGAGAGAATGTATGAGCTGAAAATGACATCTCCCATAAGGAAACAAAAAACAAAGGATTAAAATATTCCAGTTTTGTTCGTGACAGAAAACTAGAATAGGTCAGCAGGAAACATAAATTGTGTTTCGGGCCATATCTATTTACTGCTGAAAATCTGGCCCAGGGCCTCCTCGCTATGTCGCTGAGACTGAGGTGTACAACAACATTTAGCTCGCCCCCTTCATGATAAAGATTTTTCTATGGG
This sequence comes from Isurus oxyrinchus, assembly GCA_026770705.1. Taxonomy (NCBI): domain Eukaryota; kingdom Metazoa; phylum Chordata; class Chondrichthyes; order Lamniformes; family Lamnidae; genus Isurus; species Isurus oxyrinchus. Next base: position 6,925,556 of record JANJGN010000034.1, read on the forward strand.
CTTTCACAATGCCCTTTTCCCTTGCACCAGGGAGAAAGTACACCAACAGGAACTCACAGCAGAGATATCTGTTTGCCTTAGTTCTATTAAATCTTCTATAACTGCTTTATTTCCGCTCTTTTTTTTTACTTTATATGCATTCGCTTTCCCATTATATTTGAGACCTGGAGTTAACTCCGTCAAGGCATATTCCCTGTCAGAAGTCTCCAACAGATAGCGAGCGCCATATTTCACGAAGACGTGTGTGCTTCCCGTATCTTCCTTCATTTCCACGTGACTATCTATTATTCTGAAATCACACTTCCTGTGTTGCGGCCAGCTCATCTAACACATGGTCTATAAAAAACCTAGCCCCCCCCCCGCCCCCCCCCCCGCCCCTGACACTATACAATGACACAAAACACCATCCCTCCTCCACCACAAACACTCCACTCCCCCAAAACCTTCCCCTCCCCTTACCTCACCTTAAGCCTGCTAATTGTGAGTTCGAACAGCAGCAGTTTGAGACCCTTTTTACACCCATTCTCTCCAAGACAATTAAAGGGTCTAGTTTTTTTGTCATGGCGCATCAAGTGCAACGAACAACTCTTTGATAATGATCCGTGCAAACAAGCTCCTTTTTCCCGGTTTAACGTTCTAGTTAGTGCCTTGGTTGAATTAATAATTTTAATCCATGCTTCAAGCCCTTTAATCCCTGCAAATAGAATCATTTTTTTCATCTAAAATTTTGCCTTATCACAGGTAGAGAAATTTGGAAATACTCAACAACGAGTCGCAGAACTGTTTTCCTTGCAGAGAAAAAAATGTATCTTCATTTTTTGATTAGGTTACACATGCCTTCAGATCCATTTCTAACTATTTTATTCTCTCGCTGGATTGTTGGTGCCATCACTATCGGGCATTACCATTCCACTGCTGCCGTGTACTCACTGCTCTCCCCTTTAGGTCGTTTCCCTTTATCTCTGTTGAGGTCTCGTAACTCCATACGCAAATGCTAAAAACAGATCGAATTTTGGCTTAATTTGACATTCTGGCAATTATATTACCGTTTATTCTCAACTTGAATTCTCACAGAAGAGGCTCTGGGTAAAAAAGACAAAGGTAAACACGTTTAATCATTTTTTGCTTATCAACTTTGAAATCGAATTAAACGTTATGATTCAATACCGAATTTTAAATAACTATTACTGGTGCCTCTAATTGCCATGTTGCTATATTTGCCGTGGGATCTTTATTATAATGACAACGATTTTGATGAACTGAGTTTCGACAATAGCAGTTTAACTTCTCTGCCAGAGTTGAAGGCTCCAGTCTGCGGAATTGGTCAGCTAATTTTTGTTATCACTTGCGGACACATTGCTGAGTGTGTGTGTGGCTGCAGCCAGGGGTACAATTTCCTCCAGAAACTTGACCCGAGATCTGGTAAGCTCAAACACAAACATGGCATCGCTCTACAAGGAGCACAGGAGTTAGCTTCACAAAATCATGGAACAATTGCAACACAGACGAGGTTCCTTCATCCCCTTGTGTGTGTGCCCGTTCTCTGTAAGAGCTGTCTGGCTATTTCCTCGCCAGTAACGTTGCTTATTAAAGCAAACTAAATAAACCAAAATCATCCTCCGATTAGCCACTGTACAGGCATATAAATGTAACAATGGAATAATGAGTTCCAAAAACTCAGATCATTAACTCTGACCTTCGTGTTGAAATTCCTTTCCCTAAATGATTTGCCCCGCAAAACCATTTGTAACTTGTTCTTAGATTTTGCTTTCAGATAGCGCTGTCTCTTGTTGTGCTGCAAGTATATTCTGCTATCTGACATTTATGCAACTTTAAGCACGTCTTTGTCTTTAATGCTGGCATTTCATCTTTGTCAAATCTCTCCTGTAAAATTCCTAATCAAATGATGACTTACGCTCCTCTACTTTGCTAAGAGAACGGGAGGAGCAGCATCACCTTTTCGATTGGACACTGCAGCATTCTACACTTAATACCGATTTTAACAAATTTAGAGCATGATGTATTCCATCCATTTTCATGTTTTTTTTACGAACGCCCTCGCCACTACTGGGACAGTCGGTAGCTTCTTCAAATGTTTCACTTCCAGGGAACCAAGAACTTTTTTCAGCTACTAACACATTCCGCTCTAACCTTTACGTCCACGTTACTATCTTTTTGTTCTTTAACAATCTCATTCCCACTCCCTTTCTCTGGCATTGAAGGTATCTTTATCAAATCTCTCGTGAGCTCCCATATATCCCTAACCATCTTTTTTTGCCTCCATATGCTTCATGCCCTCTAGTCAACAATATAAAACCCATTACATTTCGACATCTGATCAGCGCTGAAGAAATCATGAAGCATCGAAATGGTAAATCTATTTGTCTCTCCACAGATGCCGCAAGCCTTGCTAGGTTTTTACTTTTTTCAGCATTATTTGTCTTTATTTCCGATTTTAGTCATCTGCACTTTTTCCCTTCATTTAACTAAAATTTAAATTGAATTACCCGACCATACTGGAAGATGCAAAAATCCTCACTTTTTATCGCAGATGCTTTCCACTGCGTATCTCCAGGGTGACTTGACAAAGTCAAGACGAAGGGAGATCCTTTAAGATGCTGGCCATTACTTTGTTCCAGATGCCCACACCTTTCAAGTTTGGACAGCCAGAGCACACCACCCCCCCCCCCCCCACCCCCCCCCCCCGCTCAGCATTCTCTGGGCAGAGTGGCCATCTTCAATTTGACTTTGCCCTCATTCAGAACAATTAGCACATTATTGGGAAAGCATTGGCGGCACGACCGATGTGAAGTAATACGCGTGAGACATCTCAAAAGCCAGAAACGTAAAGATCTGTATGAACAGTCCAATCCTGCTGAGGAAACTTTTGGTTTATTTGCAAGAGTTCGCCACCCGGTATCACGGATTGTTATTGTGGCCTAAACCAAGTTTGCTCTTGGAAGCGACGGCCTCACAAGCGGTAGTCAAAAAAATTGAACAGTTACATTTGCGGCTGAGTTAATAGTATCGGTGGAACACAGAATGAATAAAGCTTCTACCAGAGGGTCGGAAATGACCCTTTGCTGTGAGATGAATAGGGATAGAAATAGAGAGGGTGAAAATGGATCTCGGAGCGACTTTGCACAAAGCACGAGAAAGCATATACTGAGGAAATCGTCTACGAATCTGTGCCTTTTTCAAAAAATTGAAATTTACGTTATACTTTCTACTGAATATCACTTGGCATTGTTTTCTTTAAGCATTTCTTTACACATTTCTAATTTTTCCCGCCTTTGAGGAAGAGTGCGGTAGTAGTGCAAGGGTTCGCGAGGTGATTATCAGCCTCTTCAGTCAAATCGTGACTGATGCTTCCGAGGCTAAAATGTCCTAGCATGTGACTTGCGAGCAGAACACCTGGCTTGGATGTAGCAGTGCAAATCCAACGCAATGTTTCACTTTTCCGCCGCTAATGTTAATTTTATTCTAATTTACACTATATTTAAGTGCCATTTTGTCCAACAGCGCCTTATGTTCGGGTCAGTTCGGCTGTTTAGGTTATTGGTCGCCAAGGGATTGTAACAAAGTTTTGGGCTCATATAGGCATCTCCAATTGTTAGGTTGTGAAGTGGCCTCACTGAAATTTTACAGAATTCAAACAAACAAGGTTCGCATTCAGTTTTGCTGTTTTCCTAGTGGAATCGGCAAGAATACATTTCATTCGCAGACCTTATTGCATGCAACGACTTTTTTCAATGGTGCCTTAGAGTAGTTGATAAAAACATAGTTTGAATGTTTTAGCAAATATATTGGGTGCTGATTTGAAATCAAGATTTATTAAGGCAGAAATTGCTGCAGATATCCCTCATTATCTGATGCTTAATGTGAGAAAAAGGGTTATTGCTCATTTTAAATGGGACGAAGAAGGCTTGCATATGATGAAGGAAGAACGACAACGAAATGTAAAGTAGAGGGGAAGAGATTGGATCTGATTTTGAAAGAAAAAAAAAGTCGAAGGGAAAAATAATTAAGGGCATGTTGTAACATAATGAACATTGTGGAAAAAGCTGGAAAATTGGAAAGAATAATTCCCCAATTAGTGCACGTTCATTGAGGGCAGAAAGCCAGATTGCCAATAAACTACTCCTCATACTTTCCAGTTGACAAAACCGATTCTCTTGTTATGTAAAGTTAGTGCAGGAGCAGATATTCACATTTTGTAATCAGCGAAATTTGCCGTGATGCTAACGACACTCAAAGAAGATCGAATTATGTTTCCAAATATCTCCGTCATAAGTTCACTCAGATGACTATATCATCGTAAAGACTATTGTTCTCGATGGTTTCAACTAGATCCAAAGGCTTACAGACATAACCTAACATTGTGAAATCTGCTAGAGGACAGGAAATGGTTTTCAATTGGTGATTTAGATACATTAAGTTTGAAAAGGTATTTTCCAGTCAATTAGATAAGTGATTTTTGTTTGGAATCACAAAAGTATTATTATAATTAGTGGTAGTAGTATCAGTAGTGATAGGCGTAATAATAATAATAATATTGAATAACCTGGCATCCTGAAGTGCATAAAGTTCATAAAGCAGAGTAAGGCAGTAGTGGCATCCAATTTTGAATTCTCTCGCAGACATACTAGTAACAAAATTCCGTTTTAAATCTCAGAAAATAACTGAGACAAAATGTTTGGCAGTGATAAACAATATCCTTCTACTGGGGAAGAGGACCAGGCTCACGAGAAAATCGCTGCTCAAATTTGTAAATGGTGAGGGTAAGTTTATTTAGAGGGCACAAAATTGCTGTCCTTGTCTTTAAAAAAAATGAAGAGTGAATGTTAGACGTTGAACAGCAAGATTGTAGCATTCCTATGCAAGCTAAGTTTCCCTCAAGAAAATAATGCCGTTGCACGTAAAGCTCCTAATGAGGAAACGGTGCCTCCTTTGTGTCCTGATAAAATGAACCAGGTTTCATGAAATTATAGAAGTATTTTGATTAAGGATAAAGTGTCCCTCTTTTTGTCCAATAACGCAAGCAAAGTGAATTGGTATCCGTAAACATACAGGGGCGACGATCACTGTGATTAAGAGGTTGCATGCCAGATCGCTTAATGAATGCAAGTGCATTGGGACAGTGCATTATTGAATATTATTTGTCTGTTCATTTTTTTTAGAGTTAATTAAAATGTGACTTAATTTCAGATCTTGTCACCTTTGGCATCGTTCATAATTTGTTTTATTAACACTTGAATTTTCTTTGTCAGTAATGACTTAGCTGGGATTTGGGGTTTCTGTATCACCACTCACTTCGGGACAATTGCAGCTGCTGCTACTCAGGTTTTATAGGGAAAGCTGATTGGTTCGAAAGAAAACTTTTTGCGTATGTAGATCAGCTCTGAATATTGATATTTGAATGAAAGATCTAACAGAACAATTAGCAACTCGGCCTGCCCGTTGGAAATGACATTGGAGCATTAAGCTAAAGAGCAACAAAAAACATCAGTTGAACACATTGTCAAGTTGATTTAGTTAAGAGAAAATTAAGGGAAGGAATGTAAAAATAACAAGATGGGACTAAATGGATAGTAGTTGGACTGAAAGACTGTGACTAAGGATGAAAGCCTTCTGTTTTGAAAACAAACGAAAGTCGAGTTCAGTTTCAAAATTGCAGTTTTGCAGAAAAAATTGTTCTTGAACGCGAAGTAATTATTCAGAGAGAGGAAGAGGCAACAATTTCCGAAGCTGAGTAAGAATAAAAGCTCGTGCTTACTCAGATTACTAACAATAGAAATAAATTAAATGTAAAGGCTCTGAAAAAAATTAAGTGGTGCTTCCCTTGGTAATAAAATGAGATGATTGTACAAAACGGAGCAGATTCAAGCCTGTGTCTCCTAGAAATAAATTGGGAATGGTAAAATCAAAGAACGAACGTGCATTAGTTTTTAAAATGGTCCCGAATTTAGCAATGATGAGGAGGATTCACACAATGTTGGGTACAATAGGTTGTGTGGCTGGCTGTTATTTTTTTCAAATATGGAAACTAGAGATGCAGACTTGGATTAAAAGGAAGATTACACATGAACACATGGTTTCAGAACCTGTTTTCTTTTTTATGTAACAACTCCGAGATTCACACAAAAACCCTGATGACTGTCCAGTCCATAGAAGGTTTGTCAGGACGATGCTTGGACTGGAAGGCCTGAGCTATGAGTAAAGATTGGATAGGCTAGCTTTATTTTCTTTGGGGAACTCAACGTTGAGAGGGGACCTGATAGAGGTCTATACGATTATGAGGGGCATAGATAATGTGGATAGGAAGGCAGTTTTTTCCATTCGTAGAAGGGTCACTAACCAGGGGGCATAGAAATAAGGTAAGATTTGAAAGGCGAAGAGGGGAGTTGACGAGAATTTCGTTCACTCAGTGATTGATATGAGTCTAGGCATCACTGCCTGAATCGTGGCTGAGTCAGAAACTTTCGTAAGATTTAACAAGTATTTAGGTAGCGACTTGCATTGGTATGGCCTACTGGGCTGTGGGCACAGCGCTAGACAATTGGATTCGTGCAGTCAGATCTTTGTTGACGGGCGCAGACACGATAGGCAGAATGGCCTCCTTCTGTGCTGTAAATGTCTATGGGTCTATGGATCTATGTCCGCTTTCAAAGCAGAGCAGTGCAATTTGCAGCACCCAGAAAATAAGTAGTGGCATGATCGAGAATTAATCCTTGTGTCCCAGTTCATAGACGCCTGTGTCCAGAAATCATTTAGACGGCCAGCCGACACGTGTGATAGAATAATTTCAAATCTTTTTTTTTTGGAGCCTGCGCTTACCTTTAAACATTTCATTTCAGGTTTTAATAACAGACATCTGAGACATCAGCCTGCGGTAGTTTCTTAGGGAGACGGCACTCATTAGGAAGAGAAAAAAACACGGGGACAATATTTCAACCTGTGGTGAGAACAATAATGTGAGATCTTGTCCTGTAGTGTTTTCAGCGAGTTCTCAGAACAGGATGATGCAAAACATTGCATATGCTGGAAATATGAAACAAAAACCAAAAAATTGGGAAAAGTTCAGCAGATCTAACGGCATAAGTGGAGAAAAAAAGAGTTAACATCTTAGGTCCACCAGCCCCTAAAATTCATATGTACTCGAAACGTAAACGCTATTTTTTTCTCTCTCGCCACAGATGCTCTAAGGTCAGCTGAGTTTTTACAGCATTTTGTGTTTTTCTCTCAGGAATGTGGCTGTAAAGCAAAACGTTATGAGACTACTGAAAAGGTGGAAATTTCAAGGGATATCTGTGTGAGCAGTCCTGATGCGCTGAGGAGCAGGGCTTTTTGTTTGTTTTACCAAAACAGTGCACTATGGTGCCCTGGAGTGCTCGGGCGCCACCTGCTAAATTTACCGGTGGAGTGGCCAGTAAATCCATTGAATTTACATTAATTGTATGCGCTGTTTAAACTGTAATTTAAACAATTTGTCTGACATATTCAGGTTTAATTTCTACTGATTTTGCTTTGATAATTTCAGGAACATTTTGAAAAACGCTAAATATTTTAGTTCTTTTGCACTGCTTCTATCCTTTACGCTAATGGTATCCAGGGGGATAGAAACGAAATTTTATTCGAACATGTGTGCAATTTAACCCTTAAAATGTAAACTATTTTCCTCAGAATTGCCAGGTAGCAATTCATCCTGCACTAAAACTATTATGAGCATACATCACTCATTTCTTACCCACGAAATTCTGATGTTTGCAGTGACAGACAGATGCTGGATTTAATATTAATTCTTCTGTGTTCCAGAATTCGCTGAATGCAGTAAAGCTTCGAAGGATGCAGGTCCGAAAATTCGTCATACTATTTTTTGGACGTTCTGCCCTAAAAACTCCCATTTCTTCAATTATCATGTTTTTCCTTTTCTAGTGGAAATGATTGTAAGGTACCAGAATTGAACGGTGGCAGCTTTCAAGTGTCGAGGAGAATTCTTAATCCCGTGCTTTTTCACATTCCTGTTTTGTGGTGAAATTGGAGTGAAAATACAAGGTGTTTATCGATGCAAATAAATAATTTCACAAGGGCCCAATTTAAAGATTTATGCGCCTCATACCAGAACTGCCTGAATGCCTGGTTTGTCAGTAAAGGCTGAATTAACTTAGGCTCTTTCCTCGAGCGCAGAAATGGCCAAGCAAGGGACATTAAAATGACGAGGGATGTTTACAGGGTGGGAGTAGAGGTGCTTCAGTTAAGAAGCACCAATTACTGATATCAGAAATGCGACCTCCACTAATGAATAAAGGAGGGAATTCAGGTGGAACATTCTTTACACGGGGAGCGGTTGCAATTTGATTATCTTTCCCACGGGTTTCCATTGAGAAATAAGCCTGCGTGCATTTAAGTGCATTTGGTCGAGCACAGACAGAAGAGTTGTAGAGTCAATGCAAACCTATGTTGCGGGTAACATCTAATTAAGTGTCTATTTGTTGCAGTTCTGCCTTGCCGGTCCCATGAAGTGAAGGAAAGCGGGAATTATGTAGCTTATACATTGGACAGGCAGGTCGACACCACCTGTGTTAGTGTTGGTTTCTCAAGGAGGATTTTCATGAGGTGCCAACGAATTTAATGCTAAACCCCAGTATAGCCGTGTGGAAATATATAGAACAAACGAATCTGTGCATCATTTCTGTTTCCATAGTTTTAGAAATCGCTGATTTTTTTATTGATTTATTGGGAGTTTACGCTTGTCCCTGCCATGAGATCATTTTGCATCCCGTTTGGAAATTCCCTTGGGAAATGGGTTGTGAGTCTCCTTCTTGAACATCGAGAGGTAGTTGGTTTGCTGGGCGGAAGAAACAGTTATAAATCAACCCATTTTGTGCATATTTATCGTATTTTCAAAGAGATATTTAAATACTTTATTAAAAGTGTTAGTTCAGCTTGAACTCACATCTCTGCATCACCGGTACAGGCAGCTGGATTATACCGTAGAAACAGTATTGGAGATGCAAGAACATCTGATTGCTTGTGAATGGATGATCATTTAAGAAGGCCTCCATGAATATATCCAACCAGGGTTGGCCATTCCATTTGTGTTGTATAGGAGCATATAAGTGAAATACACATTCATTTACCTGTTTATTTTAAAGTGACATTTGTCTTTTGAGCAGACGATGAGCTGGAAACAAATGAAGAAGTTGCAATATCTATCTTGGAATGACCTGTTAACAGAAATTGTGTGCAAGTGTTATTGGTTGGTAGCGTGGAACAGGCTGAGCCGCGAGTTTACAGTACCCAAACCCACTCCAGGCAGTTTGCAAACTAAACTGCGTCAAAGAAAACCCAGAGCACCACTGCAGTATCATTGTTTAGTGCAGGTGACGCAGTTTCTGATGAGGTGCGAAATCTCGCCTATTCTATCAGATAACAATTAAGCATCAAACGCTCCTTTATGTAAAAAAATGATTTGCAGTTGTAGCGTCACCTCACTGATTGACATTCCTCAACTATGATTGTAAAATTCTGTCGAAAATACCTTTGAATAGATATCCCATAGCACCAGATTAAATATGGTCAGTGAATTTGAAGTCAGTAGAGAAAGCAGATTGTCAGATTACTTCAAGACAGATTGTGAGAGTAAGAGTTAATGTCAGTTATTAAGTGTGGCAGCAGTTGGAAATTTGTCTTTGTAGGGGCTCACTTTTCGGGCAACTATAGATCACAATTTGTATTAAGGGTTGTGACGTCGATATGAAAAAAGGAAGTATCTGGTTTTGCAGATACAGTCAACTTGCACGCTCCAAGCGAAGTGGAATAGGAAAAGCTGAAGAGGACAGCAGCAATTTAGAGGATAACATTAACAACCTCGTCGATTGTGCAAATAATTGGCAAATGCATTTCAAAAACTGATAAATGATAAAGCATCATGCTTTAGTCGGAAGGATGGTGAGAACTTATCATTTTTGGAACGTGCAAGTCTTCCAGGGTACGGGAATGAAGGGATTTAGGAGTCTAAGTGCGCCAATCGTTTAAATTCTGCAGGAGCCTGGCAAACCCATAACACAACAAAGCAAAACACTATGCTTTGTGGAAGATGGATACTTGTGAGAAGTCAGTCATGCTGAACTTACAACGGGCCTTTGAGTAGAGCCCATTTAGAGGACTGCATTCAATTCTGGTGACAATATTCTATATAATAAAGACATAGAAACAGTGGAGGGTGAAGACAACGTCCAGCGAATAATACCAAAAGTATTTTACTGTACATATCAGGAAACGATTAACCAGCTGCATCTCTTTAATCTTGGGTGAAAAAAAGCTATGAATACCAAGAGATGACGTAATGGAATCATTTAAATTCGTAAATGTATTGAGTTAGTCGATGCAGAGAGAACGTTTTCTCTCATGGGGAAGAGAATAACTGGAGGTCATAAATAAATGGTAGTTATCTAGAGATCGAATAGTAAATACAGCAGAATACTCTTTCCCAAAATCCTCGGGAACATGGGGATTCACTTTAAAGGAAGTGGATAAAGAAAAACGTATGCAATTATATAGCATTTATGGGAAGGTTAGACAAGCAAATGATGGGGAAGTGATTTCGAGAGTTAATTGATACATATGCGCATGGATGAGGTTACATGTGCAAACTCTTAAGGAAATTGTACTGAAGCATAAACTAGTTGGGCGGCCGCAAGGCCTATTTCTATGCTGTGCAGCTGATGAAATCATATTCGTGTATGTAATCAGGTTGTTTTCATTCTCACTGATATTTTATTGGGTTTGAGCTCCGAAAGAACAGCCAACTTTAATTGCCCACCCCGAACCGCCGTTGAAAACGAGTTGTTAGGTTGCCTTCTAGATTCGTTTTGATCCATGTATTGTAGGTGCACACACGTTGCTTTTCCTGAGGCACGCTAACCACATTTTCGGCTGATGGCTTCATGCCAATGCAACAGTGACTTCAGGATAAAGTGACTGTAACTCATTTTGGGACATATTGGGTCCCTAAAGACGACAATGTCAAATATGTTTTTTCCTTTCTTTTTTACTCCAGAACTATCTACGTGCAAAAAAACCTTAAGCGATTTGGGTAAGAAGTTGTTCCGAATTCAAAGCTATGCACAGTTACAGGCCGCAACAATTCCTTTAGAAATGAAATTTGCTCTGCTTCCGATTGGCACAGGGCATTTGCCTGTGATTACAAATTTGATGTGTGTATCAAACTATTAACAATGTTTCAAAAGGCACATCACTTCTGCAGTGCTATTTGCTGAAACTGTGCATCTTGTGACATTAATTTGTACACGAACTACATGTGATCACGTTGGATGTGGTAGCATATGAAGGTCTGACAATTATCGGCTAATTCATCACGCTTGCTCCATTTCAAAATGGGTCAGGCACAGCACTGGATGCTCGCATCGCATACAAGGTGAAAAAATTTCATCGGAGAGAGAGAAATAAACAAAAAAAAGGCTAATCGAAGATGAGAGCTTATTCCCGGGGTAGTTATTCTTCCATTCCCTCAGGCGAACAAAAATATTATAGAATTTCAGTGCGAATTAGTACTCACTGTACAGAAACTTAGGCTATGAATGAAACAATCTATGCCGTACTTAAGAATCTCCGGACATCCTCCTTGAATTTGTGCCATAATTCAACATCCGCTGCATCATGAAACTACATATCCCAAAGACTGATTATTATCTAAGGAATTAGGAGCAGCAAAAATCCCTGCCTCTTATTCTTGCAAATGCTAAAATAATTCCCCTTGGTGCACTTAAGCCTGGAATATTGTATTCTACCTGCGTTCCCTATTCGTTTATTTAGTGTATTGCCTTCAAAAATGTCACTTCTCTGTCGGCACCGAGATAAATAAACCATGGTCTTGGTAAATCAAAATAGCAGGAACCTTTAATCCAGGATTCATACTACAGCTCTCCTGTGCAAATGCCCCAAACTTTCTGCGTAAGCCGTTAGGATGGAAGGTCACAGCTGTATCCAAGGTATCTTGCAAAGTTAGCGGTTGAGCAAATGATAAGCTATGTCCGATTTCACATCTAAATCCCAATAGGCGAGAGCCAAATGATGTTCAATTCCACATTGCTGGAAATAAGTTGATGCTCATGAAGTTAATAACTTGCTCGTTTTCAGAGGGAAAGTTGGATGCCAAAGGCAAAGGTCGGTGCACTCGGTTGTTTATTCTAATTTTCCTTGCGAGTGCTGGTGGCAACGCTCGAAATCATTGAGAACCCGTGATCGTCCTTGACATATCCGTGAGTCTGCACTCACCAAATGTTGCTTCGTTGTTTTAAAAGATTAACAATTCATGCAGCAGAACAAAGGTAGTGACGGAAATCAGGAAACATTTCTTGAATAACAAGAGCAAAGCTTAACAAAGCTAAGCAATGATTTCACTTGTTCGACGCGCCTCTCTCTCTACCTCTCTCTCTCTCTTGCCTCATTTCTCTCTCCCTCCCTCTCTCATTCGCTCTCCCTCTCCCTCTCTATCCCTCGCTCCCTCTGGTGGTGATCCCTTACAACTTATGCCCGTTTACATCTATGTAGCAGATGTGGCATGTTTGGAAATTGCCACTGAGTGATCCCAGCTAATTTCAGCAGTATACATTGTATATGATTCATTTTGTTGCCATAGTGCGTCATTGGTAGAGGGAGAGAGAGAATGATTTAACTTGTGGCTGGGCTGCCAATAACATTGACTCGCTCACCCTAAGAAGTGTCGAGCTTCATAAGTGTTGTTGATTTTCTGCTGATTCTGCCAAATGGAGGTTATTGCATGACACAAATTATTTGAGCATTCTACATAGTAGACAGGCTTGGGGGCGTCAGGTGTTGAGTTAGTAACCCCTTATCTGTTCTGGTTGCCCGACCATTTATATGTCCGTTGCAGTAAGTTTCCACTTACTGACATCCCAGAGAAAGATAATTCTGGGGGATTCAGCCAAAGCAATGCGAGTAAATATAAAGTGACTTGGTTACATTCTCTCCTGCTGGAATAGGACTTTGTCTCGCATGCAAATATCACTTGCCACCTTTCGGCGATAGCCTGAATATTGCTCAGGACTTGTAAGGTATGGCTTCAATATAGGGGAATAGCTAATTTTACTGGACATGTGCACTCATCAGCACACTTCCACATTTCAATGAAGGAGCTGAAGCTGGATTGGCTTAGGGTGCTTACCTGAGGAGATCCTGCAGTGATGGACGTGACTCAGGTGATTGCCCTCCAACAGAAGTTAACATCTTTGTGTTAACTTTGACTCGAACCAGTGGAAACCTCCCCCCCCACTCCCACGCTTCACATTGTCTTCAATTTAGTCTGGGCCCTATTGTGCAATCCTTGCTCAAATGCTGCATTGGTGTCAAGAGCAGTCATTCTCACTCCATCCCTTGTGTCCAGATTGCAGAGAACTCTCAGAGAGCACCCCGGAAAATACACATCCTGTTCCTTTTTATACATATTTAACCTGTACATGAACTTTCAGTCTCATTTCCCTTAGGCCACCTCTAAGAAAATTATTTCAGGCTCCACAATTGCGCCTTTGCATGTCTATTATGGAAAAATTCATCCATGTTTTTGTGAGCTTAGCACTTGACTGTACAAGTCTTTTGCTGGCCGCTGTCCAACAACCCACCCTCCTGAATTGCAGCTGCATTGTGTCTGAATATGCACAAACCCCCACTAACACGTTAAATTGATGTTTGTTGCTTCAGTGTATGCGTAGCCCGAATGTAAGGAATCGCATACATTCTTTTGAAACCCTCCATGTGCTCGCCCCTTCATACCTCCATATTCTCCTACAGTCTTAAAAGTTCCCTAATACCTGTGTTAATTCAATTTATGTATTTTAATGATTCCATAATTTTTGCTCCTTTGCTTTTCTTGCCTTCAGCTATATAGGCCCCCAGCTATATAGTTCCCCACCACTACCATGTCCCCCTCATCCTCCGGTCCTCCACCCTAACGCTCATCTGCCCACCCTCCCCCCACCCCCGCCCAATTACTTTATTTTTTCCTGACAAAGCCTTCATTGAACTAACCTCTTAGACTGAACTTTTGGCCGGCTGCTCTAATGTTGCCTTCTGGATTAAGGATTCTGCAGTAGACGATCAACTGCAAGACAGAAAAATGGAAATTGAAATATCTTTCTTTGAGCTGACGTGGTTATGTGGTGTTAAATCCACATCACGGTTAAATACAACCAGCATGTTGTCTACTGCTTGGGTTGGCCTCTGACAATATCGAGGAATAGTATGGAGTTGCTCCCTGTGTAACGTAGCTTACAGTGAGGCCCAAAAGCATTGACTACTCCCGACAAAGGGTATGGATCAAGCATCGTGCAGTCGAGATAACTTGACACCAACGACCTCAATGAACATCGGGACCAATAGTGTATCCTTATGAAAAAAATAGCACGTCCGTATTTGGAAAGTTAGAGTTTATGAAGAGTGATTATAAGGAACGATATTGCATGAATTACTGCTCAGCATAGACATAAGACACCTGGAGCGGAACATGATGGCTCCGCCGATCCTGGCTCAGGGCCGTAAATTGCCGCGAGCCATTCAGAAATTTATTAATATCGGCGGGGCCTTTAAATCATGCTAGAGTATAATTCTGTCCGTGGCAGGATGACTCGGCGATTCGTGTGTCATCCAGAAGGTCGTAAAATGACAACTAGATGCCATTTCCCTGAAGCAAACCGCAGAGAGGCATATTTTAACCAACGTATTCTCTACATTCAAAGCTAATGATGTATTTGGGTATCTGCTAAAGTCGGTTGCCAATTTCATTATTATTAAAAGAATGAGAATGTGAAAGGCCTCAGTTTCTCCAGCAAACCACAGCCGAATACCGTTACAATCAGCTTGGATGTGCAAAAATGCCTGACTTTATAGCAACATAGGGAGCGATATTAATGAACAGATTGTGATTATATATTTACGACTTTCCACAGGCTATCTTGGATGTTTCTCATTCAGCTTTTAAATCAAGGAACATAGTTTCAAGTTCGAAGCTGAAGGGTGAAGCATGTGATATATCCTGAGATTACTAATGCACGGCTGAGGGACGGCTACACTGTCTTTCAGTTGAGATGCTTTGCACTGGATGTAAAAGTTTCCCAGGGAGCTCTTAGGTATTAAAGAAGGCAGCCGCCATCCCCCACACCACCTGTTCTACGTACATAAAATTCCTCGGTACACAGGTCAATCGCTGTTTAACTAGTTTCTCCCTGAGTGTTATTTAAAGCAGTATTGTAGCCCCTTGCCCAAACAACAACAGTTAGACATGTTTTTAAAGTTTTATTTATTTTCTTTATTCTGTTTCCCTTTTGCCTTGTTGCCTCCCTTCCTCCCCTCATTTGTTTCCCCTTTGTTCCTTCTTTCTTTCAATAATTTGTTATGTTCCTTCAATTGGACATGGGATTCGAGTGTTATGGGGTCGAGACAGAAAATTGGAGCTAAAACCACCATCAGATCAATCATAATCTTACTTAATCATGGAGCAGGCTCGAAGGTTTAACTGGCGTGCTCCTGTTCCTATGTCCATATGGACTTCATTTCTCACTTTATCTTTATAATTCCTCCCTCACGTTGTTCTGTTCGATATTCAATCTTATCTTCCTTTTTTTTCCTTTCGTTTCTGCAATCCCTCTTTCTCCATCTGGCTATCTCTCCCTTCAGCATCTTGCCTTGTTCGATCTTTAGTAGGGAAGGTGAATTGGAGGTCCAGAAACCAAGGACACAGGGTCACAATGAGTTCATTTCATTTTATTCTTTTACCTGAAAAAGGTGAAGGGAATTCTATTTAAGCGTCATCAATCCAAGCCTGTTTGGTTATCCTTAAATGTATTTGTTTCCACTTAACAGTTATAAAGACCTATTGAAGAGTATAATCAATGAAAGTGGTAGTGTTTCTGTTATGTCATATCCTATATTAAACTTGACTCCGTTCATGGTGCCTTTTCCTTGATGTTTGGAAATTATTATTTCGAGTCCCAGCACACATACTTGAGCAGTAGTATGGGACGGGCACCATGGAAGAAAAGTGCTACATAAGCTATGGAAAGCGATGCAAGACAAAATAGTAAGAATGTTACTTTAAAAAACGTTTATAACTATCGGAGGAAATGTAACATGTGTGAAGTTATTTCTCTGTAAATAGAACAGTCAGTTCGGCCGTGAAAATGCTTCAGCAACCTGACAGAGCACCCTAAACAAAGCTCACTCCAGTGCTGGGGAATTCAGAACTAGGACCAGAAAAATAACCTGATAAGGTGTAAACTTCGGGGCAATTTATTCGGAAACCTGTGTGTTCAAATAACGCACAGAATGAGGACCGTTTTGTGAAATGGCCAGAGTGAGCCGAAATCATGCGTTAATTTAATCAGAAACTGGGTATTGTTGAAAAAAGATGTTCTTTTGTCGAAGTTTCTCGTCTATATTTTGCAAGGCAAAAAGCTTCCAAAAATTGCTTTTTTTTCAGCAAGATTCAAGGTTATGTACAGCAAACCAAACTACAATTGTATAACATAAACTAGATAAGTGCGAGAGGAAGAAAGGGAAATCCAGAAAATATTGATGCATTTTTCAAGTGGAGGTAGCTGGTGTGAAGCGTGGTCACGCAAACGGGCCAAATTGACCAAATTATCTCTTTGAACGCTGTTAGTCCTGTGAAAGTAGATATGTACTGCGGACTCAGTATACTTTACCAAATAATCCCTGTCAGTTGAAATATGCATGTTATTTTTTCCCATCAATTTACCACAGAGTTGAAGAAATGCAATGAGTCCTTGAAAGATTTGGGTGAGAGAAATGTTTCCTACATACTTATTTTTTTCAAAAGCATGCCCATTATTTGGCAGCCTAAATAACTGTGTTCTATATAATCTGTAAATTGTGAAACAAGTATTTGTTCCATAGAGATTTTTTTTCTCTTTTAAAGCAAATTCATTGTTAAACATTGGATGCTGCGTCCCTCATTTAACTGGTAAATGTAGCAAGCCTTTAAAGGAGCCGTTTTCGAAAATAATTTGCTAAAACCTACCAGTTTAGGAAAACTGTTGCCACACTTTGCTAACATTCTTTGCAGAATGGCAAATGTAAAATCCTCCATGGACGTTTCAATTTTGAATTGTAGAAACTAACATGACAAAAGGGTGTATTTCGCCCCTTCGAGCCAGCATTGAGTAATAATGAGACATTTAGCCTAAACCCACTTTCAGGCTCTTAGCCCACAACCTTGAAGGCTAGGACACTTGAAATGTATATCCAAGTTAATTAAAACATTGAAGGCCTATTCCCCCTCATCCAGGTAGATAGTACCAACGCCCTACCATTCTCGGGTTGAAAAGGAACATGGTCACCAATCCAAATTGAACTTCGTACTTCATGCCTTAAATCTAGGCAGATGGTTACGAACATCAGATCAACGGGCGCAAAGCCTTCAAATCAACTAAACCTCGACATCTCCTACTATTATACATTAATTTAGATCTCCCCTCTACATTCTCTGCTGCAAAACAAAAAAATAAGAAAGCTCCGATTTCCAATTGAAATTTTCTTCAAAGGTATGTTAATTCTGGTCGGATAATTGCCTCGTATACCTAATCCCAATCCTCTCCAATGCTTTGTCTGAATGTTAAACCTGCCGAAATAAGCACTTTTAAAAAAATGTGATTTTGGTTTGAAATACCCCGATAGTTTGCGGTGGCTCAGCTGATTCTACCGCATTGAATTGAAAATTTAGCGCAAAAAAAAAATTGATTAACTCGACGCTCCTTGAAAATGTGTTTCTTCCCTAACAGCGGATAAGCTCAAAGCAGCAGGTAAAGTAGGTGTGGGCGAAGCAGCAGCTGTTTTAAAGTATATAATAATTAATGCATGTTGATTTTCCGTTTACCAGCTGGGGGGTTTCCAATGAGCTGTCTGAAATATTCAAGTGTTAAAAAAAATCGTGGATCCCCCTCACATTTTAATTTAACAAACAATGCGCAATGATATACACCAGTTGACACCAGCACATAAGAAAATGGAAGATATACTAGATATACGTCCACTCACCCACTGCGCCAGAAAGACCTCAACAGAATGCATTGCCTTTCAGGGCAAATTGGGTATCCTGTTTAGTGACTATATATTACAATAGGAGTCAGAATATTTTTCAAAGCATAATCATTTCCATTAGGCGCATATTGTTTTGCTCACTTTCCCTGCTCATCATCATCCTGCTGCTCCAGCTCCTCCTAGTCTTCCCGTCCTCCTCCATGCTTATGTTTGCTTTCTCAACTAATTCTTCTTCCCTTCACCTTCTATTCATTGTTTCCCAAACAAACATTTAACATATGAATTAAGAGCAGGTGCAGGCCACCCAGCCCTTCGAGTCTGCTCCGCCATTCAAAAACAATATGTCAGAACTGATTTAAATTTCAACTCCACATTCCTGCCTTCCTCCGATAACATTTCAACATCAACACCCACCCCCCCACTCCCACCCCCGCCCCGCACGCATTTGCTTATCTTTCTACATTATTAAAGCATTCAACAATTCTGCATGTACTGCCCTTTGAAGCAGAGAGTTCCAAAGACTCACTACATTCTGAGCGAAGAGGACTCCTCATCTCTGTCATTAATGGGCGACCCCTTAACTTTAAAAAGTAGTCCCTAATTATGGATTTTCACACAAGAGAAAGCACCCTTTTTCGCATCCACACTGTTCGGCCCCCTTTGGATCTTATATGTTTCAGACAAGTCAACTCTTAGTCATTTAAACTCCAGCGGATACAAGCCTGGCCTGTCAAATCATTCCTTATAAGACAACCAGCCTATTCCAGGTATTCTTCTAGCAAACCTTCCCTGAACTGCTTCCAACACATTTCAATCATTCCTTAAATCAGGAGAACAATAGTGAACACAGTACTCCAGAAGTGCCCTCAACAATGCCTCAATATTTATTAATTAATACCACAATCTATCATGTGGTTACTGTTATCTGGCCTGTACGCCACTCTCACACTTCATGCCTCCCTCATTCTTCAATGCACAGAAACCGCTATTATATCCTCATGTCCTGAAGTTTTGTCATCACTTTCTATTGCGTGGATATCATCTTCAAATAAGATACGCAATGTTTCCACGCTTCCCTAATTTTCTGTCATTCCTAAATATCACATGGCATTCTTTCATCAGGTAGCAATCTATATAACCCTACAGGAATGTATCTGGAATGACAGTTGGGTCGTGCTTTTTTATATCAATTTGGATTATCAATTCATCTGTTTTGTTTCAAAAGCTACTTGTTCTGAGCTACAGGGCCTTAAATTTTGTTATGTTTGTAACCTCTAACTTTATCTGCTGCTTTGCTTTAGATTTCTATTCAGTTACCCTTCCTGTTGTGGTCTGTGTATCGTGCAGCACATTAATACCTTTTCTCTTGCCTTGTATCCATTCATTGATTTACCACATCTTCCAAAATTTGATCCCCTTCCCCTATTATTTTTAAAAAATTCTTCCTACTTCCCTCGTTATGTGCTTCACAAGAACACTGGTCCAAGCATGCTTCAGTTAGATACAGTCCCAGCGTTACTGCCCCCAATTTCCCCACTAGTGGGGTGAGTGCTTGAAGGACTTGGACACATTTCTCGAACGCTAGTCTTCAAACCAAGTATTCATCTCTCTAATCTGATTTGCGCTCTGCCAGTTTGTACATGGCTGAGGTAATGAGCCAGGGATTACTATCATTGAATTGCCACCACCTTCATCCTACTAACTGTGCAAAACCTTCTCTCCTGTCCTAACAATGTCAGTTCTCCATACATAGATCACGGCCATTGTATCCTCATTCGCGCACTGCAAGTTAGTGTATAGCTCTAAGAAAGTGTCCTGAAATCTGGCAGTGCACAGGCATCACTCGTTAATGCTTCAGAGATCAGTGCCAACTCCCCTCACTATACTGCCCCCTGCTGCAAGTCATTCCCGTTTGCTCTACCACCTTAAGCGACTTCCTGTACCAGTGAGCAATGACCAGGTTAACTTTCATCTACGAAGCTGGGCACGCCTCAAAACTGTTAGACAATTGCAAAGTAGGAGCCTTATCTGCTTTCTGCGCGATCATTTAACCTGCCGCACTCACTGTCACATCTTATGGTCCCTCACTGATGACTGAATAAAACAATTGCATTCTAAGAGGTGTAACCATTTTCTGAACCAAAATGTCCAGGCTGTTCCCGCTCTTCCTTATGATGTGCAGTGTCTACAGTTTGGAATCCAAAACAACAATACTAATTCGGAATCCCTGTAGCTGCTTACACTTTCTGCAGGTGTGTTTGCCATAGGTCGGCTTGGCGTCCAGAAGCTCCCAAATTCCACAACTAATGCAAACATCTTTCTTGCAATTGTTACTTATTGTATCTATTTAGTTTTATTTCATTATTTTCTAAATTAACTGAATTAACTTGCTCCTCCACTTCTTCATCACCCTTCTGTCCATCTTTCTCTGCTTCTTCCTTCACCTCAACCCCTTCCTACTTCCCTTCCATTTCTGCCTCCTCCTATCTTCCAACTGTACCTCTTTATCATGCTCCTCATCCTAAACTTCCCCTTGCTTCTACTGATATTCTCACTTTCACACTTCCTTTACTCTTTCCATGTTGTTACAGCTCCTCAACAAGTTCAGTTTACTTATCTTTCTTAAATTTTTCCACTTCTCTCCCAACACCATCTATATGTTACTCCTTCTTCTCATCGTGGTATTCATATCCCTCTTTTTGTTCCTCCACCATCTGACCACTCTGCTCCTCAACTTCCTCCCCCTCAGCTGCCTCTTCTTTTTCACAATCTGTCATGATGCCTCCTTCTCCTCCTCCTCTGCTGCTGACTGCTTTACATCACTCCTTTCTTCTTCGTGCTCCACATTTACTGGAATGATCATCATCCAGAAGCGACTGCAATTCTTTAAAAAGATTAAACTCCACAATGCCAACTCCAAGCTCTATCAAGATCTACAATTTACACCCCCGACAAGTCTGCAAGTCTAGCCGATCTCTTCATTGTTAACTGACCCCAAGGAAGCTAAGGAATATCATCTGGGAAACCCTCCCAGGACTTATCCACGGCACAGATATTCCTTAATTTGAATGGCACATTAAACGATCACCTAGGATGCTCAAGGAAATATTAACGATTTATGCTGTATTCCAACCCTGGCACATTTTGAATGTCACATTTTTCTCCCATGATCATCAGCTCCCTCAGCCCAAAGCTTCGGAATTCTGTGCGTAAACCTGAATGCCTCCGTAAATCTCGCTCCTCTGCAAAGATGGCCCGTGATGTGCATTTAAGTCGCAAAAAACCTGATCATGTGCGCTATTTATTTCTGCGGGTTATTGTAAATATGTCACTGATAATGTTGCTTTACGTCGTTTGGTGTGTCATATTATGTTTTTGGAACTAAGGGAAATGTTATATATTTTAATGGGCCTCATCAACGAGTGAAGCAGGAAGCTACTGGTGATATGTAGGTCGCATGCCGCCATTCAGGAATCAATATAAACAGCAGCTTATGTCACCTGAGGGGGCAAAGGCTTTTCATGAAAGTTATCCATGCCTCTCTCCACAGCAAATTGCATGTCATGTTATAACTGCATGTGCTGTAATGTTTATTTTCCTAGAATGCCTGCTTGGTTTCGAGGATTTAGGCAGGGGCCGCGCCAGAAGATGACAGGTCTCATCGATGTCATAAGAACATACCAACGTAATAAATAAGAGCCAGAGAGGACCATTCGGCCTTCGAGTGTGCTACGCCATTCAAGAGTCATCGCTGATATGATTTTAGCCTTACCAGCTCTTCCTGTTCTCAACAACACCACCCCCTACCCTCGTAATCTTTCACTGTGTCTCAATCAAAATCCTATGACAGCCTTGAATATCTTCAATAACCTTGCCTTAATTGCTCATTGGGGATGAGCATTCCAAACACTACCCACCCTATGAGGGCTGGTAGTAATTTTTCATCCCTGTCTTAACTGTGACGACGCTCATTTTTAAACTGTGCACAAAGTTCTAGATCGCCCCATGACATCCTTTCAGCATTAACCCTGTCAAGCCTCCCGAGTCTTAAATGTTCCAAAAAGATCACCTCTTGTTCCTCTATATTTCAATGATTATAGACGCAAGCCACTCAACCGTTCCTTATAAAGCAAAACCCTCACCTGAGAAGTCAGCCTAGTGTACATTCTGTGACTCTTTCCAATGCAACTATGTCTCTCATTAAGCAAGTAGGCCAACATTGTCCACAACACTCTAGTTCGTGTTCCATCAATGCATGCTTCCTATTATCAAGGCTCCCCTATGTTCATATGAAATCCCCCTGCAATAAATACATAAATTCCATTTCTTATCCTCAAGGCTTAATCCACCTGCAAGTTGATGTTGTGTGATTCACGCATCCCACTCCCTCTTTACCGAAGCATCATGCCGTGTATCTCCATTAAACTAACATAATGCTTTTTTTTCTATTCTCCTTACCATTGTGGACAACCTGGAATTTTCCTACATTATAATGTATATGTGTATTTTTCCCCACTCAGTTAACAATATCCCTTTGACGCATATCTGTATCCAACTCACAACTTGTTTTCTACTCATCTGTTAATGTCAGAAAATGTGACTGAAGTACTGTCAGTATCTGCTTCCAGGTTATCAACAGGCATCGCAAATATTTGAGGCGCCAGCACTGACTGCTGTATCATTCCATTCATTACAATTTGCTAGAATTAAAATGCACCATTTTCCCGAATTTTTATTCCCTGCCTGTTCGTAAGTCCTCTATTAATCCAAATACACTGCCCAACGCCATAAGTCCTTATGTTGTGCAGTAGCATTCATGGTTTATGTTACCGATTTATGTGGTTTACTACAATCTAAATATTGTGAATACAAATGTGGCGGAGGTACAAATGATAAATGGAACACCTTAAAATGCTATTCAAAATGATGATCTCGCAAATGAATAAAGGGTCAATGTCATTTTAAGAAAACATTGGGCCTACCTTCTGGACAAGGTTTCTAAATCAAGGAACTTATGTTAACCGCATACATCTACATTACATAGTCAAAACAGAGTATAAATCTGTAACCTTAGGAGTGAGAGTTTTGAACAATCAGTATATAGTCCACCGGCCTCGTACCAGTTTAACTAGAAAAGAGAACACAAACATAAGTCACCTGGTGGGAATGGTTAAAATCATGGAGGCGTTTGATGAAATGAATATGGGGAAGTAATTTCCAATTTTGGGAGAATCCAAAAAGTGGGCATGCATGAAAAATTGTCAATAATAAAAACAATAAACTATTCAGAAGGAACTTCTGTGTAAAGCAAGTGGTGAGCATTTGCAGCGGCTTGCCATATGAAGAGGTCGGGAATAAATGTTTGAGTAATTTTAATAATTATGGAAATACAGATAACGAAAGAGGATTTAATAAAATACTGTAGTGATCTGATAGGGAACAAAAGCATGAGGAAGCTTGTGCGAAACAGAATCAAGAACATTGAATAGTTGAGTGGATAGTCTGTTTCTGGGCTGAAAGTTAAATTTATTGTCTTGAATTGAAGTAAATGCTGCATTTGTTCTGAAACCTTTTTGGCAAAGCATTGTGGAGTCAAGTTAGCTGCGATTTGACGACGCAAAAGTGACTGATTACTACTTGTTTTCCATAGTCCCAGTTTAAAGCACACTCATTACTCAGCTGATCGAATTTCGCAGAGTTGAAGATGGCTCACTGAGTACATCTGATGATGTGTCAGCACCCATGTCCAATTACAAGTATTCCTGCAGACTTGGGTTCTGAATGGATGGGGATGATGAATTGCAATGTATTCTCAACACTGGATCAAACACATTACTGTGTGCTTGTTACAATATATAGGGAAAGGATTCAGACTTCACGTTAGTAAAGCCTTGATAATGGATTCATTTAAAATATATAATTTACCAACATCTGAATGTGACGATTATTGGCCATGATAAATCTTCTGGTAAATATTCCCAGAAATGGCAGATGTTTTAGGTTTAGGAATACCTCTTTGTAAAACGTTGTTGGAATACCTCTTTCAGTAGTTACCTGAACATTGTTTCCTCAATAGAAGAGAAACTCAAAGAGAAAGGTATCAGCTTTTTTCAATTTCCTGGAACAGTTTTTAAATATAGTGCGGTGTCTAACGATTTGGAATACCATTGCATAAAAAGCATTTTATTATGCATCATGGAGCTGGAAATGTGAATTGGCCAGTTGAAAATTTGAAGGTCTGCATTCATTCAGAATTTTACACAGTAAAGGAAAAAAAGCTTTTGTACTTTGCTGATACATCGGCAAACAGAGGGCATAAATTTGCGGATGGAGCCGGAGGGCAAAGTGAAGTATTTGTTTCCATTGTGATGAGCTGGAATGCACATCCTAAAATGCTTCCTGAAGGAAATATGAGCGAAGATTCCAAAGGTCATTGTCTGGCGATTTGATTATTGCATGGCTATCGGGACTGTCAGGGAAGTGATGGAAATCAGTTGTTGTTTCAAACATCCATCAAAAACACGATTGGCTGACTGGCCTCCTTCTGAGCTCTATTATGATCTGATTTTAATCAGTTTTCTATGATATTCGCTGGGAATATTAAAAAAAAGACGTTTTGCAAGTTAATGGCATGTGAACTTTGAACTGATTGTTCGCAAATGCGCACAATAATTTTGACTTGCATGGATTTGGTGCAGATAGCATAACCAAAAAAAATGTACACAGGGCGTTTTAGAGGAGCATTATTAAACACAATTTGGCAACGATCCTCAAAGTCAGATGATAGACTTATGATCGAATGTTTTCTCAAAAAGAGCCTTTCAACTCAGAAATGAGCTTCAGATATGGAGGATGTGAGCTCCAGAGTGTAGGACCTTGGCAGTGGAATGCATAGCCAATGATGAGACAGTGAGAGAGAGACAAAGTAAGAGAGAGAGAGAGACAGAGAGAGGCATAAGAAACCATCATTCAATCAGCTGAGTTATTGCAAGGACTTAGGTTTATAACTTCACAGAGGAAGTGACAAGGTCTTGAGAACGTTGAAGTGAACAGTACGAATTTTAATATTAATGGGTTACCAAAACATGAGCCAATATTGATTAACTAGCAGGTGACAGGGCATTGATGGGAACCCCCAGAACTCATCTAATGTTCCAAAACATTACTAGGAAAATGAATTCTCCAAATTGCTGAAAGTGGCGTGCAATTTGCTAGAGCCTATATTCAGGAAAACAATGGTTGCACCTGTATGTGCGCACAAGTTTGCAAATTGTGAGCTGCTCCCAATATTTCAAAATCGTTGGGAAAGAAAACTGTGCGTAAATCCTTCTGCATTGAATCTATGTTATATTTTTTTCAATGGGAAGTGTTTATTTTTCCGTTGCATCGCTGCATCCGATACTCGGTTGCATTAGCCAAAATCTAAATTCATTGCCGAGATAAGATAGAAAAATCTGTAGATTCCTTTTGCCCTGCCATCCAGCAAGAATCCCATTGCAATGAGGTTAATTAATTGTTCATTTATAAATGGGTAATCCATTACTGAACAAACACAAATCAAAAAGATAAGTGGTTTAAGAGAAAGTGGGCAAAATTATGTTAGAGAATTAAACTGGCCAACTGTTTAGAGAAAGTCGAACATCTGAACTGTGCAGCTTCTGACCACAAGTCCATCGGGCCCTACACTGAAACAAAAAGCATTATTAATGAAGCCAATAGAAATTGCAGGAAATACTTCGCCTTCCAGCGTGGTAAAAAAAAAAAAATAGGACTTATCACCACAGGGAATAGCGGAAGGAAACAGGGCAAGGGGAAGATTGGACAGAATGATATGCAGAGAGAGTTAGATGAAGAACAATGCTACGGAGCTCAATTCATGACATAAAGGGGACGACTGAAATGTCTCTATACTGATTATTAAATGCAATTTATGATGGTTATTATCGATGACCTTTCAAGATGCTGTGTCTATTAATAGATAAATCTTGGATCTTTATGTAAATATAGGAAATGAACTGATGATGGCTGCATGCATGTTATAAGTCACAGCATTCTGTGAGTGAGTCGGATAACAAAAACATATTTTGATTCCCCATGAAGAATGAAGCATTTATTAATTGAATCAAAATTTTGTAAAACTTGTATCATATCCAGAAAAATGCATGATGTTAAAGTTTCATGCTGAAGAATTCTTATCCGCATTCCAGATTTGAGTGATTATCAAAAAGCCTTAAAAGTATTAGGTAAGAGTGTCCTTCACAGTTAGGTTATAGGCTGCTTCAGCTATTTTCCACGACAACTAAAACGGTGAATTTTTAACTCTAGTCATAATTGAAAAAGAAAAGAGGAGGGCGGGGGAGTGGGCGTATTCATGCTGCTTGTACACACGGCCCAATATTAATTTACGTTAATTTCAGTGGACCTTGATTTGAAGCACAGCCTATCACGATTTCACGCAGCAAAAAATTCGGCTTCCTATTCTTTGTGCTTCTATAACGTCCAACAGAACACCTTCCTCTATAAAAAGCAATTGTGAATTATTTATCTTTGAGTGGACTTGAAACGATTGCAAGATGGTTTGATAGGACTGAGCCCAATGCTTTAGGAAGAAAAGATTGACATGTTGGTGAATAGGAAGCCTTACAATTAGGAATTATTTTAATATACAGACCTTAAATGAATGTTCAAATTAGTAAAGTTTTGTAAAAATACGAGAAATAACAATCAAAAATCAGTACTGTATTTAATGGGGAAATAAACATACTCTTCATTACCCAGAGTGTGGTGTGAATGTTCATCTCAATTCCGCAGTCAGTGTTTAAGTTGACCAATGTAAATGCATTGAAATGAAATATAAATAATTACGAGGGGAGAGTGGAACACAATGATATGCTTGTAGAATATTTGGGTAATTTCTCTGTAGATCTTCACGTGGAACTCTCTTTCCATGCACAGAAGCGAAACTGAAAAACAAGGAGAAGGGTAATTGTTTCGGAAATTCCTTCAGTCTGAACTATTTACATTTTTCACGCCAGCAAGTAGACAGTAAATGTCTTCCAAAGTGTCAGATATAACATTGAGTCTTTTGTCGTTCAGTTTGGGAAAACATGTAACATTTTATAAAGCAACAGCAATATGCCACGTCTATAATATGTTATAAAAGTTATTGAAATAAAAGCAAACTGGTTATAAAATGTCTCCTGAGATCATGAGTGAGTGAAAGACGCAGCAAAGAAGTTTCAGTTGAGGAAACTATATCTGCCCACCCACACAAAATGCTTAACCTGGAGTTGTGTCACCCACCGAGTGCCAGTTCCAAAACTTAAAAAAAGTTTAGTTGTTAATTCGAAATTTGGAGATAGGAGCCCAAATTTTAGATGCCAAGTTGGCCATGTATCCGAGCCAGTCCAAGCATATCATTTCGAAACAGGAGATTGCTACCATTTTAATGCAGTGTTCAAATGGCATAGGAAGCAGATGGGAGCATTTCAATAGCTTGGAAATGTTTACAGACAGATTAGGTAAGTAAGCAAGAATATGGCAACTTGAAGATAGTGCACTTTAGTGAGAGCACTTAAAAGCACATTGTTTTAAACAGCATGGAATTAGGACATGTATGCATTCAAGAGACCATTGATGTGAATTACAGAAAGTTAACACGTTGACACAGGAATGGATTAGGAAGCAAAAGCACCTTATTTCATTGTTTCTTAAAGAGAGATCAGATTGCAGACAGAAATAGGCTAAAATAAAATTTGGTACAATATTGTTCAGGATACTAGGATATTCCGTGCTGTTTTTCTCTCCATATTAAGGACAGGCAATAGTGGAGTGCAATAGACCTTAAGCGTCCTGTGTTCCAGGATGAGGTGAGTGCCATAGCAAACACAGAAAACAAACTTGGAATTCACGTTGAAAGGACACTGGTGTGATCTAATTTTAACATACAATATGTTAAGGAGACTGAGCTGTTAAATTCTGTAACAAAAAATCCTGTAATTGGAAAATCGATAATAAGAGATCCCAGCATCAGATTGAATGGGCAACCATTATTGGATGATGTCTGGAGACATATATTTGGAAGTTTGTAAACCGGAAAACTGTAGATCTCCTCACTGAGTACATTCAAGGTAGCAGTCGGCAGATTTTTAATTTCTAAGGAAATTACGGGCATATGAATGGAGGGAGTAAATTGAATTGAAGTGCAAGATCAGTCAATGTGTTATTGAAGTGCAGAGTCACCTGGAAAAGGCAAATGGATTACTCTGGCAGGTACTTATTAAGCACTATTACCTGGAAAAACACAGCAGGTCTGGCAGCATCGGCGGAGAAGAAAAGAATTGACGTTTCAAGTCCTCATGACCCTTCGACAGAACTTGAGTTCGAGTCCAAGAAAGAGTTGAAATATAAGCTGGTTTAAGGTGTGTGTGTGGGGGGTGGAGAGATAGAGAGAGAGAGAGGTGGGGTGGGGGGTGTGGTTTTATGGACAAACAAGCAGTGATAGAAGCAGATCATCAAAAGATGTCAACAACAATGGTACAATAGAACACATAGGTGTTAAAGTTAAAGTTGGTGATATTATCTAAACGAATGTGCTAATTAAGAATGGATGGTAGGACACTCAAGGTATAGCTCTAGTGGGGGTGATGTTTTTTTATATATATAATGGAAATAGGTGGGAAAAGGAAAATATTTATGATTTATTGGAAAAAAGGAAGGGGGAAACAAAAAGGGGGTGGGGATGGGGGAGGGAGCTCACGACCTAAAGTTGTTGAATTCAATATTCAGTCCGGAAGGCTGTAAGATGACTAGTTAGAAGATGAGGTGTTGTTCCTCCAGTTTGCGATGGGCTTCACTGGAACAATGCCGCAAGCCAAGGACAGACATGTGGGCAAGAGAGCAGCGTGGAGTGTTAAAATGGCAAGCGACAGGGAGGCTTGGGTCATTCTTGCAGACAAACCGCAGGTGTTCTGCAAAGTGGTCACCCAGTTTACGTTTGGTCTCTCCAATGTAGAGGAGACCACATTGGGAGCAACGAATGCAGTAGACTAAGTTGGGGGAAATGCAAGTGAAATGCTGCTTCACTTGAAAGGAGTGTTTGGGCCCTTGGACGGTGAGGAGAGAGGAAGTGAAGGGGCAGGTGTTACATCTTTTGCGTGGGCATGGGGTGGTGCCATAGGAGGAGTTTGAGGAGTAGGGGGTGATGGAGGAGTGGAGCAGGGTGTCCCGGAGGGAGTGATCCCTACGGAATGCCAATAGGGGGGGTGAAGGGAAGATTTGTTTGGTGGTGGCATCATGCTGGAGTTGGCGGAAATGGCGGAGGATGATCCTTTGAATGTGGAGGCTGGTGGGGTGATAAGTGAGGACAATGGGGACCCTATCATGCTTCTGGGAGGGAGGAGAAGGCGTGAGGGCGGATGCGCAGGAGATGAGCCGGACACGGATGGGAGCCCTGTCAACGACCGTGGGTGGAAAACCTCGGTTAAGGATGAAGGAGGACATGTCAGAGGAACTGTTTTTGAAGGTAGCATTATCGGAACAGATGCGACGAAGGCGAAGGAACTGGGAGAATGGGATGGAGTCCTTACAGGAAGCGGAGTGTGAGGAGCTGTAGTTGAGGTAGCTGTGGGAGTCGGTGGGTTTCTAATGGATATTGGTGGACAGTCTATCACCAGAGATTGAGACAGAGAGGTCAAGGAAGGAAAGGGTCAGAGATGATGGAGGGGTGGAGATTGGAAACAAAATTAATAAATCTTTCCAAGTCCCGACGAGAGCATGAAGCGGCATGAAGTAAGCATCAATGTTCAGGAGAAAAAGTTGTGGAAAGGGGCCGGAGTAGGACTGCAAAAAGGAATGTTCCACATAACCCATAAAGAGACAGGCATAGCTGGGGCCCATGAGGGTACCAATAGCCACACGTTTTATTTGGAGGAAGGGAGTGGAGTTGAAGGAGAAATTATTCAGCGTGAGAACAATTTCAGCCAGACGGAGGAGAGTAGTAGTGGATTGGGATTGTTCGGGCCTCTGTTCGAGGAAGAAGCTAAGGGCCCTCACACCATCCTGGTGGGGGATGGAGGTGTAGAGGGATTGGACATCCATGGTGAAGAGGAAGCGGTTGGGGCCAGGGAACTGGAAATTGTTGATGTGACGTAAGGTGTCAGAGGAATCACGGATGTAGGTGGGAAGGGACTGGACAAGGGGAGAGAGAATGGAGTCAAGATAACGAGAAATGAGTTCTGTGGGGCAGGAGCAAGCTGAGATGATCGGTCTACCGGGGCAGTTCTGTTTGTGGATTTTAGGGTAGGAGATAGAAGCGGACCGTCTGAGGTTGGGCAACTATCAGGTTGGAAGCTGTTGGAGGGAGATCCGCAGAGGAGATGAGGTCAGTGACAGTCCTGGAAACAATGGCTTGATGTTCAGTGGTGGGGTCGTTGTCCAGGGAGAGGTAGGAGGAAGTGTCTGCGAGTTGATGCTCAGCCTCCGTGAGGTAGAGGTCATTGCGCCAGACAACAACAGCACTACCCTTGTCAGCGGGTTTGATGACAATGGCAGGGTTGGACTTGAGAGAATGGAGTGCAGTAAGTTCAGAGAGGGACAGGTTAGAATGGGTGAGAGGAGCAGAGAAATTGAGATGACTAATGTCGCGCCGACAGTTCTCAATGAAAAGATCGAGAGAAGGGAAGAATCCAGAGGGAGGGGTCCAGGTGGAGGGAGAATATTGGAGTTGGGTAAAAGGATCCGTTGAACAGGGAGAGGACTCCTGCCCAAAGAAGTGAGCCCGGAGATGAAGACGGCAGAAGAAGAGTTCAGTATCATGCCGAGCCCGAAATTCATTGAGGTGAGGGCTTAAGGGTATGAAACTAATTCCTTGCTGAGCACTGAACGTTCAGCATCGGAGAGGGGGAGTTCAGGGGTATACTGAATACACGGCTGCGGTTGGGATTGGAAGAAAGGGTGGGGACGGAGGGACACGCAGGGGTGGAGGGTCCTAGATGGGTGTTGATGTCGATGAGTTGTTGGAGCTTGCGTTCCTTAGCACTTGAGAGAAAAAGAAAAAGTTTCTTGTTGAGGCGTCGGATGAGCCGAAGGATGAAATGAAACTGGAGTACGCCCAGCTTTGAAAAAGGGTCCGGTGGTGCTGCTGGAGGGAGAGGTCAAGTGTGTTCATATGGCGGCGCATGGCACTGAGTGTGGATTTCAGAATGTGACGTGAACAGCAGTCCGAGAAACGTTTTATGTCCCGGAGATACTGGTAATCCTGTGTGGGTTCGAAACATGAGGGGTGGAATTTCAGTTGAAATCCACATGGGGTAAGTCGGAGATGGATACAGTCACTGAGAAAGGAGATATGGCTGTGAAAGCGGGTTTTAGTAAACACCTTGTCAAACACCAGGAGGGAAATGGAAAGCAAAGAAGGTGAACAAGGCAACAGAGAGATACGGAAATCTTGTCGCAGAGAGGAACAGAACTTCTTCAAGGAGGTAGGCATTTCTTGAACAGCAGTGGCAGTCAATTAAACAAAGAGATAAAAACAAAAACAAAAAAACTGCAGATGCTGGAAATCCAAAACAAAAGCAGAATTACCTGGAAAAACTCAGCAGGTCTGGCAGCATCGGCGGAGAAGAAAAGAGTTGACGTTTTGAGTCCTCATGACCCTTCGACAGAACTTGAGTTCGATTCCAAGATAGAGTTGAAATATAAGCTGGTTTAAGGTGTGTGAGTGGGGGGCGGAGAGATAGAGAGAGAGAGAGGTGGGGGGTGTGGTTGTATGGACAAACAAGCAGTGATAGAAGCAGATCATCAAAAGATGTCAACGACAATGGTACAATAGAACACATAGGTGTTAAAGTTAAAGTTGATGATATTTTCTAAACGAATGTGCTAATTAAGAATGGATGGTAGGGCACTCAAGGTATAGCTCTAGTGGGGGTGTTGTTTTTTATATATATATAATGGAAATAGGTGGGAAAAGGAAAACCTTTATAATTTATTGGAAAAAAACAGGAAGGGGGAAACAGAAAGGGGGTGGGGATGGGGGAGGGAGCTCATGACCTAACGTTGTTGAATTCAATATTCAGTCCCGAAGGCTCTAAGGTGCCTAGTCGGAAGATGAGATGCGTTGTACCTCCAAATTGCGTTGGGCTTCACTGGAACAATGCAACAAGCCAAGGACAGACATGTGGGCAAGAGAGCAGGGTGGAGTGTTAAAATGGCAAGCGACAGAGAGGTTTGGGTCATTCTTGCGGACAGACCGCAGGTGTTCTGCAAAGCGGTTGCCCAGTTTATGTTGGGTCTCTCCAATGTAGAGGAGACCACATTGGGAGCAACGAATGCACTAGACTAAGTTGGGGGAAATGCAAGTGAAATGCTGCTTCACTTGAAAGGACTGTTTGGGACCTTGGACGGTGAGGAGAGAGGAAGTGAAGGGGCAGGTGTTACATATTTTTTGTTTTGGATTTCCAGCATCTGCAGTTTTTTTTGTTTTTGTTTTTATCTCTGTGTTTAATTGACTGCCACTGCTCTTCAAGAAATGCCTACCTCCTTGAAGAACTTCTGTTCCTCTCTGCGACAAGATTTCCACATCATACTGTTGCCTTGTTCAACTTGTTTGCTTTCCATTTCCCTCCTGGTGTTTGACAAGGTGTTTACTAAAACCCGCTTTCACATCCATATCTCCTTTCTCAGTCACTGTATCCGTCTCCGACTTACCCCACGTGGATTTCAACTGAAATTCCACCCCTCATGTTTCGAACCCACACAGGATTACCAGTATCTCCGGGACATAAAACGTTTCTCGGACTGCTGTTCACGTCACATTCTGAAATCCACACTCAGTGCCATGCGCCGCCATATGAACACACTCGACCTCTCCCTCCAGCAGCAGCGCTGTAACCTTTTTCAAAGCTGCGCGTGCCCCCAGTTTCATTTTATCCTTCGGCTCATCCGACGCCTCAACAAGAAACTTTTTCTCTTTCTCTCAAGTGCTAAGGAACAAAAGCTCCAACAACTCATCGACACCAACACCCATCTAGGACCATCCACCCCTGCCAGTCCCTCCGTCCCCACCTTTTCTTCCAATCCCAACCCCAGCCGTGTATTCAGTATACCCCCTGAACTTCTCCTCTCCGATGCTGAATGTTCAGTGCTCAGCAAAGGACTTAGTTTCATACCCTTACGCCCTTACCTCACTGAATTTCGGGCTCAGCATGATACTGAACTCTTCTTTCGCCGTCTTCGTCTCCGGGCTCACTTCTTTGGGCAGGAATCCTCTCCCTGTTCAACGGATCCTTTTACCCTAATCCAATATTCTCCCTCCACCTGGACCCCTCCCTCTGGATTCTTACCTTCTCTCGATCTTTTCATTGAGAACTGTCGGCGCGACATTAGTCGTCTCAATTTCTCTGCTCCTCTCACCCATTTTAACCTGTCTCTCTCTGAACTTACTGCACTCCATTCTCTCAGGTCCAACCCTGACATTGTCATCAAACCCACTGACAAGGGTGGTGCTGTTGTTGTCTGGCGCAATGACCTCTACCTCACGGAGGCTGAGCGTCAACTCGCAGACACTTCCTCCTACCTCTCCCTGGAACATGACCCCACAACTGAACATCAAGCCATTGTTTCCACGACTATCACTGACCTCATCTCCTCTGGGGATCTCCCTCCAACAGCTTCCAACCTGATAGTCGCCCAACATCAGACGGTCCGCTTCTATCTCCTACCCAAAATCCACAAACAGAACTGCCCCGGTAGACCGATCATCTCAGCTTGCTCCTGCCCCACAGAACTCATTTCTCGTTATCTTGACTCCATTCTCTCTCCCCTTGTCCAGTCACTTCCCACCTACATCCGTGATTCCTCTGACACCTTACGTCACATCAACAATTTCCAGTTCCCTGGCCCCAACCGCTTCCTCTTCACCATGGCTGTCCAATCCCTCTACACCTCCATCCCCCACCAGGATGGTGTGAGGGCCCTTAGCTTCTTCCTCGAATAGAGGCCCGAACAATCCCCATCCACCACTACTCTCCTCCGTCTGGCTGAGCTTGTTCTCACACTGAACAATTTCTCCTTCAACTCCTCTCATTTCCTCCAAATAAAAGTTGTGGCTATGGGTACCCGCATGGGCCCCAGCTATGCCTGTCTCTTTATGGGGTATGTGGAACATTCCTTGTTGCAGTCCTACTCCAGCCCCTTTCCACAGCTTTTTCTCCGGTACATCGATGATTACTTTTGTGCTGCTTCATGCTCTCGTCGGGACTTGGAAAAATGTATTAATTTTGCTTCCAATCTCCACCCCTCCATCATTTTCACGTGGTCCATCTCTGACACTTCCCTTCCCTTCCTTGACCTCTCTGTCTCAATCTCTGGTGATAGACTGTCCACCAATATCCTGCAGAAACCTTTCGACTCCCACAGCTACCTCGACTACATCTCCTCACACCCCGCTTCCTGTAAGGACTCCATCTCATTCTCCCAGTTCCTTCGCCTTCGTCGCATCTGTTCCGATGATGCTACCTTCAAAAACAGTTCCTCTGACATGTCCTCCTTCTTCCTTAACTGAGGTTTTCCACCCACAGTCGTTGACAGGGCCCTCAACTGTCTCCAGCCCATCTCCCGCGCATCTGCTCTCACGCCTTCTCCACCCTCCCAGAAACATGATAGGGTCCCCCTTGTCCTCACTGGTCACCCCACCAGCCTCCGAACTCAAAGGATCATCCTCCGCCATTCCGCCAACTCCAGCATGATGCCACCACCAAACACATCTTCTTTCAACCCCCTTATTGGCATTCCGTAGGGATCACTCCCTCCGGGACACCCTGGTCCATTCCTCCATCACCCCCTACTCCTCAACCCCCTCCTATGGCACCACCCCATTCCCACGCAAAAGATGTAACACCTGCCCCTTCACTTCCTCTCTCCTCACCGTCCAAGGGCCCAAACATTCCTTTCAAGTGAAGCAGCATTTCACTTGCATCTCCCCCAACTTAGTCTACTGCATTCGTTGCTCCCAATGTGGTCTCCTCTACATTGGAGAGACCAAACGTAAACTGGGCGACCGCTTTGCAGAACACCTGTGGTCTGTCCGCAAGAATGACCCAAACCTCCCTGTCGCTTGCCATTTTAACACTCCAACCTGCTCTCTTGCCCACATGTCTGTCCTTGGCTTGCTGCATTGTTCCAGTGAAGCCCAACGCAATCTGGAGGAACAACACCTCATTTTCCAACTAGGCACCTTACAGCCTTCGGGACTGAATATTGAATTCAACAACTTTAGGTCGTGAGCTCCCTCCCCCATCCCCACCCCCTTTCTGTTTCCCCCTTCCTTTTTTTTCCAATAAATTATAAAGATTTTCCTTTTCCCACCTATTTCCATTATATAAAAAAACAACACCCCCACTAGAGCTATACCTTGAGTGCCCTACCATCCATTCTTAATTAGCACATTCGTTTAGATAATATCACCAACTTTAACTTTAACACCGATTTGTTCTATTGTACCATTGTCGTTGACATCTTTTGATGATCTGCTTCT
This sequence comes from Isurus oxyrinchus, assembly GCA_026770705.1. NCBI lineage: Eukaryota > Metazoa > Chordata > Chondrichthyes > Lamniformes > Lamnidae > Isurus > Isurus oxyrinchus. The sequence continues at coordinate 6,961,188 of JANJGN010000034.1, forward strand.
ATCACTGCTTGTTTGTCCATACAACCAGACCCCCCCACCTCTCTCTCTCTCTATCTCTCCGCCTCCCACACACACACCTTAAACCAGCTTATAATTCAACTCTTTCTTGGACTCGAACTCAATTTCTGTCGAAGGGTCATGAGGACTCGAACCGTCAATTCTTTTATTCTCCGCCGATGCTGCCAGACCTGCTGAGTTTTTCCTGGTTATTCTGTTTTTGTTTTGGGTTTCCAGCATCTGCAGTTTTTTGTTTTTGTTTTTCCTTCTTAGCACTTAAGTTCCTTAATCACCTTGTTAAGAACGTTGATAATCTGTATAACAACAATAACTAGAAGGATTATTTTTCTGCATTGCAGAACTAACTGCATGCCAGGAAAATGTGGACGATTTAGGTGAGCGTAACCTGCCGTTTACTTCAAAGTCATTTGTGGCCATTATTCAATTTACCATACTGTCTCTTGTAAAATGTTGCAACAAACCAATGTGCTGGATATAATTGAGTGCTCGGGAAAATTAAAAGCATAGCAGAGACCATCATTTCTGCAGAACCATTCCTGATGAGTTCAGTGGACCTGAATGTCAATCTGGGATAATAACTGGCATCCAAAGTGCCACTGGGCACCACCAGACAGCATGCATTTTTTTTATCTGCATGCTGCAAGCGAATGGAAATGTAATTATTGCTAAAATATGAATTCCAGGAAGCCTGCCTGAAGCAGACCAATTGGAACCCCAACTGCTTGCGTGCATATGAAATTGTGCGTTTTGCCTAATAGTTTATTTTTAGTGAATACAGATCATAGGTGTCGCTCTAACTCACAACCGCTCCTGTTACAGCACCTTCCAAATCCACGAGCTCTGCAACCTAAAGGATCAAAAAACAGCAGATGCATAACAATACCACGATTGCACGTTCCCCTCCAAGTCACAAACCATACTGACTTGGAACGATAGCTGTTGTTGGGTCAAAATCCTGGAACTTCATTTGTAACGAAAACATAACCAGCAGCGGTTCAAGAAGGAGGCTCACCACCAATTTCTCAATGGCCAACAGTGATGGGGAATAAATATTGGCATAACTAGCGATGTCAAAATCCAGAGAACGAATGAATACATAAACCAATTAATAAATAATTCACTCACTTAACAGATGAATCAATCAATCAATCAAGAAAGCAGTCTATCATATCACCAAGAAATCCTTAACTATGCTGGCTTATGTGCAGCTTGCAGATGAAAAATCTGCCGGTGACGAAATATGTACACTGGTGGCTAACAGCTTTTGAGTTTGTGGACAAACTTAAGATGCTAACTGTGTCAATTATAATAGTTACTGATAATAACTTAGTCTGTACAACACATTGCACCTGTGCGAAGGTTACTTGGAATGTGCAAAAAGTAAATAGCCCATTCAATCTAACTTTTCATGCTGGTGTTATGTTCCAGTGAAAAATTATTTTCACCCTGTTGATTTCACATTAACACGCAAAGTTGTGTTATTTTATTTTTTTCGCTTATTTCATATTTTCATTTTCCTACTCATAATTTCAGCTCAACTATTTGTGTAAAATATCATTGTGATGACGAATTCCTCATTCCAAAGAAACACCCCCTTATTTCATGATTGGACTTGTTAGTGAATACATTAAATTAATTGTCCTTAGATTTTTCTCCCCACGTCTCCATTCCCATTTACATCTGTCCAGATTATTCCAACGAATTGATTGTTTAAAGCGGCATTTGATTTTGCTTTACCAATTAATATTTTAGAGAAATAGATTTTTCTGCCTTTTTTCCTGGTTCTGGGAATCATTAGCAGTGCCACTGCAGCCCAGGAGGAGGCTATTCAGCCATTCAAATCCATGCCAACTCTCCATAGAGCGTAAAACAAATCTGTCTTGTTGATATTATTGTGTACACTTTTTGCACGTTCTCCAGTATTTTGTAACATCTCAAGAAGTGCACATGTTAAGCGATGTGTAGACTACTGTGAGTGAAGTCTGGAACTGTGTAGAACGCTCGAGGTGCTGAGTGAGAAGAAAAGTGTTTCGAGCCTAGAGCCGCACACAGTGCCTCGAGGGCGCTCTAAACAACATATTGGAAACCAGAACTGTGCACAGTAATGTAATTTGGTCTAATCAGGTTTTACTGCGAGGAACGAGCAAGAATGTGTGTACTCCCCCATGTGATGTCCAACCTATGTAGGAAACCAAAACAGACAAATATTATGAAGCTTTTTCTAACAAAATATTTGTGTTATGTGGACCTAAACTCAACATCTAACATCAACGTATAAAGAGGCCAGAACTATCATCAAGCAAAATGAATTAGCCAAAGGATAAATTCTTTGATCATACCAACGCACAGCACTATGAGTACTGTGCAACAAAGGTGCGTGCAGACCAGACATGGATTCAGAAATTCAAGTGTGGTCTACCAATTTGTATGCAGACTAGAAATGTGCAACTTACTCCAAATACTCAAGAGCAATGTATATGCTGACCGTAATGCCCATCATCCTAATGGTGTTGTCTAACACGTGCACATAAATGCTGAAACAAAATACAACACTCTACATTTTCTTTCAGTGCACATTCTTCTCCTTTTCTGCTTTGCACTAACAATGCTATGCATTTGATTCTTCACAGGTGAGAAGATGAATGGAAAGGAAAAAGGTAGGTACATTTGTATATCAGTCATTTTAACTTGTAAACATTGTCTGAAATTATTTCAATAATCCTAGGAAAAAGAAGGTTCAGGGAAGGTTTTTCAGCAAGCGTGAACAATCATGAAAACTGCTCATAGAGTAGATATTTCAGAATGTTTTGCACTAGGAGGTGGCCCAGAATCCAGAGCACATGGATTTAAGTCCGTTGGTGACAGGCGGATGGGGAGATTTCGTTTTCTTTTAGTTCAACGTGCAGTCACTTTCTAGAGTAGGGCACCAAAGAAGTTTCAAAATAAATTGCCAAGATTGAATTAGAGCGTGCGATTACCGAAAGCGTATTTAACAGTACCAGTGGAGCTGGACAAATTGGCAGCTCGTATAAAGAGTGAAATAAACATGGCTTTTCTGCATGGTTCCAGGATTTTCAAAGTAATTTATTTCGACAGTATTGAAAGGATGGACATACCTGCAATTTCCCCTTGGCTTTGATTCTCTTGTTAATATTAACTTTTTCAATCTTCATGAGGGTCAGATAAGTCAGTTCTGCAACTGTTTTGGTAATATATGATTACAAGTGCTACTCTGTTTTACCATCGCCCTGAACTTTGTCATTGACAGCAAAGCAACGTAGCTTGCTCATGACCTCGAAGAAGGTCACCCACAAAACTTTAGCAGCTTACGTGATATGTTATTTCCTTCCCTTTCCAGGCGGAAATTTAACTCTGTGGTAATGTTAAGGCCATGTCCTGGCACGGGACTGCAGTGATTTCAGCAAACATTTAAGCAGTCAATGCAAACTACTGAAAATCTGAAACAAAAACAAAAGCACATAGTTGTTTAGGCACACCTGTGGGGAGAAACATTTGTTTTCAGATCGATCACTGGTCATCATATATGGATAACTCATCGACCTGGAAAGTTAACTGAATTCCTCTCCACAGCTTTTGCCTGTCATGCTGTTTATTTCCTGTTTTTGAATATATCACGTTAAATGATTATCATGCAGCAGAATTGGAAGCTAAAAAATCACTTAATATCCTTCACTTTTAGTTTGAATTGTCTGATAGCAATGTAAGCTTGATATGATTGAATTGAAATAGGAAACAGAAGAATGTGAGATTCTAATGATATGAAGATATGGAATATTTTGCATTGTTAAAAAGTTAAACAATCACCAATCTAAAATTATATCCTTGGGTGAACTGCGGGTCTTAAGCATTAATTATGCACTTAGTCTGGTGGAAAAAATCAAGAGCATTGGATTCCATAATTCACCTTTTGCACGATCAAGCAACCTGGTTTTCCATTTTAAATAGATGAAACTGGTTTTCACCTCTCAATAGAGGAACACTGTGTAACCAAAACTTTCGTAGGCTTTTAGCCTTAAGGATAAAGGAAAAGTACTGCATGCCACACCGAAACAGACACAAACATGAACATAAACACGCACAAACAGACCCACACGCAAACTCACATGTTCACATGCACACACAATAACGCTTGCACGCAGATATTTATACATACACATACACATACACACGCACCAACTCACATGCAAACGCACACGCACAGGCACACATACACCAAAACACACATACGCAAAAACATGCACACAAACACCCACAGACCCTTATACACAAATACAAATTAACAGACACAAACGCACAGATAGACACCATCGAAAACACAAATACACAGGCAGGTGTGCACGCACATACACATGCACAAAGACAATTTCAAACTCACGTGCAAGAATGCAAACAGAAACACACAAAAAAACAGATGGCAAATGTTCGCAGATAACACGAAAATCAGGGGTGTGGCAAATAGCGCGAAGGTAATCCATAGACTTTAGAACAACATAGGGCATATGGGCAGAACAGTGCCAATTGGAAATTAATCCTGAGAAGCATAAGTTGATGCATTTTGGGAGGGCTATTAAGGCAGCGGAGTACATGATGAACTTTACGACCCCAGGAAATACAAAGGATCAGAGGTATCTTAGTGTGCATACCCAAGGATCCTTGAAAGGAGCAAGGCAGGTTGAGAAAGCGGTTATGAAGGCATATGGAATGCTTGTTTTTTTTAGTTGAGGTATTGAATACAAGAGCAGGGAAGTTATGATGGGAGCTGTATAACCCACTAGTAAGGCCACATCTGGAACACTGTGTGCAGTCCTGGTCACCACACTGTAGGAAGGATTTGGTTGCACGGGAGAGGGTCCAGAGGGGTTTCACCAGGATGTTGCATGAGCTGGAGAGTTTCAGCTATGGAAATGAACTAGATAGGTTGCGGTTATTTTCCTTAAGGCAGAGAAGGCTAAGGGGGACCTGATTAAGTTGTGCAAAATGATGAGAGGCATAGGTGTGGTAGGTATGAAGAAACATTCCGTCCTTAGTGGAGGGGTCACTAACCAGGGGCTATAGATTTAATGTTAAGAGCAGGAGGTTTCAGGGATTGTGAGTATTTTTTTTTTCACCCAGAGTGCAGGGAGTATCTGGAACACACTGCATCAAAGGGTGGGAGAGGCGGGAATGCTTCCACTATTTAAGGAATATTTAAATGAAAATTTGAAAGGCCAAAGCATATAAGGCTACGGGATTAGTGGGAGTAGAGGAGATCAGGTTGATGCCCGGTGTGGACACGGGGGGGCTGAAGGGCGTCCTTCCGTTCTATAAAATTCCATGTGCTTATGAGTCCATGGCGCACATGTTCACACACTCACAGACAGACGCACACACAAACTCAGATGCACAAACGCACTCACACACTTACGAATACGAGCACAAACACTCAAAAGCACGCACACAAACTCAAATGCACACTCACATACACACAAATATAAATATAGATGCAGACAACCGCAAAGTCATTGTGCAAACACACACACACACTTGCATATATACACACAGAAGGGCACATTCACAAACACGCATGCACACATATGCACGTGCGCACACACAAACACACTTTAACTGAAATCTAATCTTCCTTTTTTTTTGCCCCAGAGCTAGCGAAATGTTTGGAATCGTTGAGAGCAGTAGGTAAGAAAATTGCTTGATTGCACCCTGAAACTTTTTTTGCACAACTTCATCCAGATAAAATCAAATAAAGCTACTAGTGTGAATAAAATAGAGCAGAATGATTTCCTAGCCGTGCAAATCCGAATTATGTACCAATGATCAGTTAAGAGTAAAATAAAATGATGTGATTACAAGTTTTGGTAAGGCTTGAACTGAACCGGTCTGATCTGAATTTCATTCTTTGCCGTTGTTTTACTTAAAGGGTGAAAACCTTGCTCCTCATCTGTTTCTGTTAGCCGATGTAGTGAGAGCTACACAATTCACAAGATGTCTGCTTAGTCTGGCTACGTGTCTGCAGATGATCATCAATAACATGTCCGGACATCAGCGTTCGATGGAGTCGTTCACCCCCATTGACTGCCTTGCTGCTGCGACTATATCCACACACCAGAGTTTTTTGAAGAAAATACATGAAGTCTGCTTGAGACAAAGCATGGGCAGTGGGAAGCAGAAGGAGTACAACAACTAATTGACACAAGGATTAACATGATGACTTGAGCAACTCCCTTTTGCTTGATAATAATTTAAATGTAATTTTTTGTGCCGCTTTTTAAAACAAATGTCTGTTTGTTAACTGAAAATTTGTTTGATGGAAATGCAATGCTCAGTTGGAAATGTGTAGAATGCAAAGGAGGTGCAAGCTGGCCTTCATTTTTGGGGGAAAAATCAAAAGAGCAGTATTTGCCACACGTCACATATTTATCTAATAGTAAGACGTCATACTATATTATGTTAAGTTGATTAAATTTTGCTTTGTCACTTACTCCTTTTGCAGAAGAAAAGCTGAAAGCGAAAGTCAAAGGTACATAGCTTAACAACGACATTGACATTGGCAAAGGAACTGATTCATAAGTGAAGATTGTTGCTTTATACACATTTCTTCCAAGGTTTTCTATTTTTTTTTTCTTTCATTTGAAGCGTGGCTAACATAAGCACAAAATCTATGGACATACGCCAGATGCCTGCAGGCGAAGATTTCAGCTGACAGAAGTGTAATGTTGGCAATGGTGCATTAAATTGTGATTTGTCCGGCTCTTGAGGGTGAATTCTTCCACGAGTATAGATATTAAGAAAGTTATCTCAGCACTCGTCAAATGTTTCCTGGAAAAGTCTATTTGAGAACTGTTTGCTTGGTGGCCTACAGCGCAGCAATGACTAGACTACAGAATGCATTTTAAGGCGTTCTTGGCAATACGGAATTTTGGAAAGCCTGTATGCATATGCAGGTTATTTTAATGTAAACCAAAATAAGGCAGTGCATTGATCTGAGCAGAATTTCATAAGGAATGCTCAACAAGTCAAATGCTCAATTCCCCTTCTCCTTCTTATTACACGATGCACAGATATATCTTTACTTCATGTGATTGTGGAACGAGGAATGCCTTTTGCGTGCTACGTTACAGGCGAACTTTTACCATGAATAGCGGAAATAAAAGTCAGGTGTTATGTCTTCCAGGCAAATTTCAGTTTCATTGAAGTAATATTTTCCCTCAATATACATAAGTGCATTATGCATTGTTAATTGCATCTAATCATATATAAATTGCAGGCAATAAATCAGGCAACTTATGAAAACTGATCCTTGATACTTTCCCGTAGATATCCTTGCTACCTCTTTACATCTAAAGGCACCAGTGTAATTTAAGATTTACTCATTTCCTGCCTGTGGACGTTAGCTTAAACACATCTAGTATACTAACTGAACTATCCCCGTTGGTAGCAAGTTCTGCATCTGCAGCATCATCTGGAATAGATTGTTTATTTTGGACACCTTAATCGATTTAAGGTGGCTCTGTCACATTTAATAACATTGATTTTGCACGCTTCAAAATTAATCCTAAATTCCACCCCACCCCCCGTCCCATGTTAATTTATTCTTATTTGATCGAATTCCACATTTCAGTTTTCCAAATGGTGTAAGAGTGATGCACACTTGAACATTCCATTGGGCATATCGTACAATTTTCTCTTGACCTACAATTTATGATGCGAAGAAATAATATTAATTTATTAAGTATTTATATGTCTTGGAGTTTAAATGGAATAACGGAAGTGTTGATGTGCCCACTTATTAGGATTCCAATATCCGGAGCTATAAGTATAAGAATGTGATTAATAAATTCAGTCAGATTTGCTTGTCAATCAGTTTGAACTAGAGAGCAGAGAGAACGTGCAACACTCGAAAGCAAGGAACTGTATAGCAATTGCGATAGGTATGTTTAATGGGAAGCTAGATAACTAGCAAAATAAAACAAATTAACTATAAGTCTATTTGGTGAAATTAAAACAGATTGTAAGGAGAGTGTGTCGAGAATGAGCAGCATAACTGAGCACGTTTCCCCCAAGTTGCCTGCTTCTGTACTGCAAATTATTTGCAATTCTAAAATCATAACGTGCACGGCAACGAAAATCTATGCAACTGATTCTGGTAACTGGACTAATGCCCTAGCTTTATCTTGGATCATTTGACAACGCTGTCCAAACATTGGTCACTGTTACACCTAACTAATAGGATAGCAACGGCTGATTGTGCAGGGGAAAGATGGAGATTTAGTGAAATATAACTACTTAACTACTAATGCTTCTAATTTCCAGATTTAACCGGATGTGAAGATAATTTGGACGAATTAGGTTGGGAGATTATTCGATTTCTACTTAAAATTCTTCCATAATTTGTTGCCAAACACAACCTGACTTTTTTTTCTAGCCACAATTTATAATGAACCAACTGTTCAAACTGCATATAAACTTCCATTGTCAACACTCTCAGGCTGCGTAACAGGAAAACGTGAGCACATAAATGCAAATATTGCTTGTTAGTTGCCTCGCTAACTATGCATAATTTTGAACGCCATATTGGGCTCTTGCCAACTCGGGTGCCAAACAGTTAATCTAATTCCTCTTTTCAGCTTTCCAAAATGATATAAAGCTTTGCTTCCCAGACCATGCCCACCTTTTTCCCAACCCTTCATATATCCAAAGGAATTCATTGTGCTGCTTAATATATAGTTCATATGCACAACATGCATGCAGCATTAAATTTTCACAAAGAGAAACACTAAAACTAAGAGGCAACAATGGACATGTGCAAGCACCCGATTTGTCATGTAGCATCCATTGTGCTGCATTAGTGTAATAATCAAATCTCTTTTGAGTATGAATATATTCATTGTAATCGTTATCTCTACTTTCATCCTTAACACTTTACGTCCTTAACAGGGGAACAGCTGAAGTTAAAATCGAAAGGTACATTCAAAATTGACTTATTGAAAACATATTAAGAAGAAGCTATAATTGCACAGTGCCTGCTTTGCAACACATGTGAGATCATTGTCTTTAGAAATTAAGGTGCAGCGTATAAAGCAAGGAAGTTGTGAAAAACCATTATTATTTACTGGTTACCTCGCTGCTGGATTATTTGGTATCAGTCTCGTGGTCCACGTCAGCAATAACTTCAAGCTCTGAATAAGCACGCAGAGGAGATTGAGTAAATTTCTCATAAGAATGATGGGTTCTCCGTTCAGCAGTCAGGTGGCAGCAACTGGAAATTAATTCCCCACAACAGAGGGGCTGGATACAAAGGATTTCATGGAGGTGTTATACAATAAGTGGTTCCTTAATAGAATACAGGGGAGATATTCTTTCCAGTAGCAGAAAGATCTATGAACAAAATTTTTAAAATAACATGACAATAGGGGACGTGGAAATTAGTAACATGGAGTTTTGAAGTCAGGAACTGCCTCTGATTTTACACGTGATAACTGGCAGTTTGGTCTGCCAGGTATCAATTACGATTTATGAGGTAAATGTTAATAGTTGAGAGCTGCAATTTGAGTGTTTATGGAGAAGCTGAGGGCGAGTGGGACGAATTGTATATCGTCATCGAATAACTTGCAGAGGGACACTGTTCTGAATAATGCTACATGCTGCAGTGAGTGGATATTTTAAGACTAAATTTCTGTTATGTGAGTTCTATCATATGGAACACCAGAGGGTAGGAGGCTGAATTAATGGTAAGGGACAGTATACACTTGTCATAGACTATTATGATACAGCTTCAAAGATACCTAGCCACCTTGTTACAATCCGCCTTTGACACAAACTGTTCAATGCAATGTCCCAGAACTTCCACCGACAGGCAATCAGTGCTGGATTGCCACTCAGTGCAGACTCAACTACGCTAAATACCTTCACTGCCTTTAACTCGCAAAATTCTGAATCAGTCCGGCGAAATGCAGGTAATGCAGCTATACTCGAGGCCCAGATTCGCAGTCCAGCAGAGTCAGATTAAAGGACGGCACATTCCTTTGTTCCGGCATGAGCAGCAGCATACCAGGGAAGTTAAAGGTGCAATAGAAATTGACAGGGCAGAAATAAAGCAAGATTTTGAGGGTGCACAAAGGGCTTTGTGGGGGTGTGGGAGGGGGCTGCTATTGGAGGACGGGGGCGGGCAGTCAGGGGGCGGACCTCGGGCCCCGAGCGGGTGGGTAAAGGATGGAGGGTTTGGATCGCGGGGGTTCGGACCTCGGGGGGAAGGGTTGGTTGTGGATTGGAAGGGGTGGTGTCGGACATCCGTTCGGGGGTGGGAGGAGCTTTTAATCCTTCGGTTGTTGAACTTTGGCGTGGTGCTGGGTTGGACCTCGGCGGTGGGAGCAGGGGGGTTCGCAATCTGGTTGCCGATGGGGGCTGGTTAGAGGTAGAGACAGTTGGGCTATTGTGTGGTGGTGTTTTGGACATCACAGTAGGGAGCTGGGGACCCCCTGATGTCGGGGATGGCGCAGGTGGGGATACACACCTAGCCAGAAGTTAGGGGTGGTGGGAGTGGTGGGGAAGATGGTGTAGAGATGGATGGGGGTTCGGGTTGCGGTAGGTCAGTTTGGAACTGTATTCACAGTCCAGAGGATAGGTTTGGATATCGTGTGGGGTGGATTGGGGTATATTGCTGGGCCGGACCTTGGTGTGGACTTTGGCTTGGATAGGCATTGGGGTGCTGTGGTAGTGGGGGCTAGATAGGGTAGGTGGAAGGGATCAGATGTCAGGAAGTGGTAAGGGATTGAGTGTCGGCGTATTAAGATCTGTTGTTACACGATGGAGTTAGTCACGTGGAAGCGGGTGGGGTAGCATGGCCCATTCGGGTTTTGTCGTGGTTGTGTGGGTATCAGTTCAGCTAAAAATAGCTGCCATGATGGATCAGGCCACGTGGAGAGGCTGTGTCGTGTATGGGGCGGGGCCTGTGGTTTCCAACCTGCAATGTTGGGGGCGGGACATTTCGTGTCACGTTTGTTTGGTTAGGTGCTTATTGGGTTGTGTCTGGCCTGCCTGGGGCAGATTTAGTGAGCCGTAAGAAGGGAAGGGGAATGCTGTCCTGTGCAGGTGGAGGCACCCGGGGGGGCAGGGGGCGGTGAAATGATAAATTATGGAGGCGGGTGTTCCCGAGGGTGTGGGGCCGTATCATTCTCTATGTTTGTAATAATTACCCAGTAGTATTTCGAAGATGTTTTAATTCTTCCATCTTATTTTGGCTGGATATTGGTGTTACACGGACAGAACCATGCGAAGTTTACATTTTAAATCACATTTATGGATGGGTCTCAGCGCAGGTCAATGCCCAGAAGGAAATTGTCCTTCTGGATAATTGCCCTGCAAACCCCCATTTGTGAGGTTCCAAGAGGGATTGGCCAGCACACCTTTGGCTAAGCCCATCAGCACCTAATCTGAAGCTGGGGAACTGAGAAGTTCTGTCCCATTTTTTTCTTTCTGAAGCTGTATTTTCATTAGCGATGGAACAACAATCAGTTGCTTTGTAATTACTGAAGGATTAATTTTTCTCCATTGTAGAACAGAAAAAAATGTCTGATGCTTTGAAAGACTTAGGTGAGAAAAGTGTAATTGGAATTTTTCAAATATAACCTCAGTTGTTGACCGTAACTGCCCAAATATGTTCGGCCCGATTAAGAATAGATGGAAATTTTAAAGGTACAAATATTCTTCTTTAGCATTGGCATGAAAGGTGTCGTATAGAATCGGTAAACTATTATCTGGTCTGCCCTGTTTTCTCTTCCAATGAACCTCCTTCGGCAGCACCTTCCAAACAGTGGACCCCTTCCAGTTAGGAAACCGGCAGCAGGTGCATTGGAAAACCACCACCTGCAAGCTCTCCTCCACGCCACACACCATCTTGACTTGGAAATATATTGCCACGCTTTCACTGTCGCTGTGTCAAAATCCTGGGGCACCCTTAAATACAGCACTGTCGCTCTTCGTATAAAACATTAGTTATGATCATTTTCGAGTTGTTCAAGAAGGCAACACACCACCAGCACCCAAAGCCCGCCAACGCTCTCCGAGGTCTAACCAACGATGGTAGCATTTTTCACTCCCAGTAGCCCCTCCCGAAAAAAATAACTCAAGCCATTGTGTACAATTAGCATGGTTAGCAGCGAAACTCCAGAGTTAAAAAATTAACCACATTTGTATTGATGAGGTTTATTGTGTAATAGCAGTCCCGATGTCCTCCACCAAATCGACTGAACAGACCCTTCCAAGCGTAACCTGTGTCTCAATCTGTAACTCATCACTTGCGGGTGAAAAGCTAATCAACTCAAACCTATGTTATAAAGTTGATCACACAAACTATGGTTATTCTGAAAGTGCTTCCTCGGTACTTCACTGTTGGACACGTAGACCATCAGATGGGACATGTAACGTTGCCCCTTCAGCTGGACGTTAAATTATGTCAAAACTGGGGTCCTGCTCAAGAATGCCCCTGTGGTATGTTTTCCTAGAACAGGTTATTTGGTTATTTTCACTTTTGTTTCCTGCAGTTTGCTGAAAAAAGAGACCTGTTCTTGAAGCATTTGCCCTCTACTCATCGGGACAACAGATTAGTTTGGTTGTTTGCAACAGACATTGCACAGACAAAGAAATCTATGCTTGCGGAAGCAATACATAATGTCAAATATTAGATGTGATTCTGCAACTGGACTAAAAATCTAAATCAACCCTGACTGGAATAGGAAATACACTGAAAAACAATTTGAGACGGCCTCGCAGTGAGGCTCACTTACAATTTGAAGACACATATATTCACACAGAGGGACCTGTCTTTTGCAGAGAAAAAGAGAATGTTCATGTATTGCGCATTTTCCAACTAAACACACGCCTGCTGGACAACCATTCCCTGTTTCATTCCCCATTGGTAATGCCCTGATTAATCAGAGTCCATCTGCCTGGTTTCAATTTAAACAAATGCTTGGCCATTAAATGTTCGCTGCAGAATTCACATCCCAACGCCTCTACCAATTAGAGTGCACTTGCAAAACAATCCGAACATCCGTCTCATGCATTTTCAATTGTTGCACATTTTTTCTCTTGCTTTATTTTGAAAGCTGGTCAGTGCATGATTACAAGCTTAAATAGCATTTCTTTTCTGTAACACTCTGGTTCTGGACTACAAAACGACTATATGTTTTTTTGTGTTTATGATAATTTGTCACAGTCATTCATATATTTTAACAGTTACCGAACATTTCATTGGATGTTAGTTATGCAGTGATACCCCGCTCTATATAAATTCAGATTGAAATTTTCATTCACAGAAGGAAAGCTGAAAACAAAAGTCCTAGGTAACTGATTGATAGGTCCACTACTTTAAGGCATACAGTCATTCATTCCTGTTTATCACTTCCAGTTTTCTTATTTGCAAAAAGGTTTACAGGGAGCTTTGGGAAGGATACTTTGTCCTAGAACCATGTGCAGAGACATTCAAGAGCTAAACTGATCAAATTACGCCATGCATTTGCTTGGGAGAGAATTGTATACTCTTGCTCACACAAATATTAGGGACGAAACAATAGTAAGTGCTGAATATCAAGGAAGAACATTATAGGGTAGCTAAAAAATCATTCTGTTAGGTGAAGAAAGCCCTAAATGAGATGCATAAAATGGATATCACACAAAAGCCATCCAGGGAGGAGGCCGAGCGGCGTTCTTCACAAAGGACAAACTGAAAATCTGGAATAATGCATTGCCCTCTCAAATGCATTTCCTGCTTCCGAGAAAATGAAAGAGAAAAGCCTCTCTGCTAGATCAATCGAATAGTTCGAACGTAAGGAAAACTAGTAAATCGTTTTCATTTGGACATTTCGAGAAATCCCACATCAATAGTTTCCTACCGGCAAGGAAGAATACGTTTTCCAAATGCAATGGGATTTTAGGGACATGTGAAAAGAATTACATCATATAATCCCACGAACCTCGCGCCCAATTAAAAGAGACCATATTGATCAGTGAGCAAATTCGAAATACAGACCATTTCCCCACAGTGTTTCTTATATTTCGTTATCAAATATATCAATCTCACGTTTAAAATTATCAATTCACCTCGCACCAAATCAAACCATACCATTGTTATGCAAAGAATCATTAGTCCATTTGTACTCCGTGATTGTTAAGCATTATTCCTTATTCCTATACTCAGCAACACAGCAGTGGCAATTTATTTCCACCTGAACTATACCTTTCTGTGAACGTTATTTTTTTCAAATCGCCATTACATCATCCTTTAACGTTTTAAATTCTGGGGAATAAAGCTCTAGTATTCCAAATGTTTCCCTCAAAATGTGCCCTTGGAAAGCAGTTACAGTTTCCTTTCTGAATTAGCAGTTCCAGCGACTGTCATCCTTCTAAATACTTTTAAAAAATCATTTACAATTACGTTCTGAATTAACAAACACAATTTTCAACAAAAGATAAAGCATATACTTAGAACTTCATCTGTAAAAGCAGCGATGCCTTTATAGTGAGGAGGGCATAATGAAGGTGACATTTTGTTATGGCTAACAGCATGGTTGGTGCCTGTACAATGCACGGGCTCAAGCGGTTCAAGAAGGTGGCTCACCATCACCTCCTCAAAGATAATTACGGATGGGCAATAAATGCTGGTCCAGCCAGCGATGTGTGCATCCCACGACCGAATAAAAAAAATTGCAAAAAAAGTACAGAGCAAGGAGCGGAGGGGCATGAATCAACCAGTAATTTCCTAAAGAAAAGGAGAATACTGATGACGCTGGGAATCTGAAATAAACAGATAATATTTGGCAGCATCGCTGAGATTGAGACAATCTAATTAGTGATTTTTCGAGGATAGTTTCCTTTTAGGTGTCAGTTCACCCCCTAACCCTAGAGGCTGATTACATAATGGCATTTATCCAACAGGAGGGAACAACTAAAAATCTATTGAAATGCAAATATAAACATGTTTCCTTCTGCTTTACAGAGCTAAACAATTGTCAGGTATCCTCAGAAGACTTAGGTGAGAAAATGGCCCATCCCCTGCTTAATAAAACCTGTACAGTGGCGATTGGAAAAAGGCAATTACTTATCTCCTATGAAATTCTCACTGTGTTTGCGAAATTGTGCGACCGGTGGTTGGATTCTGGCGCTTGTATGGGAGATGATGCATTGGGAACAAAGGTTGTTTTCAGTTCCTTGGCTACCCAGAAAACTCGGCAATTTTATAGTTCTAGATGGAAACCCTCTCACCAATCTGCCAAAAGCTTCAGCTCATCCATAGCTTTGCCCTCGAAATTCCCAGCGGAATCACAACACACTCGGCCATCAGCGGGACAAACAGGCAGTTAGCTCTGCTCCAGGCAGGGCTGGCGTCATTTCCCGCTTGCCTGTATGCAGGGGCCGTTGCAAATCGCATGGTACAGTAGATCCCCGTCCCAAAAATTGTGGCCTGGCTGCTGAAATGAACTCTGCAATACACTTTTATCTTTAAGTTTAAGATAATCAGAGAGGTCGTCTCTATTTTGCAGTGTCATCTATTTTGTTTCCCATATTTTGTAAGCTGCAGCTCCTTCAGAGCTGAAGGACACTGTTTTTCCAGCATCGATTGGCTGTTCAGCTAAGGCTGCACCACGGTGAAAATCGTAGACCATGCTATTTCCACAGGACCCAGTACCCTGCATTTGGAAACTGACCATCCTGCGGCAGGCAACAATAAATGTTCCATATCCCTGTAACACCTTCCAGCACTGATCTTATTGTTTGTCTCTACCAACCCAAATTCATCGAAACCATTCCTTTAATTATGTACGTTTTAGGTCGTTTTCTGCCATCTTTCCTTATATACCACTTTGAGAATGTATGTCAAATTTAATTTGCGAAGTCTTACCTGAATTAACATGGGAGCTTTTTTGCATTGGAAATGAATTAAATCAGGCTTAGTTGCTAAGAAGTGTTAATTCTCAATCTATATGCAAATAGGACATGGGTGCACAATAACCACGTAGTCCCTGTGACACAGTTTTACTGGTAACATCTTTAGCCGAATATAAATTTGTGAAAGTAATTTGCCGATTGTTCTATTGCTCATAAACTTCAGAATTCTACTGATCACTCCTTTGCAATATTTATCTTTCTATCTTGAAATTGAATGATTGCTTCCTGAACAGATGATAAACTGAAAGAAAAAGGGAAAGGTACACGGTTAAGATATTATTTAATTTAACCTTTTAATACCTAATGTTTTTGTTTCACCAGTTCCACTTTGTCATGCAATTGTGCAAATTGGTGCCCTAATAATCAAACTCAAAACTGCTGATAATGTTATTAGGGGAGGGCGTAGACGTCAGTGTGTTAATAATATATGCATTGTTTGTAATTAGCACTCTTCAAACCTCTGAGTTGAGGATCTTCTGCTGACAAGAGTTGTCAAGGTTACATCTGAACCATCGAAGGTGGAGGATTTAGTTCTTTCCCCTGCCAAGTATGTTCTTAGGTTTACCAGAAGCTGATGACTGCACTTAGGAAACATTTTTATTCTACTCGCAATTTGTTATTCTCGTTGTTGTTCCACCGCCTCTAACTTATCTTGGAAACAGCAGCTGCTTCCAATGCCACACGCTTCTTGCTTTTAGCATCAATTCACAGTTTGCGGATGATTAAGGAACAGAGTTATGTGAAGCTGTCAACAATCTGCAGCGTCACGAAAACAATGCTGATTAATGGCAAAATGGCACCATTGTGGGCTATGGCGTTTGTCTTCCTGGTGCTGACAGCAAAACTAACCTTTTTGCATGAACAGCCTGTAATGGCAATGGTGTTTCTCGGTGTTGGATGTTAATGCGTCATCATCAGTGTAAATCAGCTCTATTGTACTTAGCCCTTGTTCATCTACAATCTCAGACGGGAAATATTGAATATCTTTTGGTCAGTTTTGGTAGAAATCAGACAACTTATGGTTGAAGCAATGAAGTATAAAAGCAGAAAAGAGGCAAGAAACAAAATGCCAAAACCTGTAGGTGCCAGAACAAAACTCTGTTTGACTCTACTGTGGATCTTGAAGGGGTCCAAAACTACCCCATTGCAGCTGACCTTGCACGTCAGTTTGTTCTGGGAAGAAGTCACGCTGAAAAGCTTCTGTGTGTGTCCTAATTTATCCAGCAGTTTAAATAGCCCGTCTTTGCTTGCATGGTCGATTGAATGCCGTTATAAGATCGATGAAAATAATATAGAATGTTTTGCTTCTTTTACAATATGCCTCTTTCAGCTTCTGGTTTGAATTAATCGTATTAATTATCCATGTTCTTTCACCAGTTTGGAAACCACACTGGGATTCGGGATACTTGCTCTCAGCCAACATCTGCAGTCTGACAAGTGTAAAACGGTCAAATAATCTCCACACCGTTGAGTGAAAACGGGGTGAAACCTCGCCAGTTTTTACAATAGCTGTGGTCATCCCTGTCCTTCTACAACGTCATATTCTTTGCATCTTTTTATAATCAGGTACAAATCCCTTACCCTAACAAATGCAGATGACTTCGTGCAAATGCTGCAGGAGTACAGCCTTGCCGCATTTGAGTGTTCAGGCCGCTTTGCCAGGTATTCTGAAGCATTGCTAATTGCATGTTCACATCAGAGTCTGGAGATTCCTCGCTGTCCATGTTCTAACAGGAATACAAAACATGGTCGCTTTCTACGCACCTCCTAAACTGCTACTTGCACTTGTTGATGACATGCACCTTCTTTGTTTCAAAGGGCCTTTTATTCTTTTTTATGCTAATAGAGCTGTTGAGCTTTTTATTCCATAATCGTGGCTTTCTGGTCCCACCACATATGTAGAAGAGAACAGGAAAGGTAAGACAAATGTTAAACTGGAATCAAGGATCGGTGGATTTACAGCATTTACTGTATAGAAGGAGATTGGTATATTCCAGCAAAATTGTAACAAGCAGCCGAGGCGCTTAGGAATCTGTTCGACCCACGTCGAGTACATTCTGAGTATCCTGGGTTATTCAATCCTTGGCTTCAATGAGGAGGTCCGATACGCCTAAGTTACCCACAAGCCAGTATGTTTTTTTTAATCTCACTGTGGTTTCACAAATGCTGAGAGAGCAGCATTGAAAATGGTCGCAAATGTTCACTTCCCTCTGCACTCTTTGTGACAATGCCGGAGAAGACACGTTCAAGTCAGTTGAGGATGGTTCTTATTAGGGGAGGCAGTATGGCTGCCATTGATTTGCGGCAGGCATTTTTGCTTAGAATATGAACGTTTCGCATGTTATCCAGTTCCATCTGAACATCTTATTGAATTTGACCGAACCATAATTTCCCACAGTGCATATCACTGCAATATTGGGCAGGTGCTAACAATGCGGTCCATGTTACCGTGTCAACCAACCAAAAATATATATTTTGAAAATAATCACCGAACAGAGAAATTAACGATACCAAATTAATAGTGTTCTCTCCTCATGTGGAATTTTGACCCTATCAGAAAATTGCAGAAATGGCATAATTTCTGTTTCTGGTGTTTTGAAAGCGATGAGTATTATGCATTTATTGAGCATTATGAAGGTCTTCTGTAGCGTAAAGATTACGTGGAAGAGTACATTTGTTAGGAAGTTAAACATCCTGGAGTTATGAATATACAACAGAAAGTAAAAGTCAATTAAATTCCTTTATGAGGAACAGTGCTGACTGGAGTTCAAACCCAACCACGTGTGCCAAAATGCATTTGTGTGAGGCTAACAGCGCAATATCATGCACAACAAATGGTGGGACCTTGGAAATTTAGAACATAAGGTGGACTTTGGAAATAATGCCCTGGGATATCCTTGGTGGCTGGAGAGAAGGGGTAGGCGGTC
Source organism: Isurus oxyrinchus (assembly GCA_026770705.1). Lineage (NCBI taxonomy): Eukaryota > Metazoa > Chordata > Chondrichthyes > Lamniformes > Lamnidae > Isurus > Isurus oxyrinchus. The sequence continues at coordinate 6,980,093 of JANJGN010000034.1, forward strand.
AAGAAGCCACGTGGAATATGTGACTTAATTCTGTGAAGGCATAGAACATTAGAAATGGAAGGTTCAGCTAGAAATATGCTAAACACCAGTGACACCGCACCTGGAATGATGTAAGCAGCTCTGCTCACCAGGTCTTCAGAAAGATGTCATTTAGCAATGGTGAAAGAGTATGCTTGTTTTACGGTAGAACAGATGGGGCATTGCAGAGGTCTCGAGAATTGTATGACAGTACGTAGGGTCAAGATAGAGTTGAAATGAAGAACTTATTCCGCTGGCCAGTGGACTCTATAACCAGAGAACAGATTTAGGTTAGAACGCATGATGCTTAGTTGTCACCCGAGGTAATTTGGGAATCGGGAATACACTCCGTGAAAGGACAGCAGAGACAGAAATCCCCATCACATTGGAAAGTATTTTGGATATGCATTTCAAGTGCCACAACCTCTAAGACTGCCATCCAAGAGCTGGAACGTGGCTTTTGGTAAGATGGTTATTATGGGTTTGCAATTACGGGATTGGCCCAAAGGCATCCTTCCATGCTTTTGTCTGCAGTTATTCAACTGATTTTTTTAAAGGAACCAAGCACTGAATTCAGGATGAAAGTATTTGGTCAGGATGTTAAGAATGCGGAGTGCACGACCTCAATGAGCAACTAAGGTGAATATGTTAGATGTATCTGAGGAGAGGTTCGATATGTACGTGTGTGAGAAAGGTTTATGAGGATCTTCCCATATTGTCTGTAGGACCCAGTGTAGACAATTTGAAGGAATGCCCCATTTCTGTCTGCTAATTATGTGAATTTGCAGTGCGCTGTAGCTCAGGTCTCTTGTGCATCCTAAAATTTGTTGTTCCACTGTTTGATCATTGTCTTCATGCATCTAGGTCCTCAACACAGGGGTAGTCTTCAAAGCTATCTCTTCTTCTCAAGCTCATTTAAGATGCTCACGAACACCTGTTAACTTTATTCAAGTATTTTATTTCATCCCCTCACCTTCCCCAATGAAATTGTATTTGAAAAAGATCCTGAGAAATAGCTTAATGTATTTCATAATGCTACGATCTGCATATAAATGCATGTTGCTATGAGCTATATTTTCTTTTCATTTATCTCCAGCTCATGAGTATTTGCTCTCTGATTTGTGCAAGGAGTTGCTCACAAGTATGTTACTTGGAGATTCCACCAGTTTGTACAATCTCCTGATGGAATGCCATTTTTCAGCAAGGTGAACCAAACGTTGGTCTTCTGATTGCATGAGAGGAATAGTCAAAGAATTCTAGTTGAAGCCCAAATTTCAGTTGAAGCCCAAAAGTAAAGATTTATTTTTCTGCACTGTAGAGGTAAAAGTCTGCCAAGATGCATTAAAAGATTTAGGTGAGTAGTATAAGATTCAATGTTCTGCACATGTATTTTTTTTTTCTTTCATTTAGCTTAGAGTAGACCGAAGATTCAGGGAGATGGGAGAAGATCCGTCGTGTAATGCCTGCAATTAAATTATGAAGTTTGCCTAGACACTGAACATTTAAGTGAGTGGCAATAAAGAAAACGGTTTGCATGTTGGTGATGTGTATAACGACCACACAATGTAAGAAAGAGCATTACCGCCAAGGAAAATGCAATCGAAAATCAGTCTATGCATTTCTGCAATGAGGGAAACCTGGCAATCAATTGTTGCACGTTCCCACAAACATCAGCGTGATAATTATTGAATCTCCTGTTCTGAAATGAATAATGGGGTAAAAAATATAGAATATGACACAGTTACAATTCTCATGTGCTGCTTCATATTATCATTGCATTGCTTATTTCCATATGAGGGTAGATGTCGCCTGGGTTTAATGTTGCATTTTAATGGTGTTACCAGCAAAAATGCAACACAAAGCCGGATTTTGTGCAGCAGGGTCTGCAGTAGGACTTTGAACCCCTAGCCTTCTTCCTCAGAGGCTTGAATAACAAGCAACTGAGCCATCCCTGAAATTCCAGCAAGATTGATTTGTACATATTTCAGTGAGTTTCATGCAAATCTAAATGTCAAACTGCAAATCAAAGAGCCCGACTTTCTGCCTGGATCGTCCGGTCCCACCGAAAATCAATCAACTTTTGACAAGTTGGCAGAATGGGTCCCAAGACGGGGCCGGGAAATTCCTTACCGCAGTATATATTTCTATTGTATTTTCGACTCTTGTGCCCACTCAGAACTTATTTGCATTATTTGTACCTGATAGGCTTTGTAAAAGCGGCCTGTAAAATATCTTCAGTTTTGTGCCAGTGCCCAAGGGGAATGCATAACCAAATGTTTCTTATGGAATAGTGTGCATGGAAAACTGAAGCAAATATGTGTGTAACGCTGTCAGTTGTACATTTGGTTGATCATATTTGAATCATTGCCGATAATTCAACAACGTATCAGCTGATTGCGTCAAATTAATGCATCTGCTTTTACATACTGGTAGAGAAAAAGCTCAAAGATAGAAGCGAAGGTATTGACTTAACATATTGGCGTTGTAAAGAAATAAATTGTGCTCCTTGTTTGTTAGCATTATTTATTGAAAAACCAGAACTGCTCCTGCGGTGTGGAATGAAATGACAATGCTTCAGCTGTGTGTGCCACAAACGATTAATGGCATAATTGATATTGTGGCCAGAGACAGGAATGTTCAAATAATAGGGACCAGACTAAGTTAGATGATGCTGGCGTGAAGATAAGCATTGAGATAATTGAAAGCTGCAACAATATCGAGGGGATGAATTGCATTTTTATGTTCATCAGTTCGCTATGTTTATTTCGAAGATACAAAACTCTGAATTTTGAAAAGTACGAAAATGATGAAGAAATTGATGGGTTGGACTGCTTGGAAGCAGTCAGTCTCCAGAAGTAGCAGGGCATGCACAATATCCAGGCGTGTGCTGAAAAGTGGCAAGTAACATTTGCGCCACACAAATGTACTGAATAACTCACCTCCTGACTCACCAAACACTGTCCTCCATCGACAAGGCACAAATCAGGATTGTGATGGTATACTCCCTACTTGCCATAAAAAGTGCATCCCCCACAGCACTCAAGAAGATCGAGACTGTCCAGGAAAAAGCAACCTAATTGATTGGCACCATATCTGCAAACATGCATTCCCTCCACCAGTGACGAATAGTAGCAACAAGGGTACCATCTGCAAGATGCACTGGAGAAATTCACCAAGTCTCCTTAGATAGAACCTTGCAAACCCACGACCATTCTCATCTAGAAGGCAAGAGCAGCAGAAAGCACCATCACCTGAAAATCCCCCTCCAAATCACTCACCGTCCTGATTTGGTAAACATATTGCCGTTCCTTCACCGCTGCTGGGTCAAAATCCTGGAACTCCCTTCCCAGCTGCACTGTTGGTGTATCTAAACAACATGGACTGCAGCAGTTCATGAAGCTAGCTCACTGCTACCTTCTCAAGGGCAACTAGGGATGGGCAATAAATGCTGGTAAAGCCAGCAAAGCCCACATCCCATCAATGAAGAAAAAAAAAACCCTGAATAGTCCTTCTTTTTGATGCATAATAACTCTTTTTATTGGCAGATCTGGACAGCTGACAAATATTTATTGAAGCATATATGACAAAACCCCTCACCCTTCTATCTTCTAGCATTGGCGAAATGTGAAGAATCTTTGGACATTTTAGGTCAGAAAACTTATTACTAACTTTTTACAATAGCACCTTTCAAAGATACTTCAATTATTCTTGACCAATTTCAAAATTAACCTAAGCTTCTCTATTTGTATGAACCAGCGTGTATCAGTTTTTAATGAGTAAGGGCTGTGTGAAACATGAGATCATTCAACAAGAATAGAGGCGGCCCTAACATTCATTTTAATACTGCATCTAAAAGAGGTATCCATTTGGAATATGTTTGTTTTCTTAAATTCCCAGTTGAATAGAGCCTGCACAGTGTCCGGTCCCACTGACTCAACTAGTAATGTCAAGCAACCGTGTCACAGGATGCACATATCTCGTAGCGCCCATTTAGCGCTACTGCACATGAAAAATATCTAGTATGCCAAAGTGCATGTCTACACTCATGCTTTTCACTTGGTATTAGATGAAAAGTTGTGATATCATCAGTTCATTCTTAGCAGCTGCTTTCCATGTGATGTGTCTGATTTTAAAAATGCTTTAACAAGGAAATGTTTCCAATACTTCATCAATCTAATGTTTGAATTGTTTTCCTTTAAAGGAGATAACCTGAAAGCGAAAGAAAAAGGTATATGGCTTTGCAAATTATTTTTTAAAAGAAAAAATCCACTTTTGAAGATTTTGAAAGCTGATTACATGGTGCAAATCTTTTGACTGCTGATGTTCAGAGGAATTTTGGTGGCTGGGTAGAAGGAAAACATATTCCTAATATGCAGTTACAAGAAATCATGAAGACAAATAGTATGCTGACATCTCTTGTAACTTGTGTGGCTAGAAGAGTGTGGAAGTCTTGTTGCAATTGTGCAGGGTTTCTGAAAGATAACATGAATAGTGTGAAAAATGTTTTTCTCCAAGGTGAGGAAGTTATTTACTTGCCTTGTGTATTTGCAGCAACGTTTCACTAAATTAGCTTAACAGAGCAAATGCTGAAGAATGTATCCCCTGGCTAGAGATTCCACAATATACCTCGCAGCATAAGATATCGATAACTAAGACTGCGATTTTGAGAAATGTATTCAGACAACAATTGTCAATTTGTGGACTTCCCGACTCCCGAGGCCAGTTCATGCTCAATCATTGCGTATATTCAAGTCTGAGAATGATTGTCTATTGGGGGCAGTAAGGGAAGAAAGAGATATGAAGATCAGGTGGGAAGAGCAACCGAGGGTGAAAATCAATGGTGATCTTGTTAATTTGAGGGGCTTACTCGAAAGACCGTTGACCCAATTCTGCTCATATTTCTTAAATTACTGTTTCACGAAATGAAAAACGCTTAATGTCTGATTGTTGCCTTTTTATAGCTTATACTAATCTTTCGGCTTGCATTTTAGCAAATAATGTAAGAAAACATTTTGCAACTGTTAATAAAAGGCACAACGCAGCAAAGGGTACAGTAGTGTTGATTAATAGCACCTATTTTTGTTCCTGGGGCATCCAGGAACGACTTGCCCGAACGCTCAGATTACGGCCTTTTAGTCAAAAAATGAAACCCAAGCGTGACTTCTCCGTCCACAGAGTGGAGAGTGGTCAGAATTCGGAGTTCCATAAGGAGGATTGTGCTGAAGAGGTTCAATGCATTTAACAGAAATATTGATAAGGTATAATTGAGAAAGGAATATATTTTTGGGATGGTGGGTGGGAGCTGGCTCTTGTGCCATGTAAGTAATGAATTTGATTATTGACAAACAAACTAGGAACTTGTTTAGGCCACTCGTCCCTTGATGCCTTCTCCATCATTCCGGAAGATCACGGCTCATCTGATTGTAATCTCCCACCTACCCCTGGTAACTTTTCACCCCGTTGTTAATATAGAATCTAGCATTGACTTATAAAAATTCAAAGTCCCTGCTTACATTGAAATTTTTTATGAAAGAGAGTTCGAACACTCATGACCCTCCAAGAGATCATCTCTGTCTTAAATGAGCGACCTCTTATTTTTTAAAGCATGACGCCTAGTGTTAGATTCTCCTACAGGAAAAAAAAACACCATGTCCTTATCGGCTATGTCAATGCCCCTGAGGATAGTAAACGCTTCGAACCAGTTACCTCTTATTCTTCTAACCAGGCCACCCTTCCCTCATCAGACAAGCCAACCATTCCTAGTGCTAGCCTCGTGAACCTTCTCTGAATTGCTTCTTAGTCAATTACATTTTTCCTTAAAAAAGGAGACCAGCACTGTAAAAAGTAATCCAGACGTGGTTAAACCAGTCCCCTGTACAACTAAAACATGTGTATTTAATTCCCGTCACAATAAATAATAACATACTGTTAGCATTCCTAATTACTTGCTTTACCTGCATAATTGCCTTTGGTGATCTATGCACTAGCAGACCCAGATTCCTCTGAATCTCAGAGCTCTTGAATTTCTCAGCATTTAGATAATATGCTTCTTTATTATTAATAGAGAATTTCACATTTTTCCACATTATACACTGTTGATCAGGTCTTTGCCCACTCACTTAAGCAACGTATAACATATTGTAGTCACCTTACTTCCACTTTGAAATGTATCTATCTTTGTGTTGTCAGCAAGTTTAGCAGCCACACCATTGGTATCTTCATCCAAGTTATTCATATGAATTGTAAAAAGTTGAAGCCCCAACATTGATCCGTATAGCACACTACGCTCGCCATTCCACCAAACAGAAAAATACTAATTTATGGCTACCTTTTATTTCTTGTTAGACAGTCAATCTTCTGCCCATGCCAATATGTAAACTGCTTTGCTGCTGTGGTGTAAGTTATTTTCTGTTATGGTAGGCCATTCATAAAAATGTGTGATAATGAATTTATAAACTACACATCGCCCTAGCAGGTATCACTATCTATTCAAAGAATGGTCAGGTTCTGCATAAAGACTGTTTAATTGTCTATCATTTATCGATATTTTTTTCAGCATCACCATAAGTTAGATTTTATTTATTGGCTCATAGGGTATAGCCATCGCTGACGAGAACAAAGTTTGTTCTCCATCTCCAATTGCTCTCGAGAATGTAGTGATGAGCTTCCTTCTTGAACTGCTGCAGGAATACCGACAGTGCTGTTAGGAGGGAGACCCAGGATTTTTACCTAGCGACAGTGAAGGAACTGTGGTATAGTTGCCATTTAGCGTGGTGTGTGACTCCAAAGCGGCTTGCAGGTGGTGGTGTTCCCATGCCTCGAATGTCACTGCCAATGTAGGTGGCGGAGTTTGCGGGTTTGGAATGTCCTCTCAAAGGGGGCCCTTGGTGAGTTGCGGCAGTGACATGTTTTAGATGTTGCACTGTGTTGCTATTTTGCATCGGTGGTGGAGGGAGCGAGTGGTGAAATTGTTGATGGTGTGTCAATTAACAAGGCTGCTCTGTCCTGTCGTGATCGATCGAGTCGCAGTTCCCTTGTGCTAGCTCAGCTGCCACAATTACCTCTGGTTGAAGGAATTGTTGACTTTCTCGTAAACCTGACGATAGAAGGATGCAATAAATTACTTTCAAGCAAGAGCTAAGTTATTCCGACTCGATGCCATAATATTATCACTAATTGTCGATTTGCTTTAAGACTGAATGTTTTAGATGCATGCGTGTATAAAAGAAAATAAATGACACAAACAATTTACATGAAGGCCATTTGACAGACGTGGATCATGAGCCAAGGAAGACTCGTTGCTTAAAACCGCATTCACTTCTAGAACAATGAAATATAAACACTGGAAAGATATACATAACTTTTGCAAAACATTGCACTTAAGAATAGCTACACAGTCCTGGTCTCAGCCCAACTTTGTTAGATCTTAGTAGAAATAGCTTGCATGTACTAATCTCGTCTCAATTGGCATTGTCTAGTCAACAGTTGAAATACTCTGTATTGTTATCTTCTCCGTATACTATGGTAAGAACGCGCATTTTTGTTGTACATTTCAGGCCTATCAATACCTTAGCAAAATATGTGTACAATATTATAACTCCATATATCTGTTTGATCCATTCTTGGAGGAGAGTGGTCTGACCTGTACTCCCCTTACTTTGGAAGGACAACATTTTGTATTGGGACGTTCATTTTTTTATATAACTGGTTCAAACATGCATTGGCACAGTACGAATTCTTGTTTTCCGTAAACCTTCGTTAGCACATTAAAATACACCTTGCGCAGTTCTGGTCTCTGTACCATTAGGATGAACCATATTTCGATACGACACGCAGTTCTGGCTCTTATGGAACACCACGAAAAGGTTGTATCCTCATATACCTTCATTGCAGCACTCTTGGGTTATTGTATTCAATTCTAGCTTTAATATAATTTACTCGACTAATCAAATGATTGGATCAGGAGACTGGAACAACTGCAAAAACATAATTTGCAATTATTAAACAGAACTGAATAGTTAACATTGTCAACGAAGCTTGATAATCTTGGTTTCCCTGTTTTTAGAATAAAACACGTCTGGGTTTTGATTGTATTTTGATAGGTATCAATAATTTCAAAATGGTGCACGCAGAGTGGTTTGCGAAGCAATACCAGGGGCCTTCGACATATAATTGTCACTAATAAATCCAATTATGAGGAATATACTTCAAATAGAGACGGTAAAAATGTACAACTTACATTTTGTGAGGAGCTGTCGTATTGAATAAGATACGCATTTAAGGCTTAGCTGGACAAGAACATGAAGGAGGAAGTAATGGAACAGTATGTTAGCATAGATGAAATGGAGAGAAATGCAGATAGCGTGTTTCATTAACACCAGCATATTCCAATTGGGTTGAATATTCAATTTCTAATTTGCTGGTTCTTTGCAGCAGGAAATGGAGAGTTGACAAGGAATGCTTTTGAAATATAATTGCTTATATTCTCACCTTCCAGAACTATCAACTTGCCAAAAGTCTTTAGAGGATGGGGGTGAGAAAAATATTTGTGAATGTTTGCAAATAGTGTTGTCCTAATTGTTCCAATAATCAAAGCTGTACAATTCGCCTGTAAACATCCCTGTTAATGACTCCTGAACATGTAGTTTTAAAAATAAGTCTGGATCATCGAATCACAATGAAGGGAAGGAGGGTACTCACCACAAAAAAGTGCAGCTTCACGCAAAGTTTTTCAGTTCCAATCTCAGCACTTTCTCGACAGAACAGCCCTTGTTCTGCTTCCAATCAATTGCCACTAACTTTAAACCGAGTAAAATGTGCCTGCTTCCATCATCCACACTGACAAATCATTAAAGCACTGCTTCTAAAGCAAAAAGTCTTTACATAATCTCTTTTACTCTTTTGGCAATTATATTTTAACATTCTTTCCCAATTCAAATTGATTCTTAGTAATTGTTGTGCAAAAAATATTCCACCATGTTTGCTCATGATTGTTTCCCTCTTTATCAAATCTCATTAAAATGTGTTAGGTTAAGAAGGGCACTTTCAGTGCCCCCCACCCTTGGGGTCTTCTGATTAATGATGTCTTACTTTCCTAACTGTGTTGCTGTTAATATCATTTACTTACAATTTTGTAGGCTTGACATCTGTAAAAAAGGCTTCATACACAGATTGACAAGCACCAACTCCAATACAGCCCAAAATGTTTCTGCTCTTTCATTGTCCATAAAATGTCTAATTGCATGCCTGCCATTATTTAATAGAGAAGCTAAAATTTCATCCAACGTCACGAACTTAGCAGTTTTCCATCTCCAACATTTAAGCCACATGGCGCATGATGAAACTTATTTTATCCTGTAAACCTCATGAACATCTTTGTTGACTACCTCACTGCAATGTTGGATGGCCTACCTTGGGAAAGATTTTCAAAGTTTTTCCGACACAGAAGTACCACTCATCTTCGAAACCAGTTTTTTTTTTTCATTCCCGCTATGCTTTTGCCACACCCTATCTCCAGCTTCCACGTCCTCCAGCCACAACCAATTCAGAGATAGCAGTATTTCTCTCAGGCAGATTTCTTGACTGTAATCAGCGAAACATTGATGTTGTTGTTTCAGCCAATTGGGCCCTCATTTCCAGATGTCTTTATTCCCTAGATATGCATTCTGCTGCTCTCCCTTTCACATTGTAAGAAGCTCCTTAAAAAACAACATATATGATCAAGCTTTGGCCCTCTACTGTTTAAATCAATCTTCTGGTCGACGCCATGATCTCTACTGTAACGTTCATATGAAGAGCCATAGTTAGTTTTAATATGTTAAACGTGCTCGACAAATAAAAGTTTTTGATGATACAAAATTTCAGACCGTTGAAATTTCACAACATCTCCTTTGCTTTGTCTTTTAAACATTTGCAGAGGAAAAGCTAATTGCAAAAGAAAAAGGTGATGTGCGATGTAATACAGAAAATAACAATTGATGTCTGACTATCTTTTCTTCATTTATTTCATTTATCATGTCAATATTTTAGGAAGTCACTTGCAGGGTTTACTACAAACATCAACAGGTGAAGGATGGTGGGAAGAGGCTTGCAGGGTAGCTGTAAAAATGTTGGTTCCCCTTGTGGGAGAAAGCAAAGCTAGCGCAATTTAAACGTCAATATTGGGTAATCACAAATCAATCCAATATTTGCTACTTCTTATGCAAAGATCATTTCAAATCGAAACCATTTGGCTGGTTTATGTGAAAATCATCGATCCATTTACTACAAAATTACATAACTGCTTGTGAGCTGAACGACTCTTCATTTTGAATTTGTTTAAATGAAGGTGGGCATTGTTTGTTTGGATCATTAGCTGACCGTTTTTGTCCTGTAAATTCTCAGACATACTGTTTTGTGTCCTTGTGCAAAGTTGTTTGGATGGTGCCAATATTTCATCCAAGCCTTCACACCTCCTGGACTATATCATCATCCATGTCTGAGCTAGGGCTAACATGGACATATACCAAGAACTGTGGGGTTTAAATGATTTTCGACATGAGATATTTGTACTCTCCACCATGAGCATGCGCCCGGCACCCCAACTCTGAAGGTCCCAAAGAAATCCTCTGGGAGATTCAACACACAGATTCTCCAGGGTATGAAAACAAGGCAACAATTAAAGGTCGAACTTGCTTCCCTTCATAATCACACAGGTCCCAATGATGTTACTGAGAAAGGGCTTTGGGAGAAGACCAGATCTCTGATCTAAGAAGCAAGCTTCCAGTTGATCGTGTTTGTATCTCGCAGACACCCGGAGTTTTACGATAATAGCGGCAAGTAAATTTGTAAGATTCCAGTTTGGAAGTGCTAACCTTTCATTGCATTTCAAATTCACCCGCTGCCAAAGCAGAAATGAGACGAACACTTACCATGCAACCGAATAGCTCAGAGAATGATAGGTGACATCAACAATAAGCGGTGGGTAAAGAAAGACTTGAAATATAACCTTACACGGACGAACATAACATGCAAACGTTCATCCAGTCCACCAACACGATCCATGTGTCTAACACAAACCATCCCTCACCTTGCTCCACAGCTCCTCAGCCTCCCAGCACTGCCCTCAACATCCACAAGTGGAAGGCGACAATAAAATTCTCAAGCATGGTGCAGCTATCTGTGACTTGTGGAAGGAGCACCAGTGGAACCTTCCTGATCCGTATTCACCAACATCACGAGAAAACAATTAAAGCTTTCCTTGAAGAGCTTAAGAGATGGAATTTTGGTATCGTACCAAAACTCCCTGTGTCACAAGCAGCTTTGCAACAGATGAAGAACAGTAGGGCATGTGGAGGAAGGGAGGGGTGGGTGCGTTGGAGAGTGGAGGCTGGTAGGGGTGGGTGGGTGTGAGCTTGCAGGGAGGGAGGGCTAGGTTGGTGGTTGGGAGCATGGAGGGAGGGAGCCATGGGTGGGTGGGTGGGTGCGTGGAGTGAGGGAGGGAGGGGTGGGTGGGTGGGTGCTTGGGAAAGTGGAGAGAGGGAGGGGTGAGTGGGTGGGTGAGTGGACGGTGGTAGGGTTGAGTGGGTGGCTGGGAGAGTGGAGGGAGAGTTGGGTGGGTGGGACAGTTGAGGGTGTGGTGGTGGGTGGGTGCCTGGGAGAGTGGCAGGAGAGAGGGGAGAGTGGGTGGTTGGGAGAGTAGAGGGAGGGAGGGGTGGGTGGGTGGGTCAGAGAGTGGAGGGTGGGAGGGGTGGGTGGGTCAGAGAGTGGAGGGAGGGAGGGGTGGGTGGGTGGGTCAGAGAGTGGAGGGACATGTGTGTGGGTGGGTGGCTCAGAGAGTGGAGGGAGGGGTGGGTCAGAGAGTGGAGGGAGGGGAAGGTCAGAGATGTCCTAATGTCCAAAGACCTTGTTATTGCTCTGGGGACCTGGCTTTGAAACACGATTTCAATTTAAATATGCAATTACCATGAAATGATGACCAAGAAGCCTTCGTTGATTGTCAAAACCACATATTTGGCTCACTCAAGTCCTTTAGGGAAGGTAATCTGCCATCCTTATCTGGTCTGGCCCATGTGATTCAGGAACTACAGCAATGTGGTGAACTCTAAAATGGCCTATTAAACAATTCAGCTCTCAAAGGCAATTAGTGATCGGCAATGAATACTGGAAGGAGCCAGCGGCGTCTCAGTCCCTGAATGAAGAAAAGAGATTGATATCCATGCTGTGGGAGTAAATGTACACATACAATAATATGTAGTGGCAGCTCGCAGAACGATGCAGTTAGAAATTGGTCTGGTAAGCTCTGCTGTGGAAAGCAGAGAAAAGGTGAAGCAGAGAGAGAAGAACTCTGTCGTAAGAACCGCTCTTCTGAAGGGCAACTTTTGACTACACTGACAAATGCTATGTGGTTCCAGAACCAGCCGGCTAATTTACCCGAAGGCACAAAAATCAGTGAACCTGGGCAGAAGTCATTTCCAATTCGAGGGAGGCCTATCTTTTGCGGTAAACTTGAATTGACGGTGCTAATTTATGCCTCGGTGTACCGCAAGGAATTTCTGACAACAGGTAAGTTGGGGGATAATAAAAGGAGCGTTGAATTCCTGACTCCATGTCATGACTATGAGTCCACAGCGGTATTCTAAACTTACATACTTTCTTTTTTGCCAGGCGATTCTTCTGAACTGAGATACCAATGGTTTTTATGTTTCATTGGTCATCTGAATCCAGACAGTGCATTGAAACATTGGTATAGGGTGAATTGAAAGTTCAATTATGAGCAAACGGGTTTTTCTGATGTTCAGTTTGAAGTTACAGGAAACATCCTGGTTTGACGCGCAAACAGCCAATGTTATATCGTCCAATGCATTTGTGGCATTGTGTAATAACGGCAGAAAACACAGCAAAGGCGTGTAATTGTTCAACGATCAGGAAATACTATATTTTATAGATAATGAGGTCACTTCTATGGCAAAATATCCAGTCTGAAAGCAAGTTTTCAAGTACATCTGAATGAACTCAGGATGCAAACATCAGTGAAACTCCCGCTGCAAGAAACAAATGTTTTTCATCAAGGCTCATTGACAGAGGGTTACTGACATGATGCAAATTGATTAATCGTTCAGCAAAACACAATGCTCTCCGGATAGTCAGGAATGTCAAATATCTTCACAGATTCATTCCAAGTGGCTTACAGTTATGAGGCCTTCAGACATTACTGCCGATCAATTCATAGCAAGCATGCTTCTGGCCAGGATTAGTCTTGTCGCTACAGGCCGACTGTCTATGCACTTCATGAGGATGTTCAGACAGCGATCATGAGATATTTTGAAGTTGAATAACATGTGCTTATGTGTTTTTTTTTCTCTCAAGAATTTAACGACTTTCAAAAAAAGTGTAGTAAGTACTGCATCATCCAACAGTTAACCCGATATGAATTTTTTTAATGGGTAGATACAGTACTTTTACGTGATAAGACATTGGCAACTTAGATGAATTCCAGGTGCGGCTTGAGGGATACTGTTCCTCATGCAGGATCAGCAAAGTTAAAGACAATGATAATCTGGAACATCGACGGGTTGGGTGGGGGTATCTCTACTGGGTGGAGTCCGAACTATTGCAAGAGCTGGCAGGCGATGGCATAGTGCTTTTGTCACTGAGCTATTAATCCAGAAGCTCAGGGAAATGCTCTCTGGAACAGGGTTCCAATCACACCATGTAGATGGTGAAATATCAATTCAACATCTGGTGTTAGCAGTCTAATGATGATGTATCTGGTTTAATGCTGCCCATCAGGGGAGGAAATCGTCCATCCTCACCTGGTCTGGTCTACGTGTGCTTCCTGACCTATTTGGCTATCAAAATGGCCTAGCCACCCATTCTGTTCTCAGGGCAGTTAAAGATGAGGAATAAGTGCTGGCCTAGCCAGCGAAGCCGTATTCCGTGAATGAGTAATAATGTTTATCACTGCTGGAGGTCAAATATCTGATTTAAACGATTTCCTTCAGGAGTTCCACAAATCAAGGTACTGGGCACAACTGCTTTCAGCTGGTTCGTCAATGATTTCCTTCCGAGATAAGACCAGAAGTCAGTATGTCTGCTGGTAATTTTGAAGTGTTCAGGGCCATTTTCAATTCCTCAGGAAATGAAGCAGAGTTTACCAACATGCAACAAATCCTGCACAACTTTCTGGCTTGGGCTAATGATTAGCAGGGAAGGTGTGCGCCATATAGCTGCCAGGAAATGATCATCTTTAATTAGAGAAAACCTAACCATCACCCCAAAATGTTTAACCATGTTTCGATCTCTGAATACCCCACAAATGAAATATGTGCATCATCAGAAATATCATAATAATAACTGTACAACCAATTTAAGTGTTCAAGCTGAAAGAGTTGATTAGAAACTGGAAATTCCATTGATCATAATCCATCTTTCTCTCCATGAAGCCAATCCACCAACGATATTATACAAATTAGAAATGTGCTTGAATTGTGCCAAGTAAATTAAGTGAATATAACTTTAACCATACTCAAAAATCTCCACATCATCAAGGCGGAGTAATCTGCTAGAAAGGCACAACATCTAGCACGTTAAACATTTACTCCATTTATCGCAGGCCTACCATGACATCAGCAGGAGCAATCTAGAAGATGCACTGCAGCACCTTGACAATCCTCTTCTAAAGCACTACTATAGCTAGAAGAATAGGGTCACCAAAGGGCACGCAATCACCATCATTGGAAATTTCAACTGCAAATCATATTATATGCTTTTCTTTTATTATTCATTCTTTCATGGGATATTGGCATTGCCAGGCAGGCCAGTATCTGTCCGCCATCCATAGTTTACCTTTAACAAGGAGGCTTTCTAGGCGATCTCAGAGGGCAGTTCAGAGTTAATCACATTTTGTTACTCTGGTTCTGTAGCCCAGGCCAGAGAAGGATGCAGGTTTCCTTCCAAATCTGCTCTTATGAACCACATGTGTTTTTTGAGCAACAATCGATGACAGTGCCCATGGTCATCAATGCAAAGAGTACATTTTTAGTTCTGGGCTTATCAGTTGAATTGACATTCAAACAACTGCCTTCGAAGGATTTGAACTGAAATTCCCAGAGCATTAGCATGAGCTTTCTACATTATTAATGCAGTGTCATTACCGCTACATCACCATCTCTAGTAGTATATGCATCATGGTACATCATTATGCGTCAAAATATGGAAGTTAAGCAACTGATGCATCCTATAGTGCACGGCGTCCCGGGAATGGGAGAATGGCCCAACGAACCTTCAGACTTGCAGACAATTTCTTATGATTATCAGCACAGCTGGACATTCTTGGTGCCTCGACTCGTAAATCTGGTGCTACGCCAAATCTATGATCTGGTGAACCGACAGATCTGAGCCGGGGTCCAAACCTTCGCATCAGTGCCAAAACCATTCCGTCGAACACTGATCAGTCTGGAAACTGTGCACTAAACTGGTCACCTCTAAAATGATCCAACTTCCGACGCAGCATCCAAATTAAATTGTTGAGTGCAAGAATCCCAGAGAAGGGATTCAAGGCAGAAGACACATCACTTTTTGTTTCTTTTTGCGGCACTAGCTGCAGCAAGGCACGTTTAGACTTCCAGGTTCAATGCCAGTAACTGATGAATAAATGCATATTGAATGAGTTAATATTCGTGTATTTGAGAAGGAGTGAAGGTATGAATCAATAGTTGGGTAGCGTTGGTGAAGTAGATGGATAAGCAAATGTGTATTTCGGATGGTAAATGTGCAGGGTGGCAGGTGATTGAGGTGCCAGCAGAGTAGAGTGGTGGGAGGGCAGTGTAGCAGGTTGATAGTGTGGTAGAGTGGCAGGCCGGTGAAGTGGCAGGTCTGTAGGGAGACAGCTGGGTGAGTTGCCAGGTGCGGCAGGTGGCCTCAGTGGGTAAATGAGAGACGTGGTAGATGTGAGACGTGGGGCAGTTGGGTGGGTGAAAGAGTGTATAGGTGAGCTCGGGCAAAGTTGGATTGCGAGTGAAGTTCAGGACGGCAATGGTAAGATCGGCTGGTGAGGCATTGGCTTGGTGGGTGGTAGTCTGGTCTGGTCAAGATGTAGTCGAGGAGTCAGCGGAGCAATCGGGTGTCTGAGGGGGTTTGAGCTCTATTCTGTAGTAACGAGGAGACATGAATATTTTTATGTTTAATATTTCCAGGGTAACTATTCAGGTAATTAAATCAGAATTGTGCGAAGCCTCTGATTCTACTGCAGAATCGGAGGCTTTGCAGATTTACAAGGGAAGAAGGTAAATTGTTCATCGATAGTTCAGATTTCCAGGTGAATTCCCATGGAGGCCAGCGGGTCACGATTTCTGCCGGGTCCCAGCGCACATCGAGGATTTCATCCGGTGTTTCCGGCGATAAAAAGAAGTGATTCATCAGGGACAGTAAACTGGAAGGCCCTTGGATGGTTTTGTACCAAAATTGCTGCCAGAAATGATGATCATGGTCATTTACTCATTTGCCAATTGCATGATGGCCAGCATGTCGCAAAATGCTACGTCATCAGATAGTTTTCCTGCTATCAACGGGACATGTAAGGTTGTGTGTTGTCTCCAGCTCTGTTTGCCATAATATTAAAGGGCAAAACACTATCGATTGTGTAGGTCTAAAACAAAAGTTTGTTTTACAGTTAGGTTTAAGCCATGCTCCATTACGCAGTCAAAGATCTGGCACAGGAGTACCCATTTAATGCACTAAGAATTGCAAACTTTTCAGCTTGCAATGCCTCAAGGCTTCTGCAAAGGTTACTGAACATCGATTTACTGAGCTCTTGCTTTCAGACGACTGGACCCAAATTGTACAATCACATGTAGTTCAACTGCCTGTTGATCGTTTTGCCCTAGACTTGCAGCACTTTGGCCCGACAATAAATCTGAATAAGACAGAAATCTTCTATTAACCCGCCGTTGTCCACATATTCTAAAACATAACAGTCACTATCAATAACACACCCCACTATTCAGAGCAAATATTTTGTTATCTTGGGAGCATCCTCTCAAATGTCACGATGCTGGGCCATGGGATCCAAGATCACCTGTAAAACACAAGTTCAGCATTTGTTATGCTCACTCAGAGACTTTGGAAAGATCATGCAGTTTTTCCCATGTGCCTCCCATGGAGGATTCACACAAACCAAAGCCAGTGCTCTGCATCCAGCTTAATATGGGAAGCTGCAGGACAATGCTTCTGGCTCAAAGCCTCCATCATGTGCTCAGATACTGACGTAATTTTCAATGTTTACAATGAATCATGCAAATCAAGTTCTGACCTAATGCCACACATGAAAGAACAGCACTCTAGATTGTGAACGCTCTTTTCATTCATTTTGAATACTGAGCAATGTAAGAGAAGGGATAATCCATCAATTCTCCATAATTCTAAACATTATGGTCACCTGTATTATCGAGGAGAGGCATCAGTTGAAAGACTGAAATAGGTCTGCCAAATGCCCTCACGGGGATTTACTTTTGGAATACAGCCACACGATTCCACGGCAGATGTTATCCATCAGGCCATTAAAAAACAGAGCAAATACCAGATGCAATCAAGTCAGAGCCCTGGAAGTTAGTCAGTCAATCTCACTGAAACTTGTTCTTTCTCATGGCGGTTTTCAATGTCGAAGTTTGAAGATACCGTCTTGGACATCTCCCAAAAGTCATCCACCGCTCCTTTGCTCCTATCTTCCATCATGAATGGTCTTTAGTACGGAGACATGCTGTTAACGGTAGCTATTTCTTTAAGTTAACTTAACTGGAATCTTGCCTATGTCCCTACATTCTCTGTGACACTTCTTTTCAAACTCGCCGAAGCTGAATACCTGACTGACTAAAACTGACTGACATTTGAAATGATTTGGGGAACCAAACAAAACACCAGAGGTGGGTTGCACCCTTGTTATTAGGCGGGAAACAAAAGAGGGGTATTGGAACATTGCGATTTGAAAAAAAAATGTGTTTGTGCTTATGTGATAAAATGCAAGGCCAGTGAGGGGTAATCAATATTTGCTGGCCTCACCACCGACTCTCCCACTTCAAGAACGTACTGGCAAAACGAGGCAAAGAAAAAATTTCTTTTGCGTGGCCTACTGGCATGAAATCTCAGAATTATGCTTTCTTCGGTTCTCTTGCAGAAACAGAACTCAGTGAAAAAACTAAAGGTAAAATGTATCATTCAGCCTACTCTATTTTACCATTAACTGAAAACTCTTTGTGTGGTTTGCAATAAAATTAAATTAATTATGTTTGTGTCAGCAATGATTAGAGAGTAGAAGTCAAACGCCAGAAATAAGGGGCCCATGGCCCCTTTTCCTACATCAGTGATTTTTTATTTAGCAAACTCAGTGATGTTTTGGAAGAGCAGATCACTGTCGGATATTTCACGTTTTACATGATAAAAATGAGGAACGAGCAACGTTTGGCCTCCCATATTGTAAGACATAATGTTAGACAATCCAATAAATAGCAAAATGACTTGTTCGCGGTGCTTTTGGAGCATCATCATCCACCAAGCACCATTAGTGAAACTGATTATCTAGTCTACATCTAATTTCTGTTCACCAGAGCGTGTTGGATACAAAATAGTTGTTTTATTTCCAACCTGACAACAGCAATTCCCATTTAAATTGGAGCTGAACAGCTTTGGGATATCCCGAGGTTCTGAGAGATCTTAGATGAATGTTGGTTTTTAGATTCAAAATTGGAAACATGAAGCCGGAGGAATTGAAATGGTTGCCTTTCAGCAACAATTTATTTCATACCACGATACATCCATAGAAAATATAATTGAAATAGGAATGGCCAAATGTTTCCTTATCATTTTGTATGTTTTTTTTTCAGAATTAGAAAACTTGAGAAAGAAAATAAAAGACTTAGGTGAGCAGAATATTAAGATAAAGAAGAAAATATTATAGAGCTTGTAAGTCATTCAATACTTGACCAAGAGCTGGATTTTAAAAGCAGGACAAGACCAAACACGGTCTCTCATGAGAGTTTTGAGCATCAGTTGATTGGCGTTGAATTGGTAAGAGTCAAAGTAAATCGGGCTGGAGTGAGATGCCTCATGATTGAGACGTAATCTTGGTGAGATGGAGGAATTGGTGGCATTTGGTGCATGAGTGACATCGGTGTGTACTTGTGATGGCTGTTGTGCAACAGTTCGTGCGTGGGTGATTTAATTGGAGGAGACACAATTGTCATGTGGATCCTCCAACAGAGCTCCCTTTATTGTTAGTTTATGCCCATTTTTGTTTAAAATTGCGCAAAGAGATCTCGGTCCTCCATTGGCACAACTGTTATAGAGTGAAACAGAAACGCACTCAACTTACTTTCTGGTGGTCTGGATCAATATTCATCCAGTAAGAAAATCATTACAAACAGCCTATATCTCAATGTGTCTGATTGTAGTTCATGGGACTTTCTTCTAAACAAATTGGTTGCTTCGCTTCCCTACACTACAGAGCCGACAACTACAAAAATGAAACCCAATGGTTGCAACCCAACTTTGGCGACCCTAATAATGTGACTCGTGATGTAGAAATGCAAGTCTTACTTTCAACCTAATTGGTGACCTATTTTAAACATATAAAGGCCCTTGGGTTTCTGAACAGGGTAGAATTGTAAAGGATCTTCCCTCTTCTGGGAGAATCCAAAACTGAGCGTCACTTGTTAAAAATAAGGCGTAGACCTTCTAACATGAGTATTAGTGTTTGTTTCCCTCCCTCCGAGGTTAGGGAGTCTTTGGAACTCTTCTTCAAAAGGAAATGGAAGCAGATTATTTCACCTTATTTATTAAAGGCAGAAGTAGAGAGATTATTTATGGGCAAGCAAATGGAAGGGTCGCGGGAGTTGGAGGGAAAGTGGAATCGGGGCTGGGAATGTGGAGTTGCAGTTACAATCAGATCAGCCATGATCTTACTGTATGGTGGAGAAGGATCGAGGGGCAGAACGGTCTCCTACTGGTCCTATCCTATTTAGCTATGTACCTGTGTATATACTTCAAGCGCAGGAATACATTTCATGCCGTATGTTACATATCATCCTCCAAAGATAATGTTAAGTGGTCGACCTTTACACTATGAGGTGCTCCAATGCTGAAATAGCGAATCGACATTGTGTGTATATATATGCGTTTGTTTCTGTTAATTATAATGCTGGACATGGTACCCAATCCCTTGGAACAGTTGAGCACCATCATAAATCTACAAGCTTCCCCATCCTTATCGAACTGACACATATGACCAACTTAAGTGTAAACAACAACAGCAGTTTTACTTATGTCAAGCCTCTATCATATTTCTCAATCATTGCATGCTTAACTTATGGAACAGTGGAGTAAAGATGCATCTCTCAGTACGTATCATAACTCATCTAGACAAGAGAAGTCAGAAGCACCAGCCAACGGCAAAATGATTTCACAGGGTATCAAATTATAATAAATTGTTTGTCTATTTACATCGTGACTATTACAGCACACTTATGCCCTCAATACAAACGACTTACATGTTCCTTGACATACCTGCTCTTGATCTGATTGACAGAAAAAGCAATCAAGGGTAAGTAAGTTTCTGCTGTTCCAAATTGGCTTCTGACCTCAGTTAATATGTTGTGGCATAAATCATCACCAGGCTGTTTCCCGATACAATATTCCATTTTTTGACGTCAAATCTAACTGTGCATTTCCACTTCTTTGCCACTGTAATCTCATCCAACCCTGAAACCTCAGAGAACGCTCAATTCTATAAACCATAGGCGCTTATTTTTGTTGCAGTCTTCCTTCACCCCAATGCTGCCTATGCACCTTCAACTCCCCCGGCCATACGGTTTGGAATTTGTTTCAAGAACATTTTCACATTACAACCTATCTGTGTCCCTTTAAGGCACGTCCACAAGCACATAATTTTGAACAAATATCTTGTTCCCTGGCTAATATCTCGTTATCTACCTCAGTGTCAAAAATTGCTCCTTTCCCTAGCTGTGATGAGCCTTGTGGAAATATATGAATTGAGGACCACTGTAGAACTGTACATTTTTGTAAACTTTGCCCAATCAATATCCGGTACCTCTGCGCAAGCCACGTGGCACAAGTCGGAGGAAGGCAGTGCCCATACATTGTTATTTGGCTGTTATCCCAACTTACTGAAATATTTCATGCAATGATAAATAATTATAGAGGGAAACGAAAAATAAATGGACATATGGAATAATGAAGCAAGGAAATAATTATGGTATGTGGAAACATAGCATAACATGTTCCTTTCTTTACGGCCGTGAGCACTGACGGCCAAGCCAATATTTTATTCCCATTGGTAATTGTTCCTGTGAACATGATGGCGAGCCAACATCTTGAAGCATTGTACTCCATGTTCTGTAGGTACAAAAAAGCTGTAGATAGAGAGGGAGTTACACAATTCTGATACAGTGATCGCGTGGGGATGGTGAGTCAGGAATAGTGTGTGTTGAATGGGAACATAAATGTGGTGGTCAGGAATTTATAAATTGTTATAGTATTTTCGCATGGAAAGGGAACAGACGGCCTATTAAGTAAATGTTAGCTTTCTGTAGAGCAATCCGTTGAGCTCTGTTCCTTAATTATTTCTGGACGTCTGTAAGTTTCTTTCCAAATGTGGCCATGATTTCCAATCATTAATCAAATCATATTCTACCGTTCATGTTTGCAGCGAGTTCGAGGTGGTCTTCCCATGAGGGATTCGTCTTCTAGATGATAGACGGCTCAGATTTCGGCGACATAGTTTTGGTAAATCATTAAAGTGCATCTTGTAGACTGTACAGGCTGCAGACACAGGGCGTCACTGGTGAAATTAATTCAGGCTTTATGTGGCGTTGGTAATGTAAATCATGTGAAATGCTGTGGGCTGGATGCTCCAGTATTTTCCCGGATGGTACCCTTCCAGGCAAATAGAGTTTGCTCCTCCACACTCCTGACTGTTTCTTTGTGCTTTCTAATCATGGAATCACCTCAAATGTTTGAGATCATAATCTGAGTTTAGCAAGGTTGAGTGCCCGACTGTTTGAGAACAGTTGGTTTTCTGGCTATTGCGAACAGCCGAAGGTGCAATGGTACAATGCACCAATCTTTGGCACTTCTCATCACACTGGCATTCAAATTCATGTACTGCCTTAATCATACTTTTGATAGGTATAAGGTTTTTTTTTTGCTTGATGGTAGCATCCTGTTAGTGGAAAACACCACTCGTCTAGCTACTGCAGAGTAGAACGATGAAACGGTGAGTTAACCTTTGAGTAAGGCGCTTTGGTTAGATGGATGTTCACAGATCTGAAACATTATCCCTTTTTTTTCTGCCGAATATGCTGTCCGACGTGTTGAATACACGCAGCATTTATTTTTTTTAATATTATTTGAAGATTTCCAGCATCAGCATAAGTTTATTTTTACATGGTTAACCCCCAATCACTGCTGGACTGATGTTTTACTGCATTGCAGATCTTAGTGAATGCCAAAAGGCTCTAAAAGATTTAGGTGAGGAAAACTCTCTTCATGTTTCTTCAGTCTTTCTCGCTAATCATTGTTCTTTAAAAAATATATTTTTTTCAACGAGTTTCTGAACACTGCAGTTTCTAACTCGGAATTATATCAGGATATGAAGGAGTAGCCTTTCCAGCGAAGTGATATATATATATATATATATATATATATATATATATATATATATATATCAGGCAGCCTTGAGTACCACTGAATAATTTAGAAATTCGGCTTGATGTTCTTGGCTAGTATCACACGAATCGTGCATTCGCTTTAGGCATCTGTTCGAGAAAAAAACATATGTTTGGTTTTTTGAATTCAGTAGAATACATTAGCCTGGTAAATATTGGAAGAATGTTCTTCCTGTTGTGACCAGGAACGATTTTCAACTGCTTCATGGAGCACAAAGTATGCATGTCAATGCAAGGGTTACATAATACCATTTTGGAATAGTTGTAAAAATGCTATTTTTTTAGGCATCCTTTTAGAAACTGGTTGCTAGCATGCCATGCCATTCTAATAAATTCCCAGCGGCTCCAAACGCCTCTAAGAATTTTGTGTTAACTATTTTCATACGTTTTAAATTTTTCTTTCCTCTTTAACAGAAGAAAACTACAAAATTAAAGATCAAGGTGAACATTTGCTTACATCAGATACTAAATGCTTTGCATGTTGCATATGTTTCTTTGCATCATTGTGCCAAAAGATTTACAATGCATCTCATACAAATTATGTGCAGCATTAGCCGGTGCCTCATAGTATGAAAGTCTTCAATATGGTAGATATAAGGGAGGCATTTTCCCTTTTGGTAAATCGAAAATGAGAGTGCCATGTATATGACGATAGGATAGTTACAGATGAAACCAATAGTAAATCCAGACAGCAGGTCTGGACCTGGATATTGGCAACAATGTGGACTTCTAGAAGACATGGAGGGTTATGTGCTGGATAGCAAAGGTGAATTTAAGAAGTTGTTAAATATATTCAAGAAAGAGGATGGAACAGGAGATTTTCCTGATGGTGGAAATTGAAGCAGGGAAAGAAAGCCTTTATTGAAACATCACCAGTGATAAAGTCAAATTAGGTCCAATGGTGTGCTTCTAATTCTGCTCACCATAAGGCCTAGTTTACTGTGAGAAATGTCGCATTGCATGGACCACATCTCCACAACAAATCCCCTCATTTGCTTATAACTGATAGGAGAAAGAGCGATAGTATATAATGGAAGTTCATTTGAATTACGGTCATTTTAGATTGTTGCCTGAGGTAAATCTTAACTTCGTTATGAGCACATTAATAAAATGCTAGAATTACTGCTAGACTAAAGAAATTACGATTTTAGCATAACAGTTGCAGGTATGTCAGCGAGCACGAGGCTGATTCAGGAATGAGACTTACTGCGAATAAAGACAGGGCAGCAGGGTTTTGAATGTCTAAAATAATACAGATCGCAGGGAGACATAAACAAACAGCTGTGCATTTGAGCAGTAAAATCAAGAGATAATGAAGGCATGGAGAAGGCTTTCAGCATCAGAGCCCCTGAGATGCAGGTGAAGTCGAGGCTTGGACAGTCGCACCAAGGTCATGAAAAAACTGGCTCAATCGTGGACTGCTGCCAGGGAAAGGGATATGTTGGGTACTTAGGGAACGGACCATGCAAGGGGCACCAAAATCAAGGGTTACAGTTTTCCTAATATATATCTAAGGAAACTCCTGTTTTGCCAGTACTGAATTCCGAATCAGCAGTCTGATAATTTAAAGCAGTGGACGATTCGAGAGAGCTACTGAAGAGGTAGATGTGTGTGTCATCAGCCTGCATGTGAAAACTCATAGCATGCCTTAATATTGATGTTGCGAGGGGGGCAATTAATGATTGCTGAGGGCAACAAAAGGCGCCGGGTTGGAGCAGGAAAATATGCCATTGCCAATGACCCTCAAGCGATAATTACATAGATAAAATATGAACTTTGTGGGAGTAGATCCATCCAGTTATAGGAGAGTGGCAAGTGTTGGAGTAGGGTGCTGCGTCAACCGTGTCAAAGGTTTCAGACAGGTGGAGATGGGTTTGTGTTGAATATTTACCTTAGCCACAGAAACATGGTATGCCATTTGAAATTATGGTTGAACCTGTTTCAATATGGTCACAAAGGTGGAAACCTGATTGGAGGGATTCAACATTATTTCTTTGAAAAATGGGAACTAACTTGGAAGGTGACAGCTGTTACTTGATGTTTATAGAGCAATGAGAGTTCGATGCTAGCGGTGGTGGTTTACAATTGGGTGGGTTAGTAACGTTTTCAGAGAGGGGTGAGGACAGCGGATTTAAAGGAAAAAGCTAGAAAATATGAAGAGAGAAACCGTAAAAGCATCGTCAAACTTGCTCCCAAGAAGTGTAGATGGTTGGCCTGCTGAGCATCGAGGGAAAAGGATATGGCTGTGATAGATCAAGCAAGTTTGGAGAGCGCATGGACAGTGATTGGCATGAAAGAGGAGAAACGTGCGAGTTTAAGGCTGGGGCAAGGAGGAAAATAGAAGGAAATTCATCGAGGTGGACAAGGAAAGAGAAATATGTAGCAGAAGCAGCTGGCCGTAGTGTTTTGATCTTAGTGACAATGATATCCATCAGAGACTTGCAGTTTCTGTTCCGAGTGAGGGTGGAAGGGACAGGAAGGGGTGATTGAAGTGGACTTAGAGGTATGAATTACATTACAGGATGATCCAGCAATTCTGAGCCGTGGTGACTGCAATATTGGGAAAATCCAAGAGACCCATAAAGCTCCAGAGTAGGCTCATCCAAACTCACCTCATCTAGCTTAATTTCTAGAGGGATACAATTGAAAATCCGGAAGTTGATGGCACAATTTACAAGGATGTGAGTCACTGTGGGAATGCCCGAAAAATAATTATTGAATGACATGTAATATGGAGGTTCTCCAATTTAGTGAACAATGTGAAATCATAGCAAAGAAAAAAATATCAGTCATATCGGCCTTCAGAGGTCTGAACATGCAAAGGAAATAGTTAAAAATCTTCCAGTGAAAATTAAGTGACCATTTCTTTTCTATTGACTTTTCAGAGCTAAAGGATTGTCAAGATATTCTGAAACATTTCGGTGAATAAAGCACTTCAAATGCAGAATTACATTTTCATCTATTCACTTGCAATAGAGTCACACACTGCTTCAATGAACATGCGAACTTTCAGAGTGAAATACAAATGCCTAAGTGTGTTTTTTTTTTGAGATAGTGAATGTTTTGTTAGCTTAACATATACAGACATGTATGAGGCACCATGGGGAAAGGGTTCAGTAGATCCTTGCTACTACACTCCAACAAGTAATTAATTCTTGATTTTATAAACTATTCTTAGATATAAATACTGCTCTAGCAGAAATGCCTCTTGGGCAAGAGCACAAAATGTAAAACAGCCAAAGGTAAGCTCTGTGACAGAAAAGGAGGCAGAAAAAAGGAGGAAATTAAAGGCTTGTTGGCGCATAGTATGTCATTGGAAAAATGCTGGATCCATTATTAAGTAACTAGTAGCAGCGTATCGAGAACATTACAATCCATTCAAGTGGAAGGAACATTTTTTCTCTCAAAAGGAAATCGTGTTTAATAAAGCAATTAGTGTTCTTGCCGAAGGTAACAAGCATTGTTCGCCAAGGAAATCCAGTGTCGTCCATCCCAAACAAAAAATATCCATTAAGGGACCATAGAAAATGTAACAATAAATAATAAGGGTTTATGGTGCTGTGCATAATGTAATACCATGATCAGGAGATTGGTAACCGAACAGGCAATAGAGAATCTGGATAAACGTGTCATTTTCTGGTTGGAACAATTTAATTGATGGGATGAATAATAGCCGTTCAACTATTAACAATATATATACAAATTTCGAAAGAAAAGGTTGAGTGCATTGTTGACAAAATTGCTAAAGTTGCAAAGGTGGGAAGGGAAATAAGTTGCGAGGAGGACACTTCTGGTCGGAAAATCAATGAAGATAGTTTAATCAAAAAGAATAGCAGATGGAACGTGATGTGGGAAAATCTGTGTTTAAACAGGAGGAACAGAGGAGCAGATTTTTAATGAGTAGAAAAAATATCAGAATTCAGCATGCTGAAAGAACGGTGTATCCTTGTACATGAAACACACATAAATATAGCATGAAGGTAAAGCAAGAAGTATATCAGGGAAGCATTATTTTGAACAAAAACAGAATTACCTGGAAAAACTCAGCAGGGCTGGCAGCATCAGCGGAGAAGAAAAGAGTTGGCATTTCGAGTCCTCATGACCCTTCGACAGGACTTGAATTCGAGTCCAAGAAAGTGTTGAAATATAAGCTGGTTTAAGGTGTGTGCGTGGGGGGCGGAGAGATAGAGAGAGAGACAGAGGTCGAGAGGGCGTGTGGTTGTAGGGACAAACAAGCAGTGATAGAATCAGATCATCAAAAGATGTCAACAACAATAGAACAAAAGAACACATAGGTGTTAAAGTTGGTGATATTATCTAAACAAATGTGCTAATTAAGAATAGATGGTAGGGCACTCAAGGTATAGCTCTCGTGGGGGTGGCGAGAGCATAAAAGATTTTAAAATATTTAAAAATAATGGAAATAGGTGGGAAAAGAAAAATCTATATAATTTATTGGAAAAAAAAGGAAGCGGGAAACAGAAAGGGGGTGGGGATGGGGGAGGGAGCTCACGACCTAAAGTTGTTGAATTCAATATTCAGTCTGGAAGGCTGTAAATTGCCTAGTCGGAAGATGACATGCTGTTCCTCCAGTTTGCGTTGGGCTTCACTGGAACAATGCAGCAAGCCAAGGACAGACATGTGGGCAAGAGAGCAGGGTGGAGTGTTAAAATGGCAAGCGACAGGGAGGTTTGGGTCATTCTTGCAGACAGACCACAGGTCGCCCAGTTTACGTTTGGTCTCTCCAGTGTAGAGGAGACCGCATTGGGACCAACGAATGCAGTAGATTAAGTTGGGGGAAATGCAACTGAAAAGCTGCTTCACTTGAAAGGAGTGCTTGGGCCCTTGGACGGTGAGGAGAGAGGAAATGAAGGGGCAGGTGTTGCATCTTTTGCCTGGGCATGGGTTGGTGCCATAGGAGGGGGTTGAGCAGTAGGGGGTGATGGAGGAGTGAACCAGGGTGTCCCGGAGGGAGCGATTCCTACGGAATGCACATGGGGGGTGAAAGGAAGATGTGTTTGTTGGTGGCATCATGCTGGAGTTGGCAGAAATGGTGGAGGATGATCCTTTGAATGCGAAGGCTGGTGGGGTGATAAGTGAGAACAAGGGGGACCCTATCATGTTTCTGGGAGGGAAGAGAAGAAATGAGGGCAGATGCACGGGAGATGGGCCGGGCACGGTTGAGGGCCCTGTCAACGACCGTGGGTGGAAAACCTTGGTTAAGTAAGAAGGAGACCATGTCAGAGGAACTTTTTTTGAAGGTAGCATCATTGGAACAGATGCGCCGGAGGCGAAGGAACTGAGAGAGTGGGTTGGAGTCCTTACAGGAAGCGGGGTGTGAGGAGCTGTAGTCGAGTAGCTATGGGAGACGGTGGGTTTGTAATGGATATTGGTGGACCGTCTATCACCAGAGATTGAGACAGAGAGGTCAAGGAAGGGAAGGGAAGTGTCAGAGATGGACCACGTGAAAATGATGGAGGGGTGGAGATTGGAAGCAAAATTAATAAATTTTTCCATGTCCCGACGAGAGCATGAAGCGGCACCGAATTAATAATCGACGTACCGGAGAAAGAGTTGTGGAAAGGGGCCGGAGTAGGACTGGAACAAGGAATGTTCCACATACCCCATAAAGAGACAGGCATAGCTGGTGCCCATGCGGGTGCCCATAGCCACACGTTTTATTTGGAGGAAGTGAGAGGAGTTGAAGGAGAAATTGTTCAGTGTGAGAAAAAAAATTCAGCCTTTTTTTAAGCACCATCTCTTGTACAGTAAAGCTAAATTTTGAGCTTTATTGTACAAGAGATGGCGCTTAAAAAAAGGCTTTAATTTTTTGCAATACCCAGGGTCGGACCTCATCTGGAGTACTGCAAACGGCTACGATTCCTTAATTTGCCGGGCGAATGAGGTGGGGGTGGGGGGTAGGGTGAGGAGTTGTGGAATATGCATCCATTGGAGGCACTTATTGAATGTCCAATCGGTTGACTTACATGATTTACTCTGACAACTAAAGTTTGAGAAGATTGTTCCTACATTAATTTCGGCTTAGCAGAATTAGTGATGATCTTACTGAAGCATACATGATTGTCACAGGGCAGATGTTAATATATTTCATCCTCTTGAAGGGGAATCAAAAGCTAGCAGACACAGTTTCAAAATAAGGAATCTTCCAGTTAAGACAGAGTTTTTGCTTCACTGAATCGTTAATATTGCAAGTAACTACCACAGTGGACAGTGCAGGCTGTGTCACCGAATATTTTATAAGACTGCATCTTCACCTACGAGGCAATTAATTCTTAAGGGGACGATAATGATGTTAAAACAAAAAAGAACTGCTGAGGATGGGAATCATAAATGAAACATAAAATGCTGGTAAAACGTAACCAGTCTGGCAGCATCTGTGGAGAGAGAAAGGGGGATCAACTTTTGAAGTCCATATGGCCCTTCTTCACAGCTGGTTAAGGAGTTAATTCAGGGAAGTGGAATTATGGCACTACTAGATTCATTATATTCTTGCGGAATTGAGGGGAAGGTTAAAGGGGCCAAATGGCCTAATTCTGCTATCTTTTCTTATGTTTTTGCATTGTTAAGGGGTGACATCACTATTTGCCTTTCTCAAAACTGCACATAGCAAAAGTCTGTACCAGCTCCATTGCACTGAGAATTCTCAATACCTGGTTGTAATCACAAGTATCTCAGAGTTTTACTCAGAGTCCAGACTGCGGAGCACATTATTTTCTTTTGGGGGAAAGAGCAGAGTCAATGAAGGGTAAAGATCCTAAAGTTTACACTTGTTTGGATTTCGATAACAGGAGCGTCAAGTCAATGATCAACAGTAAGAGGAAAAGAGAGTTGTTAACTTTGCTATCGGATGTCTGATAACGAATTGCAGATCATGTTTTTATGCTCAGTGGCATACTACATCCTGTAACTTTTCTATTGCTTATATTTTCTTTACCTATTCACAGAAAGTGTAAAGAAGGGTAAGTACAAGAATGTTACAGAAACTCGACTTTCATGTAAGATAAATAAGTTGTCCTAAAAATTCATACCTGGCACAATTGGCCCAATATCCTGTCAAGTATCTTGCCTGATGTCGAAGATAGAGTTATTTCCCTTTTTTTCACGTCCCTCTGTGACATCCCTCCTCCCCATCTGTGTAACGTTCCACAGCTCATAATTCCTTTTTGATCCATGTATTTTTCTTCCTTAGTTTCCTATTCAGTACTTTCCCATTCCCCACCTCGACACGTTTAAGACATTCCCTGAAAACTGTGCCTCAGAGTGATCAGCCTTGATACGTTTCATAACATCTCTCAACCTGTTCGTTGTGATTCTTTACTATTTGTTCCATATCAATGTATGTTTCTGCCTTCGCCGTCGTTGTCTGTTTAGTAAAAGTTTATTAATCTCTTCAGCTAAATTTGAAAATGGCTCATATCGCATGAAGGCCCCCAGGAGACTTTGGAGTCGAATGAACACGAGCCAGGATGTGAACCCTTCGAAAAGCACACCTTTTAAGAGAACCTGGAAGGCTGATTAAACGCATACCAGATGGGCTTAAATACTCATGTTGTTTCTCTCCGCATTCCAGAGCTAGGCACCTGCCAAGATACCATAAAGGATTTAGGTGAGCCAGTCACTTTTGATGCCTGCCAAATTTCCCGACCGTTTGCTTTACTCTTAAATCAAGCAAAGCTCCAAGTGTTTCCAAAGCACAACGGAGAAAGAACGATCCTGGAGCATTAATGCGTGTTTTTTTTAATAAATGGTGAACTTTGAAACAATGACAGATTTGTTCTGTATGGGCAGCTGAACTGTCAGTCATAGTGTTTTCTTGCAAATCTCGGTCAGAAGCTTGGCAAGTGAATTTATGGATTGTTCGTTGTTCAGAATGATTCACGTATATCATATCATGTATAAAGCATCGCCTGCGTTGGAGCACCAGCTGTTGGCAGTCAATTCACAGACTGATGTAGGTTCATGTGTGTATTCAGATGCATGACTACAATGGAATTGAATATTTTTGGTGGGTCTTCCCTCTCTACGACATCGAACATTTTGCCTGGCTACCCAAAATGGAAATTCATCGTATAGAGCTTGGTTACAGTAATTGGTTTTACTCATATGGAACCGAATCAGCTTTCGCCATCATATATCGCCAACTTTAATTGTTCTTGGCTCCAAGGTTAAAAAAAAGACCTAGACCTTTTTCGCGGAAAGTAAGATTTTAAAAAAAGAACTGTTACATGCCCTTAGGAATGTAGCTTCATTTATGTTATCTCCATGCTCCATGGTGTGCATTTCCCCCCGAAGCGCCACTGCGAGGTAAAGAGGAAAACTTCACTATTCATTCCTCTTTGAGCGATAGGATCGGTAGCAAGTTGCCAGCTAGCAGCGAATAAATGACTGTTGTCAACTTTCCATGAGCTGTTCTATACAAATTTCACGGTGTTCCACGTTCTCAAGGAGATTTATGTTTGCCCTGCACTGTCGGCCTCATGCATTATAGCTTGATTTTCAGTGATAACCTTTCCGGAGTAGGTCATGCATTTGTTCATTTTGTTAATTATTCTTGATTTGTTTCACAGATAAAATAAAAAAAGGTAAGTGGAAATATGCTCTAGCACGTGCCCATCTAAATGGATGAAAAGAAGGATGAGGAAAGATGGATTTGCAGTGATTACACATTGCAATTTAACGTAATTTTTAAATTTTCATTATTATATCTAAATCCCTCTGTGGCCTCGCCCTTCCAAAAATGCCATGAGAATCCTCTGGCCTTACAACTGGCTGCAAGTTCTGTGTTCACACCACGCTGGTTTGTTTCCGATCGCGCTATTCCTTCATCATACCAATGGCATTTTATGACTTCTGCAATATGTCCGAAGGCTCCAAAGCACGTTTGCTAAACTTTGGGCCTCAAACTATCCTTCCTCCTTTAATAATCACATATTTCCTGGGCGGTTTCCAAATTCCACCCCTCGTCCTCACCCCGGAGTCTGGCCAATAAGTAAAGTTTTGTTCAAAATATGGTGAAAAACATTGAGGATCCTTACGCCCTGTGGCACTTCGGTTATCGGGAAGGCCTGCGAGGAACCTTAGAAATACTGAGCATCCGATACTCTGGCAAACATGTCCTCAGAACAAGCAGGGGTATACATGGCA
Source organism: Isurus oxyrinchus (assembly GCA_026770705.1). Lineage (NCBI taxonomy): Eukaryota > Metazoa > Chordata > Chondrichthyes > Lamniformes > Lamnidae > Isurus > Isurus oxyrinchus. The sequence continues at coordinate 7,011,991 of JANJGN010000034.1, forward strand.
TCTTAAACAACTCAATGACTCTTCTGGCGAACGATGTCTCCAGCAGGAACAAACCACAATCGTTTTAATTTTCTGCCATTATACCATGGTGTTGTTCCCTATAGACATGCGTGGAAGTTCATGTGCAACGGTTTGTCCATCCTAAAATTTTGACCTAACGGGCATTTTTCTTTCCGAGCCCCTCTACCATGTCATTAGGTGTCCAGCGAATGGTGGAGGGAGCATTGTTGTGTTGTATCGAAACTATCACTTGAAATATGCTTGCACTGCATTTGGTCAATTGAAAAAGCGAGCATTCAAAGGCCCCAACACCAAAACTGACAGGAAACACATGTTTTGTTATTTGTCACTGATTACCACCTTACTTTATGGGGCTGAATTATTGAAAACGTACAGGAGGCACCTGAAGGGTGTTGGGTCATACCGTTAACACTGCCTGCAAAAGAAATTGCACATTAAGTGTGAGGGTAGACAGGCGAACACTAGTGCCCCCTAACAGGCAGTCAACATAAGCTTTGGGTCTATATTCATGTGCGATCAGCTTTGGCGAGTTGGTACATCAATCGGCTGTCAGGTATCAGGCTCACAATGCAAGTATTGTTCTCGAAGATTAGTAAGGACAGACGCACACGAGGAGGGCAGAGGACGCTCTTAAGGGATGTGCTAAAAAGCAACATGAAGAAAATGAATTATTCACATCAACACCTCGGTGGACACCCTTTCTGGATTAAGCGAAACAACACCAGGCCCTAAAGGAAGGACCCCAACAATTTGAGTCCGAATAACTACAATGTGCAAAAAGAGTGACCAAAGGAAAACAGCATGACCCGAATTAATGATACAAGACCTGACATCCATCAAGGCAACAAATGCCTTGGGTGCATGAAGTCTGCAGGCTTCGAATCTGACTCTTAATCCATCTCTCAAGGAAGACAATCATCCTCCCTAGTGAGGCGCAGCCAGTAATAAACGGATCTGCAAGCAATTAACAACATGTCCCGATGTGGCTTCATGTTGCATCAGTTAATTTGGTCGAAACTGTTTCCGTGGAAACAATTTTGCTGCTATTCCTAATAAAGTCGCAAAATACATGCAACTTGTCCTTTCCTGTCAAAAGTCTACTTTCAATCTCTACCAGCAAGTTTCTGCCGCCAAATCTGAGGGAACAGTGCTCACAGGATGACGAATTGAGTGTTCTACAGTACAGTTAACCATGTGGGAGCAAACCATGTTTCCCGAAGAGAAGAGAAACATTTGTAACATAAACAAAGAACACAGCTTGTCATAGAATGGTTACAGCAAAGAAAGAGGCCATCCAGCTCTTCGCGTCAGAAGCGTATCTCTGGGTCAGTATCTCGGCTGTGCCCATGCTACAGACCTTCACCTGCAGCGCATGCAACTTGCTTGCTATTCAAAGAATTACCCAGCTTCCTATTAAAAGCTACGATTGTTCCTTCGCTGAGCTTATTCTTAGGCATTGCATTTCGGAACCTAATGATGTGCTGCACATTTATTTTTCCCCATGTCCTCTTTGGTTTTCTGTCAGTTAACGTTAGATTAACATCTTCCGGTTCTTGCCCATTCCTCATGAGAACAATATATATCTGTCTAACATGTCCAGGCCACATCGTGAATTTGAAAAGCCCCATGAAATCTTATTTCAATCATATTGTATTTATGTACAACCACTCTAAATTCTCAATTCATTCCACCTGGAAGAAACAATCATCTCTCGAAACATGCCCATGAATACAAACTCTAGCCCCTCTAACGCCTTCACATCTACCTAAACTAAGATGTCCAAAATATGATACAAGTCCCTATTCGAGGTCGAACTAGCGGTTAAACAGTTTTACTATGACTTGTTTTCTTTGCTGCCTATTCATCTATTTATAAAGCCGAGGATTTCATCTGGCTTAGTGACAGCGTTTTCAATCTGCCCTGCATCTTGCAACCATTTGTGCTCTTATACTCCCAAAGCCACATAAGCAGCTACAATCCCCTCAGGAATACTATCACAAGTTGTTCATTACCTCTTCCTAGCAAAATGTATCACTTCATGCCCCTCTCCACTTATTTCAAATGCAATAGTTCCTCTCATTCCACCAGTCCACCTGCGTCCATGAGATGTATTTCACGATCTTCTTCGCAATTCATAGACCTGTAAAATCTGAAAACTTTGAAATTTTGCCCTGGACACTCAGCTCTAGGTCCCTGATGCATACCATGTGAATTGATTGGAAGGGGGAAACTGCGCAATTTTGTTGACAATTAAGTGTGGATTATCCATTTTATGAATTACAGAGCAAAGCAATTGTCAACAAGCTGTAAAAGACCTAGGTGAGCAAAATATTCCCGGTGTTGCTTTAGAATGCATGGCTTATTTTTTGAACCATTAAGCAAACACTTTTATTTCTGTTAAAGAGTGAAGTTATCAATTCAGGCACCCGTTGTTTAGCGATAGGCCCACATTTGCTTCCGTTGATTTCAATAAAAGAAAATACTGGGCTAAAATCAAAACAGGCCGACCATCTGATAGTGAGCAGGATGAATTTCCGATGCTCCATGCATCATGATTATTGGTGATTTTTGTCACAACTCACTGAATCCTGCACGCTAACAGAATGATGACTTTTTTTTTAACTTATCAATTCGGCACCAAGTTGGCAAAGTGTTCTAACCAATAACGAAACTCCTCACACACGTGAAAAGTGTTGTATAATCCTACAATTTTTGTTTTTTTTATCATATAATCCCGAACAGAACAAAAACTGACCGCAAAAGAAAAAGGTACCTCATCTGACGTATTTTCTTCAAGATGCCAGAGATTGACAATGGCTGTTTGCTTCTTTACATGATTTGTTTTGTTTTCGTTTGGATGTTTTACGTTTTTTATTTAACAAAGCAGATTCCTAGAATGTACCCGAAGGGTTGGCTCAGAGGAATCCTTTATGTGTGCTCCATAGTTTTGAGATAGGAGGGCATATTTTCCGATGCTGTATCACACAAAGTTGTAAGACAATAAATAACATGTGAACGAATGAACTGAATAAGGAATTCACTTAATGCTCCTTAAACAAGGTAGTGGCAACAACGAAGTACTCGCTAGCACAGTGAAGTTAGAAATAAAACGTATGCGGTGGGTAAGAATGACAGGTTTGCTGATAGTGTTTGTGACGCCGTTGTGAAGTCACAACTTTCAACCAGAAGCTGCGCATTCAGGTCTCACTTCAGGACTTGATGGCTGTTGAATCTGAGTTCGTAAGGTGGCTGGCTGTTTTGGGCAGCAACTTGCAAAACCTTCCAATGTGCATGGCGGCTGGTGCTAAGAACGGGAGAGATGCTGGCAAGCCAGAAAGCAGAAGGCAACGTCAAATGACTGTCGTACTTTGCCAAGCATAATCAAGACCAACTCGAATGCAAATCCTTGACCACCAACACCCTCTGAATGTAGGTTACCTGGAAAAGCAGGAATGAAATAATGTATTTGGTAAGTTGCTCTGGTGGGGGTTAGGCTTATGCATGGAAAATTCTTTGGACGGACATATATTTTCCGCTAATTTATATGGTTTGGACTACCCTCTCGGTACTGAATTCATTAGATTCAAATCCCTTTTTGAGATGAAAATCAGTCCAAATTAGTAAGGAAAAATGACAGAATGCCGGCTATACTTGAGCGTGTGACATGCTTAACCAGGGAGAAAAACCGTGTATCTACTTAAATACTGTAAATGAACAATCGTTCACGGGAAGAACTTGGCAAAGTCCCGCAATAAAAGAAAATCCACAAAAGGATTTGGTTTCACGGTTGTGAATGTTAGTTTGCAAACAGAAGCACGGTGCATGTTACTAATTGAGACTTACAGCGCCAGTAAAGATGGAATTATGCGAAGTCTTATTTTTTAAGAATGCATGATATGCAAGTAAGATATACTAAAAACATGCCATGCAATATTGGATGACTGTCTTGGGGAGATTCAATGCCATCCCTCTGTATGTTATTACCCAACCTGTACTCAAGTAAGGTGACCGATGCCAGCCCCACGCTTATTGCTACTGCAATCCCAGCACTCTGCTTTTTGTTAAAATGGAGTATGAAATGGCGGCCCAAATTAGATCTCATATTTTTATGAATTTGATACAAGGATCAGCTGAGGGAAATATTCTGCCATTATTTATGGGTAGGTTAAGTTGGCGCTTCAGCAAAAAGTGGGCGGAAGTACATATGATAATATGAGATGCAGTATGTGCAGTATGGAGCACGTGGAAGGACATAATCCACTTTGTCGAATATCTTGAACAGTACTGTAAGCTCTGTATCGTAAGTCGGGAGGATGGGGAGGAGGAAATTGAAATAATGATGAAACTCTCACATCTCACTATTCTAGAGATTCTAACGTGCCAAGAGTCTTTAAAGGATTCAGGTGTGAAATATATTTGTTATCTGTGTAAAATAACCGCTGCACGAAATATTCCTGCAATCCCTAGCCCAGAGGTAGAATACAGAAATGCCGATCAGTAATTCTAAATGTACAGATATAAACTTTGCCTGCATTATATACTTACCCAGAATAGAAAGAGACCAACCCTCCACCTTCCCAGTTACTGCTCAATGAAAGTCACTCTCCATCTCTCTCTCTCTTATTAGCTGCGTTTCAGAAATATTTTCACACAACCTTGCAAGTGCTTGTTCTGCCCAATAAGTTGTTGCTCCCCGGCAACTCCCTCCAGCCCACCCTATGACATGTCTATGAATAACCATAAATCTGTAGTTTTTTTTTGCTGGTTGTCCTGGATGTGGGAACCTTTTATTGTTATTTATTTTCTTAAGAATAATGGTCTCATCCTATTGGGCATCATTATCATAGGGTCCATTAACGTTTTTGCCATGATCAGAAAATTATCAGCTCCACTCCGCTCTCTATATAACTGAGGCCCGTGGTCTGTCGATTAAATCTTCCCTGTGCTCCCATCACGATTTGTGAATCATTGCAAACAGTGGTGCATTGAATTTGAATACAATATCCTAAAGTGGCGCTTATAAAACAACAAACGTTGAGATGATGCACTGAGAGTCGATATATTGGTGAGATAAGTATCATCAGCAGTGAGATCTCTGTCAATTATTGATCCCGACTAATGCATGGCACTGTTATCTGAGCTGGTTTTCCGGCTACGCATGGAATGGAGGGCCGTTTCGATAGGTTCAGTTTCACGCTACAGTCCAGGATTATTATTTACCACTATATGTAGCGTGATCTACATTATTGTATTGCTGCGGAGATATGCACACAAGAGTATGCTTGACATAGCAACTCGTTAAAAATGTCAATCCACCTACAAACTTGTGTCTTTTCATATAAAACATCAACTGTTTCAAAGATTCCTAAACCTTCCTGTTAACGTCATGGTTTGACAGAAAAAAAGCTGGAAGGCAAAGTAAAAGGTAGGCAGTTTAAGGGTTCGCTGTTTTAAAAAGACAGAAATCAACGTGTTAGGAACATAGCTATGCGTCTTTTGTTTCATGATTAACTTTTCTCATATAGCATTTAGCATTATTAACGGGAAGAACGGCTGAATTTGGTAATTGGCTATATGTGGAGAAAAAGTTTCAGCTTGAGGTCAAAGCCAAAATTGAGAGCGAGTAAGGTAGGAGTTTAACATTAATCCAAACTCACACTCAGGAGGAAAGTATTGAACCAGGAAACAACAAGAATTTGGAATGCACTGCTGCATGATCCTTTGTTTTACGGAATTTCACAGCATTTTTTTACTGCCAAGGACAGTTATCACACGAGATCCCACAAATGTTCAATCAACCTGATTATCACGGATTAAGTATTGTGTCATCCCCAAGAAAATTTTAATGTCAACTCCAGATTAATGTCCGCCGTGCATTGTTAAGCAAGTTTACCCCGTGCTTGCAGTCTGGTTTAAAGACTGTTCCTTCCACAAAATAACGATGCCTTCCTTTGAGAACTTGTTCATGCTTTGGGTAATGACTTTGGAAGGATACATGTAGATGTCTAAATATCCAGACTGTGTTCCCTCAGGTTGTTTGCAGTCATTTCAGGGGCCATGTGTGATTGAAATTCCTCGGCGCACTTTACTGTCAGCCAACGAGCTGAATAGTGTGCGAGCTTTAAGGAATGCTATCCAGCAAACACTGTGCAGTTCATGCACTAAGTATGAAATTATGTTGATCATTCTCAACAGAATACTAAAGCGGAGTCCATCAAATGAGTATATAGAACCTATTTAAATAACATCTGCACGCACAAAAACATAGTGCCTACTTAGCAAAGGCGCTACGGATTACACCGAAACATTTCTAGATTAAAACGAAGTTTAAGTTCTCCAGAAAAGAAAATTCATGAATGAAACCATGCCAATGTCCCTTATAGAAAGCAGAAGTTCGTCACCAATAAAAAGCAGTTAGTGGAAGAGCTTCAAGTAATGCAAACCACATTCGTCTATTCAACCTCAGTCTCTAACAGCAGTGTAGGTTCGAGACACGATTGTTAATAGGATTACCGGGCCAGTTTGATTGCTGTCGGGATATTAAAATTATCGCGCTGTTACTTCACATTACCAATGGCATTTTATTGCTTCTGCAATATGTCCCAAGGTCCCAAAGCATGTTTGCTAAACTTTTCACCTAAAAATCTCCTTCCACCTTGAACATTTACATATTTCCTGGGCGGTCTCCAGAGTCTACCGCTCGTCCTCACCCCGGAGTCTGTCCACTAATTAAAGTTTCGTTCGAAACATAGTTAAATGCAGTGAGGTGCCTTTTGCCCTGTGGCACTTCGTAAACCAAGAAGGCCGCTTAGGAACCTCACAAATACTCAGCAGACGATGCTCTGGCTTACATGTCCTCAGAACAAAAAGGGGAATACATGACATCTTAAATGCTTCAGTGGCTCTTCTGGAGAACAAAGGCTGCTGCAGGACCAAGCCTCCAAACGTATCAGTTTTCTGCAAATAGACCAAGGTATCGTTCTCTAAAGACACGCGGGGAAGTTGGAATGCAACTGTTTGCCCATCCTAAAATCTTTCTTTCCTTCCACGCACATCACCCATGCCATCAGGTGCCCAGCGAATACTGGAGGAAGCATTGTTGTGTTATATGCAATCTATCACTTGAAGTATGCTTGTACAGCTTTTGGTCAATTGGGAAAGTGAGCATTGGAAGGTTGCAACACCAAAACTGACAGGAAGCTCATGATATGTTATTAGTCTCTGATTCCCACCTTACTGTACGGGACTGCAACATGGGCAACATGCAGGAGGCACCTGAAAGCCATTGGGTCATACCGTTAACACTGGCTGGGAAAGAAATTGCATATTATGTGGGAGGGCAGACAGGTGAACACTAGTGCCCCCTTACAAGCAGGCAGCATAAGCTTTGGATTTATGCTCATGTGTGATCAGCTTCGGTGAGATGGCACATAGTTCGGCTGTCAGATATCAGACTCGGAAAGCAGGTATTGTTCTCGAAGATTAGCCAGGACAGACGCACCAGAGGAGGGAGAGGAAATTCTTCAGTGATGTGCTGAAAAGCAAGATGACAAAAATTAATTATTCTTATCGACACCTCGTTGAAAACTGTTTATTGATGAAGTCAAACGGCAGCAGCCCCTATAGGAATAATAGAAGCAATTCGAGTCTGAACAAGTACAAAATGATCAGGAAAGAAAAGATCGGACAAAGGAAAACAGCATGACCCGAATTAATGATACACGACCTGACATCCAACAACGTTTGAAATGCCATGGGTGCATGAAGTCTACAGGTACCGAATCTGCCTCATCAGCTAACTCAAGTTCATGGAGGACAATCGTCATCGCTAGTGAGGCAGAGCCAGTAATAACAGTACCTGCAAGTAAATAATCACATGTTCCGATGTGGCCTCATGTTGCATCAGCTCCAGTTTTGTCAAAACTGTTTCCGTGGAAACAATTTTGCTGTTTTCCTTTTAAAGTCGCTATATACATGCAAATTGTCCTCTCCTGCCAACAGGCAAATTTAAATCTCTACCAGCAAAGTTTCTGCCGCCAAATCTGAGGGAACAGTTGCTCGCAGGATTACAACGTTAGGGTTCTTACAGTACAGTTAACCATAAGGGAGAACACCATGATTCCGGAAGAGAAAATAAACATTTGTAGCATAAACAAAGAACACAGCTTGTTATAGATTGGTTACAGAAAAGAATGAGGTGACCGGCTCTTCGTGTCAGAGGCGTATCTCTGGGTCATTATCTCGGCTGTTCCCATGCTGCAGACCTTCACATACAGCGCATGCAACTTGTTTGCTATTCAAAGAATTACCCAGCTCCCTATTAAAATCCATGATTGTCCCTTCACCGAGCTCATTCTTAGGCATTGCATTTCGGAACATAATGATGCACTGCAGATTTAATTTTCCCCATCTTCCCTTTGGTTTTCTGTCAGTTAGCATTAAATTAATGTCTTCCGGTTCTTGACCATTCCAGATGGAACAGTCTATACTTGCCTAACATGTCCAGGCCACGTCGTGAATGTGAAAAGCCCCATCAAATCATCTTTCACTCATACTGTATCTATAGAAACCGCTCTGAATTCTCAATTCTTTCCAGCTGGAAGAAACAATCATATCTGGAAACATTTCCATGAATACAAGCTCTACCCTCTCTAACGCCTTCACTTCTCCTTAAACTATGTTGTCCAAAATATGCCACAAGTCCCTAGTTGAAGTCGAACTAGCGATTAAACAGTTTTACCATATCTTCCTTTCATTGATGCATTTTCTTTTATTTCTGAAGCCGAAGATTTCACCTGGCTTAGTGACTGCGTTTTCAATCTGCCCTGCATCTTGCAACCATTTGAGCTCTTATACTCCCAAAGCCCCATAAGCGGCTTCAATCCCCTTTAGAATGCTACCACAAGTTGCTCATTGCCTCTTCCTACAAAAATACATCAATTCATGCCTCTCTCCACTCATTTCAGCCGCAATAGTTCCTCCCATTCCACCAGTCCATCTGCATCCGTTTGAATTATTTCACCATCTTCTTAGCAATTCATAGACCTGTAAAATCTGAAAACTTTGAAATTTTGCCCTGGACACTCAGCTCTAGGTCCATGTAGATAGATTGGAAGGGGGAAACTGCGCAATTTTGTTGACAATTAAGTGTGGATTATACATTTTATGAATTACAGAGCAAAGCAATTGTCAACAAGCTGTAAAAGACCTAGGTGAGCAAAATATTCCCGGTGTTGCTTTAGATTACATGCCTTGTTTTTTTTGAACCATTAAGCAAATACTTTTACTTTCGTTAAAGAGTGAAGTCATCAATTCAGGCACCCGTTGTTTAGCGATAGGCTCACATTCTCTTCTGTTGATTTCAATAACATAAAATACTGAGCAGAAAGCAAAACAGGCCAACCATCCGAAAGTGGGTAGGATGAATTTCCGATGCTCCATGCATCACGATTATTGCTGCTTTTTGTTACAACTCTTACTGAATCCTGCATGCTAACGGGCTCATGACTTTTTTTTTAAAACTTATCGATTTGGCACCAAGTTGGCAAAGTGTTCTAACCAATAACGAAACTCCTCTTACTCGTGAAAAGTGTTGTTCAATCCTATAATTTTTGGTTTGTTTGTCATGTAATCCCGAACAGAAGAAAAACTGACTGCAAAAGAAGAAGGTACCTCATCTGACGTATTTTTTTGAAAAAGCCAGATATTGACAATGGTTGATTGCTTCTTTACAAGATTTGTTTTGTTTTCGTTTGAATGTTTTATGCTTTTTTTTTAACAAAGCAGATTCCTAGAATGTGCCTGAAGGGTTGGCAGCAGAAGGATTCTATATAGGGGTTCCATAGCTTCGAGTTAGGAGGGCATATTTACCAATGCTGCGTAACACAAAGTTGTAAGACAATAAATAACATGTGACCGAATGAACTGAATAAGGAATTCACTTAATGCCCCTTAAACAAGGTAGTGGTAACAACGAAGTACTCGCTAGCACAGTGAAGTTAGAAATAAAACGTACTTGGTGGTTAAGAATGACAGGTTTGCTGATAGAGTTTATGAAGGAGTTCTTCTGACGCCGCTGTGGAGTCACAACTTTCAGCCAGAAGCTCCGTGTTCAAGTCTCACTTCAGGACTTAATGGCTTTTGAATCTGCGTTCGTATCTGGCCGGCTGTATTGGGCACCAACTTGCAAAACATTCCAATGTGCATGGCGGCAGGTGCTAAGAATTGAAGAGCTGCTGGCAAGCCAGAGAGCAGAAAGCAACTTCAAATGACTCTCGTACTTTGCCAAGCATAATCAAGGCCACATCCAATGCAAATTCCTGTCCACCAACACCCTCTGAATGCAAGTTATCTGAAAAAGCAGGAATGAAATAAGGTATGTGGTATGTTGCTCTGGTGGAGGATAAGCTTAGGGATGGAACAGTTGATTGGACGGACAGATATTTTCCACTAATTTATATGGGTCTGACTTCCCTCTCGGTACCGAATTCATTAGATTCAAATCCTTTTTTGAAATGTAAACCATTCCAAATTGTAAGGAAAAATGACAGAATGCCCTCTCTAGTTGATCGGTGACATGCCTAACCATGGAGAAGCACCGTGTATCTACTTAAATAAGGTAATTGTACAATCGTTAACAGGAGGAAAATGGCAAAGTCCCGCAATAAAAGACAAACTGCAAAAGCATTTGGTTTCACGGTTGTGAAAATTAATATGCAAACAGAAGCACGGTGCAGGTTACTAATTGAGACTTACAGCGCCGGAAAAAAGTAGAATTATGCGATGTCTTATTTTTTAAGCATGCATGATATGCAAGTAAGGTATACTAAAGCATGCCATGAAACTATTGGATGACCGTCTCGGGGAGATTCAATGTGATGCCTCTGTATGTTACTGCCCAACCTGTACACAAGTAAGGTGACCGATGCCAGCATCCTGCTTATTGCTACTGCAACACCAGCACTCAGCTCTCTGTTAAAATGGAGTATGAAATGACAGCCCAAATTAGACCTCATATTTTTATGAATATGATACAAGGATTAGCTGAGGTAAATATTCTGCCATTATTTATGAGCAGGTTAAGTCGACACTTCAGGAGGAATTGAGCGGAAGTACATATGAGATGCAATACGTGGAAGTATGGAGCACGTGGAAGAACATAATCCACTTAGTCAAATACCTTGAACAGTACTGTAAATTCTGCATAGTAAGTGGGGAGGGTGGGGAGGAGGGGAGGAGGAAATTGAAATAATGATGAAACTCTCACATCTCACTATTCTAGAGATTCTAACGTGCCAAGAGTCTTTAAAGGATTCAGGTGGGAAATATATTTATTATTTGTGTAAAATACCTGCTGCATGAAATATTCCTGCAATTCCTAGCCCACACGTAGAATACAGAAGTGCCGATCAGTAATTCTAAATGTACAGATGCAAACTTTGCCTGCATTGCATATTAACCCAGAATAGAAAGAGGCCAACCCTCCACCTTCTGATTCTGCTAAACAAAGAGTTTTATCTCTCCCCTTCTCTCTTTCTCTCTCTCTCTCTCTCTCTCTGATTATCTGCGTTCCAGAAATCTTTTCACACAACGTTCCAAATGCTTGTTCTGCACAATAAGTTGTTGTTCCTCGCCAACCCCCTCCACCCCACCCTATGATTTGTCTATCAAAAACCATAAATCTGCGTTTCTTTTTTGCTGGTCAAATAACTGACGCTCCTGGTGCTGTCAATTAAATCTTCCCTGAACTCCCAACATGATTTGCGAATTATTGCAAAGCTTGGTGCTTTGAAGTTGAATACAATATCCTAAAGTGGCGCATATAATACAACATACGTTGAGATGCTGCACTGATTGCCGACGTGTTGGTTAGATACACATCTTCAGCAGTGAGTTCTCCGTCAATTATTGATCCCGACTAATGCATGGCGCTGTTACCTGAGCTGGTTTTCCGGCTGGGCATGGAATGGACGGCTGTTGCGATAGGGTCAGTTTCACGCTACAGTCCAGGATTATTATTTACCACTTTATGTAGGGGATCTACATTATTGTACTGTTGCGAGATATGCACGCAGCAGTATGCTTGACATAGCAACACTTTGAAAATGTCAATCCACCTGCAAACTGGTGCCTTTTCATATAAATCAACAAATGTTTCAATGATTCCAAAAACCTTCCTGTTGACATCATGCCTTGACAGAAAAGAAGCTGGAAGGGAAAGAAAAAGGTAGGCAGTTTAAGGGTTCGCTGTTTTAAAAAGACAGAAATCAAAGTTTTAGGAATATACGTACGCGCCTTTTGTTTCATGAGTAACTTCTGTCATAAAGCATTTAGCATTATTAACGGGAAGATCGGATGAATTTGGTAATGGGCTATATGTGGAGAAAATATTTCAGCTTGAGGTAACACGCAAAATTGAGAGCAAGTAAGGTCGTAGTTTAACATTAATCCAACCTCACACTCAGGAGGAAAGTATTGATCCAGGAGACGACAAGAATTTGGAATTCGCTGCTGCATGATCCTTTGTTTTACAGAATTTCGCAGCATTTTTTTATGATCGAGGACAGTTATCCACTGAAATCCCACGAATGTTCAATTGACCTGATTATCACCGAGTAAATGTCGTGTCGTCCCCAAGGAAATTTTAATTCAGCATTGTCCACTCCAGATTAATGGCCCCGTGCATTGTTAAGCAAGTTTACCCCGTGCTTGCAGTCTGGTTTAAAGAGTGTTACTTCTACAAAATAACAATGCATTCCCTTGAGAACTTGTTCATGCTTTGGGTCATGATTTCGGGACGATACATGTTGATCTCTAAATATCAAGACTGTGTTCCCTCAGGTGGCTTGCAGTCATTTCAGTGGCCATGTGTGATTGAAATTTCTCGGCGCGCTTCTCTTTCAGCCAACGAGCTGAATTGTGGAATGCTGTGTAGCAAACGCTGTAGAGTTCAGGCACTAACTAACAAATTAAGCTGATCGTTCTTAACAGAATACTAAAGTGGAGTCTTCCAAATCAGCATATAGAACCCAATTAAATAATATCTACACGCAGAAAAACATAGTGCCTAGTTAAACAAAGGCGCTACGAATTACACCAAAAGATTTCTAGGTTAAGACGAAGTTTAAGTTCTCATAGCAAAGAAAATTAACGAATCAAACCAGGCCAATGTCTCTTGTAAAAAGCAAAAGTTTGTCACGAATAAAATGCAGTTAGTGGAAGAGTTTCAAGTAATGCAAAACACATTCCTCTATTCAAAATCAGTCTCTAACAGCAGTGTAGGTTCCAGACACGATTGTTAAGAGGATTGCCGGGCCACTTTGATTGCTGTCGGGGAATGTTGGGATACTGAAATGATTGCACTGTTACTTCACATTAACAATGGGGTTTTATTACTTCTGCAATATGTCCCAAGGCCCCAAGGCATGTTTGCTAATTTTTTCACCTAAAAATCTCCTTCCACCTTGGACATTCACATATTTCCTGCGCGGTTTCCAGAATCCACCACTCGTCCTCACCCCGGAGTCTGTCCAATAATTATACTTTTGTTCGAAACATGGTTAAAGGCAGTCAGGTTCCTTATGCCCTGTGGCACTTCGGTTACTGAGAAGGCCGTTTAGGAACCTCGCAAATACTCAGCAGACGATGCCCTGGCTTACATATCCTCAGAACAAAAAAGGGAATACATGACATCTTAAATACTTCAATGGCTCTTCTGGCGAACAAAGGTTGCTGCAGGACCAAGCCTACAATCCTTTCAGTTTTCTGCCAATACACCAAGGTGCTGTTCTCTAAAGAAACGCGGGGAAGTTGGAATGCAACGGTTTGCCCATCCTAAAATCTTTCTTTCTTTCCGAGCACATCATCCATGCGATCTGCTGCCCAGCGAATGCTGGAGGGAGCATTGTTGTGTTGTATGCAAACTATCACTTGAAGTATGCTTGTACTGCTTTTGGCCAATTCAGAAAGTTAGCATTGGAAGGTCGCAACACCAAAACTGACAGGAAGCTCATGATATGTTATTTTTCTCTGATTCCCACGTTACTGTACAGGGCTGCAACATGTGTAACATGCAGGAGGCACCTGAAGGTCATTGGGTCATACAGATAACACTGGCTGTGAACGAAATAGCATATTATGTGGGAGGACAGTCAGCTGAACACTAGTGCCCCCTTACAAGCAGGCAACATAAGCTTTGGGTCTATGCTCATGTGCGATTAGCTTCGGTGAGTTGGCCCATAGTTCGGCTGTCAGATATCAGACTCGGAAAGCAGGTACTGTTCTCAAACATTAGCCAAGACAGTCGCACCAGAGGAGGGTAGAGGAAGTTCTTCAGTGATGTGCTGAAAAGCAAGATGACAAAAATTAATTATTCTTATCGACAGCTCGTTGAACACTGTTTTTTGATTAAGCCAAACGGCAACAGGCCCTGTAGGAAGGACCCCAGCAATTTGAGTCCGAACAAGTACAAAATGATTAGGAAAAACAAGATGGGACAAAGGAAAACAGCATGACCCGAATTAATAAGACACGGCCTGACATCCAACAACGTTTGAAATGCATTGGGTTCATGAAGTCTGGAGGTCCGGAATCCGCCTCTTCATCCATCTCAAGCTCATGGAAGACAATCGTCCTGGCTGGTGAGGCATAGCCAGTAATAACAGTATCTGCAAGTAATTAATCACGTGTCCCGATGTGGCCTCAAGTTGCATCAGATCCAGTTTTGTCGAAATTGTTTCCGTGGAAGCAATTTTGTGGTTTTTCTAATAAAGTCACTATATACATGCAAATTGTACTTTCCCGTCAACAGCCAAATTTAAATACCTACCAGCAATGTTTCTGCCGCCAAATCTGAGGGAAAAGTTGCTCGCAGGGTTACAACTTGGGTGTTCTTACAGTACAGTTAACCATGAGGGAGAAAATCATGATTTTGGAAGAGAAACTAAACATTTGTAACATAAACAAAGAACACAGCTTTTCATAGATCGGTTACAGAAAAGAATGAGGCGTTCCAGCTCTTCGTGTCAGAGGCGTATCTCTGGGTCATTATCTCAGCTGTTCCCATGCTCCAGACCTTCACCTGCTGCGCCGACAACTTGCTGGCTATTATAAGAATTACCCAGCTCCCTATTAAAATCCATGATTGTCCCTTCACCGAGGTCATTCATAGGCATTGCATTTCGGAACCTAATCATGCGCTGCAGATTTAATTTTCCCCATGTCCTCTTTGGTTTTCTGTCAGTTAACATTAGATTAACGTCTTCCGGTTCTTGACCATTCCAGATGGAACAGTCTATACTTGCCTAACATGTCCAGGCCATGTCGTGAATTTGAAAAGCCCCATCAAATCATCTTTCACTCTTATTGTATCTCTGTACAACCGCTCTGAATTCTCAATTCTTTCCAGCTGGAAGAAACAATCATCTCTGGAAACATTCCCATGACTAGAAGCTCTACCCTCTCTAACGCCTTCACTTATTCCTAAACTATGATGTCCAAAATATGACACAAGTCCCTTCTGATGTCTAACTAGTGGTTAAACAGTTTTACCATATCTTTCTTTCTTTGGTGCATATTCATCTATTTCTGAAGCCGAAGATTTCACCTGGCTTAGTAACCGCATTTTCAATCTGCCCTGCATCTTGCAACCATTTGTCCTCTTATACTCCCAAAGCCCCATAAGCAGCTGCAATCCCCTTTGGAATGCTACCACAAGTCGCTCATTGCCTCTTTCTACCAATATATATCAATTCATGCCTCTCTCCACTCATTTCAACGGCAATAGTTCCTCCCATTCCACCAGTCCATCTGCATCCATTTGACGTATTTTACGATCTTCTGTGCAATTCATAGACCTGTAAAATCTGAAAAGTTTGAAATTTTGCCTTGGACACTCAGGTCTAGGTCCTTGATGCATACCTTGTAGATAGATTGGAAGGGGGAAACTGTGCAATTTTGTTGACAATTAAGTGTGGTTATCCATTTTATGAATTACAGAGCTAAGCGATTGTAAACAAGCTGTAAAAGACCTAGGTGAGCAAAATATTCCTGGTGTTGTTTTAGATTACATTGCCTTATTTGTTCAACCATTAAGCATATACTTTTATTTTTGTTAAAAAGTGGAGTCATCAATTCAGGCACCCGTTGTTTAGCAATAGGCCAACATTCGCTTCTGTTGATTTCAAAAAAAGAAAATACTGGGCAGAAAGGAAAATAGGCCTTCCATCCGATAGTGGGCATTTGAATTTCTGATGGTCCATGCATCACGATTATTGCTGCGTTTTGTCAAAACTCTTACTGAATCCTGCACACTAACGGAATGATGTTATTTTTTAACTTTATCGATTTAGCACCACGTTGGCAAAGTGTTCTAACTATTAACGAAACTCCTCCCACTCATGAAAAATGCTGTTTAAAACTACAATTTTTGCTTTGTTCATCATGTAATCTCGAACAGAAGAAAAACTGACTGCAAAAGAAAAAGGTACCTGATCTGACATATTTTTCTTCAAAAAGCCAGAGATTGACAATGGCTGATTGCTTCTTTACATAATGTGTTTTGTTTTCGTATGAATGTTTTATATTTTTTTTTCAACTTAGCAGACTCGTAGCATGTACCCGAACGGTTGGCAGCAGAAGAATGCTATACGTGGGCTCGATAGTTTCGAGTTAGGGGGGCATATTTACCAGTGCTGTGTCACACAAAGTTGTAAGACAATAAATGTCATGTATACTAATGAAATGAATAAGGAATTCATTTAATGATTCTTAAACAACGTAGCGGTAACAAGGAAGCACTCGCTAGCACAGTGAAGTTAGAAATAAAACATATGTGCTGGTTAAGAATGAAAGGCTTGCTGATAGAGTTTATGAAGGAGTTCTTGTGATGCTGTTGTGGAATCACATCTTTCAGCGAGAAGTCTTACGTCAGGACTTGCTTGCTGTTGAAGCTGCGTTCGTAAGTTGGCCGGCTGTTACCAACTTGTAAAACCTCCCAATGCACCTGGCGGCAGGTGCTAAGAATGGGAGAGATGCTGGTCAGCAGGGAACAATGTCTAATGACTGTTGTACATTGCCAAGCATAATCATGGCCAATTCCAATGCAAATCCATGACCACCAATACAATCTCAATGTAAGTTACCTCGAAAAGCAAGAATGAAATAATGAAATATTCTCTGGTGGAGAATAGGCTTAGGCATGGGACACTTGATTGGAAGGACAGAAATTTTCCGCTAATTTATATGGGTCGGACTACTCCCTCGGTACTGAATTCATTAGATTTAAATCTTCTTTTGAAATGTAAATCACTCCAAATTGGAAAGGAAAAATTACAAAATGCCCTCTCTAGTTGATTGATGACGTGCCTAACCATGGAGAAGCACCGTGTAACTACTTAAATAATGTAATTGAACAATCGTTACTGGGAAGAAATTGGCAAACCCCCACAATAAAAGGAAATCTGCAAAAGCATTTGGTTTCACGGTTGTGCTGGTTAATTTGCAAACAGAAGCACGGTGCATGTTACTAATTGAGACATACAGCGCCGTTAAAGATGGTATTATGCGATGTCTTACTTTGTAAGCTTGTATAATATGCAAGTAAAATATACTAAAGAATGCCATTCAACTATTGGATGAACGTCTTGGGGAGATTCAATGTGTTATCTCTGTATGTTACTGCCCAACCTGTACTCAAGTAAGGTGACCGATGCCAGCCTCGTGCTTATTGCTACTGCCACCCCAGCACTCTGCTCCTCGTTAAAATAGAGTACGAAATGGCGGCCCAAATTAGACCTCGTATTTTTATTAATATGATACAAGGAAATATTCTGCCGTTATTTGAGAGGTAGGTTAAGTTGGCACTTCAGGAGGAACTGAACATAAGTTCATATGGTAATATGTGATGCAGTATGTCAGATTATGGAGCAGTGGAAGGGCATAATCCAATTTGTCGAATACCTAGGCCAGTACTGTAAATTCTGCATAGCAAGTAGGGAGGGTAGGGGTGAGGGCGAGGGGGAAATGTGCTGAAATTAACATAATGATGAAACTCTCTTATCTCACTATTCTAGAGATTCTAACGTGCCAAGAGTCTTTAAAGGATTCAGGTGGGAAATATGTTTGTTATCTGTGTAAAATACCCGTTGCACAAAATATTCTATCCCACACGTAGAACACAGAAATGCCGATCAGTAATTTAAAATGTACAGATGTAAACATTGCCTGCATCATATAGTTACTCAGAATAGAAAGAGGCCAATCCTCCACTTATCTGTTCCTGTTATATCTCTCACCATCTCTCTCTAGATCTCTGATTAGCTTTGTTACAGAAATCATTTCACACAACCTTGCAAATGCTTGTTCTGCACAATACGTTGCTGCTCCCCGCCAACCCCCACCCCGCCCCACCCCCCCCGCCCCCACCACCCTGTGATCTGTCTATGAATATCCATACATCTGTGTTTCTTTTTTGCTGGTCGTCCTGGTTTTGAGAACCTTTTATTGTTACTTAATTTCTTAAGAATGATGGTCTCATCATATTGGGCGTCATTAGCATAGGGTCCATTAACATTGTTGCCATGATCAGAAAAATCTCATCTCCCCTCCACTGTCTATATAACGGCCCGCCCTGGTACGGTTGATTAAATCTTCCCTGTGTTCCCAGTACGATTTGCGAATCACTGCAAAGCGTGGTGCATCGAATTTGAATACAATATCCAAAAGTGACGCATATAAAACAACATATTTTGAGATGCTGCACTGAGTGTTGACGTATTGGTTAGATACACATCTTCAGCAGTGAGTTCTCCGTCAAATGTGGATCCCGACTAATGCGTGGCACTGTTAGCTGAGCTGGGTGTCTGGCTGGGCATGGATTGGGCAGCTGTTGCGATAGGGGAAGTTTCATGCTACAGCCAAGGATCACTACTTACCACTATATGTAGCATGATCTATACGATTTTATTGTTGCAGAGATATGCACGCAGCAGTATGCTTGACATAGCAACACGTTAAAAATGTCAATCCACCTGCAAACTTGTGCCTTTTCATATACATCATCAACTGTTTAATTGATTCCACAATCTTCCTGTTAACGTCATGCTTTGACAGAAACAAAGCTGGAAGGGAAAGAAAAAGGTAGGCAGTTTAAGGGTTCGCTGTTTCAAAAAAAAACGGAAATTAATGTGTTAGGAACATACCTATGCATATTTTCTTTCATGATTAACTTCTCTGAAATAGCATTTAGCATTATTAAGCGGAAGATCGGCTGAATTTGGTAATGGGCTATATATGGAGAAAATCTTTCAGCTTGAGTTCAAAGCCAAAATTGAGAGCCAGTAAGGTAGTAGTTTAACTTTAAACATACCTGACACTCAGGAGGAAAGTATTGACCCAGAAAACAAGCAGAATGTGGAATGCACTGCTGCATCATCGTTTGTTATACGGAATTTTGGAGCATTTTTTACGACCGAAGACTGTTATCCACTGAGATCCCACGAATGTTCAATCGACCTGATTTTCATGGAGTAAATGTCATGTCGTCCCCACGAAAATTTTACTTCAGCGTTGTCAACTCCAGGCTAATGGCCCCATGCATTGTTAAGCAAGTTTACCTCGTGCTTGCAGTCTGGTTTAAAGACTGTTATTTCCACAAAATAACGATGCCTTCGTTTGAGAACTTGTTCATGCTTTAGGTCATGACTTCGGGAGGATACATGTTGACCTCTAAATATCCATGTTGTGTTCCCTTAGGTGGTTTGCAGTAGTTTCAGTGGCCATGTGTGATTGACATTTCTTGGTGCCCTTCTCTTTCAGCCAACGAGCTGAATTTCATGCGAGCTTTAAGGAATGCTGCGTAGCAAACGCTATAGAGATCATGCACTAAATAACAAATTAAACTGATCATTCTTAACAGAATACTGAAGCTGAGTTTGTCAAATCAGCATATAGAACCTATGTAAATAATATCCACACGCAGAAAAACATAGTGCCTAGTTAAACAAAGGTTCTACGAATTACACCAAAAGATTTCTAGATTAACACGAAGTTTAAGTTCTCCAGCAAAAAAAATTCACGAATGAAACCATGCTGATGTCTCTTGTAAAAAGCAAAAGTTTTTCACCAATGAAATACAGTTGGTGGAAGAGTTTCAAGTAATGCAAACCACATTCGTCTATTCAACCTCATTCTCTAACAGCAGTGGAGGTTCCAGACGCGATTGTTAAGAGGATTACCGGGCCAGTTTGATTGCTGTCATGGAATTTGGGAATACTAAACGGATCAGGCTGTTACTCTATCTTAACAATGGCGTTTTATGGCTTCTGCAATATGTACCAAGGACCCAAAGCATGTGTGCTAAACCCTGAGCCTAAAAATCTCCTTCAGCCTTTAACATTCACATATTTCCTGTACCGTTTCCATAGTCCACCCCACTTCCTCACTCCGGAGTCTGTCCAATAATTAAACTTTCATTCGAAACATGGTGAAAGGCAATGAGGTTCCTTATGTGCTTTGGCAGTTCGGTTACTGAGAAGGCCTGTTAGGAACTTTGGAGATACTCAGCAGTCGATTCTCTGGCTTACCTGTCTTCAGAACAAAAAGGGGAATACATGGCATCTTAAACAACCCTTTGGCTCTTCTGGCGAACGAAGGCTGCTGCAGGACCAAGCCTCCAATTGTTTCAGTTTTCTGCCAATACACCAAGGTGTCGTTCTCTAAAGACACGCAGGGAAGATGGTATGCAACGGTTTGCGCATCCTAAATCTTTTTTTCTTTCCGAGGACATCTACAATGCCATCAGGTGTCCAGTGAATGCTGGAGGGAGCATTGTTGTGTTCTATGCAAACTATCACTTGAAGTATGCTTGTACAGCTTTTGGTCAGTTGAGAAAGTGAGCATTCGAAGGTCGCAACACCAAAACTGGCAGGAAGCCCATTATCTGTTATTTGTCTCTGATTACGACCTTACTGTGTGGGGCTGCACATGGGCAACGTACAGGAAGCACCTGAAGGCAATTGAGTCATACAGTTAACAATGGCTGCAAAAGAAATTGCATGTTATGTGGGAGGGCAGACAGGTGAACACTAGTGCCCCCTTACAAGCAGGCAGCATAAGCTTTGGATTTATGCTCATGTGTGATCAGCTTCGGTGAGATGGCACATTGTTCGGCTGTCAGATATCAGACTCGGAAAGCAGGTATTGTTCTCGAAGATTAGCCAGGACAGACGCACCAGAGGAGGGAGAGGAAATTCTTGCTGAAAAGCAAGATGACAAAAATTAATTATTCTTATCGACACCTCGTTGAAAACTGTTTATTGATTAAGTCAAACGGCAGCAGCCCCTATAGGAATAATAGAAGCAATTCGAGTCCGAACAAGTACAAAATGATCAGGAAAGAAAAGATCGGACAAAGGAAAACAGCATGACCCGAATTAATGATACACGACCTGACATCCAACAACGTTTGAAATGCCATGGGTGCATGAAGTCTACAGGTACCGAATCTGCCTCATCAGCTAACTCAAGTTCATGGAGGACAATCGTCATCGCTAGTGAGGCAGAGCCAGTAATAACAGTACCTGCAAGTAAATAATCACATGTTCCGATGTGGCCTCATGTTGCATCAGCTCCAGTTTTGTCAAAACTGTTTCCGGGGAAACAATTTTGCTGTTTTCCTTTTAAAGTCACTATATACATGCAAATTATCCTCTCCTGCCAACAGCCAAATTTAAATCTCTACCAGCAAAGTTTCTGCCGCCAAATCTGAGGGAACAGTTGCTCGCAGGATTACAACGTTAGGGTTCTTACAGTACAGTTAACCATAAGGGAGAACACCATGATTCCGGAAGAGAAAATAAACATTTGTAGCATAAACAAAGAACACAGCTTGTTATAGATTGGTTACAGAAAAGAATGAGGTGACCGGCTCTTCGTGTCAGAGGCGTATCTCTGGGTCATTATCTCGGCTGTTCCCATGCTGCAGACCTTCACATACAGCGCATGCAACTTGTTTGCTATTCAAAGAATTACCCAGCTCCCTATTAAAATCCATGATTGTCCCTTCACCGAGCTCATTCTTAGGCATTGCATTTCGGAACATAATGATGCACTGCAGATTTAATTTTCCCCATCTTCCCTTTGGTTTTCTGTCAGTTAGCATTAAATTAATGTCTTCCGGTTCTTGACCATTCCAGATGGAACAGTTTATACTTGCCTAACATGTCCAGGCCACGTCGTGAATGTGAAAAGCCCCATCAAATCATCTTTCACTCATACTGTATCTATAGAAACCACTCTGAATTCTCAATTCTTTCCAGCTGGAAGAAACAATCATATCTGGAAACATTTCCATGAATACAAGCTCTACCCTCTCTAACGCCTTCACTTCTCCTTAAACTATGTTGTCCAAAATATGCCACAAGTCCCTAGTTGAAGTCGAACTAGCGATTAAACAGTTTTACCATATCTTCCTTTCATTGATGCATTTTCTTTTATTTCTGAAGCCGAAGATTTCACCTGGCTTAGTGACTGCGTTTTCAATCTGCCCTGCATCTTGCAACCATTTGTGCTCTTATACTCCCAAAGCCCCATAAGCAGCTTCATCCCCTTTGGAATGCTACCACAAGTTGCTCATTGCCTCTTCCTACAAAAATATATCAATTCATGCCTCTCTCCACTCACTTCAGCCGCAATAGTTCCTCCCATTCCACCAGTCCATCTGCATCCGTTTGAATTATTTCACTATCTTCTTTGCAATTCATAGACCTGTAAAATCTGACAACTTTGAAATTTTGCCCTGGACACTCAGGTCTAGGTCCTTGATGCATACCATGTAGATAGATTGGAAGGAGGAAACTGCGCAATTTTGTTGACAATTAAGTGTGGATTATCCATTTTATGAATTACAGAGCAAAGCAGTTGTCAACAAGCTGTAAAAGATCTAGGTGAGCAAAATATTCCCGGTGTTGCTTTAGATTACATGCCTTGTTTTTTTGAACCATTAAGCAAATACTTTTACATTCGTTAAAGAGTGAAGTCATCAATTCAGGCACCCGTTGTTTAGCGATAGGCTCACATTCTCTTCTGTTGATTTCAATAACATAAAATACTGAGCAGAAAGCAAAACAGGCCAACCATCCGAAAGTGGGTAGGATGAATTTCCGATGCTCCATGCATCACGATTATTGCTGCTTTTTGTCACAACTCTTACTGAATCCTGCATGCTAACGGGCTCATGACTTTTTTTTTTAACTTATCGATTTGGCACCAAGTTGGCAAAGTGTTCTAACCAATAACGAAACTCCTCTTACTCGTGAAAAGTGTTGTTCAATCCTATAATTTTTGGTTTGTTTGTCATGTAATCCCGAACAGAACAAAAACTGACTGCAAAAGAAGAAGGTACCTCATCTGACGTATTTTTTTGAAAAAGCCAGATATTGACAATGGTTGATTGCTTCTTTACATGATTTGTTTTGTTTTCGTTTGAATGTTTTATGTTTTCTTTTAACAAAGCAGATTCCTAGATTGTGCCTGAAGGGTTGGCAGCAGAAGGATTCTATATGGGGGCTCCATAGCTTCGAGTTAGGAGGGCATATTTACCAATGCTGCGTAACACAAAGTTGTAAGACAATAAATAACATGTGAACGAATGAACTGAATAAGGAATTCACTTAAAGCCCCTTAAACAAGGTAGTGGTAACAACGAAGTACTCGCTAGCACAGTGAAGTTAGAAATAAAACGTACTTGGTGGTTAAGAATGACAGTTTTGCTGATAGAGTTTATGAAGGAGTTCTTCTGACGCCGCTGTGGAGTCACAACTTTCAGCCAGAAGCTCCGTGTTCAAGTCTCACTTCAGGACTTAATGGCTTTTGAATCTGCGTTCGTATCTGGCCGGCAGTATTGGGCACCAACTTGCAAAACATTCCAATGTGCATGGCGACAGGTGCTAAGAATTGAAGAGATGCTGGCAAGCCAGACAGCAGAAAGCAACTTCAAATGACTCTCGTACTTTGCCAAGCAAAATCAAGGCCACATCCAATGCAAATTCCTGTCCACCAAGACACTCAGAATGCAAGTTATCTGAAAAAGCAGGAATGAAATAAGGTATGTGGTATGTTGCTCTGGTGGAGGATAGGCTTAGGGATGGAACAGTTGATTGGACGGACAGATATTTTCCGCTAATTTATATGGGTCGGACTTCCCTCTCAGTACCAAATTCATTAGATTCAAATCCTTTTTTGAAATGTAAACCATTCCAAATTGTAAGGAAAAATGACAGAATGCCCTCTCTAGTTGATCGGTGACATGCCTAACCATGGAGAAGCACCGTGTATCTACTTAAATAATGTAATTGTACAATCGTTAACAGGAAGAAAATGGCAAAGTCCCGCAATAAAAGACAAACTGCAAAAGCATTTGGTTTCACGGTTGTGAAAATTAATATGCAAACAGAAGCACGGTGCAGGTTACTAATTGAGACTTACAGCGCCGGAAAAAAGTAGAATTATGCGATGTCTTATTTTTTAAGCATGCATGATATGCAAGTAAGGTATACTAAAGCATGCCATGAAACTATTGGATGACCGTCTCGGGGAGATTCAATGTGATGCCTCTGTATGTTACTGCCCAACCTGTACACAAGTAAGGTGACCGATGCCAGCATCCTGCTTATTGCTACTGCAACACCAGCACTCAGCTCTCTGTTAAAATGGAGTATGAAATGACAGCCCAAATTAGACCTCATATTTTTATGAATATGATACAAGGATTAGCTGAGGTAAATATTCTGCCATTATTTATGAGCAGGTTAAGTCGACACTTCAGGAGGAAGTGAGCGGAAGTACATATGAGATGCAATACGTGGAAGTATGGAGCACGTGGAAGAACATAATCCACTTAGTCAAATACCTTGAACAGTACTGTAAATTCTGCATAGTAAGTGGGGAGGGTGGGGAGGAGGGGAGGAGGAAATTGAAATAATGATGAAACTCTCACATCTCACTATTCTAGAGATTTATTTATTTATTATTTATTATTTATTTATTTATTTATTTATTTATTTATTATTTATTTATATTTATTTATTTATTTATTTATTTATTTATATTTATTTATATTTATTTATTATTTTTTATTATTTATTATTTATATTTATTTATATAAATATATTTATTATTTGTGTAAAATACCTGCTGCATGAAATATTCCTGCAATTCCTAGCCCACACGTAGAATACAGAAGTGCCGATCAGTAATTCTAAATGTACAGATGCAAACTTTGCCTGCATTGTATATTAACCCAGAATAGAAAGAGGCCAACCCTCCACCTTCTGATTCTGCTAAACAAAGAGTTTTATCTCTCCCCTTCTCTCTTTCTCTCTCTCTCTCTCTCTCATTATCTGCGTTCCAGAAATCTTTTCACACAACGTTCCAAATGCTTGTTCTGCACAATAAGTTGTTGTTCCTCGCCAACCCCCTTTTAACACTTTTTAACACTTTTTAACGCTTGCCATTTTAACAATCCACCCTGCTCTCTTGCCCACATGTCTGCCTTGGCTTGCTGCATTGTTCCAGTGAAGCCCAACGCAAACTGGAGGAACAACACCTCATCTTCCGACTAGGCACTTTACAGCCATCTGGACTGAATATTGAATTCAACAAATTTAGGTCGTGACCTCCCTCACCCATCCCCACCCCCTTTCTGTTTCCCCCTTCCTTTTCTTTTTCTTTTTTATTTCAATAAATTATATAGATTTTCCTTTACCCACCTATTTCTATTATAATTTTTTTTCCATCTTTTATGCTCTCCCCACCCCCACTAGAGCTATACCTTGAGTGCCCGACCATCCATTCTTTATTAGCACATTCGTTTAGATAATATCACCAACTTTAACTTTAACACCTATGTGTTCTTTTGTACTATTGTTGATGACATCTTTTGATGATCTGCTTCTATCACTGCTTGTTTGTCCCCACAACCACACCCCCACTCCCCCTCTCTCTCACTCTCTCCGCCCCCCACACTAACACCTTAAACCAGCTTATATTTCAACTCTTTCTTAGACTCGAACTCAAGTTCTGTCGAAGGGTGATGAGGACACGAAACGTCAACTGTTTTCTTCTCCACCGATGCTGCCAGACCTGCTGAGTTTTTCCAGATAATTCTGTTTTTGTTTTTGTTTTGGATTTCCAGCATCCGCAGTTTTTTTGTTTTTGTACTCAAGTAAGGTGTCCGATGCCAGCCTCCTGCTTATTGCTACTGCAATCCGGACACTCTGCTCTTCGTTAAAATGGATTACGAAATGGCGGCCCAAATTAGACCTCCTATTTTTATGAATATGATACAAGGTTCAGATGAGTTAAATATTTTACCGTTATTTATGGGTATGGTTTAGTCCGTGCTTCAAGAGAAAGTGAGCGGAAGTACATATGGTAATATGAAATGCAGTATGTCGAAGTATGGAGCGTGTGGAAGGACATAATCCGCTTCTTCGAATACCTTGACCAGTTCTGCAAATTCTGCATACTATGTCGTGAGGGTGGTGGAGAGGGAGAGCTGGAAACTTGCTGAAATTGAAATAATGATGAAACTCTCACATCTCACTATTCTAGAGATTCTAACGTGCCAAGAGTCTTTAAAGGATTCAGGTGGGAAATATATTTGCTTTTGAGTGAAATACCCGCTCCCCAAAATATTCCTGCAATCCCTAGACCACACGTAGAATACAGAAATGCCGATCAGTAATTTTAAATGTACAGATGCAAACATTGCCTGCATCATATAGTTACCCAGTACAGAAAGAGGCCAACCTTCCACTTGTCTGTTACTGCTATATCTGTCTTCATCTCTCTCGATTTCTCTGATTAGCTGCGTTCGAGAAATCTTTTTCACACAACCTTGCAAATGCTTGTCCTGCACAATAAGTTGTTGCTCCCCACCAAACCCCTCCCCCCACCCTATGATTTATCTATGAATAACCATGCATCTGTGTTTCTTTGTTGCTGGTCGGCCTGGACGTAGCAACCATTTATTGTTACTTAATTTCTTAAGAATGAAGGTCTCATCATATTGGGCGTCATCATCATAGAATCCATTAACCTTTTTGTGTGATCAGAAAAAGCTCAGCTCCGCTTCGCTGTCCATATAACTGATGCCCCGGTACTGTCGATTAAATCATCCCTGTGTTCCCAACGCAATTTGTGAAACATTGCAAATTGTGGTGCATCGAGTTCGTATACAACATCATAAAGTGGCGCATATAAAACAACAAATGTTGAGATGCTGCACTGAATATTGACGTATTGATGAGATACACATCTTTAGCAGTGAATTCTCCGTCAATTATTGATCCCGACTAATCCGTGGCACTTTTAGCTGAGCTGGTTGTCTGGCTGGGCGTGGAATGGATGACCGTTGTGATAGGGTCAGTTTCACGCTACAGCCTAGGATCACTTTTTACCACTATATGTAGCATCATCTATATAATTGTATTGTTGCGGAGGTATGCACGCTGCAGTTTGCTTGACATAGCAACACGTTAAAAATGTCAATCCACCTGCAATTTGTTTCTTTTCATATACATCATCAACGGTTTCAATGATTCCACAATCTTCTTGTTAACGTCATGCCTTGACAGAAACAAAGCTGGAAGGCCAAGAAAAAGGTAGGCAGTTTAAGGGTTCATTGCTTTAAAAAGGCAAAAAAATAACGTGTTAAGAACGGATCTCTGCGTACTTTGTTTCATGATTAACATCTCAGAAATAGCATTTAGCATTATTAACCGGAAGATCAGTTGAATTTGGTAATGGGCTATATGTGGAGAAAATCTTTCAGCTTAAGGTCAAAGCCAAAATTGAGAGAGAGTAAGGTAGGAGTTTAACATTAATCCAACCTGTCTCAGAAGGAAAGTATTGATCCCGAAAACGACCAGAACTTGGAATGCACTGCTGCATGATCCTTCGTTATACGGAATTCTGCATCATTTTTTTACGGCCGAGGACAGTTATCCTCCGAGATCCCATGAATGTTCAATCGACCTGATTATCACGGAGTAAATATTGTGTCAACCCAAGAAAATTTTACTTCAGCATTGTCAACTCCAGACTAATGGCCCACGTGCATTATTAAGCAAGTTTACCTCGCGTTTGCAGTCTGGCTTAAAGACTGTTATTACCACAAAATAACGATGCCTTCCCTTGAGGACTTGTTCATGCTTTGGGTCATGACGTCGGAAGGATAAATGTCAGGGGCCATGTGTGTTTGAAATTTCTCGGCACATTCCCTGTCAGCCAACGAGCTGATTTGCGTGCGAGCATTAAGGAATGCTGTGTAGCTAATGTTGTACAGTTCATGCATAAAAACACAAATTAATCTTATCATTCTCAACAGAATACAAAAGGGGAGTCTGTCCAATCAGCATATAGAACCTATTTAAATAACATCTACACGGGCAAAGACATGGTGCCTAGTTAAACAAAGGCTCTACGAATTACACCAGAACATTTCTAGGTTAACAGAAAGTTTAAGTTCTCCAGCAAAGAAAATTCACGAATGAAACCATGCCAATGTCCCTTTTAAAAAGCAGAAGTTCGTCACCAGTAAAATACAATTAGTGGAAGAGTGTCAATTAATGCCTACCACATTCATCTATTCAACCTCAGTCCCTAACAGCTGAGTAGGTTCCAGACACGATTGGTAAGAGGATTACTGGGCCTGTTTGATTGCCGTCGGGGAATGTGGGGATACTAAATGCTTTGCGCTGTTACTCCACCTTAACAATGGCGTTTTATGGCTTCTGAAATATGTACCAAGACCCCAAAGCATGTTTGCTAAACTTTACGCCTAAAAATCTCCTTCTGCCTGTAACATTCACATACTTCCTGGGCCGTTTCCACAGTCCACCTCTCGTCCTCACCCCGGAGTCTGCCAATAATTAAAGTTTTGTTCGAAACATGGTGAAATTCAGTGAGGTTCCTTACACCCTGTGGCACTTCTGTTACCGAGAAGGTGTCTTAGGAACCTTAGAAATACTCAGCAGACGATGCTCTGGCTTACATGTCCTCAGAACAAAAAGGGGAATACATGACATCTTAAACAACTCAGTGGTTCTTCTGGCGAATGAAGGCTGCTGCAGGACCATGCCTCCAATCGTTTTAGTTTTCTGGCATTGGACCTAGGTGTCATTCTCTAAAGACACGCAGGGAAGTTGTTGTACAACGGGTTGCGCATCCTAAAATCTTTCTTTCATTCCGATCACATCTGCCATGCCATCAGGTGTCCAGCAAATATTGGAGGGAGCATTGTTGTGTTACAGCTTTTGGTCAATTGAGAAAGTGAGCATTCGAAGGTCGCAACACCAAAACTGACAGGAAGCTCATGATCTGTAATTTGTCTCTGATTCCCACCTTACTGAATGGGGCTGCAACATGGACAATGTACAGGAGGCATCTGAAGGCTCTTGGGTGTTACCGTTAACACTGGCTGCGAAAGAAATTGCATATTATGTGGGAGGGCAAACAGGTGCCCCCTTGCAAACTTGCAATATAAGCTTTGGGTCTATGCTAATGTGTGATCAACTTCGGTCCGTTGGCACACAGTTCGGCTGTCAGATATCAGACTCGGACAGCAGGTATTGTTCTCCAAGATTAGCCAGGACAGACAACAGAGAAGGGCAGAGGAAGTTCTTCAGTGATTTGCTGAAAAGCAAGTTGGCAAAAATATAGTATTCTTGTCGACACCTCGTTGAAAACTGTTTATGGATTAAGCCAAACGGCACCAGGCCCTTTAGGAAATTTCCCAGCACTTTAACTCTGAGCAAATACAAAATGATTAGGAAAAACAAGAGGGGTCAAAGGAAAACAGCATGACCCGAATTAATGATACACGGCCTGACATCCAACAAGGCAACAAATGCCTTGGGTGCATGAAGTCTGCATTCGCGATTCTGCCTCATCATCCATCTCATGCTCTTGGAAGACAATCGTCCTCGCTAGTGAGGTGTAGCCAGTGATAACATTATCTGCAAGCCATTTATCACATGTCCTAATGAAGCCTCATGTTGCACCAGCTCCAGTTTTGTCGAAACTGTTTCCGTGGAAACAATTTTGATGTTTTAATGGATCAAGTCACTATATGCATGCAAATTGTCCTTTCCTGTCAGCTGTCTACATTTAATCTTTACCAGCAATGTTTCTGCTGCCAAATCTGAGGAAAAGGTTTATCACAGGATGCCTACGTGGGTTTCTTACAGTGTTGTAAACCATGTGGGAGAAAACCATGTTTCACGAAGAGAAGCTAAACATTTGTAACATAATCAAAGAATACACCTTGTCATAGATCGGTTACAGCACAGAAAAAGGCCATCCGGCCATTTGCGTCGGTGGTGAGGCTCTGGATTAATACCGTGGCTGCTCTCATGCTCCCGACTTTCACCTGCAGTGCTGAAAATTGCTTGCTTTTCAAAGAATTGCCCGGTTCCCTAATGAAAGCGAGGATTTTCCTTTCGCCGAGCTCATTCTTACGCATTGCATTTCAGAACCTAATGATATACTGCACATTTTTTTTCCCCATGTCCCCTTTGGTTTTCTTTCAGTTGACGTTAAATCAATGTCTTCTGGTTCTTGGTGATTCCTGATGGGAACAGTCTATACCTGCCTAACATGTCCAGGCCACGTCGTGAATTTGAAAAAACACATCAAATCTTGTTTCAATCATATTGTATCTATGTACAACCGCTCTAAATTCTCCAATCATTCCACCTGGAAGTTATAATTGTCTCTGGGAACATTCCCAAGAATACACTCTTTCCCCTCTCTAGCGCCTTCACTTCTTGATAAACTACGGTATCCAAAATATTCCCTAGTTGAACTCGAACTAGCTAGCGGTTAAACTGGTTACCATAACTTCCTGTCTCTGCTGCCTATTCATTGATTTATAGAGCCGAGGATTTCATCTGGCTTAGTGAAAGCGTTTTCCATCTGCCCTGCATCTTGCAACCATTTGCCTCTTATACTCGCAAAGCCCCATCAGCAGCTTCAATACTCTTTGGAATGCTACCACAAGTTGTTCATTACCTCTTCCTACCAAAATGTATCACTTCATGCCTCTGTCTATTAATTTTAACTGCAATAGTTCCTCTCATGCCACCAGTCCATCTGCGTCCATTTCATGTATTTCACCATCTTCCTGGCTATTCATACAACGGAAAAACCTGAAAACTTTGAAGTTTTTCCCTGGACGCTCAGGTCTAGGTCCCTGATGCACACCATTTAGATTGGAAGGGGGAAACTGCGTAATTATGTTGACACTACAGTGTGGATCAGTCATTTTATGAATTACAGAGCTAAGCGTCTGTCAACAAGCTGGAAAAGTGCTAGGTAAGTTAAGCATTCCCGGTGTCGCTTTAGATTACATGCCTTATTATTTCGAACCATTAAGCAAATAATTTTATATTCATTAAAAAGTGGAGTCATCAATTCAGGCACCCATCGTTCGGCGATAGGCCGACATTCGCTACTGTTGATTTCAATAAAAGAATACTTGGCAGAAAGCAAAACAGGCCTTCCATCCGATAGTGGGCAGTATGAATTTCCAATGCTCCATGTGTCATGATCATTGGTGCTTTTTGTCACAACTCTTACTGAATCCGGCAAGTTAATGGAATGATGACTTCTTTTTAACTTTATCAATTTGGCACCAATTGGCAAAGTGTTCTAACCATTAACGAAACTCCTCCCACTCGTGAAAACTGTTGTTTAATCCTACAATTTCTGGTTTGCTTATCATGTAATCCCGAACAGAAGAAACACTGACTGCAAAAGGAAAAGGTACCTCATTTCACATTGTTTTCTTCAATTAGCCAGAGAACGACAATGGCTGATTGCTTCTTTACCTGATTTGTTTTGTTTTTGTATGAATATTTTATGTTTTTTTTTAAACTAAGCAGATTTTTAGAGCGTAACCTAGGGTTGGCAGCAGAAGATTCCTATACGTTGGTTCCATGGTTTTGATTTATGAGGGCGTATTTGCCGATGCTATGTCACACAAGTTGGAAGCCAGTAAATAACATGTAAACAAATTAATTGAATAAGGAATTCAATTAATGCTCCTTAAATAAGTTCGTGGTAACAACAAAGTACCAGCTAGCACAGTGAAGTTAGAAATAAAATGTATGGGCTGGTTAACCATATCAGCATCGCTGATTTAGTTTATGAAGGAGTTCTTGTGAGACCGTTGTGGAGTCACAACTTTCGGCCAGAAGCTCCGCATTCAAGTCTCACTTCAGGACTTGCTGGCTGTTGAAACTGTTTTTCTAAGTTGGCGGGCTGTATTGGTTACCAACTTGCAAAACCTTCAAATGCGCCTGGCAGCAGGTGCTAAGAACGGGGGAGATGCTGGCCAGTGAGATTGCAAAAGCAACGTAAATGACTGTCATACGTTACCAAGCATAAGAATGGACAAATCCAAAGGAAATCGATGATCACCAACAAACTCTGAATGCAACTACCTGGAAAAGCAGGAATGAAATAATGTTTTTGTTCAGTTGCTCTGGTGGAGGATAGGCTGAGGCATGGGACACTTCACTGGAGGGACAGATATTTTGCTCTAATTTATATGGGCCCGACTACCCTCTCATTACCGAATTCCATAGAAGTAAATCTTTTTTTGAAATGTAACTCACTCCAAATTGGAAAGGAAAAATAAGAGAACGCCCTCTATAGTTGATTGGTGACGTGCCTAACCAGGGAGAAGCTCCGTGTATCTACTTAAATAATGTAATTGAACAATCGTTAACAAAAATAACTTGGCAAAGTCCCGCAATAAACGAAAATCTGCAAAAGCATTTGGTTTCACGGTTGTGCAAGATAATTTGAAAACAGAAGCACGGTGCATGTTATTAATTGAGACTTACAGGGCCGGTAAAAATGGAATTATCTGATGTCATATTTGTTATGCATGCATGATATGCAAGTAAAATATACTAAAGCAAGCCATGTAACTATTGAATGCCTGCCTCGGGGAGATTCAATGTGATGTCTCTGTATGTTATTATCCAACCTGTACTCAAGTAAGGTGACCGTTGCTAGTCTCGCACTTATTGTTACTGCCACCACAACACCCTGCTCTTTGTTAAAATATAGTATGAAATGGCGGCCCAAATTATACCTCGTATTTTTATGAATATGATACAAGGATCAGCTGAAGGAAGTATTCTTCCATTATTTATGGGTAGGTTAAGTCGGCGCTTCAGGAGGAAGTGAGCGGAAGTACATATTGTAATATGGGATGCAGGATGTCGATGTATGGAACACAATTTACTTTGTCAAATAGCTTGACCAGTACTGTAAATTCTGTATAGTAAGTCGAGAGGGTGAGGAGGAGGGAGAGGGGGAAACATGCTGAAATTGAAATAATGATGAAACGCTCACATCTCACTATTCTAGATATTCTAACATGCCAAGAGTCTTTAAAGAATTCAGGTGGGAAATATATTTGTTATTTTTGTAAAATACCCGCTGCATGAAATATTCCTGAAATTCCTAGCCCACATGTAGAACACAGAAATGCTGATCAGTAATTCTAAATGTACAGATGTAAACTTTGCCTGCATTGTATAGTTACCCAGAATAGAAAGAGGCCAACACTCCACCTTCCCTGTTACTGCTAAATGAAAGAGTTTTATTTCTCTCTCTCTCTCTCTCTCTCTCTCTCTGATTATCTGCGTTCCAGAAATCTTTTCACACAACCTTGCAAATGCTTGTTCTGCACAATAAGTTGTTGCTCCCCGCCAACCCCCTCGCCCCACCCTGTGATTTGTCTATGAATAACCTTATATCTGTGGGGGTTTTTTGCTGGTCGTCCTGCACGTGGGAACCTTTGATTGTTATTTAATTTCTTAAGAATAATGTTCTGATTATATTGGGCGTAATTATTATAGGGTTCATTAAGCTTTTTGTCGTGATCAGAAAGATCTCAGCTCCCCTCCGCTGTCCAATTAAATGACGCCCCTTGTACTGTCGATTAAATCTTCCCTGTGCTCCCAACACGACTTGTGACTCATTGCAAAGCGTGGTGCATCGAATTTGAATACAATATCCTAGAGTGGCGCATATAAAACAACAAACGTTGAGATGCTGCACTGAATGTCGACGTATTGATTATATACACATCTTCAGCAGTGAATTCTCCGTCAATTATTGATCCCAACTAATGCATGGCACTGTTATCTGAGCTAGTTTTCCGGCTGGGTGTGGAATGGATGGCCGTTGCGATAGGATCAGATTCACACTACAGCCAAGGATCACTACTAACCAATATATGTAGCATGGTTTACATTATTGTATTGTTGTGGAACTATGCACGCCACAGTATGCTTGACATAGAAACACGTTAAAAATGTCAAACCACCTGCAAACTTGTACCTTTTCATATAAAACATCAACTGTTTCAATGATTCCAAATTCGTCCTGTTAACGTCATGCCTTGACAGAAAAGAAGCTGGAAGGTAAAGGAAAAGGTAGGCAGTTTAATGGTTCACTGTTTTAAAAAGACAGAAATGAATGTGTTAGGAACATATATATGCGTGTTTTGTTTCATGACTAACTTCTCTCAAATAGCATTTAGCATTATTAACGGGATGATTGGTTGAAATTGGTAATGGGCTAACGTGGAGAAAATCTTTCAGCTTGAGCTAACACCTAGAATTGAGAGCAAGTAAGGTAGGAGGTCAACATTAATCCAACCTCACACTCAGTAGGAAAGCATTGATCCAGGAAACGACAAGAATTTGGAATTTGCTGCTGCATGATCCATTGTTTTACAGAATTTCGTATCATTTATTAAGATGAAGGACAGTTATCCACTGAGATCCCACGAATGTTCAATCGAACTGACTATTACGGAATAAATGTCATGTCGTCCCCACGAAAATTTTACTTCAGCGTTGTCAACTCCAGATTAATGGCCCCGTGCATTGTTAAGCAAGTTTCCCTCGTGCTTGCGGTCTGGTTTAAAGACTGTTATTTCCACAAAATAACGATGCCTTCCCTTGAGAACTTGTTCATGCTTTGGGTCATGACTTCGGGAGGATACATGTTGATATCTAAATATCCAGATTGTGTTCCCTCATGTGGCTTGCAGTCATTTCAGTGGCCATGTGTGATTGAAATTTCTCGACACGCTTCTCTGTCAGCCAACGAGCTGAATTGCGTGCGAGCTTTAAGGAATGCTGTGTAGCAAACACTGTTCATACACTAGTATTCTCTTAAGAATGATCAGCTTACTTTGTTATTTAAAGTGGAGTCTTTGAAATCAGCATATAGAACTTATTTAAATAATAGCTACACGCAGAAAACATAGTGCCTTGTTAAAGAAAGGCGCTACGAATTACAACAAAAGATTTCTAGGTTAACACGAAGTTTGAGTTCTACAGCAAGGAAAATTCACGAATGAAACGATGCTAAAGTCTCTTGTAAAACAGAGAATACTGTCACTAATAAAATGCAGTTAGTGGAAGAGTTTCAAGTAACGCAAACCACTTTCCTCTATTCAGCCTCAGTCTCTAACAGCATTGTAGGTTCCAGACACGATTGTTAAGAGGATTACCAGGCCAGTTTGATTGCTGTCGGTGCATGTCGGGACACTAAACAGATCGCGCTGTTACTCCACCGAAACAATGGCGTTTTATGGCTTCTGCAATATGTACCAAGACTACAAAGCATGTTTGCTAAGCTTTGAGCCTAAAAATCTCCTTCCGCCTGTAACATTCACATATTTCCTTGGCCGTTTCCATAGTCCACCTCTCGACCTCACCCCGGAGTCTGTCCAATAATTAAAGTTTCGTTCGAAATATGGTGAAATGCAGTGAGGTTCCTTTTGCCCTGTGGCACTTCTGTTTACGTGAAGGCCTTTTAGGAACCTTAGAAATACTCAGCAGATGATACTCTGGCTTACGTGTCCTCAGAACACAAAGGGGAATACATGGCATTTAAACAACTCAATGGCTCTTCTGGCGAATGAAGGCTGCTGCAGGACCAAGCCTCCAATCGTTTCAGTTTTCTGCCAATACACCAAGGTGTCGTTGTCTAAAGACACGCAGGAAAGTTTGAACGCAGCGCTTTGCCCATCCTAAAATCTTTCTTTCTTTCCGAGCACATCATCCATGCCATCAGGTGCCCAGCGAATACTGGAGAAAGCATTGTTGTGTTGTATGCAAACTATCACTTGAAGTATGCTTGTACAGCTTTTGGTGAATTGGGAAAGTGCGCATTCGAAGGTCACGACACCAAAACTGACAGGAAGCTCATGATCTGTTATTTGTCTCTGATTGGCACCTTACTGTACGGGGCTGCAACATGAGACACGTACAGTAGGCACCTGAATTCCATTGGGTCATACCGTTAACACTGGCTGTGAAAGAAATTGCAAATTATGTGGGAGGGCAGACAGGTGAACACTAGTGCCCCCTTACAAGCAGGCAATATAAGCTTTGTGTCTATGCTAATGTGCGATCAGTTTCGGCGAGTTGGCACATAGTTCAGCTGTCAGATATCAGTCTCGGAAAGCAGGTATTGTTCTCCAAGATTAGCCAGGACAGACGCACCAGAGGAGCACAGGCAAAGTTCTTCAGTGATGTGCTGAAAAGCAAGATTACAAAAATAATTTATTCTTATTGACACCTCGTTGAACACTGTTTATGGATTAAGCCAAACTGCACCAGGCCCTATAAGAAGGACACCAACAAGTTGAGTTCAAACATTTACAAAAGGATTAGGAAAAACAAGATGGGCCAAAGGAAAAAAGCGTGAGCCGAATTAATGATACACGAGCTGACATCCAACAAGGCAAGAAATACCTTGGGTGCATGAAGTCTGCAAGTCCCGAATCTGCCTCTTCATCCATCTGAGGTTCATCGAAGACAATCGTCCTCGCTAGTGAGGCATAGCCAGTAATAACATAACTGCAAGGAATGAATCACGTGTGGCCTCATGTTGCATCAGCTCCAGTTTTGTCAAAACTTTTTCTGTGGAAACAATTTTGGTGTTTTCCTAATAAAGTCACCATATACATGCAAATTGTCCTTTCCTGTCAACAGTCTACTTTCAATTTCTACTCCCAATTTTCTGCTGCCAAATCTGAGGGAACATTTGCATGCAGGATTACCACTTGGGGGTTCTTACAGTACAGTTAATCATGAGGGAGAAAACCGTGATTCCGGAAGAGAAAATAAACATTTATAACATAAACAAAGGACACAGATTTTCATAGATCGGTTACAGAAAAGAAAGAGGCCATGTGGCTCTTGGTGTCGGAGACATATCTTTGGGTCAGTATCTCGGCTGTCCCCATGCTCCACACCTTCACCTACAGAGCGCATGCAACTTGCTGGCTATTCAAAGAATTACCCAGCTGCCTATTAAAAGACACGATTGTCCCTTCGCCGAGCCCATTCTTAGGAATTGCATTTAGGAACGTAATGATGCTCTGCACATTTAATTTTCCCCTTGTTCCCTTTGGTTTTCTGTCAGTTAACATTAAATTAATGTCTTCCAATTCTTGACCATTCCAGATGGAATAGTCTATACTTGCCTAACATGTCCAGGCCACGTTGTGAATTTGAAAAGCCCCATCAAATCTTCTTTCAATCATCTTGTATCAATGTACAACCGCTCTGTATTCTCAATTATTTCCACCTGGAAGAAACAATCATCTCTGGAAACATTCCCATTAATACAATCTCTGCCCTGTCAAACTCCTTCACTTCTCCCTAAACTATGATGTCCAAAATATGATACAAATCCCTAGTTGAAGTGGAACTAGCGGCTAAATTGTTTTACCATAACTTCCTTTCTTTGCTGCCTATTCATCTATTTATGAAGCCGAAGATTTCATCTGGCTAAGGGACCGCATTTTCCATCTGCCCTGCATCTTGCAACCATTTGTGCTCTTATACTCCCAAAGACCCATAAGCAGCTAAAGTCCCCTTAGGAATGCGACCACGAGTTGTCATTACCTCTTTCTACCACAATGTATCACTTCATGCCTCTCTCCACTAATTTCAACAGCATTATTGCCTCCCATTCCA
Organism: Isurus oxyrinchus; assembly: GCA_026770705.1. Lineage (NCBI taxonomy): Eukaryota > Metazoa > Chordata > Chondrichthyes > Lamniformes > Lamnidae > Isurus > Isurus oxyrinchus. The sequence goes on from JANJGN010000034.1 coordinate 7,050,093, forward strand.
CCAGTCCATCTGTTTCCATTTGAAGTATTTTACCATCTGGTTTGCAATTCATAGACTGTAAAATCTGAAAACTTTGAAGTTTTTCCCTGGACACTCAGGTCTAGGTCCTTGATGCATACCACGTAGATTGATGGGAAGGAGGAAACTGCGCAATTTTGCAGACAATTCAGTGTGGATTATCCATTTTATGAATTACAGAGCTAAGCGATTTTCAACAAGCTGTAAAAGACCTAGGTGAGCACAATATTAACGATGTCACTTTAGATTACATGCCTTATTATTTTGAGCCATTAAACAAATACTTTTATTTTTGTTAAAACGTGAAGTCATAAATTCAGGCACATGTTTTTAGCGTTAGGCCCACATTCGCTGCTGTTGATTTCAATAAACGAAAATACTGGGCAGAAAGCAAAACATGCCGACCATCTGATAGTGGGCAGGATGAATTTCCGATGCTCCATGCATCATGATTATTGGTGCGTTTTGTCACAACTCTTACCGAATCCTGCACACTAACGGAATAATGACTTTTGTTTAACTTTATCGATTTGGCACAAAGTTGGCAAAGTGTTCTAACCAAGAACGAAACTCCTCCCACTCCTGAAAAACGCTGTTTAATCCTACAATTTTTGGTCTGTTTATCATGTAATCTCGAACAGAAGAAAAACTGACTGCAAAAGAAAAAGGTACCTGATCTGAAATTTTTTCTTCAAAAAGCCAGAGATTGACAATGGCTGACTGCTTCTTTACATGATTTGTTTTGTTTTCCTATGAATATTTAATGTTTTTATCAACAAAGCAGACTACGAAAATGTACCCGAAGGGTTTGCAGCAGAGGAATCCTATAAGTGCGCTCGATAGTTTCGAGTTAGGAGGGCATATTTGCCGATGCTGTGTCAGACAATTTTGTAAGACAATAAATAACATGTCAACTAATGAAATGAATAAGGAATTCACTTAATGCTCCTTAAACAAGGTAATGGTAACGGTGAAGTACTAGCTAGCACAGTGAAGTTAGAAATAAACGGAAGTGGTGGTTAAGAACGACAGTGTTACTGAAAGAGTTTATGAAGGTGCTCTTATGGCGCCATTGTGGAGCCACGACTTTCAGCCAGAAGCTCGCGTTCAAGTCTCACTTCAACACTTGCTGGCTGTTAAAGATGCATTCGTACGGTGGCCAGCTGATACCAACCTGTAAAACCTTCCAATGCACATGGCGGCTGGTGCTAAGAACAGGAGAGATGCTGGCCAGCCAAACAGCAGAAAACAATGTCAAATGACTGTCGTACATTGCCAAGCATAATCATGGCCAATTCCAATGCAAATCCATTACCATCAACAAAATCTCAAAGCAAGTTAACTGGAAAAGCATGAATGAAATAAGATGTGTTAAGTTGCTCTGGTGCAGGATAGGCTTAGGCATGGGACACTTGATGGGAAGGACAGATATTTTCCGCTAATTTATATGGGTCGGACTACCATCTCAGTACCGAAATCATTAGATTTAAATCTTTTTTTTGAAATGTAAATCACTCCAAATTGTTAAGGAACAATGACAGAGTGCAATCTATAGTTGATCGGTGACGTGCCTAACCAGGGAGAAGCACTGTGTATCTACGTAAATAATGTAACTGAACAATTGTTAACAGGAAGAACTTGGCAAAGTCCCGCAATAAAAGAAAATCTGCAAAAGCATTTGGTTTCACGGTTGTGCAGGTTAATTTGCAAACAGAACGACCGTGCATGTTACTAATTGAGATTTTCAGCGCCGTTAAAGATGGAATTATGCGATGTCTTATTTTTAAGCATATATAAAATGCAAGTAAAATATACTAAAGCATGCCATGCAACTATTGGATGGCCGCCTCGAGGAGATTCAATGTGATGTCTCTGTATGTTATTGCACGATCTGTACTCAAGTAAGGTGACCAATGCCAGCCTCGTGCTTATTGCTATTGCAATCCCAGCACTCTGCTCTTCGTTAAAATGGAGTACGAAAGGGCGGCCCAAATTAGACCTCGTATTTTTATGAATATGATACAAGGTTCAGATGAGTTAAATATTTTACTGTTATTTATGGGCAGGTTTAGTCGGTGCTTCAGGAGGATGTGAGCGGAAGTACATATGGTAATAAGAAATGCAGTATGTCGAAGTATGGAGCGTTTGGAAGGACATAATGCACTTTGTCGAATACCTTGACCAGTACTGTAAATTCTGCATAGTAAGTCGTGAGGGTCGGGGGTGGGGGGGGGGGGGGGCGGGGAGGGTGGGGAGAGGGGGAAACGTGCTGAAATTAAAATAATGATGAAACTCTCACATCTCACTATTCTAGAGATTCTAACGTGCCAAGAGTCTTTAAAGGATTCAGGTGGGAAATGTATTTGCTTTTGTGTGAAATACCCGCTGCCCAAAATATTCCTGCAATCCCTAGCCCACACGTGGAATACAGAAATGCCGATCAGTAATTTAAAATGTACAGATGTAAACTTTGCCTGCATCATGTAGTTATCTAGTACAGGAACAGCCCAACCCTCCACTTGCCTGTTATTGCTATATCTCGCTCCTTCTCTCTCTATCTTTCTGATTAGCTGCGTTCCAGAAATCTTTTCACAGAACCTTGCAAATGCTTGTCCTGCACAATAAGTTGTTGCTCCCCGCCAACGGCCTCCCCACCCCCCACCCTATGATTTGTCTATGAGAAACCATACATCTGTGTTTCTTTGTTGCTCCTCGTCCTAGACGTGGGAACCATTTATTGTTACTTAATTTCTTAAGAATGAAGGTCTCATCATATTGGGCGTCATTATCATAGGGTCCATTAACCTTTTTGCGTGATCAGAAAAATCTCATCTCCCGTCCGCTGTCTATATGACAGCCGTCCCGGTACTGTCGATTAAATCTTCCCTGTGTTCCCAACTCGATTTGTGAATCATTGCAAAGTGTAGTGCCTCGAATTTGAATACAATGTCCTAACGTGGCGCATATAAAACAACAAATGTTGAGATGCTGCACTGAGTGTCGATGTCTTGGTGAGATACAAATCTTCAGCAGTGAATTCTCTGTCAATTATTGATCCCGACTAATGCGTGGCACTGTTAGCTGAGCTGGTTGTCTGGCTGGGCGTGGAATGGATGGCCGTTGCGATAGGGTCAGTTTCACGCTAAAGCCAAGGATCACTATTTACCACTATATGTAGCACGATCTACATTATTGATTTGTTGTGGAGATATGCATGCAACAGTAGGCATAGCAACACGTTAAAAATGTCAATCAACCTGCAAACTTGTGCCTTTTCAAAAACATCATCAACTGTTTCAATGATTCCACAATTGTCCCGTTAACGTTATGCCTTGACAGAAACAAAGCTGGAAGACAAAGAAAAAGGTTGGCAGCTTAATGGTTCGCTGTTTTAAAAAGACAGAAATTAACGTGTTAGGAACAGATCTATGCATCTTTTGTTTCATCATTAACTTCGCTGAATTAGCATTTACCATTATTAACTGGAAGATTGGTTGAATTTGGTAATGGGCTATATGTGCAGAAAATCTTTCAGCTTGAGGTCACAGCCAAAATTGAGAGCAAGTAAGGTAGGAGTTTAACATTAATCCAACCTCCCACTCAGGAGGAAAGTATTGATCCCGAAAAGGACAAGAATTTGGAATGCACTGCTGCATGATCCTTTATTATACGGAATTTTGCATGATTTTTTACGGCCAAGGACATTTATCCACCGAGATCCAACGAATGTTCAATCGACCTGATTATCACGGAGTAAATATCGTGTCAACCCAGGAAAATTTTACTTCAGCATTGTCAACTCCAGACTAATGGCCCACGTACATTGTTGAGCAAGTTTACCTCGTGCTTGCAGTCTGGTTTAAAGACTGTTACTACCACAACTAACGATGCCTTCCCTTGAGGACTTGTTCATGCTTTGGGTCATGACGTCGGAATGATACATGTAGATCCATAATATCCAGACTGTTTTCCCTCAGGTGGTTTGCAGTCGTTTCAGGGGCCATGTGTGATTGAAATCTCTCGACGCATTCTCTGTCAGCCAATGAGCTGAATGGAGTGCGAGCATTAAGGAATGCTGTGTAGCAAACGCTGTACATTTCATGCACTAAATATCAAATACTAAAGAGCAATCTGTCAATTCAGCATATAGAACCTATTTAAATAACATCTACACCCACAAAAACATGGTGCCTAGTTAAACAAAGGCGCTACGAATTACACCAAAACATTTCTAGGTTAACAAAAAGTTTAAGTTCTCCGGCAAAGAAAATTCCCGAATGAAAACATGCCAATGCCTCTTGCAAAAAGCCGAAGTTCCTCACCAATAAAATACAGTTAGTGGAAGAGTGTCAATTAATGCCTAACACATTCATCTATTCAACGTCAGTCTCTAACAGCAGTGCAGGTTCCAAACACGATTGTTAAGAAGATTACCAGGCCAGTTTGATTGCTGTCGGGGAATGTGGGGATACTAAATCCATCACGCTGTTTATTGACCTTACGAATGGCGTTTTATGGCTTCTGAAAATTGTCCCAAGGCCCCAAAGCATGTTTGCTAAACGTTGCGCCTAAAATTCTGCTTCTGCCTTTAACAATCACATATGTCCTGGATGATTTCTACAGTCCATCCATCGTCCTCACCCCGGAGTTTGTCCAATAATTAAAGTTTTGTTCGAAACATGGTGAAATGCAGTGAGGTTCCTTACGCTCTGTGGCACTTCTGTTACCGAGAAGGCATGTTAGGACCTAAGAAATACTCAGCAGGTGATGCTCTGGCTTACATGCCCTCAGAACAAAAAATGGAATGCATGGCATCTTAAACAACTCAATGGCTCTTATGGCGACTGGAGGCTGCTGCAGGACGAAGCCTACAATCATTTCAGTTTTCTGCCATTGGACCAAGGTGCCGTTTTCTAAAGACACGCAGGGAAGTTTGTATGCAGCGGCTTGCCCATCCTAAAATCTTTCTTTCTTTCCGAGCACATCTACCATACATTCAGGTGTCCAGCAAATGCTTGAGTAGCATTGTTGGGTTTTATGCAAGCTATGCCTTGAAGTATGCTTATACAGCTTTTGGTCAATTGAGAAAGTGAGCATTCAAAGGTCGCAACACCAAAACTGACAGGAAGCTTATGATCTGTTATTTGTCTCTGATTCCCACCTTACTGTATGGGGCTGCAACATGGACAACGTACAGGAGGCACCTGAATGCCCATGGGTCATACCCTTAACACTGGCTGTGAAACAAATAGCATATTATGTGGGAGGGCAGACAGGTGCCCTCTTACAAACTGGCAACATACGCTTTGGGTCTATGATAATGTGCAATCAGCTTCGATGAGTTGGCACACAGTTCGGCTGTCAGATATCAGGCTCGGAAAGCAGGTATTGTTCGCCAAGATTAGCCAGGAAAGACGCACCAGAGGAGCGCAGAGGAAGTTCTTCAGTGATGTGCTGAAAGGCAAGTTGACGAAAATATATTATTCTTCTCGACACCTCATTGAACACCGCTTATGGATTAAGCCAAACGGCAGCAGGCCCTGTAGGAAAGACCCCAGCACTTTAACTCCGAGCAACTACAAAATGATTCGGAAAAACAAGAGGGGCCAAAGGAAAACAGCATGACCCGAATTAATAATACACGACCTGACATCCAACGAGGCAACAAATGCCTTGGGTGCATGAAGTCTGCAGGTCCTGAATCTGCCTCATCATCCATCAAAGGCTCTTGGAAGACAATCGTCCTCGCTAGTGAGGCGTAGCCAGTAATAACAGTATCTGCAAGCAATTAATCACGTGTCCCAATGAAGCCTCATGTTGCATCAGCTCCAGTTTTGTCGAGACTGTTTCAGCGGAAACAATTTTGATGTTTTAACGGATTAAGTCTCTATATACATGCAAATTGTCCTTTTCTGTCAGCTGTCTACTTTTAATCTCTGCTAGCAAGTTTCTGCTGCCAAATCTGAGGAAAAAGTTGCTCGCAGGACGACTACGTGGGGATGCTTTCAGTACTGTAAACCATTTGGGAGAAAACCATGCTTCATGAAGAGAAGCTAAACATTTGTAATATAATCAAAGAATACAGCTTGTCATAGATCGGTTACAGCACAGAAAGAGGCCATCAGGCCATTTGCATCGGAGGCGAGTCTTTTGATTAATACTGTGGTTGCTCGCAAGCTCCCGACCTTCACCTGCAGTGCTGAAAATTGCTTGCTTATCAAAGAATTACCCAGTTCCCTATTAAAAGTGAGGATTTTCCCTTCGCTGAGATCATCCTTACTCATTGCATTTCAGAACCTAATGATGGAAAGCACATTTATTTTTTTCCCACGTCCACTTAGATTTTATTTCAGTTGAAGTTAAAACAATGTCTTCTGGTTCTTGACGATTCCAGTGGGGAACAGTCTATACCTGCCTAACATTTCCAGGCCACATCGTGAATTTGAAAAACCCCATCAAATCTCATTTCAGTCATATTTTATCTATGTACAACTGCTCTAAATTCTCCAATCTTTCCACCTAGAAGAAATAATTGTCTCTGGAAACATTCCCATGAATACATTCTCTAACCTCTCTAGCGCCTTCACTTCTCGCTAAACAATGGTATCCAAAATATTCCCTAGTTGAACTCGAACTACAAGTTAAAGTGGTTACCATAACTTCCTGTCACTGCTGCCTATTCATCGATTTATAGAGCCGAGGATTTCATCTGGCTCAGTGAAAGCGTTTTCAATCTGCTCTGCATCTTGCAACCATTTGCCTCTTATACTCGCAAAGAACCATCAGCAGCTTCAATCCCCTTTGGGGTGCTACCACAAATTCTTCATTACCTCTTCCTACCAAAATGTATCACTTGATGCCTCTCTCTATTAATTTCAACTGCAATAGTTCCTCTCATCTCACCAGTCCATCTGCGTCCGTTTGATGTATTTCACCATCTTCCTGGCTATTCATACATGGAAAACCTGAAAACTTTGAAGTTTTGCCCTGGACACTCAGGTCTAGGTCCGTGATGCATATCAGTTAGATAGGAAGGGGGAAACTGCGTATTGTTGTTGACACTTCAGTGTGGATCAGCCATTTTATGAATTACAGAGCTCAGCATCTGTCAACAAACTGGAAAAGACCTAGGTGAGTTGAAAATTCCCGGTGTCGCTTTACATTACATGCCTTGTTATTTTGAACTGTTAAGCAAATAATTTTATGTTCGTTAAAAAGTTGTCATCAATTCTGGCACCCGTTGTTTGGCGATATGCCCACATTTGCTAATGTTAATTTCAATAAAAAAAATTCTTGGCAAAAAGCAAAACTGGCCAACCATCCGACAGTGGGCAGGATGAATTTTCGATGCTCCCTGCGTCATGATTAATGGTGCTTTTTGTCACAACTCTTACTGAATCCGGCACACTAACGGAATAATGACTTTTTTTAACTTTATCAATTTGGCACCAAGTTGGCAAAGTGTTCTAACCAATAACGAAAGTCCTCCCACTCGTAAAAAATGTTGTTTAATCCTACAATTTCTGGTTTGCTTATCATGTAATCCCGAACAGAAGAAACACTGACTGCAAAAGAAAAAGGTACCTGATCTAACATTTTTTTCTTCAAAAAGCCAGAGATTGACAAAGGCTGATTGCTTCTTTACATGATTTGTTTTGTTTTCATATGAATGTTTTATGTTTTTTTTAACTAAGCAGATTTTTAGAGTGTAACCTAAGTGTTGCAGCAGAAGAATCCTATACGTTTGTTCCATGGTTTTGATTTACTAGGGCATATTTTCCGATGCTGTGTCACACAAGTTGGAAGCTAGTAAATAACCTGTAAACTAATGTATTGAATAAGGAATTCACTTAATGCTCCTTAAACAAGGTCGTGGTAAAAACAAAGTACTCGCTAGCACAGTGAAGTTAGAAATAAAACCTATGTGCTCATTAACAATGACAGGTTTGCTGATAGAGTTTATGAAGGAGTTCTTGTGACGCTGTTGTGGAGTCACAACTTCTGGCCAGAAGCTCCGTGTTCAAGTCTCACTTCAGGACTTGCTGGCTGCTGAATCTGTTTTTGTAAGGTGGCGGGCTGTATTGGTTACCAACTTGCAAAACCTTCAAATGCGCCTGGCAGCAGGTGTTAGGAACGGGGGAGATGCTGGCCATTGAGAATGCAAAAGAAACATGGAATGACTGTCGTACTTTACCAAGCATAAGCATGGCCAAAACGAAAGGAAATCGATGATCACCAACACACTCTGAATGCAACTACCTTGAAAAGCAGGATTAAATAATGTATTAGTTAAGTTGCTCTAGTGGATGATAGGCTGAGGCATGGGGCACTTCATTGGAGGGACAGATATTTTGCTCTAAATTATATGGGCCGGATTACCCTCTCTACCGAACACCATAGAAGTAAATGTTATTTTGAAATGTAACTCACTCCAAATTGGAAAGGAAAAATAACAGAGCGCCCTCTATAGTTGATCGGTGACGTGCCTGACCAGGGTGAAGCACCGTGCATCTACTTAAATAATATAATTGAACAATAATTAACAGGAAGAAATTGGCAAAGTCCTGCACAAAAAGAAAATCTGCAAAGGCATTTGGTTTCACGGTTGTGTAAGTTAAATTGCAAACACAAGCACAGTGCATGTTACTAATTGAGACCTACAGCGCCGGTAAAGATGGAATTCTGCGATGTCTTATTTTTAAGCATGTATAATATGCAAGTAAGCTATCATAAAGCATGCCATGCAACTATTGTTGACCGTCTCGGGGAGATTCAATGTGATGTCTCTGTATGTTTTTGCCCAACCTGTACTCAACTAATGTGACCCATGCCAGCCTCGCGATTATTGCTACTGCAACCCCAGCGCTCTGTAATGTTTATTATGTGCTATTCATTAAAATGCAGTACGAAATGGTGGCCCAAATTAGACCTCGTATTTTTATGAATATGATACAAGGATCAGCTGAGGTAAATATTCTGCCGTTATTCATGTTTAGTTTAAGTCGGCACTTCAGAAGGAAGTGAGCGGAAGTACATATGGGTAATATGAGATGGAGTATGTCGAAGCATGGAGCACATGGAAGGACATAATCCACTTTGTCGAATACCTTGACCTGTAGTGCAAATTCTGCATAGTAAGTCCGGAGGGTGGGAGGGAGGGAGAGGAGGAAACGTGCTGAAATTGAAATAATGGTAAACTCTCACATCTCACTATTCTAGAGATTCTAACGTGCAAAGAGTCTTTAAAGGATTCAGGTGGGAAATATATTTGTTATTTGTGTAAAATACCCGCTGCACAAAATAGTCCTGCAATTGCTAGCCCACACATAGAAAACAGATATGTCGATCTGTATTTTTAAATATACAGAGGTACACTTTACCTGCATCATATACTTATCCAGCACAGAAAAAGGCCAGCCCTCCACCTTCCCTGTAATTGCATCTCTCTCCCTCTCTCTCTCTCTCTGATTGCCTGCGTTCCAGAAGTATTTTCCAATAACCTTGCACAACAATTCTTTCTGCTGGCTTACTCCCCGCAAACCCCCTCAGGCCCCACCCGATGATTTCTCTATCAGTAAGCATAAATCTGTGTTTCTTTGTTGCTAGTCGTCCTGGACGTGGGAACCTTTTATTGTTATTTAATTTCTTAACAAGGCTGGTCATTATCAAAGATTCCATCAACCTTCTTGCGGTGATCAGAAAGATCTCAGCTCCCCTTCGCTGTCTGTATAACTGACGCCCCTGGTACTTTCGATTTAATCTTCCCTGGGCTCCCAACACGATTTGTGAATCATTGCAAAGCGTGGTGCGTCGAATTTGAATACAATATCCTAAAGTGGTGCATATTGAACAACAAATGTTGAGATGCTCCACTGAGTGTCGACGTATTGGTTAGATACACATCTTCAGCAGTGAGTTCTCCGTCAATCATTGATCCGGACTAATGTGTGGCACTGTTAGATGAGCTGGTTGTCTGGCTGGGCGTGGAATGGATGGCCGTTGCAATAGGGTCAATTTCACGCTACAGTCCAGGATCACTATTTACCACTATATGTAGCATGATCTACATTATTGTATTGTTGCGGAGGTATGCACGCAGCAGTATGCTTGACATAGCAACACGTTAAAAATGACAATCCACTTGCAAATTTGTGCCATTTCATATAAATCATCAACTGTTTCAATGATTCCACAGTCTTCCTGTTAACGTCATGCCTTGACAGAAAAAAAGTTGGAAGACAAAGAAAAAGGTAGGCAGTTTAAGGATTCGCTGTTTTAAAAAGACAGAAATTAACGTGTTAGGAACATAACTATGCGTCTTTTTTTCATGATTAATTGCTCTGAAATAGCATTTAGCATTATTAACCGGAAGATCGGCTGAATTTGATAATGGGCTATAAGTGGAGAAAAAGTTTCAGCTTGAGTTCACAGCCGAAATTGGGCCGAGTAAATTAGGAGTTTAACATTAATTCAACCTCCCACTCAGGAGGAAAATATTGGACCAGAAAACAACCAGCATTAGGAATTTGCTGCTGCATGATCCTATGTTATACGGAATTTCACTCCATTTTTTTGAGGCCAAGCACAGCGAGATCCCACGAATGTTCAATGGACCTGATTTTCATGGAGTAACTATCGTGTCGTCCCCAAGAAAATATTACTTCAGCGTGGTCAACTCCAGATTAATGCCCCCCGTGCATTGTTAAGCAAGTTTACCTCGTGCTTGCAGTCTGGTTTAAAGACTGTTACTTCCGCAAAATAACGATACTTTCTCTTGAGCACTTGTTCGTGCTTTGGGTCATGACTTCGGAAGGATACATGTTGATCTGTAAATGATCAGACGGTCTTACCGCTGGTCGTTTGCAATCGTTTCAGGGGCCATTTGTGATTGAAATTTCTCGGCGCACTTCTCTGTCAGCCAACGAGCTGAATGGCGTGCGAGCTTTAAGGAATGCTGTGTAGCAAACACTGTACAATTCATATACTAATTAACAAATTAAGCTGATCATTCTTAACAGAATACTAAAGCGGAGTCTGTCAAATCGGCATAACGAACCTATTTAAGTGACATCTACACGCACAGAGACATAGTGCCTAGTTAAACAACGACGCTACAAATTACACAGAAACATTTCTAGGTTAACACGAAGTTTAAGTTCTTCAGCAAAGAAAATTCACGAATGAAACCAATGTCTCTTGTAAAAAGCAGAAGTTCGTCACCAATAAAATGTAGTTAGTGAAAGAGTTTCAAATAATGCAAAATGAATTCGTCTATTCAATCTCTGTCTCTAAAAACATTGTAGGTTCCAGACACGGTTGTTAAGAGGATTACCGGGGCAGTTTCATTGCTGTAGGGGAACATAGGGATACTAAATGGAGCTCTTCTGTAATCTGGACAAGGAAACGTAACTGATGACCTTGACAATGCTATGATCCTTATAAACCAGTTGTTTTCTTTCTATCTTAGAATGCAATGACTTTCTGCAGAAGTGCAGTGAGTATTCCACGACCCAGCAGCCACCAAGGTCTGAACTTCCCGATTCGTTATTAAGCCTGTACTGCGTAAAGAACTTCTCCGTAGATAAAACGTGTGCCTTGGGGGACAAGAATATTTTCGAATAAGGGCATTAAAGCACAACCCGAAGACATGAGGAGAAAATGTCTGAAAGGAAATTGCCGTGTTACTTTCTTCCCTGAAGCTGCACCGAATATTATATCCTCGCAGCTTCCAGCTTTTTAGTTGTGAATCTGTAGACAGAACTTCCGCTTTCTGGTCAGAAGGTTGCGAATTCAAGTCCAGAGATAGAAGTTGAGCGCAGGCGCAAATGCTGACACGTCCGTGCAGCCCTCAGGCAGCAATGTATTGCAGGAAGTGGCGTGTCGCCGTTTAGTATATAAAACGAGGCCAGGTCTGCACTCAAACTTGGACGTAAATGACCCAAAGCCAAATTTGAAAGAAACGAAGGGAAGTTTTCCACCGATGTGCTGTTGAATAATTACCCATTAATTAAACCTCACATAACAAGGTAGTTTTGGTGGTCTTGGGGTCCCTGGTGAGTCGGGCGGAACAAGTATCTGCGCTGAAACAGTTCATTCAGAGAGAACATTATATCACCAGCTTTAGGTTGGCAGATGGATCAGACGGACAATTGACAGATGACGTCTTACGCAGAAAATTGCGATCGCATTATTTTTGTGGGAAGAACGAGGCGAGGCAATGCAAGACAAAGTGTTAAAATCTAAATGGATTTCAGGGTGATTATCCCTGTTTTTGAATTTGCCCAAATTGCTCAGGGTGACAAGGCAGGTTGAATGGGCGGTTAAAAAAACAAAAACGGGCCTTAGCTTAATAAAGAGGGTCATATAGCACGAAGACATGCAGTTTACAATAAATGTATGAAATACTAGGCGGGCCTCAATTTGAGAATTGTTTCAAATTCTGGACAACATTCTCGAGGAAAATGTGTCGGCATTATAGAGTGTGCACAAGTGTTTTTTTTAAATGATTCCAGGGATGAGGAGCTGCACTTACGTGGTTGATTTGGACAGGTTTTCTTCACCTTGTTGAACAGAACATTTATAAACTATTTGATAAAGGTGAACATAATCATTAGCATCCAGGGTAGAGTAAACACGAGAGAGTTGGGCCGTTGGCAGGAACTGTCGAAAATCAGTGGAGGCCGAGTTAAGGTAATTGACAACATAAACATTGGTGCCATGAGGGATACATTTGCTTTTCCAGCGAGTGCTTAGCATTTGGATCATACTGCTAACAGTGTCGTGGAGGAATGTTCTATAGACGTTTTCAGCGGAGTATTAAATAATTATTTCAAGAAGAGAGTTACTTCAGAGGAGTGTTACTTAGAATTGCGGGGCAGTGGGATGAAATGAAATTAATTGTGAGATTCGGCATTGGTTCGATGTGTCGGAAGGTCTCTCTCTCTCTATCTGTCTGGCTCTCCCTCTCTCCCTCTCTCTCTCTTTATGTCTCTCTCTCTCCCCCTCTCTATTTCACTCTCTATATATGTTTTAAAGCTGATTAGATAGATGGTTAGACGGACGGATGGATGGATGGTTAGACGGATGGATGGACGAATGATTGGACGGACGGGCTTACGGATGGACGGACGGTTTAATGGATGGATATTTAGGTAGACAGACAGATAAGGAAAATAGATAGATAGCAATTGGACCTGACAGTACAGGACAATTCCTTAACAGTTCCGAATGACACAAGGCATGGAGGTGCGGCAAACAAACAGGTTGATAACAACCGACTGCACCAAGACATAAGTAGTCGAGCAGCATAAGCATCAAGTGTTGGATCGAATTTAATGCACATAACGCTGAAGTGATACATTTTTGTAAAACCTATAGAGGAGGGCAAATACCCTTATTGAAACGATTCTTATGTGTGCGACTGAACAGATAAGGAGCAGAATTTCTTTAAGTTATTTTCAAATATTACAAGGGTAACGAGCACATTATTTGGATTCTTGGGCTTAATAAGTGGAGGCATTCAGCACAAAAGTAGAAAATTGTGCATAACCTTTTGAAACTCTGGTTATGCCGTACTTAATGTTGTTGCATTCGGTTATAAACATATATTTGGAAGGAGCGACTGATCATTAAGAGGTTGCTGAAGAGAATTGGCGGAATGGTTCCACTGATAAGTGAATTTAACGATCATGGAAGATTGCTGAACGTACGTTTCTTTTCCAAAGAGCATAAAAGGCTGAGAGGAGATCTATAAGTTAATGTCTTGTTTAGGTAAGGGAGACAAAGAGATCCCATTCAGATGCGCTTATGGTACAGGCATGAGGAGGACATAATTTTCCATTTTGTGCAAGGGTTGATTAGAAACTGTCAAAATTCTCTAAAAGATTTAGGTGAGGAAAACTCTATTTATGTTTCTTTATTCTTTCTCACTAATCGTTGTTTTTTAAAAAAAAACAAAGTGGAATATGTTTCAACGAGCTTCTAAACACTCCAGATTCTATATCGGAATTATATAGCGGTATGAGGGTGTATCCTTTCAAGCGAAGTGTGACAATGTGCGGCAAATAGAAATTAACATAATATATAAATATATATATATATATATATATATATATATATGTCCCACCGATTAATGTAGAAATTCGGCTTGATGTTCTTGGCTATTATCGCAGGAATCATGCATTCGTTTGAGGCATCTGTTCAAGGAAGAAAAACATATGTTTGATTTTATAGAATTCAGTAGAATACATTAGCCTGGTAAATAATGGAAGAATGTTAAACTGTGACCGGGAACGAATTTCAATTGCTTCATGTAGCACAAAGTTTGCATGTCACTGCAAGGGTTACGTAACACCATTTGGGAATAGCTGTACCAATGTTATTTTTTAGGCATCCTTTTAGAAACTGGTGGCTAGCATGCTATGCCATGCTAATAAATTCCCAGCGGCCCCAAAGGCCTCTAAGTATTTTTTCAACTAATTTCATACGTTTAACATTTTACTTTTCTCTTTAACAGAAGAAAAATATAAAGTAAACGAGCAAGGTGAACTTTTGCTTACATCAAAGAGTGAATGCTTTGCATGTTGCATTTTATTTGCATCATTGTGCAAAGAGATTTGCAACGTAGTTTATATAAATTATGTGCCGCATCAGATGGTGCCTCATAGTATGAAATTATTCAATATGGTATATATAAAGGAGGCTTTTTCACTTGTAGTAAATCAAAAATGAGAGTGTCACGTATTTGAAGATAGAATAGTGATAGAAAAATACAATAGTTAATCCAGGCATTAAGTCTGGACCTGGAAAATGGCAACAATATGGACTTCGAGACAACAATGTAGATTTTATGCTTCATCGCAAAGATGAATTTAGAAAGAAGCTAAATATTTTCAAGAAGGAAGATGGAACAGGAGATTTTCCACATGGTGGAAGTTGAAGCAGGGAAAGAGAGTTTTTTTTTAAACCCCACCAGCAATAACGTCAAATTAGGTCAAATGATGTACTTCCAGTTCTGCTCACCTTAAGGCCTTTTTTACCGTGAGAAATGTCACTTTGGATGGACTACATCTTCACAACCAAACCCAAAATTTGCTCATAATAGAAAGGAGAAAGAGGTGTAGTATATAATGGAAGGACAATTGAATGACGCTCATGTTAGATTGCTGTGTAAGGTAAATATTACCTTAATTATTAGCACATTTAAGAAATCCTGAAACACGACAAAAGTTAGGATTTTAGCTTAACCATTGCATGTACGTCGGCGCGCATGGGAGAGTTTGAGGAACGGGACTTGCTGTCACCAATGACAGGGCAGCAGGGTTTTGGATGGCTAAAATAACAAAGATCGTAGGGAGTCATAAACAGACAGCTGCTTATTGCAGCAGTCAAATCTAGAGATAATGAAGGCTTAGAGTAGAGTTTCAGCATCAGAGGCCCTGAGATGCAAGTGAAGTCGAGGCTTGGACAGTCGCACCAAGGTCATGAAAAAACTGGAATAATCATGGACTGCTACCAGGGAAAGGGATGTGTTGGGTACTTAGGGAAGAAATCTTGCAAGGGGCACCAAAATCAAGGGCTTCAGTCTTCCCAATATATATCTAGTGGGATTCCTGTTTAGTCAGTAATGGATTCCGAATCAGCAGAGTGATAATTTAAAGCAGTGGAGGATTCGAGAGAGCTGGTGAAGAGGTAGATGTGTGTGTCATCAGCGTGCATGTGAAAATTCAAAGCGTGCCTTCATATGTTGTCGCGAGGGGGCAATTATTAATTGTTGAGAGCAACATTGGGCACTCTGTTGGAGCAGGGAAATATGCCATTTGCCACCGACCCTCAAGCTATAATTACATAGATAAAATTGAACTTTGTGGGAGTGGTTCCATCCAGTAGTAGGAGAGTGGCAAGTGTTGGAGTAGGGTGCTGGGTCAACTGTGTCAAAGGTTTCAGACCGGTGGAGATGGGTGTGCATTGAATATTTACCTCAGGCACAGACGTATGGTATGCCATTTGAAATTATGGTTGCAGCTGCTTCTGTATGGTAACAAAGGTGAAAACCTGATCGGAGGGATTTGAACTTATTTCTTTGAAAAATGAGAACTAACTTGCAAGGCGACAGCTCTTAATTGGTGATTATAGAGGAAAGAGAGTTTGAAGATGATGGTGGTGGTTTACAATCGGGTGAGTGATTAAGGTTTTGGGAGATGGGTGAGGACAGCGGATTTAGAAGAAAAATGGAGAAAATATGAATAGAGAAACCGAAAAAACATCGTCAGTCTTGCTGCCAAGAAGTCTAGATGGTTGGCCTGCTGAGCATCGTGGAAAAGGGATATGGGTGCCATTGATCAGGCAAGTTTGAAGAGCCCATGGACAGTAATTGGCGTGAATGTAGAACAACGTTCGAGTTTAAAGCTGGGGCAAGGAGGGGAATAGAAGGTAATTTACCGAGGTGGACAAGAAAAGAGAAAGCTGTAGCAGAAGCAGATGGCCGGAGTGTTTCGTTCTTAGTGACAAAGATATCATTTAGAGCCTTGCAGTTTTTGTTGGGGGTGAGGGTGGAAGGGACAGGAGAGAGGGATATAAATAGACTTAGAGGTAAGAATTACATTACAAGATGATCTAGCAATTCTGAGCGGTGGTGACGGCAATATCGAGAATGTCCAAGACATCGCTAAAGCTGCAGAGTAGGCTCATCCAAACTCACCTCATCTAACTTCAGTTCTAGAGGGATATAATTGAAAATCCATAAGCTGATGTCACAATTTACAAGGATGTGAGTCGCTGTGGTAATGCCTGAAAAATGAATTATTAAGTGACATGTAATATGGAGGTTCTCCAATTTAGTGAACAATGTGAAATCATATCAACAGGAAAATTATCAGTCATATCGGACTTCGGAGGGCTGAACATGCCAAGGAAAGAGTTAAATATTTTCCAGTGAAAATTAAGTGACCATTTCTTTTCTATTGACTTCGCAGAGCTACAGGATTGTCAAGATATTCTGAAAAATTTCGGTGAATAAAGCACTTTAATTGCATAATTATATTTTCATCTATCCACTTGTAGTAGAGTCAAACAATTCTTCAAGGAACATGCGAAATTTCCGAGTGAAATACAAATGCGGAAGTGTGCTTTTTTGGGATAGTGAATATTTTGTACGCACAACATATGCGAAAATGTATGAGGCACCAATGGGAATGGGTTCAGTAGTTTCTTGCCACTACACTCCAGCAAGTAATTAGCTCATGATTTGATTTCGTTAGCCCAGAGTATGTCAGTGGAAAAATGCTGGAATCCATTATTAAGTAACTAGTAGCAGCGTATCCACAACATTACAATCCATTCAAGTGGAAGCACCATTTTTTCTCTCAAAAGGAAATCGTGTTTATTAAATCAATTAGTGTTCTTGTCGTATGTAACAAGCAGGGTTTGCAAATGGAATCCAGGCGCGTCCTTGCTAAAAAAACAACGCATCCATTAAGGTGCCATATGAAATGTAACAATAAATAATAATAGTTTATTGTGCTGTGCATAATGTAGTACCATGTTCAGGAGATTGGTAACCTAACAGGAAACAGAGAATCTGGATAAACGTTTCATTTTCTGATTGGAAAATTTTAACTGGTGAGATCAATAATAGACCTTCAACTATTAACAATATATATTAAACTTTGGAAAGAAGAGGTCGAGTGCATTGTTCCCAAAGTTGCTGGCGTTTGCAAAGGTGGGAAAGGAATCAATTTGCGGAGACTACACTTCTGGTCTGAAAATCAGTGAAGATAGTTTAAGTGAATAATCATAAAGAATAGCAGATGGAACGTGATGATGGAAAATGTGAGTTTGTTCAGAATGAAAACAGGAGCAGATTGTTAATGATTCGGAAAATATCAGAATACAGCATGCTGAAAGATTGGTGTGTCTTTGTATATGAATCACAAATGAATATAGCATGAATGTAAAGCACGAGGTTTGGCAGGAAAGCAGACTTTTGAGCTTTACTGAACAGGAGAGGGCGCTTAAGAGAAAGGAATTGTTTTTTCCCAATATCCAGTGTGGGACCTCATCTGGTGTATTGCAAACGGCTGCCATTCCTTAAGTTGACGAGCGATTGAGGTGGGGGTGTGGAGTAGGGTGAGAAGTTGTTGAATATGCATGCATTGGAGACACTTAGTGAATGTCCAATCAGTTGACTTAGAGGATTTACTCTGACCAGTGAAGTTGGAGAAGTTTGCTCCTACATTCATTTCGGCTTAGCAGAATTAGTGGTGATCTTACCGAAGCATATATGATTCTGAGAGGGCAGATGGAAATATATTTGATCCTCCTGAAGGGTAATCAAAAGCTAGCAGATACAGTTTCAAAATAAGGCATCTTCCAGTTATGAGAGAGTTTTTCCTTCACTGAATCGTTAATATTGCAAGTCACTACTGCAGTGGACGGTGTAGGCTGTTTCATCGAATATTTTATAAGACTGCATCTTAACCTACGAGGCAATTAATTCTTATGGGGATGGTAATGATATAAAAACAAAAAAAGAACTGCTGAAGTTGGAATCAGAAATGAAACAGAAAATGCTGGTAAAACATAGCCGTTCTGGCAACATCTGTGTAGAGAGAAAGGGGGATTAACTTTTCGAGTCCATACGGCGCTTCTTCACAGCTGGTTGTGGAGTTAAGGCAGGGAAGAGGATTTAAGGCACGACCAGATTAGTTATATTCTCGTGGAGTAGAGGGGAAGGTTAGACGGGATAATTGGCCGACTTCTGTTATCTATTCTTATGTTTTGGCGTTGTCATTTGGCGAAATCACTATTTCTCCTTTTTCAAAACTGCACATAGCCAAAGTCTGTAACAGCTCCATTAGATTGAGAATTAAAATATCCTGTTGTATTCACAAAAATCTCAGAGATTTACTGATTCGGCCAGACTGCTGAACACACTGTTTTCTTTTGGGGAGAAAAGCATAGTAAATGAAGGGTAAAAACCTTAAACTTTACTCTCATTTGGATATCAATAACTGGAGCAACCAGTCAATGATCAGCAGTAAACGGAAGAGAGAGTTTTTCACTTTGCCATCGGATGTCTGATACCGAATTGCGGATCGTTTTTTTTACGTTCAGTGACATTCTACATCTTGTAACTTTTCTATTGCTTATATTGCTTTACCGATTCACAGAAAATGTAAAGAAGGGTAAGTATAAGTAAGTTACAGAAAATCTACTTGTAAAGCAAAATAAATAAGTTGCCCTAAAAATTCATCACTGGTGCAATCGGCCCAATATCCCGTCAAGTATGCTGCTTTTGTCGAAGATAGAGTTAATTCCCTTTTTTCACGTCCTTCTGTGACATCACCCTTCCCCATCTGTGTAACCTTCCACAGCTAAAAATGCATTTTTAATCTACCTAATTTGCTTCCGTAGTTTCTGATTTAGTACTTTTCCAGTCCCCACATCTACACGCTTAAGACATTCCCTAAAAACTGTCCCTCAGAGTGGTCAGCCTTGATACCTTTTATAATATCTCTCAACCTGTTCGTTGTGGTTCTGTTACTATTTCTTCCATATCCATGAATGTTTCTGCCTTCTTTGTCATTGTCTGTTTAGTATAAGTATATTAACCTCTTCAGCCTAATCCAAAAAAAAGCTCATATCGCATGAAGCTCCCCAGGGGACATTGGAGTGGAATGAACATGAGCCAGGATGTGACCACTTCGAAAAGCGCACCTTTTTAAGAGAACCTGGAAGGCTGATTAAGCGCACACCTGATAGGCTTTGATGCTCATATTGCTTCTCTCTGCATTCCAGAGCTAGGCATCTGCCAAGATACCATAAAAGATTTAGGTGAGCCAATCACTTTTGATGCCTGCTGAATTTACCGACCATTTGCTTTACTCTTAAATCAAGCAAAGCTCCAAGTGTTTCCAAAGCACAACAGAGAAAGAAGAATTCTGGAGCATTAATGCAGTTTTTTTAATAAAAGGTCAACTTTAAAGCAATGACAGATTTGTTCTCTATGGGGAGCTGAACTGTCAGTCAAAGTGTTTTCGTGCAAAACTCGGTCAGAATCTAGGCAAGTGACTTTATGGATTGTTCATTGTTCAGAATGATTCACATAGACCATATCATGGATAAAACTTCGCCTGCGTTGGAGCACCAGTTGCTGGCATTCAATTGACAGACTGATGTAGGTTCATGTGTGTAATCAGCTGCATGAATACAATGGAAGTGAATAATTGGGGTGCGTATATAATCTTCCCTCTCTATGACATGGAACATTTTGCCAGGCTCCCCAAAATGGAAATTCATCGTGTAGAGCTTGGTTACAGTGATTGGTTTTACACATATGGTTCTGAATCAGCACTTGCCATCACATATCGCCAATTTTAATTGTTGTTGTCTCCAAGGTAAAAAAAAGACCTGTACCTTTTTGACGGAAAGTACGATAAAAAAGAACGGTTATATGACCATAGGAATGCAGCTTCATTTCTGTTATCTCCAGGCTCCATGGTGTGCATTTCCCTCCTATAGAGCCACTGCGAAGTAAAGAGGAAAATTTCAAGATTCATTCTTGTTTGAGCGATAAGATCAGGAGCAAGTTGCCAGCTAGCAACGAATAAATGGCTGTTCTCAATTTTCCATGAGCTGTTCCATACAAGTTTCACTGTGTTCCACATGCTCAAGGAGAGTTGTGTTTGCCCTGCACTATCACCCACATGCAGAATAGCTTGAATTCCAGTGAGAACATTTCCACGTTAGGTCGTAGAAACGTTCATTTTATTATTGATTCTTGATTTGTTTCACAGATAAATTAAGAAAAGGTAAGAGGAAATATGATCTAGTACGTGACCATCTAAATGGATGAAAAGAAAGATGAGTAAAGATGGATTCGCAGTGATTACACATTCCAACTTAAAGTAACTTTTAAATTGTCATTATTATATCTAAAGCTCTCTGTGGGCTCGCCCTTCCAAAAATGCCATGAGAATCCTCTGGCCATACAACTGGCTGCAAGTTCTGTGTTCACACCACGCTGGTTTTGTTCAGATTGCGCTGTTCCTTCACCATACCAATGGCGTTTTATGGCTTCTGCAATATGTCCGAAGTCTCCGAAGCATGTTTGCTAAACTTTGCACCTCAAAGTCCCCTTCCGACTTTAATAATCACATATTTCCTGGGCGGTTTCCAAAGTCCATCCCTTGTCCTCACCCGGGAGTCTGGCTAATAATTGAAGTTTTGTTTAAAACATGATGAAAAACATTGAGGCTCCTTACGCCCTGTGGCACTTCGGTTACCGAGAAGGCCTGTTAGGAAACTTAAAAATACTGAGCATACGATGCTTCGGCAAACGTGTCCTCAGAACAAGCAAGGGAATACATGGCATCTTAAACAACACAGTGGCTCTTCTGGCGAACGAAGGCTGCAGCAGAAACAAACCTCCAATCGTATTCGTTTTTTTGCCATTGTACCAAGTTGTCATTCTCTAAAGACATGCATGGAAGTTGCTGTGCAATGGTCTCTCCATCCTTAAATTTCGCTCGAACGGGCATCTTTCTTTCCGAGCCCATCTACCATGCCATCAGATCACCAGCGAATGGTGCAGGGAGCATTGTTGTCTTGTATCGAAACTATTACTTGAAATATGCTTGCACTGCATTTGGTCATTTGAGAAAGTGAGCATTCGAAGGTCGCAAAACCAAAACTAAGAGGACGCTCATGATTTGTTATTTGTCCATGATTTCCACCTTACTGTACGGGACTGCAATATGGAAAACGTTCAAGTGGCACCTCAAGGGGACTGGCTGCGAAAGAAATTGCATATTTAGTGTGAGGGCTGACCAGCGAAATCTAGTACCCACTTACAAACAGGCAGCATAGGCTTTGGATCTATGCTCATATGCGATCAGCTTCAGTGAGTCCAGCTGTCAGGTATCAGGCTCACAAATCAGGTATTGTTCTCCAAAGTTATACAGGACAGACGCACCAGAGAGGGCAGAAAAAGATTTAATGAATGTGCTGAAAAGCAACATGAAGAAAATGAATTATTCACATCGACACCTCGATGGACACCGTTTATGGAGTAAGCCAAATGGCACCAGGCCCTATAGGATGGACGCCAACAATTTGAGTCTGAACAACTACAAAGTGATTAGAAAAAACAAGAGGGGCCAAAGGAAAACAGCATGACCCAAATTAATGATACAAGACCTGACATCCAACAAGGCAACAAATGCCTTGGGTGCATGAAGACTACAGGTCCCGAATATGCCTTTTCATCCATCTCAGGCTCATGGAAGACAATCGTCCTCGCTACTGAGGCATTGCCAGTAATAACAGGAATTGCAAGCAATTAATCACGTGTCCCGATGTGGCCTCATGTTGCATCTGCACCAGTTTTGTCGAAACTGCTTCCGTTGTAACAATTTTGGTGTTTTCCTAATAAGGTCACGATATTCATGCAAATTGTCCTTTCCTGTCAACAGTCTACTTTCAACCTCTACCAGCAAGTTTCTGCAACAAAATCTGAGGAAACAGTTGCCCACAGGATGAAAATTTTTACGGAAGAGAAACTAAACATTTGTAACATAAACGAAGAACACAGCTTGTCATAGATCAGTTACAGAAAAGAAAGAGGCCGTCTGGCTCTTCTTGTCGGAGGCAAATCTCTGGGTCAGTATCTCGGCTGTTCCCATGCTCCAGACCTTCACCTGCAGTGTATGCAACTCGCTTGTTATTCAAAGAATTACCCAGCTCCAAATTAAAAGCCACGATTGTCCCTTCGCAGAGCTCATTCTAAAGCATTGCCTTTTGGAACCTGATGATGTGCTGCACATTTATTTTTCCCCATGTCCCCTTTAGTTTTCTGTCAGTTAACGTTAAATTAATGTCTTCCAGTTCTTGACCATTCCAGATGGAACAGTCTATACCTGCCTAACATGTCCAGGCCTCGTCATGAATTTTATAAGCCCCATCAAATCTTCTTTCAATCATATTGTATCTATGTACAACCGCTATAAATTCTCAATTCCTTTCACCTGGAAGAAGCAATCATCTCTGGAAACATTCCCATGAATACAATCTCTACACTCTCTAACACTATGACTTCTCCCTAAACTATGATGTCCAAAACCTGATCCAATTCCCTAGTTGAAGTCGAACTAGCGGTTAAACAGTTTTACCATAACTTCCTTTCTTTGCTGCCTATTCATCTATTTATGAAGCCGAATATTTCAACTGGCTTAGTGACAGCGTTTTCAATCTGCCCTGCATCTTGCAACCATTTGTGCTCAGAAACTCCCAAAGACCCATAAACAGCTTCAATCCACTTTGGAAAACTGTCACAAGTTGTTCATTACCTCTTCCTACCAAAATGTATCACTTCATGCCTCTCGCCACTAATTTCAATTGAAAAGTTCCTCCCATTCCACCAGTCCATCTGCGTCCATTTGTCCTATTTCACCATCTTCCTTGCAATTCATAGCCCTGTAAAATCTGTAAACTTTGAAGTTTTGCCCTGTACACTCAGGTCGAGGTCGCTGATGCATACCATGTAGATAGATTGAAAGGGGGAAACTGCGCAACTTTGTTGACACTTCAGTGTGGATTATCCATTTTATGAATTACAGAGCTAAGCGATTGTCAACAAGCTGTTAAAGGCCTAGGTGAGCAAAATATTCCTGGTGTCGCTTTAGATTAACATGCCTCATTATTTTGAACCATTAAGCAAATACTTTTGTTTTCGTTAAAAAGTGAAGTAATTCAGGCAAACATTGTTTAGCGATAGGCCCACATTCGCTTCTTTGGATTTCAATTAAAAAAAATGTTGGGATCAAAGCAAAACAGGCTGACCGTCCAAAAGTGGGCAGAATGAATTTCTGATGCTCCATGCATCATGATAATTGAAGCTTTTTGTCACAACTCTTATGAATCCTGCATACTAACGGAATGATGACTTTTAACTTTATCGATTTGGCACCAAGTTGGCAAAGTGTTCTAACCAATAACGAAACTCCGCCCACCCGTGAAAAGTGTTGTTTAATCCTACAATTTTTGGTCTCTTTATTATGTAATCCCGAACAGAACAAAAACTGACTGCAAAAGAAAAAGGTACCTGATCTGACAATTTTTTCTTCAAAAAGACAGAGATTGACAATGGCGATTGCTTCTTTACATGATTAGTTTTGTTGTCGTATGAATGTTTTATGTTTTTTTTTTTACTAAGCAGATTGCTAGTGGGTACCCTAAGGGTTGGCAGCAGAAGAATCCGATACGTGGGCTATATAGTTTCGAGTTAGGAGAACATATTTTCCTATACTGTGTCACACAAATTTGCAAAACATAAATAACATGTAAACTAATCAACTGAATAAGGAATTCCCTTAATGCTCCTTCAACAAGGCAGTAGTAACAAGGAGGTACCCGCTAAAACAGTGAAGTTAGAAATGAAATGTATGTGGTGGTTAAGAATGACAGGTTTGCTGATAGAGTTTATGAAGGAGTTCTTGTGACGCTGTTGTGGAGTCACAAATTTCGGCCAGAAGCTCTCCTTTCAAGTCTCACTTCAGGACTTGCTGGCTGTTGAAGCTGTTTTTGTAAGGTGGCCGGCTGTATTGGTTACCATCTTGTAAAACCTTTCAATGGGCCTGGCGGCAGGTTCTAAGGACGGGAGAGATGCTGGCTCATCAGACAGCAGAAAGAAACGTCAAGTGACTGTCGTACTTTGCCAAGCATAATCATGGCCAAATCCAATGGACATCCATGATCACTAACACCCTCTCAATGCAAGTTACCTGGAAAAGCAGGAATGAAATAATGTACATGGTACGTTGCTCTGATGGAGGATAGGCTTAGGCATGGGACACTTGACTGGAAGGACAGATATTTTCCGCTAATTGATATGGGTCAGACTACACACTCGGTGCAAAATTCATTAGATTTAATTCATTTTTTTGAAATGTAACTCACTCCAAATTGGTAAGGAAAAATGACAGAACACCCTCCATAGTTGATCGGTGATGTACCTAGCCAGGGGGAAGCACAGTGTATCTACTTAAATAATGTCATTGAACAATCGTTACCGGGAAGTATTTGGCAAAGTCCCGCAATAAAAGAAAATCTGCAAAAGCATTTGGTTTTATGGTTGCGCAAGTTAATTTGCTAACAGAAGCACGGTGCATGTTACTAATTGAGACTTACAGCGCTAGTAAAGATGGAATTATGTGATGTCTTATTTTTTTAAACATGTAAGATATGCTAGTAAAATATACTAAAGCATGCCATGCATCGATTGGATGGCAGACTTGGGGAGATTCAATGTAATGTCTCTGTATGTTGCTGCCCATCCGGTACTCAAGTAAGGTGACTGATGCCAACCTTGTGCTTATGGCTACTGCAACCCCAGCACTCTGCAATGTTTATTATGTGCTTTTCATTAAAATGGAGTACGAAATGGCGGCCCAAATTAGACCTCGTATTTTCATGAATATGATACAAGGATCAGCTGGGGGAAATATTCTGCCATTATTTATGGGTAGGATAAGTCAGTGATTCATGGGGATGTGAGCGGAAGTACATATGGTAATATGAGATGCATTATGTCGATGTATGGAACATGTGGACGGACATAATCCACTTTGTCAAATAAATTGAACAGTACTGTAAAATCTGTATGGTAATTCGGTAGGATGGGGGGGCAGGAGGGAGAGGGGGAAGCGGTCTGAAATTGAAATAATGAAGAAACTGTCAATTCTCATTATTCCAGAGATTCTAACGTGCAAAGAGTCTTTAAAGGATTCAGGTGGGAAATATGTTTGTTATTTGATTAAAATACCCGCTGCACAAAATATTCCTACAATTCCTAGCCCACAGGTAGAATACGGAAATGCCGATCAGTAATTTTAAATATACAGAAGTAAACTTTGCCTGCATCATTTAGTTACCCAGTAAAGAACGAGGCCAACCCTCCACCTTACCTGCTACTGCTATATGAAAGAGTTTTATCTCTCTCCATCTCTCTCTCTCTCTCTCTTATAAGCTGTGTTTCAGAAATCTTTTCATGCAACCTTCTAAACGCTTGTTCTACACAATACGGTGCTGCTTCCCACCTATCCCCTCGGCCCACCCTATGCTTTGTCTATGAATAACCATACATCTGTGTTTCTTTGTTGCTGGTTGTACTGGACTTACAAACCTTTAATTGTTATTTAATTTCTTAAGAATGATGGTCTGATAATATTGGGCGTCATTATCATAGGGTCTATTAACATTTTTGCCATGATCAGAAACATATCAGCTCCCCTCCACTGTCTATATAACTGCCCGCCCTGGTACTGTCGATTAAATCTTCCCTGTGCGCCCAACACGATTTGTGAATAATTGCAAAGCATGGTGCGTCGAATTTGACTACATATACTAAAGTGGTGCATATTAAACAACAAACATGGAGAATCTGCATTGAATGTCAATGTATTGGTTAGATACACATCTTCAGCGGCGAGTTCTCCGTCAATTGTTGATCACGACTAATGTGTGGCATGGTTAGCTGAGCTGGTTGTCTGGCGGAGCGTGGAATGGAGGGCCATTGCAATAGGGTCAGTTTCACGCTACATCCAAGGATCACTATTTACCACTATATGTAGCATGATCTACATTATTGTATTGTTGCAGAGGAATGCACGTAGCAGTATGCTTGACATAGCAACATTTTAAAAATGTACATCCACCTGCAAACACGTGGCTTTGCATATAAAAAATGAACTGTTTCAATGAGTCCACAATCTTCCCGTTAACGTCTTGCCTTGACAGAAACAAAGCTGGAAGGCCAAGAAAAAGGTAGGCAGTTTAAGGGTTCACTGTTTTAAAAAGACAGAAATTAATGTGTTACGAATATACCTATGCATCTTTTGTTTCATGATTAACTTCTCTGAAATAGAATTTAGCGTTATTAACGGGAAGAGCGGTTGCATTTGGTAATGGGCTCTATATGGAGAAAATGGTTCAGCTTGATGTCACAGCCAAAGCTGAGAGCCAGTTATGTTGGAGTTTAACACTAATCCAACCTGATACTCAGGAGGAAAGTATTCATCAACAAAACGACCAGAATTTGGAATTCGCTGCTGCGTCATCCTTTGTTAAACGGAATTTTACAACTTTTTTTAAAGTCCAAAGACAGTTATCCACCGAGATCCGACGAAAGTTCAAGCGACTTGATTATCCAGGAGTAAACTTCGTGTGGTCCATGAAAATTTCACTTCAGCATTTTCAACTCCAGAGTAATGACCCACGTGAATTGTTAAGCAAGTGTACCTTGTGTTTGCATTCTGGTGTAAAGACTGTTACTACCAAAAAATAACGATGCC
The DNA here is from genome assembly GCA_026770705.1 of Isurus oxyrinchus. Lineage (NCBI taxonomy): Eukaryota > Metazoa > Chordata > Chondrichthyes > Lamniformes > Lamnidae > Isurus > Isurus oxyrinchus. The sequence continues at coordinate 7,077,458 of JANJGN010000034.1, forward strand.
TTCACTTGTAGACATGCTCAGTTTTTGGGTCATGACTTCATAAGGATACATGTTGAACTCTAAATATCCAGACTGTGTAACTTCAGTTGGTTTGCAGTCGTTTCAGGGGCCATGTGTGATTGAAACGAGTGACGATAACTAGTGCCCCCTTATAAGCAGGCAACATAAGCTTTGGGTCTATGCTGATGTGCGATCAGATTCGGCGAGTTGGCACTTAGTTTGGCTGTCAGGTATCAGGCTCACAATGCAGGTATTGTTCTCCAAGATTAGCAAGGACAGACGCACCAAAGGAGGGAAGAGGAAGCTCTTAAGGGATGTGCTGAAAAGCAACAAGAAAAAAATGAATTATTCATATCGGCACCTCGGTGGACACCGTTTAGGGTTTAAACAAAATGGCACCAGGCACCACAGGAAGGACCCCAGTAATTTGAGTCCGATCAACTACAAAATGATTAGGAAAAACAGGAGGGGCCAAACGAAAACAGCATGACCCGAATTAATGATACAAGACCTGACGTCCAGCAAGGCAAGAAATGCCTTGGGTTCATGACGTCTACAGGTCTCGAATCTGTCTCTTCATCCAATTCAGGCTCATGGAAGACAATCGACCTCGCTAGTGAGGCGTAGCCAATAATAACAGTATCTGCAAGCGAGCAGTCACGTGTCCCGATGTGGCCTCATGTTGCATGAGCTCCAGTTTTCTTCAAACTGTTTCCGTGGAAACAATTTTGGTGTTTTCCTAATAAAGTCACTATATACATGCAAATTGTCCTCTCCTGTCAACAGTCTACTTTCAATCTCTAGCAGCAAGTTTCTGCTGCCAAATCTGAGGGAACAATTGCTCGCAGGATGATGACTTGGGGTTTCTTACAGTACAGTTAACCATGAGGGAGAAAACCATGTTTCCTGAAGAGAAGCTAAACATTTGTAACATAATCAAATAATACGGCTTGTCATAGATCGGTTACAGCAAATAAATAGGCCATCCAGTTCTTCGTGTCAGGGGCGTATCCCTGGGCCAGTATCTCGGCTGTTCTCATGCTCCAGACCTTCACCTGCAGTGCATGCAACTTCGTGCTCTTCATAGATCCCTGTTAAAAGCCACGATTGTCCCTTCGCCAATCTCATTCTTAGGTATTGCATTTTCGAAACTAATGTTGCGCTGCACTGTTATTTTTCCCCATGTTCCCTTTGGTTTTCTGTCAGTTAACATTAACTTAATATCTTCCGATTCTTGACCATTTCAGATGGAACCGTCTACACCTGCTTAACATGTCCAGGCCACATCGTAAATTTGAAAAGCCCCATCAATTCTTCTTCCAATCATCTCGTATCTGTTCACAACCGCACTAAATTCTTTATTCTTACAACCTCGAAGAAACAATCATCTCTGGAAACATTCCCATGAATACACGCTCAACCCTCTCTAACGCCATCACTTGTCCCTATACTATGATGTCCAAAATATAATACAATTCCCTAGTTGAAGTCGAACTAGCGGTTCAACAATTTTTCCATTAATTCCTTTCTTTGCTGCAATTCATCGATTTATGAAGCCGAAGATTTCATCCGGCTTAGTGACACCTGCCCTGCATCTTGCAACCATTTGTGCTCTTATACTCCCAAAGCCCCATAAGCAGCTACAATCCCCTTTGGAATGCTATCACAACTTGTTCATTACATCTTTCTACCAAAATGTATCACTTCATGCCTCTCTCCACTAATTCCAACTGTAATAACTCCTCCCATTCCACCAGTACATCTGCGTCCAATTGACGTATTTCACCATCTTGCTTGCAACTCATCGCCCTGTAAAATCTGAAAACTTTGAAGTTTTGCTTTGGACACTCAGGACTAGGTCCATGATGCATACCATGTAGATAGATTGGAAGGTGAAAACTGTGCAATTTTGTTGACACTTCAGTGTGGATTACCCATTTTATGAATTACAGAGCTAAGCGATTGTCAACAAGCTGTAAAAGATCTAGGTGAGCAAAATATTCTCGGTATCGCTTTAGAATACATGCCTTATTTTTTTGAACCATTAAGGAAGTACATTCATTTTCGTTAAAAGGTGAAGTCATCAATTCAGGCAGACGTTGTTTAGCAACAGGCCCACATTCGCTTCTGTTGATTTCAATAAAAGAAAGTGCTGGGCAGGAAGCAAAAAAGGCCGACCATCCAATCGTGGGCAGGATAAATTTCCGATGCTCCTTGCATCATGATTATTGGCTCTTTTTCTCACAACGATACTGCCGGAATGATGACATACACGCTGATGGAATGATGACATTTTTTATCCTTGTCAATTTGGCACCAATTGGCAAAGTGTTCTCAACAATAACGAAATTCTTTCCACTCGTGAAAAATGCTGTTTAATCCTACAGTTTTTGGTTTATTTATCATGTAATCCCGAACAGAGGAAAAACTGACTGCAAAAGAAAAAGGTACCTCATCTGACATAGTTTTCGTCAAAAAGCCAGAGATTGACAATGGCTGACTGATTCTTTAGATGATCTGTTTTGTTTTCGTATGAATGTTTTATTGTTTTTTTTTTACTAAGCAGATTGCTAGAATTTACCCGAAGTGTTGGCAGCAGAAGAATAGTATAGATGGGCTGCATATTTTCGAGTTAGGAGGGCATATTTTCTAATGCTGTGTCATACAAAGTTGTAAGACAATAAATAACATGTCAACTAATGAACAGAATAAAGAAATCTCTTAATGTTTCTTAAACAATTTATTGGTAACAACGAAGCACCTGCTAGCACCGTGAAGTTAGAAATAAAATGCTTGTGGTGTTTAAGAATGACAGGTTTGCTGATAGAATTTATGAAGGAGTTTTTGTGCCGCCGTGGTGGAGTCTCAAATTTTGGCCAGAAGCTCCACGTCCAAGTCTCACTTCCGGACTTGAAGGCTGTTGAAGCTGTTTTTCTAAGGTAGCCAGCTGTATTGGTTACGATCTTATAAAGCATTCCAATGCACCTGGCGGCAGGTGCTAAGAACGGGAGAGATGCTCGCCAGTCAGACAGCAGAAAGCAACGTCAAGTGACTGTCGTACTTTGCCAAGCATAATCGTGACCAAAACGAATGGCCATCTATGATCACCAAAACCCTCTCAATGCAAGTAACCTGGAAAAGCCGGAACGAAATAATGTATGTGGTATGTTTCTTTGGTGGAGGATAGGCTTAGGCATGGAACACTTGATTGGAAGAGTAGATATTTTCTGCTAAGTTATATCGGTCGGACTACCCTCTCGGTACCGAATTCATTAGAATTATTTTTTTTTTCTAAATGTAACTCAGTCCAAATTGGTAAGGAAAAATGACAAAACGCACTCTATATTTGCTCAGTGGCGTTCCTAGCCAGGTGGAAGAAAAGTGTATCGACTTTAATAATGTAATTGAGCAATTGCTCATGGCAAGAACTTGGCAAAGTCCTGCAATAAAAGAAAATCTGCAAAAGCTTTTGGTTTAAAGGGTGTGAAAGTTAATTTGCAAACAAAAGCACGGTGCATTTTGCTAATTGAGACTTTCAGCGCCGTTAAAGATGGAATTATGCTATGTCCCATTTTTTAAGCATGTATAGTATGCTAGTAAAATACACTTAAGCATGCCATGCAACTATTGGATGATCATCTCGGGGAGATTCAATGTGATGTTTCTGTGTGTTCCTGCCCAAACTGTGCTCAAGTAAGGTGAGTGATGCCAGCGTCACGCTTATTGCTACTGCAACCTCAGAACTCTGCTTTTCATTAAAATGCAGTACAAAATGGCGGCCCAAATGAGACCTCGTATTTTCATGAATATGATACAAGGATCAGCTGAGGGAAATATTCTGCCATTATTTATGGGTAGGATAAGTCAGTGATTCATGAGGATGTGAGCGGAAGTACATATGGTAATATGAGATGCATTATGTCGATGTATGGAACACGTGGACGTACATAATCCACTTTGTCAAATAAATTGAACAGTACTGTAAAATCTGTATGGTAATTCGGTAGGATGGGGGGGCAGGAGGGAGAGGGGGAAGCGGTCTGATATTGAAATAATGAAGAAACTGTCAATTCTCATTATTCCAGAGATTCTAACGTGCAAAGAGTCTTTAAAGGATTCAGGTGGGAAATATGTTTGTTATTTGATTAAAATACCCGCTGCACAAAATATTCCTACAATTCCTAGCCCACAGGTAGAATACGGAAATGCCGATCAGTAATTTTAAATATACAGATGTAAACTTTGCCTGCATCATTTAGTTACCCAGTAAAGAACGAGGCCAACCCTCCACCTTACCTGCTACTGCTATATCAAAGAGTTTTATCTCTCTCCATCTCTCTCTCTCTCTCTCTCTTATAAGCTGTGTTTCAGAAATCTTTTCATGCAACCTTCTAAACGCTTGTTTTACACAATACGGTGTTGCTTCCCACCTATCCCCTCGGCCCACCCTATGCTTTGTCTATGAATAACCATACATCTGTGTTTCTTTGTTGCTGGTTGTACTGGACTTGCAAACCTTTAATTGTTATTTAATTTCTTAAGAATGATGGTCTGATAATATTGGGCGTCATTATCATAGGGTCTATTAACATTTTTGCCATCATCAGAAACATATCAGCTCCCCTCCACTGTCTATATAACTGCACGCCCTGGTACTGTCGATTAAATCTTCCCTGTGCTCCCAACACCATTTGTCAATAATTGCAAAGCATGGTGCGTCGAATTTGACTACATATCCTAAAGTGATGCATATTAAACAACAAACATGGAGAATCTGCAATGAATGTCAATATATTGGTTAGATACACATCTTCAGCGGCGAGTTCTCCGTCAATTATTGATCACGACTAATGTTTGGCAAGGTTAGCTGAGCTGGTTGTCTGGCGGAGCGTGGAATGGAGGGCCATTGCAATAGGGTCAGTTTCACGCTACATCCAAGGATCACTATTTACCACTATATGTAGCATGATCTACATTATTGTATTGTTGCAGAGGAATGCACGTAGCAGTATGCTTGACATAGCAACATTTTAAAAATGTACATCCACCTGCAAACACGCGGCTTTGCATATAAAAAATGAACTGTTTTAATGATTCCACAATCTTCCCATTAACGTCTTGCCTTGACAGAAACAAAGCTGGAAGGCCAAGAAAAAGGTAGGCAGTTTAAGGGTTCACTGTTTTAAAAAGACAGAAATTAATGTGTTACGAATTTACCTAAGCATCTTTTGTTTCATGATTAACTTCTCTGAAATAGAATTTAGCGTTATTAACGGGAAGAGCGGTTGCATTTGGTAATGGGCTCTATATGGAGAAAATGGTTCAGCTTGATGTCACAGCCAAAGCTGAGAGCCAGTTATGTTGGAGTTTAACACTAATCCAACCTGATACTCAGGAGGAAAGTATTCATCAACAAAACGACCAGAATTTGGAATTCGCTGCTGCGTCATCCTTTGTTAAACGGAATTTTACAACTTTTTTTTAAGTCCAAAGACAGTTATCCACCGAGATCCGACGAAAGTTCAAGCGACTTGATTATCCAGGAGTAAACTTCGTGTGGTCCATGAAAATTTCACTTCAGCATTGTCAACTCCAGAGTAATGACCCACGTGCATTGTTAAGCAAGTGTACCTTGTGTTTGCATTCTGGTGTAAAGACTGTTACTACCACAAAACAACGATGCCTTCACTTGTAGACATGCTCAGTTTTTGGGTCATGACTTCATAAGGATACATGTTGAACTCTAAATATCCAGACTGTGTAACTTCAGTTGGTTTGCAGTCGTTTCAGGGGCCATGTGTGATTGAAACGAGTGACGATAACTAGTGCCCCCTTATAAGCAGGCAACATAAGCTTTGGGTCTATGCTGATGTGCGATCAGATTCGGCGAGTTGGCACTTAGTTTGGCTGTCAGGTATCAGGCTCACAATGCAGGTATTGTTCTCCAAGATTAGCAAGGACAGACGCACCAAAGGAGGGAAGAGGAAGCTCTTAAGGGATGTGCTGAAAAGCAACAAGAAAAAAATGAATTATTCATATCGGCACCTCGGTGGACACCGTTTAGGGTTTAAACAAAATGGCACCAGGCACCACAGGAAGGACCCCAGTAATTTGAGTCCGATCAACTACAAAATGATTAGCAAAAACAGGAGGGGCCAAACGAAAACAGCATGACCCGAATTAATGATACAAGACCTGACGTCCAGCAAGGCAAGAAATGCCTTGGGTTCATGACGTCTACAGGTCTCGAATCTGCCTCTTCATCCAATTCAGGCTCATGGAAGACAATCGACCTCGCTAGTGAGGCGTAGCCAATAATAACAGTATCTGCAAGCGAGCAGTCACGTGTCCCGATGTGGCCTCATGTTGCATGAACTCCAGTTTTCTTCAAACTGTTTCCGTGGAAACAATTTTGGTGTTTTCCTAATAAAGTCACTATATACATGCAAATTGTCCTCTCCTGTCAACAGTCTACTTTCAATCTCTAGCAGAAAGTTTCTGCTGCCAAATCTGAGGGAACAATTGCTCGCAGGATGATGACTTGGGGTTTCTTACAGTACAGTTAAGCATGAGGGAGAAAACCATGTTTCCCGAAGAGAAGCTAAACATTTGTAACATAATCAAATAATATGGCTTGTCATAGATCGGTTACAGCAAATAAATAGGCCATCCAGTTCTTCGTGTCAGGGGCGTATCCCTGGGCCAGTATCTCCGCTGTTCTCATGCTCCAGACCTTCACCTGCAGTGCATGCAACTTCGTGCACTTCATAGGTCCCTGTTAAAAGCCACGATTGTCCCTTCGCCAATCTCATTCTTAGGTATTGCATTTTACATCGTAAATTTGAAAAGCCCCATCAATTCTTCTTCCAATCATCTTGTATCTGTGCACAACCGCACTAAATTCTTTATTCTTACAACCTCGAAGAAACAATCATCTCTGGAAACATTCCCATGAATACACGCTCAACCCTCTCTAACGCCATCACTTGTCCCTATACTATGATGTCCAAAATATGATACAATTCCCTAGTTGAAGTCGAACTAGCGGTTCAACAGTTTTTCCATTAATTCCTTTCTTTGCTGCAATTCATCGATTTATGAAGCCGAAGATTTCATCCGGCTTAGTGACACCTGCCCTGCATCTTGCAACCATTTGTGCTCTTATACTCCCAAAGCCCCATAAGCAGCTACAATCCCCTTTGGAATGCTATCACAACTTGTTCATTACATCTTTCTACCAAAATGTATCACTTCATGCCTCTCTCCACTAATTCCAACTGTAATAACTCCGCCCATTCCACCAGTACATCTGCGTCCAATTGACGTTTTTCACCATCTTGCTTGCAACTCATCGCCCTGTAAAATCTGAAAACTTTGAAGTTTTGCTTTGGACACTCAGGACTAGGTCCATGATGCATACCATGTAGATAGATTGGAAGGTGAAAACTGTGCAATTTTGTTGACACTTCAGTGTGGATTACCCATTTTATGAATTACAGAGCTAAGCGATTGTCAACAAGCTGTAAAAGATCTAGGTGAGCAAAATATTCTCGGTATCGCTTTAGAATACATGCCTTATTTTTTTGAACCATTAAGGAAATACATTCATTTTCGTTAAAAAGTGAAGTCATCAATTCAGGCAGACGTTGTTTAGCAACAGGCCCACATTCGCTTCTGTTGATTTCAATAAAAAAAAATGCTGGGCAGGAAGCAAAAATGGCCGACCATCCAATCGTGGGCAGGATAAATTTCCGATGCTCCTTGCATCATGATTATTGGCTCTTTTTCTCACAACGATACTGCCGGAATGATGACATACACGCTGACGGAATTATGACATTTTTTATCCTTATCAATTTGGCACCAATTGGCAAAGTTTTCTCAACAATAACGAAATTCCTTCCACTCGTGAAAAATGCTGTTTAATCCTACAGTTTTTGGTTTATTTATCATGTAATCCCGAACAGAGGAGAAACTGACTGCAAAAGAAAAAGGTACCTCATCTGACATAGTTTTCGTCAAAAAGCCAGAGATTGACAATGGCTGACTGATTCTTTAGATGATCTGTTTTGTTTTCGTATGAATGTTTTATTGTTTTTTTTTACTAAGCAGATTGCTAGAATTTACCCGAAGTGTTGGCAGCAGAAGAATAGTATAGATGGGCTGCATATTTTCGAGTTAGGAGGGCATATTTTCTAATGCTGTGTCATACAAAGTTGTAAGACAATAAATAACATGTCAACTAATGAACAGAATAAAGAAATCCCTTAATGCTTCTTAAACAATTTATTGGTAACAACGAAGCACCTGCTAGCACCGTGAAGTTAGAAATAAAATGCTTGTGGTGTTTAAGAATGACAGGTTTGCTGATAGAATTTATGAAGGAGTTTTTGTGCCGCCGTGGTGGAGTCTCAAATTTTGGCCAGAAGCTCCACGTCCAAGTCTCACTTCCGGACTTGAAGGCTGTTGAAGCTGTTTTTCTAAGGTAGCCAGCTGTATTGGTTACGATCTTATAAAGCATTCCAATGCACCTGGCGGCAGGTGCTAAGAACGGGAGAGATGCTCGCCAGTCAGACAGCAGAAAGCAACGTCAAGTGACTGTCGTACTTTGCCAAGCATAATCGTGACCAAAACGAATGGCCATCTATGATCACCAAAACCCTCTCAATGCAAGTAACCTGGAAAAGCAGGAACGAAATAATGTATGTGGTATGTTTCTCTGGTGGAGGATAGGCTTAGGCATGGAACACTTGATTGGAAGAGTAGATATTTTCTGCTAATTTATATCGGTCGGACTACCCTCTCGGTAACGAATTCATTAGAATTTTTTTTTCTAAATGTAACTCACTCCAAATTGGTAAGGAAAAATGACAAAACGCACTCTATATTTGCTCAGTGGCGTTCCTAGCCAGGTGGAGGAAAAGTGTATCGACTTTAATAATGTAATTGAGCAATCGCTCATGGCAAGAACTTGGCAAAGTCCTGCAATAAAAGAAAATCTGCAAAAGCTTTTGGTTTAAAGGGTGTGAAAGTTAATTTGCAAACAAAAGCACGGTGCATTTTGCTAATTGAGACTTTCAGCGCTGTTAAAGATGGAATTATGCTATGTCCCATTTTTTAAGCATGTATAGTATGCTAGTAAAATACACTAAAGCATGCCATGCAACTATTGGATGATCATCTCGGGGAGATTCAACGTGATGTTTCTGTGTGTTCCTGCCCAAACTGTACTCAAGTAAGGTGAGTGATGCCAGCCTCACGCTTATTGCTACTGCAACCTTAGAACTCTGCTTTTCATTAAAATGCAGTACAAAATGGTGGCGCAAATTAGACCTCGTATTTTCATGAATATGATATAAGGACAGGCTGAGGGAAATATTCTGCCATTATTTATGTGTACGATAAGTCGGCGCATCAGGAGGAAGTGAGCGGAAGTACATATGGTAATATGAGATGCACCATGCCGTAGAATGGAGCGTGTGGAAGGACATAATCCACTTTGTCAAATACCTTGACCAGTACTGTAAATTCTGTATAGTATGTCGGGAGGATGGGGGGCGGTGGGGGGGGGGGGGGCTGTTGTTCGGGAGGTGGGGGGGGAGGAGAGGGGAAACGTGCTGAAATTGAAATAATGATGTAAATCTCACATCTCACTGTTCTAGAGATTCTAACGTGCCAAGAGTCTTTAAAGGATTCAGGTGAGAAATATATTTGGTATTTGTGTACAATACACGCTGCACAAAATATTCCTGCAATGCCTAGCCCACCGATCAAATACAGAAATGCTAAGCAGTAATTGAAATGTACATATGTAAACTGTGCCTCCATCATATAGTTACCAAGCAAAAAATAGGCCTATCCTCCACCTTGCCTTTTACTGCTATATGAAAGAGTTTTATTTCACTCCATCTCTCTTTCTCTCCCTCTCTCATTATCTGCGTTCCAGAATTTTTTTCACACAGCCTTGCACATGCTTCTTCTGCACAATAAGGTGTTGCTCCCACCCAAACCCCTCCGCCCCTCCCAATGATTTGTCTATGAATAACCTTATAACTTTGTTTCTTTGTTGCTGGTCGCAATGGACGTGGGAACCTTTTATTGTTATTTAATTTCTTAAGAATGATGGTCTCATTATAAAGGGAGTCATTATCATAGGGTCCATTAACATTTTTGCCATGATCAGAAAAATCTCCGCTCCCCTCTGCTGTCTATATAAATGACGCCCGTAGTAATGTCGATTAAATCTTCCCTGTGCTCCCAACACGATTTGTGAATCTTTGCAAATTTGAATAAAATATCCAAAAGAGAGGCATATTAAACAACAATCGTGGAGAAGCTGCATTGATTGCCGACGTATTCGTTAGATAAACATCTTCAGCAGTGAGTTCTCCGTCAATTATTGATCACGACTAATGTGCGGCACTGTTAGGTGAGCTGGTTGCTGGCTGGTCGTGGAATGGAGCGCTGTTGCGATTGGGTCAGTTCGACGCTACAGTCCAGGATCATTATTTACCTCAACATGTAGCATCATCTACGTTATTTTTTGGGAGGTATGCACACAGCAGTATGCCAGACATAGCGACATGTTAAAAATGTAAATCCACCTGCAAACATGTGGCTTTTCATATATAAAATCAATGATTCCACAATCTTCCTGTTAACGTCATGCCTTGACAGAAACAAAGCTGGAAGGACAAGAAAAAGGTAGGCAGTTTAAGCGTTCCCTGTTATAAAAAGACAGAAATTAACGTGTTAGGAACATACCCATGCATCCTTTGTTTCATGAGTAACTTCACTGAAAATCCGGAAGTTGATGTCACAGTTTACAAGGATATGAGTCACTGTGGTAATGCCTCAAAAATGAATTATTAAGTGACATGTAATATGGAGTTTCTCCAATTTAGTGAACAATGTGAAATCATACCAACGGGAAAATTATCAGTCATATCGGCCTTCAGAGGGCTGAACAAGCAAAGGAAACAGTTAAATATTTTTCAGTGAAAATTAAGTGACCATTTCTTTTCTATTGACTTCCCAGAGCTAAACGATTGTCAAGATATTCTGAAAAATTTCGGTGAATAACGCACTGTAATTGCATAATTACATTTCTATCTATCCACTTGTAGTAGAGTCAGCAATGCTTCAAAGAACATGCGAAATTTCCGAGTGAAATACAAATGCCTAAGTATGCGTTTTTGAGATAGTGAATGTTTTGTTAGCAAAACATATGCGGAAATGTATGAGGCACCATGGGGAATGGGATCATTAGTTCCTTGCCACTACACTCTAGCAAGTAATTAGCTCATGCTTTGATAAGATTTTCACTGATATAAATCCTGCTCTGGCAGAAATGCCTCTAGGGCAAGAGCACAAAATGTAAAACAGCCGAAGGTACACTCTGTGACAGAAAAGGAGGCAGGAAGAGGGTGGAAAATTCAGGCTAGGTAGCCCATCGTATGTCACTGGAAAATGCTGGAATCCATTATTAAGTAACTAGTAGCAGCGTATCGAGAACATTACAATCCATTCAAGTGGAAGCACCATTTTGTTCTCTCAAAAGGAAATCGTGTTTAATAAATCAATTAGTGTTCTTGTCGTATGTAACAAGCGGGGTTTGCAAATGGAATCCAGTATCGTCCTTGCCAAAAAAACACATCCATTAAGGTGCCATATGAAATGTAACAATAAATAATAAGATTTTATGGTGCTGTGCATAATGTAATACCACGATCAGGAGATTGGTAACCTAACAGGAAACAGAGAATCTGGATCAACGTATCATTTTCTGATTGGAAAATTTTAACTGGTGGGATCAATAATAGACCTTCAGCTATTAACAATATATATTAAACTTTGGAAAGAAGAGGTCGAGTGCATTGTTCCCAAAGTTGCTGGCGTTTGCAAAGGTGGGAAAGGAATCAATTTGCGGAGACTGCACTTCTGGTCTGAAAAACATTGAAGATAGTTTAAGTGAATAATCATAAAGAATAGCAGATGGAACGTGATGTGGGAAAATGTGCGTTTGTACAGGAGGAAAACAGGAGCAGATTGTTAATGATTGGAAAAAAAATATCAGAATACAGCATGCTGAAAGATTGGTGTATCCTTGTATATGAATCACAAATGAATATAGCATGAATGTAAAGCACGAAGTTTGGCAGGAAAGCAGATTTTGGGCTTTAATGTACAGGAGAGGGCGCTTCAGAAAAGGCAATTATTTTTCCCAATACCAAGGGTGAGACCTCATTTGGAGTATTGCAAACGGCTACCATTCCTTTATTTGATGGGCGAATGAGGTGGGGGTGGGGGGGGTAGGGTGAGGAGTTGTTGAACATGCATGCATTGGAGGCACTTAGTGAATGTCCAATCGGTTGACTTAGAGGATTTACTCTGACCAGTAAAGTTTGAGAAGATGGCTCCTACATTCATTTTGGCTTAGCAGAAATAATGGTCATCTTACTGAAGCATATATGATTCTGACAGGACAAATGCGAGTATATCTGATCCTCTTGAAGGGGAATCAAAAGGTAGCAGACGCAGTTTCAAAATAAGGCATCTTCCTGTTAAGACAGAGTTTTCCCTTCACTGAATCGTTAATATTGCAAGTCACTAAAGCAGTGGACAGTGTAGTCTGTGTCATCGAATATTTTATAAGACTTCATCTTAACCTACGGCACAATTAATTCTTATGGGGTTGATAATGATGTAAAAACAGAAAAGAACTGCTGAGGTTTGGAATCAGAAATGAAACAGATAATGCTGGTAAAACATAGCCGGTCTGGCATCATCTGTGGAGAGAAAAAGGGGAATTAACTTTTCGAGTCCATATGCCTCTTCTTCACAGCTGGTTGTGGAGTTAATGCAGGGAAGTGGATTTAAGGCCCTACCAGATTAGTTATATTCTTTTGGAGTAGAGGGGAAGGTTAGAGGGGACAATTGGCCGACTTCTGTTATCTTTTCTTATGTTTTGGCGTTGTTATGTGGCGACTTCACTATTTGTCCTTTCTCAAAACTGCACACAGCCAAAGTCTGTACCAGCTCCATTGGATTGAGAATGATAAATATCTGGTTGTAATCACAAGGATCTCAGAGATTTACTCATTCATCCAGACTGCTGAACACAATGTTTTCTTTTGGGGAGAAAAGCACCGTAAATGAACGGTAAAGACCTTAAGCTTTACTCTCGTTTGGATATCAATAACCGGATCGACCAGTCAATCATCAGCATTCAAAGGAAGAGAGAGTTTTTAACTTTGCTACGGGATGTCTGATAGCGAATTGCGGATCGTTTTCTTTTATGCTCAGTGACATTCTACCTCCTGTAACTTTTCTATTGTTTATATTTCCTTTACCGATTCACAGAAAATGTAAAGAAGGGTAAGTATGCGTAAGTTACAGAAAATCACCTTGTAAAGCAAGATAAATAAGTTGCCCTATAAATTCATCCCTGGTTCAATGGGCCCAATACCCCGTCAAGTATGCTGTCTTATGTCGAAGATAGAGTTATTTCCCTTTTATTCACGTCCCTCTGTGACATCCCCCTTTCCCATCTGTGTAACCTTCCACAGCTCAAAATTCATTTTTAATCTACCTATTTTGCTTCCTTAGATTCTTGTTTAGTACTTTCCCAGTCCCCACCTCTACACGTTTAAGACATTCTCTAAAACCTGTGCCTCCGAGTGATCAGCCTTGATACCTTTTATAATATTTCTCAACCTGTTCGTTGTGGTTCTGTTACTATTTGTTCCATATCGATGTATGTTTCTGCCTTCTTTGTCATTTTCTGTTCATTAAAAGTATATTAACCTCTTCAACCAAATCCGAAAAAGGCTCATATCGCATGAAGGTCCCCAGGAGACATTGGAGTGGAATGAACATGAGCCAGGATATGTTTTCTTCAAAAAGCGTACCTTTTTAAGAGAACCTGGAAGGCTGATAGGCTTAAATACTCATATTGTTTCTTTCTGCATTCCAGAGCTAGGAACCTGCCAAGATACCACGAAATATTTAGGTGAGCCAATCATTTTTGATTCCTGCTGAATTTCCCGACTGTTTGCTTTACTCTTAAATCAAGCAAAGCTCCAAATGTTTCCAAAGCACAATGGAGAAAGAACGATCCTGGAGCATTAATGCAGTTTTTTTAATAGATGGTGAACTTTAAACCAATGACATGTTTGTTCTGTATGGGGAGCTGAACTGTCAGTCAAAATGTTTTCGTGCAAATCTCGGTCAGACAAATGGCAAGTGACTTTATGGCTTGTTCATTGTTCGCAATGATTCACGTAGATCATATCATGGATAAAACATTGCCTGCGTTGTAGCACCAGTTGCTGGCATTCAGTTGACAGACTGATATGGGTTCACGTGTATATTTAGCTGCATCACTACCATGGAAGTGAATATTTGGGGTGGGTATATAACCTTCCCTCTCTACGACAAAAAACATTTTGCCTGGCGACCCAAATAGGAAATTCATTGTGTAGAGCGTGTTTACAGTGATTGATTTTACCCATGTGGTACCGAATCAGCACTCGCCATCACATACCGCCAATTTTAATTGTTGTTAGGTCCAAGGTTAAAAAAAGGACGTGGACCTTTTTGACGGAAAGTATGATAAAAAAAAGTACGGTTATATGACCTTAGGAATGCACAATCATTTATGTTATCTCCACGCTCCATGGTTTGCATTTCCCTCCAATTGTGCCACTGCGCAGTAAAGAGGAAAACTACACTATTCATTACTGTTTGAGCGATAGGATCGGTAGCAAGTTGCAAGCTAGCAGCGAATAAATGGCTGTTGTCAACTTTCCATGAGCTGTTCCATACAATTTTCACTGTGTTCCAGGTTCTAAAGGACAGCTTTGTTTGCCCTGCACTGTCGGCCACATGCAGAATAGCTTGACTTTCAGTGATAACATTTCCGCATTAGATCGTGGAAGCGTTCATTTTATTATTTATTTCTGATTTGTTTCACAGATAAATTAAGAAAAGGTAAGTGGAAATATGCTCTAGCACCTGACAGTCTAAATGGATGAAACGAAAGATGAGAAAGTTGGATTCGCAGTGATGACATATTCCAATTTAAAGTAACTTTTAAATTGTCATTATTATATCTAAATCCCTCTGTGGGCTCGCCCTTCCAAAAATGCCATGAGAATCCTCCGGCCTTATATCTGGCTGCAAGTTTTTTTGTTCACACCACGCTGGTTTCGTTCGCATTACGCTGTTCCTTCACCTTACCAATGGCATTTTATGGCTTCTGCAATATGTCCGAAGTCTCAGAAGCATGTTTGCTAACCTTTGCGCCTCAAAGTCTACTTCCACCTTTAATAATCACATATTTCCTGGGCAGTTTCCGTAGTCCACCCCTCGTCCTCACCCCGGAGTCTGGTCAATAATTTGAAGTTTTGTTCAAAACGTGGTGAAAAACATTGAGGTTCTTTACGCCCTTTGGCACTTCGGTTATCGAGAAGGGCTGTTAGGAACATTAAAAATACCGAGCATACGATGCTCTGGCAAACATGTCCTCAGAACAAGCAAGGAAGTACATGGCATCGTCAACAACACAATGGCTCTTCTGGCGAACAAAGGCTGCAGCAGAAACAAACCTCCAATCATTTTAGTTTTCTGTCATTGTACCAAGGTTTCGTTCTCTAAAATCACGTGTAGACGTTGGTGTGCAACGGTCTCTCCATCCTAAAATTTCGCCCGAATGGGCATCTTTCTTTCCGAGCCCATCTACCATGCCATCAGATGACCAGTGAATGGTGGAGGGCGCATTGTTGTGTTGTATCGAAACTATCACTTGAAATATGCTTGCACCACTTTTGGTCAATTGAGAAAGTGAGCATTCGAAGGTCGCAACACCAAACCTAAGAGGAAGCTCATGATGTGTTATTTGTCCCTGATTCACATCTTACTTTATGGGACTGCAATATGGAAAACGTACAAGGAGCACCTCAAGGGCACTGCTTGCGAAAGAAATAGCATATTAAGTGGGAGGGCTGACCGGGGAATGCTAGGACCTACATACTAGCAGGCAACATAAGCTTTGGCTCTATGCTCATGTACGATCAGCTTCAGCAAGTTGGTACATAGTTTGGCTGTCAGGTATCAGGATCACAAAGCAGGTATTGTTCTCCGCGATTAGCCAGGACAGACGCACCAGAGAGGGCAGAGGAAGCTTTTAATGGATGTGCTGAAAAGCAACATGAAGAAAATGAAATATTCACATCGACATTTCGGTGGACACCATTAATGGATTATTCCAAATGGCACCAGGCCCTTTTGGAAGGACAGCAGCAATTTGAGTCTGAACAGCTACAAAATGATTAGGAAAAACAAGAGGGGCCAAAGGAAAACAGCATGACCCGAATTAATGATACACAACCTGCCATCCAACAAGGCAACAAATGCCTTGGGTGCATGAAGACTGCCTCTTCTTCCATCTCAGGCTCATGGAAGACAATCGTCCTCGCTACTGAGGCATAGCCAGTAATAACAGTATCTGCAAGCAATTAATCACGTGTCACGATGTGGCCTCATGTTGTATCCACTCCAGTTTTGTTGAAATGGTTTCCGTTGTAACAATTTTAGTGTTTTCCTAATAAAGTCACGACATTCATGCAAATTGTCCTTTCCTGTCAACAGTCTACTTTCAATCTCTACCAGCAAGTTTCTGCTGCCAAATCTGGGGAAACAGTTGCCTGCAGGATGAACATGTTTCCCGAAGAGAAACTAAACATTTGTAAAATAAACAAAGAACACAGCTTGTCATAGAACGGTTACAGAAAAGAAAGAGGCCATCCAGCTCTTGTCGTCGGAGGCGTATCTCTGGATCAGTATCTCAGCTGTTCCCATGCTCCAGACTTTCACCTCAGTGCATGCAACTTGATTGTTATTCAAAAAATTATCCAGCTCTCAATTAAAAGCCACGATTGTCCCTTCGAACGAGCTCATTCTAAAGCATTGCCTTTTGGAACCTAATGATGTGCTGCACATTTATTTTTCCCCATGTCCCCTTTGGTTTTCTTGTCAGTTAACATGGAATTAATGTCTTCCGGTTCTTGACTATTCCAGATGGAACAATCTATACCTGCCTAACATGTCCAGACCTCGTCGTGAATTTTAAAAGCCCCATCAAATCTTCTTTCAATCATATTGTACCTATGTACAACCGCTATAAATTCTCAATTCCTTCCACCTGGAAGAAACAATCATCTCCCGAAGCAGGCCCATGAATACAAGCTTACCCTCTCTAACGCCATCACTTCTCCCTAAACTATGAAGTCCAAAATATGATCCAATTCCCTAGTTGAAGTCGAACTAGCGGTTAAACAGATTTACCATAACTTCCTTTCTTTGCTGCCTAATCATCTATTTATGAAGCCGAAGATTTCATCTGGCTTAGTGACAGCGTTTCCAGTCTGCCCTGCATCTTGCAACCATTTGTGCTCATAGACTCCCAAAGCCCCATAAGCAGCTACAATCCCCGTTGGAATGCTACCACAAGTTGTTCATTACCTTTTTCTACCAAAATGTATCACTTCATGCCTCTCTCTACTAATTTCAACTGCAAAGTTCCTCCCATTCCACCAGTCCATCTGCGTCCATTTGAGGTATTTCACCATCTTCTTTGCAATTCATAGCCCTGTAACATCTGTAAAGTTTGAAGTTTTGCCCAGTAAATTCAGGTCGAGGTCCCTGATGCATACCATGTACACAGATTGGAAGGGGGAAACTGCACAATATTGTTGACACTTCAAAGTGGATTATCCTCTTTATGAATTACAGAGCTAAGCGATTGTCAACAAGCTGTAAAAGACCTTGGTGAGCAAAATATTCCTAGTGTTGCTTTAGATTAACATGCCTTATTATTTTGAACCATTAAGCAAATACTTTTATTTCCGTTAAAAAGTGAAGTAATTCAGGCAAACATTGTTTAGCGACAGGCCCACATTCGCTTCTTTGGATTTCAATAAAAGAAAATGCTGGGATGAAAGCAAACAGGCCAAACATCCGATAGTGGGCAGGATGAATTTCTGATGCGGCATGTGACATGATTATTAGCGCTTTTTGTCACAACTCTTTCTGAATCCTGCACACTAACGGAATGATGACTGTTTTTAAATTTATCGATTTGGCACCAAGTTGGAAAAGCCTTCTAACCAATAACGAAACTGCTCCCACCCGTGAAAAGTGTTGTTTAATCCTACAATTTTTGTTTTGTTTATCATGTAATCCCGAACAGAAGATAAACTGACTGCAAAAGAAAGAGGTACCTCATCTGACATATTGTTCTTCAAAAAGCCAGAGATTAACAATAGCTGATAAAGACAAAAAAAGTGCAGATGCTGGAAATCCAAAACAAAAACAGAATTACCTGGAAAAACTCAGCAGGTCTGGCAGTATCGGCGGAGAAGAAAAGAGTTGACGTTTCGAGTCCTCATGACCCTTCAACAGAACTTGATTTCGAGTCCATGAAAGAGTTGAAATATAAGCTGGTTTAAGGTGTGTGTGTGGGGGGCAGAGAGATAGAGAGAGAGAGAGAGAGGTGGGGGGTGTGGTTGTCTGGACAAAGAAGCAGTGATAGAAGCAGATCATCAAAAGATGTCAGCGACAATGGTACAATAGAACACATTGGTGTTAAAGTTAAAGTTGGTGATATTATCTAAACGAATCTGCTAATTAAGAATGGATGGTAGGGCACTCAATGTACAGCTCTAGTGGGGGTGGCGGGAGCATAAAAGATTTTTTAAAATATTTAAAAATAATGGAAATAGGTGGGAAAAGAAAAATCTATATAATTTATTGGGGAAAAAAGGGGACAAAACAGAAAGGGGGTGGGGATGGGGGAGGGAGCTCACGACCTAAAGTTGTTGAATTCAATATTCAGTCCGAAGGCTGTAAGGTGCCTAGTCGGAAGATGAGGTGTTGTTCCTCCAGTTTGCGTTGGGCTTCACTGGAACAATGCAGCAAGCCAAGGACAGACATGTGGGCAAGAGAGCAGGGTGGAGTGTTAAAATGGCAAGCGACAGGGAGGTTTCGGACATTCTTGCGGACAGACCGCAGGTGTTCTGCAAAGCGGTCGCCCAGTTTACGTTTGGTCTCTCCAATGTAGAGGAGACCACATTGGGAGCAACGAATGCAGCAGACTAAGTTGGGGGAAATGCAAGTGAAATGCTGCTTCACTTGAAAGCAGTGCTTGGTCCCTTGGACGGTGAGGAGAGAGGAAGTGAAGGAGCAGTTGTTACATCTTTTTCGTGGGCATGGGGTGGTGCCATAGGAGGGGGTTGAGGAGTAGGGGTGATGGAGGAGTGGACCAGGGTATCCCGGAGGGAGCGATCCCTACGGGATGCCGATAAGTGGGGTGAAGGGAAGATGTGTTTGGTGGTGGCATCATGCTGGAGCTGGCGGAAATGGCGGAGGATGATCCTTTGAATGCGGAGGCTGGTGGGGTGATAAGTGAGGACAAGGGGGACCCTATCATGTTTCTGGGAGGGAGGAGAAGGCGTGAGGGTGGATGCGCGGGAGATGGGCCGGACACGGTTGAGGGCCCTGTCAATGACAATCCCCATCCACCACTACTCTCCTCCGTCTGGCTGAACTTGTTCTCACGTTGAACAATTTCTCCTTCAACTCCTCTCACTTCCTCCAAATAAAAGGTGTGGCTATGGGTACCCGCATGGGCCCCAGCTATGCCTGTCTCTTTATGGGGTATGTGGAACATTCCTTGTTGCAGTCCTACTCCGACACCCTTCCACAACTTTTTCTCCGGTACATCGATGATTACTTCGGTGCCGCTTCATGCTCTCGTCGGGACATGGAAAAATTTATTAATTTTGCTTCCAATCTCCACCCCTCCATCATTTTCACGTGGTCCATCTCTGACACTTCCCTTCCTTGACCTCTCTGTCTCAATCTCTGGTGATAGACTGTCCACCAATATCTATTACAAACCCACCAACTCCCACAGCTACCTCGACTACAGCTCCTCACACCCCGCTTCCTGTAAGGACTCCATCCCATTCTCCCAGTTCCTTCGCCTTCGTCGCATCTGTACCGATGATGCCACCTTCAAAAACGGTTCCTCTGACATGTCCTCCTTCTTCCTTAACCGAGGTTTTCCACCCACGGTCGTTGACAGGGCCCTCAACCGTGTCCGGCCCATCTCCCGCGCATCCGTCCTCACGCCTTCTCCTCCCTCCCAGAAACATGATAGGGTCCCCCTTGTCCTCACTTATCACCCCACCAGCCTCCGCATTCAAAGGATCATCCTCCGCCATTTCCGCCAACTCCAGCATGATGCCACCACCAAACACATCTTCCCTTCACCCCCCCTTATCGGCATTCCGTAGGGATCGCTCCCTCCGGGACACCCTGGTCCACTCCTCCATCACCCCCTACTCCTCAATCCCCTCCTATGGCACCACCCCATGCCCACGCAAAAGATGTAACACCTGCTCCTTCACTTCCTCTCTCCTCACCGTCCAAGGGCCCAGACACTCCTTTCAAGTGAAGCAGCATTTCACTTGCTTTTCCCCCAACTTAGTCTACTGCATTCGTTGCTCCCAATGTGGTCTCCTCTACATTGGAGAGACCAAACGTAAACTGGGCGACCGCTTTGCAGAACACCTGCGGTCTGTCCGCAAGAATGACCCAAACCTCCCTGTCGCTTGCCATTTTAACACTCCACCCTGCTCTCTTGCCCACATGTCTGTCCTTGGCTTACTGCATTGTTCCAGTGAAGCCCAACGCAAACTGGAGGAACAACACCTCATCTTCCGACTAGGCACCTTACAGCCTTCCGGACTGAATATTGAATTCAACAACTTTAGGTCGTGAGCTCCCTCCCCCATCCCCACCCCCTTTCTGTTTTGCCCCCTTTTTTTCCCAATAAATTATATAGATTTTTCTTTTCCCACCTATTTCTATTATTTTTAAATATATTAAAATCTTTTATGCTCCCTCCACCCCCACTAGAGCTGTACCTTGTTTGCATTAACAATAGCTGGTTGCTTCTTTACATGATTTGCTTTGTTTTCGTATGAATGTTTTATGTTTTTTTTCAACTAAGCAGATTGTTAGATGGTAACCTAAAGGTTGGCAGCAGAAGAATCCGATACGTCGGCTCCATAGTTTCGAGTTAGGAGGGCATATTTTCCGATGTTGCGTCACACAAAGTTGGAAGACAATAAATAACATGTAAACTAATCAACTGAATAAGGAATTCATTTAATGGTCCTTCAACAAGGTAGTGGTAACAACGAAGTACTCGCTAGCACAGTGAAGTTAGAAATAAAACGTAAGTGGTGGTTAAGAATGACTGATTTGCAGATAGAGTTTATGAAGGAGTTCTTGTGCCGCTGATGTGGAGTCACAACTTTCGGCCAGAAGCTCTGCTTTCAAGTGTCACTTCAGGACTTGAAGGCTGTTGAAGCTGTTTTTGTAAGGTGGCCGGCTGTAACTTTTAAAAGCTTCCAATGGGCCTGGAGGCAGGTGTTAAGAACGGGAGAGATGCTGGCTCGTCAGACAGCAGAAAGCAACGTCAAGTGTCTTTCGTACTTTGCCAAGCAAATCGAATTGACATCCATGATCACCAAAACCCTCTCAAAACAAGTTACGTTGAGAAGCAGGAATGAAATAATGTATGTCGTACTTTGCTCTGTGGAGGATAGGCTTAGGCATGATTTGATTGAAATGACAAGTATTTTCTGCTAATTTATATGGGTCGGAATACCCTCTCAGTACAGAATTCATTAGATTTAATTTTTTTTTTGAAAAGTATCTCATTCCAAATTGGTAAGGAAAAATGACAGAACGCCCGTTATATTTGATCGATAGTGTACCTAGCCAGGGTATAGCAGAGTGTATCTACTTAAATGATGCCATTGAACAATTGTTCACGTGATGAACTTGGCAAAGTCCTGCAATAAAACATAATCTGCAAAAGCATTTGGTTTCACGGTTGTGCAAGTTAATTTGCAAATAGAAGCACGGTGCATGTTACTAATTCAGACTTACAGCGCCGTTAAAGATGGAATTATGCGATGTCTTATTTTTTAAGCATGTATAATATGCTAGTAAAATATACGAAAGCATGCCATGCAAATAATGGATGACCGTCTCGGGGAGATTCAATGTCATGTCTCTGTATGTTACTGCCCATCCTGTATTCTAGTAAGGTGAACGATGTCAGCCTCGTGCTTATTGCTACTGCAATCCCAGCACTCTGCTCTCTGTTAAAATGGAGTATGAAATGGCGGCCCAAATTGGACCTCGTATTTTTATGAATATGATAAAAGGATCAGCTGAGGGAAATATTCTGCCATTATTTATTGGTAGGATAAGTCGGTGATTCATGAGGTTGTGAGTGGAAGTAGATATGGTAATATGAGATGAAGTAAGTTGAAGTATGGAACGTGTGGAAGGACATAATCCACGTTGACAAATACCTTGACCAGTAATGTAAATTCTGTATGGTAATTCGGGAGGATGCGGGGGACGGAAAGCGGGAAACGTGCTGAAATTGAAATAATAATGAAACGCTCACATCTCATTATTCTAGAGATTCTAACATGCCAAGAGTCTTTAAAGGATTCAGGTGGGAAATAAATTTGTTATTTGTGTGAAATAGCCACTGCACAAAATATTCCTGCAATTCCTAGTGCACACATAGAATACAGAAATGCTGATCAGTAATTTTAAATGTACAAATGTAAACTTTGCCTACATCATATAGCTACCAAGCATAGAAAGAGGCCAATCCTTCACCTTGCCTGTTACTGCTATATGAAAGAGTTTTATTTCTCTCCATTTCTCTCTCTGTCTCTCTCTCTGATTAGCTGCGTTTCAGAAATCTTTTCACACAACCTTCTGAACGCTTGATCTTCCCAATAAGATGTTGCTCCCCGCCAACCCACTCCGCCCCACCCTGTGCTTTGTCTATGAATAACCATACATCTGTGTTTCTTTGTTGCTGGTCGTCCAGGACATGCGAACCTTTTATTGTTATTTAATTTCTTAATGATGATGGTCTGATCATATTGGGCGTCATTATCATAGGGTCCATTAACATTTTTGCCGTAATCAGAAAAATCTCATCTCCCCTCCGCTGTCGATATAACTGACACCCCTGGTACTGTCGATTAAATCTTCCCTGTGCTCCCAACACGATCTGTGAATCATTGCAAAGCATGGTGCGTCGACTTTGAATACAATATCCTAAAGTGGCGCAAAGAAAACCACAATCTTGGAGAAGTTGCATTGAATGTCGTCGTATTGGTTAAATACACAGCTTCAGCAGTGAAGTCTCCATCAATTATTGATCACGACTAATGTGTGGCACTGTTTGCTAAGCTGGTTGTCTGGTTGGGTGTGGAATTCATGGCCGTTGCGATAGGGTCAGTTTCACGCTACAGTCCAGGATCACTATTTAACATTATATGTAGCATGATCTACATTATTGCATTGTTGCGGAGGTATGCACGCAGCAATATACTTGACATGACAACATGTTAAAAATGTAAATCTACCTGCAAACATGTGGCTTTTCATATAAAAAATCAACATTTTCAATGATTCCACAATCTTACTGTTAACGTCATGCCATGACAGAAACAAAGCTGGAAGGCCAAGAAAAAGGTAGGCAATTTAAGTGTTTGCTGTTTTCAAAAGACAGAAATTAATATGTTAGGAACATATCTATGGGTGTTTTGTTTCATGATTAACTTCTCTGAAATTGCATTTAGCATTATTAATGGGAAGATTGGCTGAATTTGGTAATGGGCTATATATGGAGAAAATGTTTCAGCTTAATGTCACAGCCAAAACTGAGAGCCAGTAAGGTAGGAGTTTAACATTAATCCAACCTGACAATCAGGAGGAATGTATTGATCCATAAGACCACCAGAATTTGGGATTTGCTGCTGCGTCATCCTTTGTTATATGGAATGTCACAACATTTATTTTAAAACCAAGGACAGTTATCCACTGAGATCCCACGAAAGTTCAAGAGAATTTATTATCACGGAGGTAATGTCGTGTCGTCCCCACGAAAATTTTACTTCAGCATTGCCAACGCCAGAGAATTGACCAACGTGCATTGTTAAGCAAGTTTACCTCGTGCCTGCAGTCTGGCTTAAAGACTGTTACTACCACAGAATAACGATGCCTTCACTTGTAGACATGTTCAGGCTTTGGGTCATGACTTCATAAGGATACATGTTGATCTCTAAATATTCAAACTGTGTAACCTCAGGTGGTTTGCAGTCGTTTCAGGGGCCATGTGTGATTGAAATGTGTGACGAACACTACTGCCTCCTTACAAGCAGGCAACATAAGCTTTGGGTCTATGCTGATGTGCGATCAGCTTCGGCGAGTTGCACATAGTTCCGCTGTCAGGTATCAGGCTCACAAGGCGGGTATTGTTCACCAAGATTAGCCAGGACAGACGCACCAGAGGAGGGCAGAGGATGCTCTTAAGGGATGTGCTGAAAAGCAACAAGAAGGAAATGAATTATTCACATCGGCATCTCGGCTGGCAACGTTTATGGATTAAGCCAAACCGCACCAGGCCCTTTAGGATGGACCACAGCAATTTGAGTCCGATCAACTACAGAATGATTAGAAAAAACACGAGGGTCCAAAGGAAAACAGCATGACCCGAATTAATGATACAAGACGTGACATCCAACAAGTCAAGAAAGGCCTTGGGTGCATGAAGTGTGCAGGTCCCGAATCTGCCTCTTCATCCATCTCAGGCTCATGGAAGACAATTGTCCTCGCTAGTGAGGTGTAGCCAGTAATAACAGGAACTGCAAGCAATTAATCACGTGTTCCGATGTGGCCTCATGTTGCATCAGCTCCAGATTTGTTGAAACAGTTTCCGTGGAAACAATTTTTGTGTTTTGCTAATATAGTCACTATATACAAGCGAATTGTCCTTTCCTGTCAACATTGTACTTTCGATCTCTACCAGCAAGTTTCTGCCGCCAAATCTGAGGAAACAGTTGCCCGCAGGATGACGACTTGGGGGTTCTTACAGTGCAGTTAACCATGTGGGAGAAAACCATGTTTCCCGAAGAGAAACTTAACATTTGTAACATACTCAAAGAATACATCTTGTCATAGATCGGTTACCACAAATAAAGAGGCCATCCGGTTCTTCGTCTCCGAGGTGAATCTCTGGGTCAGTATCTCAGAAGTTCCCATGCTCCAGACCTTCACCTGCAGCGCATGCAACTTGCTTCCTATTCAAAGAATTACCCAGCTCCCTATTAAAAGGCTCGATTGTCCCTTCGCCGAGCACATTTTTAGGCGTTGCATTCTGGAACCTCATGATGTGCTGCACATTTATTTTTCCCCATGTTCCCTTTGGTTTTCTGTCAGTTAACATTAAATTAATGTCTTCTGGTTCATGACTATTCCAGATGGAACTGTCTATACCTGCCTAACATGAAGAGGCCACATGGTGAATTTGTAAAGCCGCATCAAATCTTCTTTCAAACATATTCTATGTCTGTACAACCGCTATAAATTCTCAATTCTTTCCACCTGGAAGAAACAATCATCTCTGGAAACATTCCAATGAATACAAGCTCTACCCTAGCTAACGCCTCCCCTTGTGCCTACACTATGAAGTCCAAAATATGATACAATTCCCCATATGAAGTCGAACTAGTGGTTAAACAGTTTTACCATAATTTCCTATCTTTGCTGCCTAATCATCTATTTATGAAGCCGAAGATTTCATCTGGCTTAGTGACAGCGTTTTAAATCTGCCCTGCATCTTGCAAACATTTGAGCTCTTATACTCCCAAAGCCCCATAAGCAGCTACCATCCCCTTTGGAATGCTACCACAAGTTGTTCATTACATCTTTCTACCAAAATGTATCACTTCATGCCTCTGTCCACTAATTTCAACTACAATAGTTCCTCCCATTCCACCAGTACATCTGCGTCCGTTTGAACTATTTCACCATCTTCCCTGCAATTAATAGCCCTGCAAAATCTGAAAACTTTGAAGTTTTGCTTTGGACACTCAGGACTAGGTCCTTGATGCATACCATGTAGATTGATTGAAAGGGGGAAACTGCGCAATTTTGTTGTCACTTCAGTGTGGATTGTCCATTTTATAAATTACAGAGCTAAGCGATTGTCAACAAGCTGTAAAAGACCTCGGTAAGCAAAACATTCCCGGTATCGCTTTAGAATACATACCTTATTTTTTGAACCAATAAGCAAATACTTTTATTTTCGTTAAAAATTGAAGTCAACAATTCAGCCACACGTTGTTTGGCAATAGGCCCACATTCGCTTCTGTTGATTTCAATAAAAGAAAATGCTGGGCAGAAAACAAAAAAGTCCGAACATCCGATCGTGGGCAGGATGAATTTCTGATGCTCCATGCATCATGATTATTGGTGCTTTTTGTCACGACCCTTACTGCCGGAATGATGACTTACACGCTGACGGAATGATCACATTTTTTATACTTATCAATTTGGCACCAAGTTGGCAAAGTGTTCAAACCAATAACGAAAATCCTCACACTCGTCAAAAATGCTGTTTACTCCTAAAATTTTTGGTTTGTTTATCATGTAATCCCGAACAGAAGAAAAACTGACTGCAAAAGAAAAAGGTACCTCATCTGACATATTTTTCTTCAAAAAGCCAGAGATTGACATTGGCTGATTGCTTCTTTACATGATTTGTTTTGCGTTCTTATGAATGTTTTACTGTTTTTTTTTTCAACTAAGCAGATTGCTAGATTGTAACCTAAGGGTTGGCAGCAGAAGAATCCGATATGTGTGTTCCATAGTTTCGAAATAGGAGGGCATATTTTCCGATGCTGTGTCACACAAAGTTGTAAGACAATAAATAACATGTAAACTAATGAACTGAATAAGGAATTCACTTAATGCTCCTTATGCAAGTTAGTGGTAACAACAAAGCACCCGCTAGCACAGTGCAGTTAGAAATAAAATGCATGTGGTGGTTAAGAATGACAGGTTTGCTAATAGATTTTATGATGGAGTTTTTATGAGCTGTTGTGGATTCACAAATTTCGGCCAGAAGCTCTGTGTTCAAGTCTCACTTCAGGACTTGAAGGCTGTTGAAACGGTTTTTGTAAGGTGGCTGTATTGGTTACAATCTTGTGATGCGTTCCAATCCATCTGGTGGCATGTGCTAAGAGTGGGAAAGATGCTCGCCTGTCAGACAGCAGAAAGCAACGTCAAGTGACTGTTGTACTTTGCAAACATAATAGTGCCCAAATCAAATGGACATCGATGATCACCAACACCCTCACAATGCATGTTACCTGGAAAAGCAGGGATGACATAATGTATGTGGTATGTTGCTCTGGTGGAGGATAGGCTTAGGCATGGGACACTTGATCAGATGGCTAGATATTTTCTGCTAATTTATATGGTTCGGTCTACCCTCTCGGTACCGAATTCATTAGATTTAAATCTTTATTTTGAAATGTGACTCATTCCAAATTGGTAAGGAAAAATGACAGAACGCCCTCTATCGTTGAGCGATGGTGTACCTGGCCAGCTAGCAGCACAGTGTATCCACTTAAATAATGTCATTGAACAATCGTTCACGTAAAGAACTTGGCAAAGTGCTGCAATAAAAGAAAATCTGCAGATGCATTTGATTCCACGGTTGTGCAAGTTAATTTGCAAACAGAAGCACGGTGCATGTTACCGATTCAGATTTACAGCGCCATTAAAAATGGAGTTATGCAATGTCTTATTTTTTAAGCATGTATAATATGCAAGTAAAATGTACTAAAGCATGCCAGGCAACTATTGAAGGACCGTCTTGGGTAGATTCAATATGATGTCTCTGTATGTTATTGCACAATCTGTACTCAAGTGAAGTGACCGATGCCAGACACATGCTGATTGCTAATGCAACCCCGGCACTCTGCTTTTTGGTAAAATGGAGTACGAAAGGCAGCCCAAATTAGACTTCGCATTTTTATGAATATGTAACAAGGATCAGCTGATGGAAAAATTTTGCAGTTATTAAAGAGTAGGATAAGCTGGCGCTTCAGGAGGAAGTGAGTAGGAGTACATAGGGTAATATGAGATGCAATATGTCGAAGTATGAAGCGTGTGGAAGGACATAATCCACTTTATCAAATACCTTGACCAGTACTGTAAATTCTGCATAGTAAGTCGGGAGGGTTGGGGGGAGGGAGACCGGGAAACGTGCTGAAATTGAAATAATGATGACACTCTCACATCTCACTATTCTAGAGATTCTAACATGCCAAAAGTCTTTAAAGGATTCAGGTGGGAAATATATTTGTTTTTTGATTAAAATACCCGCTGCACAAAATATTCCTGCAATTCCTAGCCCACACGTAGAATACAGAAATGCAGATCAGTAATTTTAAATGTAAAAATGTAACCATTGCCTACATCATATAGTTACCAAGCATAGAAAGAGGCCAATCCTCTACCGTGCCTGTTACTGCTATTTGAAAGAGTTTTATCTCTCTCCATCTCCCTCTCTCTCTCTCTCTGATTAGCTGCGTTCCAGAAATCTTTTTACACAACCTTGCAAATGCTTCTTCTGCACAATAAGGTGTTGTTCCCCGCCAACCCCCTCCACTCCACCCTATGATTTGTCTAATAATAACCACACATCTGTGTTTCTTTGTTGCTGGTCATACTGGACGTGCGAACCTTTTATTGTTATTTAATTTCTTAAGAATGATGGTCTCATCATAAAGGGCGTCATTATCATACGGTCAAATAACCTTCTTGTCATGATCAGTAAAATCTCAGCTCCCCACCGCTGTCTATACAACTGATGCCCCTGAAACTGTTGGTTAATTCTTCCCTCTGTTCCCAGCACGATTTGTGAATTATTGCAAAGCATGGAGCGTCGAATTTGAATATGATATCCTAAAGTGGCGCATATTAAACAACAATCGTGGGGAACCTGCATTGAGTGTCAACATATTAGTTAGATTAACATCTTCAGCAGGAAGTCCTCCATCAATTATTGATCATGACTAATGTGTGGCACTGTTAGCTGAGCTGGTTGTCTGGCTGGGCGTGGAATGGACGCCGTTGCGATAGGTTCAGTTTCATGCTACAGTCCAGGATCATTATTTAACACTATATGTAGCATGATCTACATTATTGTATATTTGCGGAGGTATGCACGCAGCACTATCCTTGACATAGCAAAATGTTAAATATGTACATGCACCTGCAAACATATGGCTTTTCATATAAAAAATCAACTGTTTCAATGATTCCACAATCTTCCTGTTGACACCATGGTTTGACAGAAACAAAGCTGGAAGGCAAAGAAAAAGGTAGGCAGTTTAATGGTTCGCTATTTTAAAAAGACAGAAATTAACGTGTTAGGAATATACCCATGTGTCTTTTCTTTCATGATTAAATTCTCTGAAATAGCATTTAGCATTATTAACGGGAAGATCGGTTTAATTTGGTAATGTGGAGAAAATGTTTCAGCTTGAGGTAACAGCCAAAATTGAGATTCAGTTATATAGGAGTTTAACATTAATCCAACCTCACACTCAGGAGGGAAGAATTGATCCATGAAACGAAGAGAATTTGGAATTCACTGCGGCGTCATCCTTTGTTATACAGAATTTCGAAACTTTTTTTTCTAAGGCTAAGAACAGTTATCCACCGAAATTCCACAAAAGTTCAAGTGACTTGATTTTCACGGAGTAAATGTCTTGTCATCCCCACCAAAATTTTACTTCAGCATTGTCAACTCCAGATTAATCACCCACGTGCATTGTTAAGCAAGTTTACCTCGGGCTTGCAGTCTGGTTTAAAGAGTGTTACTACGACAAAAAAAAGATGCCTTCCCTTGTAGACGTGTTCAGGTTTGGGGTCATTACTTCATCAGAATACTTCTTAGTCTCTAAATATCCAGACTGCGTAAGCTCAGGTGGTTTGTAGTCGTTTCAGGGGCCATGTGTGATTGAAATGTGTGACGAACACTACTGCCCCCTTACAAACAAGCAACATAAGCTTTGGATCTATGAGATGTGCCATCAGCTTCAGCGAGTTGGCACATAGTTCGGCTGTCAGGTTCACAAAGTGGGAATTGTTCTCAAAGATTAGCCAGGACAGACGAACCAGAGGAAGCTCTTATGGGATGTGCTGAAAAGCAACAACAAGAAAATAAATTATTCGCATCGACACCTCGGTGGAGACTGTTTATGGATTAAGCCAAATGGCACCAAGGCCTACAGGAAGCACCCCAGTACAAAATGATTAGAAAAAACAAGAGGGGCCAAAGGAAAACAGCATGACCCGAATTAATGATACAAGACCTGATATCCAGCAAGGCAAGAAATATATTCGGTGCATGAAGTCTACAGGTCCGAATCTCCCTCTTCATCCATCTCAGGCTCATGGAAGACAATCGTCCTCGCTAGTGAGGTGTAGCCAGTAATAACAGTATCTGCAAGCAATTAATCATGTGTCCCGACATGGCCTCATGTTGCATCAGCTCCATTTTTGTTGAAACTGTTTCTGTGGAAATAATTCTGGTGTTTTCCTTATGAGGTCACTAGATACATGCAAATTGTCCTCTCCTGTCAACAGTCTACTTTCAATCTCTACCAGCAATTTCCTGCTGCCAATCTGAGGAAACAGTTGCCCACAGGATGTTGACTTGGGTGTTCTTACAGTACTGTAAACCACGTGGGAGAAAACCATGTTTCCCGAAGAGAAACTAAACATTTGTAACATAAACAAAGAACACAGCTTGTCATAGATCAGTTACAGCAAAGAATGAGGCGATCCACCTCTTCATGTCAGAGAAGTATCTCTGGGTCAGTATCTCGGTTGTTCTCAGGCTCCAGACCCTCAGCTGCAGCTCATGCAACTTGGTGCTATTCAGAAAATTACCCAGCTCCCTAGTAAAAGCCATGATTGTCCCTTCGCCGAACTCATTCTTAGGCATTGCATTTTGGAACCTAATGATGCACTGCAAATTTATTTGTCCCCATGTCCCCTTTGCTTTTTATGTCAGTTAACGTTAAATTAATGTCTTCCGGTTCCGGACCATTCCAGATGGAACAGTCTATACCTGCCTAACATGTCCAGGCCACGTCGTGAATTCTAAAAGCCCCGTCAAATATTTTTTTTTCAATTATATTGTATCTATGTACAACCGCTCTAAATTCTCAATTCTTTCACCCTTGAAGAAGCAATCAAATCTGGAAACATTCCCAAGAATACAGGCTGTACTGTCTCTAACGCCTTCACTTCTCCCTAAACTATGATGTCCAAAATATGTTACAATTCCCGAGTTGAAGTCAAAATAGCGGTTTTGCCATTACGTCCTTTCTTTGATGCGTATTGATCTATATCTGAACCGAAGATTTCATCTGGATCAGTGGCAGCGTTTTCAGTCTGCCCTGCATCTTGCAACCATTTGTGCTCTTATACTCCCAAAGACCCATAAACAGCCTCAATCCCCTTTGGAATGCTACCACAAGTTGGTCATTACTTCTTTCTACCACAATGTTTCACTTCATGCCTCTCTCCATTAATTTCAACTGCAATAGTTCCTCCCACTCCACAAGTCCATCTGCGTCCTTTTGAGGAATTTCACCACCTTCCTTACAATTCATAGACCTGTAAAATCTGAAATCTTTGAAGTTTTGCCCTGGACACTCAGATCCAGGTCCCTGATGCATATCATGTAGATAGATTGGAAGGGGGGAACTGCACAATTTTGTTGACACTTCAGTGTGGATTATCCATTTTATGAATTACAGAGCTAAGCGATTGTCAACAAGCTGTAAAAGACCTAGGTGAGCAAAACATTCCCGATATCGCTTTTAATTGCATGCCTTATTATTTTGAACCATTAAGCATATAATTTTATTTTCGGTAAAAAGTGATGTCATCAATTGAGGCACCCGTTGTTTAAGGATAGGCCCACATTCGCTTCTGTTGATTTCAATAAAAGAAAATGCTGGGCAGAAAGCAAACAACGCCGAAAATCCGATCGTGGGCAGGATGAATTTATGATGCTCCATGCATCATGATTATTGCTGCTTTTTTTCACAACTCTTACTGAATCCTGCACACTAACGGAATGATGACATTTTTTAACCTTATCAATTTGACATCAAGTTGACAAAGTGTTCTAGCTAATAACGAAACTCCTCACACTCGTGAAAAGTGTTGTTTAATCCTACAATCTTTGGTTTGTTTATCATGTAATCCCGAACAGAAGATAAACAGACTGGAAAAGAAAAAGGTACCTCATCTGACATATTTTTCATCAAAAAGCCAGAGATTGACAATAGCTGATTGCTTTTTTAGATGATTTGTTTTGATTTCGTATGAATGTTTTATGTTTTTTTTTTACTAAGCAGATTGCTAGAATGTACCCGTAGGGTTGGCAGCAGAGGAATCCGTACGTGGGCTCCATAGTTTCCGGTTAGGAGAGCATATTTTCTGATGCTGTGTCACACAATGCTGTAAGACAATAAATAACATGTCAACTAATGAACTGAATAAGGAATTAACTTAATGCTCCTTAAACAAGGTAGTGGTAACAACGAAGTACTCGCTAGTACAGGGGTGTTAGAAATAAAACGTATGTCGTGGTTAAGAATGACAAAGTTGCTGATATAGTTCACTGACGTGTTCTGGTGAAGGAATTGCAGAGTCAGAACTTTCAGCCAAAAGCTCTGCGTTCAAGTCTCACTTCAGGACTTGCTGGCTGTTGAAGCTGTTTTTGTAAGGTGGCTGGCTGTATTGGTTACCAACTTGTAAAACCTTCAAATGCAACTGGCGGCAGGTGCTAAGAATGGGAGAGATGCTGGCCAGCTAGACAGCAGAAAGCAAAGTCAAGGGACTGTCGTAGTTTGTCAAGCATAATCCTAGCCAAATCCAATGGTAATCCATGACCACCAAGACCCTCTGAATGAAAGTCATCTGGAAAATCAGGAATTAAATAATGTATATGGTATGTTGCTCTGGTGGAGGGTAGGCGTAAGCAAGGGAAACTTGTTTGGAAGGACAGATATTTTCCGCTAATTTATATGGGTCGGTCAACCTTCTTTGGTACCGAATTCATTAGATTTAAATCTTTTTTTGAAATGTAACTCACTTCCAATTGGTGAGGGATCATGACAGAACACCTTCTTAGTTGATCGGCGACGTGCCTAGCCAGGGAGAAGCACCGTGTATCTACTTAAATAATGTAATTGAACGATTGTGAACAGGAAGAAGTCCTGCAATAAAAGAAAATCTGCAAAAGCATTTGATTCCACGTTTGTGCAGGTTAATTTGCTAACACAAGCCCGGTGCATACTGGTAATTGAGAATTTTAGCGCCGTTAAAGATGGAATTAAGCATGTATAGTATGCTAGTAAAATATACTAAAGCATGCCATGCAACTATTGGATGACCATCTTGGGGAGTTTCAATGTGATGTCTCTGTATGTTACTGCCCAACCTGTACTTAATAAGTTGACCGATGCCAGCTTCGTGCTTTTTGCTACTGCAACCCAAGCACTTTGCTCTTCGTTAAAATGGAATACGAAATGGTGGTCGAAATGAGACCTCGTATTTTTATGAATATGATACAAGGATCAGCTGAGGGAAATATTCTGCAGTTATATATGTGTAGTCGGCACTTCAGGAGGAAGTGAGCGGAAGTACATATGGTAACATGAGAGGCACTATGTTGGAATATGGAGCACGTGGATGGACATAATCCACTTTGTCGAATACCTTGAAAAGTACTGTAAATTCTGCATAGTATATGGGGAGGATGGGGGGGAGGGAGAGTGGGAAACGTGCTGATGTTGAAATGATGATGAAACTCTCACATCTCACTATTCTAGAGATTCTAACGTGCCAAGAGTCTTTAAAGGATTCAGGTGGGAAATATATTTGGTAATTGTGTAATTTACCCGCTGCACAAAGTATTCCTGCAATTCCTAGCCCAAAGGTAGAATACAGAAATGCCGATCAGTAATTTTAAATGTACAGATGTAAACTTTGCATGCATCAAATAGTTACCCAGTAGAGAAAGAGGCCAACCCGCCACATTGACTGCTACTGTTATATGAAAGAGTTTTATTTCTCTCCATCTGTCTCTCTCTCTCTCTCTCTGATTAGCTGCGTTCCAGAAATCTTTTCACACAACCTTGCAAATGCTTGTTCTGCATAATAAGTTGTTGTTTCCTGCCAGCCCCCTCCGCCCCACCCTATGATTTGTGCATGAATAACCATGAATCTGTGTTTCTTTGTTGCTGGTCGTCCTGGATGTGCGAACATTTTATTGTCATTTAATTTCTGAAGAATAATGTTTTCATCATATTGGGTATCATTATCATAGAGTGCATTAACATTTTTGCCGTGATCAGTAAAACCTCAGTTCCCCTCCACTGGCCATATAACTGATGCCCCTGGTACTTTCGATTAAATCTTCCCTGTGCTCCCAGCATGATTTATGAATCATTGCAAAGAGTGGTGCGTCGAATTTGAATGCAAAATCCTAATGTGGCGCATATAAAACAACAAACGTTGAGATGCTGCACTGAGTGTCGATGTATTGGTGAGATACACATCTTCAGCAGTGAACTATCCGTCAATTATGGATCCCGACTAATGCGTGGCACTGTTAGCTGAGCTGGATTTCTGGTTGGGCGTGGAATGGACGGCCGTTGCGATAGGGACAGTTTCATGCTACAGTCCAGGATAGTTATTTACCTCAATATGTAGCATGATCTGCATTATTGTATTTTTGCGGAGGTATGCACTCCGCAGTATGCTTTACATAGCCAAAACGTTAAAAAGGTCAATCCACCTGCAAAATTGTGGCTTTTCGTATAAAACGTCAACTGTTTCAATGATTCCACACTCTTCCTGTTAACGTGATGCCTTGACAGAAACAAAGCTGGAAGACAAAGAAAAAGGTAGGCAGTTTAACGGTTCGCTTTGTTAAAAGACAGAAATCAACGTGTTAGGAACATACCTATGGACCTTTCTTTTCAAGATTAACTGCTCTGAAATAGCATTTACCATTATTAACCGGAAGATCGGTTGAATTTGGTAATGGGCTATATGTGGAGAAAATGTTTCAGTTTGTGTTAACAGCCAGAATTGAGAGCAAGTAAGGTAGGAGTTTAACATTAATCCAACCAGACACTCAGGAGGAAAGTATTGATCCAGGAAACGAGAAGAATTTGGAATTCGCTGCTGCATGATCCCTTGTTTTATGGAATTTCGTAGCATTTGTTACTGTCACGGACAGTTATCCACCGAGATCCCACGAATGTTCAATCAACCTTATTACCATGGAGTAAATATCATTCCGTCTGCGAGAAATTTTTACTTCAGCGTTGTCAACTCCAGATTAATGGCCCCGTGCATTTTTAAGCAAGTTTACCTCGTGCTTGCAGTCTGGTTTAAAGACTGTTACTTCCACAAATAAAGATGCCTTCCCTTGAGAACTTGTTCGTGCTTTGGGTTATGACTTCGGAAGGATACATGTAGATCTCTAATTACCCAGATTGTGTTTCCTCAGGTGATTTGCAGTCGTTTGAAGGGCAATGTGTGATGTGAATTGCGTACGAGCTTTAAGGAATGCTGTGTAGCAAACGCTGTAAATTTCATGTACTAAATAATAATTTAAGCTCATCATTCTTAACGGAATACTAAGGCGGAGTCCGCCGAATCAGCATAAAGAACCTGTTTAACGAACATCTACACGCACAAATACATGGTGCCTAGTTAAACAAAGGCGCTACGAATTACACAGAAACATTTCTAGGTTGACAAGAAGATTAAGATCTCCAGCAAAGAAAATTCACGAATGAAACCATGTCAGCGTCTCTTATAAAAATTTCTAGTATGTCACCAATAAAATGCAGTTTTGTGGAAGAATTTCAAATAACGCAAACCGCATTTGTCTATTCAAGGTCAATATCTAACAGCAGTGTAGGTTCCAGACACGATTGTTAAAAGGATTACCGGGCCAGTTTGATTTCTGTTGGGGAATGTCGGGATACTAAATGGAGCCCTTCTGTAATCTGGACAAGGAAATGTAACTGATAACATTGACAATGTCATGATCCTTATAAATCAGTTGTTCTCTTTCTACCTTAGAATTGAATGATATTCAGCAAAGGTGCAGTGAGTATTCCATTGCCCAGCAGCCACCAAGCTGTGGATTTCCTGATTCGTTATGAAGCCTGTACTGTGTAAAGAACATATTCGTAGAGAAAATCTGTGCTTGGGGGAAAACAATATATTCGAGTATAGACATTATAGTACATCCCCAAGGCATGAAGAGAAAATATCTGAAAGGAAAATGCCGTGTTACTTTCTTCCCTAAAGCTGCACCGAATGTTTTGTCCTCACAGTTTCCAGTTTTTCATTTGTGAGCCAGAAAACAGAACTTGTGGTCAGAAGGTTGTGAGTTCAAGTCCAGAATTCGAAGTTGAGCGCAGGCGCAGATGCTGACACATCAGTGCAGCCCTCAGGCAGCAATGTATTGCAGGAAGTGCTGTGTAGCCATTTAGTGCATAAAACAAGGCGAGGTCTGCCCTCGAACTTGGACTTAAATGGCCCAATGCCACAGTTGAAAAAAATGAAGGGAAGTTTTCCACCAATGTGCTGGTGAATAATTACCCCTTAATTAAACCTCATATAATAAGGTGGTTTCGGTGATCTTGGGGTCCCTGTTGTGTTGGGCGGAACAAGTATCTGCTGAAACAGTACAATCAGAGTGATCATTATATCACCAGCTTTAGGGTGGCAGATGGATCGGACGGAAAATTGACAGATGACGTCTTATGCAGAAAATTGCGATCACATCATTTTTGTGGGAGGACGAGGCGAGGTAAAGCAAGACAAAGTCTCAAAATCAAAATGGCTTTCAGGGTGATTACCCCTGGATGTCAATGTACAGAAATTTCTCAGGGTAACAAGGCAGGTTGAATAGGCGGTTAAAAAACCAAAAACGGGCCTGAAACTTAATAAAGATTGTCACATAGCACAAAGACATGTAGGTTACAATAAATGTATAAAATACTGGGCGGGCCTCAATTTGAGAATTGTTTCCAATTCGGCACAACATTCTCGAGGAAAATGTGTAGGCATTATAGAGTGTGGACAGGTAATTTTTAAAAATGATTCCAGGGCTGAGGAGCTGCACTTACGTGGGTGGTTTGGACAGGTTTTCTTCACCTTCGTGAACAGAATATTAAGAAACTATTTGATAGAGGTGAACATAATCATTAGGATCCAGGAGAGAATAAACACAAAAGAGTTGTTCCGCTGGCAGAAACGGTCGGAAATCAGTGGAGACTGAGTTACGGTAATTGCCATCGTAATCATTGGTGCCATGAGGGAGACATTTGCTGTTTCAGCGAGTGCTTAACATTTGGATTACACTTCTAATGCTGTCGTGGAGGAATGTTCTACAGACGTTTTCAACAGAGCATTACATTATTATATCAAGAAGAGAGTTACTTCAGAGGAGTGTTACTTAGAATTGTGGTGCAGTGGGATGAAATGAAATTAATTGAGAGATCAGGCACTGGCTCGATGTGTCAGATGGTCTCTCTCTCTACCTGTCTGGCTCTCTCCCTCTCTCTCTCTCTCTCTCTCTCCCTCTCTCTCTCTCTCTCTCTTTCTCTCTCTCTCTCTATCTCACTCTCTATATGTTATATAGCTGATTTGATAGATGATTAGACAGATATACAGACAGGTAGACAGACAGATAGATAGATAGATAGATAGATAGAAAGATAGATAGATAGACAGACAGACAGACAGAGTGACAGACAGACAGATTGATAGATAGATAGATAGGTAGACAGACAAACAGATTGATAGATAGATAGATAGACAGACAGACAGACAGACTGATAGATAGACAGACGGACGGATGGACGGACGGACGGACGGATATCTAGATAGACAGACAGATAGCAATTGGACCTAACCGTATAGGACAATTCCTTAACATTTCCGAATGACACAAGGCCTGAAGGTATGGCAAACAAACAGGTTGATGGCAAGCGACTGCACCAAGACATAAATAGTTGAGCAGCATAGGCATCAAGTGGTGGACAGAAATTAATGCTCATAACTCTGATTTGATGCATTTTAGCAAAACCGATAGAGGAGGGCAAATACACTTATTGAAACGATTCTTATCTGTGCAAATGAATAGATAAGGAGCAGAATTTTTAAAAGTTGTCATTAAATATTACAAGGATAACTAGCAAATTATTTGAATTCTTGGGTATAACAAGTGGAGGCATTCAGCACAAAAGTAGAAAATTGTGCATAACCTTTTGTAACTCTGTTACGCCGCAGTTAATGTTGTTTCATCCGGTTACAAACATATGTTCGGAAGGAGCAACGGATCATTAAGAGGTTGCTGAAGAGAATGGGCAGAATCGTTCCATGGATAATTGAATTTAACTATCATGGAAGATTGGAGGACTTACGTTCCTTTTCCTTAGAGCATAAAAGTCTGAGAGGAGTTCTGTAAGTTAATGCGAACTTTAGGTAAAGGAGATAAAGAGATCCCATTCAGATGTGCTTATGGTACAGGGATGAGGAAGACACAATTTTCCTTTTTGTGCAAGGGTTGCTTAGAAACTGTCAAAAGGCTCTAAAAGGTTTAAGTGAGGAAAACTCTGTTTATGTTTCTTTAGTCTTTCTTGCTAATCGTTTTTTTTAAAGAACAAAATGGTATATGTTTCACCGAGCTTCTAAACACTCCAGATTCTAAATCAGAATGATGTAGCGTTGTGAGCGAGTGGCCTTTCCAGCGAAATGTGACAATGTGAGGCAAATAGAAATTAATATAATGTATATAAACATATATATATGTCCCACCGAATAATGTAGAAATTCGGCTTGATGTTCTTGGCTAGTATCACAGGAATCATGCTTTCATTTGAGGCATCTGTTCGAAGAAAAAATATATGTTTGGTTTAATTGAATTGAGTAGAATACATTAGCCTGGTAAATAATGGAAGAATGATTAACGCTGTGATTGGGAACGAATTTCAACTGCTTCATGGAGCACAAAGTATGCACGTCAACCCAAGGGTTACGTAATAGCTTTTGGGAATAGCTATATGATTATTAATTTTTTTAGACATCCTTTAAGAAACTGGTGGCTAGCATGCTATGCCATGCCAATAAATTCCCAGCGGCCCCAAAGGCCTCGAAGTATTTTTTTCAATTAATATCATGCGTCTAAAATTTCACTTTCCTCTTTAACAGAAGAAACATATAAAGCAAAAGAGCA
Source organism: Isurus oxyrinchus (assembly GCA_026770705.1). Lineage (NCBI taxonomy): Eukaryota > Metazoa > Chordata > Chondrichthyes > Lamniformes > Lamnidae > Isurus > Isurus oxyrinchus. Next base: position 7,116,774 of record JANJGN010000034.1, read on the forward strand.
AGGTGAACATTTGCTTACATCAAAGAGTGAATGCTCTGCATGTTGCATTTGTTTCTTTGCATCATTGTGCCAATAGATTTGCAACGTATTTTATACAAATTATTCGCAGTATCAGCCGGTGCCTCATAGCATGAAAGTATTCAGTATGGTAGATATAAGGGAGGCTTTTTCACTTGTGGTAAATCAAAAATGAGAGTGTCATGTATATGACGATAAAATAGTCATAGATGAATGCAATAGTTAATCCAGACATTAAGTCTGGACCAGGATATTGGCAACAACATGGACTTCTAGACGATATTGTAGATTTTATGCTTGATAGCAAAGATGAAATAAAGAAGATGCTAAATATTTTAAAGAAGGAAGATGGAACAGGAGATTTTCCAGACGGTGGAAGTTGAAGCAGGAAAGGAGAGTTTTTTTTTTTGAAATGTCACTAGTGATAACGTCAAATTAGGTCCAATGATGTACTTCCAATTCTGTTCACGTTAAGACATTGTTAACCGTGAAAAATATCGCTTTGGATAGATTGCATCTCCACAACCAATCCAAACATTTGCTCATAATAGAAAGGAGAAAGAGGTGTAGTATATAATGGAAGGGCAATTGAATGACGCTCCTTTTAGATTTTTGACTAAGGTAAATTTTAACTTCGTTATTAGCACATTTTAAAAATCTAGAATTCCTGGCAAAAGACAGAAAAGAGGACTTTAGCATAACAGTAGCATGTATGTCATCGATCACGTGGGAGCTTGAGCAACGGGACTTGCTGCAAATAAAGACAGGGTAGCAAGGTTTTGGATGGTTAAAATAACAAAGATCGTAGGGAGTCAGAAACAGACAGCCGTGCATTGCAGCAGTCAAATCTAGAGATAATGCAGGCATGTTTCAGCATCAGAGGCTCTGAGATGCAAGTGAAGTCGAGGTTTGGACAGTCGTACCAAGGTCATGTAATAACTGGATTAATCATGGACTGGGCCAGGGAAAGGAAGGTGTTGGGTACTTAGGGAACAGAGTTTGCAAGGAGCACCAAAATCAAGGGCTTCAGTCTTCGCAATATATATCTAGTGGAAATTCCTGTTAAGCAATTACGGGATTCCGAATCAGCAAACTGACAATTTAAAGCAGTGGAGAATTTGAGAGAGCTGGTGAAGAGTTAGATGTGTGTGTCATCAGCGTGCATGTGAAAATTCATAGCGTGCCTTCATATGAAGTTGCAAGCGGGCAATTATTGATTATTGAGGGCAACAGTGGGCCCCGTATTGGAGCGGGAAAATATACCATTTGCCACTGATCCTCAAGCAATAATTACATAGATAAAAATTGAACCTTGTGGGAGTGGTTCCATCCAGCAATAGGTGAGTGGTATGTTGGGTCATCCGTGTCAAAGGTTTCAGAGCAGTGGAGATGGGTGTGCATTGAATGTTTATCATAGCCACAGACACATGGTATGCCATTTGAAATTATGATTGAAGCTGATTGAATATGGTAACAAAGGTGGAAACTTGATCGGAGAGATTTGAACTTATTTGTTTGAAAAGTGGGAACTAACTAAGAAGGCAACGGCTCTTAAAGGGTATTTATAGAGTAAAGAGAGTTTGAAGATGGTGGTGGTGGTTTACAATCGGGTGGGTTATTAAGGTTTTGGGAGAAGGGTGAAGACAGCGGATTTAGAGCAAAAAGGGAGAAAATATGAACAGAGAAACAGTAAAACCATTGTCAAGCTTGCTGCCAAGAAGTCTAGATGGTTGGCTTACTGAACATCGAGGGAAAAGGATATGGGTACCAAAGATCAGGCAAGTTTGGAGAGCGCATGGACAGTAATTGCCGAGAAAGTAGAGAAACGTGCGAGTTCAAGGCTGGGGCAAGGAGGGGAATAGAAGCAAATTTATCGAGGCAGACAAGAGAAGGGAAATATCTGGCAGATGCAGCTGGCTGGAGTGTTTCGATCTTAGTGACAAAGATATCAATCAGAGCCTTGCAGTTTTTGTTGGGAGTGAGGGTGGAATGGACAGGAGGGAGTGATGTAAGTAGACTTGGAGGTAAGAATTACATTACAGGATGGTCCAACAATTCTGAGCGGTGGTGACTGCAGTTTCAACAAAGTTCAAGAGACACCTAAAGCTCCAGAGTAGGCTCAGCCAAACTCACCTCATCTAACATCATTTCTAGAAGGATATAATTGAAAATCCAGAAGTTGATGGCTCAATTTAAAAGGATGTGAGTCGCTGCAGTAATGCCTGAAAAATGAATTATTAAATGACATGTAATATGGAGGTTCTCCAATTTAGTGAACAATGTGAATTCATACCAACGGATAAATTATCAGTCATATTGGCGTTCAGATGTCTGAACATGCAAAGGGAAGAGTTAAATATTTTCCAGTGAAAATTAAGTGACCATTTCTTTTCAATTGATTTTGCAGAGCTAAAGGATTGCCAAGATATTCTGAAAAATTTTGGTGAATAAAGCACTTTAATTGCGTAATTACATTTTCATCTATTCACTTGAAGTAGAGTCAAACAATGCTTCAAAGAACATGCGAAATTTCCGAGTGAAATACAAATGCCTAAGTGTGTTTTTTTTGAGATAGTGAATATTTTGTTAGCGCAGCATATGTGGAAATGTACGAGGCAGCCTGGGGAAAGTGTTCAGTAGTTTCTTGCCACTACACTCCAGCAAGTAATTAGCTCATGATTTGGTAAACGTTTCACTGATATAAATCCTGCTCTGGCAGAAGTGTCTCTTGGGAAAGAGCAGAAAATGTACATCAGCCAAAGGTACCCTATGTGACAGAAAAGAAGGCAGAAAGAAGGAGCCAAATGCAGGCTTGTTAGCCCATAGTATGTCACTGGAAAAATGCTGGAATCCATTATTAAGGAACTAGTAGCAGCGTATCGAAAACATTACAATCCATTCAAATGGAAGCACATTTTTTTTTCTTTCAAAAGGAAATCGTGTTTAGTAAATCAATTAGTGTTCTTGTCCGATGTAACAAGCAGGGTTGGCAAAGGGCATCCAGTATCGTCCTTGCCAAAAATTAAACACATCCATTAAGGTGCCATATAAAATGTAACAATAAAGAATAATAGTTTATGGTGCTCTGGATAATGTAATACCATGCTCAGGAGATAAGTAAGTGAATATGAACCAGAGAATCTGGATAAACGTGTCATTTTCTGTTTGGAGCATTTTAACTGGTGGGACAAAATAATCACTGTTCAACTATTACCAATATGTATACAACTTTGGAAAGAAGAGGTCGAATGCATGGTTGCCAAAGTTGCTAACATTTGCAAAGGAGGGAAGGGAACCAAATTGCGAGGAGGACACTTCTGGTCTGAAAATCAATGAAGATAGTTTAAGTGAATAATCAAAAAGGATAGCAGATGGAACGTGATGTGGGAAAATGTGAGTTTGTACAGGAGGAACAGAGGAGAAGATTGTTAATGTTTGGAAAAAATATCAAAATACAGCATGCTGAAAGATTGGTGTCTCCTTGTACATGAAACACAAATGAATATAGCATGAATGTACAGCTAGAAGTTTCACAGGGAAACAGAATTTTGAGCTCGACTGTACATGAGATTGTGCTTAAAAAAAGGGAATTGTTTTTCCCAATAGCCAGGGTGGGACCTTATCTGGTGTATTGCAAACGGCTACCATTCCTTAATTTGACGGGCCAATAATGTGGTGGTGGGGGGTAGGGTGAGGAGCTGTGGAATATGCATCCATTGGAGGCAATTAGTGAATGTCCAATCGGTTGACTTAGAGGGTTTACTCTGACGAGTAAAAGTTTGAGAAGATTGTTCCTACATTCATTTCAGCTTAGCAAAACTAGTGGTGATCTTACTGAAGCATATATGATTCTGAAAGGGCAGATGCTAGTAAATTTCATCCTCTCGAAGGGGAACCAAAAGCTAGCAGACACACTTTCAAAATAAGGCATCTTCCAGTTAAGACAGAGTTTCTCCTTCACTGAGTCGTTAATATTGCAAGTCACTACCACAGTGGACAGTGTAGGCTGTGTCATCGAATATTTTAAAAGACTGCAACTTAACCTACGAGGCAATTAATTCTTACGGGGATGATAATGATGTAATAACAAAAAAAAACTGCTCAGGTTGCGATTCAGAAAAGAAACAGAAAATGCTGGTAAAACGTAGCCGGTCTGGCAGCAACTGTGGAGAGAGAAAGGGAGATTAAGGTTTCGAGCCCATACGGCTTTTCTTCACAGCCGGTTATGGAGTTAATGCAGGTAAGTGGATTTAAGGCACTACCAGATTAGTTATATTTTTGTGGAATGGAGGGAAGGTTAGAGGGGACAATTGGCCTAATTCTGCTATGATTTCTTGTGTTTTTACGTTGTCATGGGGCGAACATCACTATTTGTCCTTTTTCAAACTACACATAGACAGAGTCTATACCAGCTCCATTGGATTGAGAATTATGAATACCTGGTTGTAATTACAAGAATCTCAGAGTTTTACTCGTTCATCCAGACTGCTGAACACATTGTTTTCTTTTGGAGAAAAAGCAGATTAATTGAAGAGTAAATACCTTAATGTCTACCTTTATTTGGATAACAATAACAGGAATGACCAGTCAATGATCAACAGTAAAAGGAAGAGAGAGTTGTCAACTTTGCTATGGGATGTCTGGTACCGAATTGCAGATCATTTTTTAATGCTCAGTGACATTCTACATCCTGTAACTTTTCTATTGCTTATATTTCCTTTACCGATTCACAGAAAATGTAAAGAAGGGTAAGTATAAGTATGTTACAGAAACTCAACTTGTAAAGCAAGATAAATAAGTTGCCCTAAAAATACATCCCTGGCGCAATCGCCCAATATCCCGTCAAGTATCTTGTCTGATGTCAACAATAGAGTTATTTCCCTTTTTTTCACGTCGCTCTGTGACATCCACCTCCCAATCTGTGTAACCTTCCACGGCTCAAAAATCCTTTTTAATCCACCTATTTTGCTTCCTTATTTTGCTATTTAGTACTTTCCCAGTCCCCACCTCTATACGTTTATGACATTCCCTAAAAACTGTGCCTCAGTGTGATCAGCCTTGATACCTTGTATATCTCTCAACTTATTCGTTGTGGTTATGTTACTATTTTTCCATATCGATGTATGTTTCTGCCTTCTTCGTCGTTGTCTGTTTAGTAAAAGGATATTAACATCTTCAGCCAAATCCGAGGAAGGCTCATATCACATGACGGTCACCACGAGACTTTGGAGTCGAATGAACATGAGCGAGGATGTGACATCTTTGAAAAACGTACCTATTTAAGAGAACCTGGAAGGGTGATTAAATACACACCTGATGGGCTTAAATACTCATGTTGTTTCTCTCTGCCTTCCAGAGCTAGGCAGCTGCCAAGATACTATAAAAGCTTTAGGTGAGCCAATCAGTTTTGATGCCTGCTGAATTTCCCGACTGTTTGTTTTACTCTTAAATCAAGCAAAGCTCTAAGTGTTTCGAAAGCACAACGGAGAAATAAAGATCCTGGAACATCAATGCGTTTCTTTTAATAGATGGTGAACTTTAAAGCAAAGACAGATTTGTTCTGTATGGGGAGCTAAACTGTCAATCAAACTGTTTTCGTGCAAATCTCGATCAGAAGCTTGGCAAGTGACTTTATGGATTATCCATTTTTCAGAATGATTCACGTAGATCATATCATGTATAAAACGTCGCCTGCATTGGAGCACCAGTTGCTGGAATTCAATTGACAGACTGATGGAGGTTCACGTGTGTATTCAGCTGCATGACTACAATGGAAGTGAATATTTGGTGTGGGTGTATAATCCTCCCTCTCTACAACATTGAACATTTTGCCTGGCTCCCCAAAATGGAAATTCATTGTGTAGAGCTTGGTTACAGTCATTGTTTTTACCCATATGGTACCGAATCAGCACTCGCCATCAGAAATCGCCAATTTTAATTGTTTTTGGCTCCAAGGTAAAAAAAAAAACCTGTACCTTTTTCACGGAAATTACGAAAAAAAATAACGGTTATATGACCTGAGGAATGTAGCTGCATTTATGTTATCTCCATGCTCCATGGTGTGCACTTCCCTCCAATAGTGCCAATGCGAGGTAAAGAGGAGAACTTCACTATTTATTCTTCTTTGAGCAATAAGATCGGTAGCAAGGTGCCAGCTCGCAGCGAATAAATGGCTGTTGTCAACTTTGCATGAGCTGTTCCATACAATTTTCACTCTGTTCAAAATTCTCAAGGAGAGTAGTGTTTGCCCTGCACTGTCGGCCACATGCAGAATAGTTTGAGTTTCAGTGATAACCTTTCCGAGGTGGGTCATGCAAACGTACATTTTATTATTTATTCTTGATTTGTTTCACAGATAAATTAAAAAAAGGTAAGTGCAAATATGCTCTAGCACGTGACCTCCTAAATGGATGAAAAAAAAGATGAGGAAAGATGGATTCGCAGTGACTACACTTTGGAATTTAAAGTAACTTTTTAAATTGCCATTAATATATCCAAATCCCTTTGTGGCCTCGCCCTTCCAAAAATGCCATGAGAATCCTCTGGCCTTACAACTGGCTGCAAGTTCTGTTTTCACACCACGTTAGTTTCAATCAGATCACGCTATTACTTCACCATACCAAAGGTGTTTTATGCTTTTGCCATTTGTCCGAAATTTCGGAAGCATGTTTGCTAAACTTTGTGCATCAAACTCTCCTTCCTCCTTTAATAACCACATAATTCCTGGGCGGTTTCCAAAGTCCTCCCCTCGTCGTCCCCCTGGAGTCTGGCCAATAATTAAAGTTTTGTTCAAAACATGGTGAAATGCAGTGAGGTTCCTTACGCCCTCTGGCACTTTGGTTACCAACGAGGCCTGCTAGGAACCTTAGAAATACTCAGCATATGATACTCTAGAAAACATGTCCTCAGAACAAGCAGGGGAATACAGGGCATTTTAAACAACTCAGTGGCTCTTCTGGCGACTGAAGCAGAAACAAAACTCCAATCGTTTTCGTTTTTTGCCATTGCACCAAAGTGTCATTCTCTAAAGACATGCGTGGAAGTTGGTGCGCAATGGTTTTTCCATCCTAAAATTTCGCCCGAACAGGCATCTTTCTTTCCGAGCCCATCTACCAGGCCATCAGGTGACCAGCAAATGGTGGAGGGAGCATTGTTGTGTTGTATCCAAACTATCACTTGAAATATGCTTGCACAACTTTTGGTCAATTGAGAAAGCGAGCAGTTAAAGGTCGCAACACCAAAACGGGGAGGAAGCTCATGATGTGTTATTTGTGTGTGATTCCCACCTTACTGTACGGAATTGCAATATCGAAAACATAGAGGAGGCACCTCAAGGGCATTGGCTGTGAAACAAATTGCATATTACATGGGAGGGCAGACTGGCGAACCCTAGTGTCCACTTACAAGAAGGCAACATCAGCTTTGGGTTTGTGCTCATGTGCGATCAGTTTCGGCGAATTGGCACATAGTTCGGCTGTCAGGTATCAGGCTCACAAAGCAGATATTGTTCTCCAGAATTAGCCAGGACAGGTGCACCAGAGGAGGGGAGAGGACGCTCTTAAGGGATGTGCTGAAAAGCAACATGAAGAAAATGAATTATTCACATCGACACCTCGGTGGACAACGCTTATGGATTAAGCCAAATGGCACCAGGCCCTATAGGAATGAGCCCTGCACTTTGAGTCCGAACAACTACAAAATGATTAGGAAAAACAAGAGGGTCCAAAGGAAAACAGCATGACCATAATTAATGAGGCACAGCCTGACTTCCAACAAGGCAACAAATGCCTTGGGTGCATGAAGTCTGCATGTCCCGAATCTGCCTCTTCATCCATCTCAGACTCATGGAAGACAATCGTCCTCGCTAGTGAGGCATAGCCAGTAATAACAGTATCTGCAAGCAATTAATCACGTGTCCCGATGTGGCCGCATGTTGCATCAGCTCCAGTTTTGTTGAAACTGTCTGCGTGTAAACAAGCTTGGTGTTTTTCTAATGAAGTCACTATATACATGCAAATTGTCCTTTCCTGTCAACAGTCTACTTTCAGTCGCTGCCAGCAAGTTTCTGCTGCCAATCTGAGGAAACAGTTGTTCACAGGATTACGACTTGGGGGTTCTTACAGTACTGTAAACCATGTAGGAGAAAACCCTGTTTCCCGAAGGGGAACTAAACATTTGTAACATAAACAAAGAACACAGCTTGTCATAGATCAGTTCCAGAAAAGAAAAAGCCCATCCAGCTCTTCGTGTCGAAGGCCTATCTCTGGGTCAGTATCTCAGATGTTCCCATGCTCCAGACCTTCACCTGCAGCGCATGCAACTTGCTGGCTATTCAAAGAATCACCCATTATTTATGGGTAGGATAAGTTGGCGCTTCAGGAGGAAGTGAGCGGAAGTACATATGGTAATATGATGCGCAGAAGGTCAACGTATGGAGTGTGTAGAAGGAAATAATCCGATTTGTCAAATACCTTGACCAGTACTGTAAATTCTGTATAGTAAATCGAGAAGGTGGCGGGTGGGGGAGGGGGGCGGGGGTCGGTGGGCAGAGAGAGGGGGAAACATGCTGAAATTGAAATAACGATGAAACTCTCACATCTCAATAATCTAGAGATTCTAACGTGCCAAGAGTCTTTAAAGGATGCAGGTGGGAAATATATTTCTTATTTGATTAAAATAGCCGCTGCACAAAATATTCCTGCAATTCATAGCCTGCACGTAGAATACAGAAATGCCCATCAGTAATTTTAAATGTACAAATGTAAACTTTGCCTACATCATACGCTTTACCAAGCATAGAAAGAAGCAAATCCTCCATCTTGCCTGTTACTGCTATATGAAAGAATTTTAACTCTCTCCATCTCTCTCACTCTCTCTCTCATTACCTGCGTTCCTGAAATCTTTTCACACAACCTTGCAAATGATTCTTCTGCACAATAAGGTGTTGTTTCCCTCCAACCCCCTCCACCCCACCCTATGATTTGTCTATGAATAACCTTAAATCTGTGTTACTTTGTTGCTGGCGGTCTTGGACGTGCGAACCCTTTATTGTTATTTAATTTCTTATGAATGATGGTCTCATTATAAAGGGCATCATTATCATAGAGTCCATTAACATTTCTGCCATGATCAGAAAAATCTCCACTCCCCTCTGTCGTCTGTATAATTGACGCCCCTGGTACTGTCGAGTAAATCTTCCCTGTGCTCCCAACACGATTTGTGAATCATTGCAAAGCGTGGTGCTTCGAATTTGAATACAATATCCTAAATTGACGCATATTAAACAACAATCGTGGAGAAGCTGCATTGAGTGTCGACGTATTGGTTAGATACGCATCTTCAGCAGTGAGTTTTCCGTCAATTCTTGATCACGACTAATGTGTGGCACTTTTAGCTGAGCTGGTTGTCTGGCTGGGCGTGGAATGGACGGCCGTTGCAATTGGGTCAGTGTCACGCTACAGTGCAGGATCACTATATGCAGCATGATCTACCTTATTTTATTATTGAGGTATGCACGCAGCAGTATGCTTGACATAGCAACATGTTAAAAATGTAAATCTACCTGCAAACATTTGGCTTCTCATATATAAAATCAAATGTTTCAATGATTCCACAATCTTTCTGTTAATGCCATGCCTTGACAGAAGCAAAGCTGGAAGACAAAGAAAAAGGTAGGCAGTTTAAGGGTTCACTGTTTTAAAAAGACAGAAATTAACGTGTAAGGAACATACCTATGCGTCTTTTGTTCTATGATTAACTTCTCTGAAAGAGCATTTAGCATTATTAACCGGAAGATCGGCTGAATTTGGTAATGGGCTATATGTGGAGAAAATGTTTCAGTTTGAGGTCCCAGCCAAAGTTGAGAGCCAGAAAGTTCAGAGTTTAACATTAATCCAACCTGACACTCAGGAGGAAAGTATTGATCTATACAACGACTAGAATTTGGGATTCGCTGCTGCATCATCGTTTGTTGTACGGAATTTTGCAACTTTTTTTTTAAGGCCTAGAACACTTATCCACAGTGATCCCACGAAAGTTCATGCGACTTGATTATCATGGAGTAAATGTAATGCCGTCCCCACGAAAATTTTACTTCAGCATTGTCAACCCCAGATTAATGACCCACGTGAATTTTTAAGCATGTTTACCTCGTGCTTGCAGTCTGGTTTAAAGACTGTGCTACCACAAAATAACGATGCCTTCCTTTGTAGACATGTTCAGGCTTTGAGTCATGAGTTCATAAGGAGGCATGTTGGTCTCTAAATATCTCCGCTGTGTAACCTCAGTTGGTTTGCTGTCGTTTCAGTGGCCATGAGTGATCGAAATGTGTTACGAACTCTAGTGCCCCCTTCCCAGCAGGCAACATAAGCTTTGGGTCTATGCTGATGTGCGATCCGCTTCAGCGAGTTGGCACATAGTTCAGCTGTCAGGTATCAGGCTCACAATGCAGGTATTCTTCTCCAAGATTAGCCAGGACAGATGAACCGGAGGAGGGTAGAGCAACTCTTAAGGGATATGCTGAAAAGCAGCAAGAAGAAAATGAATTATTCACATCGACACCTCGGTGGACACCGTTTATGGATTAAGCAAAAAGGCACCAGGCCCTAGAGGAAGGACCTCAGCAACTTGAGTCCGAACAACTACAAAATGATTAGAAAAAAAAAGAGCGACCAAAGGAAAACAGCATGACCCGAATTAATGATACAAGACCTGACATCCAGCAAGGCAACAAATGCCATGGGTGCATGAAATCTACAGGTCCCAAATCAGCCTCTTCATCCATCTCAGGCTCATGGAAGATAATCGTCCTCGCTAGTGAGGCATAGGCAGTAATAACAGTATCGGGAAGCAATCAATCACATGTTCCGATGTGGCCTCATGTTGCATTAGCTCCAGTTCTGTTGAAACTGTTTCCGTTAAAACAATTTGGTGTTTTGCTAATAAAGTCACTATATACATGCAAATTGTCTTTCCTTTCAACAGTCTACTTTCAATCTCTACCAGCACGTTTCTGCTGCCAAACTGAGGAAACAGTTACTCACAGGTTGACGTCTAGGGGATTCTTACAGTACACTTAACCATGTGGTAAAAAACCATGTTTCCCGAAGAGAAACTAAACATTTGTAACATAATCAAAAATACGGCTTGTCATAGATCGGTTACAGCAAAGAAAGAGGCCATCCGGCTCTTTGTGTCGGAGGTGGATCTCTGGGTCAGTATCTCGACTGTTCCCATGCTCCAGACCTCCATCTGCAGCGCATGCAACTTGGTGCTATTCAAAGAATTACCCAGCTCCCTATTAATGCCACCATTGTCCCTTTGCCGAGCTCATTATTAGGCATTGCATTTTGGAGCCTAATGATGTGTTGCACATTTATTTTTCCCCATGTTCCCTTTGGCTTTCTGTCAGTTAACATTAAATTAATGTCTTCCGGTTCTTGACCATTCCAGATGGAACAGTCTACTCCTGCCCAACATGTCCAGGCCACGTCGTGAATTTGAAAAGCCCCATCAAATCTTCTTTCAATCATATTGTATCTATGTACAATCGCTCTAAATTCTCAATTCTTTCCACCTGGAAGAAACAATCATCTCTGGAAACATTCCCATGAATGCAAGCTCTACACTCTTTAACACCTTCACTTCTCCCTAAACTATGATGTGCAAAATATGATACAATTCCCTAGTTGAAGTCGAACTAGTGGTTAAACAGTTTTACCATAACTTTCTTTCTTTGATGCGTATTCAGCGAATTATGAAGCCAAAGATTTCATCTGGTTTAGTGTTAGCCTTTTCAATCTCCCCTGCATCTTGCAACAATTTGAGCTCTTATATTCCCAAAGCCCCAAACGTAGCTTCAATCCCCTTTGGAATGCTACCACAAGTTGTTCATTACCTCTTTCTACCAAAATGTATCATTTCATGCCTCTGTCCACTAATTTCAACTGCCATTGCTCATCCCATTCCATGAGTCCATCTGCGTCCATTTGACGTATTTCACCATCTTCCTTGCAATTCATAGCCTTGTAAAATCTGAAAACTTTGAAGGTTTGCCCTGGACGTGCAGGTTTAGGTTCTTGATGCATATTATGTAGATAGATTGGAAGGGGGAAACTGCGCAATTTTGTTGACACTTCAGTGTGGATTATCCATTTTATGAATTACAGAGCTAAGTGATTGTCAACAAGCTGTAAAAGACCTAGGTAAGAAAAATATTCCCGGTGTCACTTTAGAATACATGCTTTATTATCTTGAACCATTAAGCAAATACTTTTGTTTTTGTTAAAAAGTGGTCATCAATTCAGGCACACGTTGTTTGGTGATAGGCCCACATTCTCTTCTGTGGATTTCAATAAAATAAAATGTTGGGCTGAAATCAAAACAAGACGACCATCTGATAGTGGGCAGGATGAATTTCCGTTGCTCCATATGTCATGATTATTGGCACTTTTTGTCGCAACTCTTACTCAATCCTGCACATTAACAGAATGATGACATTCTTATCTTTATCGATTTGCACCAAGTTGGCAATGTGTGCTAACCAATAACAAAAATACGCACACTCGTGAAAAATGCTGTTTAATCCTACAATTTTTGGTTTGTTTATCATTCAATCCCGAACAGAAGAAAAACTGACTGCAAAAGAAAAAGGTACCTGACCTGACATATTTGTCTTCAAAACACCAGATATTGATAATGGTTGGTTGCTTATTTACATGATTTGTTTAGCTTTCGTATGAATGTATTAATTTTCTTTTTAACTGAGCAGATTGCTAGAATGTACCCTAAGGGTTGGCAGCAGAAGAATCGTATATGTGGGCACCATAGTTTCGAGATAAGAGGGCATATTTTCCGATGCTGTGTCACACAATGTTGGAAGACAGTAAATAACATGTAAACTAATTAAATGAATAAGGAATTCAGTTAATGCTCCTTCAAAAATGTAGTGGTAAAAATGAAGTACTCGCTAGTGCAGTGAAGTTAGAAATAAAACGTCTGTGGTGGTTAAGTATAACAGGGTTGCTGATAGAGTTTATGAAGGAGTTCTTGTGACGCCGTTGTGGAGTCACAAATTTCAGCCAGAAGCTCCGCGTTAAAGTCTCACTTCAGAACTTGATGTCTGTTGAAGCTGTTTTCGTAAGGTATTGGTTACCAACTTGTAAAACCTTCTAGTGCACCTGGCGGCAGGTGCTAAGAACGGGAGAAATGCTGGCCAGTCAGACTGCAGAAAGCAACGTCAAATCACTGTCGTATTTTGCCAAGCATAATCATGGCCAAATCCAATGGAAATCCATGTCCACCAACACGCTCTGAATACAAGCTACCTGGAAAAGTAGGAATGAAATAACGTATGGCCTAAGTTGCTCTGTTGGAGGGTAGGGTTAGGCATGTGACACTTGATTGGAAGGACAGATATTTTCCGCTAATTTATGTGGGTCGGACTACCCTCTTGGTACCGAATTCATTAGATTTAAATCTTTTTATTAAAGGAACTCACTACAAATTGGTGTGGGAAAATGACAGAACGCCCTCTATAGTTGATCGGTGACGTGCCTAACCAGGGAGAAGCACTCTATATCTATGTAAAAAATGTAATTGAATAATCATTAACAGGATGAACTTGGCAAAGTCCCGCAGAAAAGGAAAATCTGCAAAAGCATTTGATTTCATGGCTGTGCAGTTTAATTTGCTAACAGAAGCACGGTGCGTGTTACTAATTGAGTCTTACAGCATCGTTAAAGATGGAATTATGCAATGTCTTATTTTTCAAGCATGTAAAATATACTAAAGCATGCCATGCAACTATTGGAGGACCATCTCGGGGACATTCAATGTGATGTCTCTGTATGTTACTGCCCAGTCTGTACTCAAGTAAGGTGACCGATGCCAGCCTCGTGCTCATTGCTATTGCAACCCTAGCACTCTGCTCCTCGTTGAAATGGCGGCCCAAATTAGACCTCGTATTTTTATGAACATGATACAAGGATCAGCTGAGGTAAATATTCTGCCATTATTTATGGGTAGGTTAATTCGGCACTTCAGGAGGAAATGAGCGGGATTACATATTGTAATATGAAATGCAGGATGTCAAAGTAAAGAGCGCGTGGAAGGACATAATCCACTTTGTCGAATACCTTGACCAGTACTCTAAATTCTGTATTGTAATTCGGGAGGATGGGGGGAGGGAGATGGGGAAACGTGCTGAAATTGAAATAATGATGAAACTCTCAAATCTTACTGTTCTAGAGATTCTAACGTGCCAAGAGTCTTTAAAGGATTCAGGTGGGAAATATATTTGTTATTTGTAAAGATATTCGCTGCACAAAATATTCCTGCAATTGCTACCGCACATGTAGAATACAGAAATGCTGATCAGTAATTTAATTGTACAGATGTAAACTTTGCCTGCATCATATAATTACCCAGTATAGAAAGAGGCCAACGCTTCACCTTACCTACTACTGCTATATGAAAGAGTTTTATTTCTCTCCATGTTTCTCTCTCTCTCTGATTAGCTACATTCCAGAAATCTTTTCACAAAACCTTCCAAACGCTTATTCTGCACAATAAGTTGTTGCTCCCTGCCCACCCCATCTGCCCCACCCTATGATCTGTCTGTGAATAACCATGAATTTGTGTTTCTTTATTGCTGGTCGACCTGGATGCGAACCTTTTATTTGTTATTTAATTTCTTCAGAATGATGGTCCCATCATATTAGGCGACATTATCATAGAGTCCATTAACATTTTTGCGGTGATCAGAAAAATCTCAGCTCCCCTCCGCAGTTCTTATAACTGACGCCCCTCGTACTTTGGACTAAATCTTCCCTGAGCTCCCTGCACGATTTGCAAAGCTTTGCAAAGCGTGGTGCGTCGAATTTGAATATGATATCCTAAAGTGGCGCATATTAAACAACAAACGTTGAGATGCTGCACTGTGTGTCGATGTACTGGTTAGATACATATCTTCAACAGTGAGTTCTCCATCAAATATAGATCCCGACTAATGCGTGACACTGTTTGCTGAGCTGGTTGTCTGGCTGGGCGTGGAATGGACGCCGTTGTGATAGGGTCAGTTTCACGATACAGTCCAGGATCACTACTTACCTCAATATGTAGCATCATCTACATTATTGATTGTTGTGGACGTATGCATGCAGCAGCATGCATGACATAGCAGCATGTTAAAAATGTCAGTCCACTTGCAATATTGTGCCTTTTCATATAAAACATCAATTCTTTCAATGATTGCATAATCTTCCTGTTAACGTCATGCCTTAACAGAAACAAAGCTGGAAGAAAAAGAAAAAGGTAGGCAGGTTAAGGATTCGCTGTTTTAAAAGACAGAAATCAACGTGTTAGGAACATACCTATGGGTCTTTTTTTCATGTTTAACTTCTCTGAAATAGCATTTAGAATTATTAACCGGAAGATCGGCTGAATTTGGTAATGGGCTACATGAGGAGAAAAAGTTTCAGCTTGAGGTGACAGCCAAAATTGAGAGCCAGTAAGTTAGGAGATAACATTAATCCAACCTCACACTCAGGAGGAAAGTATTGATCCAGGAAATGACAAGAATTTGGAATTCACTGTTGCATGATCCTTTGTTTTACGAAATTTCGTAGCATTTTTTAAGGTCGAGGACAGTTATCCACTGAGATCCCACGAATGTTTAATGTACCTTTTTATCACGGAGTAAATATCATGCCATCCGCAAAAAGATTTTACTTCAGCATTGTCAACTGCAGATTAATAGAACTCGTGCATTCTTAAGTACGTTTACCTCCTGCTTGCAGTCTGGTGTAAAGACTGCTACTTCCACAAAAAAAAACGAAGCATTCCCTTGAGGACTTGTTCGGGCTTTGGGTTATGAATTGACCTCTAAATATCCAGACTGTGTTCCCTCAGGTGGTTTGCAGTCGTTGAAAGGGCCATCTGTGATGTGAATTGCATGCAAGCTTTAAGGAATGCTGTGTAGCAAACACTTTACAGTTCATGCACTAAATAACAATTCAAACTAATTCTTAACCGAATACTAAAGCGGAGTCCGCCAAATCAGTATCTAGAACCTATTTAATTAACATCTACACGCACAAAGACATAGGGCCTAGTTAAACAAAGGCGCTACGAATTACACCGAAACATTTCCAGGTTAGCACGAAGTTTAAGTTCTCCAGCAAAGAAAATTCACGAATAAAACCAAGCCAATGTCTATTGTAAAAAGTACGAGTTCGTCACCAATAAAATGCAGTTAGTAGAAGAATTTCAAATAATGCAACCCGCATTCCTGTATTCAACCTCTGTCTCTAACAGCATTGTAGGTTCCTGACATGATTGTTAAGAAGATTACCGGGCCAGTTTGATTGCTGTCGGGGAATGTAAGGATACTAAGTGGAGCTCTTCTGTAATATGGACGAGGAAATGTAACTGATAGCCTTGACAATGTCATGATCCTTATAAACCAGTTGCTTTCTTTCTCTCTTAGAATTGAATGACATTCAACAGAAGTGCAGTGAGTATTCCATGAGCCAGCAGCCACCAAGACGTGGATTTCCCGATTTGTTATGAAGCCTGTACTGTGTAAAGAACTTATCCGTTGAGAAAACCTGTGCCTTGGGGGACAAAAATATATTCGAGTAATGGGATAAAAGCACATCACCTAGACCTGTGGAGAAAATGTCTGAAAGGAAATTCCGGTGTTACTTTCTTCCCTCAAGCTGTAGTGAATGGTTTGTCCTCGCTTCCAGCTTTTCAGCTGTGAGTCAGAAGACAGAACTTGTGGTCAGAAGGTTGTGAAATCAAGTCCAGAGTTAGAAGTTGAGCACAGGCGCAGATGCTGACAAGTCAGTGCAGCCCTCAGGCAGCAATGTATTGCAGGAAGTGCTGTGTAGCCGTTTAGTGCATAAACCATGGCCAGGTCTGCACTCGAGCTTAGACGTAAATCACCCATTGCCATAGTTTAAAGAAACAAAGGGAAGTTTTCCACCGATGTGCTGGTGAATAATTACCCCTTAATTAAATCTCACATAAGGTGGTTTTGGTCATCTTAAGATCCCTGCTGTGTTGGGCGGAACAAGTATCTGTGCCGAAACAGTTCATTCAGAGTGATCATTAAATTACCAGCTTTAGGTTGGCAGATAGATCAGACGGACAATTGACAGATGACGTCTTATGCAGAAAATTGCGATCACATCATTTTTGTGGGAAGGATGAGTTGAGGCAATGCAAGGGAAAGTCTCAAAATCTAAATGGATTTCAGGGTGATTACCCCTAGATGTCAATTTGCACAAATTGCTCAGGGTAACAAGGCAGGTTAAATAGGCGGTTAAAAAAACTAAACCGGGCCCTAAACTTAATAAAGTGCGCCACACAGCACAAAGACATGCAGGTTGCAATAAGTGTATAGAATACTGGGCGGGCCTCAATTTGAGAATTGTTTCCAATTCGGGACAACATTCTCGAGGAAAATGTGTACGCATTATAGAGTGCACACAAGTAATTTGTAAAAATGATTCCAGGGATGAGAAGCTGCACTTACGTGCGTGGTTTGGACAAGTGTTCTTCACCTTGGTGAACAGAATATTAATAAACAATTTGATAGAAGTGAACATAATCATTAGGATCCAGGAGAGAGCAAAAACAGGAGAGTTGTTCCGTTGGCAGGAATGGTCGAAAATCAGTGGAGACTGAGTTAAGGTAATTGACCTCATAAACATTAGTGCCATGAGGGAGACATTTTCTTTGGCAGTGAGTTCTTAACATTTGGATTACACTGATATCGGTGCTGTGGAGGAATGTTCTATAGATGTTTTCAAAAGAGTATTAAATTATTATATCAAGAAGAGAGAAACTTCGGAGGAATGTTACTTAGAATTGTGGTGCAATGAGATGAAATGAAATTAATTGAGAGATCCATCACTGGCTCGAAATGTCGGATGGTTTCTCTCACTCTCTATCTGTCTGGCTCTCTCTCTCTCTCTCCCTCTCCCTCCCTTTCCCTCCCCCCCTCTCTCTCTCGCTCTCTCTCTCGCTCTCTTTTTCTCTCCCTCTCTATCTCACTCTCTATATGTTATACAGCTGTTTAGATAGATGGTTAGACAGATATATAGATTGATAGATAGATAGACAGATAGATAGACAGATAGGTTGATAGATCTAGAAACAGATAGATAGATAGATAGATAGATAGATAGATAGATAGATAGATAGATAGATAGATAGATAGATAGATAGATAGATAGATAGATAGATAGATAGATAGATAGATAGATAGATGGATGGATATATAGATAGATGGATGGATGGATTGATGGTTGGATGGGTGCACGGACGGATGGATGGATGGATGGATAGATAGGTAGACAGACAGATAGTTAGATAGGTAGATAGCAATTGGACCTGACCGTATAGGACAATTCCGTAGCATTTCTGAATGACACAAGGCATGGAGGTGCGGCAAACAAGCAGGTTGATAGCAAGCAACCGCATCAAGACATAAATAGTTGAGCAGCATAGGCATCAAGTGGTGGACCGAAATTAATGCACATAACTCTGATTTGATGCATTTTTACAAAACCGATAGAGGAGCACTAATACCCTTATCGAAATGATTCTCATGTGCACAAATGAGTAGATAAGGAGCAAAATTTTTAAAATTTGTCTTTAAATACTACAAGGTTAACTAGCAAATTATTTGAATTCTTGGGCTTAAGAAGTGGAGGAATTTAGCACAAAAGTAGAATATTGTGCATAGCCTTTTGTATCTCTGGTTATGCCGCAGTTAATGTTGTTTAATGCGGCTATCAACATATATTCGGAAGGAACGACTGATCATTAAGAGGTTGCTGAAGAGAATTGGCAGAATGGTTCCACATATAAGTGAATTTAATGATCATGGAAGATTGTTGGACATACATTTATTTTCCTTAGAGAATAAAACGTGGAGAGGAGTTCTATAAGTTATTGCCAAGTTTGGGTAAGGGAGACAAAGAGATCCCGTTCAGATACGCTTAAGGTACCAGGCATGAGGAAGACACAATTTTCATATATATGCAAGGGTTGATTAGAAACTGTCAAAAGTCTCTAAAAGATTTAGGTAAGGAAAACTCTATTTATGTTTCTTTAGTCTTTCTTGCTAATCGTTTCTTTTTTAAAAAAAAATAATTCAATATATTTCAACGAGCTCCTAAACACTCCAGATTCTAAATCGGAATTATATAGTGATATGAGCGAGGAGCCTTTCCAGCGAAGTGTGACAATGTGAGGCAAATAGATTATATCCCACCGAATAATGTAGAAATCCGGCTGGATGTTCTTGGCTAGTATATCAGGAATCGTGTTTTCATTTGAGGCATCTGTGCGAGGAAAAAATACATGTTTGGTTTTATTGAATTCAGTAGAATACATTAGCCTGGTAAATAATGGAAGAATGTTTAACGCTGTGACCGGGAACGAATTTCAACTGCTTCATGGAGCACAAAGTATGCACATCAACCTAAGGGTTATTTAATACCATTTGGGAACAGCTTTACCAATCTCTTTTTTTAGGCATCATTTTAGGAACTGGTGCCTAGTATGCTATGACATGCTAATAAATTCCCAACAGCCCCAAAGGCCTCTAAGGATTTTTTTTAACTAATTACATACATTTAACAATTTACTTTCCATTTAACAGAAGAAACATATAAAGCAAAAGAGCAAGGTGAATATTTGCTTACATCAAAGAGTGAATGCTCTGCATGTTGCATTTGTTTCTTTGCATCATTGAGCTAAGAGATTCGCAACGTAGTTGATACAAATTATTCGCAGCATCAGCCCGTGCCTCATAGTATGAAAGTATTCAATATGTTAGATATATAGGAGGCATTTGCACTGGTTGTAAATCAAAATCGAGAGTGTTATGTATTTGACGATAGAATAGTCATAGATGAATACAATAGTTAATTCAGACATTAAGTCTGGACCTGGATATTGACAAAAACATGGACTTCTAGACGATATTGTAGATTTTATACAAAAACAGAATTACCTGGAAAAACTCAGCAGGTCTGGCAGCATCGGCGGAGAAGAAAAGAGTTGACATTTCAAGTCCTCATGACCCTTTGACAGAACTTGAGTGATTGTAGATTTTATGCTGCATAGCAAAGATGCATCTAAGAAGATGCTAAATATTTTAAGGAAGGTAGAAGGAACAGGAGATTTTCCTGACGGTGGAAGTTGAAGCAGGGAGAGAGAATTTTTTTTTGAAACGTCACCAGTGATACCATCAGATTAGGTCCAATGATGTACTTCCAGTTTTGTTCACCTTAAGGCCTTGTTTACCATGAGAAATGCTGCATTGGATAGATTACATCTCCACAATGAATCCCAAAATTTGCTCATAATAGAAAGGAGAAAGAGGTGTAGTATATAATGGAAGGACAACTGAACGATGCTCATTTTAGATTGTTGCCTAAGGTAAATTTTAACTTCGTAATTTACACATTTTAAACATGTAGAATTCCTGCTAAATGACAGAAATTAGGATTTTTGCATAACATTTGCACATATTTCAGTGAGCACGGGGGCGTTTGAGGAACGGGACTTGCTGTGAATAAAGACAGGGCAGCAGGGTTTTGGACGGCTAAAATAACAAAGATCGTAGGGAGTCAGAAACAGACAGCTGTGCATTGCAGCAGTCAAATCTAGAGATAATGAAGGCATGGAGGAGGGTTTCAGCATCAGAGCCCCTGAGATGCAATTGAAGTCGAGGCTTGGACAGTCGCACCAAGGTCATGAAAAAACTGGATTAATCATGGACTGGGCCAGGGAAAGGGATGTGTTGGGTACTTAGGGAAGAGAGCTTGCAAGCGGCACCAAAATCAAGGGCTTCAGTCTTCCCAATATATATCATGGGGAAATTCAAATTTAGCTAGTACTGGATTCCAAATCAGCAGTCTGATAATTTAAACAGTGGAGAATTCGAGAGAGCTGGTGAAGAGGTAGATGTGTGTGTGTCATCAGCATGCATGTGACAATTCATAGATTGCCTTCATATGTTGTTGTAAGGGGGGCAATTGTTGATTGTTGAGGGCAATAGTGGGCATCGTGTTGGAGCAGGAAAATATGCCATTTGCCACTAATCCTCAAGCTATAATTACATAGATAAAAACTGAATTTTGTTGGTTTGTTTCCATCCAGCAATAGGAGAGTAACACGTGTTGGAGTAGGGTGCTGGGTCAACTGTTTCAACGGTTTCAGACCGGAGGAGATGGGTGTGCATTGAATGTTTACTTTAGCCACAGACCCATGGTCTGCCTTTCAAATTATGGTGAGTTAATAAAGTTTTGGGAGAGTGTGAAAACAGCCGATTTAAAGGAAAAAGGGAGCAAACATGAAGAGAGAAACCGTAAAAACATCGTCAAACTTGCTGCCAAGAGGTGTAGATGGTTGGCCTGCTGAGCATCGAGGGAAAAGGATATGGGTGCCATCGGTCAGGCAAGTTTGAAGAGAGCATGGACTGTCATTGGCATGAAAGTAGAGAAACGTGCGAATTTAAGGCTGGGGCAAGGAGGAGAATAGAAGGAAATTTACCGAGGTGGACAAGGAAAGAGAAATATGTAGCAGAAGCAGTTGGCCGGAGGTTTTCGATCTTAGTGACAAAGATATCAATCAGACCCTTAAAGTTTTTGTTGGAGATGAGGGTAGTAGGGACAGGAGGGAGGGATTTAAGTAGACATAGAGATCAGAATTACATTACACGATTATCCAGCAATTATGAGCGGTGGTGACTGCAATATCGAGAATGTCCAAGAGACCCCTAAAACTCCAGAGTAGGCTCATCCAAACCCACCTCATCTAACCTCATTTCACTAATTGAAAATCCGGAAGTTGATGTCACAATTTACAAGGATGTGAGTCGCTGTGGTAATGCCTGAAAAATGAATTATTATGTGACATGTAATATGGAGGTTCTCCAATTTAGTGAACAATGTGAAATCATACCAGCTGGAAAATTATCAGTCATATCGACCTTCAGAGATCTGAACATGCAGAGGATATGAGTTTTCAGTGAAAATTAAGTGACCATTTCTTTTCTATTGACTTTATAGAGCTAAAGGATTGTCAAGATATTCTGAACAATTTCGGTGAATAAAGCACTTTAATTGCATATGACATTATCAACTATTCACTTGTAAGAGTCCAACAATGCTTCAAAGAACAAGCAAAATTTCCGAGTGAAATACAAATGCCTAAGTGCGCTTTTTTGAGAAAATGAATGTTTTATTAGCACAGCTTATGTGGAAATGTATGAGGCACCGTGGGGAAACGGTTCAGTAGTTCCTTGCCACCACACTCCAGCACGTAATTAGTTCATGATTTGATAAACTTTCCACAGATATAAATCCTGCTCTGGCAGAAATGCCTCTTTGGTAAAAGCACAAGATGTAAATCAGCCAAAGGTACACTTTGTGACCGAAAAGGAAGCAGAATAAAGGTGCCAAATTCAGGCTAGTTAGCCCATAGTATGTCATGGGAAAAATGCTGGAATCCATTATTACGTACCTAGTAGCAGCGTATTGAGAACACTAAAATCCATTCAACTGGAAGCACCATTTTTTTCTCTCAAAAGGATATAGTGTTTAACAAATCAATTAGTCTTCTTGCCGGATGTAACAAGCGGAGTTGGCAAAGGGAAACCGGAATAATCTTTGCCAAGAAAAAGCATATCCAGTTAGGTGCCATATAAAAGTAAAAATAAATAATAATAGTTTATGGTGCTGTTGATAATGCAATACCATGCTCAGGAGATAGGTAACCTAACAGGAAACAGAGAATATGGATAAACTTGTCATTTTCTGGTTGGAACATTGTAACTGATGGGATCAATAATAACTGTTCAACTGTTAAAAATATATCTACAACTTTCAAAAATACAGTCGATTGCATGGTTGCCAAAGTTGCTAGCGTTTGCAGAGGTGGGAAGGGAGCAAGCGGCGAGGAGAACACTTGTGGTCTGAAAATCAATGAAGATAGTTTAAGTGAATAATCAAAAAGAATAGCAGATGGAATGTGACATGGGAAAATGTGAGTTTGTAAGGAGGAACAGAGGAACAGGTTGTTAATGATTGGAAAAAATATCAGAATACAGCATGGTGTCTCCTTGTACATGAGTCACAAATGAATATGCCATGAATGTAAAGCAAGAAGTTTGGCAGGAAAGCAGATTTTTGAGCTTTACAGTGCAGGTGATGGCGCTTAAAAGAAGGGAATTATTTTTCCGCATACCCAGGGTGGGACCTCATCTGGAGTATTGCAACGGCTACGATTCCTTAATTGGACGGGCGAATGAGGTGGGTGTGGGGGGTAGGGTAAGGATTTGAGCAATATGCTTCCATTGGGGGCACTGAGTGAATGTGCAATCATTTTACTTAGTGGATTTACTGTTACGAGTAAAGTTTGAGAACATTGCTCCTACATTCATTTCGGCTTAGCAAAATTAGTGGTGATCTTCCTGAAGCATACATGATTCTCACAGGGCAGGTGCTAATATATTACAATCCTCTTGAAGGAGAATCAAAAGCTAGCAGACGCAGTTTCAACATAAGGCATCTTCAAGTTATGACAGATTTTTTCCTTCACCGAGTCGTTAATATTCCAGTCACTACCGCAGAGGACAGAGTAGTCTGTGTTATCGAATATTTTATCAGACTGCATCTTAACCTACGAGGAAATTAATTCTTACGGGGATGATAATGTTATAAAAACAAAAAAGAACTGCTGAGGTTGGGAATCAGAATTGAAACAGAAAATGCTGCTGAAAATTAGCCGGTCTGGCAGCATCTGTGGAGAGCGAAAGGGGGATTAACTAATCGAGTCCATATGGCTCTTCTTCACAGCTGGTTATGGAGTTAAAACAGGGAAGTGGATTTAAGGCACAACCAGATTAGATATATTCTTGTGGAATGGAGGGGAAGGTTAGAAGGGCCAAATGGCCTAACTATGCTACATTTTCTTATGTTTTTTAAGTTGTTAAGGGGCGACATCACTATTTGTCCTTTGTCAAAACTGCACATAGACAAAGTCTGTACCAGCTCCATTGGATTGAGAATTATAAATATCTGGTTGTAATCACAAGAATCTCAGAGTTTTACTCGTTCATCCAGACTGCTGAACACATTGTTTTCTTTTTGGGGGAAAAACCAAAGTAAATGAAGGGTAAAGACCTTAAAATTTGCTCTTGTTTGTACATCAATAACGCAAGCGACCAGTCAGTGATAGGCAGTAAAAGGAAGAGAGAGTTTTTAACTTTGCTACGGGATGTCTGATACCGAATTGCAGATCTTTGTTTTATGCTCAGTGAAAATCTACATCCTGTAACTTTTCTATTTCTTATATTTCCTTTACCGATTCACAGAAAATGTAAAGAAGGGTAAGTATAAGTATGTTACAGAAATTCAACTTGTAAAGCAAGATAAATAAGTTGCCCTAAAAATACATCTCTGGCGCAATTGCCCAATATCCCGTCTAGTGTCTTGCCTGATATCGAAGATAGAGTTATTTCCCTTTTTTCACGTCCCTCTGTGACAGCCCCCTCCCAATCTGTGTAACCTTCCACGGCACAGAAATCCTTCTTAATCCACCCATTTTGCTTCCTTAATTTCCTATTTACTACTTTCCCAGTCCCCACCTCTACACGTTTAAGACATTCCCTAAAAACTGTGCCTCAGAGAGTTTAGCCTTGATACCTTTTATATCTCTCAACCTGTTCGTTGTGGTTCTGTTACCATTTGTTCCATATCGAAGTATGTTTCTGCCTTCTTCGTCGTTGTCTGTTTAGTAAAAGTATATTAATATCTTCAGCCAAATCGGAGGCAGGCTCATAACACATGAAGGTCCCCACGAGACTTTGGAGTCGAATGAACATTAGTCAGGATGTGACGTCTTTGAAAAATGTACCTTCTTAAGAGAACCTGGAAGGATGATTAAACACACACCTGATGGGCTTACATACTCATGCTGTTTCTTTCCGCCATCCAGAGCTAGGCAGCTGCCAAGATACCATAAAAGATTTAGGTGAGTAACCAGTTTTGATGCCTGCTGAATTTCCCGACCGTTTGCTTTACCCTTAAATCAAGCAAAGATCCAAGTGTTTCCAAAGCACAACGAAGAAAGAATGATCCTGGAGCATTAATGCAGATTTTTTTAATAGATGGTGAACTTTAAAGCAATGACAGATTTGTTCTGTATGGGGAGCTGAACTGTCAATCAAAGTGTTTTCTTGCAAATCTCGAACAGAAGCTTGGCAAGTCACTTTATGGATTGTTCATTGTTCAGAACGATTCACTTAGATCATATCATGTATAAAACGTGGCCTGCGTTGGGGCACCAGTTGCTGGATTTCAATTGACAGACTGATGGAGGTTCACGTGTGCATTCAGTTCCATGACTACAATGGAAGTGAATATTTGGGGTGGGTATATAATCTTCCCTCTCTACGACATCGAACATTTTGCCTGGCTCCCCAAAATAGAAATTCATTATGTAGAGTTTGGTTTCAGTGATTGCTTTCACCCATATGGTACCGAATCAGCACTCACCATCACATATCGCCAATTTTAATTGTTGTTGGCTCCAAGGTTAAAAAAAAAGATCTGGACATTTTTCACAGAAAGTACGATAAAAAAGAATGGTGATATGACCTGAGGAATGTAGCTGCATTTATGTTATCTCCATGCTCCATGGTGTGCATTTCCCTCTGATAGCGGCACGGCGAGGTAGAGAGGAAAACTTCACTATTTGTTCTTCTTTGAGCAATAAGATCGGTAGCAAGGTGCCAGCCCGCAGCGAATAAATGGCTGTTGTCAACTTTGCATGAGCTGTTCCATACAATTTTCACTGTGTTCCACGTTCTCAAGGAGAGTTGTGTTTGCCCTGCACTGTCGGCCACATGCAGAATATTTTCAATTTCAGTGATAACCTTTCCGAGGTAGGTCATGCAAACGTTCATTTTATTATTTATTCTTGATTTATTTCACAGATAAATTAAAAAATGGTAAGTGAAAATATGCTCCAGCACGTGACCGTCTAAATGGATGAAAAGAAAGATGAGGAAAGATGGATTCGCAATGATTACACATTTGAATTTAAAGTAACTTTTAAATTGCCATTAATATATCTAAATCCCTTTGTGGCCTCGCACTTCCAAAAATGCCATATGAATCCTCTGGCTTTACAACTGGCTGCAAGTTCTGTGTTCACACCAATCTGATTTTGTTCAGATCGCGCTATTCCTTCACCATACCAATGGCGTTTTATGCTTTTGCCATCTGTCCGAAGTCTCCGAAGGATGTTTGCTAAACTTTGAGCCTCAAACTCTCCTTCCTCCTTTAATAATCAAATATTTCCTCGTCGGTATCCAAAGACCTCCCCTCGTTCTCACCCCGGAGTCTGGCCAATAATTAAAGTTTTGTTCAAAACATGGTGAAATGCAGTGAGGTTCCTTACGCCCTGTGGCGCTTTGGTTACCAAGAAGGCCTGCTAGGAAACTTAGAAATACTCAGCATATGATGCTCCAGCAAACATGTCCTCATAACAAGCAAGGGAATACAGGGCATCTTAAACAACTCAATG
This sequence comes from Isurus oxyrinchus, assembly GCA_026770705.1. Lineage (NCBI taxonomy): Eukaryota > Metazoa > Chordata > Chondrichthyes > Lamniformes > Lamnidae > Isurus > Isurus oxyrinchus. Next base: position 7,143,405 of record JANJGN010000034.1, read on the forward strand.
GCTCTTCTGCTGAACGAATGCTGCAGCAGAACCAAACCTCCAATCGTTTTAGTCTTTTGCCATTGCACCAAGGTGTCATTCTCTAAAGACATGCGTGGAAGTTGATGTGCAATGGTTTTTCCATCCTAAAATTTCGCTCCAACAGGCATCTTTCTTTCCGAGCCCATCTACCATGCCATCAGGTGACCAGCGAATGCTGGAGGGAGCATTGTTGTGTTGTATCCAAACTATCACTTGAAATATGCTTGCACTTTTGTTCATTTGAGAAAGCGAGCATTCAAGTGTCGCAACACCAAAACGGAGAGGAAGCTCATGATTTTATCTGTGCCTGATTCCCACCTTACTGTAAGGAGCTGCAATATCGAAAACGTAGAGGAGGCACCTGAGGGGCATTGGATGTGAAATAAATTGCATATTAAATGGGAGGGCAGACTGGCGAACACTAGTGCCCCCTTACAAGCAGGCAACATCAGCTTTGGGTTAGTGCACATGTGCGATCATCTTCGGTGAATTGGCACATAGTTCGACTGTCAGGTATCAGGCTCACAAAGCAGATATTGTTCTCCAGAATTAGCCAGGACAGACGCACCAGAGGAGGGCAGATGTAGCTCTTAAGGTATGTGCTGAAAAGCAACATCAAGTAAATGAATTATTCACATCGACATCTCAGTGGACAACGTTTATGGATGAAACCAAATGGCACCAGGCAGTATAGGAAGGACCCGAGCACTTTGATTCCAAAAAAATACAAAATGATTAGGAAAAGCAAGAGGGGCCAAAGGAAAACAGGACGACCCGAATTAATGAGACACAGCCTGACATCCAACAAGGCAACAAATGCCTTGGGTGCATGAAGTCTGCATGTCCCGAATCTGCCTCTTCATCCATCTCAGACTCATGGAAGACAATCGTCCACGTTAGTGAGGCATAGCCAGTAATACCAGTATCTGCAAGCAATGTATCACCTGTTCCAATGTGGTCTCATGTTGCATCAGCTCCAGATTTGTTGAAACTGTTTCCATGGAAACAATTTTGGTGTTTTCCTAATAAAGTGACTATATACATGCAAATTGTCCTTTCCTGTCAACAAACTATTTTCAATCTCTACCAGCAAGTTTCTGCTGCCAATCTGAGGAAGCAGTTTCTCACAGGATGTCGACTTGGGGGTTCTTACAGTACTGTAAACCATGTGGGAGAAAACCATGTTTCCCAAAGAGAAACTAAACATTTGTAACATAAGCAAAGAACACAGCTTGTCATAGATCTGTTACAGAAAAGAAAGAGGCTATCCGGCTCTTGGTGTCGGAGACGTATGTCTGGGTCAGTATCTCGGCTGTTCTCAAGCACCAGACCTTCACCTGCAGTGCATGCTACTTGGTGCTATTCAAAGAATTGCCCAGCTCCATATTAAAAGTCACGATTGTCCCTTCGCCGAGCGCAATCTTAGGCATTGCATTTTGCAACCTAGTGATCTGCTGCATATTTATTGTTCCCCATGTCCGCTTTGGTTTTCTGTCAGTTAACATTAAATTAATGTCTTCCGGTTCTCCACCATTCCAGATGGAACGGTTTATACCTCCCAAACATATCCAGGCCACATCGTGAATTTGAAAAGCCCCATCAAATCTTCTTTCAATCATAAAGTATCTATGTACAACCGCTCTAAATTCTCAATTCCTTCCACCTGGAAGAAACAATCATCGCTGGAAACAAACGCCTGAATACAAGCTCTACACTCTCTAACGCCTTTTCTTCTCCCTAAACTATGATGTCCAAAATATGATACAATTAACTAGTTGAAGTCGAACTAGTGGTTAAACTGTTTTTACCATAAATTCCTCTCTTTGCTGCCTATTCATCTGTTTATGAAGCTGAAGATTTCATCTGGCTTAGTGACAGCGTTTTCAATCTGCCCTTTGTGCTCTTGCAACCATTGTGCTCTTCTACTCCCAAAGCCCGATCAGCAGTTACAATCCCTTTTGGAATGCTACCACAAGTTGTTCATTACCTCTTTCTACCAAAATGTATCACTTCATGCCTCTCTCCACTAATTTAAACTGCAATAGTTCTTCCAATTCCACCAGTCCATCTGTGTCCGTTTGACGTATTTCACCATCTTCTTTGCAAGTCATAGCCTTGTAAAATCTAAAGATTTGAAGTTTTCCTATGGACACTCAGGACTAGGTCCATGATGCATACCATGTAGATAGATTGGAAGGGGGAAACTGCGCAATTTTGTTGACACTACAGTGTGGATTATCCATTTTATGAATCACAGAGCTGAGCGATTGTCAACAAGCTGTAAAAGACCTAGGTGAGCAAAATATTCCTGGTATCGCTTTAGAATACATGCCTTATTTTTTGAACCATTAAGCAAATATATTTATTTTCGTTAAAAAGTGAAGTCATCAACTCAGGCACACGTTGTTTAGGGATAGACCCACATTCACTTCTGTTGATTTCAATAAAAGGAAATGCTGGGCAGAAAGCAAAAAAGGCCAACCATCCGATCGTGGGTAGGATGAATTTCCGATGCTTCATGCATCTTTATTATTGGCGCTTTTTGTCACGACCCTTTCTGCCGGAATGATGACTTACATGCTAACGGAATGATGACATTTTTTAACTTTATCAATTTGGCAACCAATAACGAAACTCCTCACATTCGTGAAAAATGCTGTTTAATCCTATAATTTTTGGTTTGTTTATCATGTAATCCCGAACAGAGGAAAAACTGACTGCAAAAGAAAAAGGTACCTCATCTGACATAGTTCTCTTCAAAAAGCAAAAGATTGACAATGGCTGTTTGCTTCTTTAATTGATTTGTTTTGTTTTCGTATGAATGCTTTATTTTTTTTTCAACTAAGCAGATTGCTAGAATGTACCCGAAGGGTTGGCAGCAGAAGAATCCTACACATGGGCTCCATAGTTTCAAGTTAGGAGGGCTTATTTTCCGATGCTGTGTCATAAAAAGTTGTAAGACAATAAATAACATGTAAACTAATGAACTGAATAAGGAATTCACTTAATGCTCCTTAAACAATGTAGTGGTAACAACGAAGCACCCGCTAGCACAGTGAAGTTAGGAATAAAATTCATGTGCTGGTTAAGAATGACAGGTTTGCTGATATAGCTTATGAAGGAGTTTTTGTGACGCCGTTGTGGAGTCACAGATTTCAGCCAGAAGCTCTGTGTTCAAGTCTCACTTCAGGACTTGAAGGCTGTTGAAACTGTTTTTGTAAGTTGGCTGGCTGTATTGGTTACCATCTTGTAAAGCGTTCCAATGTGCCTGGCGGCAGGTGCTAAGAACGGGAGTGATGCTGGCCAGTCAGACAGCAGAAAGCATGTCAAGTAACTGTCGTACTTTGCCAGGCATAATCGTGGCCAAAGCCAATGGCTATCCATGATCACCAACACCCTCTCAATGCAAGTAACCTGGAAAAGCATGAATGAAATAATGTATGTGCTAAGTTGCTCTGGTGGAGGATAGGCTTAGGCATGGAACACTTGATTGGAAGAGTAGATATTTTCCGCTAATTTATGTGGGTCGGACTACCCACTTGGTACCGAATTAATTAGGTTTAAATCTTTTTTTTTAAATGTAACGCATTCCAAATTGGTAAGGAAAAATGACAGAACGCGCTCTATATTTGATTGCTGACGTAGCTAGCCAGGGAGAAGCAAAGTGTATCGACTTTAATAAAGTAATTCAGCAATGCCTCACGGGAAGATATTGGCAAATTCCCGCAATGAAAGAAAATCTGCAAAAACACGTGGATTCTTGGTGGCGCATTTAAATTGCAAACAGAAGCTCGGTGCATGTTACTAATTCAGACTTACAGTGCCGTTAAAGATACAATTATGCAATCTCCTATTTTTTAAGCATGTATAATACGCAAATAAATTATACTAAAGCATGCCATGCAACTATTGGATGACCGTCTCGTGCAGATTCAATGTAATGTCTCTGTTTGTTACTGCCCAACCCGTACTCAAGTAAGGTTACCGATGCCAGCCTCGCGCTTATTGCTACTGCAAACCCAGCACTCTGCTTTCCATTAAAATGAAGTGTGAAATGGCGGCCCACATTAGACCTCGAATTTTCATGAATATGATACAAGATCAGCTGATTGAAGTATTCTGCCATTATTTATGGGTAGGATAAGTCGGAGCTTCAGGAGGAAGTCAGCGGGAGTACATATGGTAATATGAGACGCAGTATGTCAACATATGAAGCGTGTAGAAGGACCTAATCTACTTTGTCAAATACCTTGACCAGTACTGTAATTTCTGTATGGTAAGTCGGGAGGGTGGGGTGGGGGGGGGGGGGGGTGGTGCGGGGGGAGTGGTGGAGGGAGAGGGAGAAACGTGCTGAAATTGAACTAATGATGAAACTCTCACATCTCACTTTTCTAGAGATTCTAACGTGCCAAGAGTCTTTAAAGGATTCAGGTGGGAAATATATTTCTTATTTGATTAAAATACACGCTGCACAAAATATTCCTGCAATTCCTAGCCCACACGTAGAATACAGAAATGCCCATCAGTAATTTTAATGTACAAATGCACACTTTGCCTACATCATATTGTTACCAAGCATAGAAAGAGGCAAATCCTCCATCTTGCCTGTTACTGCTATATGAAAGAGTTTTAACTCTCTCCATCACTCTCTGTCTCTCACTATCTGCGTTGCAGAAATGTTTTCACACAAACTTGCAAATGCTTCTTCTGCACAATACCATGTTGCTCCCCGCCAACCCCCTCCGCCCCACCCTATGATGTGTCTATGAATAACCTTTAATCTGTGTTTCTTTGTTGCTGGTCGTCCTGGACGTGGGAACCTTTTATTGCAATTTAATTTCTTATGAATGATGGTCTCATTATAAAGGGTGTCATTATCATAGGGTCCATTAACATTTTTGCCGTGATCAGAAAAATCTGAGCTCCCCTCTGCGGTCTGTACAACTGACGCCCCTGGTAGTGTCGATTAAATCTTCCCTGTGCTCCCAACACGATTTGTGAATCTTTGCAAAGCATGGTGCGTCGAATTTGAATACAATATCCTAAAGTGACGCATATTAAACAACAATCGTGGGGAAGCTGCATTAAGTGTCGACGTATTGGTTAGATAAGCATCTTCAGCAGTGAGTTCTCTGTCAATTATTGATCACGACTAATGTGTGGCACTGTTCGCTGAGCTGGCTGTCTGGCTGTGCATGGAATAGATGGCTGTTGCGATAGGGTCAGTTTCACGCTAGAGTCCAGAATCACTGTTTACCTCAATATGTAGCATGATCTACATTTTTGCATTGTTGCGGAGGAATGCATGCAGCAGTATGCTTGACATAGCAACATGTTAAAAATGTAAATCTACCTGCAAACATTTGGCTTTTCATATATAAAATCAACAGTTTCAATGATTTCACAATCTTCCTGTTGACGTCATGCCTTGACAGAAACAAAGCTGCAAGGCAAAGAAAAAGGTAGGCCGTTTAAGGGTTCGCTGTTATAAAAAGACAGAAATTAACGTGTTAGGAACATACCTATGCGTCTTTTGTTTCATGATTAACTTCTCTGAAATAGCGTTTAGCAATATTACGGGAAGATCGGCTGAATTTTGTAATGGGCTATATGTGGAGAAATGTTTCAGCTTGAGGCCACAGTCAATATTGAGAGCCAGTAAGGTCAGAGTTTAACATTAATCCAACCTGACACTCAGGAAGAAAATATTGATCCATAAAATGACTAGAATTTGGAATTCGCTGCTGCATCATCCTTTGTTATACCGAATTTCACAACATTCTTTTTAAGGCCTAGGGCAGTTATCCACCGAAATCCCACGAAAGTTCAAGTGCCCTGATTATAACGGAGTAAATGTCATGTCATCCCCACGAAAATTTTACTTCAGCGTCGTCAACTACAGATTAATGACCCACGTGAATTTTTAAGCATGTTGACCTCGTGCTTGCAGTCTGGTTTAAAGACTTTACTACCACAAAATAACGGTGCCTTTCCTAGTAGACATGTTCAGGCTTTGAGTCATGACTTCATAAGGATGCATGTTGATCTCTAAGTATCCAGACTATGTTACCGCAGGTGGTTTGCAGTCATTTCAGGGGCCATGTGTGATCGAAATGTGTTACGACCTCTAGTGCCCCCTTCCAAGCAGGCAACATAAGCTTTGGGTCTATGCTGATGTGTGATCAGCTTCAGCGAGTTGGCACATAGTTTGGCTGCCAGATATCAGGCTCACAATGCAGGTATTGTTCTCCAAGATTAGGCGGGACAGAAGCACTGGACGAGGGTAGACAAAGCACTTAAGGGATGTGCTGAAAAGCAACAAGAATGAAATGAATTATTCACATCGACACCTCGGTGGACACCGTTTATGGATTAAGCCAAACCGCACCAGGGCCTCAAGGAAGGACCCCAGCAATTTGTGTCCGAACAACTACAAAATGATTAGGAAAAACAAGAGGAGCCAAAGGAAAACAGCATGACCCAAATTAATGATACAAGACGTGACCTCAAACAAGGCAAAAAATGCCTTGGGTGCATGAAATTTGCAGGTCCCGATTCTGCCTCTTCATCCATCTCAGGCTCATGGAAGATAATCGTCTTAGCTAGAGAGGCAGAGACAGTAATAACAGTATCTGCAAGCAATCAATCACCTGCCCCGATGTGCCCTCATGTTGTATCAGCTCCAGTTCTGTTGAAACTGTTTCTGTGGAAACAATTCTCGTGTTTTCCTAATAAATTCATTATATACATGCAAATTGTCCTTTCCAGTCAACAGTCTACTTTCAATCTCTACCAGCAAGTTTCTGCCGCCACATCTGAGGGAACAGTGTCTCGGAGGATGACGACTTGGGGGTTCTTACAGTACAGTTAACCATGTGGGAGAAAATGATGATTCTGCAACAGAAACTAAACATTTGTAACATAAACAAAGAACACAGCTTGTCATTGAGCGGTTGCAGAAAAAAAAGAGGCCATCCGGCTCTTGGTGTCGGAGAAGTATCTCTGGGTCAGTATCTCGGCTGCTACCATGCTCCAGACCTCCAAGTGCAGCGCATGCAACTTGGTGCTATTCGAAGAATTACCCAGAATGCTATTAAAAGCACACGATTGTACATTCGCAGAGCTCATTCTTAGGCATTGCATTTTGGAACCTAATGATGTGCTGCACATTTATTTTTCCCCATGTTCCCTTTGGTTTTCTGTCAGTTAACGTTAAATTAATGTCTTCCGGTTCTTGACCATTCCAGATGGAATGCTCTATACCTGCCTAACTTGTACAGGCCACGTCCTGAATTTGAAAAGCCCCATCATATCTTCTTTCAATCATACTGTATCTATGTACAACCGCTTTAAATTCTCAATTCTTTCCAACTGGAAGAAGCAATCATCTCTGGAAATATTCCCATGAATATAACTGTACCCTCTCTAACGCCTTCACTTCTCCCTAAACTAAGATGTCCAAAATATGATACAATCCCCTAGTTGAAGTCGAAAACGCGGTTAAACCGTTTTACCATAACTTCCTTTCTTTGCTGCCTATTCATCTATTTATGAAGCCGAAGATTTCATCTGGTTAATTCACAGCGTTTCCAATCTGCCCTGCATCTTGCAACCATTTGTGCTCTTGTACTCCCAAAGCCCCATAAGCAGCTTCATCCCCTTTGGAATGCTTCCACAAGTTGTTCATTACCTCTTTCTACCAACATGTATCATTTCATGCCTCTCTCCACTAATTTCAACTGCAATAGTTCCTCCCATTCCACCAGTCCATCTGCATCCGTTTGATGTATTTCACCATCTTCCTTGCTTTTCATAGCCCTGTAAAATCTGAAAACTTTGAAGTTTTTCCCTCGACAGTCAGGTCTAGGTCCATGATGCATACCATGTAGATAGATTGGAAGGGGGAAACTGCGCAATTTTGTTTGCACTTCAGTGTGGATTATCCATTTTATGAATTACAGAACTAAGTGATTGTCAACAAACTGTAAAAGACCTAGGTAAGCAAAATACTTCCGTTGTCACTTTAGATTGCATGCCTTATACTTTTGAACCATTAAGCAAATACTTTTATTTTCGTTAAAAAGTGAAGTCAAGAATTCAGGCATCCATTGTTTGGCGATAGGCCCACATTCTCTTCTGTGGATTTCAATAAAAGAAAATGCTGGGCAGAAAGCAAAACAGGCCGACATTCCGATAGTGGGCGGGATGAATTTGCCTAGCTCCATGCAGCATTATTATTTCCAGTTTTTGTCACAAATCTTACTGAATCCGGCGCACCAACGGAATGATGATTTTTTTTTTACTTTATCAGTTTGGCATCAAGTTGGCATAGTGTTCTAACCAATAACGAAACTCCTCCCACTCGTGAAAAGTGTTCTTTGATCCGACAATTTTTGGTTTGTTTATCATGTAATCCCGAACAGAAGAAAAACTGACTGGAAAAGCAAAAGGTACCTCAACTGACATATTTTTCTTCAAAAAGCCAGAGATTGACAATGGCTGATTGCGTCTTTACATGATTTGTTTTGTTTTCGTAAGAATGTTTTATTGTTTTTTTTTCAACTAAGCAGATTGCCAGAATGTACCCGAAGGGTTGGCAGCAGAAGAATCCTATACGTGGGTTCCATATTTTCGAGTTAGGAGGGCATATTTTCCGATGTTGTGTCACACAAAGCTGTAGGACAATAAATAACATGTAAATTAATGAACTCAATAAGGAATTCGCTAATGCTCTTTAAACAATGTAGTGGTAACAACGAAGTACTCACTAGCACAGTGAAGTTAGAAATAAAACGTATGTGGTGGTTGCTGATAGAGTTTATGAAGGAGTTTTTGTGAAGCCGTTGTGAGTCACAACTTTTGATCAGAAGCTCCGTGTTCAAGTCTTACTTCAGGACTTGATGGCTATTGAAGCTGTTTTTGTAAGGTGGCCATCTGTATTGGTTACAACTTGTAAAAACTTCCAATGCGCCTGGCGGCAGGTGCTAAGAACAGGAGAGATGTTGGCCAGCCAGACAGCAGAAAACAAGGTCAAGTGACTGTCGTACTTTGCCAAGCATAATCATGGCCAAATCCAATGGACATCCCTGTTCACCAACACCCTCTGAATGCAAGTTACCTGGAAAAGCAGGAATTAAATAATGTATGTGGTATGTTGCTCTGGTGGAGGATAGGCGTAGGCATGGAACACTTGATTGGAAGGAGAGATATTTTCCGCTAATTTATAAGGATCTGTCCACACTCTCGGAACCGAACTCATTAGATTGAAATCTTTTTTTGAAATGTAACTCACTCCAAATTGTTGAAGGAAAATGACAGAACGCCCTTTATAGTTGATCGTTGACATTCCTAACCAGGGAGAACCACCGTGTATCTACTTAATGTAAATAATGTAATTGAACAATCGTTAACAGGAAGAATTTGGCAAAGTCATGCAATAAAAGAAAATCTGCTAAAGAATTTGGTTCCACGGTTGTACAAGTTAATTTACGAAGACAAGCACAGTGCATGTTACTAATTCAGAATTCCAGCGCCGTTAAAGATGGAATTATGCGATGTCATATTTTTTAAGCATGTGTAATATGCAAGTAAAATATACTAAAGCATGCAACTATTGGATGACCATCTCGGGGAGATTCAATGTGATGTTTCTGTATGTTACTGCCCAACCTGTACTCAAGTAAGGTGACCGATGCCAGTGTTGCGCTTATTGCTACTGCAACCCCAGCACTCTACTCTTTGTGAAAATGGCGTACGAAAAGGCGGCCCAAATTAGACCTCGTAGTTTAATGAATATGTTACAAGGATCAGCTGAGGGAAATATTCCGTCCTTATTTATGAGTATGTTAAGTAGGCACTTCAGGAAGAAGTGTGTGGAAGTACATATGGTAATATGAGATGCAGTATGTCAAAGTATGGAGCACGTGGAAGGACATAATCCATTTTGTCAAATACCTTGACCAATACTGTAAATTCTGCTTAGTAACTCGGGAGAGTGGGTGGGAGGGAGAGGGGGAAACTTGCTGAAATTGAAATAATGGTGAAACTCTCACATCTCACTATTCTAGAGAATCTAACATGCCAAGAGTCTTTAACGGATTCAGGTGGGAAATATATTTGTTATCTGTGTAAAATACCCGCTGCACAAAACATTCCAGCAATTCCTAACACACACATAGAATACAGAAATGCCGATCAGTAATTTTAAATGTACAGATGTAAACATTTCCTGCATCATGTAGTTACCCAGTATAGAAAGAGGCTAACCCTCCACTTGCCTGTTATTGCTATATCCCGCTTTTTCTCTCTCTATGTCTCTGATTGTCTGCGTTCCAGAAATCTTTTCACACAACCTTGCAAATGCTTCTTCTGCACAATGAGTTGTTGCTCCCCGCCAAACCCCTCCACCCCACCCTAAGTTTTGTCTATGAATAACCATAAATCTGTGTTTCTTTTTTGCTGGTCGTCCTGGACGTGGGAACCTTCTACTGTTATTTAATTTCTTAAGAATGATGGTCTCAACATGCTGGGCTTCTTTATCTTAGGGACCATTAACCATTTTGGCCTGATCAGAAAGATCTCAGCTCCTCTCCACTGTCCACATAACTGACGCATCTGGCAATGTCGATTAAATCTTCCCTTTGCTCCCAACACGATTTGTGAATCATTGCAAAGCGTGGTGCGTGCAATTTGAAAACAATATCCTAAAGTGGCTCATAAAAAACAACAAACGTTGAGATGCTGCACTGATTGTCGACATAGTGGTTAGATACACATCTTCAGGCGTGAGTTCTCCATTAATTATTGATCTCGACTAATGTGTGGCACTGTTAGCTGAGCTGGGTTTCTGTCTGGGCGTGGAATGGATGGCCGTTGCGATAGGGTCAGTTTCACGTTACAGTCCAGGATCACTACTTACCACTATATGAAGCATGATCTACATTATTTTGTTGTTGCGGAGGTATGCACGCAGCAGTATGCTTGACATGGTAACACGTTAAAAATTTCAATCCACCTGCAAACTTGTGCCTTTTCATATAAAACATCAATTGTTTCAATGATTCCATAATCTTCCTGTTAACGTCATGTCTTGACAGAAACAAAGCTGGAAGACAAAGAAAAAGGTAGGCAGTTTAAGGGGTCGCTGTTTTAAAAGGACAGAAATCAACATGTTAGGAACATACCTATTCATATTTTGTTTCATGATTAACTTCTCTTAAATAGCATTTACCATTATTAACCGGAAGATCGGCTGAATTTGGTAATGGGCTATATATGGAGAAAATCTTTCAGCTTGAGGTAACAGTCAAAATTGAGAGCACGTAAGCTAGGAGTTTAACATTAATCCAACCAGACACTCAGGAGGAAAGTCTTGATCCAGGAAACGACAAGAATTTGGAATTCACTGCTGCATGATCCTTTGTTTTACAGAATTTTGTAGCATTTTTTATGGCCGCAGACAGTTATCCACCGACATCCCACGAATGTTCAATTGACTTGATTATCAAGGAGTAAATATCGTGCTGTCCGCAAGAAAATTTTACTTCAGCATTGTCAACTCCAGATTAATGGCCCCCGTACATTGTTAAGCAAGTTTACCTCGTGCTTACAGTCTGGTGTAAAGACTGTTACTTCCACACAAAAAACGATGCCTTCCCTTGAGGACTTGTTCGTGCTTTGGGTTATGAATTTGGAAGAATGCATGTTGATCTCTAAATATCCAGATTGTGTTCCCTCAGGAGGTTTTCAGTCATTTGAAGGGCCATGTGTGATGTGAATTGCATGCGAGGTTTAAGGAATGCTGTGTAGCAAACGCTTTACAGTTCATGCACTAAATAACAAGTTAAACTGATCATTCTTAAACAAGTACTAAAGCGGAGTCTGTCAAATCAGCACATAGAACCTATTTAAATAACATCTACACGCACAAAGACATAGTCTCTAGTTAAACAAAGGCGCTACGAATTAAACCAAAACATTTCTTGTTTAACACGAAGTTTAAATTCTCCAGCCAAGAAAATTCACGAATGAAACCATGCCAATGTCTCATGTAAAAAATAATAGTTCGTCCCCAATAAAATGCAGTTAGTGGAACAGTTTCAAAAAATGCAAATCGCATTCCTGTATTCAACCTCTGTCTCTGACAGCAGTGTAGGTTCCAGAGACGATTGTTAAATGGATTACTGGGCCAGTTTGATTGCTGTCAGTGAATGTCGGGATACTAAATGGAGATAAAAGCAAAAAACTGTTGATGCTGGAAATTCAAAACAAAAACAGAATTACCTGGAAAAACTCAGCAGGTCAGGGAGCATCGGCGGAGAAGAAAAGAGTTGATGCTTCGAGTCCTCATGAACCTTCAGCAGAACTAGGAACTAAATGTAGCTCTTCTGTAATCTGGACGAGGAAATGTAACTGATATCCTTGCCAATGTCATGATCATTATAAACCAGTTGCTTTCTTTCTCTCTTAGAATTGAATGATATTCAGCAGAAGTGCAGTGAGTATTCCATGAGCCAGCAGCCAACAATTTGTGGATTTCCCGATTCGTTATGAAGCCTGTACTGTGTGAAGAACTTATCCGTAGAGAAAGCCTGTTCCTTGGGGCACAAAAATATATTCGAGTAAGGGTATTAAAGCACATCCCCAAGACCTGAGAGAAAATGCCTGAAAGGAAATTTCCGTGTTACTTTCTTCCCTAAAGGTGCACCGAATGTTTTGTCCTCGCAGCTTCCAGCTTTTCAGCTGTGAGGCGGAAGACAGAACTTGTGGTCAGAAGGTTGCGAAATCAAGTCCAGAGTTAGAAGTTGAGCACAGGGGCAGATGCTAACACATCATTGCAGCCCTCAGGCAGCAATGTATTGCAGTAAGTTCTGTGTAGCTGTTTAGTGCATAAAACTTGGTGCCCTCGAACTTGGACTTAAATGACCCATTGCCATAGTTGAAAGAAACAAAGGGAAGTTTACCATAGATGTGCTGATGAATAATTACCCCTTAGTTAAACCTTACATAATAAGGTGGTTTTGGTCGTCTTGGGGTCCCTCTTGTGTCGGGCGAAACAAGTATCTGCGCTGAAACAGTTCATTCAGAATGATCATTATATCACCAGCTTTAGGTTGGCAGATGGATTGGACGGACAATTGACAGATGAGGTCTTATGCAGAAAATTATGGTCAAATCATTCTGGTGGGAAGGACGAGGCGAGGCAATGCAAGAGAAAGTGTCAAAATCTAAATGGACTTAGGGTGATTACCCCTGGATGTCAATTTGCACAAATTGCTCAGGGTAACAAGGCAGGTTGAATAGGCGGTTTAAAAAACTAAAACGGGTCCTAGACTTAATAAAGAGCATCACATAGCGCAAAGACATGTAGGTTACAATAAATGTATGAAATACTGGGCGGGCCTCATTTTGAGAATTGTTTCCAATTTGGGACAACATTCTGCAGGAAAACGTGTCGGCTTTATAGAGCATGCACAAGTATTTTTTTAAAAATGATTCCAGGGATGAGGAGCTGCACTAACATGGGTGGTTTGGAGAAGTGTACTTCACCTTGGTAAACAGAATATTTAGAAACAATTTGATGGAGGTGAACATAATCATTAGGATCCAGGAGAGAGTAAACACAAAAGACTTGTTCCGTTGGCAGGAACTGTCGAAAATCAGTGGAGACCGAGTTGAGGTAATTGACATCATAAACATTGGTGCCATGAGAGAGACACTTGCTTTTCCAGCGACTGCTTAACATTTGGTTTACACTGCTATCGTTGTCCTGGAGGAATGTTCTTTAGACGTTTTCAACAGAGTATTAACTATTTATATCAAGAAGAGCGTTACTTCGCAGGGGTGTTACTTAGAATTGTGATGCAATGAGTTGAAATGAAATTAATTGGGAGATCCGGCACTGGCTCGATGTGTCGGATGGTCTCTCTCGCTCTCTATCTGTCTGGCTTTCTCTCTCTCCATCTCCCTCCCTCTCTCTTTCTCAATCTCACTCTTTCTCCCCCCTCTCTATCTCACTGTCTATATGTTATACAACTGAATAGATAGATGGTTAAACAGAGATAAAGCTTTATATATAGAAGGATATATAGATAGATAGATGGATATATAGATTGATATAGAGATGGACGGACAGACGGACTGTGGGACGGACGGATGGAGGGACAGGCGGACGGATGGATGTATAGATAGATAGGTAGACAGACAGATAGCCACATAGTCAGATAGCAATTGCACCTGATCATATAGGACAATTCCTTAACATTTCCAAATGACGCAAGGCATGGAGGTGCGCAAACAAACAGGTTGATAGCAAGTGACTGCACCAAGACATAAATAGTTCAGCAGCATAGGCATCAAGTGGTGGACCGAAATTAATACACATAACTCTGATTTGATGCATTTTTGCAAAACCGATAGAGGAGGGCAAACACCCTTATTGAAACGATTCTTATGTTTACAAATAAGTAGATAAGGAGCAGAATTTTTAAAAGTTGTTTTTAAATATTACAAGGATAACTATCAAATTATTAGAATTCTTGGGTTTAATAAGTGGAGGAATTTAGCACAAAAGTAGAAAATTGTGCATAACCTTTTGTAACTCTGGTTATGCCGCAGTTAACATTGTTTCATCCGGTTAGCAACATATATTCGGCAGGAGCAACTGATCATTAAGAGGTTGCTGAAGAGAATTGGCAGAATGGTTCCATGGATAAGTGAATTTAACGATCATGGAAGATTGGTGGACATGCGTCTCTTTTCCTTAGAGCATAAAAGGCTGAGAGGACTTCTGTAAGTTAATGTCAAGTTTAGGTAAGGGAGATAAAGAGATCCCATTCAGATACGCTTAAGTTACAGGCATGAGGAAGACACAATTTTCCAATATGTGCAAGGGTTGATTAGAAACGGTCAAAAGGCTCTAAAATATTTAGGAGAGGAAAACTCTATTTATGCTTCTTTAGTCTTTCTCGCTAATAGTTAAAAAAATCTAAATGGAATATGTTTCAAGCAGCTTCTAAACACTCCAGATTCTAAATCGGAATTATATAGCAGTATGAGGGATTAGCCTTTCCAGCGAAGTGTGACAATGTGAGGCAAATAGAAATTAATATCATGTGTGTATGTATTTATATCTATATATATATATATACAGATATATATATATATATCCCACCGAATAAGGTAGAAATTTGGCTTGATGTTGTTTGCTCATATCGCAGGAATCGTGCTTTCGTTTGAGGCATCTGTTCGACGAAAAAACCTATGTTTGGTTTTCTTGAATTCAGGAGAAGACATTAGCCTGGTAAATAATGGAAAAATGTTTAACGCTGTGACTGGGAACGAATTTCAACTGCTTCATGCAGCACAAAGTATGCACGTCAACGCAATGGTTACATAATACCATTTGGTAACAGCTGTACCTATGTTATTTTTTTAGGCATCCTTTTAGAAACTGGTGGTTGGAATGGTATGCCATGCTAATACATTCCCAGCGGCCCCAATGGCCTATAAATGTTTATTTTCAACTAATTACATATGTTTAACATTTTACTTTCCTCTTTAACAGAAGAAACATATAAAGCAAAAGAGCAAGGTGAACATTTGCCTACATCAAAGACTCAATGCTCTGCATGTTGCATTTGTTTCTTTGCATCATTGTGCCAAGAGATTTGCAACGTATTTTATACAAATTATTCGCAGTATCAGCCGCTGCCTCATAGTATGAAATTATTCAATATGGTCGATATAAGTGAGGCATTTTCACTAGTGGTAATTCAAAAACGAGAGCGCCATGTATTTGACGATAGAATAGTCAAAGATGAATACAATAGTCAATCCAGACATTAAGTCTGGACCTGGATATTGGCAACAAAATGGACTTCTAGACGACATTGTAGACTTTATGCTGGATAGCAAAGATGAATTTAAGAAGATGCTAAATATTTTAAAGAAGGGAGAGGGAACAGGAGATTTTCCTGATGGTGGAAGTTGAAGCAGGGAAAGAGAATTTTTTTGAAACGTCACCAGTGATAGCGTCAAATTAGGTCCAATGATGTACTTCCAATTCTGTTCACCTTAAGGCCTTGTTTACCATGAGAAGTGTCTCATTGGATATATTACATCTCCACAACCAATCCCAAAATTTGCTCATAATAGAAAGAAGAAAGATGTGTAGTATATAATGGAAGGACATTTGAATGACGCTGATTTTAGATTGTTGACTAAGGTAAATTTTAACTTCGTTATTAGCACATTTAGGAAATCTATAATTCCAGCTGAAAGACAAAAATTAGGACTTCAGCATAGCAGTTGTCAGCGAGCACGGGGGCATTTGAGGAACGGGACTTGCTGCGAATAAAGACACGGTAGCAGGGTTTTGGATGGTTAAAATAACAAAGATCGTAGGGAGTCATAAACAGACAGCTGTGTATTGCAGCAGTCAAATCTAGAGATAATGCAGGCATGGAGGAGGGTTTCAGCCTCAGAGGCCCTGAGATGCAAGTGAAGTCGAGGCTTGGACAGTCACGCCAAGGTCATGAAAAAACTGGATAAATCATGGACTGCTGCCAGGTAAAGGGATGTGTTGGGTACTTAGGGAAGAGAGCTTGCAAGGGGCACCAAAGTCTAGCGCTTCAGTCTTCGTAATATATATCTAGTGGAAATTCCTATTTAGCCAGTACTGGATTCTGAATCAGCAGTCTGACAATTTAAAGTAGTGGAGGATTTGAGAGAGCTGGTGAAGAGTTAGATGTGTGTGCCATCAGCGTGCATGTGAAAATTCATTGCGTGCCTTCATATGAATTTGCAAGGGGGGCAATTATTGATTGTTGAGTGCAACATTGGGTCCCGTGTTGCAGCAGGAAAATATGCCATTTGCCACTGATCCTCAAGCTGTACTTACATAGATAAAAATTGAAATTTATGGGAGTGGTTCCATCCAGCAATAGGAGAGTGGTATGTGCTGGAGTAGGGTGCTGGGTCAACCATGTCAAAGGTTTCAGACCGGTGGAGATGGGTGTTCATTGATTGTTTATCTTAGCCACAGACGCATGGTCTGCCTTTTGAAATTATGGTTGACGCTGATTGAATATAGTAACAACGCTGTAAACCTGATCGGAGGGATTTGAACTTTTTTCATTGAAAATTGGGAACTAACTTGAAGGCGACGTCTCTTAACTGGTGTTTCTAAAGGAAAGAGCGTTTGAAGATGGCGGTGGGTGGTTTACAATCGGTGAGTTATTAAGGTTTTGGAGGACTGGTGAGGACAGTGGATTTAAAGGAAAAAGGGAGAAAATATGAAGAGAGAAACCGTAAAAACATCAGCAAGCTTGCTGCCAAGAAGTGTAGATAGTTGGCCTGCTGAGCATCGAGGGAAAGGGATATGGGTGCCGTTGATCAGGCAAGTTTGAAGAGTGAATGGACAGTTATTGGTGTGAAAGTAGAGAAACTTGCGAGTTCAAGGCTGGGGCAAGGAGGGGAATAGAAGGTAATTTAGCGAGGTGGACAAGAAAAGAGAAATATGTAGCAGAAGCAGCTGGCCATAGTGTTTCGATCTTAGTGACAAAGATATCCATCAGAGCCTTGCAGTTTTTGTTGGGGGGTGAGGGTCGAAGGGACAGGAGGGAGGGATTTAAGTAGACTTAAAGGTGAGAATTACATTACAGGATGATCCAGTAATTCTGAGCGGTGGTGACTGCAATATCGAAGACGTCCAAGAGACCCCTAAAACTCCAGAGTAGGCTCACAGAAGCTCACCTCGTTTAACTTTATTACTAGAGGGATATAACTGAAAAACCGGAAGTTGATGTCACAATTTTCAAGGATGTGAGTCGCTGTGGTAATGCCTGAAAAATGAAATATTAAGTGACATGTAATATGGAGGTTCTCCAATTTAGTGAACAATGTGAAGTCATACCAACGGGAAAAATATCGGACATATCGGCCTTCAGAGGTCTGAACATGCAAAGGGAAGAGTTAGATATTTTCCAGTGAAAATTAAGTGGCCATTTATTTTCTATTGACTTTGCAGAGCTAAAGGATTGTCAAGATATTCTTAAAGATTTCGGTGAATAAAGCACTTTAATTGCATAATTACATTTTCATGTATCCACTTGTATTAGAGACAAACAATGCTTCAAAGAACATGCGAAATCTCCGAGTGAAATACAAGTCCCTAAGTGTGCTTTTTTGAGATATTGAATGTTTTGTTAGCACAACAAATGCGGAAATGTATGAGGCACCGTGGGGAAAGGGTTCAGTAGTTCCTTGTCACTACAGTCCAGCAAGTAATTAGCTCATGATTTGGTAAACGTTTCACTAATATAAATCCTGATCTGGCAGAAGTGCCACTTGGGCAAGAGCACAAAATGTAAATCAGCCAGAGGGACCCTCTTTGACTGAAAAGAAGGCAGAAAGAAGGAGCCAAATACAAGCTAGTTAGCCCATAGTATGTCATTGGGAAAATGCTGGAATCCATTAATAAGTAGCTACTAGCATCGTATCGAGAACATTACAATCCATTCAAGTGGAAGCATCATTTTTATTTCTCTCAAAAGGAAATCATGTTTAACAAATTAATTAGTGTTCTTGTCGGATATAACAATCGTGGTTCGCAAAGGAAATCCAGCATCATCCTTGCCAATAAATAACACATCCATTAAGGTACCATAGAAAATGTAACAATAAATAATAAGAGTTTATGCCGCTGTGGAAAATGAAAACCATGCTCATGAGATTGGTAACGTAATTGAAAACAAAGAATCTGGGTAAACGTGTCATTTTCTGGTTGGAACATTTTATCAGGTGGGATCAATAATAGCCATTCAACAATTAATATATATACAACTTTGGAAAGAGGAGGTCGAATGCATGTTTGCCAAAGTTGCAAGCGCTTGCGAAGGTGGGAAGGGAAGCAAGTTCCGAGGAGGACACTTCTGGTCTGAAAATCAATGAAGATAGTTTAAATGAATAATCAAAAAGAATAGCAGATGGACTGTCATGTGGAAAAATGTGAATTCGTACAGGAGGAAAATACGAGCAGATTTTTAATGATTGGAAAAAATATCTGAATACAGCATGCTGCAAGATTGGTGTATCCTTGTTCATGAATCAAAAATTAAGATAGCACGAATGTAAAGCACGAAGTTGGCAGGAAAGCAGACTTTGAGCTCGACTGTACAGGAGATGGCGCTTAAAAGAAGGGAATTAGTTTTCCCAATACCCAGGGTGGGACGTCATCTGCAGTTTTGCAAACGGCTACCATTCCTTAATTTGATGGGTGAATGAGGTCGGTGTGAGGGGTAGGAGTGAGGAGTCGTTGAATATGCAGCCACTGAAGCACTTTGTGAATGTCCAATCGGTTGACTTAGTGGATTTACTCTGACAAGTAAAGTTTGAGAAGATTGCTCCTACATTCATTTCGGCTTCGCAGAATTAGTGGCGATCTTACTGAACCATATATGATTCTCACAGGGCAGATGCTAATATATTTCATCCTCTCGAAGGGGAATCAAAAGCTAGCAGACTCAGTTTCAAAATAAGGCATCTTCCAGTTAAGACAGAGTTTTTCCTTCATTGAGTCATTAATATTGCAAGTCACAACTGTAGTGGACAGTCTAGGCTGTGTCATCGAATATTTTATAAGAATGCATCTTAACCTACGAGGCAATTAATTCTCATTGGGATGATAATCATGTGAAAACAAAAAAGAACTGCTGAGATTTGGGATCAGAAATGAAACAGAAAATGCTGGTAAAATGTAGCCGGTCTGGCAGCATCTGTGGAGAGAGAAAGGGAGATTAACTTTCCGAGTCCATACAGCTCTTCTTCACAGCTGGTTCTGGGGTTAATGCAGGGAAGTGGGTTTAAGGCACTACCAGCTTAGTTATATTCTTGTGGAATGTTAGAGGGGCCAATTGGCCTAATTCTGCTATATTTTCTTATGTTTTGGCGTTGTTATGTGGCGACATAACTATGTGTCCTTTATCAAAACTGCACATAGCCAAAGTCTGTACCAGCTCCATTGGGTTGAGAATTATAAATATCTGGTGGTAATCACAAGTATCGCAGAGTTTTACTCGTTTATCCAGACTGCTGAACACATTGTTTTCTTTTGGGAAAAAAGCACAATAAATTAAGGGTAAAGACCTTAAAGTTTACTCGTTTGTACATCAATAACGGAAGTGACCAGTCAATGATCAACAGTAAAAAATGAGTGAGTTGTTGTCTTTGCGATGTGATGTCTGATACCGAATTGCAGATCGTTTTTTTTATGCTCAGTGACATTCTACATCCTGTAACTTTTCTATTGCTTATATTTCCTTTACCTATTCACAGAAAATGTAAAGAAGGGTAGGTATATGTATGTTACAGAGACTTAACTTGTAAAGCAAGATAAATAAGTTGCACTAAAAATTCATCCCTGGTGGAATCGGCCCAATACCCCGTCGAACAGCTTGCCTGATGTCCAAGATAGAGTTATTTCCCCTTTTTTCACCTCCCCATCTGTGTAACCTTCCACAGCTCAAAAAAACTTTTTAATCCACCTATTTTGCTTTGTTAATTCCCTATTTAGAACTTTCCCAGTCCCCACCTCTACACGTTTAAGACATTCCCTAAAAAATGTGCCTCAAAGTGATCAGCCTTGATACCTTTTATAATATCTCTCAACCTGTTCGTTATGTTTCTGATATTATTTGTCCCATGTCGATGTATGCTTCCGCCTTCTTTGGCATTTTGTGTTTTGTAAAAGTATATTAAACTCTTCTGCCAAATCCGAGGAAGTCTCATATCGCCTGAAGGTCCCCAGAAGACTTTGGAGTCGAGTGAACATGCGCCTGGATGTGACCTGTTCGAAAAGCGTACCTTTTTAAGAGAACCTGGAAGGCAGATTAAACATACACCTGTTGGACTTAAATACGCATGTTGTTTCTCTCCACCTTCCAGAGCTAGGCACCTGCCAAAATACGCTAAAAGATTTAGGTGAGCCAATCACTTTTGATGCCTGCTGAATTTCCAGACCATTTGCTTTACTCCTAAATCAACCAAAGCTCCAAGTGTTTCTAAAGCACAACGGAGAAAGAAAGATCCTGGGGCATTAATGCGTTTTTATTAATAGATGGTGAACTTTAAAGTAATGACGGGTTTGTTATGTATGGAGAGCTGAACTGTCAGTCAAAGTGTTTTCGTGCAAAGCTCGATCAGAATCTTGGCAAGTGATTTATGGATTTTTTATTGTTCAGAATCATTCACGTAGATCATATTATGGATAAAACATGGCCTGCTTTGTAGCACCATTTGCTAGGATTCAATTGACAGACTGATGTAGGGTCACTTGTGCATTCAGTTCCACTGACTACAATGGAATTAAATACTTAGGGTGGGTATATAACCTTCGCTCTCTACGAAATTGCACATTTTGCCTGGCTACGCAAACTTGAAATTCATCATGTAGGGATTGATTAATGTGATTGAATTTACCCATATGATACTCACCGTCACATATCACAAATTTTAAATGTTGTTGGCTTCAAGGTTAAAAAAAAGACCTGGACCTTTTTCACGGGAAGGACGATGAAAGAGATTATGTGACCTTCGGAATGTGGCTTTTTTTCCGTTATCTCCTTGCTCCATGGTGTTCATTTCCCCTCAATAGTGCCACTGTGAGGTAAAGAGCAAAGCTTCACTATTCATTCTTGTTTGCGCAATAAGATCGAAAGCAAGGTGCCAGCTAGCAGCGAATAAATGGCTGTTGTCAACTTTCCATGAGCCATTCCAAAAAATTTTCACTATGTTCCATGTACTCAAGGAGTTATTTTTGGCTTGCACTGTCGGCCGCATGCAGAATTCCTTGATTTTCAGTGATAACCTTTCCACGGTAGGTCATGCCCACGTTCATTTGATTATTTATACTTGATTTGTTTCATAGATAAATTAAAAAAAGGTAAGTGGAAATATACTCTAGCATCTGACCACTTAAATGGATAAAAAGAAAGTGGAAGAAAGATGGATTCTCAGTGATTAAACATTCCAATTTAATGTAACAATTAAATTGTCATTATTATATCTAAATCCTTCTGTGCCCTCCCCCTTCCATATTGCCTTGAGAATCCTCTGGCCTGAAAACTGGCTGCAAGTTCTGTGTTCACAACACGCTGTTCTCTTTCGGATCGCAGTGTTCCTTCACCTTACCAATGGCGTGTTCTGCCTTCTGCAATACTTCCCAAGGCCCCAAAGCATGTTTGCTAAACTTTGCGCCTAAAAATCTCCTTCCACCTTTAACATTCACATATTTCCTAGCCGGTTTCCAAAGTCCAGATCTCGTCCTCACCCCGGAGTCTGTCCAATAATTAAAGTTTTGTTCAAAACATGGTGAAATGAAGTGAGGTTCCTTACGCCCTGTGGCACTTTGATTACCAAGATGGCCTGTTAGGAACCTTAGAAATACTCAGCAGACGATGCTCTGGCTTACATGTCCTCAGAACAAGCTAGGGAATACATGGCATCTTAAACAACCCAATGGCTGTTCTGGCGAACGAAGGCTGCAGCAGAACCAAACCTCCAATCATTTTAGTTTTCTGTCTTTGGGACCGAGGTGTCGTTCTCTGAAGACAGGCGTGGAAGTTGGTGTGCAACGGTTTGTCCATCCTATTTTTTTTTTCTTTCCAAGCACATCTACCATGTCATCAGGTGTCCAGCGAATGCTGGAGGGAGCATTGTTGAAATATGCCGGACCACTTTTGGTCAATTGAGAAAGTGAGCATTCGAAGGTCGCAACACCAAAACTGACAGGAAGCTCATGATTTGTTACTTGTCCCTAATTCCCACCTTACTCAATGGGGCTGCATTATTGAAAATGTACAGGTGGCACCTCAAGGGCTTTGGCTCATACAGTTAACACTGGCTGCGAAAGAAATTCCATATTGAGTGGGAGGGCGGACAGTCGAACACTAGTGTCCCCTTACAAGCAGGCAACATAAGCTTTGGGTCTATGCTCATGTGTGATCAGCTTCGGCGCGTTGGCACATAGTTCGGCTGTCAGGTATCAGGCTCACAATGCAGGTATTGTTCTCCAAGATTAGCCAAGACAGACGCACCAGAGGAGGGCAGAGGAAGCTCTTAAGGGATGTGCTGAAAAGCAACAAGAACGAAATGAATTATTCAATTCAACACCTCGGTGGACACCGTTTATGGCTTAAGCCAAATGGCACCAGGACCTAGAGGAAAGATCCCAGCAATTTGAGTCCGAACAACTATGAAATGATTAGGAATAACAAGAATGGCCAAAGGAAAGCAGCAAGAGCCGAATTAATGATACACGAACTGACATGCAAAAAGCTTTGAAATGCCTTGGGTGCATGAAGTCTGCAGGTCCCGAATCTGCCTCTTCAGCTATTTCAGGCTCATGGAAGACAATCGTCCTCGCTAGCAATGCGTAGCCAGTAATAACAGTATCAGCAAGCAATCAAACACGTGTCCCGATGTGGCCTCATGTTGCTTCAGCTCCAGTTTTGTTGAAACTGTTTCCGTGGAAACAAATTTCGTGTTTTCCTAATAAAGTCACTATATGCATACAAATTTTCCTTTCCAGTCAACAGTCTCCTTTCAATCTCTACCAGCAAGGTTCTGCTGCCAAATCTGAGGGAACAGTTGCTTGCGGGATTATGACTTGGGGGTTCTTACAGTACAGTTAACCATGTAGTAGAATACCATGATTCCCGAACAAAAAGAAAACATTTGTAACTTAATCAAAGAATATGGCTTGTCATAGATCAGTTACAGCAAAGAAAGAGGCCATCCAGCTCTTCGCATTGGAGGCGGGTGTCTGGGTCAGTATCTCGGTGTTCCCATGCTCCCGACCTTCACCTGCAGCGCTGCCACTTGCTTGTTAATCAAAGAATTACCAAGCTCCCTATTAAATACCACGATTTTTCACTTCGCCGAGCTCATTTTTAGGCATTGCTTTTCAGAACATTTTGATGCGCTGCACATTTATTTTTCCCCATTTCCCCTTTTGTTTCATTTCAGTCGATGTTAAATCAATGTCTTCCGGTTCTTGACCATTCCAAATGGGAACAGTCGATACCTGTCTAATATGTCCAGGCCCCGTCGTGAATTTGAAATGCTCCATCACATCTCATTTCAAACATATTGTATCTATGTACAACCACTCTAACCTCTCCAATCTTTCCACCTAGAAGAAACAATCGTCTCTGGAAACATGACCATGAACACAACGTCTACCCTCTCTAACGCTTTCATTTCTCCCTAAACTATGGTGACCAAAATATTTCCAAGTTGAAATCGAACTAGCGGTTAAACAGGTTTACCATATCTTGCTTTCTTTCTTGCCTCATCATCTATTTATGGAGCCGAGGATTTCATCTGGCTTAGTGACAGTGTTTTCAATCTGCCCTGCATCTTGAAACCATTTGTGCTCTTCTACTAGCAAACCCCATCAGCATTGTCAATCCCCTTTGGAGTGCTACCACAAGTTGTTCATTACCCCTTCCTACCAAGATGCATCACTTCATGACTCTCACTATTAATTTCAACTGCAATAGTTCCTCCCATCCCACCATTCCATCTGCATCCGTTTGATATATTTCACCATCTTCCTGGTTATTCATACCCCTGTAAAATCTGAAAAATTTGATGTTTTGCCTTGGACGCTCAGGTCTAGGTCCCTGATGCATACTATGTAGAGAGATTGAAAGGGGGAAACTGCGTAATTTTGTAGACACTTCAGTGTGGATCATTCATTTTATGAATTACAGAGCTAAGCAATTGTCATCAAGCTGTAAAAGGCCTAGGTGAGCAAAATATTCCCAAAGTCGCTTTAGATTAACATGCCTTATTATTTTGAATCATTACGCAAATAATTTTATGTTCGTTAAAAAGTGAAGTTATCAATTCATGCGCACGTTGTTTAGCGATAGGCCCACATTCGCTTCTGCTGATTTCAATAAAATATAATACTGGGCAGAAAGCAAAACAGGCCAACCATCCGATAGTGGGCAGGATGAATTTCCAATGCTCCATGCGTCATGATTATTGGTGTTTTTTGTCTCAACTGTTACAGAATCCTGCACACTTTGTTTTTAACTTTATCGATTTGGCACCAAGTTGGCAAAGTGTTCAAACCAATAAAGAAACTCCACGCACTTGTGAAAAATGTTTTTTAATCCTACAATTTTCGGTTTGTTTATGTAATACCGAACAGAAGAAACACTGACTGCAAAAGGAATAGGTACCTCATCTGACATTTTTTTCTTCAAAAACTCAGAGATTGACAATGGCTGACTGCGTCTTTATATGATTTGTTTTGTTTTCGTATGAATGTTTTATGTGTTTTTTTTCTTATTGAGCAGATTGCTGGAATGTACCATAAGGGGTGTCAGCAGAAGAATCCTATACGTTGTCTCCATAGTTTCGAGTTAGGAGGGCATATTTTTGAATGCTGTGTCACACAAAGTTGGAAGACAATAAATAGCATGTAAACTAATGAACTGAATAAGGAATTCACTTAATGCTCCTTTAAACAAGGTAGTGGTAACACCGAAGTACTCGCTAGCACAGTGAAGTTAGAAATAAAACGTCTGCGGTGGTCATGAATGACACGTTTGCTGATAGAGTTTATGAAGGAGTTCCTGTGACGCCTTTGTGGAGTCACAACTTTCAGCCAGAAGCTTCGCGTTCAAGTCTCACTTCAGGACTTGCTGGCTGTTGAAGCTGTTTTTGTAAGGTGGCCAGCTGTATTGGGAACCAACTTGTAAAACCTTCCAATGTGCCTGGCAGCAGGTGCTAAGAACGGGGCAGATGCTGGCCAGTGAGACAGCAGAAAGCAACGTCAAATGACTGTGGTACTTTATCAAACATAATCATCTCCAAATCCAATGGAAATCTATGATCACCAACACCCTCTGAGTACATTTACCTGGAAAAGCAGGAATGAAATAATTTATGTTGTAAGTTGCTCTGGTGGACTTTAGGCTTAGGCATGGGACACTTGATTGGAAGGACAGATATTTGCTCCAATTTATATGGATCGGACTACCCTCTCGGTACCGAATTCATTAGATTTAAATCTTTTTTTGAAATGTAAATCACTCCAAATTGGTAAGGCAAAGTGACGGAATGCCCTCTATAGTTGATCAGTGAGGTGCCTAACCAGGTTGAAGCACCATGTATCTACCTAAATAATATAATTGAACTATCGTTAACGGGAAAAACTTGGCAAATTCCCGCAGATAAAGAAAATCTGCAAAAGCATTTGGTTTCATGGTTGTGGAAGTTGAATTGCAAACACAAGCATGGTGCGTGTTACTAATTGAAAGTTAGCGCGTCAGAAAAAGTGGCATTATGCAATGTTTTTTTTTAACATGCATAATATGCAAGCAAAATACCCTAAAGCATGCCAGACAACTATTGGATAAATGTCTGTGGAGATTCAATGTGATGTCTCTGTATGTTACTGCCCAACCTGTACTCAAGTAATGTGACCGATGCCAGCCTCACGCCTACTGCTACTGCAACTCCAGCACTCTGCTGCTCGTTAAAATGCAGTACCAAATGGCGGTACAAATTAGACCAGGTATTTGTATGAATATGATGCAAGGATCAGCTGAGGTAAATATTCTGCCGGTATTTATGGGGAGTTTAAGTAGGCGCTTCAGAAGGAAGCGAGCGGAAGTACATATGGGTAATATGAGATGCAGTGTGTTGAAGCATGGATCACATGGATGGACATAATGGACTTTTTGAATACCTTGACCTGTACTGTAAATTCTGTATAGTAAGTCGGGAGGGTGGGTGGGAGGGAGAGGGGGAAATGTGCTGAAATTGAAATAATGATGAAACTCTCAAATCTCACTATTCTAGAGATTCTATTGTGCCAAGAGGCTTTAGAGGATTCAGGTGGGAAATATATTTGATATTTGTGTAAAATACCCGCTGCACAAAATATTCCTGGAATTCCTAGCCCACACGTAGAACACAGAAATGTTGATCAGTATTATTACATATACAGATGTAAACTTTACCTGCATCATATACTTACCCAGCATAGAAAAAGGCCAACCCTTCACCTTGCCTGTATTGCATCTCTCTCCCTTTCTCTCTCTCTCTTTCTGAATAGCTCCGTTCCAGAAATCTTTTCCAACAACCTTGCAAATGCGTGTTCTGCACAACAATACTTGTTCTTGGGTTACTCCCCGCCAACCCCTTCTGCTCCACCGTATGATTTGTCTATCAGTAACCATGAATCTGTATTTCTTTGTTGCTGGTCGACCAGGACGTGGGAGCCATTTACTGTTATTTAATTTCCTAAGAAAGATGGTCGCATCATATTGGGCAACATTATCATAGGGTCCATTAATCTTCTTGCCGTGATCAGAAAAGTCGCAGCTCCCCTTCGCTGTCAATATAACTGATGCCCCTGGTACTGTTGATTAAATCTTCCCTGTGCTCCCAACACGATTTGTGAATCATTGCAAAGCGTGGTGTGTCAAATTTGAATACAATATCCTAAAGTGGCGCATATAATGCAACAAACATTGAGATGCTGCACTGAGTGTCGACGTATTGGTTAGATACATACATTCAGCAGTGAGTTCTGCGTCAATTATTGATCCGGACTAATGAGTGGCACTGTTAGCTGAGCTGGGCATGGAAAGGTCGGTCATTGCGATAGGGTCAGTTTCACGCTGCAGTCCATGATCATTATTTGCCACTATATGTAACATGATCTACATTATTGTATTGTTGCAGAGTTATGTACTCAGCAGTATGCTTGACATAGCAACACGTTAAAAATTTCAATCCACCTGCAAACTTGTGCCATATTATATAAAACGTCAACTGTTTCAATGATTCCACAGTCCTGCTATTAACGTCATGCCTTGACAGAAACAAAGCTGCAAGGCAAAGAAAAAGGTAGGCAGTTTAAGGGATCACTGTTTTAAAAAGACATATATTAACGTTTTAGGAACATACCTATGCATCTTTAATTTCATGATTAACTTCACTGAAATAGCATTTAGCGTTGTTAACCGGAAGATCGGCTGAATTTGGTAATGGGGCATATGTGGAGAAAATCTTTCAGCTTGAGATCACAGTCAAAATAGAGAGGCAGTTATATTGATGTTTAACATTAATCCAAACTGACACTCAGGAAGAAAATATTGATCCAGAGAACGACAACAATGTGGTATTCGTTGCTGCCTTATCCTTTGTTATATGGAATTTCATTGCAGTTTTTTATGGCAAAGGACAGTCATCCACTGACACCCCACGAATGTTCAATCGACCTGATTATCACAGAGTAAATGCCGTGTCGTCCCATAGAAAATTTTACTTCAGCATTGTCAACTCCAGATTAATAGTCCCCGTGCATTGTTAAGTAAGTTTATCTCGTGCTTGCAGTCTGGTTTAAAGACTTTTAGTTCGACAAAGAAACGATGCCTTCCCTTGCAGACTCATTCATGCTTTGGGTCATGACTTCGGAAGGATACACTAAACATCCAGACAGTGTTCTTTCAGGTGGTTTGCAGTTGTTTCATGGGTCATGGGTGATTGAAATTGCTCGGTCCTCTTCCCTGCCAGTCAACGAGCTGAATTGCGTGCGAGGTTTAAGGAATGCTGTGTAGCAAACGCTGCACAGTTCATGCACTAAATAACAAATTAGGCTGATCATTCTTAACAGAATGCTAAAGCGGAGTCTGTCAAATCAGCATATAGAACCTATTTAAATAACATCTACACGCACAAAAACATAGTGCCTAGTTAACCAAAGGCACTATGAATTACACCGAAACATTTCTAGGTTAACGTGGAGTTTAAGTTCTCCAGCAAAGAAAATTCAGGAATGAAAGCATGCCAATGTCCCTTGTGAAAAGCAAAAGTTCGTCACCAATAAAATGCAGTTAGTGGAGGAGAATCAAATAATTCCAGCTGCATTCACCTATTCTAGCGCAGTCTCTAACAACAGTGTCGGTTCCAGACACGATTGTTAAGAGGAGTACCGGGCCAGTTTGATTGCTCTCGGGGAATATTCAGATACTAAATGGAGCTCTGCTGTAATCTGGACGAGCAAATGTAACTGATAACCTTGACAATGTCATGATCCTTATAAACCAGTTGCTTTCTTTCAATCTTAGAATTGAATGACTTTCAGCAGAAGTGCAGTGAGTATTCCATGAGCCAACAGTCACCAAGGTGTGGATTTCCCAATTCATTATAACGCCTATACTGCATAAAGAACATATCCGTAGAGAAAACTTGTGCCTTGGGGGATAAAAATATATTCGAGTAAGCGTATTAAAGCACATCCCCCAGGCATGAGGAGAAAATGTCTGAAAGGAAATTGCGGTGTCACTTTCTTCCCTAAAGCTGCAACAAATATTTTGTCCTTGCAGCTTCCAGCTTTTTAGTTGTGAGATAGTAGACAGAACTTCCGCTCTGTGCTCAGAAGATTGTTAAGTCAAGTCCAGAGTTAGAGATTGAGCACTGGCGCAGATGCTGATACGTTGGTACAGCCCTCAGGCGGCAATGTATTGCAGAAAGTGCTGCGTAGCCGTTTAGTGCATAAAACAAGGCCAGATCTGCCCTTGAACTTGGACGTAAATGACCCAATGCTATATTTGAAAGAAACAAAGCGAAGTTTTAACCCGATTTCCTGGTGAACAATAACCGCTTAATTAAACCTCACATAACAAGGGTGTTTCTGTGGTCTTGGGGTCACTGGTGAGTCAGGCAGAACAAGTATCTGTGCCGAAACAGTTCAATCAGAGTGGCTATTATTTCACTAGCTTTAGGTTGGCAGATGGATCGGACGGACAATTGACATAAGACGTCTTACGCAGAAAATTGTGATTACATCATTTTTGTGGGAAGGACGAGGCGAGACAATGCAAGATAAAGTATCAAAGTCTAAATGGACTTCAGGGTGATTACCCCTAGATGTCAATTTGCACAAATTGCTCAGGGTAATAAGGCAGGTTGAATAGGTAGTAAAAAAATACAAAAACCGGCCGTAAACTTAATAAAGAGTGTCACATTGCACAAAGACATGTAGGTTGCAATAAATGTATAAAATACTGGGCGGGCCTCAATTTGACAATTGTTTCCAATTCTAGACAACATTCTTGAGGAAAATCTGTAGGCCTTATAGAGTGTGCACAAGTAAATTTTTAAAATGATTCCAGGGATGAGGAGCTGAACTGACGTGAGTGGTTTGGACAGGTGTTCTTCACCTTGGTGAACAGAATATTAAGAAAAACTTTGATAGAGGTGAATATAATCATTAGGATCCAGGAGAGAGTAAACACGAGAGAGATGTTCCATTGGCAGGAATGGTCGACAGTCAGTAGAAACCAAGTTAAGGCAATTGACATCATAAACATTGGTACCATGAGGGAGACATTTGTTTTTCCTGCGACTGCTTAGGATTTGGATTACGCTGCTAATGGTGTCGTGGAGGCATGGTCTATAGACGTTTTCAACAGAGTATTAAATAATTATATCAAGAAGAGAGTTACTTCGGAGGAGTGTTACTTAAAATTGCGGGCAGTGGGATGAAATGAAATTAATAGAGAGATCCAGCACAGTCTCGATGTGTTGGATGGTCTCTCTCTCTACTTGTCTGGCTCTCTCTCTCTCCCTCTCCCTCTCTACCTCACTCCCTATATGTTATATAGCTGATTAGATACATGGTTAGACAGATATATAGATTCAGAGAGAGAAAAATAGATTGATAGAGAGAAAAATAGTTTGATAGAGAGAAAATAGATTGATAGAGAGAAAAATAGATTTATAGAGAGAAAAAATAGATTGATGGAGAGAAAAAATAGATTGATAAAGAGAAAAGTAGATTAATAGAGAGAAAAGTAGATTGATAGAGAGAAAGATAGGTAGATAGAGAGATAGATAAATAGATAGATAGATAGATAGATAGATAGATAGATAGATAGATAGATAGATAGATAGATAGATAGATAGATAGATAGATAGATAGATAGATAGATAGATAGATAGATAGATAGATAGATAGATAGATAGATAGATAGACAGATAGATAGATAGATAGATAGATAGATAGATAGATAGATAGATAGATAGATAGATAGATCGGATGGAGGGTTGGATGGATAGATAGGTCGACTAACAGACAGAGAGCTCGATAGATAGATAGCAATTGGCGCTGATAATATTGGACAATTATTTAACATTTCCGAATGACGCAAGGCATGGAGATGCAGCAAACAAACAGGTTGATAGCAAGTGACTGCACCAAGACATACATAGTCGAGCAGCATAGGCATCAAGTGGCGGATCGAAATTAATGCCCATAACTCTAAGTGAGGCATTTTGGCAAAAGCGATAGAGGAGGGTAAATGCACTTATTGAAACGATTCCTAAGTGTGCAACTGAATAGGTAAAGAGGAGAGTTTTTATAAGTTGTCTTGAAATATTACAAGGGTAGCTAGCAATTTATTTGAATTCTTGGGCTTTATAAGTGGAGGCATTCAGCACAAAAGTAGAAAATTGTGCATAACCGTTTGTAAACCTGCTAAGACGCAGTTAACGCTGTTGCATCCGGTTATCAACGTATATTTGGAAGGAGTCACTGATCATTAAGAGGTTGCTGAAGAGATTTGGCAGAATGTTTCCATGCATAAGTGAATTTAACGATCATGGAAGATTGGTGGTCGAATTTTTGTTTTCCTTAGAGCATAGAAGGCTGAGAGGAGATCTATAAGTTAATGTCAAGTTTAGGTAAGGGAGACAAAGAGATCCAGTTCCGATTCACTTAAGGTACAGGGATGAGGAGGACACATTTTTCCGCTTTGTGCAAGCATTGATTAGAACATTTCAGATATGTTGGCTTTGCAAGCAATGCTTACATGCCAAGGACGAATGCAACTATATATTTAAAAAAAAACAGATGACGGGGAGGACTTTTGTTAGTTACAGCTGATTTTGTGTAACTCACCTTCTAGCAAGTTTTTGAAATATTACTCATTTAATAATTTCCAAATGATTTTAAATTGGCACTTGAGCTGCAAAAAATCGACAGGCAGAAGGTGATAGTGTGGGAAAACAGGAATGAGTGCTTGGCTATGGTGAATGCCGCATGAGTCCCATCAGACATAGGGCATCTGTCGCTCCAGACCTGTGACCCGATACCTACAATGTGCCTGTAACTTGCCATCCACAATGGTCACTCAGTTGTATAAAAAGTGCGACAGAAAATTGGATAAGGGCCACAACTGGAGAGACATCTCAGGATCGAAATAGACACCGGGTAAAACAATGACAAATTCAGCCCTGCCCACCCTGCTAAGATATCTTTACTAACAACTGGAGGCTGGTGCCAACAGTGAGAGAGATATCCCACAGGCCAGTCAAACAACAGTCATATTTATTATCAGGGATTCACCGTACCTGTCAAAGGCATGACAGGCCCAGTAGTGGACAGGCCCAGCCTAGATGGCGGCGGTATACAGTGAGGAGGAAGCTGCATTAGGGTCCCTTAACACCAACTCTGAACCCCATGAAGTCACATGACATCACGCTAAACATGGGCAAGTAAACTTCCTGCTGATTACCTCGTACCAAATTCCACCCCCACCCTTGCAACTGATGAATCAGTACTCCGCCATGTTACACATCACTTGGAGAAGCATTGAGGGCGGCAATGGCGGACAATTAACTTCAATCACTAACACCAAAAAAGGCTTCGTAGCACCACTGTGTACCGAGCCAGATGAGTGTGAAAGGATATAGGTGCTAGGCTGGGTCTATGGCAGCTTTTGAAGGAGCAAACATGAGGCGGAATCATACTTGGCCTCATCCTCAGGAACCTGCCTGCTGCTGGGGCGTCTGTCCTTTAAAGTATCGGTAGCAGTATACCATCTAACGTGTGGTGCCGCACTACCACCGTGCCAAAGAGGATAAATTAGGAACAGATCAAGCATGTCAAGGCGAGGTAGACAGACAGCAAAGCAGCACGTGATAGACAGAACCTAGCCATTCCACTACCAACGGAGCAGATCTAAGCTCTGCAGTGCTGTCACGTCCAGTCGTGAATGGTGGTGGGCAATTAAATAATACACCAGGAAAAAATCCACAAATATCTCCATGCTTATTGATGTGGGCCATCGGCAGTAGCAGAACTGTACTCAATCACAATGTATAACCTCATGGCCCTGCATATCTGACACTGTGCAATTACCAGCCAGCCTGGGTATCCACCCTGTTCAATGAAGATTGCAAAGAGGAATTCCAGGAGCAGTACCAGGCATGCCTATAAATGAAGCGCCAACCGGGTGTAGCGACATAGCAGATTCACTTGCATGCCAGACAGCATAAGCAGCACATGATACACAGAGCTAAGCCATTCCACTACAAACGGAGCAGATCTAACCTCTGCAGCGCTGTCACATCCAGTCCTGAATGCCACAGGGCAATTAAATAACGCACCGGAAAAAGATCCATCAATGTCTCCATGCTTATTGATGATATAGTGCCAGACATCGGGGCAAAATATAAGGCTGAAACATTTGCAATAAGTGTGAGGGGGGGCATGTCGGCCCCCTCTAGAGATACCCATCATTGCAGATGCCAGCCTTCAGCTAATTCGATTCACCCCACTTGCGACAATGAAATGACTGAAGGCGCTGGATGCTGCAAAAGCTAGGGGCACTGACAATATTCCGGTAGGATTATTGAGGACATGATCAAGAACTTTTTGCACCCTTAGCCAGGCTGTTCTAGTACGGCTACAGAACTGACATCTACCTGGCAATGTAGTTATTTGCCAAGGTATGTCCTGTGCACACAAAGCAGGGCAAATCCAAACCAGCCAATTACCGTTCCATCTGTATACTCTCGATCATCAGAGAAATTTGGAAAGGGTCGGGAACTGTTATCACACGGCACTTGCTCAGCAATTTGTTCATTGCTCAGTTTGGGTTCCGCCAGTGTCCCTCAGTTCCTGACCTCATTACAGACTTGTTTTAAACATGGACAAAAGAGCTGAAATCCAGTGGTGAGATGAGAGTGATTGCACTTGACATCAAGGTAGAATTTGTCCGATTCTTCCATCAAGGAATATTAGCAAAATTGAAGTCAGTGGCAATCAGGGAGAAAACCCTGCATTGGCTGAGGTCATACCAAGCAGGAAGAAAGATTGTTGTCATTGTTGGTGGTCAATAACCAACAGTTAAAGGGCATCACTACAGGAGTTCCTCAGGGTAGTGTTCTAGGCCCAATCTTTTTCAGCTGCTTTTTCAAGGAACTTCCTTCCATCATAAGTTCAGAAGTGGGGGTATTGGCTGATGATCACACAATCTACAACACCATTCATGACGCCTTAAGTACTCAAACAGTCAATTTCCAAATGCAGCAAGACAAGTGCCAAGCAATGACCACCTTAATCAAGACATTATCAAACCATTGCCTTATGAAAATCAATGGCAAATGCTACAAGAGCAGATCAGATGCTGGGAACATGGCAAATTGTAATTCATCTCCTGAGTCCTGAAAGCCTGTCAACAATCTACAAGGCACAATTAATCTTTGTGATTGAATACTCCTCAGTTGCCTGACTGCATGTAGTTCCAACAACACTCAAGAACCTTGACAACACCCTTGGGAAAACAGCCCACTCGATTGGCATTCCGTACACACACATTCACCCCATCCAGCCTCGATGGACAGTGGCATCACTGAATACTATCTGCAAAATGCACTGCAGGAACTCATCAAGTCTCCTTTGGCAGCACCTTCCAAACCAGCGTTCGCTGCCATCTAGAAGGAGAAAGGCAGCAGGTATATGGGAACAACACCAATTTAAAATTCCGCCAGAAACCACTCATCATCCTGACTTGAAATATGTCGCGATTCCTTCACTGTCATAGGATCAAAATGATGGAACTCCCTCACTAACAACACCGTGGATAGACCTACTTCAGAATGACAGTAGTGCTTCAAGAAAGCAGCTCACCGCCTCCTTCTCAAGGAAAGTTAGGGATGAGAAGTAAATGATGTTCTCACCAGCGAAGCCCAGGTCACATGAATCAATTAAAAAAGGACAAAATAGAGGCTTTCCGGTCACTTTCAGGCTAATTTGTGAATGTTATAAGGAAAACAGATGTCATTTCTCATGCACAGCAACAGTAACCACGCTTCTAAATTCTACATTGCCTGTCTCGTACTACGGGAAATTCTGTGTTTGTAAAATGATCTATATATTTGTAGTTCCTTCTGCCCTTCGTAAGGGGACCTGGATATGCCAGTTAATACTGTCAAGCCAATAGTGCTCTGATTGATTTCGTCTGGAAATTTCCTTTTGTCAGGCTGCATTTAAGTTCCATGTCCATTTATAAATTCAAATTAGGAAAAAACTCAGATTGTGCAGTTACGTTTTGCTGCCCATATACCTCTGACAGACTTTACATGCAGTGCATGTAGACTGCTACTATTCATGCACTTTGCTTAAACCAAACATCGATTACATAATTCGCTTCTCGTGTTGCGGAGTTTGGATCATATTTAGATTTCAATGTTATTTCCGGTTTCAAGATTATGCACACATATAGCAAAACAGAGGTACCAGCGAAGACATGGAAACCATGATATTAGAACTGAGTGGTCTATATTTTCTGAAAGATTGGCGTGGCTATCTAGAAAACTGAAGTCTGAACGGTGAGCTGACAGGAGTCGTTACAATTATACAAGTTTTTCAGAAGGAATCCAGAACATGGGCCTCTGAATAAAATGAAGTCACTAAGAATTATTGGTAAATGCCAAGGATATATCCACTCACATGCTATTTATAATAGCAGAATCAGTACTGCAAGGTGCACTAATGTAAAAGCCAAATTTGCATGTAATGGCAAGTGGACGAGAGAGAATGATGTTGAATGACAGTCCTATGGGGTTCTTGGAAGCTAGTCGGAGGGGCTCTTGTGGAACATAAGAACATCAGCAGCGATTGGATGGGATGAAGGCCTGATCCCATGCTATTAAATGGATCTAAATCTAAGAAACAATGAACAGGAGAATTCAAGAAAACGGGGCCAACAATATAGCATGGGGCAGGAGATTTTTTATGATCCTCTATCAGTAAGACATTTGCCAACATCCACCGCAACAATGATTGGACCTAGTGCACCACAAGTCATGACTCTTAATTTGAATTTAATTGCTCAGTTTTAATGTAACAGGCCATCTAAAATGCATTGCAATAATGGCTTAAATTGACAAACTATCTATGTTCGAACATTCCTCCTCCCTACAGACTTGAGCAGAATGATTTAGTCTGAGACCCCAATGCAGTGGCGGAGGACTGGACTAATGGAATTTAAGCATTTTGATGGAAAACATTTAACTGAGCACTGTCTCTCCTCTGGATTGGCGGGATTTTTTTCTTAATTTGATTCTATGGTTCTGTTGGAGGAGTACCGGAAGCTATCGAATGTGCCCTGGCCAAAATTTAATCGTCCATCAATGTAAAAAAAAATGGTGATTCGGCTAGATCTTATTATTGCCTGTGGGAGCATATGGCGTGCGAACTGCTTGAACTTTGTTCTGCATTACAGCATTACTTCAGCAGAATGATATTGGCTGCAAAGGAGTTTTGGAAGCCTTAAAGTCATGATAGGCGCTGTCGAAACGAACGTCTTTTTTTTTCTCTTGCAGAAGCAGATCTTGGGGTCAAAGATTCAGGTAAGCAACATGATTTATTCTGCACTGCCCTTCTCTTACCAGCGTTGGCTCAGCCTGTAACACTCTCAATATGAGTTTGGATCTGATGGTTTCAAATGTAACTCCAATTCCTGATAACAAAGACTTGACTGACACTGTTGGCCGCCAATAATATAAGAGTACTGCCTGCCAGGCGTGTCATCTCTAAGGCAAGATGTTAAAGGAAGACAATATTTCCCAACTCAGCAAGACATATTTCGATGCATATTTAAGGGTTGCCTCCAATGTATTGGTATGATTGACACTCAAATCAACAGTGATTCATGCAGAAATCATGTTTACTGTTGAATTTTTATTTGTGGGAATTGCTACTTCATTTCCTACATCACAGCAACAACTACAATTCTCAAGAGTCCAATATTGGAGGAAAATTTCTTTGAGATTTTCTGAATTCATGGATGAAATTATATAACTCAAGGCCCTTCTCCGGTCAGTTTCTGACGATATGCTAATGACTATCCTTGAGCTGGATCTGGAGCGGCAGCAATGATGCTGTAAGTGACAAAATTATTGGAGAAAACCAAATGAAAGCGATTGATAAAATGTTTTCATGCTCATTTTCAGAAAAAAATGATCTCCAGACTAAACTTCAAAAATGCGGTGAGTAAATATTTAAAAGGTCAGAAAACCAGAGCCCTTAGTGAAATATTATTGGATTTTTATGTGGAAATGATAGAATTGAACTCACAGCAATGTATAGCCTCCGACTCCCCATGACCCTGAATTGCATGAAGTGGTTCTGGAAAAGTGAATGATTGAGTAAAGGCCAGCAGGATTTCAGCATGCAGATCTTAAACATCTACCTGAAATGGTGGCCATACTTCAACGATGATCATTTGTAAGATAAGAGCTCAATCAGTGAGATTAGTAATAGTTAAGTTTCGGTACAGTTAATGTCGTGTGTTCTTGTGGTCAGCCACAACGATTAAGCGGTTGTGGAGAGTTTGGCTAGAGATACGTACGGATTTAGATACTGTCAGCTCTGTGCACGTGTTTCTACAGGTAAGGGCCACTCTGGGTGAGACCAGCTATGGATGGCGTCTGTTATGAGTGAGGTAGGCTTGAGGGGGCTGACTATAGCTGAGTCGGTGGAGGGAGAAGTCCGCTCTTTGTGTGGCTGGATCTGGCTGAATTGGGAACTAGACGAGTTTGGCCATGATTGAGCCTGCTTCTACGTGTGATCCACGATGATTCACAGCCTGTATTTTTTATATGAATTATATGTGCTGGCCTTTATGCGTACAACCGTGTATTAGTGAGTTCGAATGCAGTTGAGCTTGAGGAAGCTTGACATCGGTCTTACACTATGGAATCATCTTAGAGGTCCAGTATGATCAGGCTGCATAGGTTTGAGTCAGCTATTCGCGATTTCGTGTATCTTTGAGGTGTAGTCATTAAGTGTGCAACATCTGTTGGTGCACAATAGCATAGGAAGCATAATTTTTGTGGGAGGTCTAATTTGAATGAGGTCAAGCATATGTGATATGGATAAGTATAAGCTGATATGAATGAGATCAGATAGTGTTGAGTTGGTGAAGTGGCAAGTTAAGCTAGGGATAATGTAGGGTATGGATGCGATCGCACCAATGAGAATTAAGGTCATGTGGAATCAACTTTTCCCGAGAGATTGTGCCGGTGAATTCTGTAATAGTCGAAGATCGGGACAAGTATGTTTGAGTACAGACACTATCACGTTTGTTTCAGGATGGAGAAAAGGAATTGGGCATGGGTAATATATTGTAAGCTTGATGTCGATAAACTCAGTTTTGCAATGGTGCGATCGCATATGGGATTGAGATCAGGTAAGAGTTACATCGTGTTTGGTTGGTGTTAGGCACGAGTGAGAGACAGACTTTTTTTGTGTATGATTGGACATCTGTGAGACCAATCCGTGCAGAGGTCGGAAATGAATGTAGAAACCCCTGGAAATATTCAGCAGATCGCGAGAATATTCCAGGTGGGAGGAACAAACGTTGAAGTTTCAGGTCGAAGAGCCTTTCCAGCAAGCAGAAAGGGTCACATGGCACAATTTTTTAAAAGCACAGGAGTGTCGTAGCCAGTATTTATGGTTATCCAACAAAATAAAAGCAGCATTGCGTTTTTGTGGGTGGTGGTAATGGATGGGGTGTGGGTTGGCTGGTAGGGGGAGGTCGTGGCTAATTGGCTGCTGCATCACATACATTACCATTGTGGTTACAATTAAGATGTTTGTTATTGCGAAACACTTTGGAATGGCTGTGGTTGTGACGTCAATGACCAAGCTCAATGCTCTACTTAAATTAATACTTGCATCCAATGATAATGATAATGTTGACATGTTTGCAACATTGAAGCTATGAACCAGCTTAGCTACATCCAATGATAACTAAATACAAATTTCTAACATGTGAGGGGCTTCAATTATTTCAGAATCAGTGATTTTAACTTTCACCTTTTGACAGAAGAGAACCTAAGAGCAGTAGAAAAAGGTAATGTGCTTAACAACTTCTTGTGTTAAAGAGATGCCAATTAGTTATGTATGTGATAATTGATTATTTCAGCCATTCTCCAAAGCGAATTATTATAAATTATTGCAAAAGCTATCAACTCAGCAATGCCGCATGAAGGAGTTTGGCAGAATATGTGTGGAGAAGATGATTTGTGGGAGATTCATAAACAAACACATATAACATAGTCTGATATGAATCCAATATGGAATTCACGAACTTTATCTTTATACAGAGAATGTCCAACCTCTAGGTGTATAGCACGATGTAGGGAAGGGAAGCTTGATAAATGCAAGTGGGAAAAAGAAAGAAAAGATATTCTTAATAGGGTGAAATGAAGTAGGGTAGCTGGAGTACCATGCGAAATATAAATGCCAATGGGTGGAATGTCTGCATAATGGCCTCTTTTTGCTCTGAAAATGTAGTATAATTTTTCCATTTTGTGCGATTTAAAATGTGTATACCCAAAATTACCCCTCAATAGGCACTGGGCTGATTTTTGCTTCCCCTAACTGTAACAGATTACCAAATGGTGCAGGGTATTGAACAGGCAAAAGTTGCATATCACCCTTTTTACGTTAGCTTCCAAAGTTAGACTTCCTCCTGCTGTTAGCTTTTTAGGAAGTTTATATTTTTTTTCAACACAGAAGACTGCAGGATATTAACTTTCTACAGAATATTGGAATACGAACTCTGAATCCAACCCTCTAACTAACAAGAATGGCAAGAATAACTTGCTCCTATATGGCACGGTTAACATTACAGAACGTCGGCAAATGCATCAAAATATCGTAGTAAACAAACAATTGATGGAGCTCTCTATAAGGCTACATTTGAACTCTTGGTGAAAAGTTTGATCAAAGAGTTAGGCACTAAGAGGCATCTTAAAAGGGGAAAGACGGGTAGAGGGGCATCTATTCGGAAAGGTTTACTGATTCTGTGATGCAGCAGCTGAATTCAGTGTTGCAATATTGTAGCAATTAATATCGGGGTGCATTAAATGGCTAGAATTACATTTTGGTGAGCTCAGGTGCAGAAAGAGATTAAAAAGCTAGCGATGGCTGAGGCCATCGAGGGAATTGGAACAAAAAGAATAAATTAGCATTTTAATACCAAGGCATCTCTTTCCCTGGAACTTGCTATATAGCTGTCGCTGTTACTTGATTGACTGAAATGAATTTTCTGTCTGCATTCATTATTTTGAATTGCATGAAGTTTGCTGCACAGCAACAGGCAATTTGGCCCAAAAGGTCCAAGCTGACATGCATTCTCTGCTCGGGGAGCATCGTCGGATTGCAAGTGGGTTAGAATTTACAAATAGTGGAAATAATTTTAATTGCACGAAGAAGCTTGGTTCAAAACAATAAAGAGTTAACAGGTCCATATCGAAGAAGAACATATGCACTGGCACTGCAGAAGCTCGAAAAAAATACAATGCTGAAATGGGAACTCTGAGATCGTAACCATTCGCAATGAATGAGCAGACTGTTTTCCATAGTTGCAGAAAGCAGACGATGATGTGCTGGTCCTGATAGGTCATCGGACCAATGAAGAAATTTGGTAGTGTAAACATAAAGAAAATTCTTTGATGTGCAAGGGAATTGAGAAAGCGTACTTCAATGTAAAATCACCACTAATGCACCCTATCGAGGTTTTAGAGAACGTTTCTTTACAGTGAATAATGATACAGTGGAATTCGCTACAACAATGAGAGGCTGAAGCAATAGCACACGATCGTTTAAAATCACAGATGACAATGAAATAATTGTTGCAAAGAGGGACATTCAGCCCGTTGTGTCAGCAGTCTGTCAGCGCATCCCTTGCAAGCTCCACTCTCCTTTCCTTGTTGCCCAGTACTTTCAACTCTTTGGATGTTTAACTAATTCCAGTTTGAAAGCCATTATTGAATCTACCTCGACTAAATTTCAGGCATTGCATTGCAGATCTTAACCATTATTGTATGCCAAATAAATGTACTTCTTGTCGCCGTTCTAAGCATCCTAATTTTACGTTCGCTTGTTCTTGACTCTTCTACCAACTACAAAAATGAACATACGAACACACTAACCAGGGGCAGGGTTATTCCGTTGCCCCTTCAAGCTTGCT
The DNA here is from genome assembly GCA_026770705.1 of Isurus oxyrinchus. Lineage (NCBI taxonomy): Eukaryota > Metazoa > Chordata > Chondrichthyes > Lamniformes > Lamnidae > Isurus > Isurus oxyrinchus. The sequence goes on from JANJGN010000034.1 coordinate 7,184,783, forward strand.
CCGCCAATCAGCAAGACTACGCGTGATTGAATTGTAACCTCTTGCGCACTCACGGTAACCTTTCACCCCCTTGTTATTCATGAATCTACCTAGCTCTGCCTTTACAATAACAAAAGACCCTGCTTCCACTGCCGTTTGAGGAAAACAGTTCCAAAAACTCTCGGCCTTCTGAGAATAAAAATCTTCTCACCTCTCTTTATAATGAGCAACACCTTATTTTTAAATGGGAACCCCTAGTTCTGGATTCTCCCATAAGAGGAAATATCCTCTCCACATGCACCCTGTCCAGACCCCTCAGGATCTTAAATATTTTGATAGTCACCTCTTACCCTCCTAAACTCAGGTTGATACAAGTTTAACCTGTCCAACCTTTCATCATCAGACAACCCGACAATTCCTGGTAATGGCTTAGTAAACCTTCTCTTAACTGCTTTTAATGCATTTACACATTTCCTGAAATTAGCAGGCCAATAACGTGCATGGCACTCCAGATGTGCGTTCACCAGTGCCCTATACAAATGAAGGATAACCTTCCTGCTTTTGAGTCAATTCCCATCACAGTGAACTGTAAAATTCTATAGCTTTCTTAATTGATTGCTGTTCATGCATACTAGCATTTTCTGATTCATGCACTAGGGCACCCAGTTCCTTCCGAATTTCAGAGTTCTGCTGCCTCTCACGATTTAGATCATATGTTTTTTTTTCATTATCCCTGCCAAAAAGGACAATTTAGACTTTTCCCACTCTATAGTCTATTTGCCTGGTCTTTGCACTGTCACTTTCCTGTCGATATCGCTTTATATCCTCCTTACCTTCTCCCCATAACTTAGCTTCCTATCTATTTTTCTGTGGTCAGCAAATTTACCAACCACAAACATCTCGATCTACTCTGTGTCGAATCTCATAGTTGTATTCCTCTATCAAATCTCCTCTCAACCGTCTCTTCTTATAATTAAAATACACAATGTACTGAAATCTACCTATTAAGTCCCTCTTCCCTTATTCTTGCAAACGTTTTCTAAAATCTCTTTGAAAACTTTGGACCATTCCAAATTATGGGTTGTTGTTTTGACCGTGCAGTTCGTGCAGCTGAGTTATTTAAAAACCCCAAGTGAAAACTTATAACAACTGTCATAACCTGTAATTTTAAGTGATATGTTTGACATGTAACTTTATATTCAGGAATGAGACCCCTTGTTCTCGAGAGGTTTTATATTCAACTAAATCAAAGGTCTTATTAATTTGCACAGGTTCAATATATGCACATGGCTACAAATGACTGCGATCATAAATTTTTACAAATTCCCAAACTAATATCCGTTAAGGCAACACGAACTCAAAGAATTAGCCAGGCAAAGCATGTTACGAATTGAAAATCAGGCTATTTTCACGTTGGTTCCTGTGGAAACAATTGGAGGCTTTCACCTGCTTTTGATCTCACATTACCTCTGCTCTACACACAGAAAACTGCTCAAGTTATTCTTAGCATCACTCATTGAATTTAATTTCTTACTGAATCACTAGCCTTTTTGAACTCCAATTTTTAACAATAAAACACCTTTCATAGTATCAATTTTAGTAGTAATATAAACATGTTGCTAGGTACCTGCTGGCTAGGTGATAGTTTTCACCCCACTTCTTGAATGCTCTATCAAAGGATGCAAATAAATGCTATTTATCTTACATATCAAAACTAGTACACATCAAAGCGCCCATACTAGGTGACTTTAATCCAGTTATGAGACACCAACAGGCTAAAACTCTACTTTAAGAGAACATTATTTGCCAGTAATAATATATACATTAATTACTTCACGACAGTCAAATTATTGGACAAAATGCTGCAGTTGAGGCAGAACCAATGTTTTATAATTATTCATTGCAACTTCCTTGATTTTGTTCTCTTTCTTAAACTCAGGACCAAATATACTTTCTTTAAAAATTCTTCTCAACATGTCTAGCCGTTTAAACGATATGTTCACATATATCCCTAGATCGCTACCTTGCTGTGACCTTTTGATTTGTTACACTTTCGATTTCGTTACCTTCCATTGCTCTGCAGAGCAAAATATGTCAGCTCATGCATTTATTTTCTGCAATATATTTCCCCTACAATGTGCCTCTCCCTTCCACGAGCTGGCCTCTGGTGAACAAGTGGAGCTCAAGAACACAAATCTAAAAACAGGCAAATGATAAAAATAATATGAACGGAACTCATATTAAAATGAGTTAAAGGGCATGCCCAGTAACGTGAAATGGTCCAAGGCAGCTTTAGGCTAATAATCGTGGAGCGGAATCAGGCACAGTCAGGATTACTGAGGCATGCCTACAGGGCAATCCGGGCCAGGAAATTAAAATTGTAGTGTCTGTATATCGAAAAGATAGAGTGGGACCAAATGCTATCTGTATTAGCTGTGCTTATTCGAGATTATATTCTATTTTTTTTTTTAAATGCTGCAATTGATAGCAGACATTTTGAATATTTGTACTTGGAAATAAAAGATAAGAAAGGATCACTCATACCACCATGTCCCGTCTAAAATGCACTTCGCAGTCGGTAGTTGCAGTGAGAAAAATGTTGACAAACTAAGCAACTGAGTTAAAGAAAATAAAATGACAATATGACGAAGTTCAATTGCCTTGATAATAATTTAACAGAAGAGTCGCTAAAGGAAGTAGAAATTAGAAATCCTTCAAAGTCCAGGGGGCCCCTTTCTCGCCGACTATCTCAAAATATCAAGCGAGTAAGGATTTGCTATCGATCTTCTAATGAATAATTGAACCAGGGTTCAATATGGTCAGTAAAAAAAAGCAAGAAACCAGCTCGGCATTAATTACCGTAATTATGCTTAAGATGATGACAGGGGAGGTCATAAGAATAACAAAAGCGACTTTTAAAGGCTGAAGATCAGATGATTTTCAGGAGGTCGTTTAGAACTTCTGAAAATAACAATCAACAAATTGGTGAAGAGCAACATGGAATGACAATGGGAACATTAAAGAAACAAATTCAACAGAGCGCAGGCAAGAAGGAGAGAAGAAATCAAACATTGGTGAGAGATGAATGTTGCACAAAGGCAAAAGAAAGCAACTGACAATTAGGAAAGAGCTATATGATAAGTACGTAGAAAGCATATACATGCTTAAGAAAGAATACCAAGAAATTAGGAGGATAGTCGAAAAAGCAGTTAAGACATCAAAGAGAAGCTATAAAATCAAATTATTAATAAGCATAAAATCAAGTAAATATTTTACAGGCTCGTCAATAAAAAAAGGCTCTGATGGGGTAGTACGATTAAAAGAGAGAAAGCAAAATGTAACTTAAATCAAAGGAAATAGTCTATACGAACGTATGAGTTAGGAGGACAATTAGGCCATTCTGCCCCACGATCCCGCTCCCACTTCCAATAGGATGATGATAAATATGGCTCTGTCCTCATGTCCACATTCTCGCCTATCCATGAAATCCATTCACCCGGTTGTTCGTCAATGATCTATCTACCTCTTTCTTGAAAAAGTCATAATCAACCGCCCTGCTTCCAGCATTCGCTGGGGGAGGAAAACCCAAATGGAAACAATTATCTAAAATACACGCACAAAATCTTCCCATGTTCGCCTCAAATTGCAGACACCTTATTCTTAATATTGGCATTCACACTGAATGGTGAGAGGAGAAATGGGATAGGTGCGTTTAAAATAAAAACAGGTAATTCAGTCGACCAAAGAACAACAGAGAATATAACCCCTGCCCCCGATCGATGGCGTCTGCATACTGTAAAAGATTCTGTAGAAGAAAAATAACTGGAAATATTACGCATATTTCATAGCTTGTAAGAAAAAACTGGAACAGCGGAATTCTTGTTGAAAATTGATGTAATTTCCATATTCATGAAAGAGACAAAACTTCTTCTTGACAGTCTTCTTAAAATTGGGGCGGGATAATAATGGAATACCTATTCAATAAGGTAATAGAAGAACATCTGCCATGGTTAACAGGAGTCACACACGCAGACACACACACAAACAGATAATGTATGCGGATATATATGGGTGTACACATGTTTGGAAATAATGCTGATGAAGTGCCAGGTTTTTCAAATGGCCTTTGAACGGCTTTTACAGTGTGCATCAATGAATGAGGTGTGATAATGTGTAGTCAGGTGACAAGAAACGGGCTGGAATGCTTAACTGGCTTCAAGACAGAAAACAGAGACTGAGAGTAAAGGTGGGTTATTCAGAGTGGCAGAAGGTGAACGTGGTTTTCCAGAAGGATCTTTGCTTGCTCCAGTATTATTTACTATTCCTTTTAACGACTTTGACTTTGGAGTCAGAAACTCCATTTCTAAATTTGTGGCGTTCAGCAAAATGGGGAGAAAGTCAAAAGAGAAGTGCATTGCAACAAATTGCATGAAGACATGGTTAAACTTGGAGAAAGGACAAACAATTGAAAATGAACTCGAATACAGATTTGTGTAAGACACTACGTTCTGGTAGGAAGCATACTTGCTTTTTTTGAAACGTTGAAGTCTTGGCAGGATTAAGGAAAGTAGGGGTCCGGTCTACAAATGCAGCAATCGCTAAAAGTTTCATCACTGGTGAAGAAGATCACAAAACAAAATAATCACGAAACTTAGTTTCTGCAGGGATGTAATTTCAGAATGTTATGCTGAACCAAGAAATACATCGGGAATCCCGCAAAAAATCGTCTTTACCTAAATGAATAGCATAGATGCATTCAAGAGGAAGCTAGATAACTATATAAGTGAGAAGATGATATAGGCTTTGAATGATAAATTTAGATGAGGAAATAAAGAAGGAATTTTAACTGAAGCCTTAGCGCTTGATGGGCTGAAATATCTCTCTTTGTGATGTACATCCTAAGCATAACTGTAGTAAATTAAATAACCTAATTCTTATTTAAACAAGGACGAATAATCTACTACTGTTTCTATTGCTAATGTATTTAACTGTGTAGAGTTAGTTAACTAAATTTATGACTGAAACAGCAGCCATGTAAACAAAAAATTGTTTATCTTTGCAATAAGTTACAATGATTGGCAATTTGTTCCGTCATCTGAATACAAGCAAATAAACTGACATATTCCTGCTCATTCCAACGGGACTGGTGGGAGAATTGTAAAATTCATCGCCCATCTAAGGTAACATTTCGGCGTAAATTTCTAGACCCTTTCTGCACTGAGCCCGATGTAATAATTTCACTTTTATCCTGCTAAACATTGTGTTTCGTCGGAAAAAATCTCTTCATACCTTACTTTTCCTTAGAGCTCGATGAGGTACAGCAAAAGTGCAGTAAGTATTCGTTACTGCGGTGATGTATTATTTATTTCTGCCGAGATATTTCGACTTCCTGAGCACGTGTTTTTGTGCTGGCGTCCTCTTGTAATTCAGGAATCGTCGTGTAAAATTCCCCCAAAAACTATCTCCGAAACAATGGTACAAAGTTTCACATTCGGAAGTTCTTGCATTGAGTTCAAGAAGTTACTCAGTTTGTAGTCCGACAGAGGTCAATGCTTTGCCAAAAGTTGAAATCTTCTCCGATCAAAACCGCTGTTACTTCATCGGAACAGCTTCTGCAATTGAAACATTTACTGCACGAAGAGATGTTCTGAGAGATGTTAAACATGCTGTGCAATTGACGCCAGTCTTCCTTTAAATTGGAATGCTGATGTACAGTTGTTTTGCAGATACAGGGATTGAGTGGCAAGATGAGTTATTCCTCCCCGGCCTCCCATGATGCACTCGCTCAACTTGCAGATTATTTATACTCGACGTGATTGACCCTGTAGAGATGTTAGACAACTACCCTGCCAAGAAACGCGTCCCATTTAAATGTCCTCTCTGTGTTGGTCCTCGCTGGACAAGCATAGAAAGGGATCTACAACTTGGCTGGGTAAATTTGGAGGTGGACATTTTAAATTTCCAGGGTTACATTTGCTTAGCCGTATAAGAAGGAAGGCAGATCGTAAAAAGTAGATTCTTGTTGGTGTCATATATCCCACCTGACCATTTGCAAGGATGTCTTGAATGTACACTTCTGGTAACATAAATAGAGTAATAAAACCAATCGGAGAAAATGTGATAAGCATTAAATGTCCTATCAGAACTGAGACGGTTTTGAAGTTCTTAAGATTCGGCACAGTGAAAATTATTGCACTCATGGCAGCGGGTGAGAAGGGGGCGTAAACAGTCAATTAATATGATAGTCCATAACAGATCGAATATGGGCTACAAAAAATGCACCTTCACTTTTTGAGTGGCTCGAACATAAATTTTCTCACTGCAGGTAACAGTCACGCCTGATAACATACATACATGCAAAAGGAGAATGACGCATATAAACCGAATTATTCATAGGGTTAAATCGAGACTGGAAGAAAGAGGCCCATCTGATTCCTTAACACTGATATCGTGGATTTGAGCTGACTGTCCTGTTTATTTTCTGTTACTAATTCTACGTAACTCTAGTACGCATATATTGAAGAAATGTTATCCCTTTTTGCAACTTTCTATCACTCCCACTCACCCCAACACCACCCTCCATCACCCCACCCCTCCCCACTTAACCCTAAAATGGTTCTGGACTCAAGTCTCTTGCAAGCCGGACAGGGGAGTACCAATTGCTCCTTGCGTGAAGGTCCTGGCCAAAAGTACGCATTACATGGACTGTTATAACTCGCCCTGCCGCAATTGAAATCATGTTCTACTAATGGATATAACAATTCAGTCACAGTATCTGCTCCAGTAACGTCATGTGTCAATAACAGGCCGACGGTCGAACTATTCTTGTAACTCTTACAGAAGCTGATCACGACCAAAAAGCTGAGGGTAAAGTACAACATCAAATGTGCAGTATTTCGTTTCCATTGCATTGACTACTGGCCACATGTTAGGGAAATAGTTGAATTTAATGACAGCGGACACAGTGTCCATTGTCGTCTTGTTGCCAGGGAGGGTGTTGGAACCTCGTTCTGGATCAGAGGCCTCAGCATAAAACTTCAGCTACCACCCCGAGTAAACGTTTACGTGGCTATACTGCCCAGTCGAACGTTGAATCTTTCAGGTGAAGTATTAAACTGTAATCGTTCAACTGTGCTCTGGCATTGGCATAAGGACCGAACGGAAAATAAAAGAACATGAAAGGAATTGTCCTCGTGTTGTTGAGCACTGTATACCTATGAAGAATCATTGCAAGGTGATTATTGGTATAATATCGCTTTCAGGTTTTTCGGAGCTCGCTCTGTGTAAAATAACTCTTGTGTTTTCTTTATTATTAGCGTGTGTGTTTTCTTTATTATTAGCGTGAATGCATTTCCAAATGTGGGCCAGGCGATGTCGCATGTCCTGAGAATGTGACGGGCACCACAACAATTCTCACACACACCTGAAATGAAACAAGAATGGTTGATGTGCCAGCATGCCAACAGTAATGACAACATAATTGAGGCGACGTTTGAGGGGAAATGTTGGTATTTGATTGCTTAAATAACCTTTCAACTGTTTATTTTAAAATACAAGAATTCGGCAAGAAAATTGGAGAATTAGGTGAGTAATGGACTAAAGAAAATGTGGAAACATTGCTCTCTTATGGGTTCATTCTGAAAAATTGTTTGCTTTCCTCATGGCAAATGGGATGTCTAGACAAAGGTTAACAGGAAATCTAATCTAACGTTAACTACTTTCATGTCACTATCAATGTCAGAGACCGGGCCAGCGGCGCCAATCATGGTGATGTCCGGTAGAAGTCAGATTAACCCAGTGTGTGATCAAATATTGACAACTCGTTTATGGCGAGAACATGTATGAGTGCGACTCGGTTTGTGTGGGAGTTCGGTTTGAGGATGTGTGGAGAGGGCGGTGTTGTATATCTATAAGGTTCGATGTGTTTGATGGTGGATGTTACTGATCTAGGTCAGAAATAAATTAGATCTGGTGGAGATCGATCGGGCTTTGCTAAAACGAAATATGCCTTTCAACATGTGTGTGTGGTCAGCTCTTTCTGGGGTCAAGTTTCATTTTAATAGCTATCTCATGAGATGTGGGCATCGCAAGCAAGGCCCTCCTTTTTTTGCCTATTCTAATTGCCTTTGAAATGTCAGTCTTGCAATACCTAACCATAGCCAATTACAGCAGATATGTTTCCCTGAACTGAAAGGGCAGAATTGATTTTATGTCCCGTTACGGAGAGGAGCTTTCAATTCATTCATTCTACAAATTGCCATGGTGGCGCTTGAACCCATGTCTCAGAGCATTTCCCTGGGACTGTGGATTACCAGTCTCGTCACAGTGTCACCATGCCTATATCTTTTCGTTTGTATGAGAGCGGTTGTGGATGAAATCCACATTGTCCGATTGCATATGCATAAGATGTATTCTGGTTCCGGTATGGAAAATTCCCTTTATGAATAAGAACAATTAAACGTAAGTCAGAATCGATGATAATGTATATGAGCCAGTCCTGTCTAGGTAATGTATCTTTTAGATGGTACCACGTTTAAACGCAGACTGGTGATGTTGAACAAGGGCAAGGCTGAGAGTGTTTATGAGCAATAAGGCCAGGAAATACACCTCAGTGGTTGTACAACACTCGGATGTATGTAAAACGCGCTATAGATATATAAGCCCTCCTTTCTACCTAGTGCGGCAATCCATAATATTTGTTTGCATCGAAATTTACATTCTCTAACATGAGGAAGGGTGCATAATTGGCGGTCAATTTGATGAGTGCCGCTATCTTCCACAGCCGTGAAAATGTACATTTAAGAAGGTAGATTCAGCTTTTGTGGAACAAGGTAAGTTTTCAGCCCACCACCACCCACCATCCACACCACCGCACACCCCCCCCCCCCCACCCCCACACCGGCACCCCCTGCCCCGCCCGTTTTTATATCACGGATCTTCCATAGCCATTAATCTCACAGTTACAAAGGTATGTTCCTCGCTCAGACCTGCTTTGTGCAACTGCATCAAAGAAGTTCTACAGCTTCGGCACTGCATGTTTTAGACAACTTTCATGAATTCCATAAATTCGCCATCATTATTGTGCTTTTACTTTTACCATGGTGCAGTTATGTCCGCTATAGATAACATTGCCGTGGCAATGCAAAAGCACATCACTATTTATTGATGATTGTTAATGTATTGGTTATTATTTATTCATAAATAGCTCCATTGAGTACAAAACCAGGCAATTTATGCTGAGCCGATAGATTTCTAATTACAAAACAACCTGAGCATCAAAACAAAAGATTCAAACATTCAGAAGCTGTTTCAAATGCTGAAGAGGAGATGCACCATCTTTTATATTCAGCGATAAAAGGCATTAAGCAGCAATACAAAATTGAAGGCTGGCGTTGTCCTCTTTGGAGCAAAGGAGCTGGAAGAGGCATCTAATAGATGTCAGCAAGGTTAATGCACATTTGGATAAGTTAGCAAAGAAAGTATCTTTGCTCGACAAGGGTGTACATCAGGAAGAACTACCGTTCATGTTGTTACACCGCCATGTGCAAGTGACCCTTCAGTTACAAGCCATCCTAACATATCAACATTGCACTGCACATTGCACCTAACATTGAGATATGTCGCCCTTCCTTCTCTGCCACTGTGTTTAAATCCTGGAACCCCATTTCACAGCACTGTGAGTGTTCCTGCAATACATGGACTGCAGCGGTTCAAGGAGGCAGCACACAATTAACTTCTCAGGGGCAATCCGGATGGCCAACAACACCCAAGCCCTGTCAAATAATAAAATAAACACTGTACTCTGAACAGTATCCGCTGGGCCTGAGGCATGCAGTCATGGACAGCAGGAAACGAGGTAATTCGGCCCAGGAGTTCCAAAACCTTCAATCTGCGCCCCCAGTCCTTGTATGATCACCCAACAGGACCACGTTTTATTTGCTCACTTACCCAAATGTCTACTAACCTTGCTGACATCTGTTACAACCCTCTTCCAGCTGCTTTGCACCAAAGAGAACAACATCAGCCTCCAATTTTACATTACTGCTTGATGCCTGTTATAGCTGAATAAAAAAAATGCTACATCTCCTCTTCACCCTTTGAAGCACCTTCCAAATGTGTGAATCCTTTATTTTGATGCTCTAGTTGTTACCTAACTGGAGATTTATCGGCTCAGGATCACTTTCCTGCCTTTGAATTCAATACAGCTACTTATGAAGATGAAAATCAGGTATGATTTGTTAACTGCTTTCAACACCTTCAATCGCCAATGATACATGCAGCCATCCACCAGGTATCTCAGTTCTTCATACCCTTTCAAAATGTGGCATTATGCATAATTTGCCTTTCCAAATCCCGTCGAATACAATGCATCACCACACAATTACAATTATTAAATTTCATCAGCCATTGCGCCCCCATCTCAAACCCCCTTTCAGCTAATGTATCGAAGCCATATTGCTGTCAGTTGATAGCAACTTCACTCTTTGCTACATATCCAAAATGCTACCAGTGGCAAATTTTGCATCTCCACCCAAAATTTCAATCTTCAAGATATTCATTAATGAAACTGTGGGAAAACCATGTTGTCCTACATCACCGGGTTTGAGTAACAACAGTTTACAACAATATGTTTTTTTCTCCTTTTCACTTTTATTCTTAGGCCAAATTTTATCCATGTGGACAATGGCCTTATATCGCATGAGCCCCAATTTAGTTCCGAGAAATGCCCTCACACCTTGAAACCTGCTGGGGACATCTCCGCATTGATAGAATAGTGGAAGACAATTGCAAGCCAGTGCAATAGCTCACTCCGGCTTTCCCTAAAAATTGGGGTGATTGCCTTCCCAAGAGGCAACTTATCCAGTCCAAGTATAATTGCCATTGTCGGTACATTTTGACAATCAATATTCAGCAAATCCATACTCCCTAACTTCTCCAGTTCTATTGACAGTCTGCCAGCATCCTCTAGCCTTGCCATGTGTTTCTGAGTGTACATCAAAGTGAACACTTCCTCTTTCTACCTGCTTTTGCTTGACATTTGGACTGATGATTTTGCAATAGTTTTGTTTTACCTGCTACTTTTTTTTTCAGGTTCTCTAATTTCCAGCTTTGCTTCGTCATTACTTGTGTCTTCAATTATTCTTTTTGGCCCATTTCAAATTTGAAGAGCTCACCTGACAAGATTTATTCATCCACTTAGTTGTTCGATCATAGCTTTTTTGTGCCTTGCTTTCGAAGTCGCCCTGCCTTTGATTGATCTGCCTTTCTGCATGTTGCAGTGTCCTTAAGTCCCACCTGAAATATTCCTGCCTTGGCAACCACAGATTGATTTGTTAGTTTTCGTTTCCTTCCAAAGATTGAATCCAGCTTCTTTAATTCTTGGGGATTAAGCTTTAAGCTCCTACTGTACATTCTGCATGCCTTAAGTTTATTTTATAATCTTCATCCACAGAAAAAGGATTGAAGGGTAAGAATGTTCTTGTTATTTTATATCGCCTCCCGTGCCCAAGAAACATTAAGAGACTGCTAAATGTGAGCGTTCTGAGGAATTTGTTACTCTTTGAATGCAAAACGGAAGAAGGAAAACAAGCAAGTGTGGCTTGCAATTAAAAAAGAAAATGGCACGTCAGTCTTTATAGCGCCAAGTTACGTACAAAAAGAAAGAAGACTTTCAGCAATTACAGGGATTTAGTAACCCCACCGGAGTGGGGCCAGCATCAAGGAATGTGGCAGAGCAGCCAAAAATTCATTCACTTCTGACGGGACAGGCTGATTTCGGCAAAGGGTGTGGCCGGAAAATCCCACCCTTAAGATTTAGCACGGACAATGCCAGGGTGCCTGTGTACAGTTTTTTTTTATTCCTCAACTACAAAGGACTACACAACACTTCTTGGATTATTGCTTGGACAATACAGTTCATTTATGAGCACAGAATTGGCCCAATAAACATGTATTATCTTGAATGTGGAAGATGAGAGATGATTTTTTTTAAATTGTATCAAGTTATAGATTTCAATAAGCTGCGTTCCTGCTAGGACTGTCTAAATGTAGAGCTCAAAGAGTTAGGATAAGGCGTATGGGGATGAGGAGAGGTTACCTTACCCAGAGAATTATGATTTTGCTGGAATTCTCAGCCATGTAACTAGTGGGTGTTCACACGTTGAGTACATTAAAGGCTGCTATTGATAGATGTTTGGGCACTAGGGGAATCTGGAGCTATGGGTTAGGGCAGAAACCTGACAACTAGAAAATCATCCACTATATCATTGAGTGGCAGGCAGGATTGCGTGCCTCCATGGATAGCTGTTGCCCTTATGCCCTACATGCTAATGGTCTTAGAGTTGAAAATTGCCCGCAAAACATATTAGCTTGATGCCCAATTGAAGGATATAACTGAAGAAGAGTCATACGAACTCGAAATGGTAACTCCAGTTTTTTAACCAAAGATGCTGCTAGACCTGCTGAATCTTTCCAGCACTTTTTTTGTTTTCACTTCAGGTTTCCAGCATCTGCAATATTTTTGCTTTCATCATGAAAAATATCATTCTTGTGGTCAAATCCAGCCCTTCCTTCTGGAGTTTTCACCTGCATTATGTTTATAGGTTTAATCGCTTTTGGTTTGGAGGCAACGCTGGTAATGCCTCCCATCATTAACTGCCCTTGAGGAGGCGATGGTGAGCCATCTTCCCGAACCTCTGGAGCCCAGTTGTGGCCTTGCTGCACGCAGAGTGCCATCAGCTGGAAGTTCCAAGATATGGAGTGAGTGACAGTGAAGGATTGGCGATAAAGTTGCAAGTCAGGTTGGTGTGAGGCTTGGGCGCGGATATGCAAGTTTTGATGTGCTCCGACATCTGCTGTCCTTGTTTTTCTCATGGTAGAGTGTGAGTTTTTTGAAGAAGTTCCTGAAGGAAAGTTGGCGGGTTGTTCCAGTGCATCTTGCAGATAGTACACAATGTTGTCACTGTGTCAAGACTGAATATCAGTAGCATTTAAAGAGGTGAATAGGGCGGAGATTGTGAAAGTGGGCGTGGTATGTGCTTGACCTTCGATTGTGTCGAGATTCATTAGTGATGTTTGAGCTGCATGCAACTGAACAACTGGTAATGTGAGACCACACTCATGTTGCTTCATGAAAGTCGTGGACAGGTTTTGCGGAGACAGGAGCAGCGGTATTGCCTGCAGAGTTCCCAGCCTCTGGGTGACCCTTGCAGTCTCATTACAGTTACAGTTGATCCAATGAATTTTATGGTCAATACTAATTCATAAAATGTCAAAAATTACGTTTCTCAAAACATCAAATTCCTTCATCTTTGATATATTTTACATCGTCCAGATCCTTCAACTCAGTATTAACTGCATTATTAAACGGTTAGCTATTACCTACCCTGAAGTCTCAATACATCTGCACAATTCGCTCTACCTTTAAGGCACGCCTTAACATCTAACAAATTGACTGAAGCTTTTGTCACAATTCCTAATATCCTGCATGCAATTTTCAATGTAAATTTGTTCCAACCTACTCCTACTCAAAATATATCAATCCAAAAATCAGAGGAATCCACAGAAAAGATAAGGGGGTTTGATAAATTGTGCCTGCATTCGATGGCAAATATACATATAGATAGATAGATAGATATATCACATACATATATATATTTATATATGCTCCTCCAGTTAGGTATTGAGTTGCCAACGACCGCTCACGAGTAGATGTGACAGGACCCCTGTACTTTCATCCCATATGTTGCTTGTGGGATTGATTAACTCCGCCTATTGCTTGCTGCCTCTGTTGTTTGTATACTGATAGGCCTGTGACACTAATTCACAGGGGTGACATCTCATTATATGTATGTCTTAATTTTCCTCCAAGCACTCTCTGTTCATTGAATCCGAACGTGTCCTTTGTGATGGTAACTCTACTTTACGATGATCACTCCTATCAGTAATGTTAAGGGCAGATGCATTTGAGACACGCAGATTGGTGAGAACAATGCTTCATAGGATTTCCCTCCTTTTGGTTCCCTCACCATTTCCTGCAGCCCAGCCTGGAAGAAATGAAACTGAAGGCTGAACCAGCTCGGCCTGTAGTGGTACTGCCGAGCCATTTATTGTGATGGATGGCGTAGTCCCCTAATAAGAGCATTTCTTGTCATTTTACCCTCGTCAGTCCTTCTTTCAAGTGCTTTTCAACATGGATGAATGCTAATTCATTATCTTAGAGACAGTAATAGTCACAATCAGCAGGATCTTTTCTGACACATATTGGACCAGGTATCATGTGTCTTTATTGGGCCTGGAGTAACTTTTCAGGATGCCAAGAGGCACCTGCTCCAGATTACGTAACAGTCTGCCAACACTTCTGGCGTGTCTGTCCAGGAAGTGGAACAGGGTAGGTCAAGGAATGTTGACGATGTGGTCTGTTACATTGGCTTTACGGTATGATCACAAGATTATGGCTATTGCAGGCCTTTGCTTGACGGTCCTGTGAGACACCGCTCCCCATTTTGGCTCAACATGAGATATGCTGGCAAAAAGGATTCTGCAGGATCGGCAGGGCTGTGTGTGACATTGCATTTTTGACGCCTACGTCGATGATGGGTAGTCCGCCTGGTTTTATGCTTTTTTGATTTCTTCTGCAACTGAGTGGAGTACTGGGCCATTTAAGAGGGCATTTCATATTAAATCATATCTGTGTGGGGCTGGAGTTGGATGCAGTCCAGACGAGGTATTGACAGCAGAGTTGAAAACAAAGAAAACTGCGGATGCTGGAAATCTAAAACAAAAACAGAATTACCTGGAAAAACTCAGTAGGTCTGGCAGCATCGGCGGAGGAGAAAAGAGTTGACGTTTCGAGTCCTCATGACCCTTCGACAGAACTTGATGCCTCATGACCCTTCGACAGAACTTGAACCTCATGACCCTTCGACAGAACTTGATCAAGTTCTGTCGAAGGGTCATGAGGACTCGAAACGTCAACTCTTTTCTCCTCCGCCGATGCTGCCAGACCTACTGAGTTTTTCCAGGTAATTCTGTTTTTGTATTGACAGCAGACATTGTTTCATTAAAGCAACGAGTGAATCAGGTGGATTTTTACAACAATCAATAATAGTTTATTGGAACCTTTACTAAGTCCAGCTTTCAGTTTCATTTTTAAATTAGTTAATACAATGGATTAGTAAATTGTATTGGTACTACATCAAATGCCCAGAACAGGCTCGAACACCTGTCGCAGTGTTTTAATATCTGTCCCCTCTTGATTCCAACCATCTATGCACTTCAAGTAAATTTCTAAGTACGTCCCTAACATTGTGTGGGTTTTTGTTTCGTCCGCTCTTTCATACAATGACGCCTAGATCAACACAGCTTTCCAGGTGACAAGGTCCCCTTGAATCCCTCCAAAATCTCGTATCTCTTACGATAAATGTATTCCCTCTTTTTATGACTGCATTACGAATGGGAATAGGATCTTCCTATGCTCCCAATCAGAACCCTTCATAAGGTTTTGCATTTGAATTCGACCACCACTCAGTCTAATCTGGTCTGAGGAAAATTAGCCAATGTAATCTTTCCTCATAAGGAAAACGTTCGAATCAGTGCAATGCTTAGGAAACGCCCTCTCTCTCCCCTCCATCACAATCACATATTTCCTGTACTGTTGGGCCAAGAGTTTCACATGGCCTTATTAGTGTTTTATCAATAACCGCCAGCAATCCCTCACAGCTCCAACTTTTTTTTCGGCCTCGGTAATAGCAAAGTACCCTGTATAACTGGAATATCTTAGAACAACAGAAGTGCTAAATTAATGTAAGTAATACAGCATTTAGTCAGTCGACAGTGAAATGGCATAATATAATATTCTCCGTTTAGCTCTCAGTGATGACTTTTCCCATAAGTGATTATCTCATTCAATGAATAATTTGGCACAATGCAGTTTATTCACAATGGATAGCTGCATTTCTTCATTTCTTAATAAGGATTTTATAGAAAAGGTCATGTCAACATGAGCACTGAGATTGCAATTTTAACGTGAGCGCTGAGAATGAAATTTTAACGTGAGCACTGAGAATGAAATTTTAACGTGAGCACTGAAGTTGTAATTTTAACGTGAGCACTGAGAATGAAATTGTAACGTGAGCGCTTAGGTTGTTGCTTGTCTGAATTGCAGATCTGAGCAAGTGCAAAGAATCTCTGAAAGCGTTTGGTGAGAGAAGTGTTTCTGAATCACGTCTAATTTTCGCCTATCTCCTCTTCAAAGAGCAATTGCTATTTGGTTCCACGGGGCATTAAATAGCTCTGTAGTGGATTGTCAGAAATCACTTGCGACTGTAATTTTGATGCTGGACCTAGTATGTCTTCGTTCTTGCCACCGAAGTTTAGATACTCTGGGGGAAAGCATGCCAGCTGAGGCCTAATTTTTGTCTTTTAAATAAAGCTGCAACGAGTTCAAGATTACTGGGTGGAAAATCACCGTTGGTAATATGACCGAACAGGCGGCTTAGCAACCACCAATTATTATTGGTAATGTGCATGTTACTGCCTAGCTGACAATTTCAAAACAAAGAAGAATTTGCCCTACAGTAAAAACGCTTTGATTATTTCCAATTTCTTCTGGTTTGTCTTCAACTCCATAACAGAAGAAAAGCTCAAAGCAAGTGAGAAAGGTAATTGGATTAGCAATTCATTGCATTAAGACCCAAACGGTAAATGTGTGATAATTGCTTCCTAAAGTCTTCTAGCAAATTGAATGGTAGAAAATAACTTAGGAAGGTGGTGTCAACGTTAGAAGTTGCCTCATTCTTTGAATGGGCAAATGTACAACATACAGATTCGAAGCAGGTGAAGGTCAGTCAACCCCTTGAGCCTGCTCCGCAATTCAATAAAATCATAAAAACAAGTTCATCAAGTTCTGTCGAAGGGTCATGAAGACTCAAAACGTCAACTCTTTTCTTCTCCGCCGATGCTGCCAGACCTGCTGAGTTTTTCCAGGTAATTCTGTTTTTGTTTTCAATAAAATCATAGTTGATCTGATTGTAATCTCCACATTCACAGCTATCTCGATAACATTTCACCCCTTGCTTATCAAGAATTTATCTGCCTCTCACGATAAAGCTTTTTAAAGATTCTGCTTCCAATGAGCTGAGAGGAGGAGAATTCCAAATATTCACGACCCTCTAAGAGGGAGGGGGGAAAGCCTAATCTCTGTCTTAAATCGGTGACTCCTTGTTTTTAAATAGTGAACCCTGACTCTAGAATCTACCATGAGGGGAAACATCCACACCACATTCATCTTGTGAAGCTAACTAATGATCTTACCTGCTTCAATCAAGCCATGCATTCCTCTTCTAAATTCCAGCTGGCACAAGCATGGTTGTCCGATTTTTCCTCTTAAAAAAACCGCCCATTTCTTCTATTAGTCGAGCAAACCTTCTCAGAAGCCTTTCTAGAGCATTTTTTAAACAATACAATAATTGTTTTTTAAACAATACAGTACAATAAATTGTACTCCAAATGTAGTCTCACCAACTGAAGCATAAGCGTTCTATTTTTTAATTCAATTGTCCTCACAATAAATGATCACATTTTCTTGTATTTCCTAATTACTTACTACACCTGTATTCTAGTCATTGTGATTCATAGATATAGGAAAACTATTGCCACCTTTGGGAGATTTCTAAATGAAGAGGCGATAAAGAGAATTTTAATACTGTCTCCAAAGAACGCCTTAAGAGTGTCCAATATCTGTAATTCGCTATCACATTCTGGCAAGTTGAATTTAAGAGACGGTTTAAAAAGAATCAAATGAGCGGAATTGCAATCAGATATTTTTCTCAAGGGCTGCCTGTACCTGGAGTGGGAGGTCGTTCTACTGCTCCCTAATTGCTGGCATTATCCCATTTGGACCAATGTAGTTTTTTCTTTGCTGCACATTCTGCATTTACTTTTTGCTTGCACCATAGTTTGAAATGAGTGATACTAATATACGTGCCTAGTTTATACACCAATCAATTTTACTGCCCATTGACTGCAATGGAACATCACCTTAGCCAATGTGTATAATTAGCAACAAATTTGGCAATCAGCAGTCCGTTTTACACCATCGATCAAAATTTAATCACAACCATGTTATGTTCGCTTTATAAAGTACAAAGATCGCCTGAAAGTTGACGACATAAGAATGTAGCACGTGTTCTGCATCAGAGTGACATCAATCATCACCCTGTCCCACACTATGATTCGCCGGAAAATAGTAAATGTACTTGACAATTCCAAATGAAGTATCGAAATATGCATACTACACACAGTTGCATAACATTTGGTGAAAAGCAACTGGCGTTGCTGCCAAGTGCACTATGATTGATTCAAGCTCCACAGGAGCCATATGCAACATTACCTAACCTAGATTCAAACATGGAGAGTTATAATAGGAAAGCATAAATGTCACTTTAATCTGCATTTGTGGTTATACGAGTCACTTTAGGCAGATGTGATGAATTAACATTTCAGCGAGGCAATGTGTGAACTGTGTAACATAAGTGCTTCTGATGGGAAAAAAAAAATTAACATGTGTTGTCATGTATTAGAAAGGATTGGGAAGGAATAAATACAGTAAAATACCTTTTGAAGCTGAAGTGTTATCAATGTTCCTCCTCTACATTGCAGAACTAAGCGACTGTCAAAACGGCTTGAAAGAGTTAGGTCAGAAAAACTCGTTTGCTATCTCACTATCGTGCTTTCCATTCAATTGGACAAGGTTTGAAAGATATTACACAATCCCCGAAGCAGAGTTCTATTCTACAAGTGGAACTGTTGCAATGACATTTAGCCTTGAAATAGGCAATGCACGCATGTGTCCCCGGCGGTAGTAATCACTGTCCATAATACCGACATGGGAAATAATTAATGGTGCATTAAATAAAATTCACATAAAGATGTTGCACTAACTTCAATCTATTGTACAAAAATTCATCTTTGGTGCAGGAGCAAAACTGGACAGCAGCTGGACAGTGGATCCTTAGGCTGCACCTTACAAACCTATAACCACTACCATCTAGAAGGGCAGGGGAAGCAGATACAAGGGAGCAACACGACCTGGAATTACCACTCCAAGTCGCTCATGTCCCGAGTCGTTGAATATATTGCCGCTCCTTCACTGGGTCAAAATCCTGGATCTCCATCCCTAACAACACTCTCGGTACACCTACACCACAAGCCTGCTGCGGTTAAAGCGGGCAGCTCAGAATAACCTTCTCATGGGCAAATAATGGTGGGTAATAAATGCTGCCTGAGCCAGCAAAGACCACATCCCATGCCATTTCTGAGCAGTAGAAAGTAATTGACTACATCTGACAATGCTAAACAGCACAAACAGGCACACTGTACCTCCTTTATTATCTTTGCCAGTTTGAAGGTCGTATTCTAAAATGCAAAACGTTTACCAACACAATATTGATTACTAGTTTTTCACTGTTGAAGAAAATCAAGATTCATCACATTCTCAAAGGATGGACAATTATTGCGTTCTTGACGCCATCAGAACAGGGATTTTCACTCAATGCTAATCTATGTCCCACGATGTTGATTATGATATCTAACTTTGTTAATTACAAATAATGCTCTGTTTGGAAAAGAGGGAAATGTCGACAGGTGGTGCTGATAAATAACAAAAATTTTAGGTGCCTGCCGATGGCACTGCGTTAAAAAGATATTGTTGAAAGTTAGCCATTTGGGAACTGCAATTCAAGCTTCATGCTGGAGCCGATCTCAATGAATAAAATTCTTAAATCAAAATTGTCTTTTGTCTGGCACCATTTGGATAAATGCGGTTAACAGATGCAAGGATGGAGAGAGATTTTCCTAGATTTCCAGTGCAGCAAGGGTTTTCTTCTGACTTTGACAGTAAGCTCGATTGAGAGGTAAGGAGGAATTTCTCAATGTATTTTCTTGTTTTCCACATGAATTGACACCATGGATCCACAAACAACAAATGAACAATATTGTGTACATTTCTCCTAATCTTCCGCTTATTTTAAAAGATGCAATGTGTGTCCATTCAAAGGCCAAGGTTCTGCTAATGAATATATATATAGTCTCTAGCCTTTGGCAGATCAAATGAGCTAAACACATATTGTGCGCTATTCAGTTAAAGAAACACATCAGGGGCCGTAATTCCCTAGTTGATTCCCAAGGACAAGTCCTTGATCAATCAGAGTTGACCTCTGTGATTTGAATATAAACTAAACTTGGCAGTTAACTGTAACTTGCTGGTGCATTGTCCGTGACAACATTTCGACCAATCATAGACTATTTGGCAACGAATCAGAACTCTCCTCTAAAGCAGTGTGAATTTCTGTTCCCTTTACAATTCTGTCTTCTTGTAAATTCTCCTGATGACTGCAAGATGGAAAGCGGTGGCAACATCGCTCTTTTCTCAGCAATACTCAAGTTTATTTTTTCTAGCAAACCACGATATGTTCCATATTCTGATTTAATTTTTAGTTACTCATACTGAGCAATGTTAGAGTAAGTCCAAATTAGTTTCGTGTTCTTAGCTAACGATCCTGTACACACTCAACTCATGGTTATCCATCATTAATCTGCTTTACAGAAAAAGTAAAGAATGGTAGGTGCATGCATATTTTGGAACCCGAAATTCGCAGTGTCAAAAAAAAAAACAAATGAAGTTCTGGTAGAAATGGCTTTGTATTGTAATTGATCCAGGTGAATGAGGGTTACCATTGACAATAAACTCAACTGGCTCGGAATGCCAGAACGCTTAGCTCAACATATCCATATGCAAAGCCTGCTACATAATCTCCAAGGGATAATTTAGAATTACAATGTGTAAATGCTCGCTCCAAAGGATAAGGGCCAGGTTAGCAATGCTGGAACATTTTGACATAATAGACTAAAGAACAGCCGGTTTGATTTAAATCTCAGTCATCACCGTGAATATTGATTCCCTCCTGCACCAGCTCCTAGTGGCTCTAATATGTTACATCTATAAGATGCACCAAGGCAACCCAACAGTGGGCCTCTACAACACCTTCCAAAACAGCCAATTTTTCCATCTAGAATAACAAGGGCAGCAAACTGTTTGGAACAAACCACTTGCAATTTCCGCCTGAGGTCATATGTCGTGCTGATTTGAAATGCATCACTGTTCCTTCCTCATCACCACCTTGAAAGCAAAGAGTTATCAGCACCATGGGCGTGTCTGTGCCACATGGACTGCAACAACTCATGGCAATAATTCGCCAGAAATTTCTGAACTGGAACTGCCATCAATGCTGGTCTTGACAACAACATCCGATGTCCATTCATGTCCTCACATTCCATAAATATGTTAGCACTTCCAGGCTATAACCCCTGGGTGATTGCATTCCTGCCACATTGATCTCTTGCACTTCCAAGATTGCACATTCTTTGCCCACTTTCAGAGCCTGTGCAAATATTCCTCTGTGCCATTTCTCTGGAGTTTCATCCCTGAACGTTTCCTTCAATTCATTTCCCGTCTTTTAAGTCACTACTTCTTAATTACGTTTAACAGAATGCAAATAACAATTTGTCAGTGCAACACTTTTTCTCACTTAATGTTGAATTTTGATTCCAATAAAGGCGCAATGTTCAAGTAAATATTTACTTATTTTGCCTTCACTACATTCAGTACAAGAACATAGGTCTTTTTAAACAGATTTGGGAAAGGAGACATTTGTGCCACAATTACGTACAGTTGTTTCAATTCGATGAGCAACGTCGTGAAGCTTAAGTTGTAACGAAACACTAAGTACCTTTCTTCAAAACATTCTTTCCATTTTGCCGTACAGACTAGCAGGGGCGACTTTGCATCGACCTGGATACCGGAAACGGCAATGGCACACACATGAATATCGACTCTTGAGTGCCCCATACTAGCATCTGTGGGTTGTGCCAAAGTTGGGACAGCTACCTCAGACCCTAGTCAAGAACAGTCCAACACAGTCATACCACCGAAGCATCTGTTAAAACCAATGCCCCAGACAAAACCATCACGATAGCTCAATATGTCCTGAGTCAGCAGCAGGCGGCATAGTGGCATACAGTTTACAGGTATTTGCACTGGGAGGCCCTCAATATTGATTCCTGACCCCAGAATGTTCAATGACAAAAAGTGAATCATGGGAAATGATAAATCTTGTTGATTGTCGCCGGCTACTCCTTGAGCTCTCCCTTAGCTGATGAACTTCTGCTCATCCATTGTTAAGACCAGTGGAAGAAGCACTGAGTGTGGCAAGATCACAGAATGCACTTTGGGCAGTAACTTCAATGCCCATTGCCAAGAGTGGCTTGACTGCATTACTGACCGAGATGGTGGAGTCCAAAAGAACAGTGAGGTTGCATTGTGCCTGCGGTAGAAAATTAGGGAAAAACAACAGCAAAACCCCTACTTAACCTCCTTCTCATCAATCTCACTATCGCAGATACATTTGCCCATGACTGTATTGGTAACAATAACCATCTCACAGTCCTCATGGAGACAAAGCACTGTTTGAATACTGATGATATCCTCGATTATGCTGTGTGACATTGCCACTGTGCTAAAGTGGATAGATTACCAATTGACGATGCAACTCAAAGCGGGGCATCACGAGGTGTAGTGGAGCATCAGCAGCAGCAAAATTCTTTTCAGCCACCCGATATTACCCTTGACACAGCATATCCCCTATTCTACCATTAGTAACAAGTGACGCCCAGGTTCAATGATGAGTGCAGCACGATATGGCAGAAGTAGTGCCATGCTTACCTAATAATGAGTTGCCGACCCAGTGAAGGTACAAAACAGGAGTGCTTGCATGCAATCCAGCAGATGCAAGATGTGATAAACACAGCTAAGGGGTAGAACCAACGTTTCTGAAGTAAGATCTGAAATCCTGTCACACAGAATCGTGAATGGTCCTGGGCAATTAAGCTACAGACTGGAGATGGAGGCTCCCCAATCATTCCATCCTCAGTGTTTGGGATCCCGTTACAACAGTGCAAAAGATAAGACTCAAGCATTGTCCAATATCTTCCAGAATTGCCGAATGGCTGATCCGTTTTGGCCACTTCCTGAGGGTCCCAGCATCACATGTGCCATTCTTCAACCAAATCTATGGAGCCTATTGGTTGGTTATTGGCGAATTCATATCCACGATGCTAAGCGGTATGCTGCTCATTTGCTGCTTTTTCGCTGATTAGTCCACAGCTTAGTTTTTGGAGGGTGCATTCTCGGAAAGCTGCAGCATTGTTTGCCTCTCTGCAGAAGTGCATGATGTGTGTGTAATGCGGAGGTAGGCTACACAAGGGGCCTGGCCTGTGCTGAACCTGATTAGCAAGAAGCAACTTGGTTATGGTATTTTATACCCCAGATCGAAAGATGGACTATCAAACATAGACGCATGAGGAGCAGGAGTAGGGGATCCAGCCCTTCGAACCTGTTCCAAAATTTTGAACAGCATGGTAGATTGGATTATCATCATATTTCAACTTTGCCATCGGACAACTTAGCACATGACGTCCTTTTCTGTCAAACGTCTTTCTAACTGCCTTGCATAAATTCAATAACTCAGTCTCCATTGCATACTGTGGAAGAAAATTCCACCACTAAACATTACTTGAGCGGAAGAATTTCTCATTTCCGTCTTAAGTTATAGACATCTTATTCTTAAACAGTGCTTCCTGCTCCTAGTCTCTCCCACAATTGGAAACATCCTCTTGCTATGTACTCTAACAAGTCCACTCAGGGTCTCAGATATTTCTCTATGATCAAAGTTCACTTGTTTTAATCCCAATCGGTAAAGGCCAATCGTGTTCAACGTTTCTGCATAAGATCAACCCTTCATCCCAGAAATGAGTCGGGTCAACATTATCTGAACTGTTTCTAATGTAATCATATTTGACTCTTCAATTAAGGCCAAAACTCGAAACAACATTACAGATGTGGCCTCATCAGATGCATTAAACGTCCGTATTGTTGTACTCAATCCCCCTTGTAATAATTGCCAACATTCCATTTGCCTTCCGAATCACTTGCTCTAATTGAATTACAATGATTTGTTTGTCATTCGCGTCACAGGACACTCAAATCCCTCTGTGTCAGCGAGTTCTGCAATCTCTCGCAATGTATTTTTTATATTGCTTTTCTACTCTTCCTGCCATAGTGTACAAGTTCACATTTTTCGACATTATACTGATCTACCACATCTTTGTCCACTCACTGAAAATGCCGATGTCCCTTTGCAAGCCCTCTAGCTCCTCTTGAAAACTTACTTTCTCACCCATCATGGTATCATGGGCAAATTTATCACCCTACATTTGTTAGCTTCGTCCAAATCACTCACGCAGCTTGTAAGTAGTAGCGGATCCGGCAGTAATGCTTGTGGCATTCAGTAGTTTTTATCTGGGAAAACAAATACGATCGAATTACCCCTTCTACTTCCTGTTTGCACACCAATCCATGATCCAAGCTAATATGACACACCCCATTACATGTAATGGTATCTATTCCAGCAACTTTTGATATGGCAATTTAGCAAATGCCTTCTGGAAATCCAAGTACACCAAATCCACAGGTGCCCCTTTGTCCACCTTGTTTGTTACGACCTCATACAACTTCAATGATTTAGTTCAACACGATTTCCCTCTCACAAAAACAAGTTGACAATACCTGATTAAATTAGGACGTCATATTTATCTTGCTATAACGTCCTTAATAATGAATTCCAGCAATGTCACTCTGACGGGTGTTAGGCTAACTTTCCGGGTTTCTGTCTTCCAATCTCTTGAACAGCATTACATTATTTTTTCCCCAATCCAGTGGAGCCCTTGAATAATCCAAGGGATTTTGGAAGACTATAATGAATACACCTACGGTCACTTCAGACCCAGAGGGTTCAAGCAATCTGCTCTTGGGAACCTATCAGCCTTTACATCGAATAGATTTCCAAACAATTTTTCCCTAGTGATGGTGATTATTTTAATTTATTCCCTCCCGTTCATCTCTTCATTTTCAAGTATATTTTGTAAGTTCCCCTAACCTTCAGCATGAATGTACAAACAAAATACCTATCCATCGCCTCTGCCATTTCCATGTTTACCATCATCAGTTCTCCAGACTCTCTCTATAAATGACGAAGGCTATCTTCAGTTACACTTTTCAAATGTATACACTTGTAGAAATTCATACTCTCTGCTTTCATATAATCAGTAAGATTTCACCAAATTTCTATTTCTCCCTCATTATTTGCTTTCTTTCTTTATTTTAGTTAGTATAATTATTTTTTCCCCTGGTTCATAATATTTGACCAATCATCATACGTAATACTAATCTTTGAAATTTTGTACTGCTTTTTTCAGTCTGATACTATCTTTAGCTTACTTATGCAGCCTTGCATCATTATTCCTTCTCAAAGATCATTTATTTCACAGTGGATATATCTTCTCCTGAGAGCTATTAAATGCCTTCTTAAATGTCTGCGCTGCATTTTATACATAGTTTCCCATTTGAGGTTAGTTTGGTTTGTTTTGTATTCTTCTAATTACCTTTATTCGGGTTCACAATACTAATCTTAATTCACATTTCCTTCCTGCAAATTGGACATGAAATTCTATCATGTCATGATCGTTGTCACTGACTTGCCCCTTTACAATGAGATGTTTCATTAGCCTTGTGTCATTTCCCATCACCAGGTCCAGGATAGCCTGCTCCCTGGCTGGCCCTAGGATGAACTTGCTCTAAGAAATTGTCATAAATGCAATTTCTGAAGTGATGCTCCAGGACAGCATCTGCAAATCTGCTTCACCCAATCTACATGTACACTAAACTATCCCATGAGCATTGAAGTAGCATTCCTGCACGTCTCATTTATTTCTTCCTGCACACCCTGTACTACCTTGTAACCTCAGCTAGGGTATCTATTAACTTATTCCAATATTGACATCTAAACTTTACTACTTCTTTTCTACGCCCTAATAAATTATACATCTTGCTCTTTCCTGCCACCGTCATCTCCCACAGCAGTCCTAATAACATCGTGCATTAAAACACCTACCCAACAACATTCTGTTCACTTCTTATCTTTTCTGAAGGGCACAAGAGCCCTGTTGGTGACTTCTCGTGTTTCATATTCCATCAACAAAATCAAGTGTTTGTGTGCGTGTCAGGACGGGGTGTGGGAGGGGGTGAGATGAGTTGCGTGTGTTGTTGAAAGAGGGTTCCAGTTATGACGTTCATTGATGCATTGTATTCAGTGTCATGAACTGTCTGTTTGTGAGCTGATGATGTTTCTCAAACAGATGTACAGTACTCTGCTGCACAGTATGACAGGGCAAGTAGTGATATCCGGAATTCTCTAGCAGCAGCACTCCACGTAGATCTGAGAATTTATGTTCGTAGATTATTTCTGCTTCTGATTCTTTCTGTTGCTTTCTTCAGTTGTACCAAAATGATAAAGCAGCAGTCAGAGCCATTCTCAAGCAGCTTGGGATCATGCTTTAGTCCCGGGGAACACATGTAAATATACAATTTCGGGGCATTGATATTGTGGAGCAGAAGACACTGGATATAGATTGACTAGGATTTGACGTGAGAGGCCATGTGCTGCAGTAGACATGCAAAGTGGTAAGTGTTTGGTTAGGTTCCGGTTAAGGGTGCAGAAAGATGGAACTTGGGTAAATAGCACAAGCATCAAAGGCATTGGATTATGTTTAGGGAATTCGTTGTCAGTAGATCACTTGTATACATGTTACAGAGGGTTGTAGCGAGCACTGAGCCGTAGTCTGTTGACCAGACTTGGCCATGCACCTCTTACCACGAAATATCAAGAAACGGCTGAAGGCAATAGTTACCGCAAAGACTAAGGTACCCAACAACATTCCAGAAGACTTTGATTTCAGAACTAGACGCACCCCAAGGCAAGCATTATTGTGCAGCTAAAAAAACAGGCGTCTATGAAAACATGGAAAACTGGCAAGGTATGTCCTGCCACAAAAAGCAGGGCAATTCCAACCCAGTCAATTACTGCACCATCTTTCAACTTTCAATCATCATCAAAGCGATGAAAGAGATCGATGACAATGCTATCAAATGACATTTATTGAGTAATGGCCTAGTCCCTGACACTCAGTTTAGTTCCACCAGATAAATGCATTTTCTGACCTCCTTACAGCCTTGGTCTAGACAAGAGCAACATGGCCTGTGAGACAGAATTCTGTGACATCCAGGCAGATTCTCATTGAATGTGATTTCATGGACGCCCAACAATACTGAAACCAATGGGAATAGAAGTAAAATAGTCCACTGGATCGAGTCTTAACTTGCACAAATCAAGGTGGTTGTGATAGTCGGTGGTCAATCATCTCAGTTCCAGGGCAACACTGCAGGAGTTCCTCAGCTTTTTGACCTCGGGCCAACCGTCTTCAGCTGCTCCATCAATGACATTCCCTTCAACATAAATCCAAAAGTGAGGATATTCAGCATTATTCACATCTCCTCAAACAATACATCAGCCTCTGACCATATGAAGGAACGCTTGGAAAAAATCCAGGCTTTCGCTGATAAGTGGTAAATAATATTCATGCCACACAAGTACCAGGCAATGGCAGTGTCCAAGAAGAGAGAAGCCAACTATGTCCTCTTGACATCCAATGGCATTACCATGACTTACTACCCAATATAATCGCCTGAGGAGTGATCATTGACAATAAACAGAACTGGGCCAGTCACAGAAATACTATGGCTGCAGGAGGGGTTCAGAGGCTTCGAAGTATGCCAACAGTAAATAGCGTGCTGAGCCCAAAATCTGTTAACCATCTGCAAGGCGCAAATCAACAGTGTGATGTAGTACACTCTACTTGCCTTGATGAGTGCAGTTTTAACAGCACAAAAGAAGCAGGGAACACCATCCAGAGCAAAACAGCCCCTTGCTTCGCATTCCATTCGTCATCATGAATACGCACTGTATCCAAGGGCTGATGCTTTGTGACAGGACAGTGTGCCATCTACAGGATTCAAGACATGAACTAACCAAGGGCCTTTTGATAGCACCTTCCTGCGATATCAACCATCTAGAAGGACAAGTGTGTCAGACGCATCGAAATCCATCACCCGCAAGTTCTCCACCAAGCCACAATTCATGTTGACTTTGAACTTTACAACCCATCCTTCGATGTTACTGAGTCAAAATTTTGGAACTCCCACCCTAACAGCACTGTGAGTACCTTCCATGCATGGATATCAACAAGCCAGGAAGGCAGCTCCCCAGAACATTCTCAAGTACATTTACTGATCGGAAAGAAATAATGACCTATCCAATAACGTTCTCATTCTATGAATGAATAAATAAATATACATACTATCTCTTTGTACTGGGCTTGTAACCCCAAGATCAAGAGTTCAAATCTTACAATGGCAAACTATGAAACAAAGTAACTTCATCTGAATAGGAACAGATGGAAACGTGTTTGTACTCGAAAGAGTTACAATCTCTTTGTCTCCATTTGATCAACTGTCCCTTGTTATTTTGTGGATGCAAGATCAAGCTTTTTTTCTCTAGTTTTCCCGTGGATGGACTTGGAACGTTTTATTCAGATAAAAAAACAGAATAATTTGCAGCGATCCTATTAATTATCTCTATGTTTAATAACTGTGTCTAAGTCTCTCCTGTCAGCTCTGTGGAAATATCTGTCCGTACACAATTAAGTTCGATATCCCTTCAACTCATTAAATAATATGACAGAACACGATTGCTTTCCAATCGGTTCTCAAAGTTTATCATAAGAAAGTGAAATTTTGAATTGATTAAGATATGAGGCAGTACATTGCTTTTAAATCTTACATGCTGTGTAAATCCGTAATCTGTATTGCAGATCTGAAAGGTTGCCTGGAAGCTCTAAATGATACAGGTAAGCAAATCATGTTGCACACATATATATTTTCCTTTGAGCTATTCCCCTTCAACTAATCAAATCTCAGGCTGCATGTAATACGGAATTCGATCAATAGTGTCTGCTTTATGTGAAGGGCTTCAGACAGCTTTTGCCAAGGTCTCACACAAAGGTGATCAACATGTTTACATGTTTACAGAACATGGGATTGGGGAAAATATGCTGGCGCATACTGAGAACAAGTTAACTGAGAGAAAAAAAAGAGAGGAGGACTAAAAAGATCATTTTGAGGTTGTCAGGTTGTGATTAATGTGGTGTCGTGAGGATCAGGGTTTCGGCCCCAGGTATTTATAGTCGATATCAATAATTTGAACGATGAGGTTATGTGTCATGCTTCCAAGTTTTCAGATGACACAAGACGAGGTAGGGGTTTCCGATGTGAGGAGTATGTAATGATGCTTCAAGAGGATTTCGAGAAGCTAAGCGGGGAGGCAAAAAGTAGCAGATGGAACACAGTATTTAGAGAGGTGAGGCTATCCAGTTTGATTGGGAAAACGGCACCACAGAGCATTTCTTAAACGGCGGGAGCCTGGGAACCGTTGAAGAACAAAATGACTTATGTGTCCTTGTTCGTGAGTCACTAAAGACTAATTGGCAGGCGCAGCAACAGTTGTACAATCGTTTGTTACAAGAGTATTTGAGTGTCAGAGGAAATGTGTCTTACTGCAATTGTATAGAGCCTGCATGAGGCCACACCCCGAGAATTCTGCGGAGGTTTCATCTCCTTATCTAAGCACATATCTAATTCTCATACAGAGGATGAACGAAAGTTCAGCAGACAAATTTCTGTGAAGGAGCCATTATTCTACAAGGAAGGATTAAGCAGTTTTGGCGTTAATTCTATGGAGATTAGAATTCTGAGATCTTATCTCATTCAAACATACAACATTTTTACAAGCCACGACAGGGTAGACATAGGAATGATGTTTCTCCTGGCCTGACTGGGGAGTCTTCAACCAGGGGGTGTAGTCTCAGAATAAGAGGGAGAAGATTTAGAACTGAGAAGAGGAGGAATTTCTTTATTCAGAGGGTAGTGAAACTTTTGATTGCTCTGCCCCAGGGGGCGCTGCAGCCCCAGTCAGTCAGTATGTTCTAGACTGAGTTTGAAAGATTTCTTCATATTCAAACATGAAGGGTAAAGGTAGAGTGCGGGAAAATGGTGTTGAATTAGATCAGACATGATATCAATGAAGGACGGAGCCTGACTTGCTTGACCATGTTACTACTTACTGGCTTGAAATTTATGGTATGAGGTCGGGTGCGGGTCCGAACCCATCGCATGTAAAATTGCCCAAAATGACGCCGTGCTTGTGTCCCGACATCATCAGGCATGCAAACAATAAGCCGGCCAATTAAATGACCACTTAAGATTAACAGCCAATTAAAGCCATTAAAAAGCTGATTGCCCACCAATTTACGTTGCCTTTGGGTTTTGCTGATGTCGCATGGCAAAACAGGTAGGTGGGCAGCTGGCTTTTTAACTAATTGCCTTCCAAGGGCGGGATTGAAAGAGCCTGGAGGATTGTCATTTTGAGGCGTTTAGGAGATAATTTGTTGCTACTTCCTTTGTGAAACTGACAGCTTTATCAACGTTTTGACCTTCAGTCTTTTCATTGCTTGCCTTCAGCTCATGACTCATTGGTGTCTCCAAGGTTCTTGGAGGATTAATACTATGTGGATCCTTCCACTCCCCAGACAACCTTCTGTTTCTCTGGTAATGGGGATAGTTCCACGCTGGAACCTCCAAGAGGAGGAAGGGCGGGGCAGACGTGACAGGAGGCACTGCGTCTGTAGGCAGCGTCCATGGGAGCCGACCTTGGGAGGGGAGGCACAGGCAAAGGGGATGAAGGGCCAACAGGGTATTCAAACTGGAGGGGCACGCAGAAGAATCCAATATCCTGCTGCCAGGGTGCACAGGCAGTGATTCATATAACGGAGATGCAGTGCTACAGGAAGCTCCGCTTCGCAGCGGGTGTGTGACGTCTATATATCAGATGATTGGGTCAGGGATCACCTCCAACTGTGGGTGGCCACCCCTTGCAAGTGGCTCCAAAGGTCACAATGGCACGCAACTCTATGCCTCCTGCTCTTTCCAGGGATCAGTGGGCGATCTTTGTGGCTGTCCGAATCAACTGTCCCGAGTTCCATGAACCTAGTGATTGATACTTTGTTCAGGTGAGCCATGACATTTATTCCTTTCTGGATGTTCGAGGCCAACCAGACTGAGCTAGCCAGAGGCGTCACAGCGATTGCTGAGTTTCCCCACATACAGGGTGACAGCAACTGCACAACTCTCGCCGTCAAGGCGCCAGTGCGTGAGCCATGTGCCATGCCAACAGGAGGTGTTTGCACTCCATGAACGT
Organism: Isurus oxyrinchus; assembly: GCA_026770705.1. Classification (NCBI taxonomy): domain Eukaryota; kingdom Metazoa; phylum Chordata; class Chondrichthyes; order Lamniformes; family Lamnidae; genus Isurus; species Isurus oxyrinchus. Next base: position 7,216,084 of record JANJGN010000034.1, read on the forward strand.
CCAGGTAGTTTCTGACTACAGGACGCAGATTCTGCAAGTTTTAGCAAGGTACCCAGGTATCTTCAATGGGACATACATCCACCAACACTCACAGGTTCCAAGACTGTTCAGGGCTGCTGATCGACTGGATGGATGGAAGCTGGATGACCAGGCCTATCCATTGAAATGAAATGGCTTACGACGCCTCTCTGACATACCAAGAGAGAGGCAGAGCAGAGGTAGAATAGGAGTCGTGCCTCCACAAGTGCAGATTTAGAGAGGGCCATAGGTCTATTGAAGATGAGCTTTACATGCCGGCACCATTCGGGGGAAGCACTACAATACCCTCGAAGGAACGTGTCTCTGATAGTCCTAGTGTGCGGTGCTCTTGATAACCTGGCTTTGGCAAGAGTGGAACCACAGCAGGGAGAGGATCCTGAGGCAGCTGCACAGACTGCAGATGATGACTCCAGAGGCGGGTCAGAAGAGGGTCCTGCGGATGAACACGGTGAGGGCCAGAGACATACCTCTGGAACACTCAGGGATCCAGGAAAACCAGGGAGACCGTGGTTCAAAGCTCCTTCAGCTAGGCTGCACTGGCATTGCTTCAACCTAGTGCCGGGAGTGCTACCTCCTTACCGAGTGGATCAAATCGCCCATTCCAAAGAACCCAAAGCCCCCTCAGTACTCGCACATTAATGTTTGGAGCCACTCGCCATCTAGGTTGAGACATTGGTGTGCACTGCACATACAAAACAAGTGAAGCATACTCAGGCCATTAACACAAAATCAAAATTGATAAAATTTTGTCACTCAAAAAAAGTCAACATAATAATGTAAGGTGTTAATGGTCACACCAGTAAACAAACTAACAAAACATGGCAGAACAGAAGATTGTCTGTATGCACCTTACAACTACCTCTGCGAGTGCTGCATCTTGGAGACGCCCAAAATCCACCCTCTCAGCCCACCCCGCCCCAACCCGGCCACCCCCACCCATGCCACATTTCTGACGGCCGCATTGGTGGCCAGCCTGTAGACTTTGCAGCCCTGTGCGCCACCCTCCTGGGAGGGAGCTCTCCTCAGTCATTGCAGCCTCACTAGATGCCATGCTCGCTGGCAGAGGGTCAGAGGAGATGGTGCCATTATTCAGAACGCCCTGAGCGGAGACCACAGAGATGATAAACAACTTGTCACCAAATTCAGGTCAGTCTGGGCCTCACAGTTCACCACTGATGGATGGGAACCGGGGAGAGATACTAGGTTTGTCACCTGCCTCTCACACCAGCAGTGACCTACTGAGCTCATCGCCTGTTTCAGAGCTTGCAGTCCGGACAGAAACCCAAGGAGCCTCTGATTTTGTTCCTGGAGCTGCCATTCAAATGAGGTCGCCACTCTCTCAAAGGAGAAGACAGTGCATTCTGTGCTGAGGGTCAATGCCGTACTCATGATCCGATTGTACTCCTCCATGACAAAGATCATGACATGCAAACCCAAATAAATCTGTATTGGATTATTCTGCGCATCTGCTGGACATCCATCATTTGCCACTAATGGATTACTACAGATTCTCGGACTCAGCATGCTCCTAGTCTCCAGCAGTCCTCCAACTGCCGGCACCATTGCACTCTCTGCCTCTGCCTGCTTCTCATGCTAGTGTGTTGTATCCTTACCACTGTGCACCGACATTGTAGCCGACGATCTAATGCACACCGAGGTGCTGGTATCTGCACTGGTGCCTGATGCAGAGAGGGGGGGTGGCGCAGGTGCGTCTGAAAACCTGCTGGTCCTCGTCGCATCAAGGATTATCATCAGAGTCCTGCAATCGTTTGCTGGAATGCAATTCTAGGGCAGAAAAATTGCATGAAACCAGTATTCATTATCACACTGTTAGTGTGCAGTCTAGGTGGGCTGGTGAGGCAATGGGGATATTTTTCATTGTGCTGTCATCTTTCAGTGAACAATGGGGGCTCCAGGTTTGAGGATTCCAATCCAGATGAAACATCACAACAATGTTTACGCGCTCCAAAACCGTCATATCTGTGCATTGCACCCTTACTTTCGTCAGACACCCCTGCCGCTCCATGACACATTGAATGAGCTGGGCGCAAGCACTCATCCCTAAGCCATCCACCTCGTTCCTCAACAATATGAGTAGGTTATAGGCGGCTCCGTCTGCCCTTGTCCTCTTGATGTTGTCCTTCTCCTGAAAAGGGAGCGGAGCACTGAATAATCCACTCTCTGCTTGTAGCACTATAGCAGCCTGAACATCACCACCTGCAGAACACCTGGCAGGGCAGTTCCAGTTCGTGGTGCTCAACCCGCAAAGCATCAGACCAAGCAGCCAGAGCTCATCGCCGATCTCATTGACAGTTGCCACTCAGGCTATTACACCCCTGAGCACCGTGGGGGCATGGCCAGCCGTTAACTCTGCTACACAGAGATTCATGCCAACTCGGTGCTCGCTCTTGGCGAGCGAAATATTTTATTGAACCTTTTGCATCACTGCACCCATGTGCACTGCACAACATCACGGTCGCTGACCTGGGCTGCCACCTCTGCCCATGCTTTCTTGGTCAGGTGCAGTGGCCTCCTCTTACCATCCCGAGGGATGAGGATGGCCCCCTGAAACTGACCTCCTCCATGAGGATTACCAGGCACTCATCTGAGAATTCTGGAGCAAAGTGTCCACAGGACTTGCCCTCCTGCCTGTCTTGCCGAGAGGTGGAGATGCCATTGCTCTTTAAAAAAAATTGTCAAACAACTTCAAAGCTGGAAAGTGTCCCCTGGCTGTCTCTGCCCCTTTTAAATTTCCCATCATATCAGCGTTGGACACGGCGCCCAATAAGCCAACAATGGCCCTTCCTACCATTGAACGCCTTAATTGGCCACCCTGAGTGAAATTGTGTTGGAAGCGCGGTCACAGCCCGGAATGGATTTTACATCTGCTCCCAGGCCCAGCAATTCGATCCGTATGCCAAGCGTTAAGTTCAGGCCCTCATATTCTCATTGCAGTTACATAATTTATCCCCCAAAAAGTCCTGCAATAAAGCAGGAACGTCGTCAAACCTATTACACATACTTATGGTGAAACCAGCATGTTTGCAACATTCTTGCTTTAACCCGATTGACAGCATGAATTGGTAATAAATTCTTGCCACATAGTGAATTTTTCGATTAATATCATACCTTTCTTGTTTACTTTCCACCCTTTAACAGAAGACAAACTCAAAGTAAAGGAAACAGGTAATATAATTCTTCATGTTAAAGCACCAAAAAATTGAGCAATTTTTTATCACATACTTTTACGCCTTCCGTTTTATTTCAATGCATGTGTTTCTTTCAAAATTGTTTTGTTTCAAAATACATATTGCAAACGTTAGTAGAGAAAAGATGATATCAAGTGTTTCCCTAGCTAAGGTGTGAATGCAACACAGGAGGGCATAAATATGGTTATAGTATATTCATCGACAAAAACAATAACAGATAAGTCCATAATTTCCTTTTACCAAATAGTCCTGTGACTGTGGAAATCATTGCCAGTTCGAGTCATTGAGTGGAATAGCAAAGGTTTCTTTTAAGCAGTCACTAGTTCGACTTGGAAGTATGGAAAAGGGCATTATTCTGATAAGGTTAAAAAAGTAAACAGAAATGACAATGGCGCGGAGCATATAGATTGCATTGAACAGCTGGATGTAAAAGCTGTTTGCTGTTGTAAGGAGAATGTAATAATAATGGGTAGCAGTTATAAAATGTTTTTGAAAGCTAAACATTCAAACGTTCCCCTTTCTACATTCCAGAGTTGAAAAAATGCCAAGAAGCTTTAAAGGGTGCAGGTGGAGAAAGTTTCTGGTGTCTCTCTGAAATCGTTGTTATCAAAGATTATCTCATTATTACTTGCTGAGACTCAGAATTAACAAAACCTTACAAATGTCGCTGGAAAATTGTGCATCATTAAATCTTTAAAGTGCAAAATTAACATTGATATCATGGAGTCATCAAGTGGAGTGTGAAGTCGTTCGATAAAATGTACCAGTACCTGTTGCCTCTACGAGTTAAGCAATTACACTCAAGCCCATTCTATTTACTTATTGTCCTCCAAACTGTCCCACAGGGCAACACAATTATTCTAATTTTCCCGCATGTTTTGCATTCTTTTTGCATCTCACCTTATATATCTGCCCCTTTTCACTGACACTCGTGGCAGCATTTACTCATTCAAGACTCTTCACAAACTTGCAATGATTTTGTTATATCGCCGCCAAAGTTTCTGAGGAAGCAGAACAACCCCAGTTGTCCCTTGTCTCGATTCATGATGTACATCCCTCATCGTTCAAAGTATCTTGTGAAATTTCCTCTCTAATCTCCTTTTCAGAGTCCTTGACATTGTTCTGAAAGACTGGCCGCAGAATTTGGATTCAATGCGCCAAGTGGGGCTTCACCAACTTCTTCTCCAGAATGCTGCATTCAGTGAATGAGTGCAAACTAGAAGTTAATTTTGGATTGCAGTACAATACTGGAGCAGATAATAATTGTCCATCTGAAAAAGGTCAAGCAGATATTCAATTTGAAAGATTTCCAGGATCTGAACCAATTAATCATTTGAATCTTAACGCTGGATTATTCGATGTATCTGTACCCATTTTTAGATAGTGTTCCTCTTTAAGATAACTTGACATATAGCAGTCCCACAGCAGTAGTGTCGCAACACAACATCTCTGGAGTGCTGTTTCACAATTTCACAAGCGTCCAGCCAGTCTGTCCATGAAGGCTTATCTGCTGCAGGAGCCTAGCCCTCATATATTTCTACATATTAAATGCTCAGTGAATCCTTTATCATACTTTCCTGACAGGGTGCATTATTTTATACAATTATTTACTTGATTTGATTTAACTTGTCCAATTTTAAAATATGAATCATGCTTTGCCGCCTGGCCAAGTAAGTTCATTATCTCAGGATCTCCAATTGCATGTGGCTTTCTACTACAGGATCCTTATCAACTCGGTAAATTTCCCATGCTGGTGCTTGGCTAAGCAGGGGCATCGTGATGCCTTGAGACTCATATCTGTCATCTTGGACTCGATTAACCCCGTTTAATCTTCGCCCCTTAGCCTGCTCCCTAAGAATTCGGCCTAAATGTTTTCTTTTGCGTCTCCCAAACAGGCATAGGCTGGCTGTTTGGCACAGTAACATTTCTGCTGAATATTGCCTTTTAGAACAAGGAAAACCCACACCAGGGCATTTCACCCCGGAGTTAAAAAACCATAACATACGAAAGCTTTCAAAAAAAACAGAGAAAATTATGGTTTAGAATCTATAAATCAAAGTAGTGCAGTGCACATGGAATGAAGGATTTTTAGGGGATTCTTACACTGCTTTCAATGAAAATGGATATCATATGGGTCTTGGATGAACGCACCTTGTGGAATTGTTTACCTCTACCGGCAAGAATGAATGGCCACCACCCTCACCACCGCCGTGAACTGTTGACTCAATGCTGCAATGGTGAAACGTATTTGTAACCGCGGATGCCTAGTTAACTGACAGCAGGTGAATGACAAGGTACTTTGCTCTGTAATAAATTTCCTCAAACAGACACTAAGCAATATAACTCCATAATCTTTGGTTTCTTTTTACTATTTAACAGAGGAATTTCTTGCTGAAAAAGATAAAGGTAATCGTTTCCCACAAGGCAAGCTGCATAAGCACATCGGGGAGAAAAACCATTGGTTATACGGACTTCCCTTGGATGAAGGATGATAGTAGGTGGTTCATATGGAGTGAACGAATAAAATACATACTGCTCGGCTGAATGAACCATCCATGCAATTACGGCAGAGAGTTATCCCATCGATTTCCATTGACTGCAGATATGCTCGGAATCCTTGAAGCCACACTTAGTCAGGTTATGCCTTGATGTCAAGGACAGGCACTCTGAATTCAGCTCTGGGGTTCAGGTATTTTGTTCCTGTTTGAAAACAAGGCTGTAATAAAGTCAGGGTCTGACTGGACCTGGCAGAGCGTCAGTGAGCAGGCTATCAATAAGCTGGTGCTGCTTGATAGCACTGTTGTTTGCACCTTCCATCACTTTGCTAATTTTTGAGAGTAAACAGATAGTTTGTTAATTGGGCAGGCTTTATTTGTCTGCTTTTTATGTAGAGGTCATACCTGGGAGATTTACCACATTGCCGGGTAAATGTCTGTGTTTTGGCTGTACTTGAACAGCTTGGCTAGGTATGTGCCAAGTTCTGGAGCCGAAGTCTTCAGTACTATTGCTGGAATGTAGTCAGGGCCCATGGCATTTGCAGCATCTAATGCTATCAGCCGTTTCATGATATCACGTGAGTGAATCGAATTGTTTGAAGACTGGCAGCACCGATTCTGCGGACCCTTGGCGGAGGCCGAGATGAATCACCTGCTGGGCACTTCTGGGTGAAGATTGTTGCGAATGCTTCACCCTTATATTTCGCAATGATATGCTCAGCTACTCTATCATTCAGGATTGGGATATTTGTGGAGACCATCCTCCAATGAGCTGCTTAAGTGACCACTAGCATTCCCCATTGGATGTAGCAAGTCTGCAGAGCTCAGATCCGATCCATTTGCTGTGGGCTTGCTTAGCTCTGTCTATCATTTGCTGCTTATGCTGTTTTGCACGAAAGTAGACCTGGCAAAGTTGTTTCTTTAGCAGGTTAATGTCTTATTCTTCGGCATGTCTGTTGCTGCTCCCAGCATGCCTTCCTGCATACTTCATTGAACCAGGGTTGACCCGCTGGGCTGGTGGTTATCTTTGAGTGGGTTTTTTGCCAGGCCATGCGGTTATAGATTGTGGTTGAATACAATTCTGCTGCTGATGATGGCCCACAACGCCTCATGGATGTGCAGTCTTGAGTTGCTAGGTATGTTCGAATGTAGCCGATTTACCACGGTGGGCATCCCATGCAACACAAAGGAGGGTGCCCTCAATGAGAAGACAGGACTTCGTCTCCGCAAGGGCTATGCTGTGGTCACTCCTTCTGACGCTGAGATGATCAGATGCATCTGTTACAACGATTTTGGTGAGGATGAGGTCATGTATCTTTTCCCCCTCTTGTTCTTTCCGTCGCCACCAGCCACAGACACAGTCTAGCAACTATATCATTCAGTGCTCGGCCTGCTATGCTTGTGGTGGCGCTATTGAGCCACTCTTGGTGATAGACGTTGGAGTCCGCAACAGGGTACGTTCTGCACCCTTGCTAACATCAGTTCTGAAGCCAAGTCGTGTTCGACATGGAGCAGTGCTAATTCGTCAGCTGAGGAGCAGTGGGACAGGGGGTGGGGTTGTTGGTTTTGCACATTACGTGGTAATCAACAGGAATTTTCCTTGTCCATATTTGAGCTGACGGCATGAGACTTTATGGTAGCCAGAGTCGATGTTGAGCACTCCCAGTGCAACTGATTCGCAGTTGTATTCTGCCTCATCTGTTGCCACATCTACTTGGTATGTCCTTTCAGTCGGTGAGGACTTACCAACGGATGGTTATGGTGATGTTTGGGACATGATCTGTAATGTATGTTTCTGTCAGTATGAATATGTGAGGTTGTCGATTGGCTGGTCTGTGAGACAGCTCTCCCAATTTTAGCATAAGCCCCCAGATGTTAATGAGGAGGGCTTTACAGGTTCAACAGGGCTGGGTTTGTTGTTGTCGGTCCCGGTGCATAGGTTGATTTCATTCATTTTTATAAACATTTTAACGATTTGTGTAAATCGGTAATTTCGGAATTAAGATGCTGCTGGAAACCTAGTTTCACTTCATTCAACAAGTGGCGACTTTTCTGGCTTTTTAGCAGCAGCACTAACAGCGGGAAAAAGGAAGTTCTCAACAGTATGCTGATTACTTAGGGATTGTACACTCGGTGGTCCCCAGCACCTTCTGGAGAAGCTTAGAATTACAGAGAACAGCTTCTGAATGTCTCCGTTATTCATCGCATGTAGAGAATCCTGCAATCATTCCCAATTTCAGTTGAGTGATGGCTATGAATGCTGACTGTGTTGTTGCCCACACCTGCTATGCACTAAAGCAAATGAATGGCGTGGCGAATTGTACGGCAAGTTCTCTCAATAAAGACAGGGTTATTTATCCAGAAAAATACAATGAGATAATTAAACAATTAGCTTTCTAATAGCTTTTCTTTTTGAATTCGAGGCGAAAATAATGTGTAAGTCTTTGTAGCATAGAAGTAATTTTTTGGGCTGATGCGCATATGTTGATTCTCTGAAAGATTAAACGCTCTGACAACAGTGTTTGAATCTGCAACAAACAAATCTCAGGCACTTCATTATAGATCCTCAACAATCGATCCATTAAAAACGCTCATGGCACCGTTGATTATTTTGCTAATCACCTCCAATCAGACCCCTCTGGTTTCTGACACTAACAATAATGATTAAAATGCTTTTATTTTTCTTTGTCCTGTCTAGCTTGATCATGACTTTGAATTCTGCCAATAAATTTCTTCTCAAGCTTCCTTCCCCTGAGGAAAACCAATCCAGATTATCTGATCCATCGACGAAAATCAAGTTGTTCATCCCTGGAAACATTCCCATTAATCTATACGGCAACGTCTCCAAAAACTTCACACCCTTCCTTAAGTTTGGCACAGATTCACACACATCTTAACACATCAGATAGAAGAAGCAGCAGGCCATTATTCCCCTCAACCTGATCCCTCGACGGACTACAATGCCATTTTCCAGCAATATCTCTATATCCCTCGGTACATTTACTATCTACAAATTGGCGAATGTTCGACTTAAATATACTGAACGCTGGAGCCCCAACAGCCCTCTGAGGTACAGAATGCCAGAGGTTAATCACCCAATGAGTGCAGAAATGAATCCTAATTTCAATCCTATATGCCATACCCTTCATTCAGCGACTGTGGTCCTGGTCCCAGGCACCCCAGTTAGGGATATCACCTTTTCGGCATCTACCCTTTCGAGACCTTTGCTTATTTTGTCTGCTTCAATAAGGTCACCTCGCATTCTTCTAAACTCCAGAGAATATACCTCAGTCTCCTCAATAACTCCTCACAGGAAAATGCCTCCATCCAGTGATCAGTTTGCTGGACCTTCGTTTCGCCCCCTCTGTGATAAGGATATCCTTACTTATGTAAGAAGGCAACTAATTACAGTTGTATTTTAATGCTTGCCTGTATTTATGAACCCTATGCCTTTTTAAAGCACGATTGGAAATCATTCCTGCCTGCTTTAAGAATTGGCAGATACATAGCCACAGATCTCTCTCCTTATACACTTTCCATGGAATGTTGCCATTTACTTTATATTGCCTCTTGTTGTTTATATCAAACAGTGTCACCTCACCATTATTTATGTAAATTTCATATTCCAAGAGTATCTCCATGACATGAGTCTGTTTACCTAATATCACTATCTTCCTCACAGTTCGCAATATTTCCAAGGTTAGTGCCACCTGTAAGTTTTGCAATTGTGCCCTGAAATATCCAAGCTGATCATTAAAACAGATCTCCAAAAGCTCGTACCGAGGTCAGGCAAAATATTGTATTCCTTCTACCAGTCCAGAAAGCAACTGCTGATCAACACGCTATAAGTTTCATGCAGCTAACTTCGCACCTTCACTGCAATTTAGCCTTTTGGTCCACGTGCTTCACTGTTGCTGACAAGCCTGTTATGTGACCATAAACCAAATAGATTTGGACAGCACGTCACAAGAAATCAACAACCTCACGCTCATACATTACCAAAGCATAGAATGCAATCAACTTTTGTAACAAATTTTTTCTTCAGCAAATCCATGCTAGCATTATTTAAGTTTATCCATACTTTCCCAAGTGACAGAAACTTTTTTCCAGACTTATCTGCTCTAAGAAGCTGTGCCATCGCTCTAGTTAAACGGGCCAATCGGTCATTATTGAGTTCAATCGTACACCATTCCCTGGAAAAAAGAGGCAGCAATTACAGTTCTCCAATGTCATCCACGTACCGAAGAACACTAGCAGAAAATAACCAGCACCTTTCGATGTTGCGCTGTTACTTCCATCAGTATCTTTCGATACATCCCGACCTGTCCTTGTGGCATTTCGATGTCAAATCCTGTCTTTCAATATCCCCCATTTAGCAATTTACACCCCGCCCAACAATTCAAATGGCTCCTGTTGCATCACACAATTGGCAGTACCTTAATTTGTATAGACATTTGAAAAACATTCAATTATTGGGCAAAATTGTCCTCTACATTCATGAGTAAATCATCAAATTGGTCCCCTTTCTGCTCCACAGCTGCTGACAGCATCCCCTTGCGATTGATACGCACACAGAAGACTTCTCGGAACCTTTCCATGTTATCCGCTATTCCTTTTCCCTACACTCTCCTTGCTATTTTTTTTTTATTTCCACTTCAATGGTCCATGTGAGTATTTTATGCGCAACCTGTTTCTCATTGTTACTATTGAATTAACCTCTAACATAAACAATGTTTTCTCTCCTCATTTCACGTTCCTCCCTTTTGTCATCCAGTAAATGCTCACCTTTTCTACCTGCTTCCTCCTTCATAGAAATCAATCATTCAACTAGACCTTGGTCTGCCAATTTTTGATTCCAGTTTATCTAAGGCAATCTTTTTTATACACTACTGAAATTTATCTTGCTTCAATTAATCATTCTAAGCTCCTTATAGCTGATCTTTTCCTTTCCATGGTTATCAAAAACTTAACAGGCTACCACTTCGATAAAAGTTCTGCTGCAAAAATTTGACCTACTTGACTCTAGAAGCAAATGCAACAACGACAAAAACAACAACAGTGTCTGTTGATTAGACAGAACCTGGCGGAGCAGAACTGACTAGGCAGAGGCTGTCACCATGGCTGAATAATAGCGGGGTAGGGCGGAGCTGATTGGAGGAAGCAGCAAAACAGTTAATAAATCAGATCTACATAAGATGATTAACATGTTTGGAGCAGGAAACACAGGCGGTTGATATTTTAGAGCTAATTTTGTGTGCTCCAAAATATAGATGCAACATAAAATAGGAAGCTAGGCCAAGGCAATACATGGATTTTTGCGTGATAGAGGAGGTGGGTGCAGATTCTTGGGCATTGGGAAGAGTTCTGGACCAGGAGACACAATTTCTAAAAGGGCGAATTGCACTTCATCAGGACTGGGTCCAAAGTGCACATCGTAAAGTTCACAAATATGAATCGGGAAGTTTACGGACAAATTGGTGCTTGCATAGGAGGTGGCATATATAGAAAAGTGAAATATAGCGCATAAAACATTCAGTGTGTTGGACAGTAAGGGTAGCAAGGGCATAGAATATATGATGTGCGTACACCTGAATGTTGGTCACCAATTGTGGCTCAGCAGCACCACTGGTGAACGAGCTGGCTCAAGTTCGAATGACGTGTCCACTTGTCTTGGCCTGTGACAGGTAGTGAGGGAACCAAAACATGTGAAAAAATCTACTAATTATCGCTATCACCATTCTACCTGTCACGGTGCCCTTGTAGGTGTGAAAAGTGGACATTGTTTGTGGAGAAGAAGTTATATCTTCACTCTAGGATACATGACCCATGTTGTATAGCATGATCTGACTTCTAAACCGAATAAATACATTAGGACTCGAAACGTCCACTCTTTTCTTCTCCGCCGATGCTGCCAGAAATGCTGAGTTTTTCCAGGTAATTCTGTTTTTGTTTGGATTTCCAGCATCTGCAGTTTTTTTGTTATTAAATACAGAACAGACCTGGTTGTTAAAAATTTGGCACCCATGGAACGATGTGAGCCATCAGCAGCGGCTGAACTATATGACCAGCCCGCTGGAGACCCATGGCCTGGAATACCCCTCAGTATAACGTCACCATCAAGCCCGTGAACAGCTCCGGATCAATATGATAGTGAAGGGCAAGTGAGCCGCTGGGAAATGGATCAAGCCCAAGCTCAGCCACCCTGCCACATCTAGTCATAGATGATGGTGGTAAATTAAGGAACTCACTCGAGTTGGAATCTTCACAAAAATCGGAGCACACACTGATGGCAGCATTCAGCAGACAGTGGAAAGGACAATGCCGAAATATTTGCAGCAGTTATCATTTAGAAGTGCAAACTGGATGACCCATCTTGGCCTCTTCCTGAGGTCTGAAATATCACAAATGCAAGACTTCAGCAAATTCGGTTCATTCCATATAATATCATGTACGGCCGAAATACAAGCAAAAGCAAAAAACTCTGACGACATGCTGATAGAATCGAAGTCATATGCTCCAGAACTAGCCATGCTTGCAGCCCAACTGTTCCAGTCCTGTGGATATACCAACATCAAATGGACTGCAACATTTAAAGATAGCAGCTTGCCGGCACATTATCAGAGACAATTATGGATCACAAACAAATGTTTGACTTGTCAGTAATCGTCGCATCCCAAAACATTATAAAACGTTGGAATGAAGTGTGATGCGATCTTTCCAAGGCAGAACAGAACAAAAAAATATGATTGATTTGTTGCAGACAATGATGTACTGGTGACGTAAATGGACACTAGTCTTTTGGCCGAGACTGATGCTCTGGGGACTTGATGTCAAAAGCCAAACGGCAACTTGTGGAATGTAAACTAATCAATAGACTCTGAGGTATGAAGCAAACTAAAGCAATCATTAATGTAATTATAATAATGGAGCTGTTATTGACTGTAGTGCAAAAAGAAACATTTGGATCACTAATGTCCTTTAGGGAAAGAAAATTGTCAATCTTACCTGGTTTGACTCCAGGCAGAAAATAATTTGTCTGACTACTAAATGCCTTTTGAAGTGGCTTAGCAAGCCACTCAGCTAAAGGGCAACCAGCAATGTACAACGAATTACAGCCCTGATAACGATACACACATAAAGGAAAAACTGTAACAGAACAATGGCCAATCCTGGTGCCGCGAAATGTTACTGGCATATGCTGGGCAGATGCAAGAAAGACCAACAGGTAAAGTAGTCAATGTACTGTTTCTTGTATGAGGAGCTATATCAAGTATAAATGGAATTATAACAACAGACTCTATGATACATGCCATGTGAGTTTTTAAAGCGAGCGCAAGGAGAGAGACAATATAGGGAGAGCAGCAATGAACTGCAGAATAAAACTGGCAACTAGAGAAAACGAAGCAAGAATGGCAATCAGCCTAAAAGTGAGCACATGTGTGTTCCACAGGCATGCAGACATTAGCGGTTTGTAATGAGATGGACATATTAGCGACAAGTGGAGTCAGAGGGCAAGGTGATAATGCTTAATGGACACTTCCTATCGGTGTTTACTGTGCGACACTCTGCTTTACAATACCACCGACAATCGCAACAAAAGTGCTTAATCTAGAAAGAGTGCAAAAGTGTTTCAGTAACTAAGAGCGACTCCATTTATTATCACTGGAGGGGAAAGTTTTAAAAGGAATAATCACAGGAAAAAGAACAGAACCGACATTTGGAAAATATTTAGTTAATGAAAGAGAGAAGTACATGTTTATACTTTAACAAAGTGGTTGATTTTTTTCCCACTGATAGAGATGGTTGGTGATGTGAATGGATGTTGGAAGGCAGGCTACATTTTTTTCCAGTGATGCCAAACGTTGACCTGAAGCAGACGTTAATGATGAATATCAATCGACTGCCAGAGAAAGTAACCTTGCCAGCAGAATGGACAGAAAATTAGCACTTGTGCATTTTTCGGTGAAACACATTGGCAGGTCATGCTGAAAGTGGCTAAAATATTTTTAAAATGCGTCCTTCATATTCATCAATCGAAATATTGCAGACAAAGGGAGGAGTCATATGCTAAAGGGTTTATTGGGTATTAAGACCTGGATTTGTGCAGCTCCAGTGACGCTCAGGAAGCCTGACACTATCCAGCACCCAACCCATTAACATTCAACCCCTCCACCATCGATACACAGTAGCAGCAGTGTGTACCATCTACAGGATGCACAGCAGGAACTTGCCCAGGCTCCACAAATAGCACCTTCCAAGCCCACGATTGGTACCTTCCGGCAGGAAAAGGGCAGCAAATACATTAGCGCTCCACAACCTGGAAGTTCCCCATCGAGGACATTCAACATCATGACTTAGAAATATATCGGCGTTTGTTCACGGTCATTGGGTCAAAATCTTGGAGCGCCGGCCCAAAAAGCACTGTGGGTGTACTTACCGGTTCAAGAAGGCAGCTCACCACCAGTTTCTCAAGTTCAATTAGGGATGTGCAATAAATGCTGGCCTAGACAGCGACTCCGACGCTCCATGAATGAATAAAAGAGAAATTAGTATATCACATCTAGCATGCATCACCGCACTTTAGGAAGGATGTGGTGATTCTTCAGCGGCTGCAGTGATTTATCAAAATAGCTATGGTGATTAAGTAATTTAGCACAATTTCTTTCAAGAAAGTGCATTATTCTCCTTGGAGGGAAGGGGATTAAGGGAAGATTTTACAGATAGTACAGGATTCTGACAGGTTTCGATAATAAAGAACAAAAAAAACTACTTATTTGGGTGTAGGGACATAAATTAAGATTTTGGGCAAGAGATTAGGGGGAATTTGCCGAAGAATATTTTCCTTCGAACTCAGCTATTGATACAGGCCTGCAACGTGTTGCCTACGATGGAGGTAGAAGCGGAGAGAATGGTTTCTTGCAATGAAAAGCTGATTGACAATTGAGAGAAATAGACTTGCAGGGTTATGAGGGTAGGATGGTGGAAGTGCGTTGAGTGAATTGCTCTGAATTTAGGTGGCATAGAGTCGATGTGATGAATAGTTTCCTTATGTAACAAAATAACTCTGTGGCTCAATGACGCCTCCAGCATGGTTTGGAATCGCTAAACCTAGTCCAATGTTGGTAGCATACACCATATACACAGTATTGTAATGACGTCCCCACTGTTCCGTAAATCTGTTACATTCTGACCGGGAATTGAAGTGCAAAGACAGCTTCACTTTCTGTTCAACCTAGAAATAAGTTCAAATGCATATCTTCCTACATTTCTCAAACTATTGAAATGCCGTTTTTCTTAGAATTTGAACAATTGGAGCAGAAGTGCAGTAAGTACCAGCTGACAAACAATTGTAGCAGCATAACTTTCACAGCTTGGTTCTAAATAACTTGATCCTGTTTTCCGGTGTTAATATCTGGCTAAATGCATTATGCATAGTGAAAATTGTAGATTTACATAATTCTTGGGATTACAATCTGCAGGAGATTTCACTAACATCAGGCCGGAAATGTCAATACATATCACTCCTTCTCCTTTCTACATATTTTCGCCTAAAGTTGAAGTCTGGTCGAAAAACGGTGCTAATTTCTTGCTCACATTAAATTGCACTGGTTAGATGATTTCTGTGCATTCTTCAAAGTTCTGAGCTCCGCATTGCTACAGTAAAACATACTAAAAATACTGCACCCTGTTCTGGCCTCTGAACAGCGTTTTCTAAAATCAGACTTAGAATGTGTTAGTATCTGTATAGCTTGGATAGCCCACCTTTCGCCTTTGTGTATCAATCCAACCTCAGTGTACTGTGGTCAGATCACACCTACATTAATTTACGCAATCTTGTCTCGTCATTACAATCTAAGTAGCAACAGTGTCGATGATGGGAACATGATTTAAAACCAAGCTGAGATGTACTATCAGGACAATTAGTATTATAAAGGGGATTTTTCCGTAAAAAATAGAAGGTCCCATTTGGGATGGTGCTAAACATTACGAATTAGTTGATGATGGAGTCAAAGACAACTGGCCATTAATAGGATATATTCACTAATAAATCAGTAGGGAATACAGAAGGAAAATCTTCATTCAGGAACTGTCAATAATATCGAAATCGCTTCCTAAAGTGGTTGGAGCAAATAGCCGGGAACCTGTAAGGGGAATCTCGATAGAAAACAAGGGCGAGACTAATAGAACAGTGTATTGAAATTTTTCTATATGGTATCGTAAGGATGCGATTTTGTGGAGCTTAAGATCAGCATTGCGCATAATATAAGCAGAAGATGTTGGCGAACCACAGCCGGACTGGCAGCATCAATGGAGAGTTAAACAGAGTTAATGTTTCGAGTCCGTATGACTCTTCTTCAGAGGCACACGGACCCGAAATGTGAACTGTCTTACTCTCTCCACAGATGCTGCCAGAACTGCTGAGCTGTTCCAGAATTTTTTTGAATTTCAGATTTCCAGCATTCGCAGTGGTTTGCTTTCATATCAGCATTGAGAAATTAGGACGAATGGTCCTTTTCTGAACTGAAATTTCTATGCAATTCCAGAACGCCAGCCTCGCTAATAATCAGTTATAACCCAAAATGTAACATTGGAAGAGAAGCACTTGATAATCGTTGCAGCTATTGATGGCTGGTTACTCTCTGGAAAGACCTTTTTCTAGAAGTTTGCCTGAAAATGAAAATGAATGTGAAAACCTCACTCAGTGCAATTTGACTTCGCCTGGTCTGAGCTGGGACAACAAATCTGTAATATCACACATCTCAGCAGGTCTAATATTAACATCAGACCAGCGGTGACCATTTATTTTTCTTCTCTTTTTTGCAGAAAAAGATACCGAGAAAAAAGATGCAGGTCTTGCATAATTCAACTAGCATTTTTTTTTCAGAATTGCAAACTCAGTTGTGACTGTAAAAAATCAATTATTTTTAAAATAACTAATTAAAATAATTATGTGCCAACCTTGGGGCTCTGGCTCGTACACTCACGTTTGTTTGATGAGGCTTCATTTAACTACCACCGATGCCAATGCCGATGATAGAAATATTCTATGCTGGTTCTGTCATTTTCCAATGCTGAATGAATCTTTCACTCTCAGATGTGGCAGTGTTGGAATGAGATGAGATTTCCAGTCTTAGTTGGGCATAAAATCTCACATGCGATCAATATGGGAGCAAATTCGCTAGTTTCCATTTGCATGCATGAGTCTTTTGAAAATTAAATACAGGAGATAAATGAAGGTTATTTTAGTTGTCAGTTCTACACGACACCTGAACAGGAGTCATACGGACTCCGAAAATGAACACTGTTTATCTCTCCAGTGATGCTGCCAAAACTGTTGAACTCTTCTAGGCTTTTTTTCTGTTTTTATCTCTGATTTAAAGAATTTGCAGTATTATGCTTTCATCAATAGAAATGAGATGCCTGAGGTGGCTGCTTGCAACAAGAGAGATATATGAAATAACTTGAGCTGGCGAGAAATCTTACCTTATGATCAAGTATATTATTCTTATTGCATTAATTTTCAGAGATAGAAAAACTCAACAACAAACTACTGGCATTCGGTGAGAAAACTATGAATTTTGAGCAGAAAATTATTGCAACAAATTTCAAATTATCACAGAAATTTTTATTACATGAGAAAGCGGTGCTGATCGATTGGCAAATCGACTCTGATTTGTCAACATTGACATGGAGAATGAAACGGGAAACTGGCTCCCCAAGCTCCTGGGTAATCACAAAAATATCCAAGGCTTGAACATGCTCTTTTTATTTGAAGAGAGCAGACCCCTGAATATGAATACATGACTGTTTCTAGCAAGTTTAAAACATCACATTATGAGCTTGATTGATTACATTAAGTCAGTTGTTAGTGTATCCATTAATGCACTCTGGATTGTTCAACAAGTGCTGCCCAATCACTGAGTCACATGTAAAGTAGACATTATGTTTTGTTTTCAAGCAGGGTCTGGGTGTTTCTGGTCTTTGCATATTACAGACAAATGAAAGAACATGTTGCTTGACCCGATCAGTCCTCGTGGAAATAATGGGCTGCCTACCTGGCATCACATCAGCACTCAAATTCATACATGACAGTGCTCAGGTACGTAATAGGAAAAATATATTTTTGAGCTGACAGCAACATCCTTTTCGTGGATAGTGCCACTTGCATAGCCATTGCATAGTGGCAATGTGAAACGGGTCACTTAATCTGCTGTTCAACTTTAACTGACAGCATGTCTTCCGATATTAATCCCGAAGCCACTAGATTCTGTGTTCACTAACATTTCCATCGATTTCCCTGATAAATGCGTTTTTTTGTAATGCAATGAGCTCTACATTCTCACATTATTCACGCTTCAAATGCGTTGACACTACATTTGCGACCTTTGAATCTGGAGCCACGTATAACGATTTCCTTACAGAACTTAACATGCTTCACCTCGCACTCCAGTTCACGTTTGAGATTGATCTGTCTAATATTTTCCATTTCCCCGATGCACTAGTTGAGAAATCTGCTAAGGGGCTCTCCAATATTAAATACCACAAACCCACCTTAACTGGTCAAAATAGCAATTGGGATTCGTATCGTTTTACACATAATAAGATTTGTCCACTCTGTAATCTTGTTAAAGGGGCCTGAGCTATTTGCTCACCTTTCACATTTCACACTGAAACGGAGTACACCAAATCTAGCCTGCCAGACAATGGTTACCCTGGTTCATTTCTCGATGTGCAGCACAGGAGATGGTCCAAAGGCCCCCACCTTCTAACCGCAAAATAATCTTGTTTACCTCAAATTACCTTGGAAAGGCAAAGTATCTCAAAACACCTGATGAGTTTAAGCATGCTGGTTTCACACTGCTACTATGGTATGAGTGATATTTTCCACTAAGAGGGTGCTTAGCACTTTAGCCCATAAAGACATTCACACAGATTCCACAATTTCATGTTTGGATTTCAGGGGCCAGTTGCATAGGCTGTACGTGTCCAGGTTTGGCTGATCGAATTAAATAGCACGTTCTATCAGTTTTTCATAATAGCTTACTACAGACTAAGCCGTGCTTGCTATCCAGTACTCACCATGCCCCCACCAAAAAAACTTTCCACTGTTAGATGCGATTTTTTTTCCATTGGGATAACACTCACTGTACAATCCTGTTGCGCTCATGGCGATACAAATAAGGTATTTGAAGTAATGACTCAAAGAAATAATGATGGTTCGTTTATCTGAAGCACTTGTCGTATATTCAGAAGCAGGGACTCTTCTCTGCAAAGGAAAGGCGGTACAAACGCTATGCTATCATTGAATTACTGGGACCTTCCTACGCCTATGGATTTCCCTTGCTTTCTCCCATCAACATCTCAGCCAATTAGAGTAGACTTGTCAGCCAATCTGCACCTTTATCCTGCAGTGAAAATTGTCCTAAGCATTTGAAAATTGGCATTCTCGTGGAAGGCAAACAGCTTTGGCCACCTGTTTCTTGCTTCAGCAATACTTTATCATGCTGAAGTACACTTCACTACACAGGTTAAATTAAGTTGCTTAGATTATGAGAACACAGTATCAGGAAATAGGATCCGCTCTGCAAAGCTTACATATCATTGTGGGATAGTGATCAATATGCAAGATCAATAATGCAAAGGGCGGTCAGCTATCGGTGTCATCTCGTGTCTGTTAACTGGCGCATTGAAGAGATATGTAAGGGGGGTGAGGGATGTGGGATATTAACATTCTTTGAAAGGATGGAGGCTAGGCCAGCACTTTTATTCTTCATTCCTAATATAACTTGAGATGGTGATGGTAAGCCGGCATCTTGAACAACTGCAGTCAAACTGGGTAAGGCCAATTGCGAATCAGGTCCAGTATGGAAAACGGTGCATAGGTATGCACTCTGGTTGGAGAAAGTTCCCGAATTGACATGCTGCTTCACTGGTGAAGTTTGCTATGGTTGAAAACGAAAACATATGCGCACAACTTTGTGTTAGATCAGGTAAGGGTGAGAAGGGAGTGAATGCCCTTATCATAGCCATTTCCAGTCTTAATGAATTTCTGCTGGGTGTGTTTATGTTTGCATGTGTTCCGTAATTTGGGTCGGCGTTTGTGGAACAGGACAACTGTGGGTTCAGCGCAGCTAAGGTGAGAGGATTTTGTATGAAATTCTCAATGACTATGGGCAGGAATGGCTGTATTTGAGGGGGCGAGAATGTAAGAGGAATCTGATGGCTGCATTCGGGATGGTACAGATCAGCTAATGGTCAGACATGCACACGAGTAGTCGGGTACAGGTTATAAAATGCGGCCATGAGGCCAAGCAGGGATTCAATAAGACAGGTATCATACTGGTTGTGGGTTAGGTCAGGGATAGTGAGGTTCAACGTCATTGAAATGTGTGGGATTTGGCCTCACTGTTAGTGCAAATGGGTAAGTTTTGACATTTTTGATACTAGGATTGGTTGGGTTTTGGGTAATGGTAATGGCAAGTCTGTGTGAACTATAACATGGGAGCGACTGAACACTTTTCAAATTGGGCTTCAGACATGACAAATGTAAATGAATTTGGTATGCAAGGGATCAGCCAAAGTTGACATTATCAATCGTTGATGTTGTTTAGCGTGACGTTGACTATAGGTTGATAATGGACTCGAGAAAGATATATAAATGGGGAGGCAGTGGCAACATAGTAATATCACTGGGCTTTGAAAGAAAAGGGATGCTCAGGGAAATGTTATGGAATCAGGGATTAACGTGTTACAATAGCAGCTTTAAATTCAATTGATAATTCTGAAAAAAATTCATTGATAGTAACCCAAGGCATCATTGTTGATTGTTGTAAAATAAAATCCATTTCACTAATGCCCGTTAGAGAACCAAATCTACTATCCTTACCTGGCCTGGCCTACATGTGACTCCAGACACAAGATGATGAGATCGATTATTTAGTGCCCTCTAAAATGGCATAGCAACCCACTCAGCTGTTTCAAATTGCTACAAAGCCAAAAGTCAATTAAACCAGATGGACCAGTGTGCACAAGCTGGTCTACAGAGATGAAATTGCAAACACAGCCCTGTCATCGCTGGAAAGTCCTCATTATTAACATAATTATAATACATGTGGGCTTGCATCAATTTTGGGAGAGTTGTCCTACAGACTAGTTAAGCAATAATATGATATTGTTAAGCACTCTGAATTGCACATTGCAAGTTTCCACTTCCTTTACCCACCTTTTGGTAATTTCCAATCATTCTTCTGTGCTGCGACGTCTGGACAGTTGTCCCTAAAGTTCCCCACAGTGCAATCCCCTCATGTAAGATTTTGCTTCAAACCTACATTTCAGAAAATGCACGTAAAAGGTTGTGAAAGCGTCGCATTAACTCGCTCAGTATCAATTTTTTTATGGAAAAGGCTTCTTTCAATGTTTTCTGAATAATCACTATATTCAGCATCAGAATATAACTCTCAGCATTCGGATTTGGGCAGGCAGATCTTCGAGCCCAGATCACTTGCCTTCTATTTCTGTCAGATGGTGAGTGCGATGTGACACATTGTCAACTCAAAAAAAAATCCTTCGTTCACAGAAATTCATCCAGTCACTCCATACAACTTATACTGATGTCCCAGCATCGATTTGACACTGGAAACGTTATCAGCACACCCAGATAATTCGATCCTGTAAAATCATCCTTATCAACGGCTGGAGATTTGCGCAAAAATCGGTACAGCTGCCCCACAGGCTAGTCAAGAAACAGCCAAATGAAGTCATATTCAACGAATCATACCTTATAGACAATACTCCAGTCACCATCATTACCATCGCCAAGTATTTCATACCCCATCCACGGGGCACACTCACCAGTGGTGGAGGAACAGTGATATACAGTCAGAGAGGAGATGCCCTGGGAGTTGTGGACATTGACTCCAGACTCCAAAACGACTTACAGGCAACAGGCCAAACAGTGGCATGAAAACATCCTGCTGGGTACCACCTACCAATCCCCAACCTCCTCTAATAGATCAGTATTCCTCCCTAATGAACAACAGTTGGATAAAGCACTTAAGGTGACAACGGGGCAGGCAGCACTCTAGGTGGCAAACTTCAATGCGTAGCATTAAGACTGGATCGATTGAATATTATTGACCTAACTGGGTGAATCCTGGAGGGCATAACTGCTAGACTGTAACTGTGGCAGTTGATGAGGGAATCGATAAGAGAGGAAAACACACTTGACATTTTTCTCACCAATATACCTGCCGCAGATCATTCTGTCCATATCACTGCTGGTAGGAGTTACCACCGTGCAATCCTTGTGGAGACGAATTCCCATCTGCGCAGTGAGTGTACACCGCGTCTTGCAGTATGCCACAAACAACATGCTAAATGGGGTAGATTTCGAACTGACCTAGCACTAAGAACTGGATACCCACGTGGCGCACTGGACATCTGCAGCATCAGAATAAATCACAAGTTCTAACCTCGCAGAGTGATTATTCACCCATTCTGACATTACACTGAAGCTTCGCTACCAGCCCTGGTTCAATGAACAATCCAGGACTGCATGCCAGGATAAGCACTAGGCATACCTGAAACTGAGGTGTCAACATGGTGAAGAGACAACACAGGACCACTTGCTTGCCAAACAGTATAAGCTGTTTGCTATGCATCAAACTAAGTGATCCTACAACCAATGGACCAAATTTGCGCACTGCAGCCTTGCCACACCCAGTTGGGAATTCTGCTGAGCAATCAAGCAACGAACCCGGGGAGATGCCTTTGCAAATATTGCCATTTCCAATGATGAGGGAGCCCAGAACAACAATGCAAAGGAGAAGATTCAGGCATTTGAAATCATCGTCATTCAGAAGAGCCCAGTGGAAGTTCTAACTCAGCCTCCTCCTGAGCTCCTCGGCATCGCAGTTTCCACTGTTCATTCAATTAGGTACACTGCAAGTGATTTTGACAGAGGACTGAATGTACTGGATATTGCGAATGCCAAAGGCCCTAGCAACATTCTGGGCATAGTACGTGCTTTTCAGAACGAGCTTTTCCAGTACAGCTGCAACACTGGCATCTATGCAACATTGTGCAATATTGCGCAGTTATATCCCATCCACAATAAGCAGGGCAAAGGCAATCCTACACATTACCATCCCATTAGTCTACTCTCATCAGCAAAGTGATGGAACACGTGTCGGCTGTGCTATCAAGTGGCCCTTACACAGCCAAAGCCATTCAAACCCTTCATCATTACAGCCTTGGTCCCAGCATGGTCACAAGAAGTAACGCAAGAAGTGATGTGAGAGTGACTGATATTGAAGTAAATGGAAAATTTGAACGAATGCAACATCAACGACCCTAAGAGAACTAAAACCAATGGGAATGAGTGTGACAAAGGCTCGAACGGTTGTAGTCTTAACTTGTAAAAACGGAAGATGGTGGTGCTCCCTGGTGGTCAACAATATCAGTACAAGGACTTTCATGCACGAGTTCCTTTACGTCGTGTTCTCAGCCCAAACTTCGTCAACTGCTTCATCAATGACCTTCCTTCAATCATAAGGCCAGAAGCGTGAATGTTCACTGAACATTGCACAATGTTCAGCAACATTTTCAACTAGTCAAATAATTGAAGGAATTTTGGTGCATACTCAGTGAAACCTGAAGACCATTCAAGGTTGGGCTGAAAAGCAGCAAGTAATATACACGCTATTCAAGTGCCAGTCAATGATCATCTCCAACAAGAGATAATGAAACCATCACTCCTTGATGTTAGCTGGCATTACCTTAGTGGAATTCCCAACACCCGAGGCGTTTCTGTTTCCCAGAAAGTGAACTGGGCTAGCCAAATTAAGACTGTGGCGTGAATGGGCATCCAGGGAAAGTGGATTCTCTGGTGAGTAACTCACCTGGCTCCTCAATGTGTGTCCCCATCTATTTGGGAAAAGTCAGGTGCGTGATGGTACAATGTCAACTTGACTGGATGAGTGCAGCAACAAAAATAAGAAAGAAGCTCGAGACCATCCAGGGCAAAGCAACCCATTGGATTGGCAAAACATCAAGAACCTTAAACATACACTTCCGCCACAGCCCAGCAGTGAGTACGCTCTATGTGATGCACTGCAGCAACTCACCAAGGCTCATTTACAACATCCTCCAAAAGGGTGACATATGTGCCCAGAAGGCAAGTCTATCAGATGCATGAGAGCATCACCAGCTGCAACTTTCCTTCCAAATCGCCTATCATGCTGTCTTGGAACTATATTGCCTTTTCTTCACTGTTTCTATGATAAAATCCAGGAACACCATTCCTAAAAGCACTGTGAGTGTGGCCACAACACAAGAACATAACAACACAATAAATAGGAACAGCAGTAGGCTATTTTGGCCTTTTTGACCTCCTCCGCCATTTGCTTAGGTCATGGCTGACCTTCTTGCTTTTCCACTTCCACATTTCCATCTAACCCTGATAACCTTTGATTCCCTTGCCTAATAAGAATCTGTTTGCATAAATAGAAAAACAAAAAACTGCAGATGCTGGAAATCCAAAACAAAAACAGTATTACCTGGAAAAACTCAGCAGGTCTGGCAGCATTGGTGGAGAAGAAAAGAGTTGACGGTTCGAGTCCTCAGGATGTCAACTCTTTTCTTCTCCACTGATGCTGCCAGACCTGCTAATTGTTTTCAGGTAATTCTGTTTTTGTTAAGAATCTCTTTACCTTTGCGCTAAAAAAAAAACAATGGCCCCGCCTGCACCACCTTCTGAGGGCGAGGCTTCCAAAGTCGCACATCCCTCTGAGAGAAAATAAAATCCTCATCTCTGTCCTAAAAAGGCGAACCCTAATTTTAAAACATGCCCCCTAGTTTTTCACTCACCCGCAAGAGGAACCATCCTTTCAATGTCCACCTCATCAAGGCCATTCAGGAACTTGTACACTTCAATCAAATCACTCCTCACACTTCTAAACTCCAGTGGAATCAAGGCCATCCTGTCCAACATTCCCTCAACCCATTCATTCCAGCTATCAATCTAGTAAAGCTCATTTGAACCACATTCAATGCGTTTACATCCTTCCATAAATAAGGCGAACAAAACTGCACACATAGGCGGGTTCAAGAAGACGACTGACAAAAATCTTCTGAAGGACAATTAGAGATAGGCAATAAATGCTGGCCTGGCCAGCGAAGCTGAAATCCTGTGAAATAATAATACAATTGCCTGATGATGTTTGTGTGTTCCAGCACCGGTGAGATCCAGTATTGTTGAAATTGGGTATAGTTGCAATTTAGCATGGTGCTTGGTGGTTGGATAAGTGGGGGGTGCAGCTATTTCTGGGTATGTTACAGTACAGCGAGAGATTTGAAGAGAAAAATTGACCTAGATGGCACAGCAAGTTCCATTATTCCCCAATAGGCCACTGCTCTCTCAATTCTGTAAATGCAAATATATTTCCGCCTATTCTCTCCAGTGTCTCCAATAACCCAATTGTTATTGAGATCCCAAATCAGTTGTTCTTTTGAAAGGATGGTCCTAGTTATGGAACCAACGTAAGTGCAGATCTTGCTAGATCGAAACATTCTACTTCTGTCAGCAGTGTGTTCAATTCTGCACCACTACAATGGTCATAAATCATATGTTTTACAGAATTGAGCATATGGTCCCACTAGCCAGCTCTGTCCTTGAATATGTTCATGGCTGATCTCCTGCCTCAACCCGACTTTTCTTACCTCTTCCCAGATCTCTGAAATAATCTGTCAAATGTTTCGATCTATAACAGCTTTAAATATGGAATGGGGCATCCACAACCATTTCGGGCAGAAAAATTGACAGGTACACGACAAGTTGAGTTAATATATTTCTCTCCTCTCAGTGCTAAATGATTCACCACTTGTCATCTCTCAATCAACATCACTGAATACAATTGTCTGATACTTTAACTAGACCATATGTTATCAAGTGCACATTTCTAAATGGGTTTAGGGAAAAATACACCTCTATTACATGTGTACAAATTTTTGGAGGCCGTGAACCTGGTTAAAAAAGACACATGCAAGGCTTAAAGTAATGACACTGAATACAAAAGTAAACAAGCGATGACGTACATGTATAAAAACCGCTTGGGAAAGAGCTGTTGTGTTCAATTCGATCTACATGCTTTAGGAAGGATCTGCAGATTGGAGAGGAGGGAACAAACATTTACCAGTGTGCTCCTGGGAAAAAGGTGCGAGGATATACTTGGGAAATTGGTATCTTTGTTCTTGGAGAGGGAAATATGGAGAGGAAGTTTGGCAAAGATATCCAAAGTTGTGAGGTGTCTAGACAAATTTGAGTGTCAATTCTATGTCCATTTGCAGAAACATCAAAATCAGAGGATACAGAGTAAGGGTGATAGGTGAAAGAACCAAAGGCAATCACGTGTTTTTTTTAGGCAGCGAGCGGTAGGGCCTGAAACATCTCTGCATGGTTGTGGGATAGAGATTGAATCGAAGTTTCAAATGGGGAATAGATTAATACATGAATGAAAGATAAAATGAAATTGATTAACCACCGTTGTGCACCTTCCTCAAATTGCAGGATAGATTTAGGCTTTTTCGAACACGCTCCATAGCACACGTTCAATGCCTGTTTCATGTTTCTGATCTCATTACAGAAAAACTGAAGAAAGGTAAGTGAGTTCATGCTATTGAGTCTGAACTTGTAAATGCAATGTAAATCATGTGGTGTGGAAGAACATGTTCATACCGCTAACGGCCCTATTTGCTTTCCATTTTTAAAGTCTAAGTCTTCTGTTCAGATCCGCAAGAGGGCCCGCACCTCGGCGGCTTTATAACTTCTTCCAGCCCACAAAGCTTGAAAACTCTGACCTCTTGGACAATCCCAGTTACTTTGTCCCATTATTGACGTCCGTATGTTTTATTATTTATCTTTCATGGGATATGGGCGGTGCTGGCAGGGCCAACATTTGTTGCTAATTCCAGGAGTGAACATTTCTGATGGTGGTTTAGAATCAACCGCATTACTGTTGATCTGCATTCTCATGTAGGCTTGACTAGGAAAGGGTGGCAAGTTAACTTCTATAAAGGGCATTCAGGAACAAAATGGATTTTTACAACAATCACTGTTGTAAATATTTATGGTTGATTCATCGACAGCATTAAGGGGGCCAGCTTTCAATTCCAGAATATATTAATTTTATTTAAGTTCTGCCAGCTGCCAAGGTGGGATTTAAACGTGTGTTCACGAAGCATTAGCCTGGGCGTCTGAATTTTTTGGTCTGGCGGCATGACCAGTCTGTTCTGTCTGCATGGTCTTGAGCTCATCAACCTCAGGCTTGAGTTATTTAGTTCCCTCCACCTGTCCATTTCCAAATTTAGGATGTACCATAAAACTTAGCTATATGTATGGCTCAATGTCAGCTCTCCTAATTTACTGCCAGTTCTAATATCTCCCGAAATATTTGGAAGTCAACTTCTGCTGGAGCATGCGCCTGTAAAATGACTTGGCCCCATGTACTAAATGGAAGCTTACTGTAAGTCTACCTTCACTGGTCAGTATACATGTTGGGATTCCTCCACGCTATAAGATTGACCTTATCAGCCATCTTGTGAATAGGGCACCAGCCATTTTCTCATTGTGCAAATATGACGTTGAAATGGGGCAAATGAAAGCTATCCTAAGGGATAATGCCCACTCCGATCCACGCATTGTTCCTGGTGTAAAGCGTGCATTCATGATTGCGTGTAAAGCCAACACTTTGATCCATGAGAAGTGTGAAATCTAATTCAAATTAACCAGAAAGCATAAGGCATCTGGAAAAAATTGAGCAGCAGAGGAAGCCAGTCGTTTCTATGCAGTAGCAATGCAACTGTTATTCTCTGATGACAAGATGCTGCTGTCTAGCTAAAAGGCATTCTGCCTGCCGCACAATGCTGTATATTACTTTAAGTATGGGTGTGATGCCAGTTATGTAGTCCGTACTTCCAATGGCATAACGGATTGTAACAAACACCTCGTCTCCCTGGCAATTTTAATAAATTGAATATTGAATCTACACAGCCAACCCGTTCTTTTTAAATCTCAGAACATTACCTCCAACGCTAGATGTGATTCTGCGATTGGGAAACGCTTGTTGAAGAACCCCGATTATGATATGATTTACGTTAACAACCAGTTAATATTGTTGGTCAAACTTGCAATGCGGCTCCCTTATGGTTGCTAGTAGTTGCATGTATTCAGAAGCAGGGAGCTGTCCTCTGTCAGCAAAAGGAACACCTCCAGAAATTGCACATATCTTGAATTAAACAAAAGTGCGCTGTAAAATGTTTCCAGTGTCCATTATTTAAGTTAACACCTCGAGTAATCAAAGTCGAAGTGTTAATCTGCAACATTTTCTCGTACAGTATAAATTGTCGCTCCCTTTGCAATTTGGCATTCTTGCATCTGCCCTCCTGAGTGCAAGGCGAAGGCACTGGCAGAGTGTCTCTTTCTTCAGCAACATTATTCTGCTTCCTACCACTCAGCAGATTTCGTGAGCTTCCTTTGTCAACAAGGGATTCATCATTGCTCACAAGCCTAATCTCTAACGTCTTATCAAAGTTGTTTTTGGATGTCCACAACCACCAACGACACATCCACAGCATAATCCTAATCAAGCATATTTATTACTTTAAAAAAATTGTCAATGGTATTTCTTAAACATGGACTGTTCTTTACAAAAACCGTGTTTATGTTTCTCAATTAATTTGCGTTTGTCCAAGTGACCATTTTGTATGTCCAGGATTATCATTTATAAATGCTACCACCAAGGCTGAACTGGCTGAAATGGAGTTAGTGGGTTTATCCTTATGCACGATTTTTTTTATTCGATGTGCAAAATTTTCAATCCACCAGTCCCTTTGACGAAACTCAGTTTCTGAGATAGAATGAAAAATTATGGCCAACCCCTCTGCAAATTCCGCCCTTAACTCCATCAGTATTTTCACATACAAACGATTTCGTCCTGATGGCGTATCAACTTTAAGTACAGAGAGTCTTCTGTATTATTTTTCTTTATCATTGTCTTCTCCAGCTAAGGTATCAATATTTCACCTTTCACCACAACTTTGGCCGTGCCTTCGGTCCTGGTAAAGCCACGTATACAGTAGCAATTATGTTTACATCAAGCCTTCCATTCTGCCTTTAAGAGTAAACTTCACTGGTTTCCCAAATCACACCTGCTCCGCATCTTGCTATTTTTATGCCGGAGAAGATTTATTGCATCACTTTTAGATTCAGTACCTGTTTCATTAAATGTTGTCTGCTTGATGTTCTTACATACTTGCGATTTCCCCTCTGAAATTTTTATAATCAGCATGATTCTCGATTTTTTTCATCAACTTGTCATCTGTCCTATACTTTTCTGCATATTTCACCATGCACTCTATGTTTTCGCCATCCAGTGAAACCTGGATTTGTTAGACCTATCTTTTCTCGTCCTGAATGCACCTCGACTGTACAGGAACTATCACTTCCTTATATGCAACCCTATCTTCAACTATTTTTTAACTGCTAAGCATCTATACAAATTTACTGTGAGTGATGTACCCTCCCTGATAATTAACCTTTTTTTTTAAACTGCGTTTTTTCCGTCATTTGTTTGCTACCGCAAACCTTACGGTAGCTTTCTTGTTTAGTCTTTCATGGCCAGCATTTATTGCCCACCTCTAATTGTCCTTGTTCAGAGATCATTTGAGAGTCAACCACATTGTTGTGGGTTTGGTGTCATATAGACGCCAGACCAGGTAAGAACTTATCGATTTTTTTTCACCCGCCCTGGTGGGATTTGAACCCAGGGTCCCTGGGATACTGGGCAGTAAAACGCTTTAGAAACTCTTTTCCCTCGTTTTCCTTTATACTATTAGCAGCTCAGTCTTTACTGATAACATTAATACCTGCCTCTATTTCTACTCACTATAACTGTAATTTACTTGCAACTCTAGGCCTGTATACTTGCCCCTTAGTTGAAGACCAACAAAAGTAACCAGGACTGTAACGTTACCTCTCTTGTCAAAATAAATATATTGTGTCCTGGACACTTCCAAAATATCTGCTTGCACCAGAGTCTCTTAAGTCAAAATTGTCGTTTTCCCCCTTTTTCCCCTACCCCATCTTTCCTGACTAATCAGTGTAGAGGTATGGTCACTGGGCTAAAAATCCAGAAACCCATGGATGTGCTCTGGGTTCCAATCTCACCACGTCAGTCTGCTTGGCGGAGAAAAAAATAACTGGAATTGAAGGTCTGTTGATGACCATGAAACCATTGTCATAAAAAAAAAATCTGGTTCGCTTGATGACCTTATCTGGACTGGCCTACATGTGATTCCAGACTGACAGCAAAATGTTTGACTTTCCAATGCCGCCAGAAAAAGGATAGTGACACGCAAACACTTTCAAAATTCTCTTCCTCCAGTTTCGACCCACCGAGGCTTTAATTTGTGCCATCTACATTATACATTACAGCAAAACATCATGGTTCCTTCAAGAGCATCTTCAAATCCGGTGAACCTCCAAACCACACACCATCCTGACTTACAATGGCCTGTTTATTCAATATCGCTGGTTAAAAATCCTGGAAACCCCCTTCCTAACAGCAATGTTGGTACACCTGTACCACATGGACTGCGGCAGTCCAGGAAGGTGGCTCGGCATCAGCTTCTCAAGGGGAATTATGGATGGGCAGTTAAAAATGTTGGCCCAGCCAGCAACACACACGCCCATTGAAAGAATTGAAATAGTTTTTATTCATGAATATTTACCATCTGCCCCGGTTGAGCTAGGCATCCATTATCACCACAGCATATTGCCCTTGTTTGACCGTGCCTGCAGCTCACTAATCGTATTCACCATAATGAGGGCATTCACACTCATGCACTGTGAAACAAAAGTAGACCTAATTGTACCCTCTCTAACTCTGACAAAGGGATCCTAACTGAGTCCAGTGCAGCACTTCTCCCCCATTTTTGTGCACATTTTTCATTCACTCATGTGTTGTCCTCTGTTTCCCACGCCCCTGATGAGTTAGCTTAAAGTCACCTGAACAACTTTGGAAAGCCGCTCCATGAGAACATTTCTGCCAGCTCCATTTCGATGCCATGTGTTCCACTTGTACTGGTCCCTCCCTTCCACAACTGCTTTTAATATCACAAAAATCTAAATATCTCATTGCTGCGCAACGTTTTCTGCCATTAATTCATTTTTTTTCCATCCAATTACTTCAATACTCACCAGCACATGCCACCGCGAGTAATCCAGGGTTTACTACCTCCAATGTCCTCTGTATGTCTCTCTTAAACTCTTCACGTAGTTCGCATCACATTTTAATTCAATTGTATCCATTCATGTATAAACATCGAATGCGGGCTGTTCGCTATAATCCAAAAGGAGTTTTACTGCTGCTTGCTGATATGCTTGACTCTGGCAATGGGTGGGACATACCACCTTACAGTCTCCGGCTGCATATACACCAGTTTGTTCCCTTAACTTTAGGCCCCTCTGAACTATTTATTTCCTGTCTGCAATGTACAGATGAACCAGGTTTAACTGGGACTGCACAAAGGGGGAGAATGATGCATTCAGTGAATTACTGCGCTACCTGTCTTGCCTTCCGTGGCTGCCTCGCTGTCACGCATTCAGTCGCTGCTGCATGACCTTAACTTGCAGAGTAAACACCTCCAGACACCTGCTATCCATGGAACATCCATTTCAACTTCACTGATCCAAGAAATGACAATAGAACTGGAATTCCCACATGGGAAACATGTGCAAAGCATGGAACAGAGATTGCCTAACTCTCCTCTTTTCATTCATCTTTTAACTGACTTCACATAAGTCTACATAAGTTAGAAATAAAGAAAGGCTCACCAACTACGCACAAGTCAAGTTTTCTTTATTTGACCTGATTTCATGGACGGGGGGGGGGGTGGGGGTTCAGGTTGGGGATGATGCAGCGCAGTGGTGTAGTGGTGCTTTCAAAGTACCAGTTACCCACAGGCCCAGGATATTGCTCTAGGGACATGGGTTAGAAAGCCACCATAGTCACTGGTGTATTTTCAATTAGAGAAATAAATCTAGAGTATAACATTGTTTTCAGTAACTACAAGCATGAAAAATTTAGCGATTGTTGCAACAATCCCATCTGCTGCAATGTCCTTTAGGGAAGGAAAAGTAATTATTATGTGGTCTGGCTTACTCGTTACCCCAGACGCAAATAGTTGAGTTTGGCTCTCCATTGCTCTGTAAAATGGCCCAGCAAGTCACTCAGTTGAAGGGCAATTAGAGATGGACAATAAATTTTGGCCTTGCCAGTGACACCCTTATCCAATGAAAGATTAAATAAGTATTCTTATACAAACATTGAAAAATGCAAAAACGTTATTAGTTGTATACATGAACATTTTATGTACTGTTTAAGTTAGATTTTGTAAATGTAGGTATCCCTTTCTATTTAATTTTAACATTATTGTAGATTGGTCAATTAATTGAATCCCGACTGCCACTATAGGATATATTTTCAAGTTCGTATTTGCTTTTGGGTAACCAATTGATCTAGGCTTGCTGTACAGTTCAATAATCTCATTTTTCTTTAATTTATTAGTAGTTTAATAATGTGACATAAATTTGGGGTGCCACTATCTCCCGCCACTGTTCTTCTCTCCCATTGTATTTTGCCGCTCTGCCGCTGCCAGTAATTCGTGCTTTTTTGGAAGGCTGCTTTCTCTGGTTCTGCCATTTCCATTGCCAACATTTCTCGTAGTATTGTTACTTGCTCCACTCTCCCGCTGTGCTTTGCTGCCTTGTTGTTAACCGTGGTCCCTGGAGTTTTTCCAAGGCTCCCTCTCCGCTGTGCTTTGCTGCCTTGTTGCTAACGATGGCTTCTGCAGTTCTCTCTCTCTCTCTCTCCCTCTCTCTCTCTCTCTAATGACTTCACTTTCCTGTTTTGATTCGCTGTTCACCGTTTCAATAAACAACATGAATCAAAGCGACCTCATACCCAGGAGAAAAAAAATAAACAGAATTTGGAGGTCCACATAAAAGACCTTAAATCCAATGCAATTGCCTCAAAATGTAAGTGCTGACTTTGCGTTTTTTCTTCTTACATTACAGAATTAAGCGACTGCCTGGAAATTGCAAAAGGCTTAGGTGCGTAGAACACTTTCATGACTGTGCACGTTTCAAGCAAGAGTCATGTTATTTCACCCTACAGAAAGCTAAGATTCAAAGATCATGTGAAACCACGGATCGATATTCAATAGAAAACGATGAATGTTGTCCTGCTGCTGAATAAATTTTCACCAAGTAGAATTTCGAAATCTGTGCTGCAAAATACGTAGCAGCGAGGTATAAGAAATTCCTGGATGGGCAACTCTGTCAGGTCATAACCATTACTTTCTGAAATGAAGTAACTTTCTGAACACTTCACTGAATTCAAGCACGAGCGATAAAAAGAACACTTTAATCCACCAAACGATGCATCCTTATATTCGGCATAAATAGTTCAATGGAACCACTGAAGATAAACTGAAAAATGATAGACTTATAGCATAGTTACAACACAGAAAGGAGCCAATCAATCCATCGTGTCCTTATCAATTCTCTGCAGACTAACTCTCCTGGTCCCACTACCCAGGCTTTTTCCAATAGCCATGAACTTCGGCTTTTGTTTTCTCTACAGGCAATCTTCCAGCGTTTTTGCTCAGGTCACGATTGAATCTGCCTCCTTTATATTCGCAGGCATTTACTTTCAGTTTCTAATGACATTTGCTTTAAAAATAGTTTTCCCCCTTACCATTGTTTCTCGTTTAACCAATCACTTCAAAGCCATTTGCTTTCTTTCGGGATACTTTTGACACTGTGAATAGTTTCTCTCTAACTACTCTGTCCTGTCCCTTAATGATTTTGAACACTGGCCTCAAGTCTCTTAATCATCTCCTTTCATGGAGGGAGACTGTGGCATAGATCTAATTCTAGTAGACTCGTAATATAGAAGTCCAGAATAATGCCCAGAGAGCACGTTTAAGTACTACCACGACAGATAGTAGAGTTTGAATTCAATTAAGAAAATCTGAAGTCAAAACCTAGTCTCGTTAAAAAAGGATCTGGCTCACTAATGCATTGTAGGCAAGGGAATCATCCATGCTTACCATGTCCTGCGTACTTGTCACTCCAGTCCCATGTCAATGTGGTTGAGTGGTGAGTGTTCTCGGAAAGAGCCTAGCAAGCCATTTCAAGGGGGATTAGGAATGCAGAAACAAATCCTGATCTTGCCAGCGGACCCACCTCCCATGAAATAATCAATAAAACAAAACATCCAAGGAGAACAACCAACCTTTTCCAACATATTGACGTAACTTACGTTCCTCATGCTTGTAACAATCCTCTCACTCCATCCTCTCTAATGTCTAAACCCGAGAATATGTCATAGACTAATCTGTTGCACAATCAGTCCTTATGAGGGCGACGTCCCCGCATAGCATTTGCTGCATCCTCAGCTCTGTTAATAATATCCTTCCATTAAGTTAAATTAATTACTTTATATTATGTGCTATAACAGAAGAAAAGCAAAAAGCGAAGGCGTCAGGTAGCTACTTTAATGCTTATTCTTTGACAAAGATGCACGTGTTTAACTTTTCATTATTGGTGCTTTAAAGCTTCCATTTTTTAAACTATAATTTGCCTACAGCTTCAAAAAGTAACATGGAGGAAATTGCTCTTAGTCATGATGTGCAATGACACCATGGAGTTTTATATTCCCGTAGGGTAGAAGTAAGAAAATAGTCCTCTTTGTCATGGAAAACAAAATTTGCACCATAATAAAAAAATATGATAATCGCTGTGTAATCTATAAGGAATTCCTTAAGACAATGGTGACAATGTGGAACTCACTGTGGAAGGATTTGGTCAGGTGAATAGAAATAGTGTTTATGGTGAAGTCGGGTAATCAGATGATTAAACTATAGAACATTATGTTGGCACTGTGAGATGACTTTAAGCATCTGCAGAATTCAGACTGTAAGCTTAACATTTGTGCTTTACAAGTGCCACGCAATATTCATGTCCTGCTCGAGGGGGCATGACCATATTCCCTTGTTGTTCACAGCATTTCTATTTCCGAATCCCCCACCAAAAATCATGCTTCAGCTAGTGCTCTGGACAATAAAGTTAACCAGAGACGCCACGTAAATATTATGGCTGTAAGTGTAGGTCAGGGTATTGTAATTCCCTGGTGACTAACTCACCTGAAAGCTTCCGCCTCTGTAAACCATTTCAAGGATAATCATGTGATGGAATACTTTCCAATTGCTTGAATTCTTATAGCTCCAACAGCACTTAAGTACTCGACACCATCTAAGACAAGTAAAGCTCCTTTCCTGGCACCTTATCAAACCAATATAAAAAATTTCAGTCACTCTAACACTGCTGCTCAGTCGCAGCATTGTGTCCCACCTACAAAATACACTGGACAATCTCGCCGAGTCTCCTTGGGCTGCATGCTCCAAACCTTTAACATCTAAATCACAGACGAATAATACCTGGAGACACATGGAGCTGGTACACGCAAGGCATTTTCCAAGTCACACAACATTCTTGTTTGGAAATATATCACAGTTCTATCATCGCTGGCAGATCAGAATCCCAAAAACTCCTACCTAACAGCATTATGGAAGCACTTACATCGCAATGATTACAACAATTCAAGAACGTAACTCAGCACAAACATCTAAAGAGGAGGTGGGAATGGTAAAAAATGCGGACAAAAGTTGCTGGAAAATGGGACTTGCTGTCGACTTGCAATGCAATTCGAAAAAACATACCAAATTGTAAAGTGTTCATTTCCCAGGATAATGGTCCTTTTCCCAGGGCAACGCTTTGAATAATCAGAGTCAACCTGACTGATTTGAATATAAACAAAGCTGGACACTTCACTGTTATCTGTTAACTTGTGAGTTCTCCATGGCAAAGTGTCCAGCAATCAGAATCCACTTGCCAACAAATCAGAACTCTCTTTTCATGCAGTATAAATTGTTGTTCCCATCAAACTTTGGAATCCTTGAAAATTGCCCTGAAGAGCACAAGAAGAAATACCTCCAGGAAATATGTGGCTCCTCAGCAATAAAATATTAACGACATACATTCAATAAGGAACTCAGCAGAAAAGTCAGCTCACGGAGTGGAAAAATTAGATACCCGTTCGAACAAATGATAATTGCAATGGATAGTGTAGTCACATTTAAAGAAACACTATAAAAAATATGTAAGGAATAAAAGGATATGTTCATATGAGTAAATGAAGTAGGGTGGGTGGAGGAGACTTGTATGGGGCGCAAAGACCGGTATACACCCGTTCAGCTGCAATATATGCTTCATTTTCTGTAAATTCTGTTTATCAGTTTCGAGGAGAGGCAGCAACCGTCCCTAAAATGTCAAAAAAAATCCGTAAAATTATTTTCTAATATTGCAGAGCTGCTTAAATGCCAAGAAGCTTTAAAGGAATTAGGTGAGGCTTGTGTTATTTTTTTGTTTAACATGCTTTTGCCAGTAATAATAGGCATATATTTATCCATCAGCATGAGCAAAAATAAAACGTTTTTATCTGTGTTCACATGAAACTGTTTATGTAAAAAATCTGCTTTGGCTATCAAGGAGCAAATAGCGACCAACTTGTTCTATGTGTTTCTTTTTTTGCAGATTCTCTAACTTAATTGCCAGCCCAAACTCATTCCAAGGCAATTAGGGATGAGCAATAAATTCTGGCCAATCCAGCAATGCCCAAATCCCATGTATGAATACTTAAAAATTGCATGCCACCAAATGCAGAAGTTGTCATCGACCTGAATAAACGAGCAACATTCTAGGATTTAATTATTGAAGCTATATATTGTTCTAAAAAATATTGCATGACACATTTAATTTCAAAAGTATCTTACAGATGAATTAGTGAGCTTAGTCTGATATGTTTTGTTGCATATATGTCTACATGCCTCTATGAATATTATCCCAAAGAAGAAACATTCTGCTGAGTGTGTGATCAGTCAAATTCACAAATCAAACAAATAGCTGAAACTGAGCAGAACGTACATTAATGAACATTGTCTGGGGGAGAGGGTGCTGTTTTGGGGCTATTATTCGCTTGTAAACCGGTGTCTCAGGCTTATTCTGTGTTCAAATCTCCAATGGCGGCTAACAGAATTTAAATTCAGTAATTAAATAAAAATGGAATTTAAATTTACTGACCATGAAACTGTTATGTGCTGTCCGAAAACTTCATCTGGTTTACTAGCGTCCTTTAGGGTATCAAACCTACCATTCTTGTCTGGCCTGACCTACATCTGACTGCAGACCCACAACAATGTGGTTGACTCTCCACTGAAGCCTGCAGTGGCCTTGCAATCCATTCAGTTCAAGGTCAATTAGGGATAGGCAACAAATGATGGCCTTGCCAGCGACGCCCATGTCCCAGGAAGAATTGAATGATATTGAAAAATCAATGTCAGTTGCCTAGGCAATCAAATCAAAATCCTGTTCAGCAGCTTTTAAAACGTGTCAATATGGCATTTGCGCCACAAAGAACCAATTGTATTGACGAAATTGTCGAAGCCACTAAGGAGGGTAATCTGCCAAATGGATTTACATTGATCTGTGGGTAATGCTAGTTTCCTGGATGAGGCATTTATCAGGGATGTTTAAACCAACACAATATATGGTAAATAATTATTTCAGCACTGGATACAATTTACTCTGCGTAGTTGTCAATAAATTACAGTAAATTAAATGTTTTGGGGCATATTACACTGAAAAATGTGACCCAACCCGGCGGCGAACACGAGTCCAGAAATATAGAATCCCCTATCATAGGAGGGGTCATAGTGCCTTTGCCAATCTATTGCGATTGCTATCCACATCTTCCAACATGATTGTAGTTTTGATAATAACCACGACTATAGTCCTCCCCTTCAAGTATTTATCGAAAGGTTTTTTTAAATGTTAGTATTGAGTTTCATTCCAACGGCCTTTATGGTCTGGCTTGCATTTCTAACCATAGCATTTTACAGCACCGTAACGTACTCAGACCTCCCATCTGCTTAATTCACCAATTGCCTTATTTATGTGCAGCTTGGTTCTCGAACCTCTGGCGAATGTATTCAAATTCTATCATTATATTCAACATTTATGTCATATTAACCACTATCACCACCAGAGCTGATCACATGCACAAAGCCCCACAACCTCAGCACCCAACTCCATACCCATCCCTGGCGAAATAATCTGATTGTGCACCTCAAATTTCGAGATCTAATGCATTATGGATGCATGGGATTAAGCTGCTTTTTTTTAAGGCTGCAGAGCCATGATGGGCCGAAGACCCTCGCCCATTAACATACGGAGGAATTTCCGGAAAATGCAGCGAGCCTTTCAGAAGCCCATTGACACCAGCGTGACCATAAAAACCCACCACCATAAAATTCCGCTCATATATCTTTTTATGTCCACATGATCCTACATTTTTAATCTTTTCCACTGTAAGAACGGTCATAGCTTTTCTTTAACTCTTCAAATTCCTGAAATCACTCCACCCTAACGCTACTGCGTTAAAACTCCTCTGCATCCTTTTCAACCCCTCGATATTCTTCCAAAACTTTGCGGTGCCGAATTAGACACGCTGCACTTGCTGCGGCTAATCAGCAATTCATTAAGTTTTTTTTCCTCTATCATAATGCTTTCCAGAGTGCTAGAGTACAGAAAGAAATCGATCTTGGATGGTGGCGAAGACAAAATCTATACAAATGACACCTCTGTTATGAGACCAGGCGAACCATTGTTTCCACATTTTGCAATACAACGCATGGATCGATAAACGGCTAATCGGGCCCCAAACATTTGGCAGCGCCAAACATTTGGCAGCGCCAAACATTTGGCAGGGCCAAACCAGACAGGTTTTTGACGCCTTATGTGCCATAATCTTCAAATAGTAATGAACCTGGTGAAATGTTTCTATTGATATCATTTTGAGACCCTTTTTCCTTCGGTCTGTCTTCTGGAAGAAAGTGCCCACAGAACACAAAATTCTTTCAATTATTTATTCTATATAATTTTACTCCTTGACAGAAGATCAGCTGAAAGGAAAAGAAAAAGGTGAGTGTTTTAACAATTAACTGATTCAGAGCAGTAAACGTTTAATGCTTGGTAGACTTTGTTTTCTCAAGACATCTAGTCACTGTTAGCAGGGGAACAATTCCACCCAAGCCTCCGTAGTGTAGACGTAGATTCTAGGTGTTTCAGGTTGTGGGACTAAACACAATAGTTTTCATTTAAATAACATAGCCACTAGTCTGTCAGTAAGATATGGAAAAAATGTAACAGTAGCTTGGTGGTCATGTCACTCGATAGACAATGCGCCGTTTGTGCTAATAATCTGCAGAGTGCAAATATGACCATGGCGATTGTAGAATTTTAAAGAAATCCTTAAAAAAATATTCTTTTGTCGTTTATAAAACATATTTTGTCTACAAACGTCCAGTAGGCAGAAAGATGGGTTGTCCTTACCTAGTTTAACCACTGTGTTACTACAAACCCAAAACAAAACATTTAACTATTAATTGCCGTCTGAGGTAGTCTTATTTGTGTCACTAAGACTTCCAACAATGGAAATTAAGGATTAGTAATACCTTCCGACATTGTTAGAAAACTGAAGAATAAATATACACAACAAAAACAAAAATAGAATTACCTGGAAAAACTTAGCAGGTCTGGCAGCATCAGCGGAGAAGAAAAAGATCTACTCTTCGATTTTTTGAAGGACACAATCATTAAATAATCTTCGCTGATATCAATAGCAATGCTGCTTATAAGGAGAAGGTTTAAAAAAAAAACCTATAGGAGCCTGAAAGGCAATCTGATAGGTTCAGATTAATTAGGGTTTGATGGGACTCATGTTTCACCGAAAAAAGAACATTTACCTGAGAGACATACAGAGCTGTTTCCATCCTGTAAGCTTTAGGAAATTTTCACAGATGCCTATTTGAATGAACCCAATAACCTGCGTATAATTCCATCTGGCATTGTCCACAGTTGTTCCATCAAAGCTTAATTCAATTGAATAACAGATGGGACAAGTAGCGGGCACCCCATCAATATCACCCGTTGGACAAAATCCTGTCAGTGCAAAAATGTCTACTAGTAGTTTTATACTTACTGCTGGAGTAACCTGGATGCATGAACTCCAACATCGACAAATTTCCTAGACGTTGGCTTTCAGAAAGGTAACACATAACCTTGGTCCAATATTGGTACTAAACTGAAACCTGGAGTCATTCTTCAATATGTACCAGATATCTTCAAGGCCATTCTGGCATTAAGCGTCATTTGGTACAATTGTACCAGTCAATGACAAGCACTGTGTCAGGAAACGGGTAACAAAATGGCAAGCAACGGATTTGATGTCGTGCTAGGTTTGCAGCAGGCCTGACACAGTGCTAACGCTATTAAAACAATATGATGCGCATCTGAAAATGTCAAAAAACAAAGACTTTGTTCATAAAAGAAGGGCAAATCCAATCCGTTCCATCAGTCTAGCCTCAGTCATCAGCCAATTGATAGGAGGTGTCACAGACTCTGCGACCAAGGTGCATTTAGGAACTAACTACTCAGTGACTTTTATTTTGGCTTCCCCCGGTCCAGATTTCACAGCAATTTTGATACAAAGATAGATAAAATAAGTGATTTCCAAAGGCGGGGTGATATTTCCTGCCTTGAAATCAGGGCAGCATCTGACTGAACGTGGCATCAGAAACCGCAGCATAATTGAAGTCAATGGGAATAAATGGGAAATTCTGCACTGGTTTGGAGTTATACCTGGCACAAAGGAAGGCGTTGGTGGTTGTTGGAAGCCTATAAACGCATCTTCAGATCATTTCTGTAGGGTTGGACTAGTCCCCCACTGTCAAGCATCTTGAATTGTTTCATCAATCATCTTCACTTTCACGTAGGATGAGGGACTGGGGGGTGTTTCGTGATAATTACATAGCGCTCAGTTGCATTCGGGGCTCATTAGATACTGAAGCTTCTGGTGCTCAGAAGCAACAAACATGGACAGCATTCAGACTTGAGGTCAACAGTGACCAGTCACGTTTGTGCACCACAAGTGCCAGTAAATGACCAGCCACAACAGCAGAGGATCTAATTGCCCCCGTTCAAATTTACAGTCATTCCTATCATTTGGTCCCTCACCATCAACATCACTATTGACCAGGAAATTAACTGGGCCAGCCATACAAGTATTGTAGCTGCAAAGAAAGATCAGAGTCCAGAGATTCTGTGGCAATTATCTGCCCTTCACCCACAATGTACAATTCAGGAAAGTAATAGTGTTCTCTGCGCCAGCTTGAGTGAGTGCACCTCCAACAACACTGAAAAAGATCTTCAGACCATCCACAAAAAAGCTCTAATCATATGCACAACATATAACATTGTAAACAGTCACTGCCTCCATCTCCGGTACACCAGAGTAGCACCGTGTACCATATATAAGGTACAATGCAGTTGTGTGACAAACCTCCTGCGATAGCGCATTCAGAACTCGCAAACTCTCCCATGACGAAGAATAAGGCAGTAGATCAACGGGCATGCTACTGTCCGCAATTTTCTCTTCAGATCATGCCTTCTGTACTCGGAAATATATTCGCTGTCCTTCCCAGTTGCTGAGTCAAGACCATGGATCTTCCACTCTAAGAAACTCAGGGTGTACCTACACCATATCAACTGCAACTGTTCAAGAAGCCGGATTGCCACTACTTTCAACAGGACAATTCGGTGTGGACAATACAATCAGAATTTGGCTTTGGCACTTCCCTAAAAAGAATCATTGAAATATAAGCAAAAACACAGGTTAGAGGATACTGACCTGCTGCAAATATTTTGCATAAACTCAATCCCAGGCATTTGCAGCCTTGCGTTCTCCAGGCATCATGGGCCGGACCAATTGCCTAAGCATCACTTCTCCGGTGAGGAACAATGCAGCTTTTCTGTAAAGTCGCCGAGGTATTTTGGTAATTTTGTCATTTTAGACTTTTGAATTACTAAAGCACGCGTTTCCTTTGTTTTCTGTTTAGAAATTGTGGACTTTCAGGAGAAATGCAGTAAGTATTAGATGACTCTGCAGCTCTCGGAATGTAACATTAGGAACGGCGGAAATTACTGGGTACGAGTTTTCTGGTAGAACTGATTTGGTTAAACTGGACTAAACTGTGACCCTGAGGAAATACCCTGAGGTAAAACCACTGAAGAAGTCATTCTTACTAGAGGCTGAATACTCCAACTAGAAATGGCGGAGATCTTTGCTTATCCAAGAGCCTAAACTAGTTTCTGGACTTTAGTATTCTCATTTGCTTTTCGTGATACCGAACGAAAGCCACATATAGTCCAAGGATCCATGTGCATTGGTTAGACCACAAATGTGTTATGCACACACCTAATCCTCATATGTAACAGAGGCGGAAAATGCTGGAAATATTCACCTGGTAACGAATCATCAAGGAAAAATAAAAAAAAAATTAAAGTTTCAGGTCGATGAGTTGACAAGAGATGTATCAAATGTCATCGACTTGAAATTTTAACTAATTTTCTCTCTCAACATTTGCTACCTGACTTGCTGGCATTATCGTTCTCTTCTGTTTTCATTATTTTCTGCTTTCGTACTGCTAATATTATTCTGCCTTTACAGCATTCGCAGGATGATTTTTTTGATTTGGCTCTAGTTGCTATATGCTTTAGCAGTCCACATGTGGAAAACTGGGAGTAGTTTTGATCGCTATTCAGCTTCCTTAAATCGCACTCCGTGCCCCGGGGACAGTTCTGATCTCCAGTTCCCTTGGTCAATCTATCTTAGAATAAAGTGTACAGTCCTGTTCTACATAATACAATAAGGAGATATGGACAGTGCTGCAAGTGCAGTGAAAGCTAAATGAGATAACGTAAATGAGAGATTATAACTAACTGGAAAGTCTGAACAGGCTGGGCCTCGTTACTCTAGAATTGTAAAGGCTGAAAGGTGAACTGTCAGTATTATTTGAAGTAACGTAATTGTTGTATAAAGTAAACCTAAAGAAGGAATTTTCATTTATTATGGAGTTTAAAAGTTTCATTCACTAATAAGCCAAATAGGAAGTGAAATTCACCCAATGTTTTAATTTTTACTCATATTATAGTTAAAATGATAAATGTTCTAACATAACAATCGTTTAGGTGAATGGCATAGATGCATTGAACTAAGACCTGGCTAAGTTGGATGGCACAATGCATACAAAATAATGCTAACATAATGAGCGAGAGTGGGGGGAGTGTCATCGGTGGCCTCAGCACTGACAGAGAACAGGTATTTCTGAAAGTTTGTGTACAACAAATGCCACTTCATAAGGTTAACCTCACTGCATGGGACAGCAGACACTTACAGTTCATAATGGGTACAGTTTGTCTGGTCGCGTTTTGAAGATCACTTCCTTGTCGTTCTGACCAGAAATAGCCTTTGGGACTGCATTGAGTGGCACCAAACTTGCCCAGTGGGCACATGAGGCGGACTCTTCCATTGGCATTATGGCGAGTGACGGGTGACAGAATCTTTGCTTTCCTTCTCTTTCAGAAGCTGATCTGGAGCAAAAGGATTCACGTAAATTGCAGGAATAATACGGATGAATGGCTACATTGTCGCGGTCCATCATTATGAAAGACATGCTAAATTACTGGTTCTCTCAGGTGGATGTAAAATATCCCCCTCCTCCGGCGAGCTTTAATAAAGACATGCGTAGATCAGCGCGCTGTCCTTTGTTAATAAGTGCCCATCAACAAATAAATGAGAGGCAGTGTATCTGGATGAAAACAGGCTGTTGTTCATGGCAGCCAGTTGAGTGAAAATTAGCTGCAGCCTTTGCCAACTTGCTTTGAAAACTGAGGTATAATCAATCATTAATTTTTATGTTCGATCCTTCTGAACGTCCTGAGGTAGTGAAACATTCAATGGAATCGGATATTCCATGAATTATCAGGTTGCCGGAACAGGACAATGGGATAGTTGACATTGCTGCTGTGTGACAGCAAGGATTATTCCTCAACTACACAAGAAGATAAGAAGGTCAGAACCATTCAGCCCCTCGAGGCCGCTCTGCCATCCAATGAGATCATGGTTGAACTTATAATTCAAGGCCATGTTCCTGTGCTATCTCCGTGTTCCTTGATTTTTTGTTATATTTAGAAATCCATCAATCCCAACCTTGAACATATTCAACCACTGCAGGGGTAGACAATTCCAAAGATTCAACACCCTCTGAGTGAAGAATCCCTCCTCAGTTCAGCCCTAAATGGCCTGCAATTTATTATGATATTGTGTCTTCCGGTTCAATACAATCCCCCACCCCCACACGCGCTCACACACACATAAACTGTACAATTGCCAAGATGGTTTCGAGAACAAGCACTGCCATGTGATCGATAAATTATGTTTTGTTCCGATTTTCAGAAAAAAAAGTCCTCAACAACAAAATTCAAGAATTAGGTGAGCAAAATACTCTTCAAAAGTTACGGAACACATTGGTCGGACGTTGGACTTATATGAAACTTTAAGTATTAAATTTTTAATTTGTTCTTGCGGTTAAAACCACTAAGGCCAGTGCTGTAATGTGATACTTCACTTTGCTGTCGAGATCGATTTGTTTAGGTTTTCAGTCAAAATGATATCCTGTAAGGACATGGCCAGTTCAGAGGAGACCGGACATCCGAAATCTCATTGATGTGTCAGACTGATTGTTAGTGTTTGTGTAAAAGCATGAGAGCATGTGTAGGTGTGACAAGTCATGAGTGAGATTAAATATGGCTGAGATCAGTTATGGGTGAAATGGCGTATGGGTGGGATAATTAATAGATGAAAACGTGCATCGGCA
Organism: Isurus oxyrinchus; assembly: GCA_026770705.1. NCBI lineage: Eukaryota > Metazoa > Chordata > Chondrichthyes > Lamniformes > Lamnidae > Isurus > Isurus oxyrinchus. Next base: position 7,260,782 of record JANJGN010000034.1, read on the forward strand.
AGTTTGGAATAGAATGGGATTCAGTTTTGCTGATCATACTTATGAATAGCATTAAATATGGTTTGGATCTGGAATATTTGAAATTGTGCACATTTCAGATCAAGAAATGTTGATGTTCAGTGTGGCTGGGTTCCATACTGTTGAAGCCGCATAGTGGATGATATCAAATAAGGGTGTGTTGATATAGGGGTGAGACAGGCTTTGAGAGCGATCAGTTATGGTTTAATTATATGATTGGTTAATGCATGTCAGCTTGAAGGCACGGACAGGGGTAGGGTTCGGACGGAGTGAAGACAGATTTGCCTGTGAACAGTTAAGGACTTTTTTTTATAATAGTGAGACAGTGCTTGAAAACGATTTAGTTGGGGATGAAATCATATAGGAGTCACTAAGTGTTGACTCATAGAATGTTGTGGCACAGAACCAGGCCACTTGGCCCATCCTTTCTGTTCTGGCCGAAGGGACATGCCAACCAACTTAACTCCACTTTCCAGAATTTGATCCGTAACTCTAGAGGTTACAGCAATTCAGATACACTTCCATGCAACGTTTAACTGAGATGAGGTTGCCTGCCTCTACTACCTTTCTGGCAATGAGTTCCAAAGCTTCAATGGGTGAAGATATCTTTCCACATCTCTCCTCCAGGCAATGAGCAGGGCCAAAGAAATGAATCAATTTGACCCCGTACGTTGAACAGAGTATTCCCGATGAAAGAATCTGCAAATGTTTCATCTGTCAATTCACATAAAAAAAGATGTGCATTCAATGAAATGTTCATTTCAAAGCTTTGACTGGTTTCAGCTGCAACTTTAATATCCGCCCGAAATTGCTGTAAATCTTCACCACCTAGTCACTGAATTCCCTGCTAAGGTAAATAGGCCCCTCACATCCGCTCTATTCAAGCACCTCATTGTTTTGTGGCTCGCAGTCAAATCTCCCATCAGCCTTCCTTGTTCCAAGACGAACAATCCAAGCCTATCCAACCTTTCATCATAACTGATATTTTCCATTCATGGCAAGATCCTTATCATGCGTCCCTGACATCTCCAAGGGCTGCTTTTGGGAATGGGTGACATCGATTGTGTCTTTGATTGATTGTGGGGTCAGATGCATGAGAGACCACTATGCGGATCGATCAGGTCGGGTTAGATGAGATATGGTGGAGTGAGGTTGGGTTTGCGTGTGCGTTCTGATATTGGTGAGGTCTGTTATGGTTAAGATCGAGCATGCTTGAGGATAGCTACGTGTGAAATGGTGCATGGTTTACAGGTCTTATAGCAGCTGCGTCAGTATTCGGAATGAATGAGGACATCACAAATGGTGAACAAGTCCTTGGCTGTGATGAGACACACCACCGGGTGTGCATGAACTTCCAACAGACCCTTGTACCGTAGATGAAACACATGGAGAGATCTAATCGTTCTGTTGCACAAGTCGCTAAAGATATATCGGCAATGCGCTGAAGTGATGGTTGTAGAAAACAAAGTGTAGAGAGGCATTCGTAGTATAGTTTACAATACGACTAGGCATGCTACTGTGTCCTTGGAGAAGGCCCTACCTGAAGTAGAATGTTCAGGTGTGTTTTGCGGTTCTCACTCTATGGGTTCAATAAAACGCTGGGGTGCTGAAGGCGGGTTGGCAGCCCGAAGCGCTGGGCCTTTCGACCTCTGGGGCAGAAAAATCCGCTCCCAGCTCGGCAGCGCCCCACGCATTTCTAGACGTATTCACCGGGAATGGTGACGTCGCGTCATCACGCCAGTTTTGTACAGTGCGGCAGACGGGTGAACTGAAAAGCAGGAACATCGCCAGCGTTATGGAAACAACAATCAACCATGGTCTGGATAATGCGTGCCCAGATTGTGACCGTTCACCACTTCGCAGACCATATTGCCCGTGCGTGATGACGTCAGGCGCCATTTATGACATCAGTACGCTGGGTTGTGCTAATAGGATATGAGAGCAGCTCAAAAAAATGGAAAACTGTCCCCAATATTCAAACGGAAATTAAGAAAGCAATTAAAATCATTAATGAGCAAACTTGTAGCATTTGTACATCCTGAGGTTAACAATACGCCTTCAGGCTGACAGTCATGGCAGGTGTGGAATCCGTCTGTTTTTAATAGACAAGCTTATTAGGTCGGGTATTAAAACTGCAGCTCACACCAGAATCTCAGCTTTGATGTTAACAGTTCGTTGACTGCAGGGGGTTCTTATGTGAATATACAGATGAAACCTTTTCCGATCCTTTCATCAGAAGTACTGTGTTCAGAAGCACGGGGTTCTTTTGATTCATTTTATGACCCTACTCATTGCCTGAGGGGTGCGGATTTGCTGGGGCAGATCCGCATTCTGTTGTCAGCTGCAGGCACCGCTTTCAATGCGGAAAGAAGGATGAGGAAGAGGTTAAGAAGAGTGAGAGGCAGAAGGGAATATAGAAAGACACAGGTTGCTGAGGCTTTGTAAGATGAGGGCTGCGGTTCAGGAAGAAACCAGAGACACTCGGCGGAGGCGCAGAAGTGTCAATAGTATACAGGCAGAGCTTTAGCTACCGGCATGTGGAGGAGAAAACTCAGGCTTTCAAGACCCAATGTAACATCAGTTGGTGAGATGATCGCAGGGGGGATATTCTCCAACTGCTTTGGGAGCCACCCCATGCCTGCCGCATTAAAGGTCAAAATGACAGTGAACCTTATCGCAACAGCTTTATTCCCCCCATGCCATGGAGTCCGTAGTGGGATAAGACGCCCTGCTGCACAAGATAACATCCCGTTGCTCACAGATGCAAGTTTCCAAAGGACAGGGAATAATACCTCATTCAAGGTGGATGTTCAGGGTCAATGGGTAGATCCTATGTTCATTCGTCATGAGGTGATCATGACAATGACTCGCCGTGTAATAGATGACTGCTTGGAATTCTCAATTCCGTTGTCACGTTCAGCTGTGTCAATTTGGAATCATGCTACATTTGATGGACAGTAAACGTCAATTACCCCCTACACTCCATAGTAACACGTTTAGCAGACTGGGCCAAGGTTGTACGTAGTTTATGATCGATGTGACCAACTCATGCCAATCTGGCAAGAGCAGGAGGTCCAGCCAGAATCGGTCTGCGTGGAAGGAGGTGGCTGCAGAGGTCAACAGTGTGGATGTTGTGAGGAGGATTTGGTTCCAATTCCACTAAAGATTATAGAACTTATGAGCTTGGCCTGGCTAGGCACCACATCAGGATGAGCAATCTTAATTCATTTCAGCACTACCCTGACTTTCAACGTGACAGGCATTGGTTGGCCTCCATGCAGCTCTATAAGATCCTTTTGCCTAGCGCCATTCTCCCCGTAACCCTGCACATTGTTTCTTTTCAAATTTTGTATCCATGTTGCTACTATCCCTTTAGGCAATGAGCTCTAACTTAGCTCACACATCTGTTGTCAAGTACTTTAGCAAATGCGTTTTGCAACTCAATGTACAGCACATTTTTTCACCTCATTAAAAGTCTCAATGAAGTAAGTGAAATACGATGTCACCCTAAACAATCCACCTTATTTTTCCTTCATTCACCCATTTTTCCCAAGTGAATACAAATTTAAGCACGAATTATTGTTTCTGAGATTGAGGTTAAACTGACGATTGTTTAATTATTTGAGTTAACCTTCAGCTCTGTTAAAAACCATTTGCAATTATCCAGTTTCCTGGCACTATCACTGAGTCAAAAGATGATTTCAAAAATATTGATACTGCCTCTGTTATTACCACTTTCACTTCCTTCAGTTTAGTTGTTATCTTACCTGTTCCTGGCCCCTTGTCCAATTTAAGCAAAAGACTGTATCCTTATCGATTTTAAACTGTCTAGGTCTCTGAAATATATTTTTTTCACAATGAACTTCTAAACATCCTCGTCCTTGATAAAGGCAGCTGAAAATAATTCGTTATTAGTCTATGCAGGTTAGCGGGCAAACCCTTCTTATACCTGCTCTTTACTTCCTTGTTTCCATATTTTTCCAGCCTGCCTTTGAAAATGTTATATTCGGCCTGGTTTTCAACTGTATCCTTCGCCTAATCACGGCTTTAACCTTTTTTTCCTGATTCGTTGTAAGCTCTATTTCTTCCATCTCTCAGGAAGATCAAGAATATTTTTACCTACCTTTCCCCATCGAGGGAATAGACGTTGACTGTAATTGAACTCTATCTTATTTAAAAGCAGTTGATCGAATGTTTACAGTTTTACTGCAAATCTTTGAATCATTATTTTTTTTCTTGACCAGATCCATTCCTGCATCACTGAAGTCGTTTCGTCCCCCAATTAATAACTGTTGCTCTGAATTGATCCAGGTCCGATGTCACCGAGGTATTGAACACATTAAGGAGGGCAAAAAAGGCAGATAAAGTTAAGCCACTACCACTGTCTAGCATTACAGGCACCATTGAAAAAAATAGATGGACAGCTCTCAGGAGTGACATTAGCGAACATTTCGGCACAGAGCACATAGTAGAATTTTGGAATCCCTTTTCTGAACTGACAGTTCAATTCAGGCTAACTGCTTTGACTCGACTTGTAATTGATCGATTTTTTCATTGCAATCCAGGGTATAAATGGGTATGGGCCAAAGGCAGGAATATGGAGTTGGCTAATGGGGCAGCCATGATCTCATTAATTTTAGCATCAGGTTCTAGGACTAAATTATTTACTTTTATATACCTAGTTGTGAGCTGCACTCAATGTTAGTGTTTAGCTGAAATGCTGACTACAGTTTTGACAATGATAAATGTTGCATTGAACATTCTGCAAACTTATCTCTCTGTACATGTTCCTGAACTACACAGAAAAAACAGTAAATGGTAAGGATGTACAATTCATAGACACTTGGCTTCTAAACGTAGGAATATGATATTAACGCAGCAATACTACTTGAGCAGAATGGTAGCAGCACCAGAGTGTGCGCCCGGTTGATTTATGTTTCTATTAAAGATAGCAATGCTAAACTTTGAGCTGGAAAAAACAGGATTGTTTGGTGAAATGTCGTCGCTTTTATGGCAACAGCTATGATGTAAATTTCTAATTGTTCCCCTTCCATGCGTGAGTTGCACTTGTAGCCCAATAAACCTCCGTTTTCTTGTTCATATTTTCCTGATTTACACAGAAACTAACCAAAATCGTTTTTCCCTTCCCATTTTGAACGTTCCTATTTGTAGAAAATCACTTCATGTCTCAAATCTCGTCACCTGACAATGATAAACCTGTCTTCCGTTTGGCCTTAAGTCTATCTGAAGATCTAATGACTTTTTTTCCTCACAGGTGCAATTTTCATAAACTCCGAATTCCACGATTTTCTTTCTATCAAAAATATTTAGATAGGTGATAGAAATCTACCGCTCCCAAATTCAATCTCCTTGTCTTAATCCTTGAATTTCTGCGGTTTATCTACAAGTCTGTTCAGACACATGCCTAGCCTATTTTAATATATTGGAAATTCGGGGTATAATGTTAAATTCAGAGCTAGGCCGTTCGTTGGTGTAGTAAGGAGCGCCTCATCGCACAAAAAATAGTGAAAATCTTGAAATTCGCCAAAAAGGCGTTCTGACTAATGTTCAATCGAAATATCAAAATGTGACTGATAGATTTTTACTCTGCCCCACTATAAGGGGGTGTTGAACACAGTCGGCTACTGAAGGCTAACCTGAATTTGTCTCTAATAGAACGATGGAACATGAAGGGAAAGCAAAATACTCCATACATGTTCGATGTGCCATTCAGTGGTTTACCAGGATATCTAACCAACACTGTCCTTCATGATTTATTTTTCTCCTTTTGCAATCTATACCTTCTCTTCCTTTTATATTGACTTGGTTATACATTCTATCAGAGAACTGTTTTAAATTCGAAGCTCTTCATTCACCATTCAGAATGAAAGGGTTGCATTAGTTAAGTGTACTAACGCGACACTATTTCTGATGAAACATGTGTTGCATAATTTACCTTATAATTATTGTTTCTGCCGTTATTGTTCCAGAATGCAAAGCAAGGGAAAAACTTGACAGTAAGAAATTACATGGCTCAATACGAGGTTTCGTATTGTAGTGAAAAGTCATGGAATGCAACCATGAAATGAAATGTTCACTCATTGCTCTTTATGACTATTCCTTTTGTATTTCAACATTCCCTTATGATTCATTGAATATAGTCCATACTGTATACCGGCTTATCGATAGCGAAGTGAAACAGAGAGAAATAATTCTTGGCGGTATAAGAAAAGAGGTGTTATCATTTATGTGTCTCTTGTAATTAATTTACGAATGAAACAGAATAGCGGATGTGACGTACAGCGTGACATGCTGCCCAAAGTGCAGGATAATCGAGTGGAGTTCTGCTGATCTTGGCGGTCTAAAGTTTCAACTAAAGACACGAAGTGATGTCAAATACTCAGCCGGCCTGGCACCATCTGTGGAAAGTGAAACAGGGATAACGTTTTGAGTCTATATGACTCTTCTTCAGAGCTGACGAGACGTAGAAATGTATTGGGTTTACACTGTCGAAGAGAAGGGATGGAGCAGGTGGAGCAAAATAATGGATCAGGGATAGGGGCTGCTCAGCAGAGATTGGTCAAAGGTGTAATGGACACAAGAATCATGGAGTGTTGATGCTAGTGTTAAAGACTCAGACATTTGTTAAAAGTTGCATAAAGAATAGGTAGTAGAATAGGTTATTAGCAGAGCAAGGGTCACCGCTCTCTGAAAGCAAAACATAAGAACAAGTTACAGGCTGACCTTGTGGAGGGAGTGGGATTGAGAAAATATAAATATAGACGCGAGAGTTAATTGCCTGAATTGAATGAACTCATTGTTAAGTGCTGAAGCCTGTGAAGTGCCAAAGAGATGATGACGTGCTGTTCCTCTCGTTTCTTTTGGGGAACAGGAAGAAAACATCTCATCTTTTGATTGGTTGTTTTACAGCCTTCTGCAGTTAACATTGATTTCAATAACTTCAGGTCGTGAAATTTGTCCTCCGTGTTGACACATTTTCCCAGCGTCCACCCCGCTCCCCAGAACCCCGCTCCCCCCCCCCCCCCACCCCACCTCCACAGCCACCACACCCCTACCACCTCCTCCAGCACCCATCAAAAAGGCCAGTCTGTAACTTGTTCTTACCTGTCGTAAGGTTACGTAACGATTGATCCAAGATCCTTGTTCCTCAATTAAAACATTCCGCTATCTGGCCTTTATGTCACCATGAGCACCTTCCTTACTCTTTAACGATATCATTACCACTCCCTTTGTCTTGCATCCATGAGATGATTGTCAAAACGCTCCTCAGCTCCCACCTATCCCTGACCTATTTTGCTCCACCAGTTTCTCCCCGTTTTTTCAACAATATGAAACCCATGACAATTCTACGTCTGTTCAGCTCTGAGCTGGAGTTTATGAATTTGAAACGTTAACTGTGTCCCTTCACAGCTGCCGGCAGCACTGCTGAGCACTGTTGGACATTGTTTCATCAAGAGGACTCCCCAGTTATTAAGAGTGCTCTTATGATTGATCATCTTCATTTCCATTAAACGGGGCGGTAAAGTCTCTGAGATGGGTAGATTTTGTGGTCTCAGTAGGAGACATAACATCTAGTGAGGAGGAGAGGGAATTAAGAGGACGAGAAGGGTGAGAAGAAGAAGAGAACACAGGGTGGCCACGTGTCCTGCGGTCTTGGAGGAAGACTACAGGGTGCCGCCAGACTCAGGTGATGAGGGGAAATGCAGTTATGCACACTGGAGGCGCAGAAGATCCTATGCTGCCCCAAGAGTATAAAGGCAGAGACTTAGCTCTGCTGCAGAAGGCGCGGGATTTCAAGAGTCACTTTAACTTCACTTTATGATGTCCTCGCAGAGGAGATCTAATCCAACTGAAGCCCAGCAGATGCCTGTCCCATTGAAGGTCAAATTTAATTGAATGACTTCACAACCTCAGTCACAGAACCTGTGTAGATCTTAGTGGGATAGCAGAGCATGCTGGCACCATTTCTAAAAGGCATTAACAGATTCAATTCTGTGGAGAGCTGGGAATGACTTCTCAGTTATGCAGATTGCTCAGGGTCAGATGGATAGAGCCTAAATGTAGCTTAGTGTCATGTGTCACATGATAAACCTGCCAACCAGCAGTGTATAACTAGGCCATTTCTTGAAATTCACAATGGCGTGTTCTAGGAGAGCTTTGTTCTTGTGGAATCATGGTACATTTGAATTCCAACAAACCTCAATTACCTCCTGCAGTCACTAGCGTGACCTTTAGCACAGGTGGCTAGGAATGATTATAATGATACCAAACGCACGCTGGCCGAACTCATGACGTCATTCAGCTTTGTGTTGCACTGCGACCAACTTCTCGTCACAACCACGCTGGTGAATTCTTCCATCTGTTCCTCCATCTAGCAAGAGTCTGGCTTGCTTGTCTCCTTTTGCCTGCTGTTGACGTGACCTGGTCACATCGCTCAGAAACTGCATGCAGTGGGGCAACAACCACAGCTGCACATAATCTGGGGGCTGGTTTAGTCGTTCTGGAACACCTCTCAGCTCATTCCATTAGAGCAGAGCATTATGGAAAAAGGTAGAAAATGTAAAATTCCTCATTGCCAAATGTTGGGGGACAGGCTGTATTTTTTTCAAATTTCTTCCACATATGAATATTGACATGCTTTTCAAAGATTAGGAAAATGTAAAAACACTTCACAGGCAAGACAGGAAAATGCACAATTCTTCTCTCTGCATTGTAAATCTACTAGATTGATCTGATGGATGACCTGACACAGTGCCATTCCTGGAAGACGTTGCGAGTGCTGCTCATGATCTTATTCTGGTCACGGCCTGCAGCCGCTCAGAGTGGCCTTTCAGCCCTCCAGCACGTATTTGGCAGGATGAGGGTTGACAACCCACCCGCACCGTTAATTTATGCCAATTATTGTATATTCGGTCGAGTGTTTCTGCCGGCCCTCATGTTGGAGTGATGCAAACTGCCAAGTGCAAACCCGTTGTCGGCATTCGATGGTATTTTTAAGCCCACTAGCTCCATTGATCCACGGTGTCGGTTGACCTCCAATTCTGCCCTACTCCACATCTCCTATTCTCATGGCTCCACCATCAGCCCTCCGATTTTTATGTTTTTCTTATTCTTTCATGGGATGTTGGCGCCGCTGGCTTGACCAGAATTTATTACCCATGCCTAATAGCCCTTGAGTGGGAAGCCAATTTTTTGAACAGCTGTAGTCCATCAGTGCAATTACACCCAGAATGTTTTAGGGAGTACATTCCACACTATTGGCCCAGCCACAGTGAAGGAACGGCGACATAGTTCGAAGTCAGGATGAAGTTTGGTTTGGAGAGGAACTTGCAGGCGACGCTGTTTCCATTGGCTGGATGCTCTTATTGATCTAGGTGGTATTGGTCACGGGTTTGGAAGGTGTGAAAGGAACATTGTTGATTTGCTGCAGTGCATCTTGAACATGGTATGCGCTCCTGCCACTATGCGTCAGTGCTGGGGCGAGTGGATTTTGAAGGTGGTGAATGGGCCCTCAATATTTCCAATCTCTCCTGCTTAAGTCGCTAGTGCTGACCAAAGCCATAGACAGATCCTGAGAAAGCCAATCATATGCAACGCGCGCCATAATGAAAATGTATTTGTTAATGTTGCTATGATGAACCTTACGTCATTTTGCCACTTCAAAGTTGCGATGCAAAAACGAATCATTGATATTTGCATCCATTTGTGGCCCCCCACCCCCACCCCTAACCCCTTATAACTTACAGATGAGGAAGCACGGGAGAAAAACTCAGGTAATATTATGCAATCAGAGCAACTGTTTTCCTGAATGTGAGTTCTGCTTCCTTTCGTCCTCGCAATTCATTTGAAGAGTTAGAGTCTATTGTAGTATAGAGGGTGGGATCCATGACATCAGCAGGTGACAAACTGACTCACTGTCATCAAAGTGCTTTTGAAGTGTAGTCACTGTTTCAACGTGGGAGGGTTGCCACTGAAGTGTGGGCAGCAATATCCCAGGAAAGTCAATGAGGAAACAATATTTCCCGTAACATAACTTGAGAAGACGAGGCTTCGTATCTGCATAAAATAACGTAGTTGGGACATCAGTCTAGTGACCAATCCAAAATGTCACATCTCTGAAAGAGTCGTATTCCTTGGGTATGGATCAATGTGTCATCATCCATGTTTATGTTGAATCAAAAGAGTGGGTTGTGAGCCCACGGACTTTCCGCTCTGAGGCTAAATAAAGCACAGTGAATAGCATGGGTGTAATTTAATGTTCCCTCCTCATGGGGGTGGGGGATGGGGTGGTGTGCAGTGCTATATAATCAGATGGTAGAGTGCAGCTGGTGATCTCACTCGCTTCCCATTTAACCCGCCCCATACCCCAAATTAGTTCTGGAAGGGAAAGTGGGTGGGCTTCCCACACGAAGTCCTATCGAGACCTTCACGTACTCACCTAAAACCATTTAATGTGCCCTGGCTGCAGCCGCGGGTATTCATCCATCAGTGGGTAGGCAATAGCCATTCTGCAAAGATGCCCAGAAACTACCATTGGTTTTTCCTGTGACTTAAAGGGGTGGTGGCACGCCTAAGTTTTCAGCAAACCAGATTGAGTGAATAGGCACTGGAAGTGGAGGTGGTGGTAGTTGTTGGAGGGGAGGTCGGGGGGGGAGGGTGGGGTGAGTGCTGCATTGGGTCCTTCATACACAGTGTCCCGTACCACGTCCAGAGTTACCCTTCTTGCAGGGTTCCAGCGGGGATCCCTCGTGAAGGCGTATGCTCAATGGTGGCAAAGCTAACCCTGCCAGTGCTGGCGCTGATGGCACTGGAGGGCTGTCAGTCTCTGGTTGGTTAGCACAACTCAGGAAGGATGGGGGAGATGGGTGCTTCTTCCATCTGCTGATGGTTTAATCTAAATGTAGGCCTGACTCTGCCTAGTTAAGTTCCATATTATTTTTGAAATAGTGCAACTCCTTTGGAATAGTGTGACACGGGAATCCCTCTGTAATTCCAGGCGGTGGTTGCACAGCACTTCATATAATTGACTCTTCCTAATGAATAGGTCTACTGACGTCAGTCGCCAATATATTTACCGCTCCTTCTTCAAATTTGCAACATTGGTATATTAAAGCAGGAAGAACATAATGCATCTACATTTCCAGTTGAGACGCTAACAATCGATTTTTATTTCATTTATTCATCACAGAAATAATGGCTTTGAATAAAAACCTACAAGGTGCAGGTGAGAAGAAGAACGTAGCAGGAAAATCGAAAGAGCATTGGTCACTTGACCCAACCTTTAATCTGCCTTTCAGTGCGAGCACAGGTGAACTGTCATCAAACTCTCTTTCCCCGCGCTGCAGTCCAGCGGTTATCAGAAGACAGTCCTAAACTTACACACCTCTGAATGCTGAATTCCTTCCTTACTTCAATTTGAAACTGTCTGTCTCCATTCAACTACCCTTCTCCTACGCTCACCTACCAGGGAAACTAATTCCTGCCTATCTACTCCATCAGCTTCCCTGAACATTTTGGAAACTTCGATCAAATCAAACTGCAACTTATTAACTTGCAGAAGATATAATAACAGTTCCTCTAAACTTTTTTCTTACTTTGGAGTCTAGCTGTTAACTGCACTTTGAGCTCCCTCCGAATACAACAGTGCTATATTCAGAACTGGCCAGATCAATGAAACTGTGCTTTAACTGAAACTTCTATGGCTCTGGCATGATTTTCAGCTCGTTATTCGCTTGCCACTCAGATAGCAAGACAAAAATATTTCATTTGTCTCGTTGATAATTTTCCGCAACTATCGAAGATTGTTAATGATCTATGTATATGGGCCAATATGGTTACTGGGATTCCAGTTTTTTTGAATTGTTAACCAGTTAAAACGTTCTGTAAATGATACATTTTTTCGTGGGAAGCGGGTTACCTCACACTCACCTACACCGAAAACGGTTTGATAATACGTTCCTATTTACTTTATCAATCAACACCTATTTCATATCTCATATGTCCATCCATATTTCTTATTTTGCTTGGAAACTTGCCCTTATATCTATGAACTCCGCCGTGCAAGATGCTTATGAATGCATGAATCGTCACACGTTGCCAATTTTAACATCGCTCTTCTTTTTAACCTTCAACACGTTTTCTAACCCTGCCAATGGATCGTCCTCAATTCCATGAGTTTCAATTGTAGCTAACAATCTCAAATGTGACACTTCATCACACACCTTCTGGATATAAATGCAAGTAATGACAGTTAGCAATGGCCTGGATCTTCTGAGTAGCAGCAACGGTTCTCGGATTTCCACTGCACTCGAAAATTCCCCCGACATGACACTGCTTCAATCACAGAAATGTGCAGCAGGAAGTCCCGACTCTGACAGAGCGCAGTAGAGTCGGACAAAGATCGGGCACCGCCCTTTATATGGCACGAGCTGACTGTTGTAAGTTTAAAGGTCTGGTCTTGGATTGTTAGTGAAAAGCAAATGGTTGAGTCGGTGAATGGGTGAATGGCCGAGTGAGTTAAAGTGTTGATATTCTTTACACAAACTCAGCAATCAAACATACAGGTTTGGTAAGCTGCAAGAAGGTTTCATAAATTCGAAGGCTTGCAACTATGGAATGTTGTGGTGCTAATTTTGTTTAAATATGCAAATGATGTACACGTGCTACCGAGAGAGCGTGATACAAAGCCGCACGTGACCAGCAGTCTTTTAATGCGACCTTGATGCAGCTGATGTTGTGAATAATACTGGTTGCTAAATGCTGGATATCTCAACAAATACCCCTATTATATGGACTCAGCAAGCACTATTATTCACAGCGGAATCAAAAACTTCCACGCAGGCTGCTGGTCACATGCTGCTTTTTTTTCCTTCGAATACGTGTGTGCATCATTTGTATCTGTTCAAATATTATTAACATCTGCTTCTTAATGGATTATGGAGCAAACATTAAGAGTAAATAAACATACACAAGCCGGTTGGTAAAACGTATTACACAAAATACTCATCTCTGTTTGTCATTTGAGGTTTTAAGCGTCCGTACAATGTATAGATGGTTTATTGATTGTCCTGGATCTCCTAACGTTATGAATTTCCTCATATTAAAGATTTGAGGAAATCAATGTTCTTGAATCATGGGACCATTGACATTGTGTGTATTAGCAGAGTTCTGATTGTCTACCACTCTTACACTTTGCGGGTTCATCCTTGGTTATATTCAAGATGCAATTAGAGTGTTCGCTGTTATATATTTGGGAAATTATTCATGCTGACTTGTAAGGGTGATAGAATTCCTCATAAAGATGGAGAGTGACGTATTTGATTCTGAGACTTGAGTCTTGAATCTTAATAAAGGGAACTACGATGGTATGAGGCACGAGTTGGCGATGATGGATTGGGAAACATTACTTAGAGGGATGACGGTGGACAGACAATGACAAACATTCAAAGAACGCATCGGTGAACTGCAATAGTTGTTTATTCCTGTCTGGTGCCACAGTAAAACAGGAAACTTGGCCAAACCATGGATTAAAAGCGAAATTAGAGACAGTATTAGATGCAAGGAAGGGGCATACAAATTGGCCAGCAAAAACCAACTGGCCAGAGGATTGGGAGCAGTTTAGAATTTAGCAAAAGAGGGCCAAGGCATTGATTCGGAAGGTGGAAATATTGACTGTAAAAGTTTCCATTGGTACATTAAGAGAAAAAAATTGGGGAAGACAAATGTAGGTCCCTTACAGTCAGAAACAGGGGAATTTACAATATATATACAAAGAAATGGCTGACCAACTAAATATATACTTTGGTTCCATGTTCACAAAGAAGGACACTAATAGCGTACCAGAAAGGTTGGGGAACACAGGGTTTAGTGAGAGGGAGGAACTGAAAGAAATCAGTATTAGTAACGAAATGCTGTTGTGGAAATTGATGGGGTTGAAGGCCGATAAATCCCCGGGACCTGATAATCTACATCCTAGTGTAGTTAAGGAAGTGGCCCTAGAAATAGTGGATGCATTGCTGGTCATCCTCCGAGATTCTATAATCTCTGGAACAGTTCCTACATATTGGAGCATAGCTAATGTAACCCCACTATTTAAAAAGGGAAGCAGAGAGAAAACAGAGAATTATAGACCAGTCAGCCTGACGTGGGGAAAATTCTAGAGTCCATTATAAAAGATTGAATAGCTGAGCACGTAGAAAACAGTGGCGCAATCGGACAGAATCATCATGGATTTTTGAAAGGGAAATCATGCTTGACAAATCTACTGGATTTTTTATGTGAGGAGGATGCAGAGATGCTTCAGTATGATTTGGGTAAGCTGAATGAGTGGGCAAATGCATGGCAGATGCAGTATAATGTAGATAAATGTGAGATTATCCATTTTGGCAGCAAAAATAGGAAGGCAGATAAATAGCTGAATGGCTATCGCTTGAGAGAGGGGAACGTGCAAAGATACGTGGTTGTCCTTGTACACCAGTCGCTGAAGGTAAGTATGCAGGTGCAACAGGCAGTAAAGAAGGCAAATGGTATGTTGGCCTTCATTGCCAGAGGAGTTGAGTACAGGAACAGGGATGTCTTGCTACAATTGTACAGGGCATGGTGAGACCACAACTGGAATATTTGGTCTCCTAACATGAGGAGGAAGGATGTATTGCTATAGAGGGAGTGAAGCAAAGGTTTAGCAGTTTGATTCCTAGGATGGGGGGACTGACATATGAGGAGAGATTGAGTCGATTACGATTATATTTGCCGGAGTTAAGAAGAATGAGGGGGGATCTCATAGAAACCTTTAAAATTCTGACAGAACTAGACAGGGTAGATGCAGGAATAATGTTCCCGATGATGTGGGAGTCCAGAACCAGGGGTCACAGTCTGAGGATACAGGATAGACGAGTTAGGACTGAGATGAGGAGAAATGTCTTCACCCCGAGAGTGATGAGCCTGTGGAATTCCTTACCACAGAAAGTAGTTGAGACCAAAACATTGTATGTTTTCAAGAGGAGTAAGATATAGCTCTTGGGGCGAAAGAGATCAAAGAGTATGGAGAGAAATCGGGTGCAGGCTATTGAGTTTGATGATCAGCCGTGATCATAATGAATGGCAGAGCAGGTTCGAAGGGCCGAATGGCCTACTCCTGCTCCTAATTTCTATGCTTCTATGTATCTACACCACAGGACCTTCAGAGGTCAAGGAGGCAGCTCAGCACCATCTTCTCAAGTTGAATTAAGGATTGATAATAAATGCTGGCCTACCCAGCGATGGCCATATCCCTGAAATGAATCTTAAAAAGAAATCTCTCCGCCCAGCGAAGTACACATATATTTTATATCTTGGAGCTTGTCTCTGTCAACCAGGCCTCTCTTGTTGTTGAATCCGAGTTCTTCGAGGTAAAGCTGCCATCATTCTTGACCATAAATTTCGTCCATGCTTTCCTTCGAATCTGCCAATCACCACAAAATCATCGGCCTTGCATTGGCATCCCGTAGCATTTTCTGTGCTATTCTCCATATGCTGCTGGAAGAGATCCTCAATTTTGGATAAGAAAAAAAAAATCACTGGAAGCAGCATCTTCGGAGTGGTTTCCTGAAAGCAAAGATTTATTGGCACCCCTCTGCCAATAAAATTCCTCATTTTGATGCTCACCTTGGATAAAGTTTTGCTGCTTTGAATTTGGAATTCAATTCCTATACTGTTAGACTATTGTATGAGATGAGCATCTCCTCAGAGCAAGGTGTAGACGTCTTGGGGGCAAGCATATCCGGATTTGCCATCCAATTTCAGTGCACACATGATAGAGCTGCACCCGTCGGTGTGCTGACACAACAGCTGAAGCCATTTCACTCCCGTTCATTCAAGTTCCTGTTTTCCTTCTCCTTTGAGTGCAAAATGCATTTTCAAAGACAGTCAATCGACGGGAATGCATCTATCCTGACCTGTGTTAGAGCATCACCTGTGAAATTCCCTATAGTTTCAAACCTGCCTAGGTATAATTTTGTACCTAATGAACTGACCCAGTATCAATATCCTGCATACGTTTTGCATTGGTGATCTCGTTCATGATCAAAACATTTCGTTCCATGGACGCCATTAACCCTGCTGCACCGACTCCGCACCTGTCCACCAGGATGATTACTTGTGGTTCACCTGTGGACTCGCATAACTGCTTTTCACTCCCAATGTACCAAAGCAATGAATGTGTGAATCATTGTTCGTAATTAGTTTGGCTTTCTTATTAGCTTTCTGGTTGAAGGCATCTACAAACTTTATCTTCACCCTGGCCACTAATTTGGTGCTTCGGCGTTTCCTAATGTAAGTCCCTCCCACACTCCCTATTTCTTCTCTCAGTATGCTGCACTTAATTTTTGCTTGCTTTCATCTTATTTCGAACTCTGGTCGAGACTGAGCAACCATATTTCCTGCATTTGCGAGCCCAGTGGCTGATTCCAGCACACCCATTGGGAAGATCTTAGAAGGCAGGAGGAAAGTGGGTGCATTTCTTACATGACTTGCTTGCATTTTGCTTCTTTGCTACTGCACCAGTAGTGGCCTCTGCATTGAATGCTTGCACGTGTTGTTCGCCAGTCAAAATAGCGTCACATTCTCTGCTGTTTTTTAGCGCGTCAATGTATTTAACTTCTTTTTTTTTCTCATAAAGCTCTTTCTGGGAGAGCTCAATTCGTGTTGATGCTATAAATAGCTCCGAGATCTGTTGACACAACTCAAATTACTAAAAGGCAAAATTATTGCCCTTACCATAGTAGCTGATGAGCTGATCGATCGATTGTTGCAGCTGTTGTCTGCAAACTCTCAACTCTAATCTGTGAATTCTAAAGTTCAACTTTAGATGAAGCTGGTCCTCCAGCATGTAAGCAGCTTCACAGGGATTTTCAGGTCTCCGCAAGCAAGTCTGAAATGTTGACAATTTGCAACCTCTCCTTTCAAGTAGTTATCCTTATTTCATTTCCTTTATTTGTTTATATTTATCCAGTTCTCTGCTGGATAAACCTTAAAAAAAACATTATTCCAATGCTTGTTTAAATAGCCCAAATTCAATTGTACATCTGTGGCCTCCCCAATAATCCTGGGACATCGAGTCACCAGCTTCCTGATTTTGTCTTTATTTTACAAGTGGTCACGTCTCATGGGTGATTTCAGAGCTCTCTATTCCATCGAGGGTTCAGAAATGCAACATCTGTTATAATATTTCCTCCTCCCTCTTTTTTGGCTGCAGTTCAGTCTCTTGCCACTCATATTCCAATGACGCCTTTTTCCTGCTCTGTCTGTGTTTTTTTTACTTCTGCATGGGAATGACAGCCGAGAATATTTCAATGGTCCTGCAGCTTCTCTGCTCGATTCAAAGCTGATGCACAGCACAACTCTGAACAAACTTATCACTCCCTTTCATCGCCAATCCTGCTCTCCCACAAATCAGGTATTCACTGATTTGCAAAATACTATCTGAAAAGCGACTCTACTTTCCGAGAATCAAAGCATAAAGGGCATATAGCGCCAAATCTTATCAGTGTCCCAGGATACCTAACCAACAACTCTCATCTCTGGACTCAGCAAACACCATTACTCACAGCACCAGCAATAGCTGCAACTCAGGTGCACGAACAGAATTCTGGTCACGAAATGTTTTACATCATGTTTCCTCTATGCCACATGCACATTATTTGCATATTCTCTTAAAGGGATATCGCAACAGTCTGTACATGTGTGAGTTGCTATTTGGGTGTTTGCGTAGTTGGTTGGTGGAGAGGCGAATACTTGAGTGATTGGGTGGATACGTGAGCGAGGTGATTCTGTGGTTAAGTGGTTAGGTGGATGGTGTGGATAAGTGGGTTGGTGGCTAGGGTGGGTTGGAAGATTAGTGGGTAGAATGGGTAGGTGTATAGAGGCAGTAGTTATGTGGGGTTGGTGACCTAATTAGGTTCGTAATGTGGACAGTGGTTAGGCAGAAGGAGAGGTAAGACGGGTGTACCGGTAGGAGGGTGGGCTAACCAAGTCCCAGTTTCGTCTTCTCTTACTTTTTTCAACTGTATTTGATCTAAGTTAGGACTGAATATTTCCTGACATGTATCATGTAACATCCTCTTAACTCGTTTCATCATATTTTCTATCTGAATCGTCACCCAAGGAGGGCCGCACATTTCAACTCTTCATGAGAATGAACCTAGCCTATCCATTGAGCATCTCCTTCTGGAACATGACTAGTTTTTCCTTTGCTTTTATTTTCTGCTTGCAGCTATTTCGCTCATTTACCCTGGCGAGGTCCCCTTTCATCCCATTGGTGTTAGATGTTTCTTTTCTAAGTTAGATTTTTTTAACACAAGCAGAATAACCTAAGAAGCTCTATCTGAAATGGTATTGTCAGCAGATTTAATAGAAGACTTTAAAAGGTAACTGGGTAAATAATTCAATCGTTCGACAAAGGAGAAAGAACAGGTAAGAGGGAGCACTTCAAAAATGCAGCATTCAAGTGATAAGAAATATTCCTTAATCATTTGTGGTAATATCCCAACAATTTATTTCCTTCTCTTCCACTAACATGTCCTCTTAATCTGCTTTTAACAGAAGAAAAACTACGACAGAAACAGAAAGGTAACAGGTCACACTTTAATGCATTGTGGCCAGTTAATTTATCGGAATCCCAAGATAGCCACTGTCATATTCCCTCTATGACACTTGGTCTAAGTGTCGATAGGTTGGTTTGAATATGTTTGCTCTCAGAGATTTTACAGATCTCTGCATTCTTGAGTGTCTGATCTTATCTGCATTGTGTTTTTTTTTTTCATCTGCTTCTGATATATGATTGAAAGTTATGCTAGTGCTGTTAGTTGAACAGAAAGAGGAGGCTTCATAAACATTGAGATGGATTAAATGAGCTGAATGGCCGTTCCTCAATGCTGCAAATTATTTCTAATGCTATGATTCCAGCTGATCATTTAACGACTCGCCCATTGAAGACATGTGCATGTTTTACAGCCTGCTGGAATTTTATGCATTTATTTGATTCAAAGCAAGGCGTTAGAAAATCTCCCTTCCACCGTTATAGTCCACCTATACAGTAATGTTCAGGGCATCTATCAAAAGTGGTGCTGGAAATAAACCTATAGTCACCAATTGCAAGTAAAAATCTCTTGCTAATTCAAAGGAAAATATTTAAAACAGAGATATTACCGGGAACTTGTTGAGCAATTTGCCAAACGTGATGGTTCTTACAGATCCATACTTTTCAATGCCTAAATATATCCTCGGAAAAACATAGATTTCGGTGCCTAACCTAATATTATAAAAGCAAGGCGATTTTTTTTCTTGAACTTGCAACTCCATTAGATGAAGGGTGTGATCACGCAATAAATGGTAAGGATGAGATTTACGATTCCATGGAGCAGATCATTTTAACCATTAGAGAAGTTTGGATAGGCAGGGGTTGCGGGGGTAACAGGTTTAATTGAGATGTATAAATCAGTGAGGAATGTGGACAGAGCGGACTATGCTATGTCACTTTCCACAAAGGAATCTGAGTTGCTCTGGCAACATGCACTTTTACTCGCATTCTATAGTCCAGAACTATGGATGGTGATAGCAGAGGTTCCAGCTTTCCTTGCTTTGCATGGCTGATCCTGGGCCTCTCTGGCTTGCATTGCTTGGCATTGGTGTGTGTTGGAAAGATTTGGAGTTTTATGCTCAACCTGTTTGGCCGTGTTGGGCTCGCTTTTTGCTTGTGCATTAAGTTCTGGGGCACGACTCAAAAACGCAATTGCAATCGCTGATGCGGGTTCACTGACCTATGCACCACAAGACCTCCATGTGACAAAGTGGAGAGGTTGGACGTGTTTCTAGTAGCAAGGAAACCAATAGCACTGCGAGTTCAGTTCAAATACTTAGCAAAATGATAATAGGAAATTGCAAGCGTTTTCTTTCATCTAGATTGTGGTTGGAGCCGTTAAGCACAACCTGTAGACAGAGCAACGGCAGGACAGCTCTCACAATTAAAAATGTATAATTTATGTTTTCATAGTAAAAAACACGTTTTTAATTAGTTGCACAGCAAGTACCTCCGCCATGTTAACATTGTTTATTACCCAATTTTCAGAAATGGACAGCCTGAAAGGATTTCTTGCTCAATGTGGTAAGAACAAGATATTTGGCTTACATGTCGTTGTTATTAGCTGAACATAACTGTGCTGAGAGCATAAACACACGCACAAAAATATTTGTTCCTTTTTTCCATCTTAAGCAAGGAACTACAAATAATAATAGTAAAGCTATTCACTTGGAACGTTCATTGAGATTGTGGGAGGAATGCCTTCGGCCAAAGAGTGTTTGCAATGTGCATCTCACTTTCAACTAGGGGCAATAGAAATGAAAAGCATAGCTAGATTTTTCGCAAAGATGTACACAAGGGGAAAAAAGCGCAGGAAATTGTGCATACAGCTTAGGATGCAGTAGAGGTGGCTTGATCTAAGCTTTTATGATCCTGAGCAGTCATGACTTAGCAAATGTGGAGACTCTGTTTCCTTTTGTGGGAGAGTCTGGAACTAAGAGTCATTGATTAAAAATATAAGGTCGTTCAATTAAGACAGAGATGAATGTTTTTTTCCCCAAAGAGTCGTGAGTATTTGGAACTCTCTTCCTCAAAAGGATGTGGAAGCAGAGTCCTTGAAATTTTCAAGGCAAATCTAGATAGAATCTTGATTACGAAGAGCTGAAAGGTTATCGGGAGTAGGCTGCAAAGTGGGGCTGATGTCACAATCAGATCATTCTTGATCGTAATGAATGATGGAGCAGGCTGGAACGGACAAGTAGCCTTCTTCTGCTCCAAATTTGTACATTCAAATGTTCCTATGCTGCATCATTGATAAGATCAACGGAATAGCACCCACTGTCACCTGGGTCAGAGAATTCCAAAGGTACACAATTTTCTGAGGAATACTCCTCATCTCCTCAACAACTTCCTCCTTATCTCAGTGATATATCTGCCGGCCCTTATTCAGAGACTGTGAGATCTACTTTTAGACGACGTGGCCCTGGAAATGATCCTTAAAGCATTTACCTTGCAGATCCAGTTAAGAAATATATATTGCTGAATGAGTTCACCTCTAATGTTTCTAAATTACAGGAACATAGACACTGTCTACAGAACCACATAGGAATATTCCTTTATTCCATGAATCATTCCAATAAACTTTTGTTGCACTCCCTCCAAGGTAAGTATGTTATTTGTTGGGTAGGAAAAACATGCAGATTAGGCCATGTGTGGTTACACCTATAAGGATTCAGACTGATTAAGTAATAATCTGAAAATATGGACACCATTTTTATAAAATTAAGTCTGAAGCACAATTTCATATTCCAATTGCCTGCATGGTAAAATTGTGTGAATCATCTAAAGGGCAATACAGATTTCTGTGGATTCTCTGAATTTTCGGGTTTTCCATTTGCCCATTCAACGTGAATAGCCCTTTTGTCAACATCAGCAAAATGTTTCCATTGCTATAATCTTCTTATCGCAATAGTATTTGTTCCGTACTATCTACTATACAATAGTTGTGATGTCCAGTTCAACTAGGAATAGTTAATGTATGCCCCTGTGCAGTGGTTGCCATGCCCGAATTAATAATGAACTATAATGTTATTACCTTCAGTCATCCTCATGATTCTCACATCTACGTAAGATGGACATTAGGGTCGGGTTAGCTTCATATGGTGCTTTTTCTTTTCCTGGAGGAAAAGCCCCATCCGTGAGACGCAGCTTCTGTCACAAGTGCCAGATAAGAATTGGTTATCAGATGTCGCCCTATCTGGCTGCTTTCACTGTTGTCTCCTGCTGCTAAGCAACAGTCGATTCAGATTGTCATGGGTGTTGCACTCAGACAGAGAGGTGATATCATTTCCTTCCTTCACCTCCGAGGTATGAAAATAAAAGTTTAGGACCGTAGTTTCATGCTGGCAAGCATCCTTGGCCTTGCACCTCTGGCTAAATCACCACGCAGAAAATCCTTTGTTATGTGCCTGTATCCCATGCTCAAAATGGACCCGAACCAGCAAAGTCAACTCTGTCTAATGCGTGCGAACATGTGTATCAGATATCCTGTTCAGTTGTGCTTATTAAAGTTAAGTGCAATTATGCCACCAATTTTAGAGTGTCAAAAGCCCTCAAATGTGTTACAGTCAAAGAGACAAATGCTGCAAAAATTCACCAGAGGCTACAACATCTGTGGAAAAAGGAACAGAGTTGACCTTACGAGACCATATAATTCTTCCTCAGGGCTAGAGGGCAGTAGAAATGTGGCGAATAGTTTTCTGTTCAAAGGCTGTGGAATTGGATAGAAGACCAGCTACAGGTGGGGGACAAGGACAGGTTCACCATGATGTCATGAACAAAACGTGAAGTTAATGGTAGTGGCACAGGCTAAGACAGGTGCTGATAGTGGCATTAAAGTAAGAAAGCAGAATGTCATAATGGCAGGTCAAGGTTAAACACTCAGAAAAGAACAGCATGAACAAGTAACAGGTGCCTCTTGTAGGGGTGGGGTGGTGTGATTGCGGCGTTTATAGGGGGTAGGGAAAGAGATCGAAAATATTATGAAATGGAGGATTATAAAGGGGGATATAACAATGAATAGATGAAGGAAAATAAAAATAAATAAAAATAAAAATAATTAGTTAAAAAATAAAATTGAAATTTGAAAAATGATTTTAAAAATTAGGTTGCACATAGAGGAGTGAGTTCATGGTTTGAAGTTGTTGAACTCAATATTCAGTCCAGAACGCTGTAAAGTGGGTAAACAGGGGATGAGGTGCTGTTCCTCCGGTTTGCATTGGTCTTCACTGGAACATTGCAGCAGGTCAAGGATGGACATGAGGGTATGGGAGCAGAATGGTGTGTTGAAATGGCAAGCGCCAGGAAGGTATCAGTTATGCTTTCAGACAGACCGAAGGTGTTTTGTAAGGTGGTCACCCAGTCTGTGTCTGGTCTCTCCAATGTAGAGAAGGCCACATTGGGAGCAGTGAATGCAATAGGCCAAATTGAAGGAGGTGCAAGTGAAGCGGTGCATCACCTGAAATGAGTGTGTGTTCCCTTGAAAGGTGAAGAGGGAGGATGTAAAGGGGCTGGTGTTGAATCTTCTGCGATTGCACGGGAATTTGGTGTGGCAAGGGGGTGAACTGTTGTGGGTAATGGAGGTGTCGACCAGGGTGTCCCGGAAGGAATGAACCCTACGGAATGCTGAGAGTATGAGTGAGGGGAAGAAGTGTTTGGTGTTGGTATTATGCTGGGCTTGGTGAAAATGGTGGAGGAAGCAGCTTTGAATGTGGAGGTTGGTGGGGTGAAAATGAGGACAAGAGGGGCCCTACCACGGTTCTTGGAGGGGGAGGAGCGTGTGAGGGAAGGGCACAGGAGATGGGATTGACTCATTTGAGTGCCCTGTAATTCACACTGGGTAGACGACCTCTGCTAAGGGAGAAGGGAGACATGTCAGAAGTGCTGTTTTGGAAAGTCATATCATCATAACGGATGTAACGGAGGTGAAGGAACTGAGAGAATGTGTTGAATTCCTTACAGTAAGCAGGGTGTGAGGAGCTATAGGCAAGGTAGCTGTGGAAATCGCTGATTTTGTAATGAATATTGGTGGATAACCTATCACCAGAAAGGGAGACTGAGAAGTCAAGGAAGGGGATGGGAGTGTCAGTGATGGACCATCTGAAGGTGATAGAGAGGTGAAAATTTAAAGCAAAATTGATATCTTTTCCCGGCCCAGACGGGACCATGAAGTGGCACCGAAACAGTCAGCAATGCACCGAAAGAAGAGATTTGGGAGGGGCCTGAGTAAAATTGGAACAAGGAGTGCTCTATATACCCTTCAAAGGGAGAGGGTGAAGAGCCCTGGAATTAATGACTTGATATTCGGTGGTGGGGTCATGGTCCAGCGGGAGCTAGGTAGATGGGGCACATGTGGGTACCCATAGTCACACCTTTTATTTGGAAGTAGTGAACCAAGTTAAAAGAGAAATTGTTCAGTGGGGAATTAGTTCAGCCAGACGAAGGAGAATGGAGTTGGATGGGAATTTCTTGAGCCCCTGTTCAAGCGAGAAGTGGAGAGCCTTCAGACCATCCTGGTGGTGGACGACGTGAAGAGGCTTTGGACCTCCATGGTGAAGATGAGATGTTAGGGCCAGGGAAGAAGAAACTGTTAAATGACGTTGGGCATCAGAGCAATCACAGATGTAGGTGGGAATAGACTGGACAAGGGGAGAGAGATCTGAGTCATCGTAGGAAGAAATGAGATCCATCGGTCACGAACAAGATGACACTATCAGTCCACCAGGATAGTCCTGTTTGTGGATTTGGGGAAGGAGGTAGAACCAGGCTGTCCTTGGTTGCCATGCGATGAAGTTGGAAGCTGTAGAGGGAAGACATCCAGAGGAGATGAGATCAGTGACAGTCCTGGAAACAATGGCTTGATTTTCGGTGGTGGGGTCATGGTCCAGAGAGAGGTAGAAAGATGTGTCTGAGAATTCGCTTTCAGTCCCTGCAATGTAGAAGTCCGTATGCCAGACAACAACAGCACGACCCTTGTTGGCACGTTTGATACCAGCGTCAGGGTTTTACCTAAGGGAGAAAAGTGCACCAAGTTCAGAAGGAGACAGATTAGTGTAGGTGAGAAGAGCAGAGAAATTGAGATGGCCAATGTCACGCCAGCAGCTCTCAATGAAAAGATCAAGGGCAGGTAAGAGGTCAGAGGGAGAGGTCCAGGTGGTGGGAAAATAGTGGAGGCAGGAGAAGGATCCGTAGAAAGAATGGCAGGGAACCCCTGTCAAAAGGAGGAGGCGAAGGTGGCGGAAGAAGAGCTTGCTATCATTTTGAGCCCGAAATTCATTGAGGTGAGAACAAAAGGCTACGAAACCGACTCATTTGCTGTGTACTGAACTCTCAGCATCAGAGAGCAGCAGGTCAGAGTGTATGGTAAATACATATCAAGGCCTGGGATTAGAAGATGGGATGGGGTCAGAGGGACTGGAAGGGGTGGAGGGGCCTGGATGGGCGTTGGTATCAGTAGGTTGTTGGAGCTTGCGTTCCTTAGCATTTGAAAGGAAGGGGAAAAGTTTATTGTTAAGGTGTCGGATGAGACGAAGAATAAAATGAAACTGGCGACAAGGCCAGTTTTGAGATTGCATGAATGAGCGCTGCTGAAAAGCGAGTCCAAGTGTGTTAATATGATGGAGCATGGCACTGAGAGTGGATATCAGGAAGTGGCAAGTGCAGCAGCCCAAGGAACACTGCATATTCCAGAGACACATACATTCCTGGATATATTCAAAACATGAGGGCTGGAACTTCATGTGGAATCCGCCTGGAGTAATTCAGAGATGGAGGCAGTCGCTGAGAATTGAGATATAGCTATAAATGCGAGCTTTTGTTAACACCTTGTCAAACACCTGGAGGGAAATTGAAAGCAATGAAGGTGAACAGGGCAAAAGAGAAATACTGAGATCCTGTCGGAGAGAAGAGCAGTATTTCTTCAAGGCAGGCATTACTGGAACAGAATTGGCAGTGAATTGAGCACTGAGATCAAATCAAAATAGTGTGGTTGCTGAAAATCTGAAGAAAAAAAACAGAAAATGCTGGGAAAACATTCGGCAGGTCTGACAGCATCTTTGGAGAGAGAAGCAGAGTTAACATTTCGAGTCTGTTTGACTCTTCTTCAGAGCTACATAGAAGTGCAAATGTGATTACATTTATACTGCTCAACAGGAGTTGGGGCAGATGAATCTAGAAAGATGGCCAGAGATAGATGGGGACAAACGAGTGATTGACAAATATGTCATGAACAAAAGGACAAATTGAGTGTTATTGGGAGTGGTAAGGGCTAAAGACCGGTGCTGGTAGTGGCATTGAGATAAGAAAGTAGAATGTGATAATATCAGGACAAAAGTGAGCACTCTGGAAAGATCAACATGCACAAGTAACAGATGGCCCTTGAGGAGATAGTGTGGGTGGAGGGGGCAGTGGAGAGGAAAAGGGTGTCGAAAATGGGATAAACAGATGGGATAAAAAGAGGTCCTAAGAAATGAATAAATTAATGAAAATAACAATGAAAAAAGAAAATAAGTGGATAAATATAAAAATGAATTTTGAAATAATGGATAATAAGGGCTGTCAAAGAAGTTTAATTTCTTTCACAATATCTCTCTTTTAATGTTGGAAACGCATCAGCCAATTAGTGTGCAGCATGTACTGTGACTGTCCATCTGGAGTATGCACTTCTGTCATTCACATAACTATTTTGATTATTATTATTAATAAGATTAATATTATTACTATCATTATTATTATTATTGATGTTAATATTCGCTTATTGGAAAGTAGAAAAATCATTGCAATCTTCCTAAGATCAAATCAAATTCCAATGGTTAGTGTCCAGCATGAATTATTATCAATTTTAATAATATTCATATAGATGAGATGATCAATTATGTTATTCTATCTTTACTATTTCTATTACGTTGCGGATGTTATGTAACAATCATCCATTAACGAATTTTTGAGCTTTCAATAAATGTGTTACTTGCAGTAGCATAGTATTACTCATGACAGAGTCATTATTATTGGTATCATTGTTACTAAGATGCCATTCTCATTTATTGATAGAGGCAAATCTCAAGGAGAAATCGAAAGGTATTGACAACAACGTCACAACTTTAAGCAGGACGTTTATTTTGGTGGTGGACTCCGCCATGTCAAAGCTTAAAATGATTTCATCGTCTTCTGTGGGTTCCCTTGTTGCAGAAGGGGACAGAATTGACATCTAGAGAACTTGCAATCCAAGCTGTTGTTGATACTTGAATGACCTTTCATATTTGTCATCTGTGCCTGTCAGTCGTTGTGAGGTTGCAGTAAATGAACTTTGCCAGGTCATATTTAACACTATATAAGGTCACCCCAGATATTTTGCAAATATGTTCGTTCATTTTTAACCCTTTACTATGATAGTTCACTGTTGAAGTTCGGCACTATGAGGAATTGTGGAAATGTCGTGGACATTTTTTCAGTCCTTGCGCTGTTTATGTTTGGGATGAATCCGGCTTTCACTTGCTGGGATGTAAAAGTCCATCTGTGACCGTCTACTAGAAATGGTACTACAATTTTGAATGACATGTGTGACCACACCTAGAATTCTGTATGTGGTATTGATCTTCATATATAGGGAGGATGCGTTGAATAAAAGAAGATTAACTACATTGGCTCCTGGGATGAGCGGGTTGCAATATGATAAAACTCTTAGTAAATTGTGCCTGTACTGTCTGGCCAATCATTTAATGATGTGAAGAGGATACGTGCCTTCAGGCACAGGGTTGTGAATCTGGAGTTTTCTTTCATTGAGATTTGCAGGAGTCCAAATATTGATGACAGTTAAAAGGGATGGGCTGAATTTTGATCACGGAAAGACCCAACGGGTATGGGGAGCAGATTGAGAAATGGAGTTCAGGCTTTATGGTACTGAATGGCATCGCAGCCCCAGGTATGATCCCCTCCTGCTCCGAATCCGTGTGCTAGAACTTGCGCTTGGCATTGTCTCTATTTAAACATTGTGTACATAAATGGATTGTGAGTGAGTTACACTCGGGACTTCTTCAATCTCTGTTCACATGGACTGCCATTTGGAGCTATGTAATCTTGTGTGAGATAGCCTCAGACCCAGAAAATCTCCACTTACCGATATATGAGGATAGATATGCCGAACATGACCAAGTGATCCATCAAGCTCATCAAACACTGAGGATGATTGGAGAATCATAACTAGACACGTCCTCGTCAGCTCCCTCCCTCATATAATATATTGGAATCGACACATATTCTGAACATAAAGCACGGAATATAAGCGAAAATCATTTTTCTCTGATTCTTTTAAAGATCAGAAGCATACCAGGAGCTCAACCTAAACGTGTGTTAGCCAAAAAGGAAACTTGCTGTACTTCAATGTATAGAAAATGCTACTTGACAGTTTCGCACTGCATTTACAGTCTAACATCTGTACTTGAATCCCATGAATTTTGGCAACTGAAATATTGCAAGATGTGCTTAACTGATCTAAACACTTCAAAAACAAACACACTAACTCACATAGCCTGGATGAGAGCACTCGCAGCCTTCAGTAAAAATCGATGCATTAACATTGAGCGTTTCCTATGTTTGAATCCTCTTCAACACTCCAACACACATTTTCGAGATCTCTTGTGTTGTGATTTAATCATCGCCAACTTTAACCGTTCCAAGGTTGGATGCCATGCCTTCAGTCCTCTGTAATATCAACTCTATAATTCGCGCCCTAATTCCCCTGTTTTCTCACTCCCACGAAGAAGATTCTTAAGTCAAGGTTTTGATCGCAAGCTCTAATATGTGATTTATGTTTATTATAATGAGCAGTTGCTACTCCCTCAGCGCGATAATATTTAATATATTGTGGGATTATGTGGCCTCAGAAAACATCATTTTGCTCCACAATAATTGGTTTCCAACGTCTTTCCTCCCCAGAAATAGAAACATTGAAAGGTCAACTGTCAGATGCAGGTGAGTGCAACATATGGCATACATGCTATTGTTTTACCTGTCAGGCCCCCATGCATCAACCAAGTGTTATTTTCTCTATCTCCCACCAGCACCAAGCCCACCTCGCCCTCCCCCCCACCCCCCCCCCACCCCCCACCTTCCGTTAAATTTACCATCCACTTTGAGCCATAAGGAGGAACTTTTGTTATATTTACTGATCAAAGAACTGCAGCACACTGTTCATGTTTGAAATCTCAAGGAAAGCAGACAATTCTGGCAAATCTTCGCAGATTATTCTTTTTTTTCTGGGGAGGGGGAGTGAAAAAATATTTAGTTTTGTGCCCTTTTATCAAGACTAGAAGAGGTTAGAGATTAACCATTTTATAAGTAAGGACAGCGGAAGAGAAAATGCAGAAGGGAGAAAGGATGGTTAAAAAGTTTTGTGAAAGGGTGAAGGACAAATCTGATTTTTGGACAAGGGATTATAGAACGAGGCGAAATGCAACAGTAATAAGAAAAGCCAAGATGGTTTAAGTGATTTGTTAATGCTTGCTTCTGCACCTTTCCCAGCACCTGCTGTCAGGGGAATTATTTGAGGTGTTTGTGATTTTATGTCATTTAACTGAATATTGAATCCTGAAGGCAGTAACGTGTCAAGTCGAATGATGAGGAGGAAAATCTTCAAGGTTGCGCTGAATTTCTTTGGAACAATGTAGGATGCTGGGAACAAAATAGAGGTTTTGGATGAAAAAGCAATGGCGAACTAACTGAAGCGGAGTACGTCTCTTTCTTTATAGAGAATATCTCTTGTTTCCTGATAGATAGACCAAATAGGTGTTAAGAAACTCGCCGCTCTTTATACTCACCCATTATATTTGGTGGCGCCAATTCAAGTAGCAAAGGAAGAATTCAATTTATGCAACCCCGTTCGGGGCCTCGGTTCGATTCAGTGTTCTCTACAGCCAGTGAGGCTCTTTTGTAGGTGTAGCCATGGTTGTGGTGATAAACATGTAACAAGTAAATTTCACACAGCAAGCTCCCCTGAAAGAAGTTTCACAATGAACAGATCATTTGTGTTGCAATGGAGCTGGTTGAGGGACAGATGTTCCTTGGTGATATTTCCACTCTCTCTCTCGTTGTGCCAATTTATCTTGCCATTGGTTTAACGTTGGGGCATTCAGCAGTGTGGCTCCCTCTAAGCACGGGTATTCCGGGAGCGTGGGTCCTATATATGGCTCCTCAAGTACCTGGGGAGAAACATGATCTCATATATTTCTTATTATAAAATGTGCATATTACTATTGTACTACTCTTCATGCTGAGCATGAAGCAGAAAGTCTGAACCCCAGACAAATTCCGAACACCAGGGCTGCTATCAAAACACATCAGACTTTATGCCTGTGGAACAATTGCAATTTATTTCAGTCAACAAATTATCACAATTGCAAATTTTCCAAATTGCACCTGATGAAATATTCATCCGTCAAACACCATAAAAATGTACCAGGTTCATGTTCCAGTTTGTAAAATTCGTACAACAGGTTGAAAGGCTTTCTGTGCCCAATAATATGCGTTGTTCTGTATTGTACTCTCAGCCTTGGTTAAGTTGGCAGCACTATCACCCGTGAATCAAAACATCGTTTCTTCAAATCTTACTTAGAACCCTGGAACCATGACATGGGCTGAAACTTCATTGACGATATGAAGTACTGCTGCGCTCTGGGATAGTGCTGTCATTTAGGTGAAACAAGAAAAGGGATCTTGGGCAACCTTCTTAGCGTCTATGGAAAAGGTTTCGAGCCTGTATTTCAACTAAGTGCATGGTTTTTCGCAGTACAAAATACTTTCCTCAAATAATTTGACTAAAATAAATTTTAAAAAGCAGAGGAACTGTCGGTTATTTCTTTGCTTATTGTTAGAGCTGGTAGCACAGAAACCTGCACCTGTAACTTCGCTGGCCAGAGGTTCTGGGTCCCTCTATAGCGACGGAAATTGTTACATAGTTGCACCCTTATCATATTTCCTGGCATTTATATTGCTTATTCCCCCGTTCTTCTTCCTTTAGGAAAGGCTTTTAAGGATAAAGAGGCTGGTAAGTGTGTAGATACATTTCTTGCCCTTGGGTAAGTTTTATTATAGCATACATTTTCTGAATGACATCAGAGCACTTAGCTCTGCCTGATCTGGTAGCAAAAAGGTTATTTGACTGGAATCATAGAATTTACAGATCGGAAGATGTCTAACTTCAATGGATGATAGACGATGCAGCATTGTAACAAAATGGAAGTAAAGCCTGACAGGAAAAACTGCAATGAAAAGTCAGTGATCTCTAAGGAGGAGATACTTCAGTTACAGATTAGGTTCATAATAATATAGAGATTATGACATATCAAATTCGTTAGTAATGACGTAAAAGCTGCCAAATAAGTTAATGTCAGAGACGAAGTGAGGAAGAAATAAAAGTTGTAAAAGGAAGAATGTGAGATTATAATGAAATTTAAAAGGGAAGACAACCCCAAAAAAAGTACTGGTCTGTGAATTGTAAGCAGATGTAACAGCGTAACAGCTGGTGTGAGGCAAAGAGGGTGGCACATGCTAGAATGGGCATTTTATATAGGGTCATATGAAGGATAAGAATGTTGACAAAATATTGCTTTAAGTCGATGTGGTAAAGTTAATGTACACGGCTTTAACTGATAGGCAAGGTGTGCTCTAATGTCTGATGATAGCTAGAGTAAGTCCGTCGTCTGCTCTCGAGGGCTTGCCTTGCAGGTTGAAAAGGAAAGCGTGGTGAAAATAGCGGAAGCTATTCCATATCTTCCAATGTTGCCAATAAACTGGAGAGGTGCAACTGGGTTGCAGATTGAAAGACTAGAAGAATGTGCTTGAGAGTAATCCTATAGACTACAGGCTGAGCTATTTAACATAGGTTTTGACTAAGGTCTTAGAAACAAAATTCTGAGCAAATGAACACGTAATTGCAGAGTTTTGGATTAGGTAAGGAGAACAAGCACGGATTTGGAAAAGCCAGGTTGTGTGTGACAAATCTCATAGGATCATAGAATGGCTACAGCAAAGCAAGAGCCCTTCCAGTCCATTGTGTCAGTGCCGGATATTTGCAAGAGAAACTCACTTGGCCGCACCCAATTGCCTTTCCTCCCGTACCACTGAAGACGTCTCCCTCATATAAAAATTTAATTCACTTTGAAGGCCACCTTTGAATCTGCCTCCATCACATTGTCAGATAGTGCAATCCAAACCCTGAGCTCTCGCTTCCCAACAAAAAAGCCTCATGTTGCATTTGTTTCCTTTCCAATTCACCATAAATTAGTGCCCATGGTTCTCCATCTTTCCACAAAAGGGAACATTGTTTCCCTATCTACATGGTCCAAGCCCCACAGGCAGAACTCTATTAAATAAGTTGTCAACCTTTTCTTCGCAAACGAGGGCAGCTCATCTATTTTATCCGATAAATACATCCCTCTTACATGCAACCTTTCAATTAAATCATTTCATGCTCCGCCCACACCCCCCATAACGTCTAAAATGTGGTGACCGGAAATGGACTCAATTCTCCACTTGAGGTCAAACCGGTGTTCTATATATTTTCACGGGAACTTCCTTGCTTTTACGATCTATGCCTCAATATTAAAGCCCAGATTATATTATGCCTTATGAAATCAAGGCGTTCTGCATACTTAGGGCTTGTGCACATGTAAACCCAGGGCCCATTGCTCCTGTACAGCTTTTCACCTCTACCCTTTATTTGAGTTTGTTTCTCCTCGCTCACATCACACCACACTGCTCTACACTGAATTTCTTCAATGACGAATCCACAGATGTTGCTACCTTATGTCCCAGTGGAAACTGCACAAAGCTTCATCGCATGTCAAAATGCTTCCAAGTTTCATGGCATCTATATTTTTTGTATGAGATTTCGTTTTGCACAACAAGCCATTAACCTAGGTCAAAGCAAAAGTTGGCCCTAATACACTTCACAGCTCCTCTGAATACCTTCCCTTATCTGAAAAAAATACATTGATCGTGACTTTCTGTTTCCTGTCACTCACCCAGCACCTATCTGTGCTGACACTGATCCTTTTATTGCAGGCCATTCACTTGTGCTGAAAAGTCCGTTAACTACTTTACCAAACAAGTTTTGGAAATCTGGGTACATGACGTCAATGCCAATGTCGCCATCAAGTCTCTCTTTCTTATCTCGTCTACAAAGGTCAATAAAATAAGTTAAATATGATTTGCTCTTCAATATTCGTGCTATCTTTCGTTAATTATTCTGTATTTTTCCAAAAGTCGTCACCTTGTCCAGAATTATCGTTGCTCATATCTTCCCCAACAGCGTGAAAAGCTGGCTGCCCATCGTTGTTGTCCTAACTTTCGACACTTTCTTTTGAACAATGGTTGAACATTTGCAATTCTCCAGTCCTTGGTTTATAATAAATAGGGGCAATTATTCCCAGTGTCAGCAAAATACCCTCTCATACCGCCCTTCATTTCCTCAGACGCATCTGATCCCAGTCCGATCACTTGTCAACCTTTAGTAGAAGCCATTCTAATGCCCCGGCTTTTCAATTCTTAACTGATATCGTTTTCAACCAATCCTGCTTCTATTCTGAAGCATCTTCTCCCTTGTTATTAACAAAAACATTGCAGCATCTTCTCCCTTGCTATTATCAAAAGCAATATACTTCTTTAGAGCCTCAGTAAAGCGTTCTGACTCGCTGCATAGAATCTTGTTGCTCTCTAGTTGAACGCGTTCCGACGTTCAGGGCATCTGAAGATGTTCATTTCAATAGAAAACTTTTTTGTGTCCCTTTTATGTTGATTGTGACTCAGTTTTCACCGTTAACTTTTGCTTATTTTCATAGTTTCCAATTCCCACCTGATTTCATATAATAAGGCTCATTCAGACTTTAATGCCATTGTGACATCTCCCATCAGCACAGTTTACTTTGTTTCATCTTACTCTCTTAGCTCCCTACTATTCCAGTAAATATTCAGATAATTATGATCTCCCATTTTCACTACTTCATTGTTATAGCTCGTCCTGTAATGTGTTGCTTCCCTGTCTTTCCTGAAGTGCCTGTATCTGGGAATATTTGTTGCCTATCTCTGTCCTTCCTTGAACCATACCTCTGTTATATACAATATCAGATTTCCACATAGCAATGTGTGCCATTAATGAATAAACATTATTTACACACTCCACACATTAAGACACATAGGCGTTGCCCCTCATTTCAATTTACATTTTTCTAGTATATGATAAAGGATGAAAACATCTTTATGTAATGCATTTGTCGAGTCTCATTATATAGTTGTTCAATTTAAACACCATTCAATATTTACCAGGATAGTCCCCGAAATTACTCCTTGAAAACTGATCTCACTAAACATTTTTTGATTAAATAGTCAATGAAGCAGCAGGAAGTTAAATGAGGAGATGCAGTGAATGTTGAACTTTAGTCAGCCGTTTTCAAAAGTTAATATATTTATTTATTAAGGACGGGGGGGGGCTGATGTTTATATAACCTTGATGGAGGCAGCATATTTTATGAGAGGAGTTTGGAACCCAAGTAAGATAGTGACCATGGTAAATAGAGAAAGTGAGTATTTTTTGCAGGGAATTTATGTGAAACTTCGAAAAAGCTCTGATTGTGCTGCAACTAGGGCATTGCCTCCAGTTCTGGTCAGCAGCATTCAGGATGAATTCAAGTGTTCTGTTAAGGATAGAGTGGAGATTTACCAACATGGCTCCAGTGATGAGGGATATTAGCTGCAATATCGGGTTGGAGAGTGTGAAGTTGTTGTCCTCGCAGCAAAGGAGGTTAAGGGGAGATTTGGCTGGGGTGTGCAAGGTTATTGAAGCGTTGAAAAGCTTAGACTAATTGTTCCAATTTCCTGAGTGTACTGCAGTTGTCAATTCGTGGTTTTGGAGAAGAGACTAAGAGGCAGTGAAGAAGGGCATTTTTTTTTTTCAGAGCGAGTTTGAATGACCTGGAGTTCACAACATTTCCATGTGATCTAATTGGGGAAGATCAATGGCTTGGAAAAGGAAATTGCACGGGCACTTAGGAGAAATAAACTTGTGGGGCTACAGAGATTGCGCTGGAGAATTAGCTGACTGGATTGATCAACAGACAGTCGCGTTGGACTTGATGGTAACAATGGCCTCCTTCTGTCCCCTGATCATTCTTATTGTTCAGAAATTCCAAACAAGAGGAATTTTTTTTTTTAAATTCGGTCATGAGATGTAGGCATTGCTGGCTAGGCCAACAGTTATTGCTCATCCCTAATTGCCGTCGTTCTGGGGCATTTAGGAGTCGTCTACATTGCTGTGGTCCTGGAGTCACGTGTAGGTCAGTCCAGGTAAGGGCGACAGATTCCCTTCCCGAAGATCATTACAGAATCACATTTTCTTCATAGCAATCGGCAATGGTTTAGTAGTAATCTTCAGATTTTTTATTCAATGTTTTAATTGAACTTAAATTGCACCTTCTACCATGGTGGGAATTGAACTTCGGTCCCTAGTGCATTCTTCTGGGTCTCTGGAATTCACGTCCAGTGATGATAACATTAAGGCTAGAGTTTTGAAGTTGAAGGGCGATACAAGGAAGATTTGGAAATAAAACAATAGTTCATATAAATTGTCGAACGTCGAATGGAAAGATATGCAACGAGGCCATTAAGTCCATTGTCCCTATGTGTGTCCTTTGATAAAGATTTCCAATTGGTCGCAATTCCCTTCTCTTCCCACAAAGCAATTACTTTCTCCTCAGGTTTTTCAATGATCTGATGAATCTTCTTTTCCCATGGTTTGGTTAAGTGAAATCCAGATCACATCACCTCGCTGCTTCAAAAAATCTGTTCCTTCATAACATGTCTGTTCTTTTGACTTAATTAGTAAACTTACACCCTCTTCGTGCCGACTATTCTGGCATTGGACTTTTTTTTAATTAAACAAATCAAATCCTTTTATTATTAAAAATAACATTGTTTCTCCTTTTGAAACTATTCCGTTTGAAGGACCATAATCCCCACTACTCCAACGTGGTCACATAACTGATGTTTCTCTACGATGGTTCAATTGAACTCCACTTGCATATTACTATTCCCAGGTCGTTGACATCCTCCTTAGAATTTAGTACCCACCACTGAAGTTAGTCCTGTGTTTCCCTTAGGATACGGTATCTTCAGAGAAAGAGTCCAGGAATCCTTGAATTCTCTAGTGGAATGAAAATGTTCAGGTGATGCCATTGAATGGCTTTTGATGGATTGTTTTTTTTGTGAGATAAGTTTATTAACATGACAGAACCAAGACTCGTAGTTGGATCCAGCAAGATGCAGCTGAATCGTGGAAATGCTCAGGGAGCATGATGGACCATTCATGTTCCTCTGATCGTTGTGATTGATGTTTGTGGTTTCTTTCACGTGACAGAATTGCAGAAAATGAGGGCGAACTGCCAAGAACATGGTTAGTATAATGGAAATTAATAAATTTGACAAGTGATGGTTATCTCATTTTCTGTTTCCTCATTCTTACATTACCCTGTGGAAAGTGCCAAATTGGGGATTTTTATTTGTTTAGTTTTCTGTAATTATTTTTCAGTACAATGTATATGTTTCTCTAAGGTCGCTGCACATTCTTTATACAAAAGGCATGACAATATGTAAATTGTTTAGCGTCACGAAAGTCACTGCTGCACTTATCTAAATCTGAAAAGCTCTACATAATTTACCGAATACTATATTTCCCATGAGCAATTACATATAGTGCACGGTGTACATCCAGTAAACATGTAATCTGTCTCAAGGACAATGAGGGATAGGCAATAAATGCTGGCCGAGCAAGCGTTATCCACATCCTGATAACAAGTATTTTTTTAAAGACATTAATCCAACTGCCATAAAATCGGTCAAACGTTTATCAGCTATTGTTCAAGTCAAGACACATCCACGTCGACATAATCAGACACCCAACCACTGCCTAAATGCATTACTTGCTGAAACCATTTGTAACCTTGAAGCCATCCAAGGCTCTGCTGCTCACATCCTAACTGGCGCAATCTCTCATTCATCCTTCACTTCTTCATTCGCTGACCTACACGGGTTATCTCTAAGGTAACTTGCCCATTTTAAAATGCTCATCCTTATTTTGAAATCCCTCCATGTCCTCACCATGGCCATTGTAAATTCCTGCAATCGACAACCCTCAAGTAAGCGTGTGTTGTTAGAATTGAGACAATTTCAGCACTACCGAACCTGATTTCTCCACTGTTAGTTGCCATGCCATTAAGCCACTGGGATATCAGATCTAGAATCACGTCCTACAATTCTCTGCCTTTCCACCTCGCGTTCTGAATCTTAATGGGCTTCTCCATAAAGTATCATATACCCTGATGCCTCCTTATTGAGCCACTGTAACACCTTACTTATTGAAAACCATTGAATTTGCTTCATAATTTTAATTTCACATTACAAATGAAATGCAGATTGGTTTTCTTTTCGGTTCTGATACGAGTCATTATTTTCATGGACTTAATAGAACGAGAATTGACCGTGAAAAATGAAGGTAAATACGACAACTTATGATATTTTTGCCATGCTTTAATTCATTGTGAGGCTGGCACTGGACATGGGTGGTGCCTCAAACCGCATGCGTTATTCAGTTACATCGAACTCAACAGGAGCTGACGGTAGGGTCAGTGGTGCGTGGAACCATTGTTTCTTTCGTACTGATAATGATTCCGTGCCAATCTTATCGGCATGCCAGTTTCAGCTGCATATTCAGCAAACACTCAGCAGCTTATTTGGCGATTTTCATTCTTCTTGTTTCTTTTGTTCACAGAAACACGGAAACTAAAAGTGGTGCTTCTGGATTGTGGTGCGTGGATGGGATTGGATTTGGGACTCCACACGATCAATGATCTCACTGATACATCAATATCCATGCTCAAGAAGCATATTACGTGCAAAGTGGTAGCGGGATGGTGGTGGATAATGTGTTGATAGAGCAGCTGTATTTACTTATCATCCACTTGAATGATGAACAGAAATGCGGAGGGATAAACGGCAATATTAGAAAATACAGCAAAACAACCACGTCCGGACCAAATTCCTTTCATCTTTGTATGATATTCAATTTAATTATCTTCAGTGCAAGTGAATCTACGGCACAGCATAATACTGTTGTAGATTAGATAACTTCTGTCTGATACTACAATCCATGACAAATTTCCAACACAGAAAACTCAACAATTAACATAGCAATATCAAGATATATGCATGCGTTATTTTAGCTTAGGTTTCCGAAGTGAATATGCCACAGACGGATAAAGCTGCTACATTAACCAACGCATGCTGATTGACTTTCCATTTCTCATCCTCTCTGAAGGCAGAATTATCTATCAGAATCAAAGCAGGAAAAATACAACCTGGCTAATTAGCGTTCCACTGGTCTACGCGCGATCATCAGTAAAGTAATGGAAGGGGTCATCAACAGTGCTAAGAGGCAGCCAGCACTTGCTTAGCAACAGCCTGCTTACTGACGATCAGTTTGGGTTCTGCCAGGGCCAATCAGCTCCTGACCGCATTAAATTCTTAATTCAAACATGGACAAAACTGCTGAACTCCCTAGGTCAGGCGAGAGTGGCTGCCTTTGACATCAAGGCCGATTTAACTGAGTGTGGTATCAAGGTCCCTGACCAAATCTGGAGTCAATAGGAATAAGGGGGAAATTATCCACTAGCAGCAAGGAAGGTGGTTGTGGTTGTTGCAGTTCAGCCATCTCAGCTGCAGGACATTACAGCCGGAGTTCCCCCGGTTAGTGTCCTCGGCCAAACCATGTTCAGCTGCTTCATCAATGACCATCATAGTATCCGAATCGGGGATGTTCGCTGATGATTGCAAAATGTTCACCACTATTCGTGGCTCCTCAGATACTGCAGCAGTCCATGTCAAAATTCAGCAAGACGTGGTCAATAACAAGGCTTGGACTGACAAGTGGCAATTAACATTTGCTCCGCACAAGTATCAGGCAATGGCCATCTGCAACAAAACAGGATCCAACCATTGCCGCTTGACGTCCAATGCCATTACCATCACCGAATCCTTCACAATCGGCAGCCTGGGGGTAACCATTTCCCAGAAACTGAACTGAGCTAGCTATGTAAATACTGTGGCAACAAGAGTAGGTCAGAGGCTAGGTGTCCTGCGGCAAGCAATTCACATCCTGATTCCCCAAAGCCTGTCCACCATCTACAAGGCACAAGTCAGGAGTATAAATGAATACTCTCCATTTGCCTGGATGTGTGCAGCTCCCACAACACACAAGAAGCTTTGCAACAGCCTGGACAATTCATCCCGCTTGACTGGCATCACATACACAAATATGCACTCCCTCCACCATCAACGCACAGTGTGTTCCATTTACAAAATGCAAGCAGGAATTGACCAAAGGCCCTTCAACATAACCTTCCAAACCCATGGCCACTACCATCTAGAAGGACAAGGGCAGCAGATAGTTGGGAGCACCACCACCTGGAAATTCTGCTGAGAATCACTCACCATACTGGCTTGGATATATTTCACTGTTCCTTCACTGTCAGTGGGTCAAAGGTCTGGAATTCCCTTCCTAACATCACTTTGAGGCCTACCTACATCATGTAGACTGCTGTGGAGCAAGAAGGCAGCCCATCCCATCTTCTCAAGGGCAATTGTGGATGGAGAATAAATGCTGGCCTAGATTGCAAAGCCCATATCCCATGAATGAATAATTTTAAAAAAATCTCAATGGAACTGCTACAATTTCACTCAAAATGAACGAATTTCAGGTGTGCGCAGATGCAGCATTCTGACAATGTGGTTAGAACGCTTCCCTTGGTGATGTTATTCCTGAAATAGCTGGAATTGCAAATAGGTTGCAGCACCAAAAGGACGATTTAGCCCAACTGGTGCATTTATGCTCCACATAGGCCTCTCCCCTCGCACCTCCATTAAACCCCGTCAAAGTATCCGCCTCACTGCTCATATATTTATCCAATGTCTTCGCCATCAGTTTATAGCCGTTATCAACATTATGGCCCCCGAGATAGAAAGTCATGGTTTGCTGTCACAGTGCAAACCTGGTGAGCAAACGTCTTGCTGAAATTCCCCATTGGGAGGAGAGGGGAATGGTGCACTCTCTGAAGTTAAACTGAATCATTGCCGTCCTCTGCAATGGATATTAAAGTTCGCACTCAGTTATTTACAGTATGCAAAGTATACCCGCTAGTGTCTTGGCTCAGTGTATCCCTCAGCCAACATGTCAACGCAGATTTGTTTGTCATTAAGACATTCCTGTTTGTGGAGCATTTTGGCTGTCATGCTTCCCAAACTACAACAGTGAATGCACTTCAAGATACTTAATTGACAATGTAACTTTATAGTGTTTGTTGGCCATATATTTATACGGCAGGAAAGCCAGTGTGAAAAAATCAAGTTCTATACTTCTTTCCTTAGAAAAATTATCTTAAATTCACATGTTGCACTCAATTCCAGATGTATGATGGTGCCTTGGTTGCTCCTCCACCTCTGCATAAAAAAAATTAGGTTGAGGCTCCATTTTGCGCCATTATAGCCATGCAAATGACCTCATCACGTTGCAAAGCAGGTGGGTTATTAGCCTTTAAGTCATTCGAATATGCCGGATGGCAAGCGGTAAGTGCGTGAGAGTTTCCTGGTCAGCCATCCTGCAGAAAGCAATGGCAAACCAATAAAGTCCTTTATCAAGCATTATGATGGACCAATCCAATGGAAGACATTAGTTGTCAATACCCTCTTAAGGCATGTAACTTCAGGGAGAAGCATGGACTTCAATCAATCCATTAGGCAGATTTAGACATTTCATCACTGCTTAGATAATCTACTTTCTGCAGAATCCCTTATTGAGTTATTGAATGTCTGACCTATATTTGTAGCGTTAATTTTAGGCATCCAACAATCAAACTATCGTGTTTGATAGCTTAAACTTTCACAGTGTTAAAGTGCTTTATCAGAGAAACTTTTATCCTTCTCTGTTGTATAACAGGGAAGAATTCTAACCTATTGTCCCTTTCCTGATAATTACAAACTTATACTTTTCCTGTTCTCGTAAGCCCATGTAAACCCAAAAACTGTTTTCACTTATGTTGCTCACAGAGCAAAAACTAACCAAGAAAAATGAAGGTAAGTGAATGACTTGCATTCAGTTTATGGGACATATTGAGGATTGAAATCTATTGACAGTGAAATTCCCCAATTGCCATTTAGTTTCGTTGACGTTAAGTAAATTGAATATCTGTAGAGGAGCACAACAGGCGTCAGATGTGCTACCACCCTTTTAGCGCTATGAAACGACGACTTTCAATGTTATTATTAATTGATGAGGAAATGCTTTCCCCATTTTAATATCATTAGGTTCAATATCTCATAATTTGGTGGCTAAACTTTTGGGAGGCAAGGATGTTGAGGGCTACAAACAGAGACAATTCAATGAGAGCTCAGTTATAGGTTAGCCAATGTCGAATTGAATATCTTCCTCCGTAACCTCTTCAGCGCGAAGACTGCACAAAATATTCTCGCCATGACTCCAATATCCCTTATAGTACTGTAACATATACAGTTAGACTCCACTGCTCAATCACTGTAAAATGTTTAGTCAGCAGAGTGGGAAGTGGAAAGATTTGAAAGAGGATACAACAAGAAATATGCTAACAAACCAGGAAAATCTGTAAAATGCATACAATAATAATGATGAGGGATGTCAGCTACATAGAAATTTATTGTTTTGAGAAGTGGGCATTTAATTTATCTTAATAATATAAACATTGGAAACAAAAACCCAATTATCAAGTTGCTGTTCGAGACTAAATCGGTGGTGATAGATGTGAATTGGCCATATAATTGTCAGAGCAATTTCAGCATAAAAAAAGTAGAAGGTATTATACTTTGGTTATACAAATACAGAAGTCATATATCCCTTGAAAAGAAAAGCTACATGAGGCAGAGGAAAAGAGGGGTGTGAGGCTAAAGATCCTTGAAACTTCGAGAACAGTTGCTAAGACCATTAACAATGCGTAGCAAGCACGGGTCATAATGACTACATTAATGGAATTGACAGGTATAGTGCTCAGAACACATTGGGTTGAACTCCTGATTCAACCACACTTAGCATTCTATGCAGAGTCCTGCATTATGCATGCAGAATACCATAAATTAGAGCATATCACTATCAAGAAGGATGGACATTTTTTTTTTGTTCTGTTTGTGAGGTGCTATAATAGGCGTATTTGAATTATGAGGTGGCATCGACAGAATAGCCAAGGAAAAGAGTTTTCTCTTGGGAAGAGTGAAAATAGAGCCAACAGCACAATATAACAATCAAGAAAGAAATAATGCATTCAGAAAATCGGCCTTTACCGAAAGAGTCGTGATAATTTGAAACACCGCACTAAAGTCATTAGTTGAGGCGAATGGCACAATGGTTTTAGGGAAAGCTTCAAAAGTATGTAAGGGCCAATAATTCAAAAGCTATACCGATAGAGTGAGATGAGCAGTGACGGGTGGAGATTTGTGTATCGAGCGCATATTAGTATGGCCTGGTCGGGTACAGTAGGCTGTATTTGTGCAGCCAACACAAAGTAGCTTTCATATAATTCCGTTCTGTAACCATTCATCTTTTAAGAACAATTCTTCTCATCCTTCCTCTCCCATTTTCTCACAATTATGTTAAATGCGTATTCTCAGTTACTGCTCGTTCCCTTGGATATGCCAACTCAACCTACCAGAATCTTATCCCTCCAAGGAAAAAAAAGAACATAACTTTTCTTGGAATCCATGTCACCAAAGACGTTCATTCCTGGTGCCATTAAATTAAGACTCCTTTTGGCAATATCTACGAAGTATTCTTAAAGGGTGATACCCAAAGGCATACATTTTACATCTGCGCAAGTCGAACCAGTGATTTATCACCGTTTCGTATTTCTCACAAAATGATTCTCACATTTGCTCGCAGAGATGGTGAAAATGAAAGACAGCATTTCGGAATGTGGTGAGCTATATAATTTTAGGTTATTTTCCTTTACTATCAAAGCAATTACCACGTTCATTGATCTCACGTTTATATTACCCAGATCTTTCCACAGCAGCTCTATCTCCTGCACAGTTGAAAGGCTGGTTATCTATTTGTGCTGCTTGAAATCTGTGCATGTTAACGTTACCTTGTGATCCATTCCATAGTGCTCCCACTCTTATCTCTGCGAGGAGAGGTTGTGCATTCAAGTACCACTTTGGTGCTCTGACCTCTATAATCCAGGCAGCCAATCCTCGTCCTGAGCAGCCAGGAATTGTTGCCTTGGTGGGGAGACCGTCTTCCATCTCAAGGTGGACATATAAGATCTCCAGGTGTCAATTCATAAAAATGCAGGGGCTACTCTGCTCTGCCTTATGCCAATATTTATC
This sequence comes from Isurus oxyrinchus, assembly GCA_026770705.1. NCBI lineage: Eukaryota > Metazoa > Chordata > Chondrichthyes > Lamniformes > Lamnidae > Isurus > Isurus oxyrinchus. The sequence goes on from JANJGN010000034.1 coordinate 7,303,875, forward strand.
AACCAGCGTCAGTAAAGTGCATTTTTTATTCAGTATCCCATTGTTCTGCGAGGCCTCTTACTCTGGTAAACTTTGACTCCTATTCCCTGGTTTAGAAAGGTGCTATGTTCGTTGTATGAAATGTCGTAACATCCTCAACGCAAAAGACGCAAAATGTATCCAAGCATTTCTATTATAGAAAAGCATATCCATTCATATACAGGCTTCAAACCATTGGCGCAATTTTTGGTGGCTGATAATTCTTGCCAGTGACATGATAAAGAGAGACTGACGTTTAAATTGCGCGTTTCACTGCTCCGGGATCTAGCAAAGCTCTTTTTGACAAATTTGTGCACAGCTCAGTGTTACCTGAATGCGATAATGCGAAGATGCTTATTTTGTCCCCTGTTCGATTATTGGAAATGTTTGCTTGGAAAAATGGGGAAACAGCAGTAGAATATAGTGTTGTATGCCCACCAGAGAAACGACAGGTAGTTTAATACTTGTCAAACTGCAGGCAATTTCAGCAGGGCAAAATTGCATCATCAGCTTCCACTTTACTTCAAAGCTCTGGAGTGGGACTTCAGTCCACAACCTTCTGACTGAGAGAGGAGGAACCTGCAAACTGAGATATTGCATGATCACGTCATCCCTTCTAGGATGATACTCTCAATAGCTGATTCTAGAGTTTGGTTACAGAAAAATGAGACCATATTAATTCATGACGTAGCCCTCACCAAAACATATGTAATTTATATTAATGGGTAAATTGATGATGCAAAAATTACACATTGGGAGTGACTACACGATGTCCAATAAGTTAGGAACCGCACGTTTCACGACCAGCCTGATATCCTTTTCAAATGTAGTTAGAAGGATCGAACATTGAGTTGGGATTATGTTTAGGAACCGAAGATCTATAGCCCCTGTATCATTGCACCCAAGATAAGTGCCCTTCGCTGGTGTGTTTTTCCCCCAATTAGGCTGTTATTGGTATTCTTCATTATGTTACTTACTAATTACTCTAATTATGTTGCTTACAGAAGAAAAGTTAAAGGTCAAGCAGAAAGGTAAATATGTGTGTATGGTTTCATATCACAACAAAAAAACAGATTGAGTGAGATGTTTAAAAAAAACGGATTCATAAACATGAGGCCAGAACTGAGACGTTTCATGTATACAGGGGTAAGGAAATTAGGAAACGAAGTGAAAAGACTACAGGACGACCTAGAAATACTTGCAAAGTGGACAGGCACATTCCAGATTTTTTTTTGTTAAACACACTACTGATACAATTTGGTTGCAATGCTGCAGGTGTGCTGTATCAGTGAAATGGGGTCCAGGCACACAATTGCTAGTATTGCATGACTGGATAAGTTGTGCATACCGAATGAAGTAATACGAAATAAGAATAGGCCGTTACAGCCCTTAGATCCAATTCCACGTTTCAATAATACCGGGGCTAACTCTCTTGCTTAATTTCAACATCCAGTTGCTTTTGCAGTTTCCCACTTAACTTCAGAGGCCCACAAGGCGTTCAGTGAAGATATTTAATGTAAGCTGTCTCATCAATAACCAAAACACATATTGCATTTCTCTACCCTATGCTCTAAACTTAATATGCGCCATATTTAAAAGCAGATCAGTAGCTCCAAACTTAGCCTAACTACGTTTATTTGGGGATTCAGCTGGAATGAACTGCTATTCACACAAAGTCAATGAAATCCATTGGTTACATTCTTACCTCGTACAAAGGAATGTGCTTGTGGTTATTGGAACCAATAATTTCATGCAAGAAATCACTCAAGGAGTTCTTCAGAGTAGTGTCCTCAGCCCAAGCTGCTTCATTCACAATATACATTCCAGCATGTGTTCAGAAGAAGGGATTTGGACTGATTATTACAGGGTTTTCTGTATTATGAGTGACTCCTCAAATACTGAATCAATCCTTGCCACATTCAGAAAGGAATGTAAATATTTCCGACTTTGGCTGCCAAGTTGCAAGTCACATTCATGTTCCACAGGTCAGCCAATGGACATCTCTGACAAGAGAGAATGGAATAAGCTAACCTTCGAAATCTGCAGTCTTCACCTAGGCTGGCCTACGTGTAACTCCAGATCCGCAGTAATGTGGCTCGCAAGTCACTCAATTGTATCGAACTGAGGTAAAACTGCAAATGAAACTGACTCTCTCAACTCTGTGTCCTTAGGATTACTTCGCCAATAGCCTGGAAATGCCCAGTAGCTGAAACTTTGGAACACGATTTTTACTTGCAACTTACAAGCAAAATTCAGAAGCCTGACATGGTCTGAGCCATTAATCAGACACCATCACTGTCCTACCAGGTGAGTTGGCCGCACCATGGTATACACCTGGGACGGAGTTGCTGAGAGTGCTCAATACTGACTGCGCCCCTTCCTCCCTACCTCCCCCCACCCCTCAAGAAGGCTCATCACATCAGGTCAAATATGGGAAACCTGCTCATTAACACAAACCGCCTCTACCCCCTGTCCCCAAGCTGATGAATCATTCATGTTGAATGTGACTTGGAGGAAGCACTGAGGGTGGCAAGGGCGCAAAAATTACTCTGAGGGACTTCAATATCCATCACCAAGAGTGCCTCAGTAGCACTGAAGGACGTGGCTGCTAGACTGGTTCTGCAGCAGATGGTGAGGGAACCAAAACTAGGGAAAACATAGTTGACTTCATCTTCTCCAACCTGCCTGCCAAGGGTACACTTGTCCATCTGTCCACGACAGTATCAATATGAGTTACAACTGCACAGTTCTTGTAGAGATGAAGCACCTTCTTCACATTAAGTAAACCCTGGTTTATGTTCAATGGAAGGACCACCGTGCTAAATGGAGCATATTTCAAACACGTTTAGCAATTCAACACTGAGCAAACAAGAGGCACTCTGGGCCATCAGCAGCAGCAGAATTAGACTCAACCACAATGTGTAACCTCATAGCCCGACATATCCCCCACTGTAAAATTACCACCAAGACGGGGGATTAATCATGCTCAACCAAGAGTGAAGGGGGACAACCACGAGCAGCACCAGACATACCTCCAACGAGGTGTCAGCTAGGTGGAAGCGACAATTCAGGGCTACCTGAGTGCTAATCAACATGAGCAGCAAGTGATACACAGAGACCGGAGATTCCACAACCAACTGATCGGATCTAAGCTCCACACTCCTTCCACTTACAGTCGTGAATGGTGGTGGACAAGTAAAAAACTCAGTGGAGGAAAAGGCTCTACAAATATATCCATTCTCAATGATCGAGGAGTCTATCATTAGTGCAACATATAAGGCTGAATCATTCACATCAATGTTCAGTCAGAGTGGATGCTCCTCCTTGGTCAACTCCAGTGGTCCCCATCATCAGAGATGCCAGCCTTCAGCCAATTCAGTTCACTCTACATGATATCAAGAAACGGCTGGAGACTATGGACCTGACGATAGTCTGGCGATAGTTTTTTCAAGACTTGTGCTCCAGATCTTGCCTTGCCTCTAGCCATGCTCTTCCAGTTCACCTCCAACACAGATTTGTACCCGGCAATGTAGGAAATTGCCCTGTTATTCAAAATTGTGCTGTACTCAAAAATTAGGACAATTCCAACCAGGCCAATTACCGCTCCACCCTCAATCATCAGTAAAGTGATGGAAGTGGTCATCAGCAGTGATATCAAGCGGCAATTGCTCAGCAACAACCTTCTCACTAGGTTCACTAAGCTTTTGACCGCATATAGCCTTGGTTCATACATGGGCAAGGGAGGCTATTACCAGAGGTGAGGTGAGAGTGACTGCCCTTGACATCAAGGCAGCATTTGAACGAGTGTGGCATCATGGAGTCTAGCAAAACAAAAGTCAATAGGAATCAGGGGGAAAATATCCACTCTTTGGAGTCCTATAAAGCACCAAGGAAGATGGTTGTGTTTGTTGGAGGTCAATCATCTCAGTTCCAGGACATTGATTCAGGAGTTTCTCAGGTTAGTGTCCTACACCCAACCACCTTTAACTGCTTCATCAATGACCTCCCTTCCATAAGTTCAGAAGTGGGGATGCTCTCTGAATATTGCATAATGTTGATCACCAGTCATGACTTCTCAGATACTGAAGGAGACCATGTCCAAATGAAGCAAGATCAGACAATCTCCAGCCTTGGGCTGACAAGTGACAAGTAACATTTGCATGGCACAAGTGTCAGCAATGAAGATCTCCAACAGGGGAGAATCTAACCATCGTCCCTTGACATTCAATAGCATTATCATCACTGAATCCCCAACTTTCAACAGCTTGGTGGTCAACATTGACTAGAAACAGAACTGGAATAGCTATATAAACACTATGACTACAACAGCAACTCAGAGGCTAGGAATCCTGTCGCGAGTAACTCACCTCTTGACTCCCCAAATCATTTCCACCATCTAAAAGGTACAAGTAAGGAGTGTGATGGAATACTGCCCACTTGTCTGTATGGCTGCAGATCCGGAAACACTCAAGAAGCTTCACAGCATCCAGGACAAATTGCCGTGCTTGATTGGTGCCCAGTCCAAAAACATTCACTCCGTTCATCACGCTCGCACTATGGCAGGATTGTGCACCACCTACAAGATACAATGCAGAAATTCACCAAGGCTCCTTAGGCATAACCTGCCAAATCCAAAATCACGACCATCTAGAAAGAGAATGGCAGAAGATACAGGGAACACCACCACCTGTAAATTGTATTACAAGCCGGTCACCATCCTGACTTGGAAATATATCGCTGTTACTTCACTGTCACTTGGTCAAAATGTGGAACTCCCTCGTTAACTGCGCTGTGGGTGTTGCTACACCAAAGGGCCTGAAGCAGTTCACGAATGCAGCTCATCACCACCTTCTACTGGAAAATTAGTGATGGGAAATAAATGCTGGTCTAGCCAGCAACGCACCCATCCCATTAATGAATAAGAAATATCATGATGAAGCAGCATTTCTGATCTTTAGCTCACCCTCCATCTTAATCATACAATCCATCCCTCCAAGTGATTTCAACGCGTGTTACCTTCAGGGCACATTGCAGCAATTCACCAAACATCGTTCAACATAACTTTCCAAACTCGAGACTTCTATCACTTTAAAAGGCAAGGGCATCAAACCAATTGGAAGACCACCAGCTACCCATTCCAGATTTAATGACAGTCCTCGGTCCATTTTTAGCCCGGACCAGGAATCACAGGTGCAGCAATCGAGCTTCACCTTGTGCAATTTGTGCTATTATCCATCTCTATATATGATGACTTGATCCGCTCGGGTTTGTCGTCCTCCTCACTCAAATGGTGGCCTTGGCTTCAGTGATCGATTCTGCAAAACAAAACCCCGCTGTCCCCAACCTCCTTCCAAGCTCGAAGCCATCCACACATTATGATGTCTCACGTCTCTTCTACAGAAGTGGATAAACTGAAGAATGATCTTGAAGATTGTGGTAAGTAGAAAAATATTAAATATTACCAACCACCAGGGGCAAGTCTTAATTTTCTCCAGAAAAGTAAACTAAGTTTATAGTCCAGGATCTTGCTATTTGACTGAAATAATCTAAATCAGAGTTTATGCTCCACACGAACCTGCTGACACACAACCTCATCAAGGCCTATCATCACTGTCATGTAAACCCATCAAGTCATTTCACCCTCATGTGCCTCTAATTCTGCCTTGAACTCATGTTTCTTACTACCTTTAACTATCGCATGTTCTTAACGAATTCTATGTTTTCATCAACTGCTATATAAATAAACATATCCTCACTTTGGCATTTATTGACTAACGTGTGCACATAGTACTTAGATTTGGGCTCTCCAACCAATGTAAATTTTTTCCTAACTCTTCTCGTTTTGGCTATATTTCTGTGAACGATCTTCCCTTTGTTCGATTAAGGAAAAAACGTCTATATCTCATCTTACCATCATTATTTTTAAAGAAAATAAAAGCAATGCAATTAAACATATTGTTGACGGAGAGCCTTAAAATAAACACAACGAAGGATCAATCATTATGATGCTAAATGATGTGACTTAATATCGCTTTTGATTATGGAGAACGATGACTTGCAATAGCACAGATTCAATCGCCTTACTTGGGAATCATAGATCCTTACAACAGAAAATTAGACCATACGGTCTCTTGAACTTAACTTGTTCTTTGGAATGATGTCGCATTAACACAGTGCTTAGTTCTTTCTGAATAATCATGATCATTTATCTCCATCGATCCTTCAAACAATCCATGAGGAACAAAGAAAGAAGAGGCGACCATTCACACACTCGAACCTGGAACATCATTCAATTAAAATTGCTGACCTATGAATTAACACATTATACAAGCCGTTATCCGATTTCTCGTAATGCAACTGAAAACGGGCGCGGGTAGTCTACTAAGCACTTTTATGCCGTTCAAGATAAACTTTTACAAAACTATTTCATTAATAGTGTTTTATTATTCACCCATCCGTCATATTATTTTAGTACTAAGGATCGCCAACAAACAAAAAGGTAATACAAGAGTTTTTGTTCATTTTATTGCCCAATGTTTGTTTCTATATGTCTTATTATTCTAACCAATGTAAAGACTATTCGAGTTTGATTCTGAGACTTTAAAGGAAAATGAGTGTTTGCAGATGGCCGGTATTTATTTGAATTCACTCTAAGCCAAATCCTGAAAAAGAAATCCCTTCTTTCTTCTAGAGATGGCGCAGCATTTAATATTTTCATCTCCTGCTCTATAAACCGGAGCACAATTGTCTCCAACTATAGAGGCATTGTCTATAGAACATAAAGTGTACAGCTCGAGATCAGGCCAAAAGAACCATTTGGGCAATGCCGACATTTGTGCTGATCAAGAGGGTCCTCCCAAACCATTTTATCTCATCCTATCAGCGAATTGGCCTATTCATTTCAAATATGTTTATTTAGCTTCCCCTTGAAAGCAGCAAATGGAGTTTTTTTTACATTCTTTCATGAGGTGTGGGAGGAGCTTATTAGGCAGATTCAGAGGACAGCTGAAAGTTTACCATGTTGTCCCGAGTCCGGAGACAAATGCAAGCTGGACTTGGTCATGAAGGGAGTTTCCTTCCTGAAAGTGCATTCGTAAAGCATTTTTTTTTTATTTTGCTTGTTATTCTTACAATTGATGGCAGATGACATGGTCACCATGATTGCGACTGGTTTTCAATTTCTCATTCACCAATTATTTGAATGTAAATACCACAAGCAGGACCCCGGCCCCCAGAGAATTGGCCTGGTTCTCTGGTATATTTGCACAGAAGCACTATCACTACTCCAGCATGTCCCTGGAAATTAGGGTCATCTATGCCTTGTGTTAGTGTGCTCCACCTTCTCACCACACTATGGACAAAGGCGCTTGGCTTAACCTCTTTATTTGATTCATTCACGCCTATTTTTTTTTTGTCAAAAACATTTCAAGCATTATAGACCCATTTCAGGTGATCTTCTGTTTTGCGAGAAAGACAGTGACAACTTTTTCAGTCTTTCCTTATCGATCTGAATTCTGTATTCTCTTCTCTTCTCTTCTCCAATGCCTCTAAATCCTTTAAAACCTAAATTATGCAAATTGCTGTATTCCTGGGATTCAGATGAGAGTGGGTAAACGAATTGACACAACAGCAGCAAATAGATTGTTTAGTATTATTGAAAAAATAGACATGTTAAACCTGTTTTTATGGAAGTAGGGAGGGCTTTAAACTAAACAAGAGGGGTGTGGGATGAAACTTGGGGAGAGGTAAGAATCCATGGAGTAGAGTCAAGACAGGGAAGCAAAATAGTAATATGAGAAACGAGGGACAGAAAATGGCACGAAGGGACAGACAGAAAAAAACTAAGAATGCATCAACAGTCAGTACTGGAGGTTACAAATGTAACAAAAAGACTAGACAGAAGGCTCTGTATCAGAAAACACATAGCATTCGTAAAAAAGTAAGTGAATTGATCGTCCACATTGAAGTAAAAACAGAAGATTTGATAACAAATACGGATGTGTGGCTGCAGAACGACAAGAATTGTACTCTGAATATTGAGGGGTACATGACATTGTTGAAGCATAGGAAGCTAGCTAAACGAGGAGGGTTAGCAGTGCAAATCAAAGAGGTAATTTGTGCTATAGTTAGATGTGACCTTGGTTGAGGAGGTGAGGATGTAGAATTAGTTTGGGTGGAAATGAGGAATAATATAGGAAACAAGTCACTAGTTGGAATGATCTACAGGGGCCCTAACAGTTGCCACAGTGTCAGACAAGGTATTCAATGGGAACTATTCCGTGCTTGTGATAAAGACACGACAATAGTCATGCCTGATTTGAATCTACTTATAAATTAGAAAAATCGGATTGGCAATATTAGCCTGGATGAGGAGTTCTCAGAATGTTTTTGAGATCGTTTCTCAGCGCAGCATGGTCTGGAACCAAACAGGGAGCAGGTTACATTTGACTTGGTGCTGTGTAATGTGACAAAATTACCTAAGACCTCACAGCAAAGGTACTCCTAGGTAGCAATGGCAACAATATTATTGAATTTTGCATTCAGTTTGAAAGGGAGTAGAGTGGGTCACAGATTAATATCTTAAACGTAAATATGCACAACTATGTGGGCATGGAAGTTGAATTTGATGACGTGGAGTGGCATAGTATAGGCTAAGCTATATATCAATATAGAAGTAGTGGCAGACATATAAGGGGCAATTCAGAAAATTCAGAATGAGTACATTCGTAACATAATGAAAAATACTCAGGGGAGGACCCACCATCATTGGTAAACTAAAGATGTTAAGGAAGGCATCGGACATAAGGATAAAAGCATATAACTCCGCAAAGATATGGCAGGACAGGTGATTTGTCAGAATATAAAGAATGGCAGAGAATTATTAGAAGGTTAATCAGGAGAAATAGATTGCAGTATGAGAGGAAGCAAGATAGAAATGTAAAAAGGAATTGCAAGATTTTCTGCAGGTATTTAAAAAGGAAAAGCATAAGTTAAGTGAGTGTTGGTCCTCCAGAGAGTGACAGTGGGGGGAGTTACTAAAAAGGAAATGACCGACGCAATGAACTTTTTGTTTGCTTCTCTACTCACTACAGAGAATAACAAAATATGCCAGTAATAGCTGCAAATCGGGAGATGAAAGGGAGAGAGGAACGTGGTGAAATTGAAATCACTCGGTAACCAGCACTGAGCAAAGGAATGGAACTGCAGCTGGCAAGTCTCTGGCTCCTGATGGGCAACATCCTAGGGTCTTAAATGTGTTGGCTAATGAGTGGTGGCTAATAATAACTTTTCAAAATTCACTTGATTCTGCAAAGGTTCCATCAGGCATGAAAGTAGCAAATAAAACCCCTCTAATTCAAAAAATGGAAGGTGGCATAAGACAGGAAACTATCGGGCAATGAGCTTGACATCGGTCGTGGAGAAGGTGTTTGGAACGAACATTAAGGAGGTTATAGCTGGCCACTTAGAAAGTGTCAAGGTAATTGGGAAGTGTCAACATCGTTTTTTGAAGGGAAACTCAAGTTTAAACAATTTATTAGAGTTTTTAAAAGGAGTAACGTGCACTGTGGATAAAAGGGAGCCTGTAGACATACTGTAATTTGATTTCCAGAAGGCATTTGATAAGGTGCCACATCAAGGATTATTTGAAGAAAATGTCAGCTCATGGTGTAGGGGTACCATGTTAGAGTGGATAGAAGGTTGGTTGTCTGGATGAAAACAGAGAGCATGCAAAAATGCTTTTTTTTTGGATTGGCAGGATGGGACGAGTGGAGACCTGCAGGGGTCTGTGCTGGAGCCTTAACTTTTTTTTTCAGTTTACATCAATGATTTAGATGAGAGGAGCGATGGAATGGTCGATACATTTTGCAGATAACCCAAAGTCAGGCAGAGAATTATGTTGTGAAGAGGACATGAGGAGGTTGAAGGCAGAGATTGTTCGGTTGAATGAGTGGGCAAAGATCTGGAAAACGGAGTTTAATGTGGCAAAGTGTGAAGCTGTTTAATTTGGAAGGAAGAATAAACAGCTGAGCTTTACTTATATAGAGAACGGCTGCATAGCTTTGAGGTGCAGAGGGATCTATATGTTCCAGTGCATGCATCACAAAAAAGTAAGCATGCAGGTACAGCAAGTAATTAACAAGGCTAATGGAATGAACTTTTTTATTATGAGCATGAACTAAGAATGTTATGCTTCAGTTATACAGGGCACTGCAGACACCCCATCGTGAATACTGTGTGCAGTTTTGGTCTCTTTAAGGAAGGATGTAAATCCATTGGAGGTGAATCAGAGGAGGCTTACGAGATTGATGCCAGGAATGAGCGGATTGTCTTATAAGGAAAGGTTGGACAGACTGGGCTTGTTTCCACTGTAATGTAGAAAAGCGCGGAGTGATTTTATGTTGAGCATACAAAACCCGAACGGCCTTGAAAAAGTGGGCATGGAAAGAATGTTTCCCCTTGTGGACAAGTCCAGAACTAGGGGGAACTGTTTTAAACTTCAGGCTCCACTTTTTAGACCAGAGAAAAGGAGATTTTGTTTTCTCTGTCAGAGGGTTGTGTGACTTTGGAACTCTCTGCCTCAGAAGGCGGTGGAGACAGGGTAATTGAACATTTTTTTTAAGGAAGAGGCTGTTAGGTTCTTGTTTGGTAAGGGGGTCAAAGATTATCTGGGGTAGATGAGAATGTGGAATTCGAAACACAACCAGATCAGCCATAATCTTATTTAATGGCGGAGATGCTTGAGGTGCCAAATGACCCACTTCTGTTCCTATTTCTCATGTTCCTCATGTCTTTGATTTGCACTGATTAGGACACTCGCAAGAACACCAACCTAACGGCAAAACTGCAAGTTATACATAATGTGAAGAGAGTGCTGATTGGTTGGGAAGTGGACTCTGATTGGTCGAGGTGGCACAACGCAGAATGCACCTATGATAATTACTGACAGTTAACTGCCAAGCATTGCTTGAAATTTAAACCAGGCAGCTTGAACCAGAGTGGTCGATTCATAGCTCAGACGAGTGAGTCAGCTTTAACTTATTTTGCTCAGCGATAACAGGCCCAGCCTGTGCACATGTTCCTTCTGCCTGTATGGAACAGGGCTCTCTGTATTGATGTATGTATTTTCCAGTATGTGCAGTGTGAGCCAGACTGACAGTCTTAAAATGGTTGTTAGCCTAATTCTTACTACATCGAGGATTGTTTCGCAAATGTTGTCCAATTCTGAATCACATCTAATGTTGGATACTGTACTTTGAATATTGCCAGAACAGGCCACTTGTGTAAGATCTTTACCTTGGCCTTGGTGAACAACGGCTATGACACGGTATTTCGTATGATCCACCAATCTTGGGGGTGTATGGCCTATATACCTACTATCACACTGGCACTGAAATTGGTATACCACATTAGTTTCTTTTGTGTGATAGACAAAGCGTCTTTTTTGATTTGGCGCAGCATTCTGTTAATGGCCAATGCCACTCATGTTTCTACTGCATAGTAGCAGCGGAAAGCAGCTATCTACATCTGTTGCTCAACTATTTGAGATACCTTGCCTTTCCAGGGTTATCTGATGTCGCCTGGGCGCTTTTCATAGTCGATAGTGACGGCCTGGGCCCGTTCATGAATTTGTGTGATATCAAGTGCAAAATGATCTCATCGGGTTAGCCATTATCTCGCAGGATGGCACTGATGCACTCTATTTCAGTATCAAGTTTGCATGGTGAGCAAATGGCTCGGGCCCTATTTGCAAGTTTGCTAATAAGACCAATCTTATAGCATGTGGAAATGTGAGAATCACAGTGCGGATATTGACCAGGGTAGGTAGACTTGTGGTAGATCGTGGTAGAGACCCCTTGGCTGATTTTTCACCTAACACGTGAAGGAAGGGGGGTTAACTTACCTGCTGCAATTTCAAAGATGAATTTGAGTGCCAGATGAAGCCCATTAAGACATGCAAGAGAACGATTACATGCAGACTTTAATATAAAAAACGTATCAACCACATATCAGAAATATTCGAGCGGCAGGAAGTTAGATGTCATTTCACCTAAGACAAGTTTCCTATGGAACACCGCAAAATATTTGCGAGAGCTGGACCTAGAGGGGATTCCATGGCAACACCACCTATATTTGAATACATGGTGCCATTAAAACTGAAATCAACAGCGTAATTTTCTGATTCGATATGCACAATGAATATAGATTCACGCAAAGGTGGTGGATCTGGAAGGCGGTTATGAAGCAGGAGCACAAATATATATGGCTTCCTTAGGTGGAAGATTGGTGAATTGGCTAACAATGGAAAAATGAGCACAGGGACATAGCATTGAAATGCATATATAAGTCCTGTATGGCCTTCGTAAATTTGAAGGAATCCTTCACCATGTATGTGGAAAGATTGGTCAAAAACTGATTGCAACAATTCATCCAACCATTTGGGCAATTCATATTGCACAGAAAAAGTCATAGCTGATATAAGGGGCTTCACTTTTGTGTGCCTAGGGCAGCCTATACATATGTGAACGCAGCGAACTGTGAGGATGAATCCTGTCACATATACCATGTGATGCCTTATCTCTCTTAAGACCAGTACAGAAACCTTTAGTTTAGCTTGCTTTCGAGCAAGGCTCTCCAGCCATGGTCAGCGGCAGGTCCAATAGATAGAAATTTGTACCCAGCATTATGAATGGCGCGAATTTTGTTAATATTGTCACGTTGACTATCCCTGTCAATTTTTCTGGTTTACTGACATATATATCTAGGATGGTCTTAAAGTTGTAAGACATTCGTGTTGCATGTGAAAGTCAGACAGGTCATTCAGAATCCTTCAACCAACACGTACTAGATCAGCTAGGCTCACTTTCCAGGTTTCAATGTCTTCAGTGGACGCTGGTTTCTGGTGGCATCTTGTCAGGAAATACCTTTTGCCGTTTGATTTTCAATGAAGGACATGAAAATAGAAACCACGTGCAAGACTAAACTCCTCGATTTCTTTGAGTGCATGGCCAGGGAGGCTGGTTACCTGTTTGGTGGCATCATTAGTTGTGTTGCTAAGCCGCTTATACTTAAGTGAGGTTAGGGGCAGACGGTTTCTAACCGGTACTGTTTATAGTTTAGTAACCAGGTGAACCTGTATAGTGGCATAAACAGATCAAATGCACCCTTTCGTTCACAATGCAAAGTTGATGCTATAATATGGCGCTGTATATCATGCAAACTAATGAACGGGCCAAGAGCGTCATTTTCGGCCATGAATTGTGCCCTCTCGAACTCAGATTACCCTGGAAGGGCAAGTTATCTCAAATAGTTTTAGCAATAGATGTAGATACCTGATTCACGCCTCTACAGTGCAGTAGCAACATGAATGGTATTCGCCAACAGCAGGACGCTGTCGTCAATTCAAAAAGATGTTCTGCCTATGAAACAAATGAATAATGTGATACATGAGTTTCAGCGTTAGTGTGATTTTAGGTATGTAGGCCCTGTGCCCCAAAGAGTGGCATGCCATACAAATCAGCATGTCACAGCCACTTGTTACAATGGGCATTGTGCAGACAGTACCCAACCAGCCAGTCCTGGCAAAACGCAAATCACAGTATCCAACATTAGATGTGATTCGGCGATTGGACAGTATTTGTTAAATACTCCTCAGTGTGCTAACAGTTACGCTGACCACCAATTTCAGATTGTCAGTCGGGCGTGGTTGTGTGCACTGGGAAATACATATATTAACACAAACAGACCTTGTTCTTTGCAGACAGAAAGATCATGTACACACATTGCAGCAGTTTCAGCCAAACATAATAAGTTACAGCCATTCGCTGACTCATTCCTCAGGGCCATGCCTTCTACAATCAGTGTCAAACTACTCGGTTTGAATTTCAAGCAATGCTTCGCAGTTAGCTGTGGGTCAACATCACTGGCGCATTCTCCATGGCAACATCTCCAGCAAACAGAGTTCACTTGCCAAGCAATTATATTTTCTTCACAAACAGATAAACTATTGTTTCCTCTTATACTGGTATTCTAGATGAGTGTCCAGATGAGCGAAAAACGTAAATCCTTTACATTTCGCTTTTTTCAGCAATACTCCAGTTCTGTACTAACATGCGACCATTTACGTGCATTGTTGCTATTACCATCACCGGGACAGAATCATGCCTTAGGAAATGCGACAGTTCAGCTCTCAGTGCATCAGATATACCAGCAATTCCAACATTATCCATTCAGGGCCTTTAACTAAAGGAAGTTTCCCAAGGGACATATACAAGCTTGAAGAGAAAAAAAGATCAGATATACCAAGCTATACAAAGAGATAATAGGATAGGCACTCACAAATAAGATCAAAGAGGCACGTTTCAAAAAACATCTACAAGGAAGAAAGAGTGATAGAAAGGCCGTGTGTCTTTCGAAGCGATATCGAGCTCTTTGGGACTTAGCATTGAAAGCTGCTGTTTGGTGGAGCAATTACTGTTACTGAGGACACCAACGCTAGAGTCACACCGATATCTTCGAGAAGTTGGAAGGCATGACAGGAATGTGATATCATGCCGAGGTTTGAAAACAATGTTAAGAAATTATAAATTTGGGTGTTGCTTGAGCTCGAGTAATGTAGGAATGCAAGCAAATGAATAATAGTTCAGCGCAACTTAGAGTCAAAAAGGATACGTGCATCAGAGATTTGGGTGAGCAGAGGATCATTTTGCTGAAGTCAGATGGAAGATGAATTTCGGCTCCTACCAGGTAACCTGGAGGTAATCCCTCATGCAGGCGACACCAGACAGCAATGAAATAGATTCTATCATATTCAGTGGACTAGCTCTATCACTTTGATATAGCATGCAATTTTATTTTAGGCACAGTTAACCAAGTAGCGCTCTGCGACATACATAGCTCGGATTGCAACAACCTGTTGCTTTAACATAGCCCCTATAACATTGCACAGTCTCCTTTGGCACTTCTCAGGAGTGTGATCTGTCGAAGTACCATGTAAACTACATGAGGAGATCGAGGGGCTAAACGGCCCATTGAAAGACCATCTTTATACGGGTGACAACACGAGTGGCGCCATGTAGATGCAAGTTATTATTTTAAGCAGCCTCAGTACCATTTAAAGCACATGTGGGTTTACATTAGTCTGGACCAAAATGCGCAATAACGTTCAAAGCAATTCAACTCAACAGAGTTTAACATCAAGCGGGAGGTATGATACCATTCGTCTTTCAGTATCAGCCAAGACCCGTTTTTGCATATTGATATAGTAAAGCAGAAATGCCTTAGTTGCTTTTATTTTTTCACAAGCTTTAAACGCTATCTCAATGGAGCAATCTGCATATCAAAGCGTTTTTCACTTAGGGCATGCTGCTTATCTTCATTGACTGGATATCAAATTCTACAAGTATCAATCCATGCATCTGATTGTGTTCAATCGTATTCGTTCAGACCCATCGAGTACTATGAACCATTATTACATTCCTCCCACTTGCACAATTGTTAATCGTTCCAGGTGCACGTCAGATAATATTTCAACGTCTCCCTTTTCCTCAACTCCAGCTATCGAGAAGCTTAAAGAGAACATTACTGATCTAGGTGGGTGAAATTATTGAGCAATGATCCATTATAAACCTGAAAAGTTGTTTCCTTGATTACTTTATTTGCCATAATTTACGTGGCCACATTGTGGAAAGCAACACATGAGCTGTGAACATTGTGTTACTTATTGCTTCTTAAGAATAAAGCAACCGTTGTGTTCCAATATAGAAATACCAAATGGATGCACAGTTAACAAAATGCTTGGGTCATTTATGTCATTCAAAACTGATACATGTATATTTTCATCAGTCATTTGAAGTAGCCTTTGTCTGCCTGTTTTGGCTCTATGGTGTCCTTTTTGACGCTGAGATTAAAGCTGGTAGGCTTAACCCACTCCAGAGACATGAGCATGCATCACAGGTGAACCGGCCCCCACCTATTATTTCAGCAGCGCTGCATCGTAGATCCTCCATGTCCCAGTCTGTCCCCTGAGGTGGACACAAAATTATTCACTGCATTATTTCTAAGCTAGCAATGGCGTCCGGCCTCCTGAATTGATCAATAGCCTTTTCCCCTCAAATAATATCACTAGAAACAGAATGTATGGTAATTCACCTCATCTCTGTTTCAACGAATATAATCTTGATCACCACGTCCTCGAGATCTCCCGACTTGCGTGCCTGTTCCCAAATTCGGGATATGAAATTGTGCAGCCTTGGTGCTTCCACATTTCACAATTTCGGCAGTGCTCAGTCTGCATCAGGAGATTGGTTGTTTTTCAACCATTGAATCGCTTTTTCAATCTCACTCCGAGACAGAGTCCAATGGGCTATTGAGGAATGGAGTTGAAAGCGCTCAAGTTAGAGGCTGAATTAATGTTTAGGAGTCCATTCAAATGTTCTCTCTAGTGGCCACTGACTGTCTCCCTATCCGTGATGAACTTACTTCTAAGCTTGGCTCTCAGCAGGGTGTGCCTCTGATTGCCCAGGTCATAGACCCTCTTGACAACGATGGAGAAAATACGGATTTTGTTGGTGTCGGTGGGCTGCTGCATCTCACACACTCTTCATAATCACCATTGCTCATCATGTTGCGCCCTTAATGCTGTACCGCTGTTTTCAACCACATGTAGGGTTGTTGGATTCCTCTTATGCTGTACTCAAGTTTCCGATCAATGAAAGTTTTGAGCATATGCAAGATTAGATCTTGTATCCCTTTGCCACTTTCACCAAACCAGTCATGATGTTTCCTGGTAGAGAAAGTATCTCCACAGATATTTGATATGGTCAACTGTAGGTTGATCAACCAGACCGGGCACCCTTGTAGCTCCCTTTGGCTGCACGTTGACATGTTGAAAGTAAGGCGCTGACTGAGAAGAGCAAAATTATTGGGACCTTTGAGACCTTTGATGTTTATTTTCATACATTATCGTTTTTTTTTTTCCTCCACTATTTGCGGAGAGGTTGGGGTAGCATGCAGATTGGATATTGCAGTGGTTGGTTCAGCAGTTGCTAATATCTGACATGGCAGAGTTGATGCGGAGATCTCTGTGAAAGTTGACGTGTAATGTTTGGGCCATGGGTCTTGCCATGAGAACATTCTCCTCGTATCACTGGCAGCCCAGAGTATTAATTATGGCAAGATCTTGTCCTAGGCATTATCCCAGGAGCACTACATTGGGGCTTGCTTTCCTACTCGCTTCTTGTCTATCAAACCCTTCCAGACATTCGTGAACTTCCAGACCCTGGCAATGAAATAACCGAGGATGATCAGATTGTCACCTGCTGAGATGCAGGCTAGTGATTGCTCAAGGTTGTTCAACAATCCTTTTTTTTTCTAATCTGTTGACTCAAGTGTAGGAGCATATGAGCCGATGACAGAGGCATGCTAATTCTTCGTTAGGGTGAGTCTAGAAGACATAAGGCACACACATATCCCACACGGGTGAGTAGTAAATACGCCAGAGATGTCCATTTTTGCTCATGAAGCCAACTCAGTGAAGGGATCTTCATTTATGGACAGTACTTCCAGAAAATGATGTACTGACTGCCTTATTCCTTCAGTTGGCCTTCTCCCATCAGTTCAGTCTCACTTTTCCACAGAAATATCGATTTCAAAGCTTCAGAAGCACATATTTATCTGTAAATCACATAGGACGTATTGAGGTGTATAAGACATTACAAAAATTGAGGCCTATCTATCTTGGCTTCTTTCTTTTTTTTAGCTATTCTTACGTTTTTCAGTTACTTTCTTTCCTTCCAGGATACCATCTTTCTGCCTACTCTTCTCTCTTATTTTATTTTGTAAGTTACTGGACAATTGCCAGCCATCCTCCAAGCATTGACTGAAATTATATGCCAGCCGCAAACAATGCAAATGTCTACACGGTGACTGTGAGTAATCTTGCTGTTCATAAACTCATGCCATATTGCATATGTTTCAATTAGGTCTAAAATTGAGCCGTAAGGACACGGGTAAATATGTGCATAAAGTTCATTATCTTAAATAAAACGTGAAAATGTAACTGAAATGTTAATAATTCTATCCAAGGTGCTTGCACTTGGCCCAGAGTTTTATGTTTTTTCTTTATGATTCACTTACCTTGCAACGCACTGTTCTGTTGATACAAATGGACACTTCCCCTGATAGAATCAGTAGTAAGAAATGCAAAAGAAGATAACAGTTTATTTATGCAGGTTCTCTTTCTTTGAAATTGCAATTACACCTCATTCACTTCAATCACGTACAGAGGGAGATGACATTTCATAATGACAAGGCCACAAAGCCGGCAGAATTGCATTGAGATTTCATTGTAAATGGTACCCAACAAGAAATCGCTTTTTCCTTTGTGGACTTTAACTCACGTCATATATCAGAAAGATTGTGGTGGGAGTGATGATCCCATTTATTCTGCTTACTTGGCCGTGTCAAATTTCACACCTCTATATCCCAAGCACATTAAGAGTCAAGGACAGAGGACAGTGGTTATTCGAACAATGACCTTTGTTTCAAAAGCATGTAGTTGACTTTCTAGTTAACCAGTAAGGGACTTGAAGAGAACAAATCCTTCAAGGTAGCAAGGCAGGTGGACAATGTGTTTAAGGAGGCATATGGAGCCCATTAATTTATTTGCCAAGGCACAGGGTAAAAGAACATGAAGGTTATGTTGGAAATATGCAAAACGTTATTTAAGCCACAACTTGAGTAACGTGTGAAGTAATGGTCACCTCAGTACAGAAAAAATGTATTGCATTTGGCAAGGTAGAGAGGGGATTCACACGGATGTTGCTAACATTGTAAATGTACAGCTCTAAAAGGTGATTAAATGGGTTAGGGTTGTTCTCTTTGGAACAGCGAAGCTGAGGGCAGATTCAATTGGCATGTACTAAATTGTGAGGGGCCTGGAAACTGTGGATGTGTATGGCAGAATTACTTCAGCAGGGATGAGGCGGGCAAGATTTCAATTGATTGGCAGTCGTATTAGCGATGGACTGAGTGGAGGTGGGAACACCCAGAGAGTTGTAGGGGTCTGGAACTCACTGTTTGATAAGCTTGTGGAGCTGGAAACCCTCAACTCATTTAAAAAAAATTTGGATATGTACCTGAACTGCTTTGAACTGCAGGGTCACCGAACAAATTCTGGGAAATGGGATTAGGGGCTACGTGGCATTATTTTTCGGCCAGCACCATGGGCCAAGTGGCACCTTTTCGTGCCAGAACCGTTCTAAGATTCTAACTTGCTATGATGTCGTTACATGCATTTGACTATCGGTAACATCATTTTCTTTCCCATTCTCCAACAAAGATCGTCTGTTTTGGTGCAGTTTCGGAGATTTTTCAAGCGTGTTCATCCATCTAAAGAATCTCAGTGTGCTAACAGTCCTCCTCAGTACAATTTTCAAAACCTGCAGCATAATCTGCTGATAAATAAAGGCAAAGTATGTGGAGTCAAGGGCCTAATGCCAGAATGGATTGCTCGTTGGCTTCAATACATAAAACAAAGTCTGGATTCAAACGGTAGTTAGTCAGGGTGACAAAACGCACGAGCTGGTTTTCCATAAGGATTAGCAAAGGGACTATTACTGTTCACAAATCACATTCATGATTTGAACAATGAAATCCAAAGAATTTCTAAATGTGCAGATGGCACAGAATTTGGGCGGGGTGGTGGGGGGGGTGGGGTGGGATATTTGGGATACAGAGAAGGACGGCAACAAATTACAGGATGTTATTACTAAAATTGTATTCCGTGCATATAACTGACAAATGAGCTTCAAAGCGTGAGAGCATCATTAGGGCATACAGAAAGACTATTGGGGCTATCAAGTGCGGGCTGGTTCTCTGCATCACAATCTGGGCAGTCCTCCTGTACCATTCCATTGTCAAATCTCTCCAAGTGTATTTCACTGAAGTATCCATCAAATTCATTTTTGAAATAATTGATCGCCTCTGCTTCCAACATATCACTAGAGCTCGAGCTCAATTCAACAGTGTTCTCAGTATAAAAATAAAACTTCCCTTCATTCCCTCTGCCCCTCTTATTCAAAACGGCAGAACTGTGGCTCAAAGTCCTTCTATAATCGAATACTGAGAACAGCCTCTCTTTCTGTCCAACTTTTTGAATCCTTTAATTATCTTTTCCAATTGATGCAAGGCGAACGGGAGTTTCTTCGACCTCCAAGATAATGCCAAAAAAAAGTAAAAAAACTGCCACAAGAGAAATGCTGGAAAACATCAGCAGGCTTGGCCGCATCTGTACTGTTATGAACAGAGTTCAAGTTTCGAATCCAACATGGCTCTTGCTCGTAAATGCATTGGGGACATTTGCAATCCGTTTTGGCTCATTTAATTAAGTTTAAAACTTTGCAAGAGTCTGCAAACTTTCCCCATGTTTATTACCTCTAAAAGCTTATTCGAAATATATATGAAACCAAATGATCAACAAAGTGCATCACAGGTTAAGTCAAGTTTCTAGTCAAATGTGGAGGTCAATTATAGAAAGTACAAGTCCAACTGAGGTAGAAGAGTTAGGAATTTGGAAGTGAAAATGCACCAATCACTTCAGGTTGCGTCACAGGCTAGCAGTGCCATAACAAGAAGCAAATCACTGCACTTTTTTTCCAAAAGGAGAGCATTCAAAAGTAGGGCTATTTTGCTGAACTGACAATGAATCTTGGTTAGGCCATGAGTAGAGTTTTGTATACATTTTGTCGCTGCATTATTAAAAAATGGGGGCATTGTGTAGGGTGCATTGAAGTTTTACAAGGATCATAGCAGGAGTGCCTGGGTTTGTATGTGAGGAAAGGATAAAGAGCTTTGTTCTCTCTGGTCTTCAAAGAGAATTCTGAGAGGGAACGAATAGAGGTTTTTATAATGATGGTCAGTGTTGTTAGAGTGAATACGGAGACAATTCTTCCTCTTGGGATAGGTGCATCTTTAGAGGCCATTGACATGAGATAGTAACAAATAAATTCAATAGGGAATTTCGAGGAATCTTCTTTTCTCAAAGAGTGATGAGAACGTAGCACAGGCTACAACAGAGGTGATCAAAGCGAGCGGCATTGATGCATGAAATGGGCAGCCGATGAGACATGGGTGGGAGAGGGTAACGGAGAGTTACGATGCCAGATGTGGAAAGATGCAAGGAGACTTCAGTTATCTCTAACAGCTGCATGCTCTCAGTGGGCCTTATGGCCTCTATCAGCGCCTTATATCTTTCCTAATTCTATGTGTCGTCAAGAAGTGTCTATTTCTGATCCATAATCCCGTCTTCAATATTGGGACTGGAATGCTACATCTAATTGTATGCGTGGTGCTGACATTGAGTTCGCTGCTTGCACTAAATAACATTAAACTGTGTTTATCTTCCAACTGGACGTGTGTGCGAATGTATCAACGTACTTACATTCTTTTCAACTCAAAGGACCATTTCTATTTCGAAAACGTATGGTAGACAAATATGGGTTAAGCTATATGCAGCAGAATAATCTAAGTGCAAACGCAAACACACATACTCTCTCTCTCTCCATTTTTCTCTCTCTCTTTCTCCCTCTCCCTCACCCGCACACACACAGAAACATTGACACTCACGCACATACACAGAAACATTGACACACGCACACAGAAACATTGACAGACGCATGCACACACACACAGAAACATTGACACACACACCGCACACACACAGAAACATTGACACATACACGCACAAAAAGTGATAGAGAGAAACGGACACACACACACACACAAACACAGAATGATAGACAAACACACATATACACTTAGTCACCCTTTTTACAGTTATGGTAGAATAGAAACTTTCGAAAACACAAAACAATCACTATCCTGCAACCAAAATCATTTCCATTCAAATGCACATCCCGAGAGTCTCATGTTGATTAAGTTTCTGTTCCAGGATAATTGCGAATGATTCATTTTAGTTTGTAAATGTGGCATCCGTAATCTCAATAGTAAAGCATGTTGCCATAACAATAACACATGCCTTTCATTGCCATTGGAGGTCTATATTATTCTGACCTTCAGAGGAGAAGAGCCTTCCTTTATGTGGTTCCAAATTCCAGTCCACGTCCTTCATGCATGCACCACGTATCTGCTTGAGTTTGTTGTCTGATTTCTAGTAACCATTCGGGATCATAATTCCTATTACCCCTAACCACTGTGCCTCTAGTTGATTCCCGATTTACTGACACCACAATCCTGAAAAATGTCCATGAATAGATGCATTGATTCTGGATTACTCATCATGAGTTTTATAGTTTCCTACCAGTTCTGCCAGTAACAGGGATGCCACGAAATGTATCCAGATTAGAGGGACACTGAATGAAATTGTAATGTTTTACGCTGTTTCAATAAAATAAACTTGCATTAACTTGTGCCTTTGATGAAGCACCACAATTTAAAGTGCGTGACAACTGAGTTATCTGCATAAACATATTCAATATGTCTCAATAGATGCCCAAACTTGGCCAACGACGTGGGTTTAAAGCAGCAACACAGTATTACGTCGACCACTCATCATGTCGGTGGATGTGTATAATGCACTTGTCCAGGCAGAAGCAACAAAAGCAAGTTGGAAAATGTTAAATTTCAAACCAATTTGCCTATCCACATAACGGTTTATGGAGCAATTCATTTTTTTACATATACTGTGCAGTTAATTACTTGCACGAGCCATCAACTCATTTGATCCCACAGAACATAATGCCCACTTAACGTTTTAATCCCCCAGAATGCCAAGACTTAAGGGACAGCCTTGAAGCTAAAGGTACATGAATGCATTGTTCAGAATTGTTTGTTACTGTCGTTAAAATCCAGCTTCGAAAATTCTTACAAGTCGTAGTTTTCGTTAAAATGCAAGCAACGCAGTAGAGTTCACTTGTGGATGAGTGAAATTAACAAGCATATAAATTAAATTAAATGTACTTAGAGACTTGGTGAGCAAATTTGAATATTATGTGAATCGGAGGAGAGGGCGATGGTGGGTGATGGCGGGCAGGTGGTGCCGAATCTTCACACTGGTTGGAGCCATGCCAAGTTAGATACAAGACTGTTATGCTTTTTCTGAAACTGATCATGTTACCCCCAGGACAGAGTTTCAGGGGATTTCAGCAGTAATATTGGAGTCGCAGATATAGTCAGCCACCCAACATAATCTCATGAGTGAAACTGTTTAGTGATGGTGGCAACTTCGCACCTGGCAGATACTCAAACATTCGCACAGTGAGAAGCGGAAATCATTTAGTTCTGTGTTAATGATTCTCAAGGAACGTCCACAGCACAAAAACGCCAGAGAAAGGCCATCTCCAAGAAAATGGATGCTAAGAATCTCGTCTTGATATTTAATGGCATAACCATCGTTGACTCCCCATCATGAACTTACTAGGAATTACCAGTGGTAAGCGATTTATCGAGATAAGCCATGTAAATACTGTGGCTGTATTAAAAAGGTCAGATGATGGTAATTTTTTCCCCAAATAAATCACCTCCTGATCTCTCAAAGCAAGTCCACCATCGACAATGTTCATGCATGGAGTGTGTTGGAATATGTATTCTCTCCAGCAGCCTAGAAGATTGTAGGTCAAGGACAATCAAAATCGGCATCATCCTGAATAATAACAGAAAGTGCTGGATTTGCTTAGCAGGTCCACCATAGAGGTATTGTGGCAGCAATGTGAACTACCTACAAGATGCAGTACAACATCTCGTCAAGGCTCCTTCAGCAGGCCCTTCCAATTCCGACACATCTACGAGTTAGAAAAGCCAGGGCAGTAGCCGTGTGTAATATCACTGTCTTTGTGATTTCATTTATGTCCCACAAAAACATGACTTGTGCTGATATCACCGTTTGCTCACTACCACTTAGCCAAAATCCTGGAACTCACCGCCTAATAGCACTCTGACTGTACCTCCATCACATGCACTGCAGTGGTTGAACAAAACAGTTAGGTACCATGTTATCGAGGTAATTATGGAGACTCTAAATGTCAGCAATGCTCAAATCCAAAGAACGATTAAAAAAAGAGACCACACTTGGTGTGCTGCACAGAATTGTGCCCTCCGTACAATTCAGCAGGTCCACAGTTGGAGCACTGTTCACATTTCTGGCCAACAAATAATAGAAAATAATACATGGCTGTCTGAAGTGCAGAAAATCATTGACAAGGATGATTCTAGAGCAGGGAGAAAACAATGAATGAGCTGAGGTAATATTCTCCAACAGAGGAGACATAATAGAGGTTTCAAAAATTATGAAACAGTTTGATCGGCTAGTAGTATGGAATTTACTTCTATAATTGGGAGAAAATAAACTAGCAGAGATAGCGGAGCTATCATAAGGTAGTCATGAATAAACTAAAGAAGGAAGTCAGGCTAAACATATTTATGTGGAGAGTGTAGCCACATTGGAATGTTCTACTAAATGGAGTGTTTGTGGGAATAAATACAGCAAGTACTAGGAAAACCCAAACGGCCTGACAGCACTTGTAGAGAGAGAAACACGGTTGAAGTTTCGAGTCAAATATGACTCTTCGGAACTGCACAAGTAGAAATGTGAATGTTCTAATTATTTTGAAAAAGTGGGTAGAGACAGGTGGAGCAAAACTGAAAGTCAGAGATAGGTTAGAGAGAGCGGGAGAAAAAATAACAGTAATATCATGGAACATCAGTTAAGGCAATGGTAATGGTTTTAAAGGAACAAAGCTTGGTCGGAGTCGGTGCTTATAGCAGAATAAAAATTGGAGCAGAATAATATGAGCATTTGCAACATGAGGCTGAGAGGTAGAGCTGGTTAAAAAAATGTCATAGAGAAGAAAAGAATGGGTATGGCCACTGAGTAAGATGAAATAGCTTTAGAGGAGTGCAGTCGAAAATATAATTATCAAGAAACACTTGCTGTGCTGAATTACAAAAACTGTATTTATTTCCACTAATAACAACTCTCACACCATAAGCTAACATAATTATGATAGAATGATGGAATATTCAAAACGGAATGATCCCATATCTGCCCAGTCTTCTTGAAATTATTTCCCCTTTACCGTGCATTTTTCTCAACTTCAAGTATTTATTTAGCTCCCTTTTGAAAGTTCCTGTTGAATTTGCTTCCACCGCCTTTCAGACAATCTATTCTAGATCATAATAAATCACTATGCTTATGGCATTTCCTAATCTTAGCTCTCGTTCCTCTCAGAAACCTTTAAACTGGCCTCCATTGGTTACTGACAATTCTGCATATAGAAAAATTTCTCCGTTTCAGCATCCCAAAATGTGATGATTTAACAATCCTATTGTAGATGGTTTAAACGTGCTCTGCATGGATAAATACCAATTTGCCCCCTATCCCAAAGTAATCAATTTCTCAATTCTGCCATCATTCTAGTACCTTCCCTCTGCACAGTAAGCTCATCCTCGACATCCCTCTGAATGTGTAGTGGAAATAATCGGAAATAATATCCAAATATAGCTGAGGCCGAAGACATGAGTTATTCGATATATGCATTGCAGACTAAGATTTTCCAGTTCCTCAAATTAAAAAAATCGACTTGGCATGATAATCAAGTAATGAGGTATTTTTTGTACACGAAGCTGAACACACTTGCTTCAAATATTATTAACATGATGAATATGCTTTGTTCCTATTAGACCAAGCATTAGCAAAGAAAGACAAAGGTGAGTATTTTCTATTATTCCATATATTGCATAAAACTTTCAGTGTTGAAACTTTTGTATTTTTTTCTTTGTTTTTGTTTCCTGGGTTATGGGCATCGCAGCAAAGTCCAGCATTTGGCTTCCATCCTTAGTAGCACTTGAGTTAAAAAAAAAACAATCACAGTGCTGGGAGTCTCATTTTGGTCAGAGCCGGTAAGGAAGACATATTTGCTTGCCTAATGGGCATCCCTGACACTTACCAATGTCATTGACACCATGACTAACTCAAGCTTCATATTCCAGGTTTATGAATGTAATTTAAACTTGCAGGAACTACCACAGTGGGATTTCAATCTATCTTCCCGGAGTATAACTAAGCCAGTTGAAATTCCACCCAGCTAGAAGATCAACGTTTTGTTGCAGGTTATCAGATAATGGGGTTAGAAACAGTCGTGTTCCTTTAGCCTTATCTTTTGTTCCATTATTATTAGAAAAAAATATATTGTTCTGATTCCATTTCCTCGTTCACATTCTCCCTTTGGTGGTCATCGCTACTTTATACACATACTTAACACGTGTTTGCATTTTGTGTTTCTTGCGATGGTCGACCGTAGTTAGTAGAATAAACACATGGAAAAATATTTTATAATGCTGATGAAAAATTAGCCTTTTCACGAAGGGGGCATGGATTGCGAAAAGCTGTAAGCTCATTTCACAGGCGTGCAAATCTCGGGTTTCACAGTTTTTATATCATTCAGTTAACTTCAGGGAAACAAACATCAGGAAGGATATGCTCAGTTTCAAATAAATGCAGCTGTTATTCATTAGAACAAACCTGGACTAAAGGTGCTGAACACAAACCTGCTTAACGATAAGCTTTTCTCAAAAAAAGGAAAGATCTTGGTGAGTTGCATTGCAGCATCTTCCAATCACTTGACCCCGTCAACCTAGCAGGACAAGGGCTGTAGTTGCATGGAAACACCATCACCTGCAGGTTTCCCTCCAAGCCACACAACATCCTGACTTGGAAATAGGTTGCAGTTCCTTCACCGTCACTAGACCAAAATCCTGGATTCCCTCCCTAACAACACTACATGTGTACCTGCACCAAATGGACTGCAGCAGTTCAAGAAGATGGCACACCATTGCTTTTTCAAAGGCAATTAGGGAAGGGTAATAAATGCTGGCCTAACCAGCGACACCCACACCCAATGAAAGAAGAATAAAAAGAAAAGACATGGACCATAACTGCCTCATTGAACAATTAATTGCAGCATCTCTTCCAATATGTCTAGCATTAACTCTTTCACGAATAATTACCAGACAAACAGTACCTCTCACATAATGTACATCACACCCTCACACAAGTTATGCTAACTCTTATGCCATGGTTGTGTCTCATTATTTCCCACAACACTGTTTTACTGATGCCCCTGGCTGATATATGCAGGTTCCTTCTCTCACAAGGTGGTGAGTTAAGAGAAACCATATCCACATTTGAACATGTCCAACTTAATTCCTATATCACAAAAATGACTTCTGAGAGGACTATTCAAAACGTTGCCAAGCCAACCGTCAAACAAACATTTCCCATTTTCCTAACAGACTTAGAGAAACTACGAAAGAGTAATTTGGACTATGGTGAGTGCAAGAATATCGGGATCAGTGTTGTTATTCAAAGCCGGGCAACTAGCACATTCATTTGTCGGCCATGACATGTGCATCTTTCTCTCGGAAATGTGTTTTTGCTAGGCTACTGGGAGGGTTTGTGTATCAGTTGCAATTGTGTATTATTCCATGAAATCGAATATTTTAAGAAACAGAACTACAAAGGTTACAAATATTCAGTCAAAAATCAGTGGGTAACTCCGAGCGACAGTGATCTCATTATGGTAGAACTTTGTATTGGGCAGAAGCATAAAAATGTTGTTATTTGATTGACTGCAGTAATTTCCGTCAATGCTAAAGTCCAATGGCTGCAATGGATCTGAATATTGGGCAGGATGTGATACGGTAACTGGCAATGAAAATAATTTGTCTTAATATCGATTTCCTTCGTCTAAGGAAAGTCTCCACAAATGACTTAAAGCAGCAAAAGTGTGACTGCACATCTCAGATGGAGCAATTAGGAAACATTGTCAAAATCTTGTTCAACAAGAATTATCTGTTTGACCATCTGAAAGAAGCAGGGCGAAAGTGGAGAATTTTAGGGAAGGCATTCTAAAGCTTGGACCCTAGGGACCTGAAGGGTCTACCAACAATATTGCAGCCATGATTTTTTTGGATAGCTGCAGTACAAATTGGAAGATTGAGAAATCGTAAGGACGTTAAATGATTGGGGTGGTGTGCGTGTGTTTGTTGCAGGGTGGCTGGTGACCTCTGAGAGAGTTGAATATGACAATCACAGGCAATGTCGGGCACTACACTACAGATCAGTAAGCACAAAGGCACATATGTGAAAAGGACTTGTGCTTTTGGATAAGAAAGCAATTTTGGCTGTGATAGGCCTCACGATGTGAAAGGCTGGCCAGCAAATAGGGTCGAATTTCACCACAATTCAAGCCCCACTGTGAATGACTAATATAACGTAATTGGCCTAATTTAGTTTCTCCAGAATAATGCACACAATCACAGATTCCAAATCTTATGGACTCATTAGCACTGTGAGCGTGGAAGAAGGGCATTTAACCGATTCTGATCTCTTTGGCTGGCAAGGAGCCTTACGGCGTAAGTGAATTTTCCAGCTCTAGGAATAAAGACTCATGATTTCCAATACTTCAAGTGGGCATGCGAGGAATTCTTTAAAATGTTAGAAGTGTTTCTGCCTCTGCCATTCCTTCAAACATTGGCTTCCAGTTCCCCAACAACCTTTAAGTGGAAGAATTTCCCCTAATATTTCTTAATCTGAATTTATGCCCCATGGTTGTGGATGGCTGAAATGTGGTAAATAGACCCGTTGTATCCACTTTACTTGGACGTTAAATAATTTTAGGCACTTTACTTAGGCCTCGCTTAGCCTCTTCTGTTCCAAAATAAAGATCGATAGCCTAGACACTCCCTGCTAATTACTAAACTTTTCCAGTCCAATTATCTGGTATCTTCAAAACCTGTCAGAAGGTCTGGGAAACTCTTGCACTTTAATTACACACCTCGGTTTATTATTTATCAGAAATACCAACGGCCGTTTGACTGGCAACCTAAAATCATGCAATCGGTGAACAAAGAGTCATGTAGCTTTCCGATTGGCTTGACAAAGATAGGGAGGTTAATGTAGAGAGGCACGACTATAGAAACGCCAGATGAATAAAGGCGGGAGCGTGAGGCATGGATGTGTTAGGCCAGTGATGCAATACAATGAACTGTGCAAAGTTCCAGGCAACATAATATAAAAATAACACAGACATACTGAGAAAGTTATAAATAAAAATGGAATTAAAATAAAAGTCTTGCATTTATACTTCACTTGTCACATCTACCTGATGCCTTAAAGTGTATTTTTTAATGCCAGTAGAGCACACATTTCAAAGGTAGAACCAGAAGTAAAATGGTACAAATATTATGAACGTCAGTACAGACTGAGATTTTTTTCTCTGGAAACCCAGTTCCTGACAGGTGAGCTGATCAAGGTTTTTAGAATGATGAATTACCTGAAAAGAGAGACTTATAGAAATTTGCTCCTGGTCTCATGGAGACTAAATCCTGGGGTCATCAATATAAGATGAACTTTACAAATGTAACAAATAATTGGGTCGAATATTATCCAACCAAATACTGGTGAAAATGTGGAAGGCGGTAGTTCAGTATTACTACAAATACAGTTACAATAAATTATCCAATATTATTATAAGGGATTAATCAATACGACGAAATTAATGAATTAATATGAACAGCCATTTATTGGCTAAACTCAAATTCGTGCTTGACTAATTGGATATTTTGATGTTGTATATGATATGCATTTCACATATATTATTACATTAGACAACAAGTATTGAGGCAATGCTGCTGAGAGCATAACTGCACTGGGTAGGGGGCGCAATGAGAATGGCGCTCATCGCATTCCGACTCAGCAGCTGCATGGAGAGTTAGTGTCTGGTACAATATACCATGGCCAGCTGTACAAGAGCTGGAAAGAAATGCCTAAGAAAAATCTGAATTGTTGTGGCCTAAAGCCTAATGAGCTGCAAAACCAGCGTCAGAAGCAACTCCTCAGAGACCGCTGACTTGCAGAGCTTCTGACAATTTTGAAGAAGATCGATGTTAACGTCTTACTGTTGCTGGTGAACAATGTCGTAGAGCAGCATTTGTCCACACCACATCATATGAGTTCCAAATCCCAAAGGTGACTGTGAGGCAAGGCTGGGACTACATTGTCATATCCTTTTTCAGTTTGGACATTTATCGTCTTCGGGAACTAGAAGGAAAACCATCACCATCATTATCATAATTATCATTATCCGTAAAGTGCTAATATTTGCAACCTTAGTGGGAATTAATATAGTGTCGCAGATCGTAGGTGTATTTAAGAGGAGGTTCCATAGATGCATGTGAGCAGAACAGAAAGAAAATCTTACAAATAGGATAATATGTATTCAGTTGATAGATGGCTCTTCTCTTTCATAAATAACAGCATCAACAGTTAGAGCGAATGGTCTGTTCGTCCTCTGTAAATTCCATGTTTGCATTAAATCTCACGTAATAACTCAAACAACTGTTTGTATTGCTCCTTCCAAGTCTCAGTGATTGTGTTCCGTCATTCTTCACACTATATATTTCTTAAATCCTTGTTCATTACAGAAGAAAGCGTGAGCACGAAAAACAAAGGTAAGCTAGCCAATATGTTTCAAGTTGATCAACGATTTTTTTTCTACTTATAAAATCTGCACTTCGATCAACCATTCTTATATGTGACCTCGTGTAGAGTAATAGAGCCAGTAAGTCAGAGAAGTAGGCTAACTGGAAGGTCGAGCCAGTCGTGGATCTCTAGATTATCGCAACACAGTCAGACAATTTCTCCCGCCCTATCCCTGTCACCCTGCAATATCCCTTCTGACGAGTTCTCACCCGATTGCCTTTTTGAAATTGTTCATCGTCTCCGTTCCGCCAACATAATGAAGTGCGAGTTCCCGGGAATTATCACTATTATTATACAAGGATTCTGCCTCACATCCCCCCTGCATCACATGAAAAATCTTACATGTGAGTCCCCGAGTCCTTGCATCATCACCCAATGGGCACAGCTTTACTTTGTCTACCTTATGTAAACCTGTCAAATTCTTGTACATCACTATCAAATCGCCATTCAATTTAGTCTGCTCCAAGGAGAACAAACCTAGCTCGTACTGCCTGCCCTCTTAGGTTAATCCCACATCGTTCTGATGCATTACTCTGCAATTTGTCAGAAAAAAGTCAGGTCCTCCATAAAGTTTGGTGATGAAAATTCTTACGCAATGTTTTAATTATGTTCAAACAAGAGCAATATAAATGTTTCGTATATCTTCCATGCTTTTGTGCTCAAAGCCTGTATTTCTGAAGCTCCACAACCCCAATGCTTTTATTAGTCTTTGCTCACTGCTTCGCACCATATTCACAAATCTATGTGCATGAATCCCATTAGATATCTCTTACCTTGTTCGCTTTTCAGAACTGCTCCATTTAGCTAATGTTGTTTCTCCCTACACATCCTGCCCAAACAGCAACGAAATTCTTTGTATTAAATCACATTTTCCACATTACTGCCCATTTCGCTGGCCTATCAATCGGGTTATCAGTCTTGTTGCAGTCGATTGACATCAGCCTCACCTTATGGAACATTACTGCCTGCCATTCTTAAATCTGAAGGATAAACATCCACCATGACTCGTTGTTTCTTGTCCTCAAACCATTTTAAAAAACGAGTTGGCACAGATAAATATATTCTGTGACTCAGTTTATTAACTGGCTTTTGATGTGTTAGTTTCTCCCACGCTGTACTGAGCTCCATGTAGTCAATGCCCGATATTTCCCTTTGATTATGCTTTCACTCACAGTGGTTGTGGTTTGGTTTTGATCTGTTGTTTGTGGAATCACTTAGCTTTGTCTATTGTACCACGCTTCTGCTGTTTGTCATGAAAATTGTCCTGTGTTGTAGCTTCACCAGGTTGCTATCTATTTTTTTACGCCTGCTGCTGCTCCTAACAAGCCTACCTGCACTCTTGATTGCACCAGAGTTGGTCCCTCTGTTTTATGGCAAGGCTGCAGTGAAGGATATGAGGTTAAAGGTTGTGGCTGAAATTAACGTTGCAGCAGCAGTCCCAGAGTGTCCACTGTTGTGCTGTCCGGCCCAATCTCTGTCTATTACACTTAGATCTGCGGTTATACAACACAGCATGATGAAGTATATGCTCAGTGTTAATATTGGTTATTGTCTTCTCAAAACCTTTTCAAAAAACGGAGTAAGGATAAGCACACCGATTATTCGCCATGCTTAACAGTTGAAATTCGTTCGTAGGAAAAGGTTTTGAAACAATAAATCAGTACAAAATCAGTTGTCAATTGGGTGAATGTGCGTTAATTATGGAACACAAAAGACGATTTCTGAAGACTGTTCGCTTTAGCGCACATTCTTGAGTCATTTAATGAGGGAACTGAGAGGATTGATAATGGTAAAATTTTTGATCTGACGTGCAGTGACTTCCACATGGCACTTGATATAATACCGAAAAGAGGCTTGTCAGCAAATTTATAATGTGTGGAATAAACATTGACAGAATATGGACACAAAATTAGCTGACTGACAGGAAACAAATTAATGTTCTTGTGGATGGATGAAGCTTTTAAGTTGGGGTGCCCAGGCCTCGGCATTAGAGCCTTTGCTCTTCCTAAAATAATGTAAGGTAGGCCTTGGTGTACAGGGCAGAATTTAAAAATGTTGCCTGATGCGAAACTCGGAAGCATTCTGAGAACATTCAGGAGTATAGGATGGAACTTCAAGAGGACATGGATAGGTTAGTGAAATGGACGGACTACTGGTGGATTACTTTTAATTCAGATAATTGTGAAGTGATTCATTTTGGTAGGAAGTACTCGGGATGACAATATCATATGAGAGCGCCTGGCAGCACAGAGCTTGAGTGTTCTGAGATGGTTGTGCTATCTTGGGTTTGGACGCAGGACCTCGTTAGTAGGCAAACTCTAGACATGTCTTGGTATCTGGTTAACATTTGTTTATTCGTATTACATCTAGACAGGTTACAGAGTTGGATTGCTGCTCATAGGCATTTAGCCAATTTCTCTCTCGAGTTTCGTGCACATGGTGCCAGTGGAACCTCATAATTGGCGTCATTAATTACCATATCCCATCTGTTAACCATGTATACTACCATAAATATTGCTGAAATCGGATGTTGTTGAAATTTTTGATTTGCACTCATCATTACAGTCACAAGAATTCCAAATTTCAAATATATACTGCATGAGAGAAGGAAGTTTATTCTATGGAAATTGGGCTATGATTGCCCCAGGGGCCCCCAAAGTTTTTGTTTAAATTGAGAGAAAATTGAAGTTGACTCCCATTAGTCGTGGTGATGAATTGAGCAATGCGTGAAGTTTTGTTTCCGTGAAACAAATGTGCAACTGTTGGGCAATAACGCAGAAACGTAGTGTTCAACACAAAAAAATGTGATTTCGAGATTGGTGATCACATAGTGAATAATCCTGAGTGCACTAAAAGTAACACTAACAAAACGAATTTGAGCTTATCAGTTGGGCTAGCAAAACTGCACACTTACGCTTGAGTTAAGGAACATGCATCCACAATCTGGGCCCTGCCATCTGCAAGCAAAAACGCCATGGCCTGGAAGATTGGCTTGGTGGTCTGGCACGCACCTAAACAGAAAGCACATGAAAGGACCAGTTATGTCTATTAAATCCCTATTTGCAAATATTTTACATTGCCTGCGCGGTTTTGAGTTCATACCACTGGCAGAACGGGCAGCCGAACAGCATTTTGTTTTTAATCCACTTATCAGCTGAGGCTGATAAAACACCTCTGGAACAAAAGCACTTATCATTTTGTTTGTTATTTTTTCTGATGTCCTGTTTCTGAATTTTTGCCTTATTTCCCTTTGCTTGTCCTAGCTTTCTAAGCTGGATCACCTATAAATTTATGCCGATGTTCTGACAAAATAGATCAGCCTATACAAACCCATGGCGAACATTGTCGTTTTCAAAAGGTTTTGGCCTTGACAATCCACGGCCATTTGGAATATTGCAACTGTGAATCGCCTGGGAGCGATTCTACTTCCGCTTTCGGGCACACTGACCTAGCTCTGACGCCAAGCTTGAAATTCACGCCCATATCTGGATTTTTCTGCATTAAAATAAAGTGTAAAATTCTAAAGTGTGTACAGGAGCAGACAGACCTGGTTGTATGTCTGCATGTGTCACTGATGGTGACAGGGTGGATTGTGAGTAATAAAGCTCACTGCCATCCTACGTTTTATAAATAAGGCCATAGATTAGCCAAGATAGCAAGTTATGTTAACTTGTGTAGAAAATATGTTCGGGCCCAAATGGAGTATTGTGTCCAATTCCTGTCACCGCACTTTAGAAACGAGGTGAAGTTCTCAAAAAGAATGAAGAAAAGTGTCGCAAAAATGGTTCCAGGGATGAGGAACTTCAGTTGCGCAGGTTCATTGGAGAGATTTGAATTGTTTTCAGTGGAAAATCGAAGATTGCAAGGAGGGTTGATGAAGATATAAAATCATGATGGCATGATTGTGTAGATCGGGAAAGAGCTGTTCATTTTAGGGGAAGGATCGGGAACAAAATGGCACAGGTTTAAGTTATTTGGCAAAATCAAGCAATGGAGACATGAGCAAAAGCTTTTTAACGCAGTGAATGGTTGGGATTTGTAATGCACTGCCTGGGCCTCTGCTGGAAGCAGGTTCAATTCAGTAATCTAGGAAATAGTTGGGTCACTATTTCAAAGGAAGAATATGCAGGGCTTCTTGGAGAATGTGGGAAAGTGGTACTAGGTCAATTGCTCCTTCTGAGAGGCAGTACACACACGTCGCCCCGAATAGCCTCCTGTGCTGTAAACAATCCATGACTGCGTGGTGGTCATTCCTACCTATGTTGTCATGGCCAGATGAAGCTGCTTCAGGTAGCCTGAGAGCACATGGTCTATTACACCTGCCATGGGCCGCGTATTCGACCAGTGGTGTCAGTAGTGATGCTACACTTGATGTTGGTCATTGAAGCCGTCCCTCACCTAGAATGCATTCTATGTGGTTGCCACCCTCAGTGCTTCCTCCAAGTGGTATCTGGGATGGAGTTCTGATTCAACGCCTGAGGGAGGACCGGAGGTCATAATCAGTCGGACCACGTTTCACGTGATTAATTGAGCCTCCATGTGGTTCGAAGCCAATGTGCAGGACTCCCATGCAGCTTCCTCCTTACTATAAGTCAGCGGTGGTGATGTTGTTTTCTGGGACATTTGCTCTAAGTGATGATTCCTTGAACATGACGATGGCAGGCTATTGTTCAACTGATCTGTAGGAGAGCTCCTCTTTTTTGGCACAACCCTCCGAGAATTATAAGGAGAGCTTTGCAGTGTTGACATGTTTCCCTGTGCCATGGACGTTTCCTGTGCTTAAGTCGATGCCAGGTGGCCGGTCCAGTTTTATTCCTTTTTGACTTTTCTGTAAATGTTTGTTACGTCCCTGGCTTGCTAGTCCATTTCAGTAGGCAGTTCAGAATAACTCTGAAGTCACATTTAAGCCAGGGAAAGCATGGGTAGTTCATCTCCTACATAAAAAAACATCATTGAACCAAAAGGAATTATGACAGTGAATGATAAATTATTCGCACCACGCTAAGTCTACCTTCCAATTGCGTTTTTTAAAGAAACAGAAACAATGTCGTTTAGAAGTTGTGACCTCAATGCAATTAATCTGGGTCACTGGTTTACTCCTGCAATGACATCACAACCATGCCTCCATCTCCCACTTAGCAAAAGGAGGAAAAAGTAAAATGGGTCACATCCAATTATCTAATTAAAGTGAAGTACTGCAGTTGCTGGAAATCTGAAATAAAAATAGGGAATGCTGAAAGAACCCAGCAGGTCTTACAACATCTGTGGAAAAAGAACTGACTTAATATTTCGAGTCTAAGATGACTCTTGATCAGAACAATTATATTGGATAAGGTCAAATGTTGGCCTGGGTCAAAGCAAGATGGTGACATCTGCTTTGAATTAGCGCCCAGTTGATCTCCTCAGTGAGAGAGGAGATGGGACATTGATCTAACCACTGATCCAAAGAGTCAGCCCCATCAATGCATTGCTCTCTCATTAGTGTCCCAGTGATGGTGCGGTACCCGTTCAGGACGAACATTGGGAGTTTCGGTGCAATTGGTGGTTAATGTCTTCGAAATGAGGCTTGTCACCACAGCGCTGAAGTCAAAAATATTGGATCTAAGGTACAAGGGTATTACAGGCAATAATTCCATTCTGTTGCTCAAGGCGGATTTCAAAACCAATTTTTAATGCACATCTTGTTTCTGAGATAAATCAGTTGATTTCACTTCTCACCCCATCAAATGTTTAGTCTCAGTGAATTAATGGAAGTCAGTATTGGGATTCGACCATCGCAGGTGATCAAATTAATCTGGACTATTGCAATTCAATGAACTTTCGCCACCCTATTTCAATTTGGCATGTTGCAAACAGACATTATCTAACGTTACCTACATGAAGATTCCCACAATACATGGGTTAAAGTTCCAGACATTCCCATTTATGTAACCGGCATATTTGTTACTTCTGCCCTGCGATCCTTCTGCTAACCAACCATGCCACATGTTTTTTTCTTATTCCTTCTCTGTAGACATCCTGAAACTGAAAGAAAACATCAATGATCAAGGTGAGCGTTAATTGTTCCTCTCCAGATGGTTTACCAGATGTTTTGTGTCTCTACCTTCCACATGTGGCTTCCTCATTTAATCCTGTGTCATCATGATGCAGAATCAATCTGAACATTGTTTCAGTTGATTCCCTCATTGTGCAAGCCGATCGCCTGAATGTTAATGTACAATTAACTGATATGGACTTGAATGAGGAGAGATCGAAAGAAGCAGAAATACTGTGGACAGTTGTTTTGTTTCCCGGAACTCACTCCTCACTTTTCATCTCGTTAACACCAAAAGAAACAACTGTCAGAGGTGTAATTTAATGTGGGAGAAAAGTGACTGCGACTGTTTCATGACCCCTTGCTGGGATGAATCTGAGAAATCTGTGAATTCTGTTTGGGATTCAGATTGCACCATTGTGCCGTTCAGCACATGCTTAAAAAAAATCACAGCACAATGGATCCGTTTGGACACATATTACTTGCAATGGTTTGCAATTTGATTGCTTATAATTGCATTTACACCACACAGAAGCAGGCCATTCGGTCGAAATAAATCAGATCTATCTCCATGCTCCACACGAGTCTTTCCCAACATTCCCATATCAGTTTATTGGACCACCCATCGGTTCTTTTCCCCTTAATGCATCAGCTCTCCACCCTTTACATGGACCTCTGTTATTTTCCTCAAATATCCTTCGGGTAGGAAGCTCCACTGTCTTACCACTCTCTCGGTAAAGAATGTTTACCCTGAATGTTTTATTAGATTTATTAACAACCGTGTTATCTTTATATTGACTAATGGTGAACTCTACGCATGTGAAAATAATTTTCAGCGTCAATATTGCCTGCCTGCTTCACAATTTTAGGCACTTTTGTTTTGTCACCCCTCGGTCTCGTGCTTATTGAGAAAAATATCCTTTCCTAATATATATAACCTCGTAGTTCTAGTATCAACTTAGGGGGTATTGCTTTCACCTTTTCTGATGCCTCAACATTATTCTGCCTATTTGTTTTTTTTTGAGACATGGAGGGAGGAACTGCGCAAATGCGTTTTGTATAACCAAGGCATGTGAAGTCCAGCATTGTGCCTCATGGTCCAAATGTGGTTTGAACAATCTTTCTCATGACTTTACATTTAATCTTTCTTCAATTTAGTTCTATTGGTGATGATTCGGATAACTTGTGAAATTATCAAATCATTCTCAGGCTACAATGTAACATTACATTGCCTGAAGTGCGTGAACATGTCCCTGCTGTTCATACAATTGTGAATGTAATGCATTAATCCATCAATATTCCTATTAGAACAAGAAATGGCCAAGAAGGACAGAGGTAATGTTATTACCCTTTATACTGGAAAATATTTGTTCCAAATATGTTCTGCTTTTGCTCACGGCCATACAATTGCATTTCACATGGAGAGGTTAATTTGATCCTCCAGATAACTCCTTACGTGTATCTTGTTTTACCACAGTGAAGTGATTGCTGGGGTGTTTATCAGTATCTCAATATTAGCACCAATGTCGGTTCGCCGATAAAATTACCTGAACATTCTAGTGCATCACTTTCTCGCATGTATGGAGATTATGAAAAGAGACAAGGAACTCAGCAACAACGAAGTTATCCTAAATATCCATAAATCAAAATCTGTGATCCACATGGACAAATCACTGGATTTATGAGTGCCACACTTTCATAAGGATTCCATGGAATTGGGCAGCAAGAAAATGAGATTTAACAGAATGGAACCAGTTGTCTGGAAACTTTAGAGTAGATGAGCTTATTTTGCTTGGAGCATTTTTTGAGGACATTTTTGAGGACAGTTTTACGAACTTTTTGAAAATTAGAATTAATATTGAAAAATTGCACAGACAGAAACTATTCACATTGAAAATAAGTCGACAACAACAACACTTTATGGTAATTAGCAAAATGTGGAAGATAGCTTGTTGCTTATTCAGGTACTTCTCAGCTCTGGAATGCACCACCGAAAGAGAGATGGTCGCAGGATCAGTACTAGCTGGCAAAAGAGTATTTGGCAGATGCTTTGAGACAAATAATTGGAGGATACAAAGGAATTGATTCCACAGCGTTTTCAAAGAGCTGTCTCAATCAGGGTGGCTGTAGGAGTAAACATGTTGTTGTGTTGAGCGGCTTTTGTGCTTTTTGCTTCATATTTAATTCCATTGATTAGAAAACTGGGCAGAAAATGTAACCCCTGAACAACTCTGTATCGCCCCTTTTGTGCTACTGATGATGTTTTATGTATCTGTATCCAGTTGGAATCACCGAGCGAAGATTTTTCTATGTACCATCAGAATAAATTAACACCTCTTTCCTGTTCTCCCACTCCTGCCCCAAGAACTGGAGAAGCTAAGGAAGAAGCTTCAAGATTGTGGTGAGCACAGAAAAAAAGAAAATCCATTGCTTTGTACTTTGAATATCATTGCATGGAGCGGCGACCTGATCGAGGTGTCCAAGATTATGAGGGGCATGTACATGGTGGATAGGGGGCAGCTGTTCCCCTTAGTTGAAGGGTCAGTCGGGAGGAGACATAAATACAAGGTGAGGGGCAGGAGGTTTAGGGGGGATGTGAGGAAAATCGTTTTTACCCAGAGGGTGGTGATGGTCTTGAATGTGCTGACTGGGAGGGTGGTGGAGGCGGGTTGCTTCACATCCCTTAGAAAGCACCTGGATGAGTACTTAGCACGTCATAACATACAAGGCTGCGCGCCAAGTGCTGGTAAATCAGATTAGGTAAGTAGATCAGGTGTTGCTCAGGTGTGGGTGCAGACTCGTTGGGCCAAAGATCCTCTTATGCATTGTGTGTTTCTGTGATTCTGTGATTTATCACACACATGTATCAACTGCGTCATCCCTAAAGCAGTACAGGTGAAATTAAGCACTGTTGCAAGGCCTCTCCTCTGGAATCCATTATCTGGTATAAACCCACTCCATATTTAATTCAGTTGACATTAACACAACTCAACATTGTCTGCCAGAATTGATTCTGCTCAGTTAATGCTTCAGACCACATCGCATTTACACACCGTTAAGCTGACAGTCATCAATACTGAAGTAACAGTAAGGTTTAAGCAAAATAACAAACAAAGAAACAAACAACAAACAGCAGAAGCTAAACCGGTTGAGCTATGAGGTGAGATTGAACAGTCGAACCTTATATGCCCTTAATAATAAAAGTTATTTTTTCCCCAGTGACCCAAATGTGTTTTCCAATTTGATTAGTTCATGGGTAGAGATGTACAGAGGAACTATTTCCTCTGGTTTAGTGTCCAGAACAAGGTCATAACATAAATTGAAATACAATCCTTTAATATGTCTGCATACATTTCCCCCGCAAAGCTGTCGTGAAAATCAGGCAGGGTCTCCCCACAAGTTGCGGCGGCAGCAAGTTCAATACAGAGCTTCAAAACTGAGAGTGATAGATTGCTGTTAGGTTAAGTGAGTTATGTTTTCTTCTGCTAAGGGGGGTAGGTAAAGTTACGACAAAGATCAGTCATGGTATAATTGAAGAACTGAGCTGCGTATCAGTCTGGCAGCTGCTGGATGGATTACCCAGGTTCCAATATCTTGGAATTGCCATGCCAGCATCGCAGAACTTGGCCACTGCATCAGCTCATCTGCTGCAGGTGCATTCCTTCCTGTTTTAATCAACCTTAAAATTGACTATTCAGACTCTAAAACAAAAACAGAATTACCTGGAAAAACTCAGCAGGTCCGGCAGCATCGGCGGAGAAGAAAGGAGTTGACGTTTCGAGTCCTCATGAGGACTCGAAACGTCAACTCTTTTCTTCTCCACCGATGCTGCCGGACCTGCTGAGTTTTTCCAGGTAATTCTGTTTTTGTTTTGGATTTCCAGCATCCGCATTTTTTTTGTTTTATTCAAACTCTAGCCTGGTCTCCCACATTCTACCTTCCATACACCCGGGGTTCCCTAAAACTCGACGACCCAGATCCTAACTGACTCACAGCATCCCAGTAACTTTACTGTGCATAAGGAGGCCATTCAGCCCGTCGTATCCGTACTGGCTCTCTAAAAGAGAATTCCACCTAAACCTACTTGCCTGCCTTATCCCTGTAACTTTGCGCACTCTTTCTTTTCAGCTAGTATTCCAATTCACTTATGGATATTTCAATCGAACCTGCCTGCACCACCCCCTCAGTTGAAGTTGAACCAAGTTCGATTTAATGATCACTCCCAGTGATCGTTAACCTATATTTGCTCCCGGTTCAAACAAAGGATCCATTTTGAAATGCTCACCGAAATGCCGCCATGGCCTGTCCTCATCCTATCCCCCTTATCTCTTTCAGCCACACAATTCTTAAAGATTGGCCTTCTGCCAATTTGTCCTCCTGACACGGACAGATATTAATTGCTGGACCATTGGGAACCATGGGCGAAGTTAGCACAGACCAAAGCTGTGACATTCCATCCTAAAAAACTTTCTGACTGACTAAGTTTCATTCATCGTTGAAGACGATTCTTAAAACATACCCCTTTGAACAAGAGTTTGCCAATCTGTCTTAATATGTGGTTCCTTCTTGTATTGCCATTGTTAAACACTCTTGTAGAATGTTTATTAATTTAACTGATTGTTTACGTACATGTTCTGTTGTTATGATCTAAAGCATCATTCATGTCCATTTTAGAACAAAAACTACTCATAGAAGGAAAAGGTAAAAAGAGAGAATGAATTCATTATGACATTTTTTCTTTTTTTCTTGATTACTTTAGTTAATTCCAACTCCCATTATCTGAAATAACTTTACAATCAGGTTTTCGATTGCAGTTATCAGGTTTTTCAATCAATCTATAGAAAACGCATGGAGGTCTTTTTGTCCCTGAGCAAGAAGCTGGAGGTTCAAGACTTACTTGAGGATTTGATGCCCACACAATATGCGTCCATGGCGTGGCCAAGGAGGTTGGTTAGCAGCCTGTAAATCCCTCCATTCCACTTGATGACAGTCTATAAGAGAAAGAGAGTTTCCTGGTCGGTCATACTGCATAATGAAAGGGCAAACCACTGCAGTAATTTGTCAACAAAAGCATGGAGCAAGCCAATGGCAACAATCTTCAGCATTGCCTGAGGAGAAAAGATTGTGTTTACCTCATTTTTGAGTTTCCTATTTTCAGCTCTTCTTCCCTGCCACAATTATATATTAGACTTTCCTTTCATGACATTCCCAGGCGCAAACCTGGCTGTGCAACCTTTCCTTCTCTAACTAATTGAAGGAATATTTCACATCATGGAAACTCCCAGCATAGACATTCGGTGATTGGCAGCAGTGAAAAATCTGGGCTATCGTGTATTGACCCAATGTGTCCACCTCAACCGGAAGTGGGAGTGACCATTATGACTGCACAATGTTCAGTCCCATTCGCAATGTATCAGATCCTGAAGGAGCCCTTGTCCATGGACTGAAAATGTGCAAACTACAATGCTACCACATACATGCCAAAAGAAAAAAACTATAAGACAGAATTGGATTAACTCCTCTTGACATTCAATGGCTTGTGATCGATGAATCCCTAAATATCAACATCCTGAGGGTTAGCCTTCACCAGAAACAGAAATCGACCAGCCATAAAAATACGGTGCCCACTAGGGCAGGTCAGAGGTGGGGAACTGCAGCGAGCAACCAACCTCCTGACTCCCAAAGACAGCTCACCATCCCCAAGACACCAGTCAAGAGTTTTAAAGAATGTTCTCCTGTTGCCTGGATCAATGCAGCTCCAAGAACGCTCAAAAATGACGATTAATTCCAGGGCAGAGCAGTTTGCTTGGCTGGTACTGCATTCAACACGTTAAACATTCACTCCCTGCACCAGTGACGCAGTATGACAGCATTGATTCCCACACATAAGACGCACTGCAACAATTCAGCAAGAATTCTTCAACAACACATTCCAAACCCGTGAACTCTACCACTTTGAGAGACAAGGGTAGCAGATACATGGGCACACCACTTTCTGCCAGTTGCTAACCAAAGCATATGCCACCCTGACTTGGAGCGATATTGGTGTTCCTTCACTGCTACAAGGTCAAAATCATGGAATTCCCTTTTGAGCAACACTTTGGGTGTACTTGCGCGACATGGACTGCAGTTTTTTTGAGAAGGCTGCTCACCACGACCTTCTCAGAGGCAACTAGGGACAGGAATTAAATGCAGGCCTATCAGGAGTGCATATAAATTTCAATGCGATTAGTTCTAATCCATTTGAAATTCACGGAGTATATGTCCAATTTGCCAAACTTTTCTTCAATGGTCAACACTCTCTCCCCGGAACAAAACTAATTGTGACCTTAAATATGAAGACCAAGAACCACACATAGTACCGCGGTGTGGGCTCACCAAAGCTCAGTCCAAATGTATCAAGACACTCTTACGATTGTACGGCGATATCCTTTAAATCAAGACCAGCATGGCGTTTTTCAGTTTAATTTTCTGATGAACTTTAATGTTCACTTTCTGTTACCCTTGTAGGAGTTGATCCAAGTTTCTCTGAGCAATTTCATCTATATTTAAAGACACTTCAACTATTCTGTGTTCCTATTTGTGCTATCAAAGTGGATCATGGCACATTTCGCTACATTATACTACATCTGTCATATTGTTTCCAATTCAGTTTTCCCACATATATTCATTTGCAGTCTCTTTGCTTTCTCCTTACCGTTACATTCCAAACTAGTTTTCAATGGTTCGCAAATTTAAGTTCAATGCTCTTTGTTTCTAAACACAAGCCAATAGTATAGATTGGTTTCTAACTTGAAGTCAATAGCATATATTGGTCTCTAATTGGAAGTTAATAGTATAGAT
This sequence comes from Isurus oxyrinchus, assembly GCA_026770705.1. Classification (NCBI taxonomy): domain Eukaryota; kingdom Metazoa; phylum Chordata; class Chondrichthyes; order Lamniformes; family Lamnidae; genus Isurus; species Isurus oxyrinchus. The sequence continues at coordinate 7,347,326 of JANJGN010000034.1, forward strand.
TGTAAATGGATGCATCCATCACTGTTCCCTGTGACACTATAATTAACTTTCTACTGACTGTATTTTTGAGGTCCTGATATATCCCACAAACACAATGTTCCTTGCATCAAGCTATGTTCATGAGTGAAATGTCATGGCTTCCAAACTAACGCTTCCAGAATTTCCCAGCGATTATTGTGAGTCTAATTGATTTGAATATTTATTTCCTCTACCACATCAGCCCGTACCCCTTTCCTGAATAGTGGGATTACTTTATTTATGTTTGAATATACTGGGACTATTCTTTAATCTGAGGAACGTTGAAAATTTCTGACCAATTTATCCACCATCTAAGACCAGTAAGTGAAACTCTAGGTTGTCAGCAAGCAGGTCAGCTTTAGTCCTTTAAATGTATTCAATACATTTTGTCCTCTAGTACTAATTATATTGGGATTCCCTCTTTTCAGAGATATCACATATGTCTTTAGTTTGATGACAGACCAAGAAAAATGCCAACAATTTTTCCAGACATGTGATTCTAACCACATGTTATTGCCTTCTGTTTCCATCTCCGCAGTATGGCTGTAGGAAGCTGTTGCCTCAGTTCATCTGCTAATGAAACCTTCATATTTGCCTGTGTTTCCTCCAGATTCAACTGCTCCAAAACATTTGCATCTGATTCCCACTTTCATCCTTAAAAACGTGAGATCACAAGAACTCTGCTGGTTGTCTCCTGAGTTGCAGCAAGCCTCGGACTACTCCCGTCCATGCTCATTGCGCTAAATTGGCACCAAATAAAGGAACGTGTGGATTTTAAAATGTTAATCCTTGTTTCTAAATCCACCCAAGGACTTGCACCCGATATTTCTGTAGTTTCACCCATACTCTGTTTTATCTTCCCTCCTCTGGCCTCTTGCGCTCAGCACGTTGAATCAATATGCGACAGATGACGTGCCATCAGATACATCGACCAAAATATCTGGAACACGTCTAAACCTCTCTACCTCATGCTGCCCCTGTAAGCGTTCGTCAAAAGCTACCTCCTTGCCTAAGGTGTTCTTGCTGAAATTGTACAGAGCCTTGATGAGAGCGCACCTGCAGTGTTATGTATAGGCTTCTTGTGCTTATGTTAGGAAGGATATGCTTGTTATAGAGGGAATGCAACAGAGTTTCACCGGAATGGTGTGGTTGCCTTATGAGGAGAGATTGAGCAGAATGTCAAGGAATGACAACTGATCTAATTGAAACTTAGAAACTTCTTATAGGGTGTAGTAGGGTAGATGTGGACAGGATGTTTCCGATTGCTAGTAAGCCTACAACCAGGGAACAGAGTCTCAGAATAGAGGATGGCCATTTAAATGGGATGAGGAGGAATTTATTCACTCAGTTGATAGTGAGCTTTTGGAATTCTCCACCCCACGGGTCTGTAAAATCTCAATAATTAACTTTGTTCAGAACGGAAGTCGACAGGTTTCCAATCACATTAACGGATATGGGAATAGCGCAGGAAAATTAAATTGAGATAAGTGATCGGCCATGATCCAAATGAAAGGTGAACCAGGCTCGACGAGCAGAAAGGCCTGCTCCTGCTCCTACGTTCTTATGTTCATCTGCCTTAGCATATTCCTATGCAATATAGTGCCATATTTCTGTTTCATAATACGTATAATGTTGTATGTGTAATTAATTTAAGAAAATCTGTTAATTCCGTTGTACCACATCTCCGCAATTTCTTCGATCCCTAGAGGAATTTCTTCTGTATCTGTTTCTAGTGCCAACATGTGCTTTAAATTCTCGCCTTTTCTTGAAACACTCATCTATTTTTCACTTTTTTATGCGCGTTTTTCCTCTCAGCTTATTTCAAAAACACCCTGATCCTCGGACTTCCTATTATCCTTTGCAACATTGCAGTCTGTCTTTGTTAATATAATACTATTCTTTACTTCCTTAATAAGCCAAATAAATATTTTTCTTACTGAGTATATTTTTAGTTTATTGCATACATTTTTGTTGAAAATATTGAACACTTTTTTTTTATTCAATGTTTACCACTGATTATTTACTGTGAAACTATTGGCTAATATTCCAATCAATCCTCGTCCTCTCCTTGCCCATGCCTGTGCAATCGGTATTGTTTGAGTTCAAAATTGCATTCTATTTTAAGTGGTGTATGCTGCTTTAAATCCTTATAAGTTAGTGGATAGCATGATGATGAGGTATCCAGAGGACACGAAATAACCCGGTTCTTTGCAGAATACTAGACCTATAAATTCAAAATCTTGAATGTATTTTATGAATCGATCACGTCTCCAGTCCCGAATAGTTGGAACCACCATAATCAGATTCCAAAACCTTAAGAAGGCTCCTAACTCTGGAGCAAATAAATGACTGCAAAAAAGTTGCCAGAGCGGCAAAGTTTATCTATATCTATAATAGGCCTGGTTGCATTAACTCTTCTTGTTCAATTTAGCACTAAGGATAAACAATGAAAGCAAAGGTAAGAGTGTGCTTTATCTTCCAGATTTTGCAAAATAAATCTGTCAGTTTAGCATATCCCATTTTGAAGCTCTTTTCTTCCTCTTTATTTTAGCTGAAACTCATTGTTAGCTTTTTTGCTTTGAGCCTGAAAGTCGCCAATTTGCGGAATTCTCCAGAGGCTTTTGCTAGATATCTAAGCTCCTCTTCCCAGGACTCACACATGCTGTAGAGGTGGAATATCCTAAGAGCCTTTCGTGCTTCAGGTGAATATAAAAGTTGCCACTTCACTACTTTAAAATAGGCCTCAATGGCCGATTCCAGATTTTGATTATCGCACTCACTAAAGTAAAACTGTGAACATTATCACATTGTTATCCGTTAGATTAGGCTGCCCCTGAACTTCCTGTATTACTACACTCAGAACACTATAAAAGACCTATGAAGTGCATTGGAATGCCCTGGGTTCATGAAAGGCGCTATGAAAACGATATATTTCCGTTATTACTTCATTAGCACTTCCATCTCTTTCAATCTATTTCACTATTATTTACATATTTTAGTCCCTTTTAAAGAATTAAGGATATATTTGAAATTATTAGACCCCCGTTACCACACCCCCCCCCCCCCCCCCCCCCCCCCCCCCACCAACCGCACACCCACCCCCCTACCCCCAACAACCACAAAAAAGAAAAATAGGATGAAGCACTTTTGGTGCCCAATATTGAACATGGCAGACATCAAGTTCGAGTCATTGAATCATAGAAAGACAATGGCACACTCGGTCTGCCACGTCCATGCCTGCCTTCTGAAACAGCATCTCACCTAATCTCGCTCCACCATCGTAATTTCCAGTGACCCTTTGAGAATATTATCCAATTACTTATTTAAATCTACGTTAGAACTGGCACAACCACATTTAAAGACGTTAAATTCTGGATAAGGGCCCCACCTCGAATCTTTTGTACCTATGAATTTTCTCAGAAACATGCAATTTTTGAAGACTCCTCTCAAATATTCGCTCAAGTTCCATTTCTCTAAAAAGACCAACAGCAGCTTGGCCAATGCATCCATGTAACTGAATTTTCTCATACCCAGTACCGTTCTGGCAAATGTTTTCTGCAACCTCATCAATGGCATAACAATCCTCCAAAAGGTCAGTGCCAAAACTGGACACATAACTCCAACTGAGACCGAACCCTACCTATATTAAGATTTTCAATAACGGTAATGACTGTGCACACCAAGCCTCTATTTATAAAGCGAGTTTTTTTTTCTGTACAATTTATTCACCCATTTTCTCAACCTGCCCTGCCGCCTTCAACATTAGTGCATATAGACCCCAATTTCCTCCAAGCCTTCACCTTCCAATTGCAGCATTTCAGTTATATTTCATTTGCTCATTGCTCATATCAAAAGGCATTGCCTCATCTGCCTCTACATTTAGTGCCAGCTTCGACTTTTACAGCCATTTCAACATCAATTCCATGTCCTGCCCAAGCCCACTCCTCACAGTTCACAATATTTCCAAGCTTCGGTCAATTTGCAAATTTTGAATTTGCCCCCGTCACACCCGAACCTATATCATTAATATGCATAAAGGTAATGAGGCGGTCTTAGTACCAGTTCACTATGACACCCAATATGTTCGTTCCTCCAGCTGCAATGGCCACCGCTCAGATTACCCTGTTTCCTGTCACTCAACTATGTGAATGCTGTTTACTGCCTTCGTTTTTTTTTAATTCCATGTGTTTGAAGTTTACTGATAATTCTTATTTGCAGCGCTTTGTAAAACGCCTTATCAAAGCCCATGCACATTATATTAACTGCATTAGCTTCGTCAACCCTCTCTTTTACCTCATAGAAAGGAGCAACGAAATGATTGATCCCCAATTTAGAGTAGATGGATATCTAACGGTTTTACTTAATGAACACACATTTATGACAGCGAGTGCAAATTTTGTCTCCAACTCTGTTCGCTAAAATTTTGATACTATCGAGGTTAGGCTTACTGACCTGTATTTGCTGGGTTTATCCTAAGGCCTTTTCTTGGAAATTCATTTGAAATTCTCCCCTGTCCTCCAACAATAACAATCCATCAAAGGAGGATTGGAAGATCATGCCCAATATCTACATAATTTCCCTTCCATTTCCTCTGCTATTCTCATATGCATCTGAGCAGCTCATGCTGACTTGCCAATATGAACTACGGCCAGCCTTCCCAATTGCTTTGCTTTTTCAAATTTTAGACCATTTCATTACCTTCTCTTTCGCTCCAACATTGACGCAATGCTCTTCATTTGTAAAGAAAGATGCAAAGTAGTAATTCTGTAGGTCATTCATGCCCACTGTCTCCATACACAAATCAATTTATGTGGTCCAAATTGGGCCCTATACCTCTATTGTCATCTGTTACTAGTTATAGACATTTGCATTCCTTCTTCTGTTGTTTGTAAGTTTATTTTCACAGACTTTCTTTGCTGGTCCTATATCTTTTGTATTTAATTTCCCTGTGAAATTTCGATATACATTTGGCTCCTCACTTGCATCATCAAGCAGACATTTGATCAAGCATGTTTTCAAACAGCGAATAGTTACCATTTGGAATGCACTGCTTTGAAGTGTGGTGGAGGCAGGTTCAACTGAGGCATTCAAGAGGGCATTGGATGATTATTTAAGTAGAAACAATGTGCAAGGTTACGGGGAAAAGGCGGGGGTTTGGCACATATTTAAAATTCTCAGAGATCCTGTACAGACGCAATTGGCCGAATAGCCTCCTTCCACACCATTACAATTCTGTGATTCTGTGCTCTGCCATGAATACACATGGTCTACTTGACCTTATTCTTCATCTTATTCGTCTTCCAGGAAACTGTTATTGTTATTTAACGTGCCTAATTTTGCCTTTCATAAGAATGCATTTGCTCTGTACTTGGATCATATTCCTTTTTGTAAAGGCAGGCCATTGTCATTTGCAGCTTTCCCTGTGAACCATTGATTCCAACAAACCTGAGCCGGATCCCATCTCACTACACTGAAGTTGGCTGTCGCCCAATTAATTACTGAACTCTAGGTTGCACCTTGCCCTTTTCCACAATTTAGCTAAACCGCGTTATAATTAGATCGCAGCCTGTTAAATCCCAGGTGGTTCCTGAGAGCACTTTAAAACAATTATCCCACCTCACCACATATGAAGATATTATGTCAAATGATGAAAATATGATCAAATAGGTTTTTACAAGATTATGGTGGGAATATGGAATATTTGTTGTTCATGCCTCATTAGGTATAGGATGGAAAGGCACATGCGGCAGATAGAATTTGGAGGATGCAATGACAGGATTAAATGAAATGAGAGGGGATGTGTTTTGTATGGAGCATTAGCATTACGATGCCAAGGTTGAGCGAGCGGCCTGTTTGTACAATATGTTCATGTGCTTCTAATAAGAGGGACTGTGTTGCGTTACGTGGTAGAAAGTAAGGTTTCAAGATTTGAAAAGATTCAATTTATATTCCATGACATGAAGGTGTAGAGACAAACAGCTACTTATGCCAGGGCAAATATTACTGCAGGTTATTAAATTGGGTCTTACATGCTTAATCATACACAAGGGTCGATATGCTCACCTATTCAATTACTCTGCTTCTTGTAAGGTTCGATTAATAGTGGCAGGCTAGGTTGGAAATGTGTTTAGAAGGCAAACGGGGATTCTGGTCTTTATAAGTAGAGGCATGTCACACAAAAACAAGGAAGCTATGAATATTTATATAATATCCGTGCAGCTTCAAAGGTATTGTTGCTTCCAAGGCGTCCGTGAGGGTGCACAAATTTTACGAGAGTGATCCCAGAGGATTTTGGGCTTCCTTTACGTGCATAGCGTAGATCAGGGGCTGATATTCTTCTTGGAAAAGAAAAGTTGGAGAGGAAATCTGATAGAAGTATTCATATTCTTGAGTGGTCTTGGCAGAGTTAGTCGAAAAAATTATTGCACCAGGAAAAAATGTCGAGAGCGAGAAATCGAGAATATAAGGACAATGCAAAATGAGTGATAGCATTTTCAGGGGAAATAGTTTAATGCAGATGATGTTTCGAATTGAAGGAGGAGATTTATTTGACGGTCAAGACACAGGAAATTTGGTGCGAGAAGTAATGCGGCCACGCTACTGGCATTAGTCTATAGACTTCCATACAATCAGCAGGAGATACAGGTGACTACCTGCCAGGAACTCACATTAAGTGTGCAAGAAGGCAGAATAGAGAAATCGAGAGCACGCTAATTACCCAAATATCGATTATTATGTTGTTAGTGCAAAATGAAAGAAAACCTCGAAATATCTTAAATGTTTTCCAGATAACTTCCTTGACCAGGATATCCTTAACACATCTGGAACATAGGGATTGATGAATAGGTTCCTGGAGAGTGCACTGGGCCATGAGAGCTGAGTGCCTGTCGGTGCACACTTGAGGAAGCCTGATCAGTTTGTTGAAATTTTAGATCAGTAATGGACAAGACCATTGAATAATGTAAAATAGGACTTCTAATTTGGAAGGGGGCTAAGTTCATATTGATGAGAAGGGATCAAGTCAGAGTAAATTTGAATCAGATGTCAGGTAGGAATTCAGGGTAACATGATCTTTTTTCACAGAGAATGCTAAAAATTTGGTAGTTTCGTGGGTAAAAAAAAACGAATATCGTAGATATGTTTAAATTTAAACAGGATAAGTACATCAGACAGAAAGAGGAAATAAGATTGAAGCATTAGATTATCAGTAGAGGGGAGGGCTCCTCGTGATGCATACACCTAATCTATAATGTAGCAGACTGGTTATAATTTTTGATCAGTAATCCAAATCCTTGAGCAATAGCTAGGAAACATGTGATCAAACCCCAGAACAGCAACTTTGGAATTCAATTTCAAATAATTCATGCAATAGAAACCAGTATCAGTAATTTGTTTCAATATTATTTCATGGAATATAGGTGTTGCTGGCAAGGCTAGCATTTGTTGGCCATCCCTCATCCCTTGCATTGAGAGGCTTGTTGGTCCATTGGTGGGCGAAAGTAAAATCAACCATATTGCTGTGGGTCTGGAGTCACATATGGCCCAGTTAGTGTTACGATGGCAGATCTAATTGCCTGAAGGACAGTGTGAGAATGGATGTCATCTCTTTTAATATTTTATGGGGATTATTGTGTGTGTGGGGAGGGAGGGGGGGCGGTGGCGGGGGAGGGGGTGGAGTGAGGGTGCATAAATGATTTAGTTAAGCTGGGCAAATGTTACTGGCAGACAGATTCTGAGAGAGAGGGTAGGTTAAACATTAAAAAGATAAAGGTGTTAGCATTCTTGTACAATTGAATAGGTTTGATCAAAAATTTACATTTTTAGCTAAGCTGAGAGTTTGCTTGAGTATCAAAGGGGCAAATGAGGTGAAAAAGAAACATGCTTGCATCTTTCAGGAGTTCCATAGGTAAACAGAAGTCGGGACATTGGATTGTATTGACCAGAGGGCAAGACAACATGAAGACATTAAGGATGTGATATTTAGAAGATTTTGAGTCACAAAGAGGCGTGGAAAAAATTGAATTGAAGACTAAAGGGGGAGGCATATTAAAGGTAATGTGGAGAGCTGAGGCTGGCTGGCAGATTTAGCTCTTGGCTATAGCTCTGGGCTTGGAGAAGCTACAGGTTTGAATCAGCCATCCAGTAAAGCTAGAGAAGTGCTGTAAGCTGCAGGGCTATGGGTTGGGTGCAGGAAGGTGTGATTGGAAAGGGCACCTGGGTGTCCTTCAGTTGGCATAGACATGGTGGGCGGAATGGCCTCCTTCTGTGCCTTAAATTTGCTATGGTTCAATGGTTCTAAGTCTTGGGCTGCAAAGAGCAGTCTTGTTTAGAAGTTTTGGATTTCAATGGCAGAATGAAAGAGTTAAAGACCATGTGTTGTGCCTTTATTAAATTTGCAGCAGCTTGTCTTATGTAATATTATGGAATTCTTATAGGTAATCGTCTGAAGAGAAGAGTTGCCTGAAAGTTGTTTACTTATGAGTCTGACCAATTAATCGTTTTTGGATGTTTTGTAAGACTAAATTACACTGTAACTCTAATCTTGTGCGCATATGTTTTACTTTATTGCTGTAAATAAAACCTTCAGAGTTATTTTCTTAAAATCGAATATGTGTTACTCGACTCATTGCTGCTGAGATCAAAATGCCTCCTTCTCGTTTGCAGATTATGGCCTGTAAGCCAAATTTCCCTCTGGTGTTTTGTTTACGCAGCAATTAACATTGGCTGTAGTCACAACATCAGTAGTGAACTAGATGTTTTTTTTTTTCATTGCAATCGATGATGGTCGCCAAGGTCACAAATACTGATACTAACTTTCTATTCCAGATGTTTCTTTTTTTTTAAATTGAAGTTAAATTCCATCTACTGCTATCGTGCGATCTAAATCGCTAGCCTGGGACTTTGGATTACTATTTCTCCTGAAACGGCGGCCATGATACTGAAATGTCGGGTGAAACAGAACAATATTTTCAAAGCCCTTCACGTGTGCGACAGGCCTAAGCGTCTTCTCTGTGCGCTGGGTCTCTCTGATTATATCGCTAATCACATTCAGTTCTGGAAAAAAAAAAGCCCATCGACCTGAGATGTTAATTTTATTTATGTTTCTCAAAATGCTTCCAAAATTTGGTGAGAATTAATTTAAATGGCTTTCTCTCATTTTATTACAGACGAACAAGTACAGAAATTACAACGTGGTAAGTATCACGGGAGTACTTTCACTAGAGACTGGATATTCATCGCTTGAGTACACAAAACATTGGCAACATCAGCAGGGTACGAAAGGGTTGGACTGGGGTTGGAGGGTGCAAACTAAAGTTATAGGGATTGGGAAGTTAGCAGCATATAGAAGTACAAAAGAGGAATATTACAGAAAGAAGTAGTGCCGTGTTAGCAAGCAACAGACCAGGATGAACTACAAAAAATACCAATGACGGTGTCGAATACATGTATGTAAATGCACAAAATCCAGTGAAAAAGTTCACCTTCAAGCACAAATAGTCGAGAGGCTATATGCTGAAGGAAACAGAGGAAATTCTGAAAACTGGACACTTAATAGAAAAGCATGCAAAATGTGTAGACAAATAGGGAAGGAAAATGGAGCTTGGGGAGACAGATTAAAGAAGACATCATCGTGATTGAAAACGAGGATGTCATTGACGAGAGGAAGACAGTGTCCAATTGAGTAGAGTTGAGGGAATGATCATATGACATGTGGTATTCCATTAGCATCCAAATTCAGAAAGAAAGACATAGAGAAAGGGAGAGTGAAAGAGAGAGAGAGTGTGTGTGAGTGTGTGTATGTATCTTTCTGTGCGCCTCTGTGTTTCTGTAAGAATCTGTATTCACTTACGTTCTGTGTAAGTCAATGGCGGGCATTTTTGATTCCTTATTTTGATTAAATAAAGACCAATGTTTGAATAGAAAAAGATTGTGTGTGTAAGTACTTTCACTTAATTGTGCATGTGATATTAACTCCAAATATCAATTATTTGCAACAAACATCCAAACCAACACATGACAACATTCCGATCACAACAACTTAGCAAAGGTAACCGGGCATGTGCCGCTGTTCATAAATAAGGCCTTCAACCATTTATTTGGGAATGATAGATGGTCTTAAATTGGATATATTGCACAGATAATAGCCATTAGCCCCATCTAATCCATCCCAGAATTTCGACTCTACCATAAGCTCCTCCATACTTGTGTCATCCAAATGTGGCATCATAACTCTCCATTAATCGCTCCATCTTAGTTTATTCCCTTGCTTTCCATGCATTCATTAATACTGGTCACTCCACAGTATCTACTGTTATGAGTTCCACATTCTCATCACATGTTGAGTAAAGAAGATTCTTTCACATTCGGTATTGAATTGCTTGGCGACTATCTTGCATTGATAACCTCTAATGATGCACCTACCGCAAGAGGAAACAATGTCTCCATTTCCATTCCAGCAACACGGGTCATAATTTTAAACAACTCTGAATATTCCCAGTTCAGCATTATTTCTTCAATACAAAAGAGAATCCTCATGTTCATCCTCTTGTGCTATTGTATTATCTATTTCTGGCATCTGCCTTGCAAACCTGCCCTGCACCCTCTGCAGTCTCTCTCTCTCTGTCTCCATATTTATATATATATGTGTATATATATATATATATATATATATATATATATATATATATATATATATATATAAAAGGAAATTGGGCAGGCAACTGAGGTGGATGATGTTGGCTACAGAGAACAGGTGGAAAGTGGAGAACGAACACAGTTGTACTTGCAGGAAGCAGATATAGTCGCTGCAGGTTGAATAGATTTCCCTAAATTCCTGTAAACATTCTATACTCCAAGGTTTGCTAACATATGAAATCCTTCGCGAATTTGAGAGGCTAGCTTCAGAGAGTTTGTTTCGCGTGATTGCAAGGTCTAGAACAAGGACAATGTGCTCGGATAAGTGCCCCGTCATACAAAATAGAGTTGAGCTGACATTTTCTTTCTAAGACGAGTGTACAGATGCAATTGTCTTTTGCAGGGTGTTGTGAATGCTCAATAGTTTAGTGTTATAAGACTGATATTGACAGATTGTCGGGGGAGTGTAAGGACTTTAGGGATGTGCAGCAAGGACAAGAAAGTGAATTTTATTCATAAAGTTCACTCATGATCAGATTCAATGTAGAAGCCAGCTGGAACCATCTATCGGGCCTTTTTATTACGTTCTTCTATCTAGGCTCAAACAGGATACGCGTTGATTCTTTCAGAAACTGAAGCACTGAAAAGGAAACTGCAAGATTTGGGTGAGTAATTGTTTGTTTCTTCTTTAACCTGCATTTAACACCGAAACTGATTAATGGAAGTTAATAAGGAATGTGTCCTTTCAGAGATTTCGAAAGTAGATGTCTTAATTGGAAAAGTTATGGAAGGGCTCAATTCAAATAAAGAATGGATATGCGTGTACAAAATGCTTCTCTACCACACTCCTCCAAAAATAATGTAGAGAACTGCTTCTCCAATTGCAGTACTCTAAGACGGCACTGGCAATGATGGACTTCTACAGGATTGCCTTATGTTTATTCTTGGCAAAGCCTTGCATTTGGTGTTGTTACCATTTGCAAAATATCTCTCCAGGAAACTTTCCTGCCATTAGACACATTGTAAGGACCAACAGGTGGTTAATCGACCATATTTTCCACGTTTTGAGGCAACATAGATGGCTACCAACAATCGGTGTGGAACTTTAAGCCAGTTTCCCTAAGATAGTGGAGAGAAACTGCCACCACGCCACAAGGCCTCCATTTTTTCCGAACCATCTTAAAGGCAACAAGTCTTAGTTATTGACCTGCTGTCCCTGATCTATGAGAGGAAACATAGAGAACGGCCCCACAATCGAATATGTGAAGTTAAACAGACAATCTATTGTCTATTTTCGGGGGAAAATACTGGCTCAGCACACCAGGAAGATATTCCCCACGCTTCTTCAGAAGAAGTGCTCAGGGACCTGAGGATGGGGCTACAGTCTGTTCGAAGTCGCCATCAATTCAACATTCGTGCATCACCATTGGTTAATGTTCCTTGACACTGGAAGTGTAACGATGCAACAAGAGAATAAAGCTAAGCAATAATTAGACAAAATAGATGGTTAGAACCAAATGAAAACATGATGGTAAGGAAAAGGAAGCAAACATATTCAGTGGATACCAGTAGAGAGGGCAATCGCATGAAACCCAAGTGGTTATGTGTGCATTACAACAAAATTGGGAAAGCAATAGTAAAATATTGTACAGGGCACATGACAAAAACATGTTTGAGATGGGATTAATACCATTAAGAGAACGGCAGGTTGCATGGCAGGCAAGGAATGAGGAAATAGTTGTTTGATAGCACGGAGCGTGACTGTTGCTGAAAAAAGGAGACAGCACTCAAAGCTTTTCGTCTTGCAGTAAGCAGGACAGCTCGCCTGAAATTATCAACTGCAACAAGGGATCAACAATTTATACCCTATGAAAAGAGACCATTCATTGTTCGACAGTGGACAATAATTGTTGGATGCATTTCCATGCAGAATGCAACATGGGACTGTCACCTGCCCAGCATAGTTCAAATTCAAATCCGATTCTGATTCCTCAAGTTATTGCACCGAGTAATGTTCCAGGGAATGGCTGCTCCCTAAATGTTTGTTTAGTTGAAAAAGGCCCAAAGTGTCGGCATGTTCCTTCTGTCTGCAAAGAACATGTATTGTGTTTGAATATATGTGTTTTCTGGCATGCTTAAGTGGGTCACGTTGCAAGCCTGACTGACGCCATTACATTGGTTTTCAGTGTAATTCTTAGCACAATCAGGATTGCTGATCAGGTGTTATCCAATCTCAGAATCAAACATAATGTTGGACATTATGCTTTAAGTTTTTGAACTCGGACTTGCTGGATACAGTCAGCATTTTGCCTGTTGCAAGTAGCCGAAGGAGCGTGCTATTTGATACCATCCCCCAACAGTTGGGATGTACGACTTGTATACCTGGCGTCAAACTATCAATGAGTGTCAAATACCACATTGCTCATTTGTCTGATAGAAAATAGCCGAAATATTCAATATGTTTCTTCCATATTTACATGGTAGGTAAAATGCTATGTATTTCACAATCACCTTCAAAATCACTTAATATCTCTTAGACGTTACCTGATTGAGGAGTATGTACAAGATAATGATTATAAGATAGATTAGACAGGGATACCCTGTTTTCCTTAGCGGAGAGGTCAATTACCAGGCGATAACAATTTAGAGTGATTGCTAGAAGGATTAGAATGGGCATGAGGAAAAACTTAAAACAAAAACAAAAACAGAATTACCTGGAAAAACTCAGCAGGTCTGGCAGCATCCAGACCTGCTGAGTTTTTCCAGGTAATTCTGTTTTTGTTTTTGTTTTGGATTTCCAGCATCCGCAGTTTTTTTGTTTTTATATATGGGGAAAAACTTCTTCATCCAGAGGGTGGTGGGTTTCTGGAATTCGCTGTGTACTGGGGTTGGCGGAGGCAGACAACCTCAACTGATTTAAAAGCTCTATGAATGTTAATATGAAGTGATGTAACCGAGAAGGCAATGGACTGGGCGCTGGAAATTTGTTTCGAAAGGATTGCTGGTTTATTTGTTTTTTCTTTCATGGCCAGAACAATCACAATGATCTGAATGGCCGTTTTCTGTTGCCAGAACTATTCAGCGGTACTGTGGTTCCATATTTAACAATATACTTGAGAATTGTGGTCAGTGATGTAACGTTGGAAATGCAGCAGTCAATATTGTTTGCAAAAATGCTTCCAAGGGTGATGCAGAAACTGAGTCCAATAGGCTAATTGAATGCTGCTAAATTTATGCTCGGTGCAAAATGCAAAGAAAACAAGGGGATAAAATTCCGGCTTAAGTTGTACAGAGCCCTGATTACACAACACCTGGAGGACTGAGTACTTCAGGGCAACTCAGTTTGGCACAGACATAGAAGCCTTGGCGCAATCACAGCATAGGTTTAGGGACTGTTACCGGAACTACGACCATTTGCTTATCACAGAACAATATGAATAGTAGCAGATCTAGAATTTAGAATATTAGGCGGGGATTTGATCTAACTTTTAAACATATTAAGCAGACGCACTGGAGTGGATCAAGTGAAACTATCTCTGCTGGTTAGGAGTCTTAGGCTAAGGGACATAGATTTATTTTTAAAGATCATGATCTTCATGAGCCACATTAGAATCTTAGAGTTACAAAATCCTTACTTCACACGAAGAAGCCACATCTATTTCCTATGGGTTTTGTTGTGGGCAATCAAAATCAATAAAGACCTACACAGACAAAGGGTTGTAGAAATTTGTCATTCTCTTCCAAAAAGTGTAGACATGCCAAGTCAGATTAACAAAAAACTGAGTTTGCAAGGTGTTTGTTAAGCAAAACGGTACGGGTATGCCGTTCGCTCAGAAATGAGCCTTTTATTCATTACATAGTGAATTGTGCTCAAAAAGCTAAATGTTATACCCCTGTTCTTTTGTTGTACCCAATCAAGAAAGGATGATTAGGTCATGAATATCAGGTGATTCCCAATAAATCAAGTAGCGAGGATGAAGAGATATCTGTGTGCAAAAGATTAGAGCCGAATATTTGAGGCCCATTTGATTCATAGCTCTACGAAAAAAGCAATGACGGTAAAGGGCATAGCATGTTTAGCAGGTAGAGTTAGATGGACTGCAGGAGCTCAGTGAATCTCCTTCGGGAACACCTTTCAAGCCAATGACTTCTACCACTGAGGACCACAAGAAGAGCATGTGCACAGGAACACCACCACCTGATTGTTCTCCTCCAAACTACACACCATACTGAATTGGACTACATCACCATTCATTCACTGTTGCTGGGCCAAACTCCTGCAACTTTGCCCCTTGCAGGGATGTGGGTGTGTCCACACCACATGGGCTTCAGCGATCAATAAAGGATCCCACCACCGCCTTCTAAATCGCAATTCGGGGCGGACAAAAAAATAAACAAGTGACCCTGCCAGCGACAGCTATACTGCTTGAAAGAATAAAGAACAAATAACCCATTTGTCCGCACCACCCCCCCCCCCCACCCCCGACCCCGATTAACCACTTTGAATGCTTGCACGATCTTCAATTCTACAGAATGCCAAATCCAAATGCTGCCAGCTTATCCTGTTCAACACCCTCCACCTCCAAAACACACCCACACACACCTAAGCTGATGGATCAATACTCCTCCCTGTTAAGCGCCATTTGAAAAAAATGAAGCTGGTAAGGGCACTGGATGTAAGAAGAGTGGGACTTCAATGAATATTACAAAGACTGACTTGCTAGTGCCACTACTGAACGAGGTGGTCGAGACCCAAGGGCACAGCTGCTATGCTGGACTTGCTCGACCGGGGTGGTGGTGAGGTAATCAATCGAGAAGGGAAGAACAATCTACCCGACATCTTCCTCACAAACCTGCATGTCACAGATGGACCGTCCCTGACAGTATTGGTAGGGCTGACAGCCGCACACTTGTTGTGTTGGCCATGTCCTGCATTCACTGGGAGGATACCTTCCATCGTGCTGTCATCCTGCTAAATGGGATCACTTTCGAATATGTCTGGCAACCCGGAGCAGTCAGGAGGCGCTGTGGGCCATCAGAAGCTGGAGAATTGTATCCAAGAACAACTGGACTGATAAGTGGCGAGTGAGTATCTTGCTACACAATTGCCAGACAATGCCACTTTCAAAATGAGATTAATTCAAACATTTCCCCTTGACTTTCAACGGAATTACTGTCGCCAAATTCCACACCATCCACATCCCATTATCCTTGGCAGAATCTCAGCTCCGCCAACCACGTAAATACTTTCCCTAGAAGATCAACGCTGAGAATGGGAATTCAAAAGTGAGTACCTCATCTCCTGACTCCCCAAAATTTTTTACCGTCTACAAGGCACACGAATGTGATATTCTCCACTTGTCTCGATGAGGGTATCTCCAAAAGTACTAACAAAGCTTGAAAACATGCAGGGCAACACAACTCGATTGACCACCACCCAATCCACCACCTTAAGGAATCCTTAAATAGCTGCTGGCTAAACAAGTGGCGTAATGTTGAAGCAGCATGTACCAGTTAGAAGATGCACTGCAGCACCTAATCAAGTTCCCTTTGACTGCATGTTCCAAACCCGGAACCTCTATCACCTGGAAAAAAGAGGGAAAGAGACGCATGAGATGCACGCACTTTTAACTCTGCCAACAAAGAATGCACCATGCTTACTTAGAACTACTTCTGGGCGTTACTTCACTGCATCAAAAAGAAAAAGTACTGCAACTCCCTTTCTATCAACACTCTAGCTATATCAACACAATATGGGCTGCTGCAACTTGTTAAAAGAGGGAGGCATCACCTCGCCAGTTTCAAGGGCGATTAATGTCTGGCAAGCAAAGCTGGCTTTGGCAGAGACGCTCATTTATTTCCTTTGAAGTAACCGTACCCTAGTGATTAACTTCCTTTATCTTACTGTAGGTTATCAAGCAACACCCCCATCAAGTCAATGAGTTTCTTCCTGAAGCCCACATCCCTTTCCCTCTATCCTGTTCAGATTAAAATGCTAATCTCCATCTTCCCCTCATGGGCCTCATTTTACCCGATATTTAAAATGGTTATATCTTGCCAGCTGTTATGCCCTCTCCCTCAAATCTACGAACATCACTCATCTCCTCAAATGTTCAAACCTTGACCACCTCAGCCCATGTAAAACATCATCCCATCTCCAAAATCCATTTGCTCCCCAATATCCTTGGGGTACTGTCCACTCCCAATTAGTTGCCACCTTTCCCAGCATTTCATGACTGAATCCATCAAAGCTGATTTCCAGCAACTCCCACAGTCCCAAAATAATTCTTTCTCAAACTCACGGGTAAATTTAATCTATTCAAGGGCCGTTGGCTCAATGACATCTAATAAGTTACAAGTAATCTCTGGGTGCAGTGAAAGCAGTACTATCTACTCAGTAGCCAGGACTGGACCTTTATACCAGTCCTTATTGATACGAATTTCGCTGCAAAATAGGGAACGTTGTAGCACTAAATGATTTTTTCCCCGCATTGGAGTAGGTTTTACAGTAGGAATTTTCAATTATACATGTTTCATGGCTGGGGCAGCTCCGTTGTTTAATAATTTATGTCATTTCAACATTACGAACTAAGCACTTGGATTATGCCATCTGCAGCAACTGATGGCGATTGCGAAATTTACCAAATGAACATGGGTATTAAAAAAACATGTTGCCTAAATGTGTCGGCCAAGATCTATATGCCAACCTCACATGCAGCTTCGTTGAATATAGTTGGAGCAAGTAACAGGCAGACCAACAGCAACCTACTTTGTGGTGCCAAAGAAGGCAAATTTATACCCCATGTAACCATGTCGTTCTTTTTGTTCACACAGAAGAAAAGCTACAGCTGAAAGTGAATGGTGAGTTCTTCAAAAATATTTTGTTTCTTCTTCAAGTATGCAAGCTAATTTAAGAAATCCGTTCTGTCTTTGTGGTTGAAGACACAAATTGCACACCAGAAACATAGGATAACTTGCGTATTATGACAAAAGAGAAAGTTAAGGATATCAATATAATCAGAGGGGAAAAAAGTATTGGAGAAGATTAACATCCGGCAAATCCCACGGAATTTAGAGCCTACATTCGAGGGATGTAAAACAGATAGTTCCACAGATACTAGATATTCTCTTACAATGTTCCAAAATTCCTAGATTCCGCAAAGATCCCAGCAGTCTGCAAGCTATCAAATGTATTATTGCTAGTCAAACAGGAGGCTGTAAGAAAACGGGAGCTGCAGGCCAGTTAAAGTGAAAGGTTTTGGGAAAGCTTTGGAATGTATTAACATGGAAACCTTAAAAATGCAATTATAAAATCATAGTGTGATCAAAGTCAATATGATTTTAAAATAGGGGAATCGTTTTGACCAGAGGTTTATTTCTAAGGATGTAAGTAGCGAAGTACATGAAGGGGAATCAGTCTGTATGTTATATCTGGATTTTCAAATTGCGTTCGATAACATGCCAGGCAAAAGGCTCACAGACTGGCTAAACTTCCATGGAATTAGGGGCAATATATTAGCATGGTAATGGGACCCGATAATGGGCAGCATGCAATGGATAGGCATAAATGGGACATTCTTAAATTAGAATGCCATAACAAGTGGAGTGCCGCAAGGATCAGTGAAGGTGCTCATCAATTTATAATCTCTGTGGATGACTCCGGCAAAGACACCGAGACTAGCTTACCTATATTTGTTGGCGATACAAATCTATGTGGAAATGTAAGCAGCGAGGCAGATGCAGAGAGGTTGCAGAGAAATAAAGGCAGGATAAGTGAGTAGACAAAAGATAGCAGGTGTGGAATAATGCAGGAAGAGTAAGACTATACAGATTGGTCCTAACGATAGAAAAGCTGGACATTGTTAGAAGCCACGAATCTTGTAATTACTAATATTCAGAACAACATAGCTGTGCTCGGACAAAAGAGTCCAAAATTTTGCATTCCAGTACAACAAGCAATCAGTAAGGCAAAGGGCATGGTGGACTTTATAGAACCGCGTTTAGTGTACAAGAATAAGGAAGCCTTGTATTAAAATTCTACAGGGGGTTTGCGAAGGCCATACCTGGAGAATCCCATGATGTTTTGGCCTCATTATTTAAGGATGAATATAGTTTTATTGGAGGCGCTGCAGCAAAGATTCACTCCATTGGTCGCTGGGATGAAGGGATGATTCTGTAAGAACATAAGAAAAAGTATTTTGTGCTGTGTCGTTTTCTGCTCCACCATTCAATACGATCAAAGCTGATCTTGGGCTTCAACTGCATTTTCCTGCCTGCTCCCCATTTCCCACACGCCTCTGTATATGGCGGGAGTCAAAGTAATTTGGGCCTATAGTCCATGGCATTCATAAGAATGAGAGGTGTTCCAATTGAAACATACAACATTCTTAAGGAGTTTGGCGGGTTAGGTACTGTGGCATTGTTTCTGCTGGCTGGAGGACCGAGAACTTGAGAGGGTGGCAGTGTTCACAGACTTGGAACAATTGGTTGGCCCTTTAGGAATGATATGAGGAGACACTTTATTAACTCAAATGTTGCGAATCCTTCGAATTCTCTATCACAATTTTTTTATACACCCTCCAACGTAGACTATGCCGAAGACTGGGATAGACAAACATTTAGTCTCTCAAAAAATCAAAGGATATGTAGACTGGACACGAAAAATACATTTTGATATCCAACAATCAGCTATAATGCAATTGAATGATGGGACAGACCCTGCGACACATAATGGCCTATTCTTGCTGCAATGCCTTGTGTTATTGTGTTCTTGTTAGGCTAGGGATGTGCTGACATGCATGCATTTCAGATGCCTTTTACTAACCATTGGATTCATATCAAGAAATCTTCACTTTACCGCCCCGTTTTCACCTTCTTCCTTTACCATTGCACAATTCTCCACCCAGTTGCACATCGCAAGTGACAAAAATCAATGCCAGTATTCTCCAAAGTTTCGAAGAATGAGAGGTAATGTGGTGGAAACTTACAAAATTCTCACAGGGCTGGGCAGGGCAGATGCAGCTGAAACGTTTCTCCTAGCTTATGACTTGACAATCCAGAGGACACAGTCTCAGTATAAGGGGCAGGCCATTTAATACTCAAGTGAGGACGAACCTCTTCAGCAAAAGTGCGGAGAATCTTCGGAATTCGCCACTCCAGCGGGCTGTGGAACCTCAATCATTGAGCATGTCCAAAACAGAAATCGATGGATTGCTGAATATCAAAGAAGCAGTGGGATGCGGAGCAGTTGGAGTAAATGGTGTAAACATAGATGATCATCCATAATCTGCTTGAATGCCGGAACAGACCCGATGGGCCATATGGCCTACTCCTGTTCCTATATCCCTGGGCACATCTGGCACTGTGGCCGAGTAATCTAAGGTGGTCGTTTATTTTCCAGTCTGATGGATGTGTAGTTCAAATCCCTCTGTTTTTTTTAAAATACCAATGACATCATGGGATGCAGGGCAAGATGGCATTGAGGTAGGAGATTGGCCATGATCTAGCTGAATAGTGAGGAAGACCAAGGAACAGAATGGTCTAATCCAGCCTCCACGTCCCGATATGCCATTGCTCCTTGCGTCCAGACATTGAGACACGCCAGGTACCAGAAGCTTCTGTGGTGCTCAAGCATGGCAGGAGCTGATTGGTTAACACATTACACGATTCTGATACAGAAGAAGAAAGGGATGAATTCCCACCTTTACACTTTCAGCACCTGTGGAAACGAAATGCAAGCTTGGGATCTCAATAAATCTCTTATGCATGTGCCTATATGTTGGTCTCGCTGTGCTATCTGCGGAGTATGAGATAGGTGGCTGACGATCCTCTCTGATGGCTTTGGGTGAATTTGGTGGTGGTCATCTGGCTGGCAGAGGCCCAGAGTGCATCAGCATGCTTTGGAGAGTTTGGAATAGTGCAGTGCCTGCGCCTGTGGCAGTACTGTATCAGTCAGACCCACAGAAAAGATGGAAGATGTAGAAGTCAGGCAATCCTCCGCCCTCGCAAGGCATTCTGGTATTGCAAGGCTGACCTGAGAATTAACTGAAGATGGTTGGCAGCCCTTCAAAATGGTACCAGACATTGTCACAGCTTGTCCTCATACTTCTCGCTTGCTCTGCACACCTCGAATCACATAGTGGTCGGCAGCAGTGTCTGCCAAATTACCATTGGCCAGTGACCGGAAAAACCCCAACGGGTTGAGTTGGACAAATCACTCGGTGCTGCAGGTTCAGGTCATGACTGCGGGACTTGGGCCCTAGCTGCAGAATACAGCCTACTCTCTTTGGTTCCATTCGCAATCACTACTCGCTAACCACTGCTAATATTGCTGGCCAATGAAAGTGTATGAAGCTGAACCAGATGTTTTGCAGCACTGTTGTTGTGTCTGACGGCAAATGCATTATCACGTCCATTCCATAACTTTGTCCCTGTCTCCGCATTTCTGCTTCAAAATTCTTATCTGCGTGACCTCTGAGCATGAATATTGTAATGTTCTTTTTTTTTAGCCGAGATCCCACCTGAAAAATCTGCTCCCTGCAAATGAGATGTCATCAAGTCTCTTATTTGATCTTTCATTCCTTCCTGGGAAGTGGGCATCGATCGCTAGATCAGTATTTCTTGCCCATCCGAATTACCCTTGAGAAGATGGTGGCGAGCCAATTTTTGACCGGCTGCAGGTTAGATCTAGTAGGCATGCCTATCGTATGTTTAGGAAGGGAGTTCAAAGACTTTGGTCCAGCAGTGATATCGACAACACCTTCAAAACGCGCAAATTCTACCACCGAGAAGGACAAGGGCAGCAGGTGCATGAGAAAGCCACCACAAGATGCCCTCCAAGCCACATACCACCCTGACTTGGACCTATATGGTCGTTCCTTCACTATCACTGGGTCAATATCCTGGAACACCTTCTCAAACAGCACCCTGGGTGTAGTTACACGCATGGACTGCAGTGGTTCAAGGCAGCGGCTCATCAGCACATACTCAAGGGCAATAAGCGACGGGCAATAAAATTGATTGCCTAGCTAGTGATGCCCATGTCCCATGAATGATGAAATAAATATATATACAGTTCCAAGTCAGGATGATGTGTGGTTTGGAGTAGAGCTTGCATCTGTTGGTGTTCCCAAACATATGCTGCCTTTGTATTCCTTGGTAAATGTCACTGATTTGGAAGGGACTGTGGAAGCAGTTTTGGCGAGTTGCTGCAATGTATCTTGCAGATGGTACACACCACTGCCACAATGCGTCGGTGGTGGAGGTGATGATGTTCAAGCAAGCTTCTTTGTCATGGATGGTGTGAAGCTTCTTGAGTGTTGTGGGAGCTGCACTCATCTAGGCAAATGGAGTGTATTCCATCACACTCTTGAATTGTTGATTGTAGATGCTTTACAGGCTTTGAAGAATCAGGAGTTGAGTTATTGGCTGCAGAATTCGCCCAACATCTTATTAATGATGCAAAGCAGGTTCAAATTTGGAGAAAAAAAGCCCCATTGTTAAATTGTCCGCGTTAGTTCTCAAATACCCCTAAGGCTTCAACTCTCCATACTTCTGAATTTCCTCGAACTCGACAAACCCCTGGGATCTCTGGGTTCTTCAAATTGTGGAAAATTCCATATCTTCAATGCCATTAGCTACAAAATTCGCCACAATTGCTTTCAGCCATCCCAGCCCAAAACATTGGAGTTTCCTCCCGAAGCATCTCCAACTCTCCCTCTCCCCATTCTCCTTAAACCATTTTCCATTGAACAATTGTATAGGCATCTGTGCTGATGTTTCCATTTAAGGCTTGGGGCCATTTTTATTCTGCTCTAGTTAAATGTCAAGGGCCAATTTAGTAGTTTACAGGTGTTCCCTGATGCATGGTGCATGCATAATTTCCATGCTTATCTATACAATATCCTCCATACATTGCGGCCCGTGGATTTAGGGTGCAAGCAGCTGCTGGACGGTTAACATCATTAGGAATAAACTAATGAATAAATGTACTCAAGCGCTATTACAGGTTTCACTGACACCTCATTCTCCAAATATGAATTCCATGGCATGTTAAAACAAAGCTCCACGTTGGTGATAGGCCCAGAGAACCCCGGGGGATAGTTCAACGGCAGAGGAGGCATGGAGAAAATTTGGAGAGTATATCTCTTGACTATACAAGTTCTCGGGGCAAACGGCTATGTTACAGTGCAAGGACTGGCAAAAAGGCCAATGCAATGCATTGCTCATCTGGTACATTGTGATTCTATCCCCACTGAAGGTTTTATTTGTGGCTCAGTGGACAGCTCACCAGACAGTGAAATTGAAAGACATGGCTAAGATCTCACTCGTGAAATGTGTTTGCTTATTCTGGGCTGACACTTGCAAAGACAACACTGAGGGAATGCTATTCTGTCAGAGGTGCTGTAATTCAGATGTTACGCTGAATTAGAACATGCGAAAAGGTTTAGTTCATTAATCTTCCGAACATTTTCAGCTTTTTAATGAGATCATATGGGAATGCTGACCCAAAATCATTGTTACTTATTTATTAATATCTTTGGTTAACAAATCTCAATCAATCTCGGCATTGAATTAAACATTGCTTTGGAACAACCACAATATTTTGGGAGAAATTGTCCCAAAGGTCTCTGTCTATCGGACGTTAAAACCCCCTCTGATTCTTTCTGTGCTTCCCAGTATGTTGAAGAACCGACTAGGAAACGGAATAATTTAGCCCCAATATTATGTAACGAGAAATGGATAATTAATAACCTTGTTGCAAAGGGACCTTTAGGGATGACAAACCAGAATGTGATAGAATATCGCACTATGTTTCAAAGTGAGGTCATTCGATCTGAAGCCAGTTCTTAAATTTGAACAACGGAAGTTATGAAAATATGAGGGGGAAATTGACTGAAGTAGATTTGGGAAATAGCATAGAGGTTTTGACGCTATATGGCCAAAGGTTAGTCTTTAAAGGGTTATCATAAAATTTACTGCAATTATGCGCTCCTTCAAGGCACTAAAAGTCCAAAAAGTGAAGTCAGTTAACTTGGCTAAAAAATGAAGTTAAGTGTTACATAAGAATCACAGAATCACAGCCCAGAAGAGGCCCTTCGGTCCTTCGAGTCTGCACCTACACGTGAGAAACACCTGACCTACCTAATCCCATTTACGAACACTTAGCCCATAGCCTTCAATGTCATGACATGCCAAGTGCTCATCCGGGTACTTTTTTAAATGATGTGAGGCAACCCGCCTCCACCACCCTCCCTGGCAGCACATTCCAGACCGTCACCACCCTCTAGGTAAAAAAGATTTTTCCTCAACTCCCCCCTAAACCTCCTGCCCCTCACCTTGAATTTATACCTCCTTGTGAATGGTTGTTCAACTAAGGGGAACAGCGGCTCCCTATGCACCCTGTCCATGCTCCTCATAATCTTGTACACCTCAGTCGCCCCTCAGTCTTCTCTCCTCCAACGAAAACAACCCAAGTCTATCCAACCTCTCTTCATAACTTACATTTTTCATCCCAGGCAACATCCTGGTGAATCTCCGCTCCACCACCTCCAGTGCAATCACATTCTTCCTATAATCTGGTGATTAGAACTGCACAGAGTACTCCAGCAGTGGTCTCACTAAAGTTCTATACAAGTCCAACATGACCTCCCTACTTTTGTAATCTATGGCTCAGTTGATAAAGGCAAGTATCCAATGTGCCTTTTTCATCACACCACTAACATGGCCCTCTGCCTTCAGAGATCTTTGGACACACACGCCAAGGTCCCTTTGTTCCTTGGAACTCCCTATTGTGATGCCGCTCATTGAATACTTCCTTATCAAATTAATCCTTCCAAAGTGTATCACATTACACCTTTCAGTGTTAATTTAGAAGAAAATGACTATAAATATGTAGGAAATAATAGTAAACCTGATCGTTTGAAACCATTTATAAATACAGCAGGGGAACACGAAGAAACTGATAGAAAAAGGGGGGAACAGAATATGAGTGAGCAAAATACATTAAAACAGGACAGATAAAGCTTCTAGAGGTATGTAAAAAGGAAAAGTTTGGCCACGGCAAAGGCAGGTCCATTACAAACAGATTGAGAATAATTTATAATGGGAAACACATAAATGGCAAATTAGCTAAATGAGTGTTTTGTGTGTGCCTTCACTATGGAAGATAAACTAAATCTCGCAGAGTTAAGATCCAATGAATAGGGAGAATGAGGAATGGATGTAAATTAGTATTAGTAAGAATTTTGTAGGACAAATTAATGGGACTGAAGATTGATAAGGCCCCGGGACCCGATATTTTACATCCCACAGTGTTGAAAAGCGCAGCTAAGAAGATAATGTTTGCCTTGATGATCACCTTCCAAAATATTACAGATTCTGGAGCGGTTCCTGCAGATTGGAAGACAATAAATATCACCTCACTATTTAAGAAGAGAGGGGGAGTGAAAACGGGCAACTGTAGACCTGAGAGCCTTACATCAATAGTAGGGAAAATGCAGGAATCTGGCATAAATGATGTGATAAATTGGCTCTTACGTAATGATGATCTGTTTGGGCTTAGTCAACATAGATTTATGAATGGGAAACCCAAAAATGTTGTATTTCATTTGAGGATTTTACAAACATAATTCATAAAGTGGAGCCATTAGATGAAGTCGACTTTGATTTTCAGAAGGCATTTCGTAAAGTCCATCACATGATCTTGGTTAGTGAAAAGATAGCACATGGGCTAAGAGGTAAACACACTGACACGGGTAAAGAATTGCTTTTTCAGGAATAAAACAGAGAGTGGGAATAGACGAGTTATTCTCACACTGGCAGGCTATGCTTAGTGGGGTACCATCGTACTTGAGCCCCAGCTGTTCAAAATACATAGCAATGATTTGGATGTGGGCACCAAATGTAGCATTTCCAAGTTCACAAATGACACAAAGTTGGTGGGAATGTATGTTGTGAGGAAGATGCAAAGTGGCTTCAAGCGAATTTGGACAGAATTGATGAGTGGGCCAGAACTTCTCAGGTGGAGTATAATGTGCAAACAAGTGTGGAGCGCTCCAGTTTGGTAGTTGGAACAGATGTACAGACTATTGCTTAAATGGTGAGAGATTAGAAAGTGTAGCTTTGCAAAGATGCATGGGTGTCCTATTCAATAAGTTACTGAAAGCTAACATGCAGATGCAGCAAGCAGATAGAAATGCTGATTGTATAATAGCCGGCATCGCAGGGGGATTTGAGAACAGGAGTTGCGAAGTCTTGCATCAATTGTATGGAACTTTGGTTACACAGTGCCTTCCCTCCTGCACACAGTTTCGGGGTGTTACTTTGGGAAGGATGTCATTGTCACGGAGGGAGTGCAACAAGAGTTCAGCAGACTTGTTCTCCTAATGGCGGGGCTGTCCTATGAAGATAGTTTGCCAAACTGAGCCTGTATTCCCCAGTGATTCGGAGGATGAGAGGTGATCTCATTGAAACCTACTAAATACTTAAATGAGTAGACAGGGTAGACACAGGTAAGGTAATTCCATTTGTTGAGGAGGTAAAAACCAGGGGACACAATTACAATATAAAGAGGGGGCGGTGGGGCGGGGCACTTAGGACCGAGAAGAGGATGTCTTTTTTCACTCATAAGTTTGTCAACCTTGGAATTCTCTACCCCAGAGGACAGTGGAAGCTCAGTTGCTGAGTATGTTTGAGGCAGAGATTGAGAGATTCTTAAATACCATGGCAAAGATATCTATGGGGGCAGTTTCGGAAAAAGGCATTGAATGGAAGGATCAGACATAATCATATTGAACAGCGGAGCAGGCTCGATGGGATGGGCTGAGTGGTCTGCTCCTGCGCCTGTGTTGCTCCATCAGTTTCTCTTACGATATTACAGTCTCACTACATCACCACTCCCTCCATGTTTCTTCGCTGGAGGAATTACAGGTTGAAGCTATTTTCGCCTTTGAATTGGAAATGAAAAGT
Source organism: Isurus oxyrinchus (assembly GCA_026770705.1). Lineage (NCBI taxonomy): Eukaryota > Metazoa > Chordata > Chondrichthyes > Lamniformes > Lamnidae > Isurus > Isurus oxyrinchus. The sequence goes on from JANJGN010000034.1 coordinate 7,373,948, forward strand.
TGAAATTTCAACTCATTTACCAACAGGGCAACCGAATTCTTGTTCCAAGGGCTTTCTGAATAGATCATAGCAAGGGTTTGTGGGTGTTCAAGACTTCCTGAATGGCCACATACCTTGTCCACCTTCGACATCACCACGTCATGCTCAGTGATAGCTATGGTTCGATGGGTGGAGCTCCTGCCATTTGCACTGGTTGATGCAGAATGCGAGGATGAATTGAGATTTTTGGCTACAGAAGTCCTGTCTGACACCGCATTGCTGTACAGAGGACCATGGATGGGGGGAGCAGGGGGACTGGGTGGCTGAGCTGATAGGGCCGCATAAGAAACATTACCGGGGTTCCAGTCTGGTCACTCCGGCGGGCACAGATGGTCCAATAGTTTTGTTTTTGAAAAACCAGGGAACTCCCTGACTCGGACACACTTACTCCACAAGTAGGATCACTAAAAACACAAATAACCACAGTGCAGTTTGTGAATTCTTCTCATGTGCGAATTAACTGCAGCCTTCCCTACGTTATAACATGAGTTGACCGTAAAGCAGTTCATCATATGCGGTGCACTTTATAAAATCCTTCTACCCTCAAAGCCACTATAATTCAATCGTTTAAAGGTACAAGCGAGAGAAAAGATAAACATAGCGGCATTCTTAACTTGTTGATACCAAGCAGATTGGATTCACTTTTTAATTCCAGATGGGGGTATTTTGCAACAAAAGATCAAAGACTTGGGTAAGCGGAATATTTACTAGTTCGAGTTAAGAACAGATAATGTGAATTACAAACTTTACCGATGTAACACGCTGGACAACTCTAATATCACTGTGTGCAATTTCGTCTGTTGAGAAGTTTCACATTCAGCTCTTAACCAGACCCGCTGATATAATCTGCATTGTTCACCACAAATAAAAACACGTCACAAACAAGTGTAGGCGAACTTGTCCGAGAAGGTAGGCCAATTGACTGAAAGTGCATGAGTTACTGGAACGGCACACACCCAGCAAAGTGGATAATATTCAGCAAGGTTATGGGGTTCATCAAGGATCCTTCCAAACCCGCGAGCACTACCATCTAGAAAGACAACGGCAACAGATAAATGGGAACACCACCGCCTGGGAGTTCCCCTGCAAGTCACTCACCATCATGACTTGGAAATATGTCGCCGTTACTTCACTGTGGCTGGGCCAAAACCCTTGAACTCCCTCCCTAACAGCACTGTGGGTGCACCTACGCCACATAGACTGCAGCGGATCAGAAAGGCAGCTCACCACCACCTTCTCAAGAACAGCTAGGGATGGGCAATAAATGCTGGTCCAGACAGCTAAGCCCACATGCCGTGAATGATTTTTTTTTAAATCAATCTAACGTCTGCTTTCGAAGTAGTGAATTAATAGGCAGATGAATTCTCTGCAATTTACCCGAATGCAATTTCCCTTTGGAAGCCATGCCATTTATGTGGCCGATCTAGGCAAGGTTACTGTGAATTACATAATCTAAGATGTTAGTGGCAGATGTTGCTGTTCAGAGAAGGTTAGGGGAAAAAAGTGACCACCAAGCGGAAATGTTTTGGCTCCCGAAAACGTGAAGTACCGAAACCTGCTGGCCTCCGGTTTCAAAATCACCCATACTTTTTGCTTGTGCTTCTTCAACCAGCTTCACCTAACTCAGCCTTTACATGATGTCCGAGTGAAACCAGTAATTAGATATTCTCTGCCCTCTCAACAGAAAATAAATTAAAAGAGAAAGTGAAAGGTAAATGGAAGCAATCAATTGCGTTTCGGGAATATTGACTCGTGCTGCCTGTAGCCTGTTTCACGTGAACATCCTCCAGAGATTAAATAACCCCGTGACTGTTGCTTTTAGAACTGGAATCTAAAGTCCCGTTTGAAGGTGAACAAAAAGGAATTATAAAATAATACGATGTGGAAAGGGGCCGTTATCCCAATTCCACCGGAAAATTAACAGGGCGCTCGGTATTTTGACCCTACCAGACAATGCAAGTTGACGCCGAATGCATGACCTGCGACAGCGCCAGGTAGTCGAAACTAAAAGGAATACCTGCTTTTCCAAAACGCAGCTCATGATCTAAGGACATCACAAAGTGCTTTGAAGCTGACAAAGTAAATTTGAGGCGTGGTTGGTTGAGTAATATCGGAATCTCGGGATCGAATTAGCGCAAAGAAATCCCCCTCAACAAGAAATATGACAATGGAAAATCATCTATTTTAATTGCTTAATTGACTCTTACATATTGGCCACTGCAATTCCGAGATACTTCCAAGTGGTTTTATTCGCCCAACTGATTGGATATGTTTAAAGTTTAATCGAAAAGATTGCAACTCCAAAAGTGCAGCATTCACTCCCGATTCACCCTTCGGCATCGCACAATTACTACAGGACTGCCCTCTGACTCTGCAGCACATCCTTACCATTGCATTGCATTGCCAGTCCAGATTAGTAGTCACTGGAGAGGGATTCAGAAACCACAACCTTACGCTTCAGATGCCTCAATGAAACAGCATGAGCCAAAGTTGACGCATCAGCTTGATTGGCAACCCGGCCATCTCTTTCAACATTCATTCCTTCTATCACAGACGCACAGTGGTAGCTGTGTGTACCATCTACTAAATGCATGGCAGCAACTCATCAAGGCTCTTTCGACAAATCATTCCAAACACTCAACCCCCACCACCTAGATGGATAACGGTAGCAGAGACATGGGAACACAACCAAGTGCACCTCAGCCACAAATCATCCTTACCTAGAACTATATCGCCGTACCTTAAATTTCGCCGGTCAAAATCCTGGAACTCCTTTGCTAACAGCACTATGGATGTTTCAACAGCAGATGGACAGCAGACGTTCAGGGAGGCAGCGCACACCAGCTTCTCAAGGGGATTCGGTGGTAAATACTGGTCAAACCAGCAACGCCCACATCCCGTGACAGATACTATTTTTTTAAGCTGTATCAACAAACGATGGGGAATGTAATGCAAAGGCAAGAGGAGTGGACGTTCATGTAAATCATGAACACAACATAGGCCATCAAGAGATTGGGAATGCTTTGTAAATAGTAATATTGCTGCCTTTTGCTTTAATGGATGGGGATTGGATTTATCTTCAATATATTTACCTTCTCTATTGCCAAGAAACAGATGAGGCTTTACGTGAAAAGACTGCAGGTAATACATTGAAACGCTGAATTTCTGATTTCTGAGCACTTTGGGGAAAGCGTTGGTGATACCAGGCAAAGTTGCTACACGATATGCTGCCCATGGTTCACACTGTGACAGAGTTGCGCTCCTGCTGTATAAGGTTTCAGTGGGTTACAACATGAAGGGAAAATGTTCCACCTGGTCTTACCGATTCTTGAGAGGAAAAGGTTAAGTCAAATTGAGAAGTGGACTATTATGATCACATCATTGGCTAGGATTGATAGCCAGTCAACAATCTAATGATTTAAATTGAAGTTGCAACTTTGATCACAGTGTGCCTAATATTGGGCAAAGCGTAAGGTAACAATATAATAATGGAGCAGTAAAGAGGCAGAATTAAACAAAGAACTTAAGAATTTCAGCAAAAAAGGCGGTGGTATAAAGGACTGTTAAAAAAGGGTCAAGAGATATCCGCTCCCATAGAAGAGAGAAAACAAGCTGACGGATGTTTGAGGAGAATAGAGGAGACAGTAATCTCCCAGCGCCAATAGTTCTGCTGTTCCAAAATAATATTAAAATAACACTTTTACTGAGAGACTCACCGTGTGCAGCACAACCACCCACACCCCCACAATACCCCGACATTCCATAAATATACCTCACTTTAAAGCGGATAACAAATTCAGTGGCAACACCCAAAGGACTGGTGAGATGTTGAGGGCGAAAACTAAGGACCGTATATATTCTTTTTTCACTCAAAGGTTTTATAACAGCTAAAGACGTTCCTTTTCTCTCTCCAGAAATTGCGACTCTGAAGAAGTCTCTGAGTGCAGCAGGTCAGAGAAAAACTAAAACATATGGCATATATTTATATATATATATATATATATATATATATATAACGCGTAAATATATTTATATAGATAGATAAATAGATGGACAGGCAGATACACAGACAGATAGACAGAGATATAGAGAGATAGTTAGTAAGGCATGCAGGTAGTTATGTACTTAGGTAGATAGTTGTCTGTTTAAGAGGCCTCATAATATTTTAGCTTATTTCAATATGTGGAATTCGCTCCCACAAGGAGCAGCACGAGCTGAAAAGCATAGATGCATTTACATGAAAGCTGGACAACTACACACTATGTAATTATTAGAGTTAACAATGATGCTGCAATATATTTTAACCGTTCATGAGATGCAGAAGTCGCTTTCAAGGTGCCCGTGCCTAATGAACACCTTGACAGAGGTGGTGAGCCGCCTTCTTGAACAGCTGCAGTCTTCTGGTGTATTTTGTTAGAAGTGGGTCAATTTGTTCCTCCGCCAAATCCATAGAGACTGCGGCACTAGCATTTCAGGGCATACACCACATCAATGGCTGTGATCGTCTTACGTTTGGCCTGCTCCATGTAGGTGACCGCATCTCTGAAGAAGTTTCCAGAATACCCTTCAGTATCCTGTGGGGCTCCTCGTAGATCAGACCCAAAACCCGCTTGACACCGCCACGGGCTGGTTTGATGATGCCCGGGATCTTCTGGAGTGGGTTCACCTAATGCTTAATTATGGCGGCATTTCAGGATTATCCCAGCCACATTCACTTCACGTAACGATGACATCTTTCCAACTCAGCCTTGTGTATGATTTGGAGTGGAATTTCAAGCTGATGGTGCTTTCATGCCCTTGTTTCTCTTGTTGATCTAGACATTGGACAACCCTTGCTCGGAAAGTGTTGTCAATTGATGTTGCAGAGTTGTTGGAGTGCCTCTTGCAAATGATACACAGTGTGTGTCGAATTTGGTGGCAATGAGTTCTTGAAGTCATTGGAGTGACAGTCCAGTGCGATCTTTTGGCCTTGGTGGTGTCGAGCACTGTCAGTTTTGGTTCAGTTGTAATCATCCAGTCAAGCGGGACCATCCAATCACATCCATGGTTTGTGACCAGCAAATGGTGCACTGTGATTTGGCAGTCACAAGGTGATTTACTTGCCTCAGAATATTTTGACCTTTTCTTGCGGACACAATATGTTCTGCCTCATTCAACTTTGTTGTTTACAATCCTAAATTTTGCAATTAAATTAAATTAAACTTTTGCAATGCTAAACGTGTTAGCAGTTAAGGGTTCCACAACTGTGATGGTATTCAACATTAAAGAGGTGTGGCTTTCACTCCCTCTCAGGCCCACTGCCAGACCTATGTTTTACCCCGTATTTATATACATTTCGTTTTGCTAGTGCATAGAATAAATACAATCCAATAAAACACATATAGCTATATATTGCTGCTTAATTTCTGTACATCCGCACACATTCATTTGTCCTAAAACATCAGAGAAGTGTTTATTGCAACAAATATGTTTCTTTATTGACCACCTGCGAAATATCTCCACGCTGAACCATTCTTTTTCTCTCTTATTAAAATTAACAGAGGGGAAGCTGGCCAATATAACGAAAGGCAAGTACCCATACAACCACGGGGAGGGGCTTGTTGCATATGCTAACTTGCCTATTGTGCATAATCGATCATTCCGCGTTACAAAAACCAATTAATTTCATTTCCAGTAGTGCGGCCTCCTGTAATTTGATTCTGGAAGATTCTTTAGATTTTGAGTGGAGGCAGAAAAAAGGGTTTTGTGTCGGGATCTTATTTTCATTGATAGCAACAATGGAAATTAAACGCAAGTAATGGACATCACGTGTGATATTTTATGGCCTGGTCATGCCGGCGGGGCCATAACATGTGGCGAGCTGTTCAAAAGCCCATTGGCGTTGGCATCGCCGGAATCAGAAATTCTCGCTGGCGTGTGGCTCCAAACAGGTGGGCTATCGGCAATTGCCTCTTGAAGGAAAGTTCTATTAGTTGCGGGGTTGGGGGCGGAGGAAGGTGGCGGCGTGTTGCAGCGGGGCGGAGGGTGGGTGTGATTGGCTGTGATAGTATTCAGCAGTTAGATCAAAATTGCTGCTAACTGAACTGACGCCTGGTTGGTGCTGGCCATGGTTTCTAATGGCCAGTGGAAGCAGGGTGTGACATTGAGATGGTCAGCTGTGTAAATCGGGGTTTAGAGGCAGCGCAGACTCGTTTTTCCCATTTGCCCCACTGTTGGGCCTCTGTGGATGAGAAGATGATCAATAATGGACTAAGTGGATATCGCAACAATGTGAGGGATTGGAGAGAGTGCTTTTCTATTAGGCCATGTGGTAACAGACCTTACAGGCAGAAATAAGAGTGCTGGTCAGCAGAATGAATAAGCTGTATTCTCAATTAATATTAACAACCTCAAGGGTAAAAATATATGCATTTCCACCTGCATCACGACAAGGGATGGAACAATTAAAGCTCAAATCAATGAGACGCATGAGAAGAGGGGATTTTGGTTCATGGGACACTGGCACCAACACCGAGGAAAGAGGGAGCATCTTTTTTTATGAGGTGTTGGTGAGCCATGGGCAAAGCCAGCATTTTTTGTGAAATCAGGGGGTCAACGATATTGCTGGTCGCCTGTAGTCACATGTAAGCCAGTGCCGGAAAACACACCAGATTTACATCCCTGAAAAGAATTAATAAAATCGATCAGTTCCTTTCGATTCCAGGTTTCATTCATTGAATGTAAATTCCGACTCCCAGTGCATTTGCTACATTTCCTTTAATCGTTAATACAGCGGTGTTGACATGTCGCCAATATCTGCCCTAAAAGTGCATCTTCACCATTGTAAACGGCAGCACTTCCATAGGGCGGCGATACGCGACATTGTGAATGCTATGACCAGGGCTGTTGACAGGGAATGAAACTAAAATGAAATGTGGGGGTGGTCTATGGAAAGGAACATTTAGAAAACTCAAAAGGGAAATCGAAGCAAAAGAACGGTACAGCGATTTGTATAAAGTGAATGACAGTGACACAGGAAAGAATGGCGTTGGCAACGAGATTCTTGCATTAGCCAAAATGGTCCGTGGAACTAATTGTGGTAGGTAAGAGATGAATATATTTGTCTATTGACCAGTGCAGAGCCCTGCTTACAAGGTAACCGAAGCTAGACAATGAACATTCATTTGTAATAGACAGTATTTGTAATACACAGGCAGCACCAGGAAAGAGGTAAAAAGGGAATTAGCCTAGTCGGAGCATGGCACCTGTTTGGATACCTCTTTGAAAGTGCCAGCACAACCATGTCTGGCTGACTGGCATCCTTCTCAGGTGTATGATTGATTCATTATATCAGGAAATGAAGCAAATTTGAAAAAGTTGAAGGAATTGGGTGAGGGATCACCAATGAATAGAATTCTGAATTCTGAGAGGGAACGAATAGAGGTGTTTATAATTATGGTCAATTTTGTTAGAGTGAACACAGAGACAATTCTTCCTCTTGCGATAGGTGCATCTTTAGAGTCCATTGATATGAGATAGTAACCAAGAAATCCAATTGGGGATGTCGAGGAATCTTCTTTTCTCAAAGAGTGATGTGAATGTAGAACAGGCTACAACAGGCGTGGTCGAAGCGAGTGGCATTGATGCATGCTGCTAATGAGACATGGGTGGGAGAGTGTAGTGGAGAGTAACGATGCCAGATGTGGAAAGATGCGAGGAGACTTGAGTTATCTCTAAACAGCTGCATGCTCTCGGTGGGCCTAATGGCCTCTATCAGTGCCAGATATCGTTCATAATTCTATGTGTCGCGAGGAATTGTCTATTTCTGATCAATAATCCCGTATTTAAAGTTGGGACTGGAATGCTACATCTAATTGTATGCGTGGTGCTAACATTGAATTCGCTTCTTGCACATAAACAACATTAACCATTGGATGTGTGTGCGAATGTATCAAGGTACTTACATTCTTTTCAACTCAAAGGACCATTTCGATTTCAAAAAAGTACGGTAGACAAATACCGGGTAAAGCCGTATGCAGCAGAATTATCTAAATCCAAACGCAAACATACATTCTCTCTCACTCTCTCTCTCTCTCTCCCTTTCTCCCTCTCCCTCACACGCACACACACAGAAACATTGACACACACACACACGCACACACACGAAACATTGACACACACGCGCATAAAAAGTGATAGAGCGAAACGGACGCGCACACACACACACAAAAACACAAAATGATAGACATACACACATATATATTTAGTCACCCTTTTTTACAGTTATGGTGGAATAGAAATTATCAAAACCACAAAACAATCACTATCTTGTAACCAAAATCCATTCATTCAAATTCACATCCCGAGAATCTCACGTTGATGAAGTTTCTGTTCCAGGATAATTGCGAACGATTCATTTTTTTTTGTAAATGTGGCATCCCTAATCTCAATAGTAAACCATGTTGTCATAACAATAACACATAGCATTCATTGCCATTGCAGGTCTATACTATTCTGACCTTCAGAGAAGAAGAGCCTTTTTTTTTGTGCTTCCAAATTCCTGTCCAAGTCATTGGTGCATACACGACGTATCTGCCTGAGTTTGCATTCTGATTTCTCGTAACGGTTCGGGACCGTAATTCCTATTACCGCTAACAACTGTACTTTTAGTTGATCCCCGATTTACAGACACCAAAATACTGAAAAACGTCCATGAATGGATGCATTGATTCTGGATTGCTCATCATGCATTTTACAGTTTCCTTCCAGTTCTGCCGGTAAAAGGGATGCCACGAAATGTCTCCGGATTAGAGTGACACTGAATGAAATTGTAATGGTTTACGCAGTTCCAATAAAATAAACTTGCATTAACTTGCGCTTTTAATGGAGCACCGCGAAATAAAGTGCGTGACAACTGCGTTATCTGCATAAACTGATTCAATGTGTATCAATTGTTGCCCAAACTTGGCCAAAGATGTGGGTTTAAAGCAGCAACACAGTATTACATCGACAAATCATCAAATCAGTGTATGTGCAAAATGGACTTGTCCAGGCAGAAGCAACAAAAGCAAGTCGAAAAATTTAAATTTAAAACCAATTTGCCTATCGACATAACAATTTATGGTGCAATTCCATTATTAACATGTACTGTGCAGTTCATCACTTGCACTAGCCATCAACTCATTTGACCCTACAAAACATAATGCCCACTTAACGTTTTAATCTCCCAGAATTCCAAGACTTAAGGGACAGCCTTGAAGCTAAAGGTACATGAATGCATTGTTTATAATTATTTATTATTGTCGTTAACATCCAGATTCGACAATTCTTACAACTCGTAGCTTTGGTTAAAATGCAAGCAGCGCAGTAGAGTTCACTTGAGGATGAGTGAAATTAACAAGCATATAAATTACATTAAACGTATTTAGGGACTAAGTGAGCAAAACTGAATATAATGCGAATCAGAGGAGAGGGCGATGGCGGGCGATGGTGGGTGGGTTGTGCCAAATCTTTTCACTGGTTGGAGTCGTGCCGAGTTAGAAACAAGACTTATGTTTTTTTCTGAAGCCGATCATGTTACCCCTAGGAGAGAGTTGCAGGGGTTTTCAGCGGTAATATCCGAGTCACAGATACATTCAGCCACCCAGCATAACCTCAGGAGTGAAAATATTCGGTGATGGTGGCAAATTTGCACCTCACACATACTCAAACATTCGCACAGTGAGAAGCGGAAATCATTTAGCTCTGCGTTAATGATTCTCAAGGAACATGCACACCAGAAAAACACCAGAGAATGGCCATCTCCAAGAAAATGTATGTTAAGAATCTCCTCTTGATATTTAATGGTATTACTATCGTTGACTCCCCATCATGAGCATGCTAGGAATTACCAGTGATAAGCAATTTAACGAGACAAGCTATATAAATACTCTGGCTGTATTGTAAAGGTCAGATGCTGGTAAATTCCCCCAGGTAATTCACCTCCTGACTTATCAAAGCCAGTCCAACATTGACAATGTTCATGTAGGGAGTATGTTGGAATAATGGATTCTCTCCAGCAGCCTGGAAGATTGTAGGTCAAGGGCTATCAAATTCAGCATCATCTTGAATAATAACAGAAAGTGCTGGAAGTGCTCAGCAGGTCCACCATAGAGGTATTGTGGCAGCAATGTGAACTATCTACAAGATGGAGTGCAACATCTCGACAAGGCTCCTTCAGCAGGGCTTTCCAATTCCGACACTACTAGGTACAAAAACAAGGGCAGCAGCCATGTGTAACATCACTCTCTTTGTGATTTCATTCATGTCCCACAACAACATGGCTTGTGCTGTTATCGCCCTTTTACCACTAAGACAAGATCCTGGAACTCACTCCCTAATAGCACTCTGACTGTACCTCCAACACGTGCACTGCAGCAGTTGAATAAAACAGCTAGGTACCATGTTATCGAGGTAATTATGGGGAATCTAAATGCCAGCAACGCTCAAATCCAAAGAACGATAAAAAAAAGAGACCACACTTGACGGGCTGCACAGAAATATGCCCTCCGTACAACTCGGCAGGTCCACAATTGGAGCACTGTTCACCTTTCTGGTCAACAAATAATAGAAAGTAATACATAGTTGTCTAAAGTGCGGAAAATCATTGACCAGGATGATTCTAGAGCTTGGAGAAAACAATTAATGGGCGGAGGTACTATTGTCCAACAGAGGAGACAAAATAGAAATTTTGAATATTATGAAACAGTTTGATCGGCTACTGGTATAGAATATACTTCCATAATTGCGGAAGAAATAAACTAGCAGAGATAACGGAGCTATCATAAGGTAGTCATGAATAACCTAAAGAAGGAAATCAGGCTAAACATATTTACGTGGAGAGTGATGCGAAATTGGAATGTTATACTAAATGGAGTGTTTGTGGGAATAAAAACAGGAAGTACTAGGAAAACTCAACCGGCCTGACAGCACCTGTGGAGAAAGAAACACGGTTGAAGTTTCGAGTCAAATCTGACTCTTCGGAACTGCAGAAGTAGAAATGTGAATGGTCTAATTCTTTTTAAAAAGTGGGTAGAGACAGGTGGAGCAAAACAGAAAGTCAGGGATAGGTTAGAGACCACGGGAGAAAAAAATAACAAAAATGCCATGGAATATCATTTAAGGCAATGGCAATGATTTTAAAGGAACAAAGCTTGATCGGATTCGGTGTTTATAGCAGAATAAGAGTTGGGGCAGAATAACATGAGCATTTGCGACAAAAGGCTGAGAGATAGAGCTGTTTAGAAACATGCAATAGAGAAGAAAAGAATGAGTATGGCCGCTGAGTGAGATGAATTGGCTTGGGAGGAGTGCAGTGGGAAATGTAATTATCAAGATATTCTTGCTGTGCCGAATTACAAGAACTGTTAATATTTCCACTACTATCATTCTCCACTGATAAGCTAATATAATTATGATGGAATGATAGAATGTTCAAAACAGAATGATCCCATATCTGCACAGTCTTCTTAAAATTATGTCCCGATTACCCTGCATTATTATCAATTTCAAGTAATTATTTAAATCCCTTTTGAAAATTCCTGTTGAATTTGCTTCCACCGCCCTTTCAGACAGTCTATTTTAGATCATAATAAATCACTGTGCTTATGGCATCTCCTAATCTTAGCTCTCGTTCCTCTGATACCTTGAAACTGCATCCATTGGTTGCTGACAATTCTGCAGATGGAATAATTTCTCCGTATTTAGTATCCCAAAATTTGATGATTTAACAATCCTATTATAGATGCTTTAAACGTGCTCTGCATGGATAATGGCAACTTGCCTTGCATCCCAATGTAATTAATTTCTCAATTCTGCCATCATTCTAGTACCTACCCTCTGCATAGTAAGCTCGTCCTCGACATCCCTCTGAATGTGTATTGGGTATAATCGGAAATAATAACCCAATATAGCTGAGGCCGAAGAAATGAGTTACTAGATGTAAGCATAAAAGACTTATATTTTCCAGTTTCTCGAATAAAAAAAATGACTTGGCGTGATAATCAAGTAGTGAGGTATTTTATTGTACATGAAGCTGAACACACTTGCTTCAAATATTATTAACATGATGAATATGCTTTATTAGACCAAGCATTAGCAAAGAAAGACAAAGGCGAGTTATTTTATATTATTCTATGCATTGCATAAAATTTTCAGCGTTTAAACTTTTGTATTTTTTTCTTTGTTTTTCTTTCCTGGGTTTTGGGCATCGCAGGAAAGTCCAGCATTTGGCTTCCATACTTAATAGCACTTGAGGTTAAAAAAAATCACATTGCTGGGGGTCTCATTTTGGTCAGAGCCAGTAAGGAAGACATATTTCCTCGCCTAAAGGTCATCCATGACACTTACCAATGCCATGGACACCATGATTAAGTCAAGCTTCATATTCCAGGTTTATGAATGTAATTTAAATTTGCAAGAACTACCACAGTGGGATTTCAATCTATCTTCCCAGAGTATTGCTAATCCAGCCAGCTACAATATCAACGTTTTTTTGCAGGTTATCAGATAATGGGTTATAAACAACCATGTTCCGTTAGCCTAATCATTTGATCCATTATTATAAGAAGCAATTTATTTCTCTGATTCAATTTCCTTGTTCACATACTCCCTTGGGTGGTCATCACAACATTAAGCACCTACTTGATGTGTGTTTACGTTTTGTGTTTCTTGCAATGGTTGACCATAGTTACGTATAATAAACACGTTGCAAAATATTTTATAATGCTGATGAAAGGTTAGCCTTTTCACCAAGGGGGGTGGATTGCGAAAAACTGTAAACTCATTTCACAGGTGTGCAAATTTCTGGTTTCACACATTTTATATCATTTGGTTCACTTCAGGGAAACAAACATCAGGAAGGATATACTGACCTTGAAATAAGTGCAACAGTTATTCATTAGAGCAAACCTGGACTACAGGTGCTGAACACAAATCTGCTTAACGATAAGCTTTTCTCAAAACAAGGAAAGCTCTTGTTGAGTTGCACTGCAGCATTTTCCAATCACTCGGCCCCTACATCCTAGCAAGACAAGGGCTGTAGTTGCATGGAAACACCACCACCTGCAGGTTTCCCTCCAAGCCACACAACATCCTCACTTGGAAAAGGTTGCAATTTCTTCACCGTCATTAGACCAAAATCCTTCCCTCCCTAACAACACTACGTGTATACCTGCACCAGATGGACTGCCGTGGTTCAAGAAGACGGCTCACCACTGCCTTTTCAAGGGCAATTATGGAAGGGTAATAAATGCTGGCCTAGCCAGCGACACCAACACCCAATGAAAGAAGAATAAAAAGAAAATCCGGGGACCGTAACTGCCTTATTGAACAATTGATTACAGTATCTCTTCCACAATGTCTAACATTAACTCTCACCAATAATTACTCTATAAACAGTACCTCTCACTTAATGCATGTCACACCCTCACACATGTTATGTTAACTCTTAAACCATGGTTGTTTCTCATGCTTTCCCACACACTGATGCCCCTGGCCGATATATGCGGGTTCCTTCTCTCACAAGGTGGTGAGTTAAGAGAAGCCATATCCACCTTTGAACCTTAATTCCTATATCTCATACATGAGTCTTGAGTGGACTATTCAAAACGTTGCCAAGCCAACCATGAAACAAACCATTCCCATTTTCCTAACAGAATTAGAGAAACTACGAAAGAGTAACTTGGACTGTGGTGAGTGCAAGAATATTGGGATCAGTGTCGTTATTCAAAGCCAGGCAATTAGCACATTCATTTGTCGGCCATTACATGTGCATCTTCCTCTAGGAAATGTGTTTCTGCTAGGCTACTGGGAGAGTTTGTGTATCAGTTGCAATTGAGTATTATTCCATAACATCGAATTTTTTAAGAAACACAACTACAAAGCTTGCAAATATTCATCAAAAATAACTGGATAACTCTGAGCGACACTGATCTCATTGTGGTAGAACTTTGTATTTGGCAGAAGCATAAAAATGCTGCTATTTGATTGACTGCATTAATTTCCGTCAATGCTAAAGTCCAATGGCTGCACTGGACCTGACTATTGTGCTGGATGTGATGCGATAACTAGCAATGAAAATAATTTGACTTAATATGGACTTCCTTCATCTAAGGAAAGTCTCCACAAATGACTCAAAGCAACAAAAGTGTGACCGCACATCTCAGATGGAGCAATTAGGAAACATTGTCTAAATCTTGGTCAAACAGATGATTCTTATTGAACATCTGAAAGAAGCAGAACAATAGTGGAGAATTTTAGGGAAGGCATTCTAAAGCTTAGACCCTAGGGAACTGAAGGGTCGAGCAACAATATTGCAGCCGTGATTTCTTTGGATATCCACAGTACAAATTGGAAGACTGAGAAATTGTAAGGACGTTAAATGATTGGATGTTACCAGTGGTGTGTTTGCGCGTGTGTGTGTGTGTGTGTGTGTGTGTGTGTGTGTGTGTGTGTGTGTGTGTGTGTGTTTGTTCCAGGGTGGGTGGTGACATCTGATAGAGTTAAATATGACAATCACAGGCAGTGTCGGGCACTACACTACAGTTCAGTAAGCACAAAGGCACATATGTGAAAAGGACTTGTGCTTTTGGATAAGAAAGCAATTTTGGCTGAGATAGGACTTATGATGTGAAAGGCCGGCCAGCAAATTGGGTCGAATTTCACCAGACTTCAAACCCCATTGTGAACGGTTAATACGACGTGGTCAGCCTAATTTAGTTTCTCCAGGATAATGCACACAAGCATGGATTCCAAATCTTACAGACTCATTAGCACTGCGAGCATTGAAGAAGGGCATTTAACCGATTATGGTCTCTCCGGCTGGCAAGGAGCCTTACGGCCTAAGTGAATTTTCCAGCTCTAGGAATAAAGACTTATGATTTCCAATACTTCAAGTGGGCATGCCAGGAATTCTTTAAAATGTTAGAAGTGTTCCTGCCTCTGCCATTCTTTAAAATTGGCTTCCAGTTCCCCAACAATCTTGAAGTGGAAGAATTTCCCCCAATATTTCTCAACCAAATTTATGCCCCGTGATTGTGGACAGCTAAAATGTGGTAAATAGACCCGCTGTATCCACTTTACTTGGACGTTAAATAATTTTAGGCAAATACTTAGGCAGCGCTTAGCCTCCTCTGTTCCAAAATAAACATCGATAGCCTGGATCCTCCCTCCTAATTTTCTAAACATTTCCAGTCCAATTATCTGGTATCTGCAAAACTTGTCAGAACGTCTAGGAAACTCCTGTGCATTAATTGCACAGCTCGGTTTATTATTTATCAGAAATAACAACGGTGGTTTGACAGGCAACCTAAAATCATGCAATCGGTGAACAAAGAGTCATGAAGTTCTCCGATTGGCTGGACAAAGATGGGGAGGTTAATGTAGAGAGGCAAGAGAATGGAAACGCCAGGTGAATAAAGGTGGGAGCATGAGACACGCTGTGTTAGGTCCAGTGATGCAATAGAATGAACTGTGCAAGTTTCCAGGCAACATAATATAAAAATAACACATACATACTGAGAAAGTTATAAATAAAAACGGAATTAAAATAAAAGCCTTGCATTTATACTTGACTTGTCACAACCACCTGACGCCTTAAAGTGTTTCTCTTAATGCCAGCAGAGCACACGTTTCAAGAATAGAACCAGAAGTAAAATGTTACAAATATTATGAATGCCAGTACAGACTGAGATATTTTCTCTGGAAATCCGGTTCCTTCATCAGATGAGCTGATGAAGGTTTTTAGAATGATGAATTACCTGAAAAGAGAGACTTATAGAAATTTGCTCCTGGTCTCGTGGAGACTAAAACCTGGGGTCATCGAGAGATGATGGATATTACACATGTAATAGGTAATTCGGTAGAATATCATCTAACCAAATACTGGTGAGAATGTAGAAGTCGATAGTTCACTATTACTACAAATACAATTACAATAAATTATTCAATATTACTATGAGATTAATCAATACTAATCAACACTACGAAACTAATGAATTAATTTGAACCGCCATGAATTTGCTAAACTGAAATTCGTGCTTGACTAATTCGATATTTTGATGTAGTATATGATATGTATTTCATATATAGCATTAAATTAAACAACAGGTATTGAGACAATGCTGCTTAGCACCTAACTGCGCTGGCTAGGGCACGCAATTAGAATGGACAAACATCGCATTCCAAGACAGCAGCTTACAGAGAGCTAGCCTCTGGCAAAATAAACCATGGTCAGCTGTACAAGCGCTAGAAAGACATGCTTAAGGAAAATCTGAATTGTTGTGGCATAAAGCCTAATGAGCTGCAAAACCAGCATCAGAAGCAATTCGTTGGAGACCACTAACATGACGAGTTTCTGACAATTTTGAAGAAGATCAACGTTAATGTCTTACTGTTGCTGGTGAACAATGTCGTAGAGCAGCATCTGTCCACCTCACAACATATGAGTTCCAAATCCGAAAGGTCACTGTGAGGCTAGGCTGGGACCACATTGTCATATCTGTTGTCATGATTGGTGAGTTTGCACATTTATCGTCTTCGAGAACTAGAAGCACAAGCATCATCATCATCATCATCATCATCATCATCATCATCACCATTATCTTAATTATCATTAACAGTAAAGTGCTAATATTTGTAACCTTAGTGGGAATTAATATGCCGTCGCAGATGGTAGGTGCATTTAAGAGGAAGTTTGATAGATGCATGAGAGAATAACAGATAGAAAATCTGACAAATAGGATAACATGTAATCAGTTGATAGATGGCTCTTCTCTTTCATAAATAACAGCATCAACAGTTAGAGCAAAAGGTCTGTTCGTCCGGTGTAAATTCAATGTTTCTATTAAATCTCACGTAATAACTCAAACCATTGTTTGTAATTGTTCCTTCTAAGTGTCAGTGATTGTGTTCCTTCATTCTTCACAATATATATTTTTTTTAAATCCTTGTTCATTACAGAAGAAAACCTGAGCACGAAAAACAAAGGTAAGCTGGTAAATATGTTTCAAGGTGATCAACGACTTTTTTTCTACTTATAAACTCTGCTCTTCGATCAACCATTCTTATATGTGACCTCGTGTAGAGTATTAAGTCAGGAAGTCAGAGAAATAGGCTACCTGGAGGGTTGAGCCAGTGGTGGATCTCAAGATAATAGCAACACAACCAGTCAATTTCTCCCGCCCTATCCCCGTCATCCTGTGAGATCCCTTCTGATGAGTTCTCACCCGATTGCCTTTTGAAGTTGTTCATCCTCTCCGTTCCACCAACCTAATAAAGTGCGAGTTCCGGGAATTTTCACTATTATTGTATAAGGATTCAGCCTCGCCTCCCCCCTGCATCGCATCAAAAACCTTACATGAGCATCCCCAAGTCCTTACATCATCACCCAATGGGCACAGCTTTACTTTGTAAACCTGTCAAATTCTTCTACATCACTATGAAATCGCCATTCAATTTACTCTGCTCCAAGGATAACAACCCCAGCTCCTACAACCTTCCCTCTTAGGTTAATCTCACATCGTTCTGATGCATTATTCTGCACTTTGTCAAAAAAATTCAGGTCCTCCATAAAGGGCGGTGATGAAAATTCTTACGCAATGTTTTAATTGTGTTCAAACAAGAGCAATATAAGTGCTTCGTATATCTTCCATGCTTTTGTGCTCAAAATCTGTATTTCTGAAGCTCCACATCCCCAATGCTTTGCTAATTCTTCGCTCAATGCACTGCACCATATTCACAGATCTATGTGCATGAATCCCATTAGCTATCTCTTACCTTGTTCGCTTTTAAGAACTGCTCCATTTA
This sequence comes from Isurus oxyrinchus, assembly GCA_026770705.1. NCBI lineage: Eukaryota > Metazoa > Chordata > Chondrichthyes > Lamniformes > Lamnidae > Isurus > Isurus oxyrinchus. The sequence goes on from JANJGN010000034.1 coordinate 7,391,810, forward strand.
GATAATGTTGCTTCTCCCTACAGATCCTGCCCAAAACACATCTCAATTCTCTGTATTAAATCCCATTTTCCATGTTGCTGCCCATTTCGCTGGCCTATCAATAGGGTTATCAGTCTTGTTGTAGTCGATTGACATCAGCCTCACCTTATGGAACATTACTGCCTGCCATTCTCAAATCTGAAGGATAAACATCCACCACAACTCGTTGTTCTTGTCCTCAAGCCATTAAAAAAACGAGTTGGCACAGATAAATATATTCTGCGACTCTCAGTTTTATTAACTGGCTTTTGATGTGTTACTTTCTCCCACGCTGTCCTGAGCTCCATGTAGGCAATGCCCGATATTTCCCTTTGATTAGCCAATTATTATACGCTGTCACTCACGAGTGGTTGTGGCTTGGATATGATCTGTTGTTTGTGGAACCATTTATCTTTGTCTATTGCATCATGCTTCCGCTGTTTGTCATAAAAATTGTCCGGTGTTGTAGCTTCACCAGGTTGCTACCTATTTTTATTACGTCTGCTGCTGCTCCTAACAAGGCATCCTACACTCTTGATTGAACCAGAGTTGGTCCCTTGGTTTTATGGTAATGGTGGCGTGAGGGATATGACGGGTCATGAAGTTAAAGGTTCTGGTTGAAATTAACGTTGTAGCAGCTGGCCCAGAGTGTCTCAGAGTTGCCCACTGTTGTGCTGTCCGGCGCAATCTCTGTCTATTACACTTAGCTCTGCGGTTATACTACACAACATGATGGAGTATATGCTCAGTGTTAATATTGGTTATTGTTTTCGCAAGAACTTTTCAAAAAAGGGTGTAAGGATAAGCACATTAATTATCTTCTTTGCCTAACAGTTGAAACTCAGTAGCAGGAAAACGTTTTGAAACGATAATTCAGTACAAAATCAGTTGTCAATTGGGTGAATGTGCATTAATTATGGAACACCAAAGACCATTTCTGAAGATTATTCGCTTCAACTATCATTCTTGAGTCATTTAATGAGGGAAGTGAGAGGTTTGATAATGGTAATATTGTTCAGCTGGTGTGAAATTACTTCCAAATGGCATTTGATATAATACCGGAAACAGGATGGAATAAATATTGCCAGAACATGGACACAAAATTAACTCACTGACAGGAAACAAAATAATACGTAATGGATATTTTTGTGGACTGGGCGAAGCTTTTTAGTTGGGGTCCCCAAGCCTCGGCGTATGAACATTTGCTCTTTCTAAACTAATGTAAAGTAGACCTTGGTGTACAGGGAAGAATTTATAAATGTTGCCTGATGCGAAACTCGGAAGCATTCTGAGAACATTGAGGAGTATAGCGTGGAACTTCAAGAGGATATGGATAGCTTAGTGAAATAGACGGACTACTGGTGGATTACTTTTAATTCAGATAATTGTGAAGTGATTCATTTTGGTAGGAAGTACTCGGAATGACAATATCATATGAAACTGCCTGGCAGCACAGAGCTTGAGTGTTCTGAGATGGTTGTGCTATCTTGGGTTTAGGCGTGGGGACCTCGTTAGTAGGCGGACTCTAGAGATGTCTCGATATCTGGTTAACATTTGTTGATTCGTATTACATCTAGACAGGTTACAGAGTTGGATTGCTGCTCATAGGCATTTTGCTAATTTCTCTCTCGAGGTTTGTGCACATGGTACCAGTGGAACTTCATAATTTGTGTCACTAAATACCACATCCCATCTGTTAACCATGTATACTACCACAAATATTGCTGAAATGAAATGTTGTTGAATGTTTTCATCTTGCACTCATCAGCACTCATCATAATAGCAAATTTCAAATTCAAAAACAATGTATACTGCATGGGAGAAGAATGTTAATTCTGTGGAAAGTGGACTATGATTGCAGGAGGGGCCCACAAAGCTTTAGTTTAAATTGAAAGAAAAAAATGCAAGTTGACTCCTATTGGTCGTGGCGATGACATGAGCAATGCATCAGGGAAAATGCTTTTGTTTCAATGTAAAAAATGTGCAACTGTTGGGCAATAACTCAGAACGTACTGTTCAACACATTAAAGTGATTTCGAAATTGGTGATCACATAGTGAACAATCCTGAGTTCTCTAAAAGTAACACTGACAACCAATTTAAGCTTGTCAGCTGGGCTCACAATATAGCACACTTACGCTTGAGTTAAGGTACATTCATGCAGAATCTGGGCCCTGCCAGCTGCAAGCAAAAAGGCCATAGCTTGGAATATAGGTTCGGAGGTCGGGCGCGCACTCAAACCGAAAGCACGTAAAACGGGCAGTTATGTCTATTAAACGCCTATTTGCCAATATTTTACGTTGCCTGCGCGATTTTGAGCTCATACCGCTGGCAGAACAGGCAGCCAAAGAGCATTTTGTTTTTAATCAACTTATCATCTAAGGCTGATAAAACGCTTCTGGAACAAAAGCGCTTTCAGTTTCCTTTTTATTTTTTCTGATGTCCTGTTTCTGAATTTTTGCCATATTTTCCTTTGTTTGTCCTAGCTTTCTAAATTGGATCACCTATAAGTTTATGCCGATGTTCTGACAAAATAGATCGGCCTATACAAACCCATGGGGAACATTGTCGTTTTCAAAATGTTTTGCTCTTGACAATCCACAGCCATTTGGCATATTGCAACTGTGAATCGCCTGGGAGCGATTCTACACCTGCTTCCGGGCCCGCCCACCTAGCTCTGACGCCAAGCGTGAAATTCACGCCCATGTCTGGATTTTTTTGCAGAAAAATAAAGTGTCCAATTCTAAAGCGTGTACAGGAGCAGACGGATCTGGTTCTATGTCTGCCCGTGTCACTGATGTTGGCAGGGAGGTTTGTGAGCAATAAAGCTCATTGCCATCCTACGTTTTATTAATAAGGCCATAGATTAGCCAAGACAGCAAGTTATGTTAACTTGTGTAGAATACAGCTTCGGGCCCAAATGGAGTACTGTGTCCAATTCCCGTCGCCGTACTTTAGCAAAGAGGTGAAGTTCTCAAATAAAGCGCAGAAACGGGTCATAATAATATTTGAATCGTTTTCTTTGGAAATTCGAAGACTGCAAGTAGGGTTGATGAAGTTATAAAATCATCATGGCGTGATGGTATAGATCGGAAATCAACTGTTCAAGTTAGTGGACGGATCAGGTAGAAGATGACACAGGTTTAAGGTAATAGGCAAAATCAAGCAATGGAAACATGAGCAAAAGCTTTTTAACGCAGTGAATGGTTGGGGTTTGTAATGCACTGCCCGGGACTCTGCTGGAAGCAGGTTCAATTCAGTAATTTAGGAGACATTTGATTCACTATTTCAAAAGAAGAATATGCAGGGCTTCTTGGAGAATGTGGAAAAGTGGTACTAGGTCAATTGCTCCTTCTGAGAGGCAGCACAGACACGTCGACCAGAATAGCTTCCTGTGCTGTAAACAATCTGTGACTGTGTGGTGGTCATTTCTACCTATGTTGTCATAGGCAGATGAAGCTGCATCAGGAAGCCTGACAGCACAGGTTCTATTACACCTGTCGTGGGCCGGGTATGTCCTTCAAGATTCGACCAGCCTTGTCAGTAGTGATGCTACACTTGATGATGGTCATTGAAATCGTCCCTTAGCTAGTGTGCGTTCTATGTCGTTGCCACCCTCAGTACTTCCTCCAAGTGTTATCTGGGATGGAGGAGTCCTGATTCAACAGCTGAGGGAGGGCAGGAGGTCAAAATCAGTGGGACCAGGTTTCACGTGATTAATTTAGCCTCCATGTGGTTCGAAGCCAATGTGGAGGACTCACAGGCAGCTTCCTCCCGACTGTAAGTCAGCAGTGGTAATGTTGTTTTCTGGGACAGTTGCTCTAAGTGATGGTTCCTTGAACATGACAGCTCCTAATTTTTGGCACAACCCTCCGAGAATTACTAAGGAGAGCTTTGCAGTGTTGACATGTTTCCCTCTGCCATGGCCGTTTCCTTGTGCTTAAGCGAATGCCAGGTGGCCGGTCCAGTTTTATTTCTTTTTGACTTTTCTGTAACCATTTGTTACGACCGACTGGCTTGTTAGTCCATTTCAGTAAGCAGTTCAGAATAATTCTGAAGTCACATATAAGCCAAGGAAAGCATGAGCTGTTCATCTCCTACATAAAAGACATAATTGAACCAAACGGATTTATGACAGTCAATGAGAAATTATTTGCACCGCGCTAAGTCTACCTTTCAAATATGTTTTTAAAAAAAACGAAAACAATGTCTTATCTGAAGCCGTGACCTCAAGGCAATTAATCTGGATCACTGGTTTACACCTGCAATGACATCACAACTATGCCTCCATCTCCCACTTAGCAAAACAAGGGAAAAGTAAAAGGGGTTGTATCCAATTATCCAATTAAAGTGAAGTACTGCGGTTGCTGGAAATGTGAATAAAACAGGGAATGCTGGAAGAACCAAACAGGTATTATAACATCTGTGGAAAGAGAAACGACTTAATGTTTCGAGTCTAAGATCAATCTTGTTCAGAACAATTATATTGGATAAGGGTCAAATGTTGGCCTGGGTCAAAGGAGGATGGGGACATCTGCTTTGAATTTGCGCCCAGTTGATCTCCTCAGTGAGAGGGGAGATGGGACATTGAATTTAACACTGATCCAAAGAGTCAGCCCCATCAATGCAGTGCCCTCTCATTAGTGTCCCGCTGATGGCGCGGTACCCGCTCAGGACGAACATTGGGAGTTTTGGTGCAATTGGTGGTTAATGTCGTCGGAATGAGGCTTGTCACCACAACCCTGAATTCAAAAGTATTGGATGTAAGATAAAAGGGTATGACAGCGCAATAATTCCTTTCTGTTGCTCAAGGCGGATTTCGAAACCCATTTTTAAAAGACGTATTGTTTCTGGTATAAATCTGTTGATTTCACTTCTCACCCCAGTAAATTAATGGACTCAATATTGAGACTACGCTATCGCAGGTGGTCAGATCAATCCAGCCTATTGCAATTCAACGACCTTTCGCCACCCTATTTCAATTTGGCGTGTTGCAAACCGACATTATCTAACGATACCTAGATGAAGATTCCCACAATGCGTGGGTTAAAGTTCCAGACAATCCCATTTATGTAGCTGGCATTTTTATTAATTCTGTCCCACGCTCCTTCCGCTAACCACCCATGCCAGCTGATTTTTCTTATTCCTTCTCTGTAGACATCCTGAAACTGAAAGAAAACATCGATGATCAAGGTGAGCCTTAATTGTTCCTCTCAAGATGGCTTACCAGACGTTTTATATCTCTGCCTTCCACATGTGGAGTCATCATTTAATCCTGTGTCATTATGATGCAGAAGCAATCTGAACATTATTTCAGTTGATTCCCTCATTGTGCAAGCCGATGGCACAAATGCTAATGTAAGATTAACTGATATGGTGTTAAATGGGGATTGATCAAAAGAAGCAGAAATACCGTGGACTGTTGTTGTTTTGTTTGCCAGCACTCACTCCTCACTATTCATCTTGCTAACACCAATAGAACCGACTTTCAGAGGTGTAACTTAAAGTGGGAGAATAATGACTGCGACTCTTTCAGGACCCCTTGCTGGGAAGAATCGGAGAAATCTGTGATTTCTGTTTGGGATTCAGATTGCACCACTGTGCCGTTCAGCACATGCTTAAAAAATCACAGCACAATGGATCCGTTTGGACACATCTTACTTGCAATGGTTTGAAATTTGATTGTTTATCATTGCATTTAAACCACACAGAAGCAGGCCATTCGGTCCAAATAAATCAGATCTATCTCCATGCTCCACACGAGTCTTTCCCAACATTCCCATGGCAGTTTAATAAACTGTTCTTTTCCCCTTAATGCATCAGCTCTCCACCCCTTACATGGACCTCTGTTATTTTCCTCAAATATCCTTCGGGTAGGAAACTCCAGTGTCTCACCGCTCTCTCGGTAAAGAATGTTTATCCTGAATGCTTTATTAGATTTATTAACAACCTTCTTATATTTATGATGACTAATGGTGAACTCCACGCATGTGAAAATTATTTTCTGCGTCAATATTGCCTGCCAGCTTCACAATTTGAGGCACTTTCCTTTCGTCACCCCTCAGTCTTGAACTTACTGAGAAAAATGTCCTTTCCTGATAGATATAGCCTCGCAGTTCTGGTATCAACTTAGCGGGTACTTTATTCACCTTATCCGATGCCTCAACATTATTCTGCCTATTTGTTTTTTTTTTTGAAACATGGAGGGAGGAACTGTGCAAATGTGCTTTGTCTAACCAAAGCATATTAATCCAGTGTTGTGCCTCGTGGTCCAAATGCGATTTGAACAAGCTTTGTTTTTCTTCCATTTAGTCCTATTTGTGATGATCCAGATAACTTGAGAAATTATCAAATCATTCTCAGGCTACAATGTAACATTACATTCCCTGAAGTGCGTGAATATGTCCATGCTGTTCATACAATCATGAATGTGACGCATTATTCCATCAATATTCCTATTAGAACAAGAAATGGCCAAGAAGGACAGAGGTAATGTTATTACCCTTTATATTGGAGAATATTTCTTCCAAAATTATTCTGCTATCGCTCACGGCTATACGATCACATTTCACACAGAGAGGTTAATTTTACCTTCCAGATAACTCCTTATGTGTATCTTCTAATACCCCAGTAAAGTGATTGCTGAGGTGTTTATCAGTATCTCTTAATATTAGTGCCAATGTCGGTTCACCGATCAAATTACCTGAACATTCTACTGCATCACTTTCTCGCCTGTATGGAAGTTATGAAAAGAGACAAGGAACTCAACAACAATGAAGTTATCCTAAATCTTCATAAATCAAAATCTGTGACCCACACGGAAAATTCACTCAATTTATGAGTGCCACAATTTCATAAGGATTCCATGGACTTGGGCAGCAAGAAAATGAGATTCAACAGAAAGGAATCAGTTGCCTGGAAACTTTTGCTTGGAGCATTTTTTGAGGACAGGTTTACGAAATATATTGAAAATTAGAATGAATCTTGAAAAATCGCACAGAGAGAAATTATTCACACTAAAAGTAAGTCGGCAACCACAGTACACAGATTTAAGGTAATTAGCAAAATGTGGATGACAGCTTGTTGCTTATTCAGGTTCTCCTTGGCTATGTATTGCACCACCGAAAGAGAGATGGTCGCAGGATCAGTGCTAGCTGGCGAAAGAGTATTTGGCAGATGCTTTGAGACAAATAACTGGAGGGTACAAAGGAATTGATTCCACAGCATTTTCAAAGACCTGTCTCAATCAGGGTGGCTGTAGGAGTAAATATGATGTGTTGTTTTGAGCGCCTCTTGTGCTCGCTGCTTCATATTAAATTCCATTGAATAGAAAACTGGGCAGAAAATATAACCACTGAACAACTCTGTATTGCCCCTTTTGTGTTACTGACGAGGTTTGATCTATCTATATTCAGTTGGAATCACCAAGCAATGATTTTTCTATGTACTGTCAGATTATATTAACACTTCTTTCCTGTTCTCCCACTCCTGCCCCAAGAACTGGAGAAGCTAAGGAAGAAGCTTCAAGATTGCAGAAAGCACAGAAAAAATGAAAATCCATTGCTTTGAATTTTGAATATCATTGCATGGAGCGGCAACCTGATCGAGGTGTCCAAGATTATGAGGGGCATGGACCAGGTGGCTGGGGGCAGTTGTTCCCCTTAGTTGAAGGGTCAGTCATAAGGAGACATAAGTTCAAGGTGAGGGTCAGGAGGTTTAGGGGGTATGTGAGGAAAAACCTTTTTACCCAGAGGGGGGTGAAGGTCTGGAATGCGCTGCCTGGGAGGGTGGTGGATGCAGGTTGCGTTACATCCTTTAAAAAGTACCTCGATGAGCACTTGGCAGTTCATAACATTCAAGGCTATGGGCGAACTGCTGGTAAATGGGATCAGGTAGGTATATCAGGTGTTTCTCACATGTCGGTGCAGACTCGAAGGGCCGAAGGTCCTCTTATGCATTGTGTGTTTCTGTGATTCTGTGATCTGTGATTTATTGCACAGATGTATCAACTGCTTCTTCCCTAAAGCATTACGGGTGAAATTAGGCACTGTTGCAAGGCCTCTCCTATAGAATCCATTATCTGATATAAACCCGCTCCATATTAAACTCGGTTAATGTTAACACAACTCAATATCGTGCGCCTGAATTGATTCCGCTCAGTTAACACTTCAGACCACGGCTCAGTTACAGGTCATTAAGCTGAAAGGCATCAATACTGAAATAGCAGTAAGGTTTAAGCAAAATAAACAAACAAACAAACAAAAAAGAGGAGAAGCTAAACCGCTTGAGCTATGAGGTAAGATTGAATAGTCGAACATTATATTTCCTTAATTATAAAAGTTTTTTTCCCAGTGACGCAAATGTGTTTTCCAATTTGTTTAGTTCATGGGTAGAGATGTACTGAGGAACTATTTACTCTGGTTTAGTGTCTAGAACAAGGTCATAACATAAATTGAAATGCAATCCTTTAATATGTCTGCATACGTTTCCTCCGTTAAGCTGTCGTGAAAATCAGGCAGGATCTCCCCGCAAGTTGCGGCGGCAGCAAGTTCAATACAGAGCTTCAAAACTGAGACTGATAGATTGCTGTTAGGTTAAGTGAGTTACTTCTTCTTCTGGTGAAGTGGGTAGTTAAAGTTACGACAAAGATCAGCCATGGCATAATTGAAGAACTGAGCTGCGCATCAGGCTGGAAGCTGCTGGATGGATTACCCATGTTCCAATATCTTGGAATTGCCATGCCAGCATCGTGTAACTTGGCCACTGCATCAGCTCATCTGCTGCAGGCGCATTCCTTCCTGTTGTAGTCAACCTTACAATTGACTATTCAGACTCTAGCCTGGTCTCCTACGTTCTACCTTCCATACACTCGAGGTTCCCTAAAACTCGACGACCCGGATCCTAACTGAATCACACCATCTCAGTAACTTTACTGCGCATAAGGAGGCCATTCGGCCCGTCGTGTCGGCACTGGCTCTCGAAAAGAGCATTCCACCTAACCCTACTTGCCTGCTTTATCCCTGTAACATTGCACACTCTTTCTTTTCAGATAGCAATCCAATTCACTTATGGATATTTCAATCGAACCTGCCTGCACCACCCCCTCAGGTGAAATTGAACCAAGTTCGATTTAATGATCTCTCCCCGTGATCGTTAACCTATATTTGCTCCCGGTTCAAGCAAAGGATTCATTATAAAATGCTCACCGAAGTACCACCATGGCCTCTCCTCACCCTATCCCCCTCATCTCTTTCAGCCACACAATTATTAAAGATCCGGGCCTTCAGCCAATTTGGGCCTCTTGACATGGACAAATACTAATTGCTGGACCATTGAGAACCATGTGCGAAGTTATCTCAGACCTAAGCTGTGACATTCCATTCAAAACAACTTTCTGACTGACTAAGTTTCATTCATCGTTGAACATGATTCTTAAAACATACCCCTTTGAGCAAGAGTTCGCCGATCTGTCTTAAAATGCGGTTCCTTGTTGAATTGCCATTGTTAAACACTCGTGTAGAATGTTCATTAATTTAAACGATTGTTTATGTTGTTATGATCTAAATTATCATTCATGTCCATTTTAGAACAAAAACAAATCATAAAAGGAAAAGTTAAAAAGAGAGAATGAATTCATTGTGACAATGCTTCTTTTTTATTATTGCTTCAGTGATTTCTGCTTCCCCTTATCAGAAATATCTTTACAATCAGGTTTTCGAGTACAGTTATCAGGTTTTGCTACTCAATCTATAGAAAACGCATGGATGTCTTTTTGTCCCTGACCAAGAAGCTGGAGGTTCAAAACTTCCTTCAAGATTTGATGCCCACTCAATGTGCGTCCATTATGTGGCCAAGGAGGCTGTTTAGCTGCCTGTAAATCCCTCCATTCCTCTTGATGACAAGCTATAAGAGGAAAAGAGTTTCTTAGTCAGTCACACTGCATAAGGAAATGGCAAACCACTGCAGTAATTCACCAAATATAAGCATGGAGCAAGCAATGGCAACAATCTTGAGCATTGCCATGAGGAGAAAAGATTGGGTTTACCACTCTTTTTGAGTTTCCTATTTTCAGCTCTTCTTCCCTGCTGCACTTATGTATTAGACTTTCATTCCATGACATTCCCAGGCGCGAACCTGGCTGTGCAACCTTTCCTTCTCTAACTATTCGAAGCAATATTTCACATCGTGGAAACTCCCAGCATACTCATTTGGCTACTGGCAGCATTGCAAAATGTGGACTGTCATGTATTGAAGCAATGTGTCCGCCTCAGCCGGAAGTGGGAGTGTCCATTAATGACTGAACAACGTTCAGTCCCATTCGCAATTGATCAGATCCTGAAGGAGCCCTTGTCCATTGACTGAAAAGGTGCAAACTACGATCCTACCACATACAAGCCAGAAGAAAAAAACTGCAAGACAGAATTGGATTTACTCCCCTTGACATTCAATGGCTTGCCATCGATGAATCCCTAAGTATCAACATCCTCAGTGTTAGCATTGACCAGAAACATAACTCGACAAGCCATAAAAGTACGGTGCCTGCTAGGGGAGGTCAGAGGTGGGGAACTGCAGTGAGCAACCAACCTCCTGAATCCCAAAGCCGGCTCAACATTCCCAAGGCACCAGTCAAGAGTTTTAAAGAATGTTCTCCACTTGCCTGAATCAGTGCAACTCCAGGAACGCTCAAAACTGCCAGTTAATCCCAGGGCAAAGCATTCTGCTTGACTGGTGCCGCATTCAACACCTTAAACATTCACTCCCTGCACCACTGATGCAGTAAGACAGCATTGATTCCCAGACATAAGATGCACTGCAACAATTCAGCAAGACTTCTTCAGCAACACATTCCAAACCAGTGAACTCTAACACTTAGAAGGACAAGGGTAGCAGATACATGCACCACCATCTGCCAGTTGCTCCCCAAAGCACATGCCACCCTGACTTGGAGCGATATTGGTGTTCCTTCACTGTCACTGGGTCAAGATCATGGAATATCGTTTCTAGCAACACTTTGGGTGTACTTGCACAAAATGGACTTCAGTGTTTTTCAAGAAAGCGGCTCACCATGAGCTTCTCAGAGGAAATTATTCACAGGAATTAAATGCAGGCCTATCAGGAGTGCAAATAATTTTCAGTGCGATTAGTTCTAATTCATTTGAAATTCATGGTGTATATGTCCAATTTGCTTAACATTTCTTCAATAGTCAACACTCTCACCCCTGGAACAAAACTAATTGTGACCTTAAATACGAAGACAAAAAACCGCCCATAGTACTCCAGATGTGGGCTCACCAAAGCTCAGTCCAAATGTATCAAGACTTTCTTATGATTTTACGGCGATACCCTTGAAATCAAGACGAGCATGGCGTTTTTCAGTTTAATTTGCTGATGAACCTGAATATTCATTTTCTTTTACGCTTGTAGGAGTTGATCCAAGTTTCTCTGAGCATTTTCATCTCTAACTTTCAAGACACTTCAACTATTCTGCATTTCTATTTGTGTTATCAAAGTGGATTACCTCACATTTCGCTACTTTGTACTGCATCTGTCATATTGTTTCTCCTTCAATTCACCTGCATATATTCATTTTCAGTCTCTTTGCGTTCTCCTTACCGTTACATTCCAAGAAGGTTTGCTAATTTAAGTGCGATGCTCTTTGTTTCTAAGTGGAAGTCAATAGTGTGGATTGGTTTCTAACTTGAAGTCAATAGCATATCTTAGTCTCTAACTGGAAGTTATAAGTATAGATTGTAAACAGATGGGTCCATCACTGTTCCCTGTGACACTACAATTAGCTTTCTACTAATTATATGCTCGAGGTCCTAATATATCCCTCAAACAAAATGTTCCTTGCGTCAAACTGTGTTTTTGAGCGAAATGTTACGAGTTCCTAACACTTCCAGAATTTCCCAGAGATTATTGTGAGTCTAACTGACCTGAATATTTATTTCCTCTACCACATCAGCCCCCACCCCTTTCCGGAATAGTGGGATTACTTAATTTATGTTCGAATATACTGGGACTATTCTTTCATCTGTGGAACTTCGAAAACTGCTGACCAGTTTATCCACCAAATAGATCATTATGTGAAACTCTAGGTTATCAGCGAGCAGGTCAGCTTTAGTCATTTAAGTTTATTCAATACCTTGTGTCTGCTGGTACTAATTATATTGGGACTCCCTCTTTTCAGAGATATCAATTATGTCTTTAGTTTGAAGACAGACAAAAATAAATGCACATTTTTTATTCAGACATGGGATTCAAACCTCATGTTATTGCCTTCTGTTTCTATCTCTGCAGAATGGCCATAGGAAGCTGTTGTCTCATTTCATCCGCTAATGAAACCTTCATATTTGCCTGTGTTTCCTCCAGATTCAACTACTCCAAAACATTTGCATCTGATTCCCACTTTCACCCTTAAAAACGTGAGATCACAAGAACTCTGCTTGTTCTCTCCTGAATTGCAGCAAGCCATGGGCTCCTCTCATCCATGCTCACTGGGCTATATTGGCACCCAATCAAGGAATGTACTGGATTTTAAAATGTTAATCCTTGTTTCTAAATCCATCTAGGGACTTGTACCCGATACTTCTGTAATCTCACCCATACTCTGAGTTACCTTCCCTCCTCTGGCGTCTAGTGCTCAGCACGTTGAATCAATATGCGACAGCTGACGTGATACATTGACCAAAAAATCTAGAACACATCTAAACCCCTCTACGTCACGCTGCCCCTGTAAGCGCTCCTCAAAACCTGCCTCCTTGCCTAAGGTGTTCTTGTTGAAATTGTATAGAGCCTTGATGAGATCGCACCTGCAGTGTTATGTATAGGCTTCTTGTGCTTATGTTAGGAAGGATATGCTTGTTATAGAGGAAATGCAACAGAGTTTCACCAGGCGAATCCCTGGAATGGTGTGGTTGCCTTTTGAGAAGAGATTGAGTAGAATGTCAAAGAATGATAATTGATCTCATTGAAACTTAGAAAATTCTTATAGGGTGTAGTAGGGTAGATGTGGACAGGATGTTTCTGATTGCTAGTAAGCCTACAACCAGGGAACAGAGTCTCAGAATAGGGGTTTGGCCATTTAACTGGAATGAGGAGGAATTTATTCACTCAGTTGGTAGTGAAATTCTGGAATTCTCCACCCAACGGTTCTATAGAATCTCAATAATTAAGCTTGTTCAGAACGGAAATTGACAGATTTCTGGACACTAATCTCGTTAAGGAATATCGGAAACGCACAAGAAAATTGAATTGAGGAAGACGATCAGCCATGTTCCAAATGAAAGGTGAACCAGGCTGGATGAACGGAAAGGCCTACTCCTGCTCCTATGTTCTTATGTTCATCTGACTTAGCATATCCCTATGCAATATAGTGTCATATTTCTGTTTCATAATACGTGTAATGTTGTATGTGTAATTACTTTAATATAATTTGTTAATTCCGTTGTACCACATTTCTGCCATTTCTTCGATCCCCAGAGGAATTTCTTCTCTCTCTATTTCTAGGGCCAAAGGGTAATTTAAATTCTCACCTTTTCTTGAATCACTCATCTTTTTTTCATTTTTTTATCCACGTTTTTCCTCTCAGCTTATTTCTAAAAAACCCTGATCCTCGGACTTGCTATTATCCTTTGCAACATTGCAGTCTGTCTTTGTTAATCTAATACTATCCTTTACTTCCTTAATAAGCCAAATAACTATTTTCCTTACTGAGTATATTTTTAGTTAATTGCATATATTTTTGTTGAAAATATTGAACAGATTTTTTATTCACTGTTTGCCACTGATTATTTACTGTGAAACTATTGGCTAATATCCCAATCAATCTTCGTTCTCTCCTTGCCCATGTCTGTGCAATTGGTATTGTTTAATTTCAAAATTGCTTTCTATTTTAACTGGTGTATGCTGCTTTAAATCTTAATAAGTTATTCGGTTGCATAATGATCAGGAATCCAGAGGATACAAAATTACCCAGATCTTTGCAGAATACTAGACCTATAAATTCAAAATCTTGAATGTATTTTATGAATCGATCACGTCTCCAGTCCCGAATAGTTGGAACCACCATAATCAGATGGCAATATCTTAGGTAGGCTCCAAACTCTGGAGAACAAAAACTGACAGCAAAACAGATGCCACAATGACATAGTTTATATATATATCTATAATAGGCATTGTTGCAATAACTCTTCTTGTTCGATTTAGAGCTAAGGATAAGCAATGAAAACAAAGGTAAGAGTGTGCATTATCTTCCAGATTTTGCAAAATAAATCTGTCAGTTTAGCATTTCCCATTTTGAAGTTCTCTTTTCCTCTTTATTTTAGCTGAAACTCATTTTTAGCTTTTTCACTTTCAGTCTGAAAGTCGCCCATTTGTGAAACATTACAGCGGCTTTTGCTAGATATCTAAGCTCCTCTTTCCAGGACTAACACATGCTGCAGAGGTGAAGTAACTTAAGACCCTTTGGTGCTCCAGGTGAATATCAAAGCTGCCACTTCACTATTTTAAAGACAATGGCCTACTCCAGAGTTCGATTATCGCAATCGCTAAAGTACAACAGTGAACATTATCACTTTGGTATTCATTAGATTAGGCTTCCCCTGAACTTCCTGTATTACTACACTCAGAACGCTATAAAACATCTGTGAAGTGCATTGAAATGTCCTGTGTTCATGAAAGGCACTATGAAAACGATATATTTCCGTTATTACTTCTTTAGAACTTCCATCTTGTTCAATCTGTTTCACCATTCTTTACATATATTAGTCCCTTTTAAAGAATTAAAGATATATTTGAAATCATTAGACCCCCATTACCACCCCTACCCACCCCACCCACACCCCCCAACCCCCTGCCCAACAGAAAAAAGAAAAACAGGAGGAAGCACTTTTGGTGCCCAATATTGAACATGGCAGACATCAAGTTCCAGTCATTGAATCATAGAAAGAGAAAGGCACACTCTTCAAAAATCAAATGCTTCTGAGAAAACTCATAGGGACAAAAGATTCGCACTGGGGCCCTTTTCCACATTTTAACGTCTGCAAATATGGTTGTGCCAGTTCTAAACGTAGATTTAATTAAGTAATTGGACAATTTTCTGAAAGGATCACTGGAAAATAAGATGGTGGAGCGATATTAGGTGAGATGCTGTTTCAGAGGGTGGGCAGTCTGCCATGTCCAGGCCCGCCCTCTGAAACAGCATCTCACCTAATATCGCTCCACCACCTTACTTTCCAGTGATCCTTTCAGAGAATTATCCAATTACTTAATTAAATCTACGTTTAGAACTGGCACAACCATATTTGCAGACGTTAAATTGTGGAAAAGGGCCCCAGTGCGAATCTTTAGTCCCTGTGAATTTTCTCAGAAGCATTTGATTTTTGAAGAGTTCTCTCGAATATTCACTCAAGTTCCATTTCTCTAAAGAGACCAACAGCAGCTTGGCCAATACATCCAAGTGACTGAAGTTTCTCATACCCAGTATCGTTCTGGCAAATGTTTTCTTCAACCTCACCAATGCTATAACAATCCTCCAAAACGTCAGTGCCAGAATTGGACACATAACTCCAGTTGAGGCCGAACCCGATCTGTACAAAGATTGTCAATAATGTCAATGATTGCGTACACCAAGCCTCTATATATAAAGCGAGATTTTTTCTGTACAATTTATTCAACCAGTTTTTCAACCTGCCCTGCCACCTTCAATGATTAGTGCATATAGATCCCAGGTTCCTCTAAGCCGGCACCTTCCAATTGCATCATTCCATTTATATTTAAATTGCTCGTTGCTCATATTAAAAGGCATTGCGTCATCTGCCTCTATATTAAGTGCCAGCTTCGACTTTTACAGACGTTTAAACATCGTTTCCATGTCCTGCCCAAGCCTTTCAATACACTCCTCACAGTTCACAATATTTCCAAGCTTCGGGCAATTTGCAAATTTTGAATTTGCCCCCGGCACACCCGAACCTATGTCATTAATATGCATGAAGGTAATGAGGGGGTCTTAGTACCAGTTCACTGTGACCCCCAATATGTTCGTTCCTCCAGCCTGCAATGGCCACCGCTCAGATTACCCTGTTAGTCACTCAACCATGTGAATGCTGTTACTTTCTTGTTTTTTTTTAATTCCATGTGTTTGAAGTTTATTGATAATTTTTATTTGCAGCACTTTGTAAAACAGCTTACCGAAGCCCATATCCATCATATTAACTGCATTAGCTTCGTGAACCCTCTCTTTTACCTCATACAAAGGAGCAACGAAATGATTGAACCCCAATTTAGAGTTAACAGATATGTTCTGGTTTTACTTAATGAATACATATTTATGAAAGCGAGCATCAATTTTGTCTCGAACTATGCTCGCTAAAATTTTGCTACTATTGAGGTTAGACTTACTGACCTGTATTTGCTGGGTTTATGCTAATGCATTTTCTTGGAGAGGTGTGTAACATTTGAAATTCTCCGCCGTCCTCCAATAATAACAATCCATCAAAGGAGGGTTGGGAGATCATGCCCAATATATACATAATTTCCCTTCCGTTCCCCCATTATTCTCATATGCACCTGAGCAGCTCATGCTGACTCACCAACATGAATTACAGCCAGCGTTCCCGATGGCTTCGCTTTTTCAAATTTAGACCATTTCATTACCTTCTCTTTCACTCTGACATTGACACAATGTTCTTCATTTGTAAAGAAAAACGCAAAGTAGTAATTCTGTAGGTCACTCATGCCCACGGTCTCCATACATAAACTAATTCATTTGGTCCAAATTGGGCCCTATTCCTCTATTGTCATCTCTTATCAGTTATAGACATTTGCATTCCCTCTTCTGTTGTTTGTAAATATATTTTCATAGACTTTCTTTGCTGGTCCTATATCTTTTGGATTTACTTTCCCAGTGAACATTCGATATTCATTTGGCTCCTCACTTGCATCATCAAGCAGACATTTGAGCAAGCATGTTTTCATACAGTGAATAGTTAGGGTTTGGAATGCACTGCCTTGAATTGTGGTGGAGGCAGGTTAAGTTGAGGCATTCAAGAGGGCATTGGATGATTATTTAAGTAGAAACAATGTGCAAGGTTACGGAGAAAAGGCAGGGGTTTGGCATGTCATTAAAATGCTCAGAGATCCTGTGCAGACGCAATGGGCCGAATAGCCTCCTTCCACACTGTTAGAATTCTGTGATTCTGTGCTCTGCTATGAATACACATGGTCTCATTCACCTTATTCCCTATCTTATTCGTTATCCAGGGAACTGTTTCTGTTATTTAATGTGCCTAATATTGCCTTTCATAAGAACGCATCTGCTCTGTACCTGGTGCATATTCCTTTTTGTAAAGGCAGGCCATTGTTCATTTGCACCCTTCCCTGTCAATCATTGATTCCAACTAACCTGAGCTGGATCCCAACTCACTACATCGAAGGTGGCTGTTGCCCAGATAATTACTGAACTCCGGGTTGCACCTCGCCCTTTTCCACAATTTAGCTAAACCATGTTATACTTAGATCATGGCCCATTAAATCCCAGGTGCTTCCTGAGAGCACTTTAAAACAATTATCCCACCTCACCACCTATGAAGATATTATGTTAAATGATGAAAATATGATCAAATATGTAGCGTTTTTACAAGATTATGGTGGAAATATGGAAGAGGTTTCCACGTTGAATATTTGTTGTTCATGCCTCTTTAGGTATAGGATGGAAAGGCACATGTGGCAGAAATAATTGGGAGGATGTGATGACAGGATTAAATGAAATGAGAGGAGATGCATCTCATATGGAGCATTAACATTACAATTGACAAGGTTGAGCGAGCGGCCTGTTTGTGCCAAAGGTTTATGTGTTTCTAATAAGAGGAACTGTGTTGAGTTATGTTGTAGAAAGTAAGGTTTCACGATTTGAAAAGATTCAATTTATATTTCAGTACAGCTGGTTGATGACATGAATGTGTAGAGACAAACAGCGACTTATCACAGGGCAAATATTACTGCAGGTTATTAAATTGTATCCTACATGCTTAATTATACACAAGGGACTATATGCTCATTTATTCAATTCTTCTGCTTTTTCTAAGGTTCAATTAACGGTGGCAGGCTAGGTTGGAAACGTGTTTAGAAGACAAACGGGGATTCTGGTCTTTATAAGTAGTGGCATGTCACACAAAAACAAGAAAACTATGAATATTTGTATAATATCCATGCGGCTTCAAAGGCAGTGTTGTTTCCAAGGCTTCTGTGAGGGTGCAAAAATTTTACGAGAGTGATCCCAAAGGATTTCGGGCTTCATTTGCGTGCATAGAGTAGATTGACGGCTGATATTCTTCTTGGAAAAGAAAGGTTGGAGAGGAAATCTGATAGGAATATTCATATTCCTAAGGTGTCTTGGCGGAGTTGGAAAAAAAAATTATTGCAACCGGAAAAACTGTCGAGCATGAGAACTCAAGAATATAAGAACAATGCAAAATGAGTGATAGCAACTTCAGGGGAAAAGGTTTAACGCAGATGATGTTTCGAATTGAGGGGGGAGATTTATTTGATAGTCAAGCACAATAAATTTGGTGCGAGAAGTAATGCGGCTATGCTACTGGCATTATCCTATGACTTCCATACAATCAGCAGGAGGTACTGGCGAACAACCTCCGGGAACTGACATTAAGTGTGCAAGAACTACACAATAGAGACATCGAGAGCACGCTAATTACCCAAATATCGATTATTATGCTGTTACTGCAAAAGGAAAGGAAACCTCGAAATATCTTAAATGTTTTCCAGATAATGTCCTTGACCAGGATATCCTTGATACTACTGGAACATAGGGATTGATGAACAGGTTCCTGGAGAGTGCTCTGGGCGATGAGGACTAATTGCCTGTCGGTGCACACTTGAGGAAGACAGATCAGTTTGTCGAAATTTTAGATCAGTAATGGACAGGACCATTGAATAATGTAAAATAGGACTTCTAATTTGGAAGAGGGCTAAGTTCATAATGATGAGAAGGGATTGAGTCAGAGTAAATTTGAAACAAGTGCCAGGTAGGAATTCAGGGTAACGATCTTTTTCACAAAGATGCTAAAACTTTGGTCCTTTCCTGGGTAAAAAAATGTGAATATCATATATATGTTTAAATTAGAGCAGGATAAGTACATCAGACAGAAAGAGGAAATAAGATTGAAGTGTTAGATTATCAGTAGAGGGGAGGGTTCCACATGACGCATACACCTAATCTATAATATAGCAGACTGGTTATATTATTTAGATAAAGACAAAAAACTGCGGATGCTGGAAATCCAAAACAAAAGCACAATTACCTGGAAAAACTCAGCAGGTCTGGCAACATCAGCGGAGAAGAAAAGAACTCTGTTGAAGGGTCATGAGGATTCAAAACGTCTACTCTTATCTTCTCCGCCGATGTTGCCAGACCTGCTGAGCTTTTTCCAGGTAATTCTGTTTTTGTTTTGGTTATATTATTTGATCAGTAATCCAAATCCTTGAGCAATAGTTAGGAAACATGTGATCAAACCCCCGAACAGCAACTTTGGGATTTAATTTCAAATAATTCATGCAATAGAAACCAGTATCAGTAATTTGTTTCAATGTTATTTCATGGAATATGGGTGTTGCTGGCAAGGCTAGCATTTGCTGGCAATCCCTCATCCCTTCCATTCGGGGCTGGCTGGTCCATTTCTGGGCGACGCTAATAGTCAACCATATTGCTGTGGGTCAGGAGTCATATGTGGCCCAATTAGTGTTACGATGATGGATTTAATTGCCTGAAGGACAGTGTGAGAATGGATGTTATCTCTTTTAATATTTTATGGGGAATATTGTGTGTTTGGGGGGGGAGGGGAGGCGGTGGTGGGCAGGGTGGAGCGGGGGTGCATACATTATTTAGTTAATCTGGGCAAATGTTACTGGCAGACAGGTTCTGGGAGAGAGGGTACGTTAAACATTAAAAGGATAAAGGTGCTAGCGTTCTTGTACAATTGAATAGGTTTGATCAAACATTTACATTTTTAGATAAGCTGAGAGTTTGCTTGAGTATCAAAGGGGTATCAGAGGTGAAAAAGAAACATGTTTGCATCTTTCAGGAGTTCCATAGGTAAACAGAAGATGAGACATTAGATTTCATTGAGCACAGAGCAAGACAAAGTGGAAACATGAAGGATTTGATATTTAGAAGGTTTTGAGTCTCAAAGAGGTGTGGGAAAAATCGAATTGACGGCTAAAGGGGGAGGCATATTAGAGGTACCGTGGAGAGCTGAGACTGGCTGGCAGATTTAGCTATTGGCTGTAGCTCTGGGCTGGGAGAAGATGCAGGTGCGAATCAGCCATCCAGTAAAGCCAGAGAAGTGCTGTAAGCTGCAGGGCTATGGGCCGGGTGCAGGAAGGTGGGATTAGAAGGGGCACCTGGGTATCCTTGGGTTAGCATAGACATGGTGGGCCGAATGACCTCCTTCTGTGCCTTAACTTTTCTATGGTTCAATGGTTCTAAGTCTTGGGCTGCAACAAGCAGTCTTGTTTTGAAGTATTCGATTTCCACGGCAGAATGAAAGAGTTAAAGATCACGTGGTGTGCATTTATTAAAGTTGCAGCAGCTTGTCTTATGTAATATTACTGGATTTTTATAGGTAATCATCTGAAGGGAAGAGTTGCCTGAAAGCTGTTTACTTATGAGTCTGACCAAGTAATCCTTTTTGGATGTTTTGTAAAACTAAGTTACACTGTAACTCTAATCTTGTGTGCATATGTTTTCCTTCATTGTTGTAAATAAAACTTTTACAGATAGTTTCTTAAAACCGAATATGTGTTACTAGACTCATTGCTGCTGAGATCAAAATGCCTCTTTCTCGTTTGCAGATTATGGCCTGAAAGCCAAATTTCCCTCTGGTGATTTGTTTTCGCAGCAATTAACATTGGCTGTAGTCATAACATCAGTAGTGAACTAGATGGGTTTTTTTTCCAGTGCAATCGATGATGGTTGCCAGGGTCAAAAATACTGAGTCTACCTTTCCGGTCCAGATGTTTGTTTTTGTAAATTGGAGTTAAATTCTTTCTACTGCCATCGTGGGATCTAAATCGCTAGCCTTGACCTTTGGATTACGAGCTCAGTGCCATTATCACTGTGCCACTATTTATCCTGAAATGGCGGCCATGATACTGAAATGTTGGACAAAACAGAACAATATTTTCAAAGCCCTTCACGTGTGCGCTGGATCTCTTTAATTATATCGCCAATCACTTGCAGTTCTGAAAAAAAAGCCCATCAACGTGAGAAGTTAATTTTATTTATGTTTCTTAAAATGTTTCCAACATTTGGTGAGAATTAATTTCAATGGTTTCCTCTCATTTTATTTCAGACCAACAAATAAAGAATCTACAACGTGGTAAGCATCACGGTTTACTTTCACTAGAGTCTGGATATTCTCCAGCAGGCAATTCAGCTCTTGATTACAAAAAATGTTGGCAACTTCAGTGCGGTACGCAAGGGTTAGACTGGGGTTGGAGGGTGCAAACTAAAGTTATAGGGATTGGGAAGGGAGCAACATGTAGAAGTACAAAAGAGGAATATTACTGAAAGAGGTGGTGCCGTGTTAGCAAGCAACAGACCAGGATGAACTACAAACAATAAGAAGGACGGCATCGAATACATGTATGTAAATGCACAAAGGTGAAAAAGTTCACCTTCAAGCACATATAGCCGAGAGGCTATATGCTGAAGGCAACAGAGGAAATATTGAAAACTGGACACTTAATAGAAAGGCATGCAAAATGTACAGACAAATAGGGACGGAAAATGGAGCTTGGGGAGACAGATTAAAGAAGACCTCGTCGTGATTGAAAACGAGCATGTCGTTGACGAGAGGAAGACAGTATCCAATTGAATAGAGTTGAGGGAATCATCATATGACTCGTGGTATTCCATTAGCTTCCAAATTCAGGAAGAAAGACAGAGAAATGGATAGTGAAAGAGAGAGAGAGAGTGTGTGTGTGGGTGTGTGTCCGTATCTTTGTGTGCGCCTCTGTGTTTCTGTAAGACTCTGATATGTTCTGTGTAAGTCAATGGCGGGCATTTTTGATTCCTTATTTTGATGAAATAAAGATCAATGTTTGTACAGAAAAAAATTGTGTGTGTAACTACTTTCACTTAATCGTGCATGCGATATTAACTCCAAATATCAATTATTTGCAACAAACATCCAAACCAACGTCACAACGACGCATGGCAACATTCCGACCACAACACCTTAGCAAGGATAACCGGTCGTGTGCCGCTGTTCATAATTAAGGCCTTCAACCATTCACTTGTAAATGATAGGTAGTCGTATATAGGATATATTGTACAGATAATAGCCATTAGCCCCACCTAATCTATCCCAGAATTTTGATTCCACCGTAAGCTCCTCGCTACTTGTGTCATCCAAATGTGGCATCCATTAATCTCTCCATCTTGGTTTTTTTCTCTCACTTTCTACCCATTCATTAATACCGGTCGCTCTACAATCCCTATTTTTGTGAGTTCCACATTCTCATCACATGTTGAGTAAAGAATATTCTTCCACATTCCGTATTGAATTGCTTGGTGACTATCTTATACTGATAACCTCTAATGAGGCACCTACCGCAAGAGCAAGCAATGTCTCCATCTCCATTCCAGCAACACGGGTCATAATTTTAAACAACTCTGAAAACTCACAGTTCAGTATTCTTTATTCAATACAAAAAAGAATCCTCACGTTCATCCTCTTGTGCTATGTATACTATCTATTTCTCACATCTGCCTTGCAGGAAATTGGGCAGGCAACTGAGGAGGATGATGTAGGCTGCAGAGAACAGTTGGAAAGTGGAGAACTAATACAGTTGTACTTGCAGGAAGCAGATATAGTCGCTGCAGGTTTGCTAACGTATGGAATCCTTCGAGAATTTGAAAGGCTAGTTCAGAGCGGTTGTTTCCCCTGATTGCAAAGTCTAGAACGAGGACAATGTGCTCAGATAAGTGCTCCGCCATACAAAATAGAGTTGAGCAGACATTTTCTTTCTAAGACGATTGTGCATATGCAATTCTCTTTTGCAGGGTATTGTGAATGCTCAATAGTTTAGTGTTATAAGACTGATGGTGACAGATTGTGGAGGGAAAGTAAGGACTTTAGGATTGTGCAGAAAGTACAGGAAAGTGAAGTTGATTTATGAAGTTCACTCATGATCAGATTCAAAGTAGAAGCCAGCTGGAACCATCTACCGGGCCTATTTTTTATATTCTTCTATCTAGGCTCAAACATGATACGCGTTGATTCTTTCAGAAATAGAAGCACTGAAAAAGAAACTGCAAGATTTAGGTGAGTAATTGTTTGTTTCTTCTTTAGCCTGTATTTAACACAGAAACTGATTAATAGAAGTTAATAAGGATTGTGTCCTTTCAGAGATTTCAAAAGTAAATGTATTAATTGGAAATGTTAGGGAAGGGCTCAATTCAAACAAAGAATGAATATGCATGTAGAAAATGCTTCTCAACCACAGTCCTTCAAAAATAATGTAGAGGACTCCTCCTCCAATTGCAATACTCTAAGAAGGCACTGGCAATGATGGACCTCTATTGGATTGCCTTATGATTACGCTTGGCAAGGCATTGCATTTGTTGTCGTTGCCGTCCGCAGAATATCTCTCCAGGAAACTCTTCTGCCATTAATCACATTGTAAGTATGTACAGGCAGTTAATCGACCAGATTTGCCACGTTTCGAGGCAACATACATGGCCATCAACAACCAGTGTGGGACTTCAAGCCAGTTTCCCTCAGATAGTGGAGGGACATTGCCACCATGCCGCAAGGCCTTCATTTTTCGCGAACGATCTTAAAGCCAATGAGTCTTAGTTATTGACCTGTTCTAATATAGGAAACATAGAGAATGGCCCCACAATCGAATATGTGAAGTTAAGCAGACAATCTATTGTCTATTTTCGGGGGCAAATACTGGCCCAGCACACCAGGAAGACATTCCCCACGCTTCTTCAAAAAAAGTACTCAGGGACCTTAAGATGGGCTACAGTCTGTTCGAAGTTGCCATGAATTCAACACTCGTGTGTCACCATGGGTTAATGTTCCCTGACACTGGGTGTATAAGAATGCAACAAGTGAATAAAGCTAAGCGATAATGAGACAAAATAGATGGTTAAAGGCCAAAAGAAAACATGATGGTAAGGAAAACGTGACACACATATTCAGAGGATACCAGTAGAGAGACCAAACGCCTGAAACCCAAGAAGTTAAGAGTGCAATAGAACATAATTGGGAAAGCAAAGAGGGACACTGAGATGAAATTATCCAGACATAAAGTAAATAGTAAAATATTGTACAGGGCACATGACAAAAACATGTTTGAGATGGGATTAATACCATTAAGAGAAAGGCAGGTTGCATGGCAGACAAGGAATGAGGAAATAGTTGTTTGATAGCACAAAGCGTGACTGTTGCTGAAAAAAGGAGGCAGCACTCAAAGCTTTTCGTCTTGCAGTAAGCAGGACAGCTCGCCTGAAATTATCAACTGCAACAAGGGATCAATGATTTATACCCTAAGAGAAGAGACTTTTCATTCTTTGTCAGTGGACAATGATTGTTGGATGCATTTCCAAGCAGAATGCAGCATGGGACAGTTACCTGCCCAGCTTAGTTCAAGTTCAAATCATGACGGCCGATTCTGATTTCTCAAATTATTGCAACGAGGAATGAACCGGGGATTGGCTGTTCCCTAAACTTTTCTTTATTTGAAAAAGGCCCAAAGTGTTGACACGTTCCTTCCTTCTGCAAAGAACATGTTTTATGTGGTTTCGGGCATGCTTAAGTGAGTCACGTTGCAAGCCTGACTGATGCCATTACATTGGTTTTCAGTATAATTCTTAGCACAATCAGGATTGCTGATCAGGTGTTATCCATTCTCAGAATCAAACATAATGTTGGACATTATGCTTTGAGTTTTTGTTCTCGGACTGGCTGGATACAGTCAGCACTTTGTCTTTTGCGAGTAACTGAAGGAGCGTGTTATTTGATACCATCCCCCAACAGTTGGGGTGTACGACTTGTATACCTGGCGTCACACTGTCACTGAATGTCAAATACCACATTGCTCATTTGTCTGATAAAAAATATCCGAAATATTAAATATGTTTCTTCTATATTTACCTGATAGGTGAAATGCTATGTATTTCACAATCAACTTCAAAATCGCTTTATACCTCTGAGGCATTACCTGATTGCAGTGTACTTACAAGATAATGATTATAAAATAGATTAGACAGGGATATCCTGTTTCCCTTAGTGGCGAGGTCAGTTACCGGGGATAACGATTTAGAGTGATTGCTAGAAGGATTACAATGGGTATGAGGAAAAGCTTCTTCATCCAGAGGGTGGTGAGTTTCTGGAAGTCACTGTGTACTGGGGTTGGCGGAGGCAGACAACCTCAACTCATTTAAAATGTCTATGAATCTTAATAACAAGTGATGTAACCGAGAAGGCTATGGACTGGGCACTCGAAATGAGTTTCGAAAGGCTTGCTGGTTTATTTATTTTTGCTTCCATGACCGGCGCAATCAGGATGGTCTGAATGGCTGTTTTCTATTGCCAGAACATTTCTGCGGTTCCATGGTTCCATATTTAACAATATACCTGAGTATTGTGGTCAGTGAAGTAACGTGGGAATTACAGCAGTCAATGTTGTTTGCAAAAAAAGGTTCCAAGCGTGATACAGAAACTGAGTCCAGTAGGCTAATTGAATGCTGCCAAATTTATAGTTGTTGCGAAAAGATAAGAAAACAAGGGGACAAAAATCAAGCTTAAGTTGTACAGAGCCCTGATTACACAACACCTGGAGGACTGAGTATTTCAGGGCACCTAAATTTGGCACGGACATAGAAGTCTTGGCAAAATCACAGCGTAGGTGTAGGGACTGTTACCGGAACTACGACCATTTGCTTACCACAGTACAATATGAAAAGAAGTATATCTAGAATTTAGAATATTAGAGGGAGGGGGGTTTTGATCGAACTTTTCAACATATTAAGGGGACGTGCTGGAATGGATCGAGTGAAACTATCTCTGCTGGTTAGGAGTCTTGGGCTAAGGGACGTAGATTTATTTTGAAAAGGTCATGATCTTCATGAGCCACATTAGGATCTTAGAGTTAAAAAATCCTTACTTCACACGAAGAAGCCACATCTATTTCCTGTGGGTTTTGTTGTGGGCAATCAGAATCAATAAAGACCTACACCGACAAAGGGTTGTAGAATTTTTTAATTCTCTTCCAAAAAGTGTAGACATGCCAAGTCAGATAAACAAAAAACTGAGTTTGCAAGATGTTTGTTATGCGCAGCGGTACGGATATGCTGTTCGCTCAGAGATGAGCCTTTTATTCATTACATAGTGGATTGTGCTCGAATGGCTAAATGTTATATCCTTGGTCTTTTGTTGTATCCAATCAGGAAAGAATGATTAGGTCATGAATATAAGGCGTTATCCAATAAATCAAATAGCAAGGATGAAGAAATATTTGTGTGCAAAAGACTTGTGAAAATCTGGAATTCAATACTGGACTGAATATTAGAATCGAATATTTGAGGCCCATTTGATTCGTAGCTCTACCAAAAAAAACATGCGGGGAAAGGGCATATCATATTTAGCAGATAGAGTTAGATGGACTGCAGAACCTCCCCGAATCACCTTCGGAAACACAATTCATACCCACGACTTCTACCACCGAGGGCCACAAGAACAATAGGTGCAGGAACACCACCACCTGAATATTCTCCTCCAAGCTACACACCGTGCTGAATTGGACTACATCACCGTTCATTCACTGTCGCTGGGCCAAAATCCTAGAACTTCACCCCTTGCAGGGATGTGGGCGTGTCTACACCACATGGGCTTCAGCAATCTAGAAGGGATCTCACCACTGCCTTCTAAATGGGAATTCTGGGCAGACGAAAAAAACCAAAGTGACCCCGCCAGCGACACCTATACCGCTTGACAGAGTAAACATCAACTAAACCATTTGTGGCCCCTGATTAACCATCTTGAATGCTTGCACGATCTTCAATTCTACAGAATCCCAAACCCAAATGCTGCCAGCTTATCCTGTTCAACAACCTCCACATCCAAAGCACCAACTTATCCTGTTCAACAACCTCCACATCCAAAGCACACACACGTACACCTAAGCTGATGAATCAGTACTCCGCCCTTTCAAGCACCATTTGAAAAAAATGATGTGACAAGGGCACAGGATGTAAGAAGTGTGGAACTTCAGTGAATATTACCAAGACTGGCTCGGTAGTACCACCACTGAATGAGCTGGTCGGGAGCCAAAGGGCACAGCTGCTATGCTGGGCTTGCTCGACCAGGGTGGTGGTGAGGTAACCAATCAACAAGGGAAGAACAATCTACCCAACATCTTCCTAGCAAACCTGCATGTCACAGATGCACCTGTCCCTGACAGTATCGGTAGGGCTGATAGCCGCACACTGGTTGTGGTGGCCATGTTCTGCATTCACCGGGAGGATACCTTCCATCGTGCTGTCATCCTATTAAATGGGATCACTTTCGAATATGTCTGGCAACCCTGGGCAGCCATGAGGCGCTGTGGGCCATCAGAAGCAGGAGAATTGTATCCAAGCACAACCGGGCTGATAAGTGGCGCGTGAGAATCTTGCTACACAAGTGCCAGGCAATGCCACTTTCAAAATGAGATTAATGCAAACATTTCCCCTTGATTTTCAATGGAATTACTACAGCCAAATTCCACACCATTAACATCCCATTATCCTTGACCAGAATCTCAGCTCCGCCAACCGTATAAATAGTTTCCCTACAAGATCAACTCTGAGGATCGGAATTCAACAGTGTGTACCTCACCTCCTGACTCCCCAAACTTGTTTACCATCTACAAGGCACACGAATGCGATATTCTCCACTTGTCTCAATGAAGGTAGCTCCAAAAGCACTAACGAAGCTTGAAAACATGCAGGGCAACGCAACTCGATTGACCACCACCCAATCCACCACCTTAAGCAGTGCTTAAACAGCTGCTGGCTAAACTAGCGGTGTAAAGTGGAAGAAGCTTGTACCAGTTAGAAGATGCACCGCAGCACCTCGGCAAGTCCCCTTCGACTGCACATTCCAAACCTGGGACCTCTATCACCTCGAAAAAAGAGGGGAACAGACGCGTGAGATGCACTTTTAACTCGTCCAACAAGGAATGTACCATCCTTACTTAGAACCACTTCTGGGCGTTCCTTCACTGTCACTGCATCGAAAGAAAAAGTACTGCAACTCCCTTTCTATCAACACTATAGCTATATCAACACCATATGGGCTGCTGCAATTTGTTAAGACAGGGAGGCGTCCCCATGCCAGCGTCAAGGGCAATTAATGTCTGACAAGCAAAGCTGGATTTGGCAGAGACGCTCATTTATTTCCTTTAAAGTTACCATACCCTAGTCATTATCTTCCTTTATCTTACTGTAGGTTATCAATCAAATCTCCCCATCAAATCAATGATTTTCTCTTCTTCCCTTTTCCCTCCATCCTGTTCAGATTAAAATGTTAATCTCCTCTTCCCCTCATGGACCTCATTGTACCCAAAATTTAAAATGGTTATATCTCTTCAGCTGTTATCCCCTCTCCCTCAAATCTATGGCCATCACTTATCCCCTCAAATGTTCAAACATTGACCACCTCAACCCATGCAAAACATCATCCCATTTCCAAATTCCATTTGCTCCCCAATATCCTTGGGGTACTGCCCACTCCCAATTAGTTGCCACCTTTCCCAGCATTTCATGACTGAATCTATCCAAGCTGATTTCCAGCACTCCCACAGTCCCGAAACAATTCTTTCTCAAAATCACGGGTAAATTTTATCTGTCCAAGGGCCGTTGGCTGTATGACATCTGATAAGTTGCAATTAATCTCTGGGTGCAGTGAAAGCAGTACTATCTACTCGGTAGCCAGCAGTCGACGTTTATTCCAGTCCTCACTGATATGAACTTCGCTACAAAAAAGGGAACATTATAGTGCTAAAGGATTTTTCCCCGCATTGGAGTAGGCTTTACAGTAGGAATTTTCAATTATATATGTTTCACCGCTGGGGCAGCTCTCTCGTTTAATAATTTGTCATTTCAACATTAGAAACTAAGCACTTGGATAATGCCACCTGCAGCAACTGTTGGCAATTGCGAAATTTACCAAATGACTATATGAATTAAAAAAAACATGTTGCCTAATTGTGTCGGCTGAAATCTATACGCCCACCTCACATGCAGCACTGTTCAATATAGTTGGAGTGAGTAACAGGCAGACCAGCAGCAACCTACTTTGTGGTACCAAAGCAGGCAAATTTCTACCCCATGTAACCATGTCGTTCTTTTTGTTCACACAGAAGAAAAGCTAAAGCTGAAAGCGAATAGTGAGTTCTTCAAAAATATTTTGTTTCTTCTTAAAATATGCATCCTAATTTAACATGATTTGTCTAGTCTATTCTCACGCCATTGACAATACCATGTACCGCCCTCACCTTTAAAGTATAATCTCAGTTTGATCTCCACACTTCACCTATACATGCACTTTGATTACATCACACATAGGACACTATGCACATTTCGAGAAGGCATAAATAATCGGTAAACCCTACCTAACCTACAACTCAGTGCAAAGTTTGAGATTCTGTATAGCTTGCATGCGCCACACCTGGAGAAATGTGCACATTTCTGGCCTCTATATATTTTGGCTAGACCAGTACTAGAGTATTGTGCACGGTTCTCATCTCTATATATCTCTTTCAAACCACGTTTGGGGGATTTTACCCGGTTCATTTTTCCCCTACACGCTACATAAATCGCATATATTATATGTGTAAGTACTCTTCTTCATATCTACCAGTTAGATCACACTTGGAGTACTGTGCACAGTTCCCGGCTTCATTCGCCTGGTTTCAATCACACACACACAGTACTTTGCACAGTCCTGGACTCAATATTTCAGAATAAAGAAAGAGAAATATGGGAGAAGGTGGTTTTTCCAGAATGGTACCATAACTAAGCATGTATTAAGCTTCAGAGTAATTTGGAAAAGGTTCTTTCTTGACTCACCTAAAAAGAGAACGTGGATATCTGACCTGAGAGAGGTCTATAAGATTACGAAGTGATATGCGAGATCTACGTCAGAGATGCTGATTTCTGTCCAGAAGGGTTCAAAGATAGAATCATGGAATCATTCAGCCTATGACACATTTGAACCGTGATGTCTGATTTGATATTTCAATCTGATTTCCAACTTAACCTTGCATCTGAGCTTAACTCCATGACATCACCAAGTAGTTTCCCTGCAAACGCATGTCAAATTGCTTTTTTATCTTCCTATTATTCGATTCTACCACCCTTTCACATCCTTTATTCCCTCTGCGTCAAAATACAACACCCTTATACCTTTGCCTATATTTACTTCTGTATCTATGGCTTTTGGACCAGTTGCGGCAAAGGGCCAAATTTATTCGAGAATCAACTCACATCCTTTAGTGTTTCCATTCAGCTTCTATGCTTAAAAGATGAAAATCCCAGGGCCTACAATCTTCTCAAGTAATTTAAGTCTTTCATTCTTGAGGTCATCCAAGCTAAACATCTGTGTACCATTTGGATTCTCTTGAAATCGTTCCTAAATTATGTCACCAAGCAATCACACGATTTTTCATTGGAGGCCTAGCTATAAGTTTGTGCAAGTTTCCTATTACTTCACACAAAAAACAAAAATTGCTCGAAATACGGACTCGAAACGTTAACTCAGTCTTCCAATCCTCAGATGCTGAGTTTTTCCAACAATTCTTGTTTTTGTTCCAGATTTCCAGCATCCGCAGTATTTTGGGTTTTTTTTCTATTACTTCATTGTGTTGGTATTCAATGACTCTTTTTGAAAGGCCAGGTTTCCCATGCATTGTTCTTAAATATTAATGATCATGGTGCTGACATCACCAAGTCGTTGAGACCTTCCCTGTTCTGCACCTCCCGCAATGAGTACCTCTTGCATTTATAGTCAATCTCTTGTCTGCATATAGTTGTATATTCAAAATGTCTGGCAAATCTGACAGTCGCTCTATGCTGCTGCTCTCCTGCTCACTATTTGCTACCTTGACAACTTTTGCATCCACAAACCTTGTAAGTGTAGTCCATGAGCTCAATCCCGCCTCCTTTGAAGATAATAATAAAATCATCAAGTCTCTACCCAGGTCTGGCGCACAAGACAGTTTCCTGTCCCCGAGTAACGAAAAAATAGGTTTATCATCAAACACTGCCTCCAAATTATTATCCAATTGGCACCTTAATTGGCAGTACCCTTATTGCAATGTTCTCTTTTTTTTCTGATAGGTTTGCCCCGTCCTTTTTTTCGCCATGTTACTGCGAATGATAATTAATGTTTTCAGTGGCTCACGTCTCTACGTTCTCCCCACTACTGCTATTGGTCTATTTGGCCTGTCACTTGTTAACATATATATATATATTTCTAAAATCGCCAATACACCTAAAAGAAGATTCAGGAGAAATTTATTCACACAGAGACCGTTAGTAAAGCAGAAGTCTCCACCACAGTGCATGTTGGGTGACATTGCATCGCAGTTAAGTGATAGCTATCATGATGGAGATGAAATAGGAGATAGGCTGATATAGATTGTTGAATTAAAGTGGAAGAAGGCTCGCAAGAAGTGAGAGGGCGGTCAGAATACATGTGAGTGCTTCAGGATTTATCAGCGAGTACCTTCCATGCAGGCATCTGCATTGCAGAGTCACAACAGATTATAAATCTATAACCTTGGGATTGAGAGTTTCGAACAATCAAAATATGCTCCACCAGCCTCCTGTCTAGTTTAACTAGAAAAGAGAACACAAAGAGGAGTGACCTGGTGAGAATCGTGAAAATCATGAAGACGTTCGATGACATGAATATGGGGAAGTAATTTCCAATTTTGGGGCATTCCAAAAAAATGGGCATGCATAAAAAATTGTCTTTAATAAAAACCAGTAAGCTATTCAGAAGAAACTTGTGTATAAAGCAAGTGGCAAGAATATGCAGCAGCTTGCCACATGCAGAGGTCGGGCCATAAAACGTTGAGTCATTTTATTAAATATAGAAATATAGATAACGAAAGAGGAGTTAACAAAATAGTCTATTGATCTAGTAGGGTGACACAGGTTTGAGGAAGCTTGTGTGAAAAAGAAACAACAGCATTAAATAATTGAGTGGATAGCCTGTTTCTGGGCTGAAAATTAAATGTATTGTCTTGAATTGAACTAAATGCCGCATTAGCTGTGAAAACTTTTGGCAAAGCATTGTGGAGACAAATTAGAAGCGGTCCGAGGACACAAAAGTGACCGATGTTCTTTTCTCCCTATTCCCGTTTTAGAGCACACAATCGAATTTTGCAGACCTGATAATGGCTCACCGGCATATCTGATGATGTGTCACCACACATGCCCAAGTATTCCTGAAGATTTGGGTTCTGAATGGATGGAGATGTTCAATTGCAATGTAATCACAACCCTGGACCACACACATTAATGCGTGTGTTACAATATATAGAGAAAGGATTCAGACATTATGTTATTAATCCCTTGAGAGTGGATTCATTTAAAATATATAATTTACCAGTATCTGATTCTGAAGATTAATGGCCAGGATCTATCTTCTGGTAAACATTCCCAGAAATGGTAAATGTTTTAATTACAGTAAAGTGTTGTTGGAATACCTCTTTCGGTACTTACCTGAACATTGTTTCCTCAATAGAAGAGAAACTCAAAGGGAAAGGTACCTGCTTTATTTTCAAATTCCTGGAACAATCTTGAAATATAAAACGGTGTCAAGCAAGTTGAAATACAATTATATGGAGAGGATTTTAAAGTGCTTCATGGAACAGTAAAGGTCAATTGTCAATTTGGAAATTTGTAGGTGTTCATTCTTTCAGAAGTTTACACAGTAAAGGACGAAAAGTTTTTGTACTTTGCTGATACATCTGCAAACAGAGGGTATAAATTTGTGGAAGGAGCCAGAGGGCGAAGAGAAGTACTTGTTTCCACTGCTACGACCTGGAATGCACATCCTAAAATGCTGTTGGAAGGAAATTTAAAAGTAGCTTTCAAAGGACATGGATTGGTGACTTCATTCTTGCATGGGTATCGGGAATATCAGGGAAGAGATGGACATTCAGTGGTCCTTTCAAACATCCATCAAAAACACGATTGGCTGAATGGCCACCTTCTGCGCTATATTATGTTCTGATTTTAGTCAGTTTTCTATGTTATTTGCTGGGAATATTACAAAAAGAAACGTTTTACAGGTTAATGACATGTGAGCCTTGAACTGAATGTTAGCACATTTGCACAATAATTGTGACTTGCATCTATTTGGCGCAGTAAACATAACCAAAAAAAAGGCACAATGCATTTTAGAAGAGTATTATCAAACACAATTTCATACCGAGACTCAAAAACAGAAATTAGTGATATGGTCAAATGTTTTCTCAACAAACACCTTTTGTCTGAGAAAGGAGCCGTAGATGTGAAGGATGCGAGTTCCAGAGGGTAGGATCTTGGCAGTGGAACACAAAGCCAACGATGAGTGAGTGAGAAAGGGAGAGAGAGATCGAGTGACGCAGAAGAAAATATCATTCAATCAACGGATTTATTGCAAGGAGCTAGGGTTATGTCGTCACAGAGGAAGTGACGAGGTCATGAGAATTTTGAATTTTAATACTGAGGGGTTGTCTAACTACCAGCCAATATTGGCCAACTAGCAGGTAACAGGAAATTGACGAGAATCCCCAGAACTCATACGGTATTCCATAACATTACTAGCAAGATGAATTCGCCAAATCGCTGAAAGTGGCTATCAATTTGCTAACGTTTATATTCAGGAAAACGATGGCTGCACCTGTATGTAGGCACGAAGTTTGTAAAGTGTGATCTGCTCCCGATATTTAAAAATCGTTGGGATATAAAAAGGGGTGTAAATCCTTCTGTACTGAATCTACGATATAATTTCGTCAATGAGAGGTGCAAAACGAGAGTTTCTTTTTCTTGCCCGTTGCATCCCTGCGCATGATATTCAATTGCTTTAGCCAATATCTAAATTCCTTGACGAGAGGATGGTAGGCAAATCTATAGAGTCCTTTTGCCCTCCCACCCAGCACGAATTCCATTGTAACGAGGTTAATTTATTGATCATTTATATTTGGGTAATCCATTACTGAAAAAACAAATATCAAAAAGGTAAGGTGTTTTACAGGAAGTGTGCAAAACATTGTGTTATAGAATTAAATAGAGCAACTGTTCTGAGAAATTGGAGCATCTGAGCTGTACAACATCGGACGACAAGTCCATGCATCGGGCCCTACAGAGACAAATTAAGTTTTATTGATTCAAAGCAAGTGCTGTCAAATGGATAGACAATTGGCTGATGATTTGCATAGGGGAAATCCATTTAATAGATAGTCATGAATTGTGGAAAAGATGAAAGTTATCTATTGCACATGCTATTATACTCCTATAAAATTCTCAGAGCACCTTAAGCTGCTAAGACCCTAATTCCCTCATGTCTGCAATACCCTCACCAAAGTCCCGCGTCTCTCTCTCTCTCTCTATCTATCTCTCTCGCTTTGTCTATCTCACACACACAAACACATGGTTATTTTGAATATTGTATAAAATATAAGGATGAATTGGCGAATTTGCTAAGTAGATTCATATGAATGAAACAAGAATTGAAAATTTGAATTATGGGCTGGTAACAATTTTCAGACAATAATGAAGCCAATAGGAAATGCAGGAAAAACTTACAGCGTGGTAAAAGAAAAACATAAAAATTATCACCACAGGGAATATAGGAAGAAAACAAAATAAATAAATTAAAGGTGAACACTACTAATGGCATGAGCAAGAATGGACAAGGAGGGATATGCAGAGACAGATGAAAAGCAATGTTAAGGAGCAAAATTCATGACATAAACTGCGCGACTGAAATGTCTCTATACTGATTATTAAATGCAAATTGTGATGGTTTCCATCGATGATCTTTCAAGATGCTGGGTCTATTGTTAGATACATCCTGGAGCTTAATGTAAATATAGCAACTGAACTGATGATGGCTGCATGCGTGTTATAAGTCACAGCATTCTGCGAGTGAACCGGGTGAAAAAAACATATTTTGTTTCCCCATGAAGAATGAAGCATTTATTAATTGAATCAATATTTTCTAAAACTTGCATAATATCCAGAAAAGGTGCATGGTTTTAAAGCTTCATGTTGAAGAATTCTTATCTGCATTCCAGAGCTGAGCGCGTGTCAAAGCGCATTAAAAGAATTAGGTAAGAGTGCCGTTCACTTATAGGTTATAGACTGCTCCAGCTCTTTTTCGCAACAGCTAAGAGGGTGAAAGTTTATCTCTAGTTAGAGGAGGAAAAGAAAAGGGGGGGCGGCAGGGAAGTGAGTGTACTCACGCTGCTTATACACACGGCCCATTATTCATTCATGTTAACTTTAGTAGACCTGGATTTGAAGCACCGCCTATCACGATGTCACACAGCATTAATTACAGTTTCCTATTCTTTGTGCTTCTCCAGCGTACCGCGTAACATCTTCCTCATTAAAATGCAATTGTGAATTCTGTGCAATTGAGCGGACTTGAAACGGATGCAAGATGGTTTGACGGGACTGGGCCCAATCCTCTTAGAAACAAAATATTGACATATTGCCGAATTGGAGGCCTTACAATTACGAATAATTTTAATGTTCTAAAAATACGAGAAACAAGAATCAAAATTCAGCACGATATTCAATGGGAAATAAGAATACTCTGCATCACCCAGATTGTGGTGTGAATGTGAATCTCACTTCCATGTTCAGTGTTTAAGTTGACCAGTGTAAATGCATTGAAAGAAAATGCAGATAAGTACAAGGGAAGAATGGAACAGAGGGATATGATTGTAGAAAATTTGGGAAATTATTGTGTAGATCTTCACGTCGAACTCTGTTCTCATCCACAGAAGCGAAACTGAAAAAGACGGAGAAGGGTAATCATGTTCGGAAATTCTTTGAGCCTGAATTCTTTCCATTTTTCACGCTGGCAGTTACAGAATGTCTTCCAAAGTATTAGATATAACATTAAGCCTTTTGGCTCTTCAGCTTGGGGAATCATTTAGCCTTTTATAAGGCAACGCCAATATACATCGTCTGTAACAGATTATATAAATGATTGAAAAAAACAGAACGAATTGACTGTAAAATGCTTCCAGAGATCATCATTGTGTGAAAGCTGCAAAATATTGTATTCTTCGAAATTTTCGTTGAGGAAAATATAACTGGGAAAATAAAATAATTTAAAGGCTTATTTAACTGTATGGATCAAGCACCCAGAATAATGTAGATGAACGTTTGGCGCAGATAGATATAAATGGTTATGAATGGTAATTACCACTATAGAGGCACGGTTACACGTGACCAGATTGGGAAACAAATATTCCATAGTGCACATTCTTTTCTGAAAGACAGACTGAATGGCAAGATAGCCTGCAGAGTAAATGCTGGAATAAGGAGATTAGTGAGGCGGATCTTGGCTCAGATAATTATGAAGTAGAATCCGTATGGAAAGAAATGCGGAATCGCCAGTGTCAGAGAACCTGGCGGGCTGGTGGTTCACTGGTCCTCAAGCAGCAGATGTACTGCTGGCCAGGAGATTAAGCAAGAAACTATCTAAACTTGTAACCAAGAGTTAGCACACATTGTGGGTGAATTTAATCTTCTTAAAGGGTGGAATAATCAAATTGGCAAGGTTTGTCAAGACAATGAATTTGTATAATGCTTACATAACAAGTTTCCTGGAGCAGTACCTCTGGGAGCCAACTACAGAAAAGGCTTTTTAGATCTAATATTATGTAACAAAGTAGTGTTAATTAGCAATTTCATCACAAACGATCTGGTTGGACATATTGATCTCAAAACCATTGATTCCATTTTAGTAGGGGAATGCTGCATCCAGCTCTGGGCGCTGTACTTGAGGAAGGATATGAAGACATTGGAGACAGGACAGACGAGGCTTGGAAGAATGAATCAAGCAATAAAGAACTGTGGCTATAAGGCTAGATTGAGAAACTGGAGCTGTTTTCTTTGGAGAAAAGAAAGATGAGAGGAGACTTGGTAGATTATTCAAGATCCTGAAGGGCATGGACAGGGTGAATATTGAGATGATGGAGGGCACAGATTGAAAATTATTGCCAAACGAAGTGAAAGTGATGTGAGGATTTTATTTCTCAACCAATGGGTGATTTGAGTCCAGAAACAAACTTCTGAGTGTGTAGTGGAGGAAGGGTCAATCGAGGTATTGAAAACGGAACAGCATTACTCTCTGAAATAGCCAAATGCAAGGCTACAAGGGTGAGGCAGGCGAATGGAACTAGACAGTACCGGCAAAGTTATTGCATAGTCAATGGGACTGAAAGGTCTCCTGCTGCACTGTAATGGTTCTGTGGTTCCATGAAGAATGAAAGCAGCGTGCTCCCATTACAAATATCCTTTAATTTAAGGAAAGTAAATTAAATAGATATGACGTAAGAGCTTTCTAATGTTGATTGGGTCAATAGAATAAAGCTTTGGCAGTAAAATACAGTATGGAAACTTCTAAAGAGCCAAATGAAAATGTTCAACAAATATACATTCCACCGAAAAACGAATCCTGAAGACGGAAGATACTTTGTGGGTTACTAAGAGTGTTAGCAGTAGCCTTAGGTTCAAAGAAGAGGTTTCTAAATTCACAAGTCTTAGTAGAAGGTATAAGGATTAGAATTGTTTTCGAGAACAGAGAAAAAAGAAAAGTTAGTAACAAGGGAACAAAGTAGAATATTTGAGCAAATTAGGTTGGGAAATAAAATCAGATTATGAAAGCTGTTTGGAGAACCTAACATTTAAGAAAATATTCAAAGTGTACCTTGGGTCCTGAGAAATAAGAGCAGAGAAATTATTATGGGAAATTTAGAAACGACAGGGAGATTGAACAAATCTGTTCTGTCTTTGCAGTTGAAGATACTAGTTGTACACCAGAAACATAGGTTAACTTGCGTATTATGACAACAGAGAAAGTTAAGGAAATCAATATAATCAGAGTGGTAAAAAGTATTGGAGAAGATTAAAATCCGGCAAATCCCGAGGAATTTAGAGCCTACATTCTAAAACAGATAATTTCAGAGATACTGGATGTTCTGTTACAATGCTCCAAAATTCCTAGATTCTGCAATGATTCCAGCAGTCTGTAAACTATCAAATGTATTATTGCTATTCAAAGAGGTGGCTGTAAGAAAACGTGGAGCTGCAGGCCAGTTAAAGTGAAACGCTGGGAAAGGTTTGGAATGTATTAATAAAGAAGCCTTAAAAATGAAATTATAAAAACATAGTGCGATCAAAGTCAGCATGATTTTGAAATAGGGGAATCGTTTTGCACAGAGGTTTTTTTCTAGGGATGTAAGTAGTAAAGTACATGAAGGGGAATCAGTCTGTACGTTATAGCTGGATTTTCAAATTGCGTTCAATAAGATGCGAGGCAAAACGCTCACAGACTGGCTAAGCATTCATGGAATTGGGGGCACCATTTTAGCATGGTAATGGGACTCGTTAATGGGCAGGATGCAAATGAAAGGCATAAATGGGACTTTCTTAAGTTAGAATGCCGTAACAAGTGGAGTGCTGCAAGGATCAGTGCAGGGGCTCATCAGTTTCCATTCTCTGTGGATGACTCAGGCAAAGAGTCCGAGAGTAGCTTACATACATTTGTTGGTGATACAAATCTATGTGGAAATGTAAGCAGCGACGCAGACGCAGAGAGGTTGCAGAGAAATAAAGACAGGTTAAATGAGTAGGCAAGAAGAGAGCAGGTGTGAAATAATGTGGGAAGAGGAAGACTATACAGATTGGTCCTAACGATAGAAACGCTGGACATTGTTAGAAGCCACGAATCTTGTAATTACTAATGTTCAGAACAACATAGATGTGCTCGGACAAAAGACTCTGAAATGTAGCATTCCAGTACAGCAAGCAATCAGTAAGGCAAAGGGAATGCTGGACTTTATAGAAAGGCGTTTGGAATACAAGAATTAGGAAGCCTTATTAAAATTCTACAGGGGCTGTGGAGGCCACACCTGGAGGTTGCCAAGATGTTTTGGCCTCATTATTTAAGGATGAATATAGTTTTATTGGAGGTGGTCCAGCAAGGATTCAGTCCATTGGTCGCTGGGATGTTCTGTAAGAACATAAGAAAAAGGATTATGTGCTGTATCATTTTACGCTCCACCATTCAATACGATCAGAGCTGATCTTGGGCTTCAACAGCATTTTCCTGCCTGCTCCCCATTTCCAACACACCTCTGTATAAGCTGGGAGGCAAAGTAATGTGGGCCTATGTTCCATTGCATTCATAAGGATCAGAGGTGCTCCAATTGAAACATACAACATACTTAAGGCGTTTGGTGTGTTAGGCACTGAGGCATTGTTTCTGCTGGCTGGAGGACCGAGAACACGGGAGAGTGGCCATGTTCACACTCAGAATAATTAGTTGGCCCTTCAGGACTGATATGAGGAGACACTACTTTTACTCAAATGTTGTGAATCCTTGGAATTCTCTATCACAATTTTTTATACATTCTCCAACGTAGACAATGCCGACGACAGGGATAGACAAACAATTAGTCTCTCAAGAAATCAAAGGATATGTAGAGTGGACACGAAAACTGGATCTTGATGTCCAACATTCAGCTATAATGGAATTGTTTGGTGGGGCAGACCCTGCGACACATGATGTAATATTCATGCTGCAATGCCTTGTGTTAATGTGTTCTTGTAAGGCTAGGGATGTGCTGACATGCATGCATTTCAGATGTATTTTATTAACCTTTGGATTCATATCAATGAATCTTCACTTTACCGCCCCATTTTCGCCTTCTTCCTTTACTATTGCACCATGCTCCACCCAGTTGCACATCCCAAGTGACAAAAATCAATGCCAGTATTCTCCAAAGTTTCGAAGAATGAGAGGTAATCTAACTGAAACTTACAAAATTCTCACGGGGCTGGGCAGGACAGATGCAGCTGAGATGTTTCTCCTGGCTGATGACTCAAGACCCAGAGGACACAATCTCAGTAAAAGGGGCAAGGCTTTTAATACTCAAATGAAGACGAACCACTTCATTAAAAGCGCGGAGGATCTTCCATTTCTCGTCTGCAGAGGGCTGTGCAACTCAAATCATTGAGCATGTCCAAAAGAGATATCGATGGATTGTTGGATATTAAAGGAGCAGTCTGATGCGGGACTTTGGCGGTAAATGGTGTAGACATAGATGATCATCCATGATCTGTTTGAATGCTGGAACAGACCCGATGGGCCAAATAGCCTACTCCTGCTCCTATGTCCCTGGGCACATCTGGCACTTTGGTCGAGTAATCTAAGGCGTTTGTTTCAGTCTCCAGTCTCATGGATGTGTAGTTTCATAATCCCTCTGTTGCCAAATGTTCAGGTTATTTGTACATGTAGAACCTTCAACAAATTGCTTTGTGCAGTCAAGGGGCTGCTGACTGGCATAGCGGTAATGCCCCTGGTTTAGCAACCCAAAGGCCCAGGTAGAATGTTCTGGGGGTATAAGTATAAAACCAATCGTGGCAGATGCGTGAATCTGAGTTCAGTCAATAAATCTGGAATATGAAGTTTGTCTTAGCAAGGTGACCATGGCAGTTATCAACACTTGTTCACTTAGATCGGAGTTGTGGATCAATTTCTTCCCTCAGGATGGTGAATCGTTTGAATTCTCTGCCCCATAGGGTTGTGGAGGCTCAAGCATTAAGGAGGTTCAGGACAGAGGTCGATACTATTTTTTAAAAATACCAATGACATCATGGGATGTGGGGCAAGATGGCGTTGAGGTAGAAAATCAGCCATGATCTATCTGAATAGCGAGGCAGACTGAGGGACAGAATGGTCTAATCCTGGCCCTACGTCCTGACATGGCATTGCCCCATGCATCCAGATATTGAGAGTTCGGGTACCAGAAGCTTAAGTGGTGCTCAAGCATGGCAGGGATGAATTCACACCTTTATACTTTCAGCACCTGCGGACCCGAAATGCAACCTTGGGATTACAATAAATCTCTTATGCGCGTGCCTATATGTTGGTCTCGCTGTGTTATCAGCAGAGTGTAAGGTAGGTGGCTGACAATCCTCTCCAGTGGCTTTGGGTGAATTTGGCGGTGGTCATCTGGCTGCCAGAGGCCCAGAGTGCATCAGAATTCTTTGGGGCGTTTGCAATAGTGCAGTGCCTGCTCCTGTGGCAGTGCTGACACCGTCAAGCCCACAGAAAAGATGCAAGATGTAGGAGTCAGGTAATCCTCCACCCTCCCAAGGCATTCTGGTATCGCACTGCTGAACGGAGAATTAACAGGAGATGTTTAGCAGCCCTTACAAATAGCAGCAGCCATTGTCACGGCTTGTCCTCACGCTTCTCGCTTCCTCTGCACACCTCGAATCAAGTAGTGGTCGGCAGCAGTGTCTGCCGAATTACCATTGGCCAGTGACCTGAAAAATCCATTGCAGCTGGTTGTGTTGGCCCAATCTGTTGGTGCTGCAGCTTCTAGTCATGACTGTGGGACTTGGTTCCTAGTAGCAGAATTCAGCCAACCTTTCTTT
Source organism: Isurus oxyrinchus (assembly GCA_026770705.1). Lineage (NCBI taxonomy): Eukaryota > Metazoa > Chordata > Chondrichthyes > Lamniformes > Lamnidae > Isurus > Isurus oxyrinchus. The sequence goes on from JANJGN010000034.1 coordinate 7,433,579, forward strand.
CCTTCCATTTGCAATCACTACTCACTAAACACTGTTAACATCGCTGGCCAATGGATGTATTTGAAGCTGAACCAGCTGTTTTGCAGCACTGGTGTTGTGTCTGACGGCAAATGAATTATCACGTCCATTCCATAACTCCGTCCCTGTCTCTGCATTTCTGTTTCAAAATTCCTATCTACGTCTGTGTGACATCTGGGCTTGAATATTGTAATGTTCTTTTTTTTAGCCGAGATCCCACCTGAAACATCTGGTGTTGCATATGAGATCTCATCAAGTCTCTTATTTGATCATTCATTTCTTCCTCGGATGTGTGCATCGATAGTTAGATCAATATTTCTTCTCCATCCTAACTACCCTTGAAAAGATGGTAGTGAGCCAATTTTTTGAATGGCTGCAGGTTAGATCTTGTAGGCATACCCATAGTAATATTAGGAAGGGAGTTCGAAGACTTTGGTCCAGTAACGATATCGACAGCACCTTCAAAACCCGCAAACTCTTCCACCTAGAGGGACAAGGACAGCAGATGCATGGGAAAGCCACTACCTACAAGATGCACTCCAAGTCATATATCACCCTGACTTGGACCTATATGGTCGTTCCTTCACTATCACTGGGTTAAAATCTTGGAACACCTTCCCAAACAGCACTCTGGTTGTAGTTACACACACGCACTGCAGTGGTTCAAGGCAGCGGCTCACCACCACATACTCAAGGGAAATAAAAGCTCTGGGCAAAAAAATTGATTGCCTAGCCAGTGACACCCACGTCCCATGAATGATGAATTAAATATATGTACAGTTCAAAGTCAGGATGATCTGTGGCTTGGAGAGAGCTTGCATCTGTTGGTGTTCCCAAACATCTGCTGCCTTCGTATTCCTACATAAATGTCATTGATTTGGAAGGTACTGTGGAAGGAGACTTGGTGAATTGCTGCAACGCATCTTGTAGATGGTACACACCACTGCCACAATGCGTTGGTAGTAGAGCGAGTGAATATTGAATATGTTCAAGTGAGCTGCTTTGTCATGGATGATGTCCAGCTTCTTGAGTGTTGTGGGAGCTGCACTCATCCTGGCAAATGGAGAGTATTCCAACACACTAATGAATAGTGTCTTGTAGGTGCTGGACAGGCTTTGCAGAATCAAGAGTTGAGTTATTCGCCACAGAATTTGCCCAGCATCTTATTGATGATGCAAAGCAGGTTCAACTTTCGAGGGAAAATACCCCATTTTTAAATTGTCCGTGTTAGTTGTCAAAAACCCCTAAGGCTTCAACTCTCCATACTTCTGAATTTCCAAGAACTCTACAAACCCCTGAGATCTCTGCATTCTTCAAATTGAGGCAACTTCCATATCTTCAATGCCATTAGCTACAATTGATTCGCCACAATTGATTTCAATTCCTGACCTGGCCCAAAACGTTGGATTTTCCTCCCGAAGCATCTCCAACTCTCCCTCCCCCCTTTCTCCTTAAACCATTTTACATTGAGCAATTGTGCATGCATCTGTCCTGATGTTTCCATTTAATGTTCGGGGCCATTTTCACCTTTTAACAGTTTGGCATTCCGTATAGCTTGCATGCGCCACACCTGGAGCAATGTGCCCCTTTCTGGCCTCTATATATTTTGGCTAGACCAGTATTAGAGTATTGTGCATGGTTCTCGTCTCTATATATCTCTTTCAAAACATGTTTGGGGGATTTTAAACTGTTCATTTTTCCCCTACATCCAAGTTAAATCGCATATAATGTATGTGCAAGTACTCTTCTTCATATCTACCAGTTAGATCACACTTGGAGTACTGTGCACAGTTCCCGGTTTCATACACCTGGTTTCAATCACACACACACAGTACTTTGCACAGTCCTGGACTCAATATTTCAGAATAATGAAAGACAAATATGGGAGAAGGTGGTTTACCAGAATGGTACCATAACTAAGCATGTATTAAGCTTCAGAGTAATTTAGAAAAGGTTCTTTCTTTATTCACCTAAAAAGAGAACGTGGATGTCTCACCTGAGAGAGGTCTATAAGTTTACGAAGTGATATGACAGATCTACATCAGAGATGCTGATTTCTGCCCTGAAGGGTTCAAAGCTAGAATCATGGAATCATTCAGCCTTATGACACATTTGAACCGTGATGTCTAATTTGATATTTCATTGTGCTTTCCAACTTAACCTTGCATCTGAGGTTAACTCCATGACATCACAAAGTAGTTTCCCTGCAAACGCATGTCAAATTGTTTTTTTATCTTCCTATTATCCGATTCTACCACCCTTTCACATCCGTTATTCCCTCTGCATCAAAATACAACACCCTTATTCCTTTGCCTATATTTACTTCTGTATCTATGGCTTTTGGACCAATAGTGGCAAAGGGCCATATTTATTTGAGAAGCAACTCACATCCTTTAGTGTTTCCATTCAGCTTCTATGCTGAAAAGATGAAAATTCCAGGGCCTACAATCTTCTCAAGTAATTTAAGTCTTTCATTCTTGAGGTCATCCAAGCTAAACATCTGTGTACCATTTGGATTCTCTTGAAATCATTCCTAAAGTATGTCGCCTAACAATCACACGATTTTTCATTGGAGGGCTAGCTATAGGTTTGTGCAAGTTTCGTATTCACACAAAAAACAAAAATTGCTCGAAATACGGACTCGAAACGTTAACTCAGTCTTCCAATCCTCAGATGCTGAGTTTTTCCAACAATTCTTGTTTTTGTTCCAGATTTCCAGCATCTGCAGTATTTTGGGTTTTTTCTATTACTTCACTGCATTGGTATTCAATGATTCTGTTTGAAAGGCCAAGTTTCCCATGCATTGTTCTTAAATATTAATGATCATGGTGCTGACATCACCAAGTCGTTGTGACCTTCCCTGTTCTGCACCTCCTGCAATGAGTATTGCTTGCATTTATAGTCAATCTCTTGTCTGCATATAGTTGTATATTCAAAATGTCTGGCAAATCTGACAGTCGCTCTATGCTGCTGCTCTCCTGCTCACTATTTGCTACCTTGACAACTTTTGCATCCACAAACCTTGTAAGTGTAGTCCATGAGCTCAATCCCGCCTCCTTTGAAGATAGTAATAAAATCACCAAGTCTCTACCCAGGTCTGGCGCACAAGACAGTTTCCTGTCCCCGAGAAATGAAAAAATAGTTTTATCATCACTAACTGCCTCCAAATTATTATCCAATTGGGACCTTAATTGGCAGTACCCTTATTGCAATGTTCTCTTTTTCTCTGTTGGTTTGTCCCGTCCTTTTCTTCGCCATGTTACTGCGAATGATAATTAATGTTTTCAGTGGCTCACGTCTCTACGTTCTCCCCACCACTGGTATTAGTCTATTTGGCCTGTCACTTGTCAATGTTTATATATTTTTAAAATCGCCAAGACACCTAAAAGAAGATTCAGGAGAAATTTATTCACACAGAGACCGTTAGTAAAGCAGAAGTCTCTACCACAGTGCATGTTGGGGGACATTGCATCGCAGTTAAGTGATAGCTATCATGATGGAGATGAAAAAGGAGATAGGCTGATATAGATTGTTGAACTAAAAAGGAAGATGGCTCGCAAGAAGCTGGGCACAGGGCGGTCAGAGCACATGCGAGTGTTTCAGGATTTATCAGCGAGTACCTTCCATGCAGGCATGCATAAAAAATTGTCTTTAATAAAAACTAGTAAGCTATTCAGAAGAAACTTGTGTATAAAGCAAGTGGCAAGAATATGCAGCAGCTTGCCACATGCAGAGGTCGGGCCATAAAACGTTGAGTCATTTTATCAAACATAGGAATATAGATAATGAAAGAGGAGTAAACAAAATAGTCTATTGATCTAGTAGGGTGACACAGGTTTGAGGAATCTTGTGTGAAAAAGAAACAACAGCATTAAATAATTGAGTGGATAGCCTGTTTCTGGGCTGAAAATTAAATGTATTGTCTTGAATTGAACTAAATGCCGCATTAGCTGTGAAACATTTTGGCAAAGCATTGTGGAGACAAATTAGATGTGGTCCGAGGACACAAAAGTGACCGATTTCTTTTTTCTCCCTATTCCCGATTTGGAGCACACTCAATTGAATTTCGCAGACCTGATAATGGCTCATCGGCATATCTGATGATGTGTCACCACACATGCCCAAGTATTCCTGAAGATTTGGGTTCTGAATGGATGGAGATGATCAATTGCAATGTAATCACAACCTGGACCACACACATTAATGTGTGTGTTACAATATATAGGGAATGGATTCAGACATTACGTTATTAATCCCTTGATTGTGGATTCATTTAAAATATATAATTTACCAGTATCTGATTCTGAAGATTAATGGCCAGGATCTATCTTCTGGTAAATATTCCCAGAAATGGAAGATGTTTTAATTACAGTAAAGTGTTTTTGGAATACCTCTTTCGGTACTTACCTGAACATTGTTTCCTCAATAGAAGAGAAACTCAAAGGGAAAGTTATGTGCTTTATTTTCAAATTCCTGGAACAATCTTGAAATATAGAATGCTGTCAAGCAAGTTGAAATATAATTATGTGAAGAGGATTTTAATGTGCTTCATGGAACAATAAATGTCAATTGTCAATTTGGAAATTTGCAGGTGTTCATTCATTCAGAAGTTTACACAGTAAACGATGAAGAGCTTTTGTACTTTGCTGATACATCTGCAAACAGAGGGTATAAATTTGCGGAAGGAGCCAGAGGGCAAAGAGAAGTACCTGTATCCGCTGTTACGACCTGGAATGCACATCCTAGAATGCTGTTGGAAGGAAATTTAAAAGAAGCTTTCAAAGGACATGGATTGGTGACTTCATTCTTGCATGGGTATCGGGAATATCAGGGAAGTGATGGACATTCAGTGGTCCTTTCAAACATCCATCAAAAACATGATTGGCTGAATGGCCTCCTTCGGCGCTATATTATGTTCTGATTTTAGTCAGATTTCTATGTTATTTGCTGGGAATATTACAGAAAGAAACGTTTTACAGGTTAATGACATGTGAGCCTTGAACTGAATGTTAGCAGATTTGCACAACAATTGTGACTTGCATCTATTTGGCGCAGTAAACATAACCAAAAAAAAGGCACAATGCATTTCAGAAGAGTATTATCAAACACAATTTCATACCGAGACTCAAAGTCAGAAATTCGAGATAAGGTCAAATGTTTTCTCAACAAACACCTTTTGTCTGAGAAAGGAGCCATAGCTGTGAAGGATGTGAGTTCCAGAGTGTAGGATCTTGGCAGTGGAACACAAAGCCACCGATGAGTGAGTGAGAAAGGGAGAGAGAAATGGAATGACTCATAAGAAGCCATCATTCAATCAACGGATTTATTGCGATGAGCTAGGGTTATGGCTTCACAGAGTAAGTGACGAGGTCATGAGAATTTTGAATTTTAATATTGAGGAGTTGCCTAACCACCAGCCAATATTGGCCAACTAGCAGTTAACAGGAAATTGACGGGAATCCCCAGAACTCATACGGTATTCCATAACATTACTAGAAAGATGAATTCGCCAAATTGCTGAAAGTGGCTATCAATTTGCTAACGTTTATATTCAGGAAAACGATGGCTGCACCTGTATGTAGGCACAAGTTTGTAACGTGTCATCTGCTCCCGATATTTAAAAATCGTTGGGATCTAAAAATGGGTGTAAATCCTTCTGCATTTAATCTACGATATAATTTCGTCAATGAGAAGTGCAAAACGAGAGTTTCTTTTTCTTGCCCGTTGCATCCCTGCGTCTGATATTCAGTTGCTTTAGCCAATATCTAAATTCCTTGACGAGAGGATGATAGGGGAATCTATAGAGTCCGTTTGCCCTGCCTCCCAGCACGAATCCCATTGTAACGAGGTTAATTCATTGATCATTTATAAATGGGTAATCCATTACTGAAAAAACAAAAATCAAAAATTAAGGCGTTTTAGAGGAAGTGTGCAAAACATTGTGTTTGAGAATTAAACAGGCCAACTCTTCTGAGAAATTGGAGCATATGAGCTGTACAACATCGGACGACAAGTCCATGCATTGGACCCTACACAGACACATAAAGTTCTATTGATTCAAAGCAAGTGCTGTCAAATGGATAGACAATTGGCTGATGATTTGTATGGGGGAAGTCCATTTAATAGATAATCATGAATTGTGGAAAAGATGACAGTTGTCTATTACACTTGCTATTATACTCTTATAAAATTCTCAGAGCACTTTAAGCTGCTAAGACCCTAATTCCCTCTTGTCTGCAATACCCTCACCAAAGTCCCGTGTCCCTCTCTCTCTCTATCTATCTATCTCTCTCTCTCTGTCTATCTATCTCACACACACACACACACACACACAAACACAAACACAAACACATGGTTATATTGAATATTGTATAAAATATAGGGATGAATTGGCGAATTTGCTAAGTAGATTCATTTGAAGGAAACAAGAATTGAAAATTATGGGCTGGTAACAATTTTCAGACAATAATGAAGCCAATAGGAAATACAGGAAAAACTTCCAGCGTGGTAAAAGAAAAACATAAAAATTATCACCACAGGGAATAGAGGAAGAAAACAGGATAAATAAATTAAAGGTGAACAATGCTAATGGTATGAGAAAGAATGGACGAGGAGGGATATGCGGAGACAGTTAGATGAAAAGCAATGTTAAGGAGAACAATTCATGACATAAACTGCGCGACTGAAATGTCTCTATACTGATTATTAAATGCAATTCGTGATGGTTAACATCAATGATCTTTCAAGATGCTGGGTCTATTGGTAGATACATCCTGGAGCTGTATGTAAATGTAGGAACTGAACTGATGGCGGCCGCCTGAGTGTTATAAGTCACAGCATTCAGCGAGTGAACCGGGTGAAAAAAACATATTTTTTTCCCCCATGAAGAATGAAGCATTTATTAATTGAATCAATATTTTGTAAAACTTGCATAATATCCAGAAAAGGTGCATGCTGTTAAAGCTTCATGTTGAAGAATTCTTACCTGCATTCCAGAATTAAGCGCGTGTCAAAGCGCATTAAAAGAATTAGGTAAGAGTGCCGTTCACTGTTAGGTTATAGACTGCTCCAGCTCTTTTTCACAACAGCTAAGAGGGTGAAAGTTTATCTCTAGTTAGACGAGGAAAAGAAAAGTTGGGGGGGGTGGGGGGCGGCCGGGAAGTGGGTGTACTCACGCCGCTTGTACAAACGGCCCATTATTCATTCACGTTAACTTTAGAAGACCTGGATTTGAAGCACCGCCTATCACAATGTCACACAGCATAAATTAGTTTCCTATTCTTTGTGCTTCTCCAGTGTACCGCGTAACATCTTCCTCTTGAAAATGCAATTGTGAATTCTGTGTCATTGAGCGGACGTGAAACGGATGCAAGATGGTTTGACGGGACTGGGCCCAATCCTCTTAGAAACAAAATATTGACATATTGCTGAATTGGAGGCCTTACAATTACGAATTATTTTAATATTCTAAAAATACGAGAAACAAGAATCAAAATTCTGCACGATATTCAATGCACGAAATAAGAATACTCTGCATCACCCAGATTGTGGTGTGAAAGCGAATCTCACTTCCATATTCAGTGTTTAAGTTGAACCGTGTAAATGCATTGAAATAAAATCTAGATAAGTACAAGGGGAGAGTGGAACAGAGGGATATGATTGTAGAAAATTTGGGAAATTATTGTGTAGATCTTCATGTCGAACTCTGTTCTCATCCACAGAAGCGAAACTGAAAAAGATGGAGAAGGGTAATCATGTTCGGAAATTCTTTGAGCCTGAATTCTTTCCATTTTTCACGCTGGCAGTTACAGAATGTCTTCCAAAGTATTAGATATAACATTAAGCCTTTTGGCGCTTCAGCTTGGGGATACATTTAGCCTTTTATGAGACAACAGCAATATGCCTCGTCTATAATAGATTATAAAAGTGATAGAAAAAAACAAAACGAATTGACTGTAAAATGCTTCTAGAGATCATCATTGTGTGAAAGCTGCAAAATATTGTATTCTTCGAAATTTTCTTTGAGGAAAATGTAACTGGGAAAATAAAATAATTTAAAGGCTTATTTAACTGTATGGATGAAGCACCCAGAATAATGTAGATGAACGGTTGGCAGAGATAGATATAAATGGTTATGAATGGTAATTACCACTACAGAGGCACGGTTACACGTGACCAGATTGGGAAACAAATATTCCATAGTGCATATTCTTTTCTGAAAGACAGACTGAATGGCAAGATAGCCCGCAGAGTAAATGCTGGAATAAGGACATTAGTGAGGAAGGATCTTGGCTCAGAAAAGAATGAAGTAGAATCCGTGTGGGAAGAAATGCGGAATGGCAAGAGTGAGAAAACATGGCGGGCTGGTAGTTCAAAGGTCCTCAAGCAGCAGATGTACTGCTGGCCAGGAGATTAAGCAAGAAACTATCTAAACTTGTAACCAAGACTTAGCGCACATTGTGGGTGAATTTAATCTTCTTAAAGGGTGGAATAATCAAATTGGCAAGGTTTGTCAAGACAATGAATTTGTATAATCCTTGCATAACAGTTTTCAGGAGCGTTACCAAGGGGAGCCAACTACAGAGAAGTCGTTTTACATCTAATATTGTGTACGAAAGTAGTGTTAATTACCAATTTCATCACAAACAATCTGGTTGGACATATTGATCTCAAAAGCATTGAATCCCATGCTAGTAGGGGAATCCTGCATCCAGCTCAGGGTGCTATACTTGAGGAAGGATATGAAGACATTGCAGACAGGACAGACGAGGCTTGGAAGAATGAATCCAGCGATAAGGAACTGTGGCTATAAGGCTAGATTGAGAGATTGGAGCTGTTTTCTTTGGAGAAAAGAAAGATGAGAGGAGACTTGATAGATTATTCAAGATCCTGACGGGCATGGACAGGGTGAATATTGAGATGATGGAGGGCACAGATTGAAAATTAGTGCCAAACCAAGTGAAAGAGATGTGAGGATTTTTTTTTCTCAACCAATGGGTGATTGGAGTCCAGAAACAAATTTCTGAGTGTGCAGTGGAGGAAGGGTCAATCAAGGTTTTGAAAACGGAACAGCATTACTCTCTGAAATAGCCAAATGCAAGGCTACAAGGGTGAGGAAGGCGAATGGAACTAGAGAGCACCAGCGAAGCTATTGCATAGTCAATGGGACTGAAAGGTCTCCTGCTGCACTGTAAAGGTTCTGTGGTTCCATGGAGAATGAAAGCAGCGTGCTCCCATTACAAATATCCTTTCACTTAAGGATAATAAATTACATAGATATGACGTGAGAGCTTTCTAATGTTGATTGGGTCAATAGAATAAAACTTTGGCAGTAAAATACAGTGTGGAAACATCTGAAGAGCCAAATGAAAATGTTCAACAAATATACATTCCACCGAAAAATGAAACCTCAAGATGGAAGATACTTTGTGAGTGACTAAGAGAGTTAGCGGTAGACTTAGGTTCAAAGAAGAAGTTTCTTAATTCACAAGTCTTAGTAGAAGGTATAAGGATTAGGAGTGTTTTAGAGAACAGAGAAAAAAAAAGTTAGTAACAAGTGAACAAAATAGAATATTTGAGCAAATTAGGTTGGGATATAAAATCAGATTGTGAAAGCTTTTAGGAGAACATAACATTTAAGCAAATATTCAAAGTGTACCTTGGGTCCCGAGAAATAAGAGCAGGAGAAAATATTATGGGAAATTTAGAAATGACAGGGAGATTGAACAAATCTGTTCTGTCTTTGCAGTTGAAGACACTAGTTGTACACCAGAAACATAGGATAACTTGCGTATTATGACAACAGAGAAAGTTAAGGAAATCAATATAATCAGAGGGGTAAAAAGTATTGGAGAAGATTAAAATCCGGCAAATCCCGAGGAATTTAGCGCCTACATTCTAAAACAGATCATTTCAGAGATACTGGATGTTCTGTTACAATGTTCCAAAATTCCGAGATTCTGCAATAATCCCAGCAGTCTGTAAGCTATCAAATGTATTATTGCTAGTCAAAGAGGTGGCTGTACGAAAACGGGGAGCTGCAGGCCAGTTAAAGTGAAACGTTGGGAAAGGTTTGGAATCTATTAATAAGGAAGCCTTAAAAATGCAATTATATAAACATAGTGTGATCAAAGTCAGCATGATTTTGAATTAGGGGAATCTTTTGCACAGAGTTCTTTTTCTGAGGATGTAAGTAGTAAAGTACATGAAGGAATCAGTCTGTACGTTATATCTGGATTTTCAAATTGCGTTCAATAAGATGCCAGGCAAAAGGCTCAGAGACTGGCTAAGCATTCATGGAATTGGGGGCACCATATTAGCATGGTAATGGGGACTCGTTAATGGGCAGGATGCAAATGAAAGGCATAAATGGCACATTCTTAAGTTAGAATGCCGTAACAAGTGGAGTGCTGCAAGGATCAGTGCAGGGGCTCATCAATTTCCATTCTCTGTGGATGACTCAGGCAAAGAGACCGAGAGTAGCTTACCTACATTTGTTGGCGATACAAATCTATGTGGAAATGTAAGCAGCGACGCAGATGCAGAGAGGTTGCAGAGAAATAAAGACAGGTTAAATGAGTAGGCAAGAAGATAGCAGGTGTGGAATAATGTGGGAAGAGGAAGACTATACAGATTGGTCCTAACGATAGAAACGCTGGACATTGTTAGAAGCCACGAATCTTGTAATTACTAATGTTCAGAACAACATAGATGTGCTCGGATAAAAGACTCTGAAATGTAGCATTCCAGTACAGCAAGCAATCAGTAAGGCAAAGGGAATGCTGGACTTTATAGAAAGGTGTTTGGAATACAAGAATAAGGAAGCCTTATCAAAATTCTACAGGGGGTGTGGAGGCCAAACCTGGAGGATGCCAAGATGTTTTGGCCTCATTATTTAAGGATGAATATAGTTTTATTGGAGGCGGTCCGGCAAGGATTCAGTCCATTGGTCGCTGGGATGTTCTGTAAGAACATAAGAAAATGGATAATGTGCTGTATCGTTTTCTGCTCCGCCATTCAATATGATCAGAGCTGATCTTGGGCTTCAAAAGCATTTTCCTGCCTGCTCCCCATTTCCCACACACCTCTGTATATGCTGGGAGGCAAAGTTATGTGGGCCTATGGTCCATTGCATTCATAATAATGAGAGGTGCTACAATAGAAACATACAACATACTTAAGGAATTTGGTGAGTTAGGCACTGAGGCATTGTTTCTGCTGGCTGGAGGACCGAGAACACGGGAGAGTGGCCATGTTCACACTCAGAATAATTAGTTGGCCCTTTAGGACTGATATGAGGAGAAACTCTTTTTACTCAAATGTTGTGAATCCTTGGAATTCTCTATCACAATTTTTTATACATTCTCCAACGTAGACAATGCCGACGACAGGGATAGACAAACAGTTAGTCTCTCAAGAAATCAAAGGATATGTAGAGTGGATGTGAAAACTGGATTTTGATGTCCAACATTCAGCTATAATGGAATTGAATGGTGGGGCAGACCCAGCGACACATGATGTAATATTCATGCTGCAATGCCTTGTGTTAATGTGTTCTTCTAAGGCTAGGGATGTGCCGACACGCATGCATTTCAGATGTATTTTATTAACCTTTGGATTCATATCAATGAATCTTCACTTCACCACCCCGTTTTCACCTTCCTCCTTTACCATTGCACAATTCTCCACCCAGCTGCACATCCCAAGTGACAAAAATCATTGCCAGTATTTTCCAAAGTTTCGAAGAATGAGAGGTAATCTAATTGAAACTTACAAAATTCTCACAGGGCTGGGCAGGACAGATGCAGCTGAGATGTTTCTCCTGGCTGATGACTCAAGACCCAGAGGACACAGAGTCAATATAAGGGGAACGGCATTTAATACTCAAATGAAGACGAATCACTTTTTTAAAAGCGCGGAGGATCTTCGGAATTCTCGTCTGCAGGGGGCTGTGGAACCCAAATCATTGAGCATATCCAAAACAGAATTCGATGGATTGCTGGAAATTAAAGGAGCAGTCTGATGCGGGGTAGTTGGGGTCAATGGTGTAGACATAGATGATCATCCATGATCTGTTTGAATGCCGGAACAGACCCGATGGGCCAAATAGCCTACTCCTGCTCCTATGTCCCTGGACACATCTGGCACTTTGGCCGAGTAATCTAAGGCGTTTGTTTCAGTCTCCAGTCTCATGGATGTGTAGTTTCATAATCCCTCTGTTGCCAAATGTTCAGCTTATTTGTACATGTAGAACCTTCAACAAATTGCTTTGTGCAGTCAAGGGGCTGCTGACTGGCTCAGCGGTAATGCCCCTGGTTTAGCAACCCAAAGGCCCAGGTAGAATGTTCTGGGGGTATAAGTATAAAACCAATCGTGGCAGGTGCGTGAATCTGAGTTCAGTTAATAATTCTGGAATATGAAGTTTGTCTTAGCAAGGTGACCATGGCAGTTATCAACACTTGTTCACTTAGATCGGAGTTGTGGATCAATTTCTTCCCTCAGGATGGTGAATCGTTTGAATTCTCTGCCCCATAGGGTTGTGGAGGCTCAGGCATTAAAGAGGTTCAGAACAGAGGTCGATAGTATTTTTTTAAGAAACGGATGACATCATGGGATGCGGGGCAAGATGGCGTTGAGGTAGGAGATCAGCCATGATCTAGCTGAATAGCGAGGCAGACTGAGGGACAGAATAGTCTAATCCTGGCCCTACGTCCTGACATGGCATTTCCCCACGTATCCAGATATTGAGAGAGTCCGGGTACCAGAAGCTTAAGTGGTGCTCAAGAATGGCAGGGATGAATTCATACCTTTATACTTTCAGCACCTGCGGACCAGAAATGCAACCTTGGGATTGCAATAAATCTCTTATGTGCGTGCCTATATGTTGGTCTCACTGTGTTATCAGCGGAGTGTAAGGTAGGTGGCTGACAATCCTCTCCAGTGGCTTTGGGTGAATTTGGCGGTGGTCATCTGGCTGCCAGAGGTCCAGAGTGCATTAGAATGCTTTGGAGCGTTTGCAATAGTGCAGTGCCTGCTCCTGTGGCAGTGCTGACACCGTCAAGCCCACAGAAAAGACGCAAGATGTAGGAGTCAGGTAATCCTCCACCCTCCCAAGGCATTCTGGTATCGCACTGCTGACCTGCGAATTAACAGGAGATGTTTGGCAGCCCTTCAAAATAGCAGCAGTCATTGTCCAGCTTGTCTTCATGCTTCCCGCTTCCTCTGCACACCTCGAATCAAGTAGTGGTCGGCAGCAGTATCTGCTGAATTACCATTGGCCAGTGACCTGAAAAATCCCTTGCAGTGGTTTGAGTTGGCCCAATCTGTTGGTGCTGCAGCTTCTAGTCATGACTGAGGGACTTGGTTCCTAGTAGCAGGAATCAGCCAACCTGTCTTTCCTTCCATTTGCAACCACCCCTCGCTAAACACTGCTAACATCGCTGGCCAATGGAAGTATACGAATCTGAACCAGCTCTTTTGCAGCACTGGTGTTGTGTCTGACGGCAAATGCATTATCACTTCCATTCCATAACTCCATCCCTGTCTCCACATTTCTGTTTCAAAATTCCTATCTACGTCTGTGTGACATCTGGGCTTGAATATTGTAATGTTCTTTTTTTTAGCCGAGATCCCACCTGAAAAATCTGGTGTTTGCAAATGAGATCTCACCAAGTCTCTTATTTGATCATTCATTTCTTCCTGGGATCTGCGGATCGATATCAAGATCAATATTTCTTGTCCATCCTAACTACACTTGAGAAGATGGTGGTGAGCCAATTTTTTGAACGGCTGCAGGTTAGATCTTGTAGGCATACCCAACGTAATATTAGGAAGGGAGTTCGAAGACTTTGGTCCAGTAGCAATATCGACAACACCTTCAAAACCCGCGAAATCTACCACCTAGAGGGACAAGGACAGCAGATGCATGGGAAAGCCACTACCTACAAGATGCACTCCAAGTCATATATCACCCTGACTTGGAACTATATGGTCGTTCCTTCACTATCACTGGGTCAAAGTCTTGGAACACCTTCCCAAACAGCACTAAAAACAAAGAAAACTGCGGATGCTGGAAATCCAAAACAAAAACAGAATTACCTGGAAAGACCTGCTGAGTTTTTCCAGGTAATTCTGTTTTTGTTTCCCAAACAGCACTCTGGTTGTAGTTACACACACGCACTGCAGTGGTTCAAGGCAGCGGCTCACCACCACATACTCAAGGGTAACAAAAGCGCTGGGCAAAAACATTGATTGCCTAGCCAGTGACGCCCACGTTCCATGAATGATGAATTAAATATATATACAGTTCAAAGTCAGGATGATCTGTGGCTTGGAGAGCAGCTTGCGTCTGTTGGTGTTCCCAAACATCTGCTGCCTTCGTATTCCTACATAAATGTCATTGATTTGGAAGGTACTGTAGAAAGAGACTTGGTGAATTGCTGCAATGCATCTTGTAGATGGTAGACACCACTGCCACAATGCGTTGGTGGTAGAGCGAGTGAACATTGAAGATGTTCAATTGAGCTGCTTCGTCATGGATGATGTCCAGCTTCTTGAGTGTTGTAGGAGCTGCACTCATCCCGGCAAATGGAGAGTATTCCAACATACTAATGAATTGTGCCTTGTAGGTGCTGAACATACTTTCCAGAATCAAGAATTGTGTTATTCGCCACAGAATTTGCCCAGCATCTTATTGATAATGCAAAACAGGTTAAACTTTCGAGGGAAAATACCCCATTTTTAAATTGTCAGTGTTAGTTTTCAAAAATCCCTAAGGCTTCAACTCTCCATACTTCTGAATTTCCAAGAACTCTACAAACCCCTGAGATCACTGCATTCTTCAAATTGAGGCAACTTCCATATCTTCAATGCCATTAGCTCCAAAATTCGCCACAATTGCTTTCAGCCGTCCCGGCCCGAAACTTTGGATTTTCCTCCTGAAGCATGTCCAACTCTCCCCCTCCGCATTCTCCTTAAACCATTTTACTTTGGGAAATTGTATATGCATCTGTGCTGATGTTTCCATTTAAGGTTCGGGGACATTTTCACCTTTTAACAGTTTGGCATTCCGTATAGCTTGCATGCGCCACACCTGGAGAAATGTGCACCTTTCTGGCCTCTATATATTTTGGCTAGACCAGTACTAGAGTATTGTGCATGGTTCTCGTCTCTATATATCTCTTTCAAACCACTTTGGGGGATTTTAACCGGTTCATTTTTCCCCTGCACCCTCGTTAAATCGCATATACTGTATGTGCAAGTACTCTTCTTCATATCTACCAGTCAGATCACACTTGGAGTACTGTGCACAGTTCCCGGCTTCATACACCTGGTTTCAATCACACACACACAGTACTTTGCACAGTCCTGGACTCAATATTTCAGAATAAAGAAAGACAAATATGGGAGAAGGCGGTTTACCAGAATGGTACCATAACTAAGCATGTATTAAGCTTCAGAGTAATTTAGAAAAGGTTCTTTCTTTATTCACCTAAAAAGAGAACGTGGATGTCTGACCTGAGAGAGGTCTATAAGTTTACCAAGTGATATGACAGATCTACATCAGAGATGCTGATTTCTGCCCTGAAGGGTTCAAAGCTAGAATCATGGAATCATTCAGCCTTATGACACATTTGAACCATGAAGTCTGATTTGGTATTTCAATGTGCTTTCCAACTTAACTTGCATCTGAGCTTAACTCCATGACATCACAAATTAGTTTCCCTGCAAACGCATGTCAAATTGCATATTTATCTTCCTATTATCCGATTCTACCACCCTTTCACATCCGTTATTCCCCCTGCGTCAAAATGCAACACCTTTATTCCTTTGCCTATATTTACTTCTGTATCTATGGCTTTTGGACCAATTGCGGCAAAGGGCCATATTTATTTGAGAAGCAACTCACACCCTTTAGTGTTTCCATTCAGCTTCTATGCTTAAAAGATGGAAATCCCAGGGCCTACAATCTTCTCAAGTAATTTAAGTCTTTCATTCTTGAGGTCATCCAAGCTAAACATCTGTGTACCATTTGGATTCTCTTGAAATCGTTCCTAACGTATGTCGCCTAACAATCACACGATTTTTCATTGGAGGACTAGCTATAGGTTTGTGCGAGTTTCCTATTCCTTCACACAAAAAACAAAAATTGTGAGAAATACGGACTCGAAACGTTAATTCAGTCTTACAATTCTCAGATGCTGAGTTTTTCCACAATTTTTTCTTTTTGTTTCAGATTTCCAGCATCCGCAGTATTTTGGGTTTTTATTCTATTACTTCATTGTGTTGGTATTCAATGACTCTTTTTGCAAGGCCAATTTTCCCATGCATTGTTCTTAAATATTAATGATCATTGTGCTGCCATCACCAAGTCGTTGTGACCTTCCCTGTTCTGCACCTCCTGCGATGAGTATTGCTTGCATTTATAGTCAATCTCTTGTCTGCATATAGTTGTATATTCAAAATGTCTGGCAAATCTGACAGTCGCTCTATGCTGCTGCTCTCCTGCTCACTATTTGCTACCATGACAACTTTTGCATCCACAAACCTTGTAAGTGTAGTCCATGAGCTCAATCCCGCCTCCTTTGAAGATAGTAATAAAATCACCAAGTCTCTACCCAGGTCTGGCGCACAAGACAGTTTCCTGTCCCCGAGTAACGAAAAAATAGGTTTATCATCACTAACTGCCTCCAAATTATTATCCAGTTGGCACCTTAATTGGCAGTACCCTTATTGCAATGTTCTCTTTTTTTTCTGATAGGTTTGCCCCGTCCTTTTCTTCGCCATGTTACTGCGAATGATAATTAATGTTTTCAGTGGCTCACGTCTCTACGTTCTCCCCACCACTGCTATTGGTCTATTTGGCCTGTCACTTGTTAACATATATATATTTTTAAAATCGCCAATACACCTAAAAGAAGATTCAGGAGAAATTTATTCACACAGAGACCGTTAGTAAAGCAGAAGTCTCTACCAGATTGCATGTTGGGGGACATTGCATCACAGTTAAGTGATAGCTATCATGATGAAGATTAAAAAGGAAAAAGGCTGATATAGATTGTTTTATGAAAGTGCAGGAAGGCTCACAAGAAGCGAGAGGGCGGTCAGAACACATGCGAGTGTTTCAGGATTTATCAGCGAGTACCTTCCATGCAGGCATCTGCATTGCAGAGTCACAACAGATTATAAATCTACAACCTCAGGATTGAGAGTTTCGAACAATCAGTATATACTCCACCAGCCTCCTGGCTAGTTTCACTAGAAAAGAGAACACAAAGAGGAGTGACCTGGTGGGAATCGTGAAAATCATGAAGACATTCGATGACATGAATATGGGGAAAAAATTTCCAATTTTGGGGGATTCCAAAAAAAGTGGGCATGCATAAAAAATTGTCTTTAATAAAAACCAGTAAGCTATTCAGAAGATTCTTGTGTATAAAGCAAGTGGCAAGAATATGCAGCAGCTTGCCACATGCAGAGGTCGGGCCATAAAACATGGAGTTATTTTATCAAACTAAGAAATATAGATAACGAAAGAGGAATTAACAAAATAGTCTATTGATCTAGTAGGGTGACACAGGTTTGAGGAAGCTTGTGTGAAAAGGAAACAACAGCATTAATTAATTGAGCAGATGGCCTGTTTCTGGGCTGAAAATTAAATATATTGTCTTGAATTGAACTAAATGCCGCATTAGCTGTCAAAAATTTTGGCAAAGCATTGTGGAGACAAATTAGATGCGGCCCGAGGACACAAAAGTGACCGATTTTTTTTTTCCCTATTCCCGTTTCAGAGCACAATCAGTCGAATTTTGCAGACCTAATAATGGCTCACCGGCATATCTAATGATGTGTCACCACACATGCCCAAGTATTCCTGAAGATTTGGGTTCTGAATCGATGGAGATGATCAATTGCAATGTAATCACAACCCTGGACCACACACATTAATGTTATCTAGGGTTGTGATTACATTGCAACTTATCATCTCCATCCATTCATTAATGTGTGTGTTACAATATATAGAGAAAGGATTCAGACATTACGTTATTAATCCCCTGATTGTGGTTTCATTTAAAATATATAATTTACCAGTATCTGATTCTGCAGATTAATGGCCAGGATCTATCTTCTGGTAAATATTCCCAGAAATGGAACATGTTTTAATTACAGTAAAGTGTTGTTGGAATACCTCTTTTGGTACTTACCCGAACATTGTTTCCTCAATAGAAGAGAAACTCAAAGGGAAAGGTACTTACTTTATTTTCAAATTCCTGGAAAAATTTTGAAATATAGAATGCTGTCAAACATGTTGAAATACAATTATGTGGAGAGGATTTTAATGTGCTTCATAGAACAGTAAAGGTCAATTGTCAATTTGGAAATTTGTAGGTGTTCATTCATTCAGAAGTTTACACAGTAAAGGACGAAATGCTTTTGCACTTTGTTGATACATCTGCAAACAGAGGGTATAAGTTTGCGGAAGGAGCCAGAGGGCGAAGAGAAGTACTTGTTTCCGCTGTTACGACCTGGAATGCACATTCTAGAATGCTGTTGGAAGGAAATTTAAAAGAAGCTTTCAAAGGGCATGGACTGGTGACTTGATTCTTGCATGGGTATCGGGAATATCAGGGAAGAGATGGACATTCAGTGGTCCTTTCAAACATCCATCAAAAACACGATTGGCTGAATGGCCTCCTTCTGTGCTCTATTATGTTCTGATTTTAGTCAGTTTTCTATGTTATTTGCTGGGAATATTACAAAAAGAAACGTTTTACAGGTTAATGACATGTGAACCTTGAACTGAATGTTAGCAGATTTGTACAATAATTGTGACTTGCATCTATTTGGCGCAGTAAACATAACCAAAAAAAAAGGCACAATGCATTTTAGAAGAGTATTATCAAACACAATTTCATACCGAGACTCAAAAACAGAAATTAGTGATATGGTCAAATGTTTTCTCAACAAACACATTTTGTCTGAGAAAGGAGCCGTGGATGTGAAGGATGTGAGTTTCAGAGGGTAGGATCTTGGCAGTGGAACACAAAGCCACCGATGAGTGAGTGAGAAAGGGAGAGAGAGATCGAGGGACGCATAAGAAACCATCATTCAATCAACGGATTTATTGCAAGGAGCTAGGGTTATGGCTTCACAGAGGAAGTGACGAGGTCATGAGAATTTTGAATTTTAATATTGAGGAGTTGCCTAACCACCAGCCAATATTGGCCAACTAGCAGTTAACAGGAAATTGACGGGAATCCCCAGAACTCATACGGTATTCCATAACATTACTAGCAAGATGAATTCGCCAAATTGCTGAAAGTGGCTATCAATTTGCTAACGTTTACATTCAGGAAAACGATGGCTGCACCTGTACGTAGGCACAAGTTTGTAAAGTGTGATCTGCTCCCGATATTTAAAAATCGTTGGGATATAAAAATGGGTGTAAATCATTCTGTACTGAACCTACGATATAATTTCGTCAATGAGAAGTGCAAAACGAGAGTTTCTTTTTCTTGCCCGTTGCATCCCTGCGTCTGATATTCAATTGCTTTAGCCAGTATCTAAATTCCTTGACGAGAGGATGATAGTCAAATCTATAGAGTCCTTTTGCCCTCCCACCCAGCACAAATCCCATTGTAACGAGGTTAATTCATTGATCATTTATAAATGATTACTGAACAAACAAAATCAAAAAGGTAAGTCGTTTTAGTGGAAGTGTGCAAAACGTTGTGTTTGAGAATTAAATAGGCCAAATGTTCTGAGAAAGTGGAGCATCTGAGCTGTACAACATCGGACGATAAGTCCATGCATCGGGCCCTACAGAGACAAATAAAGTTTTATTAATTCAAAGCAAGTGCTGTCAAATGGATAGACAGTTGGCTGATGATTTGCATGGGGGAAATCCGTTTAATAGATAGTCATGAATTGTGAAAAAGATGAAAGTTGTCTATTACACATGCTATTATACTCTTATAAAATTCTAAGAGCACTTTAAGCTGCTAAGACGCTAATTCCCTCATCTCTGCAATACCCTCACAAAAGTCCCGCGTCTCTCTCTCTCTCTCTATCTATCTCTCTCACTCTGTCTGTCTATCTCACACACACACACACACACACACACACACACAAACACATGGTTATATTGAATATTGTATAAAATATAGGGATGAAATGGCGAATTTGATAAGTAGGTTCATATGAAGGAAACAAGAATTGAAAATTAGAAATATGGGCTGGTAACAATTTTCAGACAATAATGAAGCCAATAGGAAATACAGGAAAAACTTCCAGCGTGTTAAAAGAAAAACATAAAAATTATCACCACAGGGAATAGAGGAAGAAAACAGGATAAATAAATTAAAGTTGAACAATGCTAATGGCATGATTAAGAATGGACAAGGAGGGATATGCGGAGACAGTTAGATGAAAAGCAATGTTAAGGAACACAATTCATGACATGAACTGTGCGACTGAAATGTCTCTATACTGATTATTAAATGCAAATTGTGATGGTTTCCATCGATGATCTTTCAAGATGCTGGGTCTATTGGTAGATACATCCTGAAGCTCTATGTAAATATAGGAACTGAACTGATGATGGCTGCATGCGTGTTATAAGTCACAGCATTATGCGAGTAAACCCGGTGAAAAAAACATATTTTCTTTCCCCATGAAGAATGAAGCATTTATTAATTGAATCAATATTTTGCAAAACTCGCATAATGTCCAGAAAAGGTGCATGCTGTTAAAGCTTCATGTTGAAGAATTTTTATCTGCATTCCAGAATTGAGCGAGTGTCAAAGCGCATTAAAAGAATTAGGTAAGAGTGCAGTTCACTGTTAGGTTATAGACTGCTCCAGCTCTTTTTCGCAACAGCTAAGAGGGTGAAAGTTTATCTCTAGTTAGACGAGGAAAAGAAGAGGGGGGGGCGGCAGGGAAGTCGGTGTACTCACGCTGCTTGTACACATGGCCTATTATTCATTCATGTTAACTTTAGTAGGCCTGGATTTGAAGCAACGCTCATCACGATGTCACGCTGCATAAATTACAGTTTCCTATTCTTTGTGCTTCTCCAACGTACCGCGTAACATCTTCCTCTTTAAAATGCAATTGTGAATTCTGTGTCATTGAGCGGACTTGAAACGGATGCAAGATGGTTTGACGGGACTGGGCCCAATCCTCTTAGAAACAAAATATTGACATATTGCTGAATTGGAGGCCTTACAATTACGAATTATTTTAATATTCCGAAAATACGAGACACAAGAATCAGAATTCAGCACGATATTCAATGCACGAAATAAGAATACTCTGCATCACCCAGATTGTGGTGTGAATGTGAATCTCACTTCCATATTCAGTGTTTAAGTTCACCTGTGTAAATGCATTGAAATAAAATACAGATAAGTACAAGTGGAGAATGGAACAGAGGGATATGTTTGTAGAAGATTTGGGAAATTATTCTGTAGATCTTCACGTGGAACTCTGTTCTCATCCACAGAAGCGAAACTGAAAAAGATGGAGAAGGGTAATCATGTTCGGAAATTCATTGAGCCTGAATTCTTTCCATTTTTCACGCTGGCAGTTGGAGAATGTCTTCCAAAGTATTAGATATAACATTAAGCCTTTTGGCTCTTCAGCTTGGGAAACATTTAGCCTTTTATAAGGCAACGCCAATATACATCGTCTGTAATAGATTGTATAAGTGATAGAAAAAAACAAAACGAATTGACTGTAAAATACTTCCAGAGATCATCATTGTGTGAAAGCTGCAAAATATTGTATTCTTCGAAATTTTCGTCGAGGAAAATATAACTGGGAAAATAAAATAATTTAAAGGCTTATTTAACTGTATGGATGAAGCACCCAGAATACTGTAGATGAACGTTTGGCGCAGATAGATATAAATGGTTATGAATGGTAATTACCACTACAGAGGCACGGTTACACGTGACCAGATTGGGAAACAAATATTCCATAGTGTACATTCTTTTCTGAAAGACAGACTGAATGGCAAGATAGCCCTCAGAGTAAATGCTGGAATGAGGAATTTAGTGAGGAAGGATCTTGGCTCAGATAAGCATGAAGTAGAATCCGTATGGGAAGAAATGCGGAATGGCAAGAGTCAGAAAACATGGTGGGCTGGTAGTTCACTGGTCTTCAAGCAGCAGATGTACTGCTGGCCAGGAGATTAAGCAAGAAAATATCTAAACTTGTAACCAAGAGTTAGCACACATTGTGGGTGAATTTAATCTTCTTAAAGGGTGGAATAATCAAATTGGCAAGGTTTGTCAAGACAATGAATTTGTATAATGCTTACATAACAGTTTCCTGGAGCAGTACCTCGGGGAGCCAACTACAGAAAAGGCTTTTTAGATCTAATATTGTGTAACAAAGTAGTGTTAATTAGCAATTTCATCACAAACGATCTGATTGGAAATATTGATTTCAAAACCATTGAATACCATGTTAGTAGGGGAATGCTGCATCCAGCTCTGGGCGCTGTACTTGAGGAAGGATATGAACACATTGGAGACAGGACAGACGAGGCTTGGAACAATGAAACAAACGATAAAGAACTGTGGCTATAAGGCTAGATTGAGAGATTGGAGCTGTTTTCTTTCGAGAAAAGAAAGATGAGAGGAGACTTGATAGAGTTATTCAAGATCCTGAGGGGCATGGACAGGGTGAATATTGAGATGATGGAGGGCACAGATTGAAAATTATTGCCAAACCAAGTGAAAGAGATGTGAGGATTTTTTTCTCAGCCAATGGGTGATTGGAGTCCAGAAACAAACTTCTGAGTGTGTAGTGGAGGAAGGTTCAATCGAGGTATTGAAAACAGAACAGCATTACTCTCTGAAATAGCCAAATGCAAGGCTACAAGGGTGAGGCAGGCGAATGGAACTAGGCAGTACCGGCGAAGCTATTGCATAGTCAATGGGACTGAAAGGTCTCCTGCTGCACTGTAAAGGTTCTGTGGTTTAATGAAGAATGAAAGCAGCTTGCTCCCATTACAAATATCCTTTAATTTAAGGAAAATAAATTACATAGATATGACGTGAGAGCTTTCTAATGTTGATTGGGTCAATAGAATAAAACTTTGGCAGTAAAATACAGTATGGAAACTTCTAACGAGCCAAATGAAAATTTTCAACAAATATAAATTCCACCAAAAAAATGAAACCTCAAGATGGAAGATACTTTGTGTGTTACTAAGAGAGTTAGCGATAGCCTTAGGTTCAAAGAAGAGGTTTCTAAATTCACATGTCTTAGTAGAAGGTATAAGGATTAGAATTATTTTCGAGAACAGAGAAAAAAGAAAATTAGTAACAAGTGAACAGAATAGAATATTTGAGCAAATTAGGTTGGGATATAAAATCAGATTGTGAAAGCTTTTAGGAGAACATAACATTTAAGCAAATATTCAAAGTGTACCTTGGGTCCTGAAAAATAAGAGCAGGAGAAATTATTATGGGAAATTTTGAAATGACAGGGAGATTGAACAAATCTGTTCTGTCTTTGCAGTTGAAGACACTAGTTGTACACCAGAAACATAGGACAACTTGCATATTATGACAACAGAGAAAGTTAAGGAAATCAATATAATCAGAGGGGTAAAATGTATTGGAGAAGATTAAAATCCGGCAAATCCCGAGGAATTTAGAGCCTACATCTAAAACAGATAATTTCAGAGATATTGGATGTGCTGTTACAATGTTCCAAAATTCCTAGATTCTGCAATGATTCCAGCAGTCTGTAAACTATCAAATGTATTATTGCTAGTCAAAGAGGTGACTGTAAGAAAACGTGGAGCTGCAGGCTAGTTAGAGTGAAACGCTGGGAAAGATTTGGAAGGTATTAATAAGGCAGCCTTAAAAATGCAATTATAAAAACATAGTGTGATCAAAGTCAGCATGATTTTGAAATAGAGGAATCGTTTTGCACAGAGGTTTTTTTTTTCTGAGGATGTAAGTAGTAAAGTACATGAAGGGGAATCAGTCTGTACGTTATATCTGGATTTTCAAATTGCGTTCAATAAGATGCCAGGCAAAACGCTTACAGACTGGCTAAGCATTCATGGAATTGGGGGCACCATATTAGCATGGTAATGGGACTCGTTAATGGGCAGGATGCAAATGAAAGGCATAAATGGGACGTTCTTAAGTTAGAATGCCGTAACAAGTGGAGTGCTGCAAGGATCAGTGCAGGGGCTCATCAGTTTCTATTCTCTGTGGATGACTCAGGCAAAGAGACCGAGAGTAGCTTACCTACATTTGTTGGCGATACAAATCTATGTGGAAATGTAAGCAGCGAGGCAGACACAGGGAGAATTTTTCTCTCAGAGGATCATGAGTCATTGGAACTTTCTTCCTCAAATGGCAGTGGAAGCAGGACCTTTGAATATTTTTAAGATACTTGTAACTCTTTCGAGTACAAACCAGTTTCCATCTGCTTCAGATGAAGTTACATTGTTTCATAGTTTGCCATTGTGAGATTTGAACTCTTGATCTTGGGGTTACAAACCCAGTACCATAAACACTTGGTCATTTGGGCCCAGACACAGGGAGGTTGCAAAGAAATAAAGACAGGTTAAATGAGTAGGCAAGAAGAGAGCAGGTGTGAAATTATGTGGGAAGAGACAGTCTATACAGATTGGTCCTAACGATAGAAACACTGGACATTGTTAGAAGCCACGAATCTTGTAATTACTAATGTTCAGAACAACATAGATGTGCTCGGATAAAAGACTCTGAAATGTAGCATTCCAGTATAGCAAGCAAACAGTAAGGCAAAGGGAATGCTGGACTTTATGGAATATACGAATAAGGAAGCCTTATTAAAATTCTACAGGGGGTGTGGAAGCCAAAGCTGGAGGATGCCAAGATGTTTTGGCCTCATTATTTAAGGATGAATATAGTTTTATTGGAGGCGGTCCAGCAAGCATTCAGTCCATTCGTCACTGGGATGTTCTGTAAGAACTTAAGAAAAAGGATTATGTGCTGTATCGTTTTCTGCTCCGCCATTCAATACGATCAGAGCTGATCTTGGGCTTCAACAGCATTTTCCTGCCTGCTCCCCATTTCCCACACACCTCTGTATATGCTGGGAGGCAAAGTAATGTGGGACTATGGTCCATTGCATTCATAATAATGAGAGGTGCTCCAACTGAAACATACAACATACATAAGGAGGTTGGCGAGTTAGGCACTGAGGCGTTGTTTCTGCTGGCTGGAGGACCGAGAACACGGGAGAGTGGCCATGTTCACACTCAGAATAATTAGTTGGCCCTTTAGGAGATGATATGAGGAGACACTCTTTTTACTCAAATGTTGTGAATCCTTGGAATTCTCTATCACAATTTTTTATACCTCCAGCAACGTAGACTATGCCGAAGATTGGGATAGACAAACAGTTAGTCTCTCAAGAAATCAAAGGATATGTAGAGTGGACACGAAAAGTGGATCTTGATGTCCAACATTCATCTATAATGCAATTGAATGGTAGGGCAGACCCTGCGACACATGATGGCCTATTCATGCTGCAATGCCTTGTGATAATGTGTTCTTCTAAGGCTAGGGATGTGCTGACACGCATGCATTTCAGATGTATTTTATTAACCTTTGGATTCATATCAATGAATCTTCACTTTACCGCCCCGTTTTCACCTTCTTCCTTTACCATTGCACCATTCTCCACCCCATTGCACATCGCAAGTGACCAAACTCAATGCCAGTATTCTCCAAAGTTTCGAAGAATGAGAGGTAATCTCATTGAATGTTACAAAATTCTCACAGGGCTGGGCAGGGCAGATGCAGCTGAGATGTTTCTCCTGGCTGATGACTCAAGACCCAGAGGACACAGTCTCAGTATAAGGAGCAAGGCATTTAATACTCAAATCAGGACGAATCACTTCATTAAAAGCACGGAGAATCTTCAGAATTCTCGACTGCTGTGGACTGTGGAACACAAATCATTGAGCATGTCCAAAACAGAAATCGATGGATTGTTGGATATTAAAGAAGCAGTCTGATGCGGGGTAGTTGGGATAAATGGTGTAGTCATAGATGATCATCCATGATCTGTTTGAATGCCGGAACAGACCCGATGGGCCAAATAGCCTACTCCTGCTCCTATGTCCCTGGGCACATCTGGCACTTTGGCCGAGTATTCTAAAGTGTTTGTTTCAGTCTCCGGTCTCATGGATGTGTAGTTTCATAATCCCTCTGTTGCCAAATGTTCAGGTTATTTGTACATGTAGAATCTTCAACAAATTGCTTTGTGCAGTCAAGGGGCTGCTGACTGGCTCAGCGGTAATGCCCCTGGTTCAGCAACCCAAAGGCCCAGGTAGAATGTTCTGGGGGTATAAGTTCAAAACAAATCGTGGCAGGTGCGAGAATCTGAGTTCAGTTAATAAATCTGGAATTTGAAGTTTGTCTTAGCAAGGTGACCATGGCAGTTATCAACACTTGTTCCCTTAGATTGGAGTTGTGGATCAATTTCTTCCCTCAGGATGGTGAATCGTTTGAATTCTCTGCCCCATAGGGTTGTGGAGGCTCAGGCATAAAGCAGGTTCAGAACAGAGGTCGATAGTATTTTTTTAAAATACCGATGACATCATGGGATGCGGGGCAAGATGGCGTTGAGAAGATCAGCCATGATCTAGCTGAATAGCGAGGCAGACTGAGGGACAGAATGGTCTAATCCTGCCCCTACGTCCCAACATGGCATTGCCCCATGCATCCAGATAATGAGAGAGTCCGGGTACCAGAAGCTTAAGTGGTGCTTAAGCATGGCAGGGATGAATTCACACCTTTATACTTCCAGCACCTGCGGACCTGAAATGCAACCTTGGGATTACAATAAGTCTCTTATGCACGTGCCTAAGTGGTCTCACTTTGTTATCAGCGGAGTGTAATGTAGGTGGCTGACAATCCTCTCCAGTGGCTTTGGGTGAATTTGGCGGTGGTCGTCTGGCTGCCAGAGGCCTAGAGTGCATCAGAATGCTTTGGGGCGTTTGCAATAGTGCAGTACCTGCTCTTGTGGCAGTGCTGACACCGTCAAGCCCACAGAAAAGATGCAAGATGTAGGAGTCAGGTAATCCTCCACCCTCCCAAGGCATTCTGGTATCGCACTGCTGACCGGAGAATTAACAGGAGATGGTTGGCAGCCCTTCAAAATAGCAGCAGCCATTGTCACGGCTTGTCCTCACACTTCTCGCTTCCTCTGCACACCTCGAATCAAGTTGTGGTCGGCAGCAGTGTCTGCTGAATTACCATTGGCCAGTGACCTGAAAAATCCCTTGCAGCTGGTTGTGTTGACCCAATCTGTTGGTGCTGCAGCTTCTAGTCATGAATGCGAGATTTGGTTCCTTGAAGCAGAATTCAGCCAACCTATCTTTCCTTCCATTTGCAATCACTACTCGCTAAACACTGCTAACATCGCTGGTGAATAAAATTGTATGAAGCTGTACCAGATATTTTGCAGCACTGGTTTTGTGTCTGACGGCAAATGCATTATCACGACCATTCCATAACTCTGTCCCTGTCTCCGCATTTCTGCTTCAAACGTCTGTGTGACATCTGGGCTTGAATATTGTAATGTTCTTTTTTTTAGCCAAGATCCCACCTGAAAAATCTGGTGTTTGCAAATGAGATCTCGTCAAGTCTCTTATTTGATCATTCATTTCTTCATGGGATGTGCACGTTGATAGCTAGATCAATATTTCTTCTCCATCCTAACTACACTTGAGAAGATGGTGGTGAGCCAATTTTTTGAACGGCTGCAGGTCTGATCTTGTAGACATATCTTTAGTGGTCATAGGAAGGGAGTTCGAAGACTTTGGTCCAGTGCTGATATCGACAGCACCTTCAAAACCCGCGAACTCTTCCACCTAGAGGGACAAGGACAGCAGATGCATGGGAAAGCCACCACCTACAAGATCCACTCCAAGTCATATATCACCCCGACTTGGAACCAAACGGTTGTTCCTTCACTATCACTGGGTCAAAGTCTTGGAACACCTTCCCAAACAGCACTCTGGTTGTAGTTACACACACGCACTGCAGTGGTTCAAGGAAGCGGCTCACCACCACATACTCAAGGGTAATAGAAGAACTGGGCAAAAAAATTGATTGCCTAGCCAGTAACGCCCACGTCCCATGAATGATGAACTAAATATATATACAGTTCAAAGTCAGGATGATCTGTGGCTTGGAGAAGAACTTACATCTGTTGGTGTTCCCTAACATCAGCTGCCTTCGTTTTCCTACATAAATGTCATTGATTTGGAAGGTACTGTGGAAGGAGACCTGGCGAGTTGCTGCAATGCATCATGTAGATGGTACACACCACTGCCACAATGCATCGGTGGTGGAGCGAGCGAATATTGAAGATGTCCAAGTGAACTGCTTTGTCATGGATGATGTCCATCATCTTGAGTGTTGTGGGAGCTGCACTCTTCCCTCCAAATGGAGTGTATTCCAACACACTAATCAACTGTGTCTTGCCGGTGCTGGACAGGCTTTGCAGAATCAAGAGTTGAATTATTCGCCACAGAATTTACCCAGCATCTTATTGATGATGCAAAGCAGGTTCAACTTTCGAGGGAAAAAAGCTCCACTTTTAAATTGAGCATTCTAGTTTTCAAATACCCCTAAGGCTACAACTCTCCATACTGCTGAATGTCCACGAACTCTACAAACCCCTGAGATCTCTACGTTCTTCAAATTGAGGCAACTTGCGTATCTTCAATACCATTAGCTCCAAAATTCGCCACAATTGTTTTCAGCTGTCCTGGCCCGAAACGTTGGAATTTCCTCCAGAAGCATCTCCAACTCTCCCTCTCCCCATTCTCCTTAAACCATTTTACATTGAGCAATTGTATAGGCATCTGTGCTGATGTTTCCATTTAGGGTTCGGGGCCATTTTCACTCTGCTCTAGTTCAATATCAAGGATCAGTTTAGTAGTTTACAGGTGTTCCCTGATGCAGGGTGCAGTGCATAATTTCCATGGATTTCTACACAATATCCTCCTTAAGTTGTGGCCCGTGGATTTAGATGCAAGCAGCCATTGGACGGTTAACATTGTTAGCAATAAACCAACGAATAAATGCATTGAAGCGCTATTACAGGTTACCTTGACAGATCATTCTCCAAATATGAATTCCACGGCATTGTTAAAACAAAGCTCCACATTGGCGATAGGCCCAGAGAACCCCGGGGGATAGTTACATGGCAAAGGAGGCATGGAGAAAGTTTGGAGAGTATACCTCCTGACTATACAAGTTCTCGGGACAAACGTCTATGTTACAGTGCGAGGACTGGCAAAAAGGCCAATGCCATGCATTGCTCATCTGGTACATTGTGACTCTATCCCCCCTGTTGGTTTAATTTGTGGCTCAGTGGACAGCTGGTCAGACAGTGAAATTGAAGGTCATGGCTAAAATATCACTCATGAAATGTGTTTGCTTATTCTGGGCTGACACTTGCAAAGACAACACTCAGGGAATGCTACTCTGTCAGAATTGCTGTAATTCAGATGGGACGCTAAATTAGAACATACAAACGGGATTAGTTCATTAATCTTCCTAAACTTTTCAGTTATTAAACGAGATAATGCAGGAATGCTGACCCAAAATCATTGTTACTTGTTTATTAATATCTTTGCTTAACAAATCTCAATCAATCTCGGTATTGAGCAAGACATTGCTTCTGAACAACCACTGTATTTTGGAAGAAATTGTCCCAAATGTCTCCATATATCAGACGTTATAACCCCATCTGATTCTTTCTGTGCATTCCAGTATGTTGAAGAGCCGACTAGAAAACGGAATATTTTAGACCTAGTATTATGGAACAAGAAATGGATAATTAATAACCTTGTTGCAAAGGGACCTTTAGGGATGACAAAGCATAATGTGATAGAATATTGCACTATGTTTCAAAGTGAGGTCGTTCGATGTGAAGCAAGTTCTTAAATTTGAACAAAGGAAGTTATGAAAATGTGAGGGGGAAATTGACTGAAGTAGATTTGGAAAATAGCTGAGAAGTTTTGATGCTACAAGGGCAAAGGTAAATCTTTAAAGGGTTATTACACAGTTTACTGCAATTATGCGCTCCATCAAGGCACTAAAAATCCAAAAAGTGAAGTCAGTTAACCGTGGCTAAAAAATGAAGTTTAGTGTTCTATAAGAATCACAGAATCACAGCACAGAAGAGGCCCTTTGGCCCATCGAGTCTGCACCGACATGTGAGAAGCACCTGACCTACCTACCTAATCCCATTTACCAGCACTTGGCCCATAGCCTTGAATGTTATGACATGCCAAATGCTCATCTGGGTACTTTCTAAAAGGATGTGAGACAACCCGCCTCCACCACCCTCCCAGGCAGTGCATTCCAGACCGTTACCACCCTCTGGTTAAAAAATATTTTTCCTCACATCCCCCCTAAACTTCCTGCCCCTCACCTTGAACTTATACCCCCTTGTGAATGACGGTTCAACTAAGGGGAACAGCTGCTCCCTATCCACGCTGTCCATGCCCCTCATAATCTTGTACACCTTGATCAGGTCGCCCCTCAGTCTTCTCTGCCCGAACGAAAACAGCCCAAGTCTATCCAACCTCTCTTCATAACTTAAAATTTTCATCCCAAGCAACATCCTGGTGAATCTCTGCTGCACCATCTGCAGTGCAATCACATCCTTCCTATAATGTGGTGACCAGAACTGCACACAGTACTCCAGTTGTGTCCTCACTAAGGTTCTGTACAACTCCAACATGAACTCCCTACTTTTGTAATCAATGGCTCGGTTGATAAAGGCAAGTGTGCCATGTGCCTTTTTCACCACACCACTAACATGCCCCTCTGCCTTCAGAGACCTATGGACACACACGCCAAGGTCCTTTTGTTCCTTGGAACTCCATATTGTCATGTCATTCATTGAATATTCCCTTGTCAAATTAATCCTTCCAAAGTGTATCACCTTACACTTTTCAGTGTAATCTTCCAAAAGATTAGTAGAAAAGGTCTAGAAATATATCAGAAATAGCAGTAAACCTGATGACTTGGAACAATTTATAAATACAGCAGGGGAACACGAAGAAACTGATAAGAAATGGGGAACAGAATATGAACGAGCAAAATACATTAACACAGGGCAGAAAAAGCTTCTAGAGGTATGTAAAAAGGAAAAGTTTGGTTAAGGCAAAGGCGGGTCCATCACAGACAGATTGAGGATAATTTATAATGGGAAATACAGAAATGGCAAATTAGCTAAATGAGAGCTTTGTGTGTGCCTTCACTATGGAAGATAAAATAAATCTCGCAGAGTTAAGATCCAAGGGAATAGGGAGAATGAGGAATTGATGTAATTAGTATTAGTAAGAATTTTGTTGGACAAATTGATTGGGATTGGGATTGATAAGCCCCCGAGACCTGATATTCTACACCCCAAAGTGCTGAAAAGCACAGCTAAGAAGATAATGTATGCATTCGTGATCACCTTCCAAAATATTATAGATTCTGGAGCAGTTCCTGCAGATTGGAAGACATTAAATATCACCTCACTATTTAAGAAGAGAGGGGGAGTGAAAACGGGCAACTATAGACGTGAGAGCCTTACATCAGTAGTAGGGAAAATGCAGGAATCTGGCATAAATGACGTGATAAATTGGCTCTTAGATAATGATGATCTTCTTGGACTTAGTCAACATGGATTTATGAATGGGAAATCCGAAAATGTTGGATTTCATTTGAGGATGTTACAAACAGAATTGACAAAGTGGAGTCAATGGATTTTCAGAAGGCATTCCATAAAGTCCATGACATGATGTTGGTTAGTGAAAAGATACCACATGGGCTAAGAGGTAACACACTGACACGGGTGAAGAATTGCTTTTTTAGTCAGAAAGCAGAGAGTAGGAATAGACGAGTTATTCTCAGGCTGGCAGGCTGTGCTTAGTGGGGTACCACAAGGATCCGTACTTGAGCCCCAGCTGTTCACAATACATAGCAATGATGTGGATGTGGGCACCAAATGTAACATTTCCAAGTTCACAAATGACACAAAGTTGGTGGGAATGTGTGTTGTGAGGAAGATGCAAAGTAGCTTCAAGGGAATTTGGACAGAATTGATGAGTGGGCCAGAACATGGCAGGTGGAGTGTAATGTGGAAAAATGTGTGGGGCTCTCCAGTTTGGTACTTGGAACAGATATGCAGCGTCTTGCTTAAATGGCGAGAGATTAGAAAGTGTAGCTGTGCAAATGTGCCTGGGTGCCCTCTTCAATAAGTCACTGAAAGCTAACATGCAGATGCAGCAAGCAGGTGGAAATGCTGATGGTATATTAGCCTGCATCGCAGGGGGATTTGAGAACAGGAGTTTAGAAGTCTTGCATCGAACGAATGGAACTTTGGTTACACAGTGCCTTCTCTCCTGCGCACAGTTTTGGGGTGTTACCTTGGGAAGGATATCATTGCTAAGAAGGAGTGCAACGAGAGTTCAGCAGACTTGTTCCCCTGGTGGCAGGGCTGTCCTATGAAGACTGTTTGGCAAACAGAGCCTCTATTCCCTATTGTTTCAAAGGATAAGAGGTGATCTTATTGAAACCTACTAAATACTTAAGTGAGTAGACAGGGTAGACGCAGGTAAGGTATTTCCGTTTGGTGAGGAGGCACAAACCAGGGGACACAATTTCAAAATAAAGGGGGTGGGGCACTTAGAACCGAGATGAGGAGGTTTGTTTTTACTCAGAAGGTTGTCAGCCTTGGAATCCTCTACCCCAGAGACATTGGAAGCTCAGTTGTTGAGCATGTTTGAAGCAGAGACTGAGGGATTTCTAAATACCATGGCAAAAATATCTATGGGGATAGTTTCGGAAAAAGGCATTGAAGAGCATGATCAGCCATAATCGTATTGAACAGCGGAGCAGACTCGATGGGATGGGCTGAGTGGCCTGCCCCTGCGCCTATGTCGCTCCATAAGTTTCTCTCACGCTATTTCAGTCTCATCACGTCACCAGTCCCTCCATGTTTCTTCGCTGGAGGAATTACAGGTTGAAGCTATTTTCGCCTTTGAATTGGAAATGAAAAGTTGGAATTTCAACTCATTTACCAACAGAGCAACCGAATTCTTGTTCCAAGGGCTTTCTGCATAAATCATAGCAAGAGTGTTGTGGGTGTTTAAGACTTCCTGAATGGCCACATACCTTGTCTACCTTCGCCATCACTACGTCATGCTCAGTGATAGCTATGGTTCGATGTGTGGAGTTCCTGCCATTTGCATCGGTTGATGCAGAATGCGAGGATGAATTGAGATTTTTGGCTATGGAAGTCATGTCTGACAGCGCATTGCTGTACCGAGGAGCATGGATGGGGGGAGGAGGGGGCTGGGTGGTTGAGCTGATCGGGCCGCATGAGAAACTTTACCGGGGTTCCAGTCTGGCCACTCAGGCGGGCACAGAAGGTCCAATAGTTTTGCTTTCGAAAAACCAGGGAACTCCATGACTCGGACACACTTACTCCACAAGTAGGATCACTAAAAACACAAATAACCACAGTGCAGTTTGTGAATTCTTCTCATGTGCGAATTAACTGTAGCATTCCCTACATTATAACATGAGCTGACCGTAAAGCAGTTCATCATACGCAGTGCACTTTATAAAATCCTTCTGCTGTCAATGCCACTATAATTCAATAGTTTAAAGGTACAAGCGAGAGGAAAGATAAACATAGCGACATTCTTAACTTGTTGACACCAAGCAGATTGGATTCACTTTTTAATTCCAGATAGGAGTATTTTGCAACAAATGGTCAATGACTTGGGTAAGCGGAATATTTCCTATTTCGAGTTAAGAACAGATATTGTCAATTACAAACTTTAGCGATGTAACACACTTGTCAACTCTAATATCACTCTGTTCAGTTTCGTCACACTCAGTTCTTAACCAGACCCGCTTATATAATCTGCATTGTTCATCCCAAATAAAAACACATCACAAACAAGTGCAGGCGAACTTCTCCGAGAAGCTAGGCCAATTGGCTGACAGTACATGAGTTACTGGAACAACACACACCCAGCAAAGTGGATAACATTCACCAAGGTTATGGGTTTCATCAAGGATCCTTCCAAACCCACGACCACTAGCATCTAGAAGGACAATAGCAATAGATAGATGGGAACACCACCGCCTGGGAGTTCCCCTCCAAGTCACTCACCGTCCTGAGTTGGAAATATATCGCCGTCACTTGTTGCTGAGCCAAAACCCTGGAACTCCCTCCCTTACAGCACTGTGGGTGCACCTACACCACATAGACTGTAGCAGCTCAAAAAGGCAGCTCACCACCACCTTCTCAAGGGCAGCTAGAGATGGGCAATAAATGCTGGTCCAGCCAGTGAAGCCCACATCCCGTGAATGTTTTTTTTTTAAAAATCTATCGAACTTCTACTTTCGAAGTCGTGAATTAATAGGCAGATGAATTATTCTCTGCAAATTACCCGAATGCCGTTTCCCTTTAGAAGCAATGCCATTTATGTGGCTGATCCAGCCAAGGTTATTGTGAATTACATAATCTAAGATGTTAGTGGCAGATGTTGCTGTTCAGAGATGATGAGGGGGAAAAAAGTGAGCACCAAGCGGAAATGTTTTGGCTCCGGAAACCGTGAAGTACTGAAGCTTGCCGGCCTCCGGTTTCAAAATCATCCATATATTTTGTTGGTCTTCTTCAACCAGCTTCACCTAACTCAACCTCTACATGATGTCCAACTGAAAGCACTAATTAGATATTCTCTGCCTTCTGAACAGAAAATAGATTGAAAGAAAAAGTGACAGGTAAATGGAAGCATTCAATTGCGTTTCGGGAATATTGACTCGTGCTGCCTGTGGCCTGTTTCACGTGAACATCCTCCAGAGATTAAACAACCCCGTGACTGTTGCTTTTAGAACTGGAATATAAAGTCCCGTTTGAAGGTAAGCAAAAAGGAATTATAAAATAATACGATGTGGAAAGGGGCCGTTATCCCAATTCCACCAGAAAATAACAGGGCGCTCGGTATTTTGACCGTACCAGACAATGCAAGTTGACGCCGAATGCATGACCTGCGTCAGCGCCGGGTAGTCGAAACTAAAAGGAATACCTGTGTTTCCAAAGCGTTGTTCATGATCTAAGGACATCACAAAGTGCTTTGAAGCTGACGATGTAACTTTGAGGCGTGGTTGTTTGAGTAATATCGGAAACTCGGGATCCAATTAGCGCAAAGAAATCCCCCTCAACAAGAAATGTGACAATGGAAAATCATCTATTTTAAGAGGTTAATTGACCCTTAAATATTGGCCAGTGCATTTCTGAGATACTTCTAAGCTGTTTTATTCACCCAACTGAGTGGATATGTTTAAAATCTAATCGAAAAGATGGCAAGTCCAAAAGTGTAGCATTCACTCCCTATTCACCCTTCGGCATCGCACAATTACTACAAAACTGCCCTCTGACTGTGCAGCACATCCTTACCATTGCACTGCACTGTCAGTCCAGATTAGTGGTCTCCAGAGAGGGATTCAGAAACCAGAACCTTATGCTTCAGATGCCTCAATGAGGCAGCATGAGCCAAATTTGACACATCAGCTTGATTGGCAACCCGTCCATCTCTTTCAACATTAATTCCATCCATCACCGACGCACAGTGGTAGCAATGTGTACCATCTACTAGATGCACAGCAGCAACTTATCAAGTCCCCTTCGAGAATTCATGCCAAACACTTGACCCCCACCACCTAGATGGTCAATGGTAGTAGATAGATGGGAACACCACCAAGTGCCCCTCAAGCCAAACATCCTCCTGACCTAGAACTATTTCGCTGTTCCTTAAATTTCGCCGGTGATAATCCTGGAACACTTTTGGTAACAGCACTATGGATGTTTCGACAGCAGGTGGACAGCAGCGGTTCAGGAAGGCAGCGCACACCAGCTTCTCAAGGGGATTCGGCGGTAAATACTGGCCAAACAAGCGACACCCACATCCCGTGACAGATATATATATATATATATTTTTTTAAGCTGTATTAGCAAACGAGGGAGAATGTAATGCAAGGGCAAGAGGAGTGGACGTTCATGTAAATCATGAACACAACATAGGCCATCAAGAGATTCGAAATGCTTTGTAAATATTAATATTGCTGCCTATTGCTTTAATGGATGAGGATGGGATTTATCTTCAATATATTTTCCTTCTTTACTGCCGAGAAACAGATGAGGCTTTACGTGAAAAGACTGCAGGTAATACATTGAAGCGCTGAATTTCTGATTTCTGAGCACTTTGGGGAAGACGTCGGTGATACAAGGCAAAGTTGCGACATGGTATGCTGCCCATGGTTCACACTGTGGCAGAGCTGCGCTCCTGCTGTATAACGTTTCAGTAGGTTACATCATGTAGGGAAAATGTTCCACCTGGGTTTAAAATTCTTGAGAGGAAAGCATTACGTCAAATTGAGAAGTGGACCATTATGATCACGTCATTGACTAGGATTGATAACCATTCAACAAACCAATAACTGAAATTGAAGTTGCAACTTTGATCAGTGTGCCTAATAAAGTAACAATATAATAATGGAGCAATAAAGAGGCAGATTTAAACAAAGGACATAAGAATTTCAACAAAAAAAGCGGTGGAATAAAGTACTGTTAAAAAAGGGTCAAGAGAGATATCCGCTCCCATAGAAGAGAGAAAACAAGCTGATGGACGTTAGGGACGAGTAGAGAAGACAATAATCTTCCAGCGCCAATAGTTCTGCTGTTCCACAATAATATTAAAATAACACTTTTACTCAGAGACTCACCGTGTGCAGCACAACCACCCACACCCCCGCAATACCCCCACATTCCATAAATATACCTCATGTTAAAGCGGATAGCAAATTCAATGCCAACACCCAATGGCCTGGTGAGAGGTCGAGGGCGAAAACAAAGGACTGAATATCTTTTTTTTTCACTCAAAAGTTTTATAACAGCTAAAGACGTTCCTTTTCTCTCTCCAGAAATTGTGACTCTGAAGAAGGCTCTGAGGGTAGCAGGTCAGAAAAAAGCTAAAACATTTGACATAACATATGACATATATATTTAACGCATAAATATATTTATATAGATAGATAAATAGATGGACAGGCAGATAAACAGACAGACAGAAAGATATAGAGATAGATATATAGGCATGCAGATAGGTATGTCGGTAGGTCGATAGTTGTCTGCTTAAGAGGCCTCATAATATTATAGCTTATTTCAATATGTGGAGTTCGCTCCCACAAGGAGCAGCACGAGCTGAATAGCATAGATGCATTTACATGAAAGCTAGGCAACTACGTGAGGAAAGAAAACTAAATAGAAAGGTTGTGCCATCCGGATTAGATAACATTGCAAGTGACGTAGCTCCTGCTGAGCATAGCCACAAGCATAAACAAATTGCATAACATTGTCACACGGGCTATGGGAAGCAACATTTAGAAAACTCAAAAGGGAAGTCAAAGCAGAAGAACGGTACAGCGATTTGAATAATGTCAATGACAGTGACAGAGGAAAGATGGCGTTGGCAACTGTATTCTTGCTTTAGCAAAAAAAAGTCCGTGTAACTATTCGTGGTAAGTAAGAGATCAAAGTATTTGTCTAATGACTATTACAGAGGCCTGATTAAAGATAACCGAAGCTAGAAATTGAACATTCACTTGTAACAGACAGCATTTGTAATAGACAGGCAGCAGAGGAAAGAGGTAAAAAGTGAATTAGCCTAGTCGGAGCATGGCTCCTGTTTGTATAACTCTTTGAAAGAGCCAGAGCAACCATGTTTGGCTGACTGGCTTCCTTCCCAGGCATATGATTGAGTCATTATATCAGGAAATGAAGCGAATTTGAAAAGGCTGAAGGAATTCGGTGAAGGATTCCCCAATGGATGGATATCTTAAATGTTCTTGTTAAACCTTACGTTTCATTGCAAGTATATAACTAAATTGCTTTTCTCTTCAAAGCATTCTGTAAAGAAGCAATGCAATATTGACTGTTGACTTCAGCTTCGAGGAAAGCAGAAAGAATTGGTTTTATTGTGTAATTCCAGTCACATGGCTGTTAACATCATTAAAGATTAAACCGACTGAGTCTTTATTCCCTAAAGTTTAGAAGAATGAGAGCTGATCCCACACAATCAGAGCAAGTTCTAACAGGGCTTCACAGCGTAGATGCAGGGAGGATGTTTCTCTGGCTGCTTTGGGGTGCGGGTCTTAAATCAGGGGACTGTGTCTCAGAATAAGAGGAAGGCCATATAGGACTGAGATAAGGTGGAATGTCTTCACTCAGTGCTCGGTTAATCTTTGGAAATGTCTACCACAGCGGATTGTGGAGGCTCGGTCATTGAGTGTCTTCAGTAATAAGATCGACATATTTCAACATATTAAAGGCATGAAGGGATACAGGAATAATGTGATAAACTGGTGTTGAAGTAAAAATCCAGCCACGATCTCACTGAATTGCAGAGCTGGCTCAAAGGGCTGAATGGTCGACTTATTCTCATTGTTCATGTGTTCTTGTGTTCTTAATGTAAGTACCATCACAGGGGAGCGGGGTTCTACTTCTACATTGCATTTCTGGACTCCTTCACTGGTCTAACATTATCTGGCTGCGTTTCCAATACCCAGTACCAGACACATAGAAATGCCTTCCAGTTAAATATTTGTTTCTGCCCCAGGGGGAAAAAAAAACATTCTCATGCTAATGGCTTCACTCAACCCCCTCCCACCATACCCAGCCACAACCTCCTCCCCAAAACACAGACAAACAAAAGCACCGCCAACTGTATGTAACTCTTTTGTTAAAAAAGCAATTAAACTGAATTAACAAAATCAGTGAGGAAGTAAAAGGCAGCCCCTTAAAGGGAAACTGCAAAAACAAAAGAAAATTTTTAATGAAAGCTTACAAACATTAAACCAAAATATGATTAAGGGTGTCTATAAAGCAAACCAGTCCTTAGGATGCCCCAGAGCACGGAAGGACTCGGCAGTGCCGCTGGACACTGCATGTTTCCTCTCTGAGGACACCCAGCAGTGAATGTAGCCATGGAAGAAGGGTAGATAGTCAGGTCAGACGACGCCCTCTATCGCCCACTGCCTGGGAATGTTGAATACCAACTTGACCAGGCACAGGAGCAGGTTCATGAAGAGTTGCTCCTCCTACCTTGCCCGCTTCTGCATGGGTGCCCATAGATCAGAAGCGTGGGGCTGACATGCAAACAAAGCAAAGACAAAAGGCTTTTCAAGTCACCAAAAAGGCTGTGCAACCAACTTCATGTAGTTGAACCAATTTATTCATAACAAAAACAAAAATACCTGGAAAAACTCAACAGGTCTTACAGCATTTGCGGAGAGGGACACAGTTGACGTTTCACGTCCGTATGACCCTTCATCAGAACTAAGACATATAGGAATGAGATGAAATATAAGCTGGTAGAAGTGGGTGGGACAGGAGAGCTCGATAGGGGCCAGTGATAGGTGGAAGCCAAGAAGAGACTGCTATGATTGTCATAGACAAAATTACATAGGGGTGTTGATGGTGGTGATATTAAATAAAGGATGTGGTAATGGGGACATTAAGGGAAGCAAGCTAGTGATAGATGGCCCTAGTGTGGTTCCTAACATTGGTGCCGTTATTGACTGGGACATGAGTTCCCATTCACACATCTGCCCTATAATAAAGGCCGACAATTTCCACCTTGATATAATTGCCCGGCATTAGCCCAACCTTAGTTCAACTGCTGGAGATACCCTCATTGAAGACTTTGATATCTCTTGACTTGGCGATTAGAATGCCATCCGGGAGAACGCTATTATTCTGACATCTGCAAACTCCCGTCACTTACTCACACCAACGGCTGAATGACGCGATCGCTGACCGATGGTTGGTTCTGCAAATGGAACTCTGCAGTCACTGCGCCCTTGATAACAACTAACTGCGGCTAATAGCGGTAAAGCCGACTTGCAGACAGTCACCTCGCCCAAAGAGTGCTGGAGGGCGAGATATCCAATCTCGGAAGCTGCAGGCACGGACAACAATGCAATGGCCAGCATTTTAAAAGGTCCCTCTTGAAGTTGACAGTGGCAGTTGTCCCATCAGATGATCAATCGATCGTATTTAGTATTCATAATGACAATTAGTTCATCGCTGAGTCTGGCCAGATGAGTCAACTTAAACAAAAACAGAAAATGCTGGAAAAACACAGCTGGTCTAGCAACATCTGTGGAGAGAGAAACAGTGTTAAAGTTTGGAGTCTGCATGACACTTCGTCAGAGCTGAAAAGAAGTGGAAGTGTGATTCAATTTATACTGTTTACTGAGGTTGGAGCAAGTGAAAGTGGATAGAAGACCAGTGATTGATGGGATCAAAGAACAGATTGACAATGATGTCATGAACTCAAGGACAAGGGGCATGTTAAAGGCATTCGTAAGGGTTTAAAAAGTTGCTGTTAGTGGCAAAGGTAAGAAAGCAGAATGTGATAAATGCAGAACAAGGGCCATCGTTCTGTAAAAAGAGATAACTAAACATGAACAATTAACAGATAGCCATTTTGGGGATGGCGTAGGGGAGGGGACCGTGGTCGGGAAAAAGCATAGAAAATCTGAAAGAAGTGGCATGAAAAAGAGGATAAAACCACGGATAAGTGAATAATAATAAAAAATAAGAGGATAAAAAATAAAAATGTATATAGAAAAAAGGAAATTAAGAAAGGGGTGAGCAAAGAGGAAAGAGCTCATGGCCTGAAGTTCTTGAAGTCAGTGTTAAGTCTGGAAGACGGTAACGTGCCTAAAGTCAATTTAACTTTGATGTAAAATGAAGCAAATATGCTCTGGACGCTGGAAACCTGATATAAAAGCAGAAAATTATGGCCGCATCTGTGGAGGGGCGAAGTAGAATTGAAGAGCGTAGAAATATAATGGGTTTTATAGTGTTGAAGAGAGGAGTTGAAGCAAGTGGAGCAAAATAGAATGCCAGGGATAGGTGAGTGTTCAGGAGGGATTCAATGGTGATGTCAGTGATACAAGACAAAGGGACCGGTAAGGATAGTATTAAAGGAAAAGGAAGTTGCTAATGGTGACATGAATGTCAGACAGCAGAATGTATTGAGGGCAGGTCGAGGGCATTGACTCCCTGAAAGTAAAATTTAAGAACAAGTTGCAGACTGCCCTGTAAGGGTATTGGGAGAAGAATACCAAATGAAGGGCAGAGTTCTTGGTCTGATGTTCTTGTGGAGCTCAATGTTTAGTGAAGAAAGCTGCACTGTAACTAATCAGAAGATGCGGTGCTGTTGCCTCACTTACCAAGAGCAAACTAGAGGAGCAGCACCTCATCCTCCAATTAGGCGCTTCACTGGCTTCTGTACTGAACAATGGGTTCAAGAAATTCTGCCATTGAACTCTGTCCTTCATGCTAATATTTTCTCCATCCCACTCCCCCCACTTGGTCAGTCTGTAACACATTCTTATATTTTGTTTTGAGAGAACGCTGACCCTTGTTATGCTAATAACACATTCTGCTACATGAACTTTAAGCAACTTCTGGCACCAGCCTTAGTCTTCAACACTATCAGAACACTCCCTGTGTCTTGGACCCATGATACCTTTGTCAAATCTCTCCTGAACTCCGACCTATTCCTGGATTTGTATCTTGCTACAGTAGCTCAATCCTCTTACTTCCACAATATAACACTCCTTACATTTCTTGCCCTCTCCAGCTCTGAAGAAGAGACGTATGGAATAGAAAATTTAACTCTGTTCCTCTGGGCACTGAGGCCGCCAGGCCTACTCAGCGTTTCACGGCATTTTCAGTTTTCCTTTTAAATTTTGATGAATCTTTGCCAACCATAGCAAACTTCATCCGTGGCAGGCATTATCTTGTTTTTAACGCAGCAAATCTCCCTGCTTTTAGCATTGAGGAATTATACAGTTATTACATAATACCATGCATATGGTCTTCGCCATCAGAGCGAGGGGGGAGGCGTTCAAGAATCACCAAGTCTGCTTCCAGATTCAGTGAGGCTGCCCATAGTGCCGTCTGGCATACAGTATATGATAGAAGTCACCGGCTCAAGCCCAGTGCTAGGAAGAGAAGGACGCCCGGACAGAATTGTGCTGCATCGGGGGAGGTGGCCAATGATGTCAACAATGTTGACGTGGTGATGAAGACTTGGCTCAAAGACCTCGAAAGGTCGATAGCTAGAACTCTCCCTGCATTCCCTTGGGGCGTCATACGTTCACCTGCACCCAGGCCGAGGTTTTCTGGACCCTCAGAGTCTGCCACTGCTCGATCCCCTTCATGAAGAAGCTCAGCATCCTGAGTCCCCCCCCACCAACCATGTGCCCTTCCACCCCTCCTTCCCTCCTCCCCACTGGACGCTGTCTCCAACTGGGACAACATTCTCCACCTGTCTCTGGCACATTTCACCTCTCAAGCCTGGGTAGTGGGCAGGAAAACATTCCATCAAAAAGAGCCCTCTGAACCGGAGAGGAGTACTCCACATATGAAATATCCAAAAGGTTCCTTTGTCCACTCAAGTGAGCAGCCCCTGCAGTCAATAGAGTTTATCAGGCAAAGCTGAGTCTACAGTCTCTGCTGCCCTTCTAAAACCTGCCCAAACCAGCTTGCCCTTAAAAAAAAGATTCCCCATCTGTCGTAATACGCGCCCTGGAGACTTATTATTCCCTTTTGGCCGTATCATTGCAGTCTCATGGAGAGTGTATTAGGTGAATTGACTTTTAAGTTGACATATAAATAATGCGGGCCTGTTCCCGACCTCTTGACACATCGACCTGCTGTATTATCGGAAAACTGGTGTGAGAATGTCGCAAACAGCGTGCAGGGTCACTACACTCCATAATGCTCTTCGCAAAGAGGGAAACGGTCCCGGTGTTGGAGCGTAAGATTCTTCCACAAGCCTGGCTGAACCATCGCCACTATTCTGGAAAGCCTGGACTCGTGCCCAGAACAAATCCTCTTTTTCTTTTGAAATTGTCATAGTCATGGTCTTCAAAGCACGCCACCTCTGCGCGCCCACATAACTCGACAAATTACTGCATCCCGTAGAACTTTGTGATATATCTGCCCTGCTGGGGGCATCATTCATCCTAATCACTGCGCCATTGAAGAGTGAGCCTTCAGCTGCCTAGTCCTGATACCCTTGAACAGCGCCATCTAAATGCCTCCGAATCTTAATCCCTTTTATTTTCCTTTCAGGTGTGTATTGAAATCTACGCACTTAACAAACCATTTAGCCATTATCACTATTATTACTTTAGGTGGCACGGCGCCGAATTTTCTTTAATAACGCATACTTTAAATGCCTTCAGAGGTTGATGTTGAAAGGTCTATCTAAATATGAACAGTGACTTTCTTGCTGAACACTGAGTATATTACTCACAAGTATCACGCATTCTGATTATTTTAACTGCAACTATCGCGTCCCATCGGTATAGTAATTACTATGGCTTGATTTTTCTTCATAAACTGAAGACTTGCTGAAAGACAAGGGCATAGGTGATGAAATAATAATATATTGCACCCGAATCCATTATTTCAATTTCACTCAGTCACTCCATATAATGACTGCCCCCTGTCATATTACCAAATGTTTAATTAATTTGAATGCCCTTCACCTTTTTTTGACTGTTAGATGCAGGCCCGGACTGCACAAAGATGGGTAAGTAAACGGAATTGTTATCAAACTCTGGAAAAACCTGTCTTAGACTACTTCACACTCGGTTCTGGGCAGCGAGCTTCCGGGAGCCTTGGCTCAAGTGCAACTCGGAGTCGTCTGAATCAACTCTTATCGATGAAGGCAGGAATGGGCAGTAGTGGCTGCAGAAATGTAGATTGTTTTGCCTCGGTGCTGAAGATGAGGTCGGGTCTTTCCGACAGAAGATTTGAGAGTGCAGTTATGGGGAGATAAGTTCCTCTCAGAAAAGTTTACAATTAGATTTAAGACTTACAGGGATGGTATCAAGACCCACATCTTCACTCAAGGGGTAGTTGAATTCTATAACTCAGCCCCTTAAAAATCAGTTGAGGCTGGAAGATAAATTGTAAATTACAACATCTGGAACGCTACATTTTTGGGGGGATTTAAATATCCTGTTAAGCCACCAAGACGGATGGATTCAAGTTGCATGAGCATTAGCCATAAACACACTGAATGATGAAATTGTCCGAGGGCGTGGGATGGCCACATCCTATCCCTGTGAAGAACATTTTAATGATATTTCTTCAAAGGCAAGTGCCTAAAAATTCTAAAGGGAAAAACTACCAATGAATGACATTAGTTGGAGTTTTGGAGAAAGATTCAATGATGAAGGAGGACATTCGGCCCATTCGACCTCTGCCAGTTAATTGACAAAAGGCGTGATTAATCCGTTCCCTCATAAGTGAGAAATGGTCACGCACAAGCCTGCATCATATACCTTTAAA
Organism: Isurus oxyrinchus; assembly: GCA_026770705.1. NCBI lineage: Eukaryota > Metazoa > Chordata > Chondrichthyes > Lamniformes > Lamnidae > Isurus > Isurus oxyrinchus. Next base: position 7,478,084 of record JANJGN010000034.1, read on the forward strand.
ATAATTTTGTGCAACGAATCCTAAATCATAACAAATTTCAATCCCTTTTAAATGTGTGATCCCACTTTTATTCTAATCCGTTTCTCTTTATTCCACACAAGTTTATTTCGATGCTCTTCGTCCAAATGCGAAATTCTGGACATTAAACCAGCCTGCAAATGAATAGCAAACTTGTCTAAAAGCATAGGCAGGGAACATATAAGAAAAGCAAGGGGAAAATGTGCAGGAAATTGGTTGCCAAAGTGAGATTCGAATAGAAAGGTGTGGGAACCAAATTAGTTTTGAATCCACCCTGATGCATGCTCCTATAATTACAGAGGAACAGTTAAGAACGAAAATGATTGGTAAGATCCCACGATGCATGGTTGCCATTTACTCTCATTTCCCAGAAGGCGCTGTCAAAAAGCACATTCTCCTCTCTTTCGCATGAAACTGAAACTTTTAGTAAGTTGAGAGATTGATTTTTGCCAGAATATGGGTAAATCCGCAAGTACTGAAACATGTACAATCACAAGAGCAATTACAGTGGTGAGAATGCTCTGGTCTATCCAGCCTGAGCCATATTGTTGCGATGCTGGATTTATCATGGCTTGTCCACTCCTCTGCCCCATAAAAAGACTTTGATCCCCTGGGCTGTGATGAGACCAACATAAAACCGATCAAGTTGCAATGGAAAATCTGGGAAATTCCTCTCCGACACAAGTAATTAGCATTGGAGGCCAATCTGCCTGGTATTCACTGAAACACTTTAGAAAGAAGGGATGTCCTCCGCAACCAGAAATCAAAGCAACTCCTCATTGCATTGGTCCCTCATTCTCCTCGAAAAGAACCAATACCTGAGATCTAACTTAGACTTAGCCCAACGCCAATTAAAATGGTGACACCAACAACCCACCCCAGGCTTCTCTCTGACACATGGAATGCAACAAGTGTCAAACAGAACACAATTTTGCCATCTTCGTCATCACATAAACCTCATCATTTTGTGAGGGTGCTTCGTGCAGAGAGAGTGCACATTGTAAAGGGCGACAAACGGTGGGCCAAAGGAAGTGAGGGGCACCCGAGGCCAGATCTAGAGGGCAGTAGAAGGTTATAGTGAAAGCGCGACAGAGGAACTTGAAAACGAAGGAGCGAATTCACTCCCATGGCTGGAATGGAAACCAACGTAAGCCAATGAGCACAAGGTGATAATGAATGAGAAAGATCTGACGGGAGCTCGGATATGGCAGAAATTTGTGTGCTATGAGGTTCACAGTGGCTGGAAGAGCACTAGAAAAGTTGAGTCCATTGGCAAATTAAGTCACCCAATATTCTGTCAGCAAATATGAAAGCCATAAGATAGTGTGATTTCATCCAGACGGACTGAAGAATGGGTAATACATTCATAGTGACCTTGGGCCATTCATTCCGTACCCTGAATGGTATGATCACGCATTGAAACCTCACTCATTTACGATCTGCCTCCTCCCAGAGATGTGTATAATTGCATGCTTAACCAAAGCAACGTTTACTGCAATTTAAACTTGCATTGTATATCTAGAACTTGAACACCTCAAAGCAAAGTGCCGTAAGTATCACCAAGGATGGCATAGTTAGAGTTACAGTGCTGGGTGGGTTGGGGGGAGTTGGGGGGGCAGTGGGTTGACATGGATGGTGACGGAGCGGTAATGGCACTGAAATGGTGATCCAGATGTCCAACTTAATGGAATTTAAACTCAACGAATAAATCGGGAACATAAATCTTTCCTCAATGATGGTAACCATGAAAATACCATTGCTTGCCATTAATATGCACCTGCTTCACTAATGTTATTTAGTGAAGGAAATTGGACATCCTAACCTATTCCGCTTGATGGCCATAGTCCTGAAGTCGTGCAGTAGTGGAAAAATCTCCCCTCAGGATATCACAACAAGACCCTTCTTCAGTTCTAGCACCTCTGCCAGGTTAACACTCGACCTTATCACTTATATGGAAAAAAAAAACACCTGCTTATTCAATCTATCCGTGGCAGTTCTCTAAGGTGAACAGCGTCTGGCAATTAGTAATGTCACCAGCTCTGTTTTGCTATCGTTATTGTCAACCATTGTGCACTAGCCTGGTGCCTCCAGATATATTTAATAGATAACAATGTTCTGCATTTATATCAACATATATGCAGAGCATATCTGCGGGCAGTAATCCACTTGTGTCTAACCAATGCACCTGGAAGCAAGCATTGTGCACGGCAAAGAATGTGAAATCGAACCAATGTATGTCGAGAACATAATTTTTCACAGCATTCCAAAAGCGTTTGTCCTGCTGTTTCTGGAGGCCTCAAATGTGCACATTATTCCCTCTGGCTCGAGGTACTGTAACGCTGAGGTCAATTATTTCACAATACTCCAGGGATTGGCTAACCATGGGAAATGGAGGCAAAACTGTGCACAGTGCACTAAATGACAGCTCATTTATCGGAACGAGCACTGTCCAGGCACTCAAATCGACCCCAAGTTTATGGAGACTAGAACTATGCACAGCACGCAAAGTGTTGTTTTTTTTTTATCTGAAGATCAGGACTATGCACATAATTCCGAGTGTTGCCTAACTAATAGATATGTAGACTAGAAACGTACATATTGCTGTATATGTTCCCTCAAAAAGTATATGGGATCAAAATCTGCATATATGTCTGTGTGATCTGTCCAAGGCGTTCACATGCTAAAACTGTTCATAAACCTATAAGCGCTGGCTAACTGAGAATTTATGCAAGATTGTGCTGAAAGCGCATCCTGTGTTAGCCTATAATTTGTATTTGACTCCTTGTTGGAAAGTGCTGTTAATGTAAAATGTGGACATAATGCCTACTAGCCTTTATTAATTACATTGTGTCTCAAATGAGCTTCCATCCTATTTTTAGAGAAAGATTTGGAAGAAAAAGACTTGGGTAACAAAGAAATACGTTATATAATTTTTATTCTGCTTTCCAACGACTCATTGTTGTCTACTTTATATGTGATGTAGACCAGGGTAGGATAGTTACAAGCCAACTGCTGAACACCACAAGCTAATGGATTGCATTTGGCTCTTTCCCCAGAACTCCAGAAACTGAAGGAAGCAGGGAAAATTGGAGGTGGGTAAATTGTATTTTTAAATGTTTTCTAAGATTGTGAGGGACATTTGGAAGAGGATGAGGCATGTCAAAGCTGTGACATTAATCTTACTAATCACTGATCTCGACATTTTCTTTATTAGGTCCATCTATTGGAAAGCCGCTGGCAAGGCCAGCATATATTTTCCACCACTAATCACCCTTGAGAAGATGCTGATGTTTTTCCTTGTAATGCTGCAGTCGTGTGGAGACAATTCTCGCAGGTGCTCCTGGGAAGCTCATTCCAGGATTTCAACCAAGTGACAATGAGGAAACAGATATGTTTCAAAGGCAGGATGGCCAGTGATTTGGAGCGTGTATTGTTCATGGTGGTGTTCCCAAGCAGCGGATGCCCTTGTCCATCTAGAAGGTAGAAATCCCGCCTTTGGAAAATACGCAAAATTCCTTGCCGATTCTCTGCTTTGCCTTTGAAGGCGACAGAAACTGCAAGTGAGATGCACTGGTTGTATAGCAAATTAATGTTTCCTGTTTGAATTTCATGTCCTTTTGTTCTTTATTTGTTTCATCACCAGGAGGGCATTATCTCTCCATTTCTGGCATATCAGTTCTCCTAACATTTAAAAACACCTCGACTAAACCGAAGTTATTTATTCCAATGTAATGTATCCAAGTTTGGGCAACCTGTCCTCAGAGGTAAATCACCAGAGTCTCATATGCGGGTTTCCTTTCTTTCTATGTTGCTTCCTGGACTGAACATTATTTTTGTTTAACCACCTTTAATAAATGTCGACTAATGTTCTGAATGGAAGACTAAAGATGGGTTGAGACAGGGGCCGAAACTGGTTTCAGCTTGTATGTCAGGTCAGACTTTGAAAACCCTTGTCATATCACAGATTGTTCAATGAGACATTATTTGGGAGAATCTTGTAAAGGAAAAATCTTGTGTTCTAATTGATTATTCTTTCTTTATCTGAGGTGTGGACTCTGAGAAGTGCGCCAATAACCAAGGTATCACCATTGTGAGATATGGGGTTCGAAGTGGCTATTTTGCTTTTCACCCATGCACAGTTTTGCTTTCAAGCAGTTATTATCAGCTAAATAGATGCAAGTTTCTGTGCACGTCTCTTTCAGGCCCTCTCCAACTTACTGCAAGAATGACTTGAGAAGGAAAGAACGATTGGAATTGCAAATGCCTGCCTCACCACCTCATGGCTTTCAAAAGAAATTTGCAGCTAATTAAATTTCCTTGGTGTTGTCATTTTTGTAGGAGGGAATGCAGCTGTATCAAATCATGAATTGTAAGCTCACCCCAGCAGCAACGTAGAGCGGCTGCATTAGCCATTTATTAACTGATGGTATTTTGAGAGATAAATAGTGGGACGTGGTACTATGGAACACAAACCCCCCTTTCTCCCCCCCATCCCCCCCAACCCCCCCCCCTCCCCCCCCCCACCCCCCCCCCCCCCCAACCTATTCAAGGTCCTTGGGCCTCATAGGGCATGGTGCCTTCCACCAAAAGAACAGACTGAACCTCAGTTTAATGCTTCTTCTGAGAGGAGTTCCCACGTACTGGACAGTACAGGGAATCAGGGGTTGCATTTTCTTTACTGGGAGTCGACCTACTTGCATAATAAATGTAGTCGCTCATACCTTCAATTTCTTAATCGTTTGGTGCTTCCTTGTAGCATGTGATTCATCATACTTATGATATCAAAACCATCCCTATTGATCTTACCTGTGGCAGGTTTGTGGTCAAACGACTATTCATTAACCTGAATATATAGCCAATAAACGAAATCTATTTACCACACCTTGTCATTCTCATTTCTTCCAGAACTTCAAATCCTCCGGAAGAAATACAGTTGAGTGCTGATTTATATTATTGTGTTATTCCCGCAGAATTGTGTTAATTCTTTCCCACAGAAATGAAGACAGACCCCAAAATAACTGCCTCTGAGCATGTTCCAGGAAACGGCGTCAGGACTGCATGGAAAGTTTGTGCTGGTACCTGTTGAAGCACTCAATAGGAGCAATGTCTTAGTAAAACTGGCCAAGGAGAAAACTGAGTGAATGTGAGTGTGTGTGTGTGGGGGGAGGGGGGGCAGTTGGGGGGGGGGGTCTAATGTAAGACGTGATTTCGACCCCGCCCTATTCTGCCTCCCCAAGCCTTCAGAAGGGCTTGCCAGCCAGCCTTTACTTTCTTCCTATTGACTTCTGAACATTGAAAGTGGCACCAAAATCACTACGATTTATGTTAGTGCAACATCGAATAGACTCAGGGTTCCGGAGTTCTGAATCTCTCAAACTACACTTCATTCATATAATTTGCAAAAGTATATTCAAAAAGTTTTCGACTTGGAAATTTAATAAACTGCAATGAAATTCAACTTGTCACCATACAGTAAGTTCCATTCTTAGATGCCTCACGACATTGCAATACTCTTGAAGTGCACAATGCACATTCCTTGTCAGGCATTCAGCCCTAAGGCAGAAGAGTTTAAATTAAAAATTAAAGAAAGTGTGATACAATTCAACACCCCTCCATACAGAATTCTCCAGCCCACTGTGCCTCATTACATTTGTAAGAGTCTTGATATTTGCATTGTGCATTCCATGTTGCATATACATCATGAGAGGTTTAACGCAATTTCCAGACTCTCCACGTACTATGGCAGAACGGGCCTAGACAGCAACATTCCCCCAAAGCATGTCTGCCCCAAGCTGTCGTGCATACCTCAGCACAGAGACCTTGACATGTGCAATGCTCGGTCCAGGACAACACTTTGCACCAGCATGTTTCAAACGTACCAAATACCGACTTACACCCAGTTGATGGTCCTTTTATAACCATCTACCAGAATGTCCTCGTACTTTTAAAGGCATCGATTGGTCACCAATCAACATTCTCTCATCTAAATCTAAGACGTCCAATCCGTTCAGACTGATTCTGTCCCCTTCTTCAATCTGCCCAGCTGCTTCTGTACCGTATCAAAACTACACCCACACTACATCCCCAAAAGCCAATTACATAAAGTGTGTTTTTTTTTCCCAAGAGCCACTTCAATTCAATAGAAGAATGTAAGGTGACCTCATTCAAAGCCATGCAATTGTAACAGGGCTCGAGATGTTAGATGCAGGAAGGACCTTTGCCCTGGCTGGGGGTCTACAACCAATTAACACAGTCCCAAAATAATGGGCAAGTCATTTTGGACCAAAATGAAGAGTAATGTCTTCACTCAGAGGGTGATGAATCTTGGAATTCTCTCCATCAGTTGGGGCTCAGTGGTTGAGTACGCCCAAGAATGTGATGGATTTCTTCATATTAAAACATCGATGGTTTCGGTGATTGCACCAGAAAATAATGCTGAGATACAAGATTAGGCATAAACTCATTGAATGGCAGAATGGGGGGGAATGGCTCATTGGTGAACTCTTGCCCCAGATTATTATGTATTGATGGGCTCCCTTTCTCTGTTTCTCTCTATCTCCACAGTTGATGCCGGCATCAAACTTCTAGGTAAGCCTGAACAGATTTTAACGAATGTCATCACTGGCAAATAAGTCGATTTTTCCATCTCTGATATCTGTCATTTGACATCTCATTCCTTGACAGCAGTTTCAATTAGCAATCCCATTAGTCCTCCTTCCCTGCTCTTCTCCCGGGGCACTAATGCATTTTTTTTTATTCCCATTTTATTTTCGAATATTCATCTAATTCCCTGTTTCAAAGGGATAATTGAAGTTTCCTTTCAAGCAATATGTTCCAATTCCTAAGGACTGACAATAAGACACACTTCCACAAAGCTCCACATTTGAATCTTCAGTCGATTACCTTTACTGCACAGCTGGCGTTAACCACATCTGCAACAGGAAACAATTTCTGCTGAGGTGCTTCATCTCACAAGTGGTTTTCAAAGCTGCAAGGACTTCCTAAATGCCCTTGCAAGCCATTAATTATTTTTGAAGCGCCATTCTAAAGCGCCACACCCTTACTTAATGTTGCAATGCAGGAAAAGCAGCAGCAAATTTGTTCAACACAGGAAGTTACCAAACATAAACATTTACATTTTTTTTTTGTTTACTGATGTTCATTGAGGGATAATTGTTGGTTGCAATACCAACTCAGTCCTCCCCTCAGAATAGTGCTGTGGGCTCACCTATAACCTCCCCCAGTGGAGAGATGGGGCACTGACTTAACAGCTCGTGTGAAAGAGGACACTTATGACAAATTAGCTTTCCCTCAGCAATGGCCAGAGATGGCTGGATATTGCCGTCAAGTCTTCTGACAGTGCTTGAATCAGCAACTTTCCGAAGCCAAATCTGATAATGTTAGCACTGAGACACAGAGCACACATCCATACAGCCCCACATAAAGCCCCTCACATGCTGCATTGCAGCATTCGAAAGCGTGCAATTAAAAGAGAACAATTAAATTTTACGATGCAATGCTGTAGAGATGAAAATCACAGTTCCACTGAAGACACCGGGGTAGCTATTAAGCACGAGAGCAAGGGCAATAAACTGAATACTGAAATCAGAAGTGGAGATAAATATCCTGCAAATATTTAGTGGATCAATGATTCCCTTGTTGCCACAGAATCGATGTACACTTCTGAAGCAAAGTACTCAACCGGCCTCCATAAATATTCTTTTATTCCCACGGGAGCTGCCGGGCCTGCTGAGTGTTTCCAGCGCTTTCCGTTCTCTTTTTTTTCATATTAATTTGGTTCATTTGGAGTCAAATAGGCGATGGCTGATCTGCCTACAGTGCTGTGTCGCTCCCCGAAACTTATTCCCACAGATTCAGTGAGAGTACAGTGGGCAAATGATATAAATTTAACATTGGCTGAGAAAAGATAGAACTCTGTTTTGGATTAAATTGCTATTCAACTCAATCATGAATGTTCTTCCCATTCAGAGCTTGAGGATAAGCTACGAGATGCCGCAGGTAGGACTGAATCCTGTCCAATTTGGTCTCAAATTCTTATGCCTGTGCAATAGAAATGGAAGGACAGGAAGAGAATGATTCAATTACTGGAGTCTATTCGGTCCTTGACAAAGTTGAGACAATGGCTCAACACCTCTCCATCCAAGTTTTAGCTCCACCCGCATAGCACATTTGACTAGAAAAGGATCTGTCAATTTCTGATTTAAAGAGCTTAATTGAAAATAATTGTATAAGGACGTGTAGGAGGGAAACACACCACAAAGCCCAATTGGTTTGTGTTGGTGTTTTTGTACAACACGAACTTCAGACAATTCTATCTGCCCCAAAAAGTAAGCTTTTTTTTTGCCTTTCTACCCGAACAATTTCCTTACAAATCCGCAATGAAAATCATCGGATTACATTTGAAATTGAAGGGCAAACGAATCTGCAATTCATTGTCGTCATTTAACGGTTGGAACCCTGACCCTACCCACGACTCCTCTCCCCTCGCCTCCCCCATTCTACCGAATACGTACTGTCCTGCTCCCACGGCCACAGATATAATCACAGAATGTTTCCAGCACAGAAGTGGTCCGTTGGGCCCCTGCCAGAACTCTGAAAAGGCAAATAAGCCATTCCACATTTGCCCCCCTTTACTCAGTACCTCTGCAAATTTGATCAATTGCTCAATCAACAAAAGAACGTGAGGAGAGCGGCGGAGACACAGGATAAAAGAGAGCCAGGAGAGTGGAGGAGACATAGGATAAATGTGCGAGGAGAGCGGAGGAGACACAGTGTAAAAGTGCACGAAGAGAGCGGCGGAGAGACAGGATAAAAGAGAGCGAGGAGAGCGGAGGAGACATAGGAAAAACGTGCGAGGAGAGCGGGGGAGACACAGGGTAAAAGAGCGCGTGGATAACGGGGATACAGGATAAAAGAGCGCGAGGAGAGCAGCAGAGATACAGGGTAAAAGAGCGCATGGATAACGGGGATACAGGGTAAAAGAGAGCGAGGAGAGAGGTGTAGACACAAGATAAATGAGCATGAGGAGATTGGCAGAGACATAGAGTAAAAGAGAACAAGGAGAGCTGCAAAGACACAGGATAAAAGAGCACGAGGAGAGCGGCGTAGACACAGGATAAAAGAGCGTGAGGAGAGCAGAGATAAAGGATAAAAGAGCGCAAGGAGAGTGGAGACACGGGATAAAAGAGCACGAGGAGAGCAGAGGAGAAACAGGGTAAAAGACAGTGAGGAGAGCAGCAGAGACATAGGATGAAAGAGCGCGAGGAGAGCGGCGGTGACACATGATAAAAGAGCATGAGGAGAACGGGGACACGGGATAAAAGAGCACGAGGAGAGCGACGGCGACACACGATAAAAGAGCGCGAGGAGAGCGGAGGCATGGGATAAAAGAGCATGAGGAGAGTGGAGGCATGGGATAAAAGAGCACGAGGAGAGTGGAGACACGGGATAAAAGAGCACGCGGAGAGTGGAGACACGGGATAAAAGAGCGCGAGGAGAGCGGCGGAGACAAAGGATAAAGGGGCACGAGGAGAGCAGAGAAACACAATAAAAGAGAGCACCAGGAGAGCGGAGACACGGGATAAAAGAGAGCAAGGAGAGTGAAAATACAGTCTAAAGGAGTCCGAGGAGAGCGGCGGAGGCACAGGATAAAAGAGGGCGAGGAGAGTTCCAGGGGGCAGAGTCGGAGGGCAGAGATGAGGCGAGGTGAGTATAAAAACCTGACTTCGGAGATTCGTGGACCATGGGTCTTAAACGAACAATTAAAAGTGGCATCCTGGTAAATCTGTGACCTGATTGGCTGGGTAGAGAATCTACACTGAATTTGAAAATAAAACATTGTTAAACTAATTAAACCAAATAAATTAATCACTTAACTAATACGTGGAGGGTATCTAGACCAGAATCTAGGGATTACTGTCTTAAAATTTAGCATTTATAGTAGAAATATAGTCCTAGGAACCGCACACTTTATAAGGAGTCAATAAGCAGTTATTAGATTTATATTAATTTATTAAATAATTCTAGAAATGGCAGTTGCTGGGGTGAAGTGCTTCACCTGTGGGATGTGGGAAATCTGTGGCTCTTCAAGTGTCCTGGACAACTACACCTGCACGAAGTGTACCCAATTGCAGCTCCTGACAGACCTGCATGGATCAGTTCGAGCAGCAGTTGGATGCACGTAGGAGCATTCAGGTGGCAGAACACGTCATTGACAGGAGTTTTGGAGATGTAGTCACACCCAAGGTACAGACAGGTAGATGGGCGACTGCTAGAAGGGGCAGGCAGTCAGTGCAGAAATCCCCTGTGGCTGTCCCCCTCTCTGACAGGTATACCATTTTGGATACTGTTAGGGAGGATGGCCTATCAGGGGAAAACAACAGCAGTAGCCAGAGCAGCGGCACCATGGCTGTCTCTATTGTTCAGCAGGGGGGGTTACAGCACAGAATAGCAATTGTCATAGGGGGCTCTATAGTCAGGGGCTCAGATAGGCACTTCTGTGGTCGTGAGAGAGACACCAGGATGGTATGGTGCCTCACTGGTGCCTGGGTCCAGGATGTCTCTGATCGGGTACGGGGCATTCTGAAGGGGGAGGGAGAACAGCCAGAGGTGGTGGTACAGATTGGTACTAAGGACATAGGCAGGAAATGTGACGAGGTCCTGCAGCGGAAGTTCAGGGAGTCAGGCAGAAAGTTAAAAAACCGGACCTCTAGGGTTGTAATCTCAGGATTACTCCCTGCTCCATGCGCCAGTAAGGCAAGAAAAAGGAAGATACTGCAGCTGAACACGTGGCTGAACAGATGGTATAGGAGGAAGGGTTTCCGATAGCTGGATCAGTGGGACCTCTTCCAGGGCACGTTGGACCTGTACAAGAAGGACGGGTTGCATCTAAACTGGAGGAACACTAATATCCTGGCTGCGAGGTTTGCTAGTGTCACTCAAGTGGGTTTAAACAAGTATGGCAGGGGGGCGGGAACCAGAGCAATAGGTCAGCAGGTGAAATAAATGACTGGAAACCAGTCAATATGGCCAGTAGGACAAAGAGGAAGGGCAGGCAGGGAGAAATTACTGAACACATTGGGACTGGGGGTCTGAGATGCATTTGTTTCAATGCAAGAAGTATGACAGGAAGGCAGATGAGTTTAGAGCTTGGATTAGTAGTTGGGACTATGATGTTATTGCTATTAAAGAGACTAGGTTGAACGATGGACAGGATTGGCAGATAAACGTTCCAGGATTTATATGTTTCAGACAGGATAGATAGGGATGTAGAAGAGGTGGGGGAGTTGCACTGCTGGTTAAGGGGAATATCACAGCTGTATGACAGGGGACATCTCAGTGGGCTCATGCAGCGAGGCAATATAGGTAGAGCTCTGGAATAGGAAGATTGCAGTCACAATGTTGGGGGTTTACTATAGGCCTCACAATTGCCGGCGGGAGATTGAGGAAAAGTTGTGTAGGCAGATTTTCGAAAGATGTAAAAGCAATAGGGTTGTTGTGGTGGGTGATTTTAACTTTCCCTATAATGACTGGGAATCACTTAGTGCTAGGGGTTTGGTGGTGAAGAATTTGTAAGGTGCATCCAAGAGGGCTTCCTGAGACAATATGTAGATAGTCCAACTGGGGAAGGGGCAATACTGGAACTGGCATTAGGGAATGAAACCAGCCAGGTGGTCGAAGTTTTAGTAGGAGAGCATTACGGGAAAAGTGACCATAATTCAGTAAGCTTCAAGGACCTGGTGAATATGGATAACAGGACTGCTCTGATTAAGGTGCATAATTGGGTGAAGGCTAATTATAATGATATTAGGCAGGAACTGAGGAATGTAGACTAGAGGCGGATGTTTGAGGGCAAATCAACAGCTGACATGTTGGGGGCTTTCAAATGTCAGTTGATAAGAATACAGGACCGGCATGTTCCTGCTAGGATGAAAGATAAGCATGGCAAGTTTCAGGAACCTTGGATAACGAATGAAATTGTGAAATTAGTCAAAAAGAAAAGGGAAGCATTCGTAAGGGCAAGAAGTCTGGGAACAGATGATCCTGTGGAGAATATAAAGAAAGTAGGAAGTAACTTAAGCAAAGAATCAGGAGGGCTAAAAGGGGTCATGAAAAGTCACTGGCAACCAGGATTAAGGAAAATCGCAAGGCCTTTTATACATACATAAAAAGCAAGAGGGTAACCAGGGAAAGGGTCGGCCCATTCAGGGCCATAGGAGGTAATCTGTGTGTGGAGCCAGAAGAATGGGACAGAGACTAAATGAGTACTTTTCATCAGTATTCACCTAAGAGAAGGACTTAGCGGTTGATTTGTCTAGAGAAGAGTGTGTAGATAGCCTGGATCATGTTGAGATCAAAAAAAGAGGAGACATTAGGTGTCTTGAGGAATATTAAGGTGGATAAGTCCCCAGAGCCAGATGGGATCTACCCCAGAGTACTGAGGGAGGCAAGGGAGGAGATTAGTGGGACCTTGACAGAAATCTTTGTATCCTCACTGGCTATGGATGAGGTCCCAGAGGACCAGAGAATGGCCAATGTTGTTCCATTGTTTAAGAAGGGTAGCAGGGATAATCTAGGAAATTACAGGCCGGTGAGCCTTACATCAGTGGTAGGGGAATCAATGGAGAAGATTCGTCGTGACAGCATTTACTACATTTGGAATCAAATGGGCATATTAATGAGAGGCAACATGGTTTTGAAAAGAGGAGTTTGTGTCTCACTAACTTGATTGAGTTTTTCGAAGAACTGACAAAGATGATCGACGATGGAAGTGCAGTGGGTGTGATATACATGGATTTCAGTAAGGTCTTGGATAAGGTCCCTCATAGCAGACTGGTACAGAAGGTAACATCGCACGGGATCAGAGGTGAGCTGGCAAGATGGATACAGAATTGGCTTGGTCATAGAAGACAGAGGGTAGCAGTGGAAGGGTGCTTTTCTGAACGGAAAGCTTTGACTAGGGAATTTCTGCAGGGATCTGTTCTGGGACCTTTGCTGTTTGTAGTATACATAAATGATTTGGAGGAAAATATAACTAGGCTAATTAGTAAATTTGCAGATGACGCTAAGGTTGGAGGAGTTGCAGATAGTGAAGAGGATTGTCAAAGGATAAAACAGAACATAGATCGGTGAGAGACTTGGGCGGAGAAATGGCAGATGGAGTCTAATCTAGACAAATGCGAGGTAATGCATTTTGGAAGATCTAATGCAGGCAAGAATTATACAGTAAATGGCAGATCCCTTAAGTGCATTTACAGGCAGAGGGATCTGGGTGTACAGGTCCACAGGTCACTGAAAGTGGCAACACAGGTGGATAAGGTAATCAGGAAGGCATAAGGCTTGCTTGCCTTCATTGGCAGGGGTATTGAGTATAAAAGCTGGGGAGTCAAGCTGCAGCTGTATAGAACCTTGGTTCGTCCACACTTGGAATATTGCGTGCAATTCTGGTTTGACATTACCAGAAGGATATGGATGCATTGGAGAGGGTGCAGAGGAGGTTTACCAGGATGCTACCTCTCCTAGAGGTCATTAGCTACGAGAAGAGGTTGGAGAAACTCGGATTGTTCTCACTAGAGTGACAGAGATTGAGGGGCGACTTGATAGGAGTTTACAAAATTATGAGTGGCATGGGCAGAGTAGATAGTCAGAAGCTTTTTTCCAGGGTGGAAGAGTCAGTTACTAGGGGACATAGATTTAAGATGAGAGCAGAAAACTATAGAGGAGATTTGCGGGGCAAGTTTTTTACACAGAGGGTAGTGAGTGTCTGGAATTCGCTGCCAGAGGAGGTGGTGGAAGCAGGTACTATTGTGGTGTTTAAGAGGCAACTTTAAAAATTCATGAATAGGATGGGAATAGCAGGATACGGACACCGGAAGTGCAAAATGTTTTAGTTGAGGAGCAATATGATCAGCACAAGCTTTGAGGACCAAAGGGCCTGTCCCTGTGCTGTATTTTTCTTTGTTCTAATTCATCCCAGATGGAAGGCAGTCACTAAGTAAATAACATTCACCTTCATGTCACATTTTGGTTCTTTTCACAATCACTTGACATTGGTGTCCCCTCCCTATCCAACCACCACCACCCTTGTCACTACGCTCTGCACCCACCACCCACTACCATCCCCAATTGGATCTTGACCCTTCAGTCAGGAGGAATATTTTCTCTCCAACGCTTTTCTCTAGATTCCTCATGATTTGGAAAGACATGTTGTGACGTGCGGTGCCCAACATTGAACATTAATGTTGAACCTTCAACAAGACAAGAACCTTTTAATAATTAACAATCTGTAACGGAACGGTGATTCATGTTAGACTAGAGGTTATGGAATTGAACATCAATCTGCAGTTTGTCGAGGCAACCCTCTATCATGAACATCAGTCTATCGCATCCTCCATGCAGCACTAGGGAATACAGGTATTTCTGGGTCATCACAACGAATTTTCACGGATTGTTCCTCCCAGCAGGCCCCATAATTATTAACACATGCACGATAATAAATATGTTCCTTCACTCCATTACAGTATGCAAGGATCCCTCCAGAGGTGAGTCCATTCCTGCTGTGGCTGCGAAGAGAAGGTGCTCTTGCTTTCAATCATTGGGGAGCAGGTTGTTTGAACTTCGAGATGCGCGTTTTAGATCTAGGCAGGTTGCTGGCAAGTCTAATATTTTATCCTTTTGGCCACGTTAATTTCCTTCCTTTTAAGATTCAATATCAGTGGAACCATTTTTTGTTTCAACAGCGGCAGCTGGCATGGGGCAGATCTTCTAACATTGTTTTCAAACCCAAACATCATCGGAAGTTCCACCCTCGAATCCTGATTTTCAACCCCAGCGCCTAAAGGAGCCATTCCCAGGTTCAATTCAGCATCAGCTCAAACCGCTGAATCAAATATTCCCTCACTCTGCACATGCAGCTCGAACACACTGAATGCAGAAAGAGCTCGGTTTTGAAAAGCAACTCGTGGACACCAGTAAAATCCCCTGGAGCTTTCAGAGCCAGTAATGGAGCTTTCGAGGGGTAACCATTCTGTTAATGAAGGGAAAAGTATTGATTTGATTGTGCAAAACATCTTGCATATTCATCAACATGAGAACAATATCTCCCATGTACATCTAGATGAAACTAAACATCTCCCTATCCATCTGTATGGAAAATATCTCCCATATCCATCATCATGAGAAAACAAATCTCCCACAGCCATAAATATAAAATATTTTATCATATGCAACCATATGAAAATATCTCCCACATGAATCGATATTGAAGAAAAAATTGTCAACTCGATCAATATGAAAACATCTTCCATAGCCATTACTATGAGAAAATATGCCTTATATCAATCATTTACTTTAAAATCCCATATCCATCAATATAAATTAATCTCCAATATAAAACACTATGGAAAAGCTAAACATCTCCCAAATACACCAACATGAAAGAAAATCCATATCCATCAATATCAAAGTATCTCCCATAACCCTCACTATGAAAAAACATTTTCCATTTCCCTTGACATGAAAACATGTCCCATATCAATCAATATGTAAATATCCCCATTAACCATCACCATGGAAACAACATCACCCATATCTGGAAGAAGAGTCAAATGGGCTCTAAACGTTGAGTCTGTCTTTCTCGCCACAGATGCTGTCAGAACTGCTGAGTTTTTCCAGCAATTTTTGTTCTTGTTTCAGATTTCCAGTATCCACAGAATTCTGTTTTTATCCATCAGTATGAAAACATCTGCCATTTGCAACATGATGAAAGACATCACCTCCCACATACATCAATATGTGAATATCTCCTTTATCCAACAATATTTAAAAAATAAACTGCGATATCCATCGATAGGAAAACATCTCCCATATCAATCAAAAGAAAATCCCCTATATCCATGAAAATTTCAACATCTCCCCTGTGCATGAATATGAAACAGATCTCCATTTTCCATCAATATGAGAAAACATCTCCCAGATAAATAAATTTGAAAATAAATCTTCCATATCCATCAATATGTTAAAATACCTCCCATATCATAAATATGATAAAACAGCTCCCATATCCATCAACATGTAAAAACATCTCCGATATCTATCAATAGGAAAACCTCTCACGTATCCTAAACTATGAGAAACAAAAATCTCCCACATCCATCAAGATCAAAATATATCTCATATTCATCACTATGATAAAAACATCTCCCATATCCTCCAAGTTGAAAAAAATCCCCCATACCCATAACTATTTTCAATATGAAAAGATATCTCCCATATCCATAAACATGTCAAAATATAACCCATATCAATCAATATGAACAACATCAACGATACTGATCATTATTTACAAGCATATGCCAAATCCAATAATATGATCAAATACCTCCTATATCAATGAACATCAATAAAAAATGCCATATGGCTCAATATACAAAATCCCTTATCCATTAATATGAGAATAGCTCATCTCCCTTAACCTTCAATATGTTAGATCACCTCCCATATCCAAGAATACGTTAAAAAAACCTCCCATTTCCATCAGCATGAAATAAATACTTCTCCCATATCCATCCCTATGAAAATATCTTCCATATTTCTCAGTACAAAAAAAATCTCCCAAACTGGGACTCTGAGGGGAACAAGGGGGCAAGAGTACCGGAGTTTGAACCTCTGTGACTGTCCAATAGTTTTGAGGTTCTCTCAGTTTGTTCAGATGACAGCAGGTTCTGCAGGTTGGAAGGCACCTTTTTACATAAAACCATTCAATTGCAGGAAGGGAAGAAAAGGATAGGTAGCATTTGAGGACTGGGCAGTGGGGTGGATTGAAGCTGTTCTCTGTAGTATGCGCAACAATCCAGACGGCAATGTTGCCTGTCCATTGCCAGGATTCAATACATCTGCTCAGGGCTAAAGAGGAAATTGAGGAGTGGGGAAAAGTCCCGTGGTCGTAGTCTATGTAAGTACCAACGACATAGAAAGGGTGAAAAATAAAGCTCTGCATAGTCACTATGAGGAGCTAGGCACCGATGAAGAAGCAGAACCTCAAAGGTAATGATTTCTTTTATATTACCTCAGTCACGTGAAAATTGTCATAGAAGATATACAATTTGAGGAAAAAATCATGGCCCAAAGACTGGTGTGGTTGAAGTTGGTTTCGGTTGGTGGGGCATTGGCGCCATTTTTGGTGAAAGCCGGATACGTACCATGTGAATGTTCTACACCTGAACAGTGCTGGAGCTGGTGTCCTGGCGAGCTGTATAATTAGTGGAATAGAGAGGCTTTTACATTAAACAGTAGGGTCAATGGATCAATTTCGGAAGACGTGGTATAGACAGTATAGACAGCGCAAGGGAGCAAGCTAGTAATATAGGAAATGAGAAACAGACCGTGACAGGAAGGAGCAAAGAATACAAATCTAAGAGTAAATCAACAGATAAGGCTAGATGCAGCAAAAATAATAATAGAAAGAACACTAAAGGCTATGTACCAAAACGCATGTAGAATTCGATACAAAATAGAAGGAACGGGAACTGGTTGATGTACTTTACCTAGATTTCCAGAAGGCATTTGATAAAGTGATACGTCAAAGATTATTGTGGATGGATGGATGGTTGGATGCCTGGCTGGCTTACCCCTTCTCTCTGCTCTCAAACATTCTTATTTAGATTGGAAAGAAGTGTCCAAACAGAAAGGTAAGGCATAATGAAGTCCACTTTGCAGACTCTGAATACCTTCTACTTCGTCAATCATTTAATCACTCCCACTAATGTTTTCCTATCGCTAAACCCCGTCCCCCAACGTGTCAATTCATTTCCTGTAGCCTGACCTCTTTCAGTGCCCCATGAAAACCCACAGCCCAAAAGAAGATGTGGAGATATTTCTAACATTTTCAGCAGTGGCAATTTCTGGCCCTAGAAGAAGCAAACTTGATGACTGGGCTTCTAGAGGCCATTAAGATTTTGGGGCGGTTTTGGAGCGAGCGACGAGGATACATCCGCTTGCTGGGTGAAGCCCTGAACCAGGTACACTGAAATATAAACTAGTCATCATAAATTAAATGCGGGCAAAGCGGCTTGAACCAGCGAGCAGAGGTAATGTGGAACTGGCTATCACATCAATTGGTTAAGGCAAATGCCATGGATGTAGTTCAGGGAAAATTACTTGAGGGTATTGGCATGGTTTGTTGGAGAGTGCTGAAAGGAGGAAGTTTTCTGGCAGCATATTATGGTTGGGTCAAGGAGGCAGATATTTTTTATGGTGTGAATGATGTATAATTTCATGAATTCCAATGATTACTTTATTTATTTGGTTTGTTGTTTTCCAGCTCCGATCCAGTTGGATGTCAGTGCATCTGATCCCAGATTCTCCATGAACAAGGACGGTAAAAGCAGCACCTGGAACGAGGCATCGCCAGAAAACATGGACATAAAGCTAAAACATGCAGGGAGCTGGACCATCTGGGCCACAGAAGGGGTTCCCCCTGGGAATCATTACTGGGAGGTGACGGCCACTCCAGGAACAGCCTGGAGTGTGGGAGTCTCCCAGCGCATCCGGCCTATGGGCAGATGGAGTAGGCCTCCCCCTGCTGATGGTTACTGGACCTTGATGTTGTGGAACATTAAGGGTAAAAGTGAGATTTTAAGGACCCTGGGCAACTCCATCCTGCTGGTTCAGCTAAGCAAGCTGGGGGTCTACGTGGACAATGCAGAAGGCCGGATATCCTTCTACAACCCCTTGAACGGATCTCATGTGCACACTTTCAATGCCGCGTTCACAGGCAAAGTTTATCCTGTCTTCAAACTCTGGGCCACCCTTCACCCTGATGGAACCATATCCTTAACTTAGATGGGGAGCATTGATTAAACAGCGCAAGGAAAGGTCATTCAACCCATCTGCTCCATGCTGATGTTGATCTTCCACTCTATTCTCCCACTCTCATATCTATTACACCTCGCCCTGTCAGCCTTTCCCTCTATTATTTTTATGTCCCATATTCACCGGCCACTAAATTCGTCTATGCTACTCACCCCAATTACTCCCTGTGTGAGAGAGAGTTCCATATTCATAGAATCATCGTGTGCACACAGGCTCTTCAGGAATTCTCTATTGAACAGAAGAGATGGTGGGCTAGAGGCAATATCACTGGAATCATCCTGAATGACGTCTCTGAACCTACTCCCCAATGCCCAACTGCAAATTGAAATATGATGGCTCTGCACAGAATAAGGCTATTCAGCACCATATTAGCAATGGACAGGCACCGCATGATCTCCCCGATGTTGTTATAATTTCGCCCTCTTCAACTCTTCAAGTGTTTGTACCGTTACATCTGGATGATTACTGCTGCCATCACTACTTCAGGTTCCATATTCCACAGCTTGTCAACCTTCCATAAGAAAACACGCATCTATTCCCTTGCCACTGTTTTGTAAACTATTTTCATCCTCAGTGTTGCTTTATTCCTGTAATTGTGCTGGATTCACTTCCAAGGTCCTGACAACAAATAAAAAAACATATGCCAATAAAAAGTACTGAATGCACATCATTGTCCAGAGAAAATATTGAAGGGGCTGCAAAAGTGGGGAATTAACTCACTCTATTTAAAACCATCTCAAGATCAAGGTGCAATTTGAAGAGAGATTTTCTGATCACGATTATTCAGTCCAGATTGTTTTAACACAAAACATTGCAAAGCAATTAGAGGACTGTTAGAAAACACTTCATATGAGGGAGAGAGAAAGATACAGCGCGGGAGATGAAAAGGCGGGGTGAGGGAGAGGGAAATGTAAAGAGACGGGGTAAGGGCAAAGAGGAGAGGCTGGGAGGCAGGAAGAGAAGGAAAAAGAAATGTGAAGGCAAAGAGAGACGGAGAGAACAGGGCAGCAAATGCAGAAGAGAAGAGAATGAGAAAGGACAGAGAGAGTGAGATGAGAATAGTGAAAGAAGCTGAGCTGTGAAATGTCAGCGAAGATTCTGTTCCTCAAACCTGTTGCTATATCAAAAACAAAAACAGAATTACCTGGAAAAACTCAGTAGGTCTGGCAGCATCGGCGGAGAAGAAAAGAGTTGACGTTTCGAGTCCTCATGACCCTTCGACAGAACTTGAGTGAGTTCTGTTGCTATATCTTCTGGTTAAAGTTGTACAAGCCCACCCTCTCCTGGCAGTGGGTCGCTACTACACGAGCGGAGGGAAAACATCAGGGATTCGATAAGGGGGCAGCTCAGTGAATCAGTCAAAGAGTACAGGAGCATCAACATAGCCACAAGTTCAGTGCAAAGGTGGAGAGGCGAGCAACAGTGAACAGAACCCTGATGTAAACTTGTAAAAACTTTGATAAAGTTTGAAACCATTAAAATAGACAAAAACGACTCCAAATTTAATGATCAGAAAAAATGACTAAGTGTACTGGACAATCTGTAAGCAGTTGAGGAAATAGAAGAAAACATTTCTTTAAAAGTTGAACAGAACAACTTACAGCTTATGAAAAGCTGTGCTCTTATTGTACGTCAGATGGCAACTCAGTAGATAACTGAGGAAATACTGTCATTAACCCAAAAAAAGTTCATCTTCAGTAATCTCTCCCATTTGGGTAATGCCACAATCGTTCCCACACACAGATATGTATATATATGTACATACGTACATAAACACAGTCTGGCCTTCGGAAATCTCTACTGCTGGTTGTTGTCGTAATCACAAATACAAACATACACACACACACACACACACACACACACACACACACACACACACACACACACACACACACACACACACACACACACAAGCACACACACACATATACACAGAAGCACAGCCTGGTTTTCAGAAACCTCTACTGCTGGGCGTTGCCATAATCGCACATACATGCACACACACGCAAAATAAACACACATACAAGCACTCACACACTTAACAAACACACACACCAAACACAGGCACATTGCCTTATCTTCGGCAATCTTCCTCTGCTGGGTAATATCATAATTAAACACAGACACACGTATGTACATCCCGACACACTCACAGGCAAACACATACTCAAAAATATGCATGCACTCACTCACGCACACACTCCAACAAACAAACAGACACACACATTCACACATACATATACACATGCTAACACTGTGCCTCACCTTCAGCAATCTCACTCTGCCACTTACTATCATAATCACACACACACACATGCATCACACACATTGATAAACTCACACACACGCACACACCCTAACAAACACAGGCACATGCACACACATACACGCACACGCACATTCACACATACACACTCACATACTGACACTATGCCTCACCTTGAGCAACCTCCCTCTGCCACGTGCTATCACAATCACACACAAACACGCACACATACACACACGTGCACACACCAACACACGCACATGCATGCACACACACAGACATACACATGTACATACACTCACAAGCATACACACACAATCACACAGACACACACAGACACACAGCATCACCTTGAGCAATCTCTTACTGCTAGGTATTATCATAATAATACACATGCACACACACACGTGCACAACAACATACATATACACTCACAGACAACAAGAACAAACACACACAACAGCAAGAATAACAAACACACACACACACAGCAACAACAATCACGCAGACACACAGACACACTGTCTCACCTTCAGCAATCTCCCTATGCTGCGTAATATCTTAATCACACACAAACACAAACACACACACATACACACACACACACACAAACATAAACAAATACACTCGCACAAACAACGGAACACACAAACGCACAGAATCACACACAAACATCCACACAAACACAAACAATCATACATGCACACACAAACATATGCACAAGCACACAAACACAAACATACATATACATACAGATGTGCACGTGCACATAAAGATGCAAACACACAGACGCGCACGCGCGCGTGTACAGCCACACTTTCCCCAACCTACAGTCAACTAGGAGGCTAAATTACACCTCATTTGCCATTAGAAGTATTAACACCCAAAGCACGTACATGAATAAAGATATTCTGCAACAAGGGTAGAGTGTTTGTTGTTTAATAATGTAAACCTCACTGCAGTCAACCAGGGAGGAAATGAAGAAAATAACACAAGGAAAGTTGAAAGTCTATGTGTGTTTTATTCTGAGTATCAGAGGGTTGACGTGTAATTGATGATCTGAATGCTGTCTGTCACTTTTCTTTTATTCCTTCTTGGGATGTGGGCTTTGCTGTCTGGGCCAGCACTTATTGTGTATGAGAATTAATGGGTGCTTTTTCAGAGGTACTTGAACATCAACCACATTGCCGTGCATCTACTGTCGCATGTGCAATGGCAGATTTCCTTCCCTAAAGAATATTAGTGAATCAGGTAGGTTTTTGGCAACAATCATGGTCATCATTCAACATTTTATTGCACATTTTATTTTACTGAATTCAAATTTCACTTCCCCCCTCCCCCTCCAATACCCAGGGCCCCCAGATCATTAATCTGGGGATCTGGCGTACTACTCTAGTGATAATACCTCTTTGCCACCTCCTCCCCTTAATAGCAAATTTGAAACATGATTTATTGTGTGCTTTATTTTAATACATGAACGTATAAATCATATTAGGCCACAGTTGACCTGAAAGGGGTGAAATACAGACTGGGAATAGAGATACAAACTGCTCTGTACAGTGGATAGTCCATGCCTTCGGTGAATTTAGAAAAGTAACTGTACATTAAGAGGTTCCCAGTGCCTCAAACCGCTGAACAGGGCTTTGGGAAGAAAAAACAAAAACAGAATTACCTGGAAAAACTCAGCAGGTCTGGCAGCATTGGCGGAGAAGAAAAGAGTTGATGTTTCGAGTCCTCATGACCCTTCGACAGAACTTTGGGAAGAGATATGGTTATGTGTAAACATTTCCCTTCATTGGCAAACGTCTTTCAAAGTCTGGTTAACCATTAAGATTCGACACTTCATACCTTTTCGAATTTGTCATCCACAGTGTCATTGTATATATATTTTTTTGAAAAATATACTTAAATCATAAAATATCTGGAGGAACATTCCAAAACATTTTAAAATCACCATCACAAAAGTACAATCAGATTCAACTTTTACACATAGATCACAAGGTGCATCAATACAATCAATGAATATTACAATCATTTCAATATGGTCAATGCAGACAATAAGACAATAGGATTGGAGTTATCAACATACATCATGTTGCTCTCTGAGGTGCTTCAAAACAATTATAATACAATTATTTTTCAATGCATAAATTCCTTTTGAGCTATACAGCCTGAGGATTTCTCAACAGTTCCCAGCCCCTTGGTGCATTATGGCAGAAAGGTCTTAGGCAGTCAACGCTCCCCATTGCGCCTTTGCAGTGGCTGCCCCAAGCTTTAGTGCATCCCTCTGCAACACACGGGTCAGAGACAACTCTTTGCGCTGGAAGACCAACAAGTTTCGGGCAGACTCAAGAGTTTATTTCACCAAGTTGATGTTTGTCTCGGTGTGTGTCCCTGCGAACAGCCTGTAGAGCACAGAGTCCTGTGTCACAGAACTGCTCGGGATGAATTTCGAAAGAAACCACGGCCTCTCTCTCCAGAGCTTTGCAAAGGCACAATTAACATGGAGGTGAACAACGGTCTTGCCACACCACAGCCACCTCGAGGGCAACGTTCAGAGGGGGTAAGACTCCTGGCGTGTTGGAAGGATCTTATAGGGAGGGCCTTTCTTACCACCAGCCAAGCTACATCTTGGTGCTTGTTGGAAAGTCCTGGCGATGAGGCATTCTGCCAAATGACTTTCATAGTCTGCTCGGGGAACCGTCCCACAGGATCCACCCTCTCCTTTTCCCACAGGGCCTCTAAGACGTTAGGTGCCGACCAGTGTCTGATGGATTTGGGGTCAAAGCTGTTTCTCTGCATAAATTTCCCCACCAGAGACAGGTGGTACAGCACGGTACAACTACTTGGAGCATTCTGCGGCAGTGTGGCCAGACCATCCTTCACTACACAGGGGACAGGTAGAACCTCAGCACGTAGTGACACTTGGTCTTTGCGTACCGAGGGTCTACGCACAGTTTGATGCAGCTGCACACAGAGATGGCCATCAGTATGTGGGCGATGTTGGGCACGTATTTCCCCCCTTATCTAGAGGCCTGTTCATCGTGTCCCTGTGGGCACAATCCATTTTCTACCTGCAGAAAAATGGCTTGGGTGACTCCAATCATGCAGGAGTCTGAAATCGGCCAGACCTGCGCCACATACAGCAACAGCAAGACTGCCTCACACCTGATGACCAGGTTCTTACCCACAATGGAGAGGGAGCATTGCTCCCACACGCCCAGTTTCCTTTTCACCATAGACACTCGATCCTTCTAGTTTCCAACACATGCTCTGGTCCCTCCAAACCATATCCCCAGCACCTTCAGGCCGTCAGCCCTGACAGTGAAGGGGACAAAGGATCGGTCAGCCCAGTTCCCAAAGAACATGGCCTCGCACTTCCCATGATTTACCTTGGCTCCCGAGGCCAGTTCGAAATGGTTGCAGATGTGGATCAGTCTGCACATCAACAGTGGATCTGAGCAGAAGATGGCGACATTGTCCATGTGCAGGGAAGCTTTGACCTGAATGCCTCCACTGCCAGGGATCGTCACTTCTCTCATACCTGGGTTTTTCCTGATAGATGCAGCAAAGGGTTCTATGCAAAACACAAACAGGACAGGGGAGAGAGGGCAGCCTTGCCTGACTCCAGATTTAATAGGAAAGCCATGTGATGCCTACCCGTTGATTGAGACTGCGCTACTGATGTTAGTGTAGAGCAGTTGGATCCAATTCTGGATCTCGTCCCCAAACCCCATTTTGGAGAGCATTTCTACCACGTAGGTGTGCGATGTTCTGTCAAAGGCCTTCTACTGATCCAGGCTGATGAGTCAGGTATCCACACCCCTTTCCTGCACATAGTCAATCAAATCCCTGAGCAGCGTGAGATCAGAGACCTTCCTGCCGGGCACAGCTCAGGCCTGGTCAGGGTGGATCAGCAATTCCAGAGCGGACTTGACCTGATTGGCGATGACCTTGGACAGAATCTTATAGTCCACATTCAACAGTGAAATGGGTCGCCAATTTCTAATTTCCTCCCTTTCCCCCTTGTGCATGTAGATGAGGGTGATGAAGACTTTCGTCATGGAATCTGACATGCTGCCGGCCAGAAGCATACTCTCGTACACTTCTCACAGGTCTGGGCCAATCCAGTCCCACAGAGTCGAATACAACTGAGCTAGCAAGCCGTTGCTTACGGCAGTTTTACTCTTCTCTAAGGACTCAAGAGCCTTAGTTAGTTCATCTGAATTCAGAGGTTTGTCCAGGCTCTCCTGTGTACTGTCGTCTAAGACCTCAATGATAGAGGACAGGAAGGACTGCCATTCACCAGGGTTATTGTATATTAAGGTGCATTGGACTCTTTACCATTTCAATCTGTCAGAAGCAAGCTTTTTTCCCAAAAATCTCCAAGGGGAAAACTTGTTACCATGTATGTGTCCCCATCACCTCGCCCCCCTACCTCGTTCCACCACCTACCCATCCCCCCTCACACCCCCAACAGCCATTATTTTCTACCCTTCAGATAATTGGTAACTCCAGTTACAAAAACACATGGCCATGAGATTGGACTGCAAATTATTGCATAAACCATCAGCAGCGTCCACAGGGGGTCGCTCCAACTGCCCCTCATGCAGTGACCATGAGGGGTCGCTCTAACCGTCCCTTATGCAGTGTCCATAGGGGGTCGCTCTAACTGCCACTCATGCAGTGTCCATAGGGAATCGTGCTAAATGCCCCTCATGTAGTATCGACAGGGGGTTGTTCTCACTGCCCCTCATGCATTGTCCACAAGAGGTCATTCTCACTGCCCCTCATGCAGTGTCCAGACGGGGTCGCTCTCACTGTTGCTCACACAGCATCCACAAGAGGTGGCTCTCACTGCCCCTCATGCAGTGTAAACAGGGGGTCGCTCTAACTGTCCCTCATGCAGTGTCCACAGGTGATTGCTCGAACTGCCCCTCATTCAGTGTCCACAGGTGGTCGCTCTAACTGCCCCTCATGCAGTGTCCACAGGGGGTCGCGCTAACTGCCCCTCATGCCATGTCCACAAGGTGTCGCTCTCCCTGCCGCTCACACAGTGTCCACAGGGGGTCGCTCTCACTGCTCCTCATGCAGTGTCCACAGAGGGTCGCTAAAACTGCCCCTCATGCGGCCTCCACAGGGGCTTGCTGTAACTGCCCCTCATGCAGTGTTCACAAGGGTTCTATCTAACTGCCCCTCATGCAGTTTCCACAGGGGTTCGCTCTCAGTGCCGCTCATGCAGTGTCCACAGGGCATCGCTCTCACTGCCCCTCATGCAGTGCTGTCCTCCCCAGTCTGTCCAGCGAAGAGGGTGAACAATTAAAAAAGAGAAGCTGCGAGACCTGTGGGTTTTGGAGCTGCTAACGTGTGAAGGGGACTCCTGCAGCACGGCCGCGGCACCTGCCACTGTGAGATACCTTTCCCCAGTTACGGGGGTTTTGCAGAGACAGGAGCTGCCATTGCTTTTTTTCTGCACCTGATGCTCTGATGCTCCCACAAGGGTAGAAATAATTTCGAGCGCCATGCGATAGCTGGCTGTCCTAATGATTTTTAAATTAATTCTTTACTTTCAGGACATTAGCATCGCTTGATGCTACTTTTCCGCTTGTGAGAACTGCTTTAACGTTGTATTCAATGTTAAATCTCAAAACTCTACTTGGATTAATTAACATGCGAAGCAGTATGACATAATAATGGCCGTCTGAATCACTCCTTGTCTAATAGTTCCAGTTGCCTACTGGAAAAATATTAATTCCACACTCTTCTCTCGTTCCTAGTGATCATTTTACATTAATCACCCCTTGCCATGGACACCTCAGCCACGGGAAATGGTCTTCTTTCATTTACCATCAAAATCTCCTCTCCAATTTTCAAGGTAAACCCTCTGTGAAATCTTCTGTTAGAGAAAGCTCTGCCACCGTAGAAACATAACTGGCGTCTCAAGCTCTGTACAGAACTGAATGTCGCTGACAATTATCTGGTGAAGCTGATTTAAAGCTCACATTGAATGGGGCTGCAGCTGCCCGGAGATGGAGGCAAAGCTGCACAAAGTGCCGAATTGTAGCCAAGGCAATACGTTGTATACTCCCATTATTTATTTCTGAGTAACTGACCCCAATATGCCATTAGCCTTTTGGATTTCGAGCTAAAGGAATATGTATCATACAGCAAGGCATAAAGTCAATAAAGTCATAAAATACCCATGAGTTCTGCGAGAGTAAGTTATTTCTGTTTATTTATAGTTGTTAGAAGATCTCAAAGAAATCTTAAAGTCAGTCCAAAGTACCAGCAGTACTAATTCAGTTTGATCCAGCAAAGGTCTAACTGGCCGCTGTTAGTCCGGCCTTGAGACTGACATTTGAGCTCCTTTTCCGAGTGCGCTTTTCCTCCAAACTCGGTGGCATGGAGAACATTCGATTGTATTTAGATCATTGTAATGTCTTGGGTCCCATTCTTTCTAATTTTGCTCTTCAATGTTCCAACGGTCAGGCGTATATTAGTGGCCTGTGAAGTTCGTAGGGGACTCCGGAGCACGAATGAATCACAACGATCCCAAGATGCAGAACTGAAGGAAAGCAATTATTTTATTGTTCAGCATTTCTGGCAGTTTTCTACTGTTATGGATGTCTGGCATTATGCATTACATTTATCGCCAAATTGCAAACATATATATTACTTCTGATAGTAACACTGAAGTTATCATTTTATCGACAACACGAATGCTGCAGATACTCAGCTGCTGCAAAAGCATGTGTTTTTACGTTGTCATCGAAAGTAGATTCAGAGGAGAGCTGAAGAACGCGTGAAATAACCATTGAATCCCAATATGAAATTAATTAAATCGTAGAAATAGCTGAATTGTTAAAAGCTAAAGCGATGTCCTACTACATCCCCAACATTTCCCAAGGTACTGTGACTATTTTGTCTATCAGCAATGCAGAGCCTTATCATGATGTTGAAGCTGATACTGATCCTATATTTTGTTGATAATTTTATCTTTCATTCCAGTTCCTCTCATGGCCCCTCCTTTCTCCGTGTCTGTAATTTCATTCCAAGCCGACAAGGTTTCCACCCTTTGCTAATTCTGACCTCTTGGGAATCACCGATTTCAATTGTTTCACCTTTAGAGGCCATGTCTTAAGGTGTTAGGTCCATAAGCTCTCGAATTTTCTCCCTGCACCTCTCCAACTCTTTATATCTCTCTTTCGTCCTATGAGCGGTCCTTAGAAAATTGCTGTTTGAACAACCATTTGGACACCTGCCCTGATAGCGCCTTATGTGACTGGGAGTAATATTCTCCTTCACAATATCCAGGATCCTTCAGAAGCTTTATTACAATGAAGTTGTACATCAAGTTGCTATTGATAATCTGACCCAATGAGAGAGGGCCCATTCTGCAGGCAGGATGTGATTCTTTTTGCTGCTGTGGGGCAAATCAGAAAAGGTGAAATCAACATACTTAGAGAAAGGGAACAACAGATGCAGATGGAGAGGAACAGAAGAATAGACAGATAAACATGGGAGAAACTCAAACAGAGGGAGAGAGACAGGGGGGAAATGAATAGGAATATCACACGCATAAAGCAACAGAGCAAAGGAGGTATTTCAGGTAGTGATGCAGAAACAGGTAGAGTGTTGGGATAAGCACAGTGAAAGGGATATGGAGAAACACAGGCAGAAGAAACAACAAGGAGTGAAAAGTGGAGAGACACACCCATCACGTGGTTGTGATAATAATTCAGGGATTATTACCTTGCGAGTTCTGCATTTCCAATTGAGCCACACGTCCTGGAACTCTCCGATTAGAACATCATTCCTAGTTCTAACTATGTCACTGATCCTTCAGCGGATCACGAAAGTTGCACCATTCGCCTCACACTCCAAATTTACCTATTGCCGCGGGGGTATGCCTTTTACCCTAACAACCAGGGAGCATCACAACCTTCAAAATTCTTATCCACGGCTGCAGAAAACAGTGTCTCTCACTCTGGCTATCCGGTCCGCGAGCATCACCATATCACTTTTCACTCCCCACACTTGAGTGGCATCCAGCACATTGATACCATGGTCAGTTTTCACATTAAACCTGAAGTACTTCTTCCCATTCTCACAGGTTGGAAGTACTGTGAATCTGTTGATCAAAGTCAAGAGTCACGTTTCCTCAAACATTCCATCCTGGATTGCCATTCTTGCCTAATGTGACTCTCCTCCTGGACAAAAGTGACCTGATAACTCCCCCCATTCCCTAATGCCCTGGCTTGGCTGCAATTCCATCCCTGAGTTGATGTTGTCGGAACTCTGGACAATTGCTGCTGGTCTAATTGTCTGCAATGGAAATTCGTTCCACAAATGTCCAGTTTCTCCATTTATTGCACAACATCTGACCTCTCATATCTATCTAATCATGTCTATACATGTATTTTATTTGAAAAATCTGCCACTAATTAAATATAGGAAAGTAATAGAATAGAACTGATTCCTAGTTTGGAGACAAAAGGAAGGAAAACGCTCACCAGCTACTTGAGTAAAATCAAAAAGATTAAAACCACCTCTTGGGCCAAATTCCAGTTCTCAGTAATCTGGCCTTGAAGCAGTCCTTTTCCCCATCATCCTGTGCAGTGGGGGAAAAAAATGTCAATTAACGGATGAGACACAGAAACAAAGTAAAGTAGATAGTGAAAGACAATGAAGAAATTCCATATAAACTGTGAGAGGCAAAGAGGCAGAGATTGAGACAGGGCGAGAGAAACAAAGACAGGGTCAAATATAATGTGAGAGGCGGAGAAAGATTGGAGAGGGGACAGGGCATGGAAGAGTGAAAAACTACAGAGATAAACAGAAATATAAAGCAGTTAGAATGAAATAGAATAGGACATCCACGAATAAAATGGGAAAAATAGAGGAAGATATAGATAAAGACAGACAGACAGAGAGACAGAAAAATCAAACGACTGGAACTAGAAGTCCAGAAGGACGTGGAGCAAAGGGCTAACAACTGAAAGCAAAAACAATGACACAGAATAGCCAGTTTTTTTAGTGGATACCAGATTTCATTTTGCAAGAATTAGAACGGCTGAAGGGCATTTAATATCTGCGTGCTTTAAAACAATTTAAACCATGAGTTATTTCTGAAGCGTGCAGCATATTATTGCGGTGAACGTTCTGATGTAACGGCTTAATGTGCCTGGACATAATGATGCTTTGAAATGTGTGTTGACGTGATACTGCCAATAATTAAAATTAAATGCTGAAAAAAATGTTGAAGGTGCATTGCTGCCCAGTGAAAATATGGAGGGAGTTATGAAAGTGGGGAACTAACTTCATCCAATAAAACCATCTGAAGATCAAGGGCCGATTCAATTTGGAAAGAGGTTTCCTGAGCTGATAGATTATTCCATCCAATTTGTTTACATATGAGAGATTAATGGACTATTAGCGGTGCCTTGTTTAAAAACTGTTCATAGGCAAAGAGAGAGACAAAGAGAGGAAAGACCCGAGGGAAAGAGAGAGATGGGGAGGCAGAGAAAAAGAAAGGGACAGAGAGACAGAGGAAAGACAGATGGGAGATAGACGAAAAGGCAGAGAAAAAGGGAAGGACAGAAAGAGAGAGAGAGGAAAAACAGCAAGAAGGAGAGAGGATATAGAGTGAGAGGGAGAGGGGGAGAGGAGAGAGCGAGGAAAAGGCAGAGAGAGAGGGAGAGAGTTCAAGGGAGGAAGTGCAAAAGAAAAATAGAATGAAAGGAATACGCAGAGAGAAAGATGAGAATAGGGAAAGAAACTGAACTGTGGAAAGACAGAAACGCTTTTCTTCCTCAAGCCAATTCCCCTTTCTTGTGGCTAAAGTGATGCAAGCCCACCTTCTGCTAGCGGACTGATGCTACTACCCCGGCAGATGAGAAATCATTGGGGATTCAATAAAGGGATCACCATCACACAATATCAATCTTCAGGTACAGGAGCATCAGCACAGCCACAAATTCAATCTGGAGATTGAGAGGTGAAAAGCACTGAGCAGAGCCCTGAGATAAACTTGTAAGGGCTTTGATAAAGTTTGAACTCATTTAAATAAATAAAAACCCTTCTGCAAACTTTTTTAAACATGTAAATATATAACAAAGTGTATTGGACGGTCTTCAAGAAGCTGACAGAAATAAAACAACCAGTTCTTTTTTCAAAAACGGTGTACAAAACAATTAACACTTTCTAAAATATTGTGCATTTGCATTAAGGATGAGTAGAGAAGGTCAGGAGAGAACAGATAAGACAAGAAACTGTCAATATCGCACACATGCTCACCTTCAGCAACCTGTCACTGTCTGATACTGTCATGGTCACAAATGCACGCACCCACAGCCCCATAAATGCACACAGCACACATGCACAAACACACACACACAAATACACACCCACTCACACACAACACACACAAACGCACGCACAACCACACACACGCACTCACACATAGTCACACACACACAACCACACACACACACACGCTCAGCTTCAGTAATATGTCATAGACTGATACTGTCATTATGACACACACACACTCGCATTCAGTAGTCTGCTGGATACTGTCAGAATCAAACACACTCTCTCACACACTCAAACACACACATATCTCTTTGTCAGCAAATACTCAGATTTTGTACTATTTACATTGACTAAATAGTCATTAGTTAACCAACGATCGAATGGTTCCAATGTCTTCCATGCACTTTGCTTAACCTTTGGTTTGGAATCATTGATTGAGAATAGTTTCCTCGCATGGTAACAATTAAGCTAAAGCATTTAATTGAGATTGTCGCTAAATGAATGCTTAGGTGAATGTTTTAGAAGCACCGCAATTCCGGGAGATGGAACTCTCAAGCAATTGGAAAGACAAGGTGCAGAATCTGCAAGAACATTTTATTTATTCATTCATGTATTTATTCATTGGTTGAGACTCGTTCATTGACGGGGTGTGGGTGGGGCTGACAGGCAAATTCCTTCTTGAACAACTTATTAAACATGGGAGGAATTACCTCGAAGATAGAATGTAACATACCACCGATGAAATCGCTTTGAATCATCTGCTGTGTGTGTGTGCACGCGCGCACGCGCCTTTACTCGATTACAGTGGACAGATGGAGACAGGTAAAAGCAAGGACACAGCTTGAAGCATGGACTGTTGGCCGGTGGAGGTCGCACACAGGATGTATCGTCGTAACGGTTCTTGTACAAACATTTTGCAACTTGCCTCTTTCACATCCTTGAATTTTGCTTCTGCAGTTTGGAGTAATTTGCAGCTGAATAGTTATGTTTTGCGGTAGCTTGGTGCAAACACTTATTCGTGCAGAGTCAGTTCCTAATTTTATGTTCTTCCACAAGGAAGAAAAACCAAACAATGTAGATTTTTAAGGAACTATCTGCTTTCAAAAACACGATAGCCCTGAGTTATACATCTGTATGATATATCAGGATGGAGTCCATTTTCGGCACGGTCTTGTTTTTAACCCTCATCCCACTTGGTAAGTTTTAGATATTCAAAGTTTAATACAGTAATCAGATAAAAAAATGCAACCAAACCTTCAAAGGTTTCTATATTGCGTTCCTCGGTGACATAAAATGTTCTTCCTCGCATAAAATACGCCCCCTTGTTTCTTGTACACACTGGTTCGAAGTCAGCTGTAGTGTTTAAATCTGGGCAACAAACTTTAGGAATGATATCAAGGCCTTGGAGGGACTGCGCAGGAGTTTGTTTGGAATGTGATTTCAGTTATTTGGGAGAATTAGGGAACCTGTTTGTTTATTTTATTTTTTGTTGTTGTTTTGCAAAATAGTGCAGGGACAGTTCAGACGACATTTGATTTATTCAAAATAATGAAGGTTCTGGGAGACTAAATAAGGAGGAGCTTTTTTTCCAGAGGCAGAATTGTCAGTAAACAGAGACCATAGAATGTAGATGAATGACAAAAGAATGAGGTGATTTGAGGAGGAGGCCTTCATATTTGCAAGGCGAGGAGTTGTGACCTACAAAGCACGTTCTGAAAACGTGACAGAAGCTGATGCATTCGTAACTTTCAAAGGAGAATTCAATATGTGCCTGAACAGAAAGAGAAAAAAAACAGGGCTGCGAGGGAAGAGTAGGCCGTGGAATTAATAGGACACTTCTACCAAAGAGCTGGTAGGGAACCGATTGGCACTGTCCTGTATCTATGCTGCATCATTCTGTGAGTTTATGATTCTTTGCGCAAATTGTAATATAAAACGCATCCACAGTATATTTACACACTGCATAATTTTAAATTTAGTGTGCCAGTGATATGGAGACCGGTAGAGCTAATTTTAGAGACAGAAACTCTCAAAACACTTCTTCAAAAAAAAGTATTTGGATATTCGCTTGAAGTGCTCTAATTTGCAAGCCACCAAAGGAAGGCATGGAAAGAGAGATTAATGTGGGCTTAATGAACCCTAAAAGGAGACAGAGACGTAGTGGCATTAGTTTGTGACTGATACAGGGCTGTAAGGATAGACAAAGGCACCGGGATTAGTTTTGTGTTTGGCAGAGCATTTTGGGGATAGACGAATGTTTGGGTTAGTTTGGAAATGATAGGAAGCTCCAGGGAGAGTGTGGGGCCCTGAGATTAGTTTGGGAATGCTACAGGGCTAGGGGGACAGTTGGATTATTGTGGGATGGATATAGGCCTATGGGGAGAAAGCGAGACCGTGAGTTTATTTTGGAATGGCCAGATAGCCATGGGGAGAGAGAAGGATATTGGAATTATTTTGGAATGGAAACAGGCCTATGGGGACAAAGCGGGATAGGGGGATTAGTTTGGGGATAATACAACGCAATGGGGACAAAGATGGACAGTGGGATTATTGTGGGATGGATACAGCTAGGAGGAGAACCCAGGTTAGTGGGATTAGTTTGGGATGCAGACAGTGTGATTGGAAGAGTGGCAGGGTGGGATTCGTTTGAGAATGCAACAGAGATAAGGGGAGAGCGTGGAAAAGTGGGAAGTTCGTACAAGACTATGGCGAGAAGGGGCTTTGGTTTCATTTGCGGATTGTTACAGACTTTTGATCCACGTAGTGCAGTGTGATTACTTTGAGATTGACACAGAGCTCTGGGGCGATAGCGGGAGTTGATAAGATTAGTTAGGGATTGATCCAAGGTTATGGAGAGAAAGTAATGCGGTAGAATTGGTACAGGGGCATGGAGGAGATCACAGCAGTGAGATTACTTTGGAATTGCTCTGAGCACCGCCACCATATGCTAAGAAAATGGTTTCCTACATGCTGTAAAATTCCCTGACCTGTACCAGACTCCTGAAAATCTGAAATTTCAAACGCTGCATGCTCTCACCATTAACCTGGATCAACCCCGAATGAAATTCATTGTCCGGTTATCTCCCCATAGCCCTGATCAATCCCAAATTAAGGACTCTGCCCATAGCCCTGTATAAATTCTAAAAGAATCACACTGCCCAGCTCCCTCTCTACAGATCTCCTTTAATCCCAGCCCAATCCCATGCCCTGCTTCACGCCATAAACCTGGCATCACTTCCAAACCAATCCAAATGCCCCACACTCTTCCAATCACCCTGTATCAGTTCCCAAACTAATCACACTGCCCCGCTCTCTCTTCATAGCTCTGGATCAATCTCAATCTAGTCCAATGACCCACATTCACCTCATAGCCCTCTATCAATCCCAAACTCATCCCATTGCCCCGTGTTCTTCCCAAAGCCCTTTCTCAACCCCAAGCTGCCCCCAGTGCCCCGCCTTCACCCCATCGCCCCTCATGAACCCACAACCAACCCAACTGCCCCACCCTCTCCCATAGCCCTATATCAATCACAAACTAATACTAGTGCTTCATTATCACTTCATAGACTTGTAATAACCCCAAACTAATCCCAATTCTCCACTCTTGTCCCATAGCCCTGTATCAATTCCAAACTAATCCCACTGCCCCGCTCTCTCCCAGAGTCCTGTATCAATTACAACCTAATACCAGTTCCTCACTATCACCTAATAGGCTTGCATTAATCCCAAACTAATCTCATTGCCCATCCCACTCCTCAGAGCCCAATGAAATCCAAGATTTATCACCACGCCCGCTCCTCCTGCGTAACCCTGTAACCATATTTGTGAAATAGCATTGATTAGAAGTTAGCTACATTTGATATTATGCCTGTTATACCTGTTAATGAACCTATTGTTGAAATACTATCTAAATATATAAAGGTAATGCGGACTATAAATAAAAAGACATAATTAAAACATTTCTGGGGCCAGTGAAACTATTTGGTTATGTTTTCTCTTTCTCAGTCTGCAATGCCGAGGAATTAAGGGTGAACGAGTTTGCCACCGGCTATTTGGGAATGGAAGTGATGCTCCCATGTCAGTTACAAACTTCCCAACCGGGTCTGACAGTAATCCAGGTCGCCTGGGCGAGGAAAGCTGATCAATGGAGAACCCTGGCACTCTGCAATCCAAAACATGGAACAAGCTACCCCCAGCGACCCGGCTCCTCGCGGCTACGATTCAAAAATCCCTCTTGCCAGGACGCCACGCTGGTAATTTCAGATCTGGAAATGAGCGATGCAGATGAATACAATTGCAAGTTCACTACATACCCCAATGGAAGCATATGGGGGGATATCATCCTGAAAGTACTAGGTATGCCCAAGCGTCCATGCATTCTTGATTTATAACCTCCCCTGAGCAGTTAGATTAGAGCAGTGAAGGTTAAGGAGAGACTTAACAGAGGTGTTAAAATTATGAATGGTTTATCCAGATTAAAGGAGAAACTGTTTTTTTCTATTATTCACCTTGAGCTGTGAGTGTCCAGCATTTATTGCCCATACCAAACTGCGATGGAATTGAACGGTTTGACAGTTCATCCCAGAGGGCATTTTAGAGTAACCCCATCGCTGTGGGCCAAGACTCCCAGGTAGACCAGGCCAAGTAAGGGCGAAACATTTCCTCCTCTGATGGGCATTAGTGAATCAGATGGGCTGTTACAATAACCTGGTCGTTTCATGATTATTATTGCTAATGAAACAAGCATTTTGTGCCGGATTTATTAGTTAATCGAATGTTAATTCCCGCAGTTGCCCTGGTGGAATTTGAACCCATGTCACAGGAGCATTAGTTATTATTTATTGTTGTTTCATTCATTCGTGGAAGCAGACCCATGGGTGATTTCATTGTCCGTCCTCTTAAGGTTGTTGTGACGGTGGCTTCCTCAAACATTGCAAGCCAGAGTTCAATACGCAGAAATTCCTCTCTGTAACCTCAATATGTGTTAGTCTGTGCTTTAGGTTAGCCTTTGGAAGGCAATTAATCAGGATTTGATCCCTTCGCCAAACTGATCTCGGTCAGAAGGATGTGGGTTCAAGGCTTACTGAGCAGTAAACCCAGTTGACGGGTTTTAGAAGGATTAATTACGTTGCAGAGATAAATATGATGTTGCTTGACACTGACAGCCATTTTATTTTGATGCAGAATACATACTCCTTGAAAGTAAATAAGTTGGGTTCCTATCTCACATTGTCCCCCACAAAGATGGCGGCTGCCCATGAGCCCTGCTGCACATTGACCGCTATAAAGATGGCGGCCAAAAGTTTACAACAGAGATATAAGAAATGAGAACATAATGAAGAGGACTTATGCCCCTAAACTACTCACCCATTCAATAAAACCATTCATGATTGTAATATAGAGACAGAAATTGAATATCTTGTATAATGTCAACTTGGCGCGGCTAATAACTCTTCGCAAGTTGGCTAGCACTTGGCAGGCTTGGTAGAGCTTGTCAACTTTGGGTCCCACTTGGCAAGACTGGCAGTGAATGCTCCAGTGAGTCTGCTCCCTTGAATGAGAGAGTTGCCCTATGAGGAGTAGAGGAATAGAATAGGCCAATATCTCAGGAGGTCAGAAGGATAAGAGTGACCTCATTGAGATATAGAAACTCATTAAGGAACATGCCAGCGGAGATGCTATGATCGGCTATTTATTCTTGGAGGGAGAGTTTAGACTTAAGGGTCACAGTCACACGGAGAAGAGGTTAGCCATTTAGAACCCAGAAATGTAGAAATTTCTTCAGAGGGACATTGGTGAATGTTTGGAAATCAGCATCCCAGACTGTTGTGGACGTTCAGCCATTGAGCACATTTAAGATTGTGATTGGTAGATATTTAGACACGAAGGGAATAGAGGGATAAGGGGTTAGAGTAGGGAAGCCTTGCGACATAGTGACTAGCGTCCCTACTTTTGGGCGAGAAGCTCCGGGCTCAGGTCTCACTTCAGGACTTAACGGCCACAGACTGTGCATCCATAACATGACCAAACAAGTTGCTCATCAACCTGCAGATCCTTCCAATACACCTCTGCGGTAAGAGTGGGAGAGTTTTATGGTAAGCCATACTGCAGAAAGCAATGGCAAACTACTGCAGCACTTTTCCAAGCATAATCATGGACCAACACAATGGAAGTCCCTGGCCACCAATGCCCTCTTGGAGGATGCCTGGAGGTAGGTCAAAGTTGGGGGTCATGAGATCGGACATGGTCTTATTGAATGGGTGAGTAGGTTGGGGGCATAAATTCACTTCTGTATGTTCTCATTTCTTGTTTCTGTTGTAAACCTTCGGCTGAGACTTCAAACTAGTACTGACGGAGTTCTGCATGCTATGCCGGGGGGAAGGGATGATTATATTTGAAGGATGTGAAGGCTTTTGCTAAGTTCACATCATCTTCCTGATACTCCAGCATGCCAGTTCAGGTGGAAGTTATAGGCTCAATTACAACTTGGGAAACTGACATGCTCTGAAATTCAACTGTGGCACAAAACTCTTTCAGAGGTTGATGCTCTCGTCCTCAACCACCCACCCCCCAGCCCCTCCACCCTAACCGCCATAGGAGAGAGTGGGCTAAAATTGGGGCTGAATTCTACTCTGGAATTTCTATAGCTCCAGGATTTCCAATGGGCCTTTGCAATGGGTCGCCGGAGGCCTGAGATCATTCATGCTCCCAATTCAGAGAGGTTGGCGTTCTCACTGCCTAAGGAATTGCAATGTTTTTGTGACCCTTGTAATGACACAGCCGACGGTAAATGCTGAGCTGCTTAAATCTTAAAAGGAAACTTGAAACAGCTATCACAACTCTTTTGCAATTTGTATATCTATCTGTATATTTAGGAAGGTGCTGAGGGTAGAAGTGAGATTCGAAATTTGAGGTGTTTTAATTGTAAGAAATTTGGACGTACAATTTCAGTATGTTGGAAATTGCAGGGAAAAGCTTTTGGGATTATTGGGGTGCAGAATAGTTCTGGAAGTAAAAGTACTGTAGGTTCTGAGGTTCAGGCACAGGAAATAAAGCAATGCTTTGTGTACAGGTAAAAGAGGGAGAATCAGTGATAGGTAAAGAAGCAGGAATGTTCTCACAATTTACCCAAGAGCATTCTGAGGAGCAGGTTGCAGAAATGTTTAAAAATTTTATCTGTGAAGGGGAACACTTTTCATGCGTATGAGGTGGAGTAGGTGAAGATATTAACATTTTGAGAGGTACAGGGTCTAGTCAATCCTTAATATTGTGGAGTAGCGATATTTGCTGTTCAGATGGAGTATTTCTGGAGCAGGTGATAATCAGTGGGGTTCATGGAGATGCTAAACCTATTCCATTTTGGAAGGTAAATTTAACAAGTAAGTGGAAAACAAGTAAAGTGATTGATGGGTTACTGGAAAAATTGCCCATTGCACGGGTTCAATTTTTTTTGGGGAATGATATAGCCGAGTCCCAGATGTTGTTGATGTCCATGGTAGTTGAGCAACCTGTAGAAGTGGTTTCAACCAAAGT
The DNA here is from genome assembly GCA_026770705.1 of Isurus oxyrinchus. Lineage (NCBI taxonomy): Eukaryota > Metazoa > Chordata > Chondrichthyes > Lamniformes > Lamnidae > Isurus > Isurus oxyrinchus. The sequence goes on from JANJGN010000034.1 coordinate 7,517,106, forward strand.
ATTTCAAAAGAAGTATTTCAGAGAGAGAATCCTGTGTTGTTTCCAGATTGTGTGATAACAAGATTGCAGGTTCGTAGTTTGAAACAAGATGAACAGGAAGTTCAAAGGTAGAGAGAAGTCCAATTAGCTGGCATTGTTTTTGGTAACACTGTTCAGAAAGAAAGGCTGGAAGAAAGTGCAGCTGAAGTGATTAAATCAAGGCAGTTGGTAGAGTTGCAGAAAAATGATTTTTGAATAAAATAGCTATATCTGACAGCTTACTCAGAAACAGAGGCAAAGTGTATTACAGAATATTATCTTAAGGGTAATGTTTTATTGAGAAAATTGAGGTCTTATTGTGCTTCAGCAAATGAAAGTTGGAGAGAAGTGCATCAGATTGTAATACCATTTGGATATAGAAATGAGAAACCGAGAATTGCTCATGAAATTCCAATGAAGGGAGGGCATTTAGGAATTAGAAAGGCACAGGCAAAGGTACAAAAACTTTTTTATTGGCCTGGATTGCATAAGTCAAATTCTATAGGGTATGTCACACATGTCAGGTGATATGGAAACCACAAGCCGTGACTAAGCTGGCACCTTTAATTCTAATTCCAGCATTTGAAGAGCTTTTTACTCGGGTCATGATTGATTGTGTAGGGCCCCTCCCCAGTACGAAAACTGGGAATCAGCCCATAATGACAATAATGGATCAGTCTACAAGGTTTCCTGAAGAGATTGGTTTGAAAAATATTACAACAAAGAAACTTGTGGAAGAGTTGACTTTTTTTTACAAGATATGGTTTACCTAAGGAAATACAATCAAATAAGTGTTCAAGTTTCATGTCACGGCTGGCTAAGGATGTAATGAACAGTTTGGGGGTAAAGCAATTTGAGCCAACAGCCCTGAGTCACAAGGGTTTTGAAAAGATGGCATCAAACCCTAAAAATTATGATGTGGGCGTATAGCCAGGATTATCCACATGATTGTGGAAGGGAAATCCATTTGTGTGATTTGTTATTAGGGTCGTTCATAATGCCTCAATTGCTTTTAGTCCTTTTGAATTAGTTTATGGTTATGAGATAAGGGGACTACTGAAATTGATTCATGAGAAATTGGCGGATCAAAATTCAGAAACTACCCTCCTGGATTATGTATCAAGCTTCAGAGTGAGATTGGATAGAGTGTGAAAGTTAGCTGAGAATATATAAATATATCACAGCTTTTGATGAAAGTGAAGGCAGACAAAAAAGCTACAGCTCATAGTTTTCTTGCTGGGGGAAAAGTGCGAGTTCGGTTACCAGCACTGGGTAACTCGTTAAAGGCAATGGGCCTTACAGGATTGAACATAAACTAAGTGAAGTAAATGATGTAATAATTACTCCAGATAGAAGGAATAGGTAGAGGCTTTGTCATGTAAATATGTTTAAAAATTGCTTTGACAGGGAAGAGGACCGAAATGAGGCATTAGTGATAGTACATAATAAGAAAGAGGTAGAAATTCAGGATTCTGAAATTGGTTTTCCCCTAATCAAAATGGATAATGAGGGGGTACTTGAAAAGGCAGATATATTATTGAGTTTCCTTCTGGCAAGTGTCAAAGTGATTTGGAGATGCTATTGCACTCACAAAAAACTATTTGTGGGAACATGCGGGGGAGGACAAATTTAATGATACATGATGTATCTGTTGAAGTTTCACCTTCAATAAGGCAACATCATTATAGATTGAATCCAGCAAAGTTATTGCAAGTACAGAAAGAAATTGAATTTATGTTTCAAAATGATATCATTGAGTCTAGTTGGAGTAACTGGAGTTTGCCTATTGTGCTGGCACCGAAACTGGATGGAACACAAAGACTGTGCGTGGTCAATCAAAAGGTAAATGCCGTGACAAAAGTGGATTCATAGCCTATACTGCGGTTACAAGATTGCATTGAGAAAGTGGGACAATCAAAATTTATCACAAAAATTGACTTGAGAGTATTGGCAAGTGCTGTTATTGGAGAGGGCAAAGGAGATATCGGCTTTTGTGATTCCAGATGGACTATATCATTTTAAAGTCATGTGTTTGGTTTGACACATGCACCTGAAACATTTCAAAGGCTGAAAAACAAAGTAATTGCAGGACTGAGCGATTGTGCTGTTTATATTGACTGCTTGATAGTTTTCGTTAGACGTGGGAGGAGCATTTACAGCATCTGGAAGAATTGATCTGTCGATTAAAAGAAGCTAATTTGATTATGAACTTGGCTAAAAGTGGATTTGCAAAAGCGCACGTTACGCATCTGTGCCATGACACTGAACATGTTTAAGGTGGCCGCGAGAGATGTGAAAGTCAAGCCTATCATGGACTTCCCAGTGCCGTAACAAAATGAAAAGTTTTAAGATTTCTGGGCATGATTGGGTCTTATCATGAATTTGTACCAATTGTTTGCCAAGTGGTTGCTCCATTGACTGAACTATTAAAAAGAACAAGAAGTTTCAATGGACACAGGAGTGTCAGAAGGTATTTTAGCAGTTTGAAAACTGTAATAACTAAAACAGGAGTTTTTGCAGTGCTCAATTATGCCAAGCAATTTAATTTGGCCGCTGATGCAAGTGATTTTGGCATTGGGGCTGTACTGTTACAAGAAGGTCATAGTGGAATTGAAAGCCGAAAGTGTACTTTTCGCGGAGGTTGAATGTACAGCAGAGAAGATATTGAATGATCGACAAAGAGACCTTGGGTTTGGAGTTTGGGTTCCAACATTTTGAAATTTGCATTGCAAACAGAGCGCGACCCTTTAAAGTTTCTCGACAAATTTCCAAGCAAAAGTGGAAGGATAAGTAGATATGCAGATAAAGTGTATTATGTCAATTATTTAATCAACAAATTTTACATGTGGTTCTGGGAGAATATCTGATTGCAGATGCATCGTCCAAAAGTTTGAAGCCTAAAGAGAAAATAGGGCATTTAAAACCTGAACTCTAGATTTGAAATAATGTCTGTTGATACCAAGGATTTGCATATGTATTGTTATGTTAATGCATGTATCTGATAATGGAATACTGCAAGTATAGAAGGTAATATAAGATGGGTTCAGAAAATGAAGCCATCTTTTTAATTTATGGCGGTTCATTTTTTAATAAGGGTGATGATTTCTGGAAGATATAATAACTTTCATGATAACATTGGAATTTATTTTAAAGTGGAGTAATAGTGAGATATGTGTCTATGCATGTGTGTGTGTGTGTGTGTGTGTGTGTGTGTGCCTTAATTGAATTAAAGACAGCTGGTCGGAAGGTAAGAAAAGTTTCTATTTTTTTTACAAAACAAAAGTAAATATTTTTTAATAGAAGAAATGATTTTTAGTGCATCCTTGGGGCTACAAATTTTTACTATGATTTTCACTTAGCTCCCCTGACAAATCTAACTCCCAATTACACCTCCATTAAGGCAACAGTAAGACACATAAATTTTAAAAGGCTCAGGCAAAGTAACATAATACCCTGAACAGTCGAACTCAAAGTGAGTTTGCTTAACTTCAGTTCTTTGTAGACAGCAGCTTCAGGCTTAGATGCTGGAGGTTTTTCACACTTGTGTTAGATCTTAGAATGCATGCCCTTGCACGCAGCCTTCTCTCCATTATATATATATTCCCCTTTGAATGCAAATTCCCATTATTTCATTATGCCTCTGGACCTTACCTCTCTAATAATAAAAAATCTATCAAAGTGCTAAGTTTACCAGTAATCGTTGGGAAAAATAAACACACTGTTTCTTAACTTCTCCTGGCTTGGCTGTAACATTTCACCCCCTCCTTTGGATTCAAGTTTTATTTAAAAATTCAAATGTTCCCATTACACCCCATGTTCTAAAACTCCACCCATGTTTGCCAAATTAGCTTTTCAAACCTAGCTTCTCTTCTTACATCAAAGCCTTCGGACCAGCTGCCCTTAATTCAATTAAGCCCCCCACACCCCGTCTCACAAATACACACACATACACACACACACACACACACACACACACACACACACACGCACACACACACACACACACACCCATAGACACAGACTCCACTATTACCCTATTTTACAGTAAATTCCAATAACATTATGAAAAGCTTTGGATCTTCCTAAAACCCTCCTTTATTTCCTTTGGACCTGAGGAAGCTTGACAGGATAGTTTCTGAGAGAATATTTCCCTCTATCAGGGGAACAAAGGACAAGAGGGGCACATTTTCAAAATAATATATTCCCTCCGTGAATTGGAAATGATGAGAAATTTCCTCTCCCACAGGGCAGTGCGCCTGTAGAAATCTCTCCCACCAAAAACAGTCGAGGCTGAGTCATTGAATAAATGAGAAGCTAAATTAGGCAGTTGAGTGAATGGGCAAAGGCACAACAGATTCAGTAAATCTTGGATAAGTGTGAAGTTATCAACTTTGTCAGAAAACCAAAATGGCAGTGTATTATTTCAATATTCTTAGATTGGGAAATGTTGGTGTACAAAGGGACCTGGGTGTCCTTGTACACCAATCACTGAAGGCAAGTATGTAGGTGCAGCAAACAGTTGAAAGGAAAATGGCATGTTGGCCTTCACTGTGATAGAACTTGTATTCGGAGCAAGGGTTTCTTGATGCAGCTGTAAAGGGCATTGCTGAGACCATACCTGGGGTATTGTGTGCAGTTTTGGTTACCTTACCAAAGAAAGGATATGCTTGCCATAGATGGAATACAGTGAAGGTTCACCAGACTGATTCCTGAGATGGCAGGATTGTTGTATGTGGAGAGATTGGGCCAACTAGGCCTGTGTTCACTGGAGTTTAGAAAAATGAGAAGAGATCTCATTAAAACGTGTAAAATTCTGACAGGGCTGGACAGACTGGATGCAGAGGTGATGTTTCCTCTGGCTGAGGGGGTCCAAAACAAGGTGTCACAATTTCAGGATGTGCGATAGGTCATTTAGGACTGAGATGAGGGGAATGTCTTCACTCAGAGGGTGGTGAACTTGAGGAATTCTCTACCGAGGTGGGTTGTGGAGGAGAGTCATTGAATATATTTAAGAAGGAAAAAGATAGACGTCCAGACTCTAAAGCGTTAAGGGCTATGGGGGGAGAGTGGATGAATGGCGTTGAGATAGAGAATCAGCCATGTACATATTGAACAGTGGGGCAGGCTCGAAGGGCCGAATAACCTACTTCTCCTTCTATCTTCTATCATTCTCTATCCCTGTCTGTTCTACAAGGGACTGAAGTGACGGGGGAGCTGGTCATGGTTGACTTGTAGGAAAGTGGAGCTACGGCCACAATCAGATTATTGATAATCTTTAAGAACGCCACAGCAGCCTTGATGGGCAGAGGAACTCATTCCTGTTCCAATTTCTTATCATAATATCATTTTATATTAACTCTACCTCACCACATGTCTCTCGACTTTCTCGAAACTCCTTCAAACTTAATTCTCTGGCCAAGTTGTGGTCACTTCTCCTCCTGTTGTAAAAAAGTAACCACTCTCAATCCTGTGAGCTTCCAGTAAGCAAAGATTTTATTCAAGCACACATATGCTGGAAGAGATCAGTTTTATCCTGGTTGCTTTCCCAAGGATTTCCCAAAAATATAAAGTCTGTGTCATGATTTATTGCTCTTGCTTCCTACATTGCAAGACTTTGTTGGGTACAGCCCTCCATCACTGATGTTGCTTTCACATATACATAATATAAGCTAGTAAGTGTGACAAGCCACGCTGCAGATATCCCGTTATCTCAGCTTTTGGTGTCGGAAAGTTTTCTCATATCTGGGGCCTAATGACTCCCTGTCTGTTTCCTTATCTCCTGAACATCTTATTTACCCAAGCTGTAAAGGCCATTGAGTTTTATGGCTTGTGATCTTTTAGCTGGATTTATTTACTGTGTTCCCACAGTTCTGTCTGCAGACCCATCATGCCTACCGTGTTGGCTAAATTTCCCATCATTCGCAGAAAGGGCTCTCATAACTACATTTGTCCGTTCAAAAGCTAATAATGCATGTATGTAGGTCAATCCTAACATGAAATCGTTTCAGCTACCCCACTTTACTCCTTATGCAGCTCACTGCCAAAGTCGGCTGGCTAGTTATTTCTGTGAAGGCCCTTGGAGCACTTTACTACATTGCAGGCTCTGCATAGATGTACGTTGATGGTTTGACTTTAGGTAGAGAGTCAAATGGATGTCCCTTTTACGACCCGAACCTACGCTCATCCCTACAGGTATAAAATCAATGAAGAAGTTCGGATCAAACACTTCACTGGGGCATTTTGATGATATTAGTCCTGATTTGTGGGAAGACTTTGATCCCCTTCCATGTCAGAATGACCACTTCCTTAGGTTAGATCAGCGAGTTCGCTTTGCTGTAATTTCTGGCCGCCGCCACGACTCAGCAGCACTTTCGTCTTTAAGCTAATGCTGGTACCAAGGGAATGCGGCACTGTAGCAGCTGCCGCCTTTCAAAGATCTGAAGGCCACCATCGTGAATAGGTTCAGAGGAGATCTCCCCGGTGTTCTAGTCAATACATTTACCTCAACAACACCTCAAGACAGGCTATCTGGTCATTATCAGATTGATATTTGTGAGAATTTGTTGCAAGCAATTTAACTGTAGAATTCTCTACATCGCAGCAGTGACTGAACTGCAAGGAGAAAAATAGTAGTTAATTGTCTGTGAACTTATTTGAGATGGCCTGCTGATATGAAAGCCGGTGTTTCTCTCTTTACCCGTCTTTCCATTTATCCCTATTTCTTGCTCTCTTTTAAACTCCTGAGTTGAACTCCCATCCCCATATCCTCTCAACCACGAAGATCCTATATAACTGTTTGTAATAATATCCGCCCCTGCATCCATCTCAGCCAGGCTCTCGATGCAACTCCATGTAGATCGATGTGTAAAATGCACTTAACATGTCATCTATTTTCTTTACAGCTGAATCCTTGCCTGAAAGGCGCAGGTATACCCTTTCCGTTGCAGTTTATGTGGTGATGGTGCTGCTGCTCGTTACAATGTCAATTCGCTTAACAAAGATATTCTGTACAGCACGGATTCAAGGTAAGCTGGACGTCCATATGCTCTGATGAGTTTCGAGTTACGTTCAGGCACTCTGAACAGATTCAGTGCAAGATTAATAAGGTGTAAGTGTAGGTATTGGAAACGGTTGAAATATAAGGTAAGCAAGCTGCAGAGTTTACTGCATTACAATTTATCTCGAAATCTATATGAGCACTAGAGAACCATGGAAACGTTAAGGCATAGAAAGAGGCCATTCAGTCCATCGTGTCTGTGCCAGCTGGAAAGGAAAAAAAATTTAAAAACTAGCCGCCCATCTAACTCCACCGTCCAGCACCTGGTCTGTAACCTTGCAGGTTACAGCATTTCAGGTGCCGATTCAGGTACCTTTTAAAATAGTCATCATTTTGCCGCATAAATTTGACTCTAGAATGTAGACAAGTTAACCTGGTGACATCAAAAGGAAACCCAATTGTTTGCAGCTCCAGCTATGCTGCAGACTGATGGACAGCATAATTCTGCTGCTTGCATGTTGGAGACGGAAGTTATTATAGAAAAAGTGGTTGACTGTAACTCTGGTTCAAATATAACCTGTTACATCAGGAAATTATTAAGTGGGTCAACTTTCCAAAGAGCTCTGGTCCCCTGCCTTAACGTAGAATCTGATTGGAGAGGGGATAGGCATTTCACAACGAAGTATCAGACAAGTGCTGATAACTGTAGCATAAATAACCTTCAAAATATGAAACAAATGAGTAGTTGAAACCTGACGATGAAGAACTATTCATCCATAATGCGATGATGGAGCGGCAAGGCCAGTGGTTGCCAGAAGATACAATGCGTATTCTATTCCAAATATTCTAAATGTGAAGCTTGGACGGGTTGTCTAACAATGTTGTAACAAGCAAACAAACATTCCAATGTTTATGTTTACACTGTGTTACATGCAAGATGTGTAAAAGAGTAGAATGTAAGACACGGGAATGAACAGGTATAGCTTCAGTTTGACAGTATATTAGTGCAATAACTTCTGATAATATTCCTGTTTTATGATGCAGATGTCAAGAACAGACCTCCTGGACTGCAGGTATGTATTCAATAATATGTTATTAATTTAATATTATAAAACATTGAGATAATAACAACGTTACACTTGTAGGACGTATAAAATATTAAAGTAAAAGCTAGTTAATTAAAGGATTCACAGAAAAAGCAGCACTGGGTTACAGGGCTGTGAAGATTGTCATACCTCAATACAATGCATCTTCTTTTTCAAATTTCTAAGGTCCCTCAAACTTTTAGCCAAGTTAAAGGATATTCATTCAGGATTCCCATTGATCACCTGATCATTGCTGCAAAGCATTGCTTGCTTCCTGGTCCATCCACGAAGGACGGGCGCAGGTGGGTTAGAGCCAGGGCCTAGGGTCTCATGTGTGTCCGAGCACAGAGGCACAACATGTAAACGGTGAGTGCGCTGAAATAACGTGCTCAATTTAGTGAATACTTTGCAAGAAAGTAACATTTTACTAGTTGCCCTGCAACCTGTATTGTGCTGCGAAATATTAAGAAAGGCTCTTCGATCATAGGTTTATTTAATGGGTAAATGTTATTTTTTTTTTGAAAGCAACATGCTGAAGCAATACATTTGGTTTTGGGTGCTAATGATAATATGTATGTGCGATGTTTACCGGAAAGAAAAAGCAATTATTCCTTTTTTAGTTCTGACACCACATGGATATGTTATAAATGACAGGAATGTAGGCAACAGGAGGAGGCCATTCATCCCCTCTACCTCGTTCCTCAATTCAGTGACATATTGGCTCATTTGTGACCTGACAATATATATTTGCCCTCCGCTGTCCCATATTCATCCAGCTCCTTCTCCAGTGTCACCTGGGTGGGGGAAGCGAGTAATGGAAAGGGGGGACGAACTACGTGGCCGCCTGGACCTGTGAATGGCCACCATGGCCAGGTTCACGACCCGTCCACCCAGAAGGCGCCCCCGGCTTTCCTGCTCTGTTCACCCCTACCGGGTGGCCAGGTCTCAGAAGAATGGGACTGCAGTGCAGCCGGGAGCCGAGGACCCATCCCCCTCACGTTACTGAAGCGCAGCTGTAATTCCCCCTTCCGCATTCTCCTGAAGTGCAGGCTTTTCCAGGCGGCCAGAATTTCAGGCCGCCTGAGGGAAACAGAAGTTAGAGATCAGCTCCTTCCACAAACCGTCTCATGGGAGTGAAACTTCCCGCTGGAGGGGGCAGAAATTGCCCTTCCTGAAATTGTTGGCGCACAGCTTTGGTCATCTCACACCGCGGGGAAAGAGAGTGTCAATAGATGTGCATTTCTATCTTAGCAGGGTGATTGCACAGTGGAATATGCCGTCTTAAACCTGAAAACTCCCCAAGCAGCCGAGAGGCAAGCAGAAAAATTTCCAGAAGAGGAGGTGACTGACTCCACGACGACTGTGTACGCAGTAGTGTACAGCAAATCAACACATCCAATTTTTACTGTATAAGTGAATTTGCCCAATGTATTAACTTATGTGATCTGTGCGAGTAACAGTCCCAGTTAATGAGTATGAATCTGTCTATATTGCTCTGGTATTGTTACTCATAAAGCACTGAAAACATTCAAGGATCTACCATGGATCCCATGATTTCCTGAGGTAATGCCAAACTCCTAACTACTTACCTAGGCTTCCCATTCTATTAGCCATTGTGACTAATAGGCTCTCAAAGGGCAGGCAGGGTAAGGAGTGTTCCCGAATGAAACCCTTTCCTTTTTCCCAATCTTATGCAATTATATTCCGTAATTCTTTGAAGGGTGAGAGTGGCATTTATCTCCAAGTTGGGGTAACAATTTGTGCATCTTTATTCGTTCCTCTGAGGTGAATGGTCAATGGACTCACACAGACATTTCGGCTAATTTACTCTTATTTAGGGTACACAACGTCTGCCCTGTCTGTTCTAACTCCAAAATAGATCCTATGTGGTTTGAGCCACACAGTCTAGGAAGCCACAAGCAGTGAGTAGCCGAACGCTTCACAATCCTGTCTCAAAGAGTGAGCGTGGGCCAAAACGTAGCTAACCACGCGATACTCTGAAAGCATGTGATCGCTGCATCTATTATGTCTATCTCCTGCAAGTGGAGTGCCTGTTCTTTTGTGAGTGGCTGCAACTAACATGGTTAATTCAACTGCTGAAGGTTGTTCAATGCAAAGGCAACAAACGTTTGTACAGAAGCAAAACTAATGCAGCTGCTGGTCATCTGAAAGGGAAAACGGAGAACACTCAAATTATGCAACTGCGGCGAGAGAAGCAAGAATCAATTTTTCATGCCATTGACCTTTCTTCAGATATGGAAAAAAAAAGAAAAGTTATGCATTAGGCTTAAGCAAGTACAGACAGAAAAGCATTGTTTCAAGGGAGCTCAGAATAAGACCTGCAAGGAAATTCCACTTTCGATTCAACACTTTACTTCCTGCCAGATTCAGCGTTGAGTTCCACAATTTCAGTTTACAACTGAATCAAGCCTCATCTTTTATTTTCAAAGAGGAAGTTCTGGTAATGATTCCACTGTTGCAATTTAAACTCTATAGATATGCTTTCTTTGCATTCACTTTTCACTTTTTTGCATTACTTTCCTGTGCACCATCATTCATTTTCATGCTTGGCCTAAATGGCCAAGTGGTTATGGTACTGGGTTTGTAAGATCAAGAGTTCAAATCTCACAATGGCAAACTATGAAACAATGTAACTTCATCTGAAACAGATGGAAATGGGTTTGTGCTCGAAAGAGTATCATTCATTTTCACATCTAATCTCCCGCCTTGCTCCCTCCCACTAACTGTTGTTATTTCCTGCTCCCCCTGCTTTTGTACTTGCTGAAAACGTGTTGCAGTTCAAACAAATATCAGTTGTGATAATGGATCGCCCTTATGAGTTCACTCCGTTTTCCTCCCCACAGATGATGGCTGACATGCTGAGCATTTATTAACTTGCATCAGATAATATATAGGGGAAATGGTTCTATTTTCTTACTTATGCATGAACTAATATTTTCACTCTTATGTTTCACTGGGACTTATTTTTGATTCTCTGAATTTAAAGTCACTCATTACTAAGAAATGAGTAAGTGAATAAGTGAACATTTGTATAGGTTCGAGAACTGTGCAATTTTTTTCAATGTAAGAGGTTGAAAACTTTATTCTAAATTGTCATTTGCAAACATTTTAGAAATACATAACTAGCTCACTCTGTGTCTCCCCTTTATCAGCTGAGGAATTAGTCAATTCCACTTCCCTTAATGAGAATGCTGTAATTTCTCAGCCAGTGTCTCACTTCTTTGTTTCACATCTCAGGACCTTTCCCCGTGGTTTGCTGGGGATTTACTGCCTTTGGCCTCACTCCCAACAAATAGGCAGCCGTATTCATAACTGTGCAAACCCTAACGTTCATATCTCTGCTTGACAGTCTTGTGCTAGACGCGCTACTGCCTGAATGATAAAAACAACAGAACGGGCAATGCCTGCCAAAATGTAGACAAGCGTTTGTTTAGACACTTGTGTGTTGGTGTCGCTGCCATCTGTAACACCATCTGTGTTGGCGTGGACACGATGGGCCAAATGGCCCCCTCCTACACTGTCCCAGTTTGGCGATCCATCCCAATTTTGTGTGAGGTACCCAGTTGAAAGGATAGTTTGCAGTAAAACTGCAGCTGGCTCTGTGGATTAAAGTCACGTCTCAACTCGGACCTCCCTTCTGCACATCTATCTCCAGAATGCGCATTCCCTTCTCACCTATGAACTAACAAGGGGTGATTGAATCAACACCATGGCCTTAACTGGCTGAGTAGTGGTGGCACTTTTCCCCTAGCTCTCCTGTTGTATATTCCACCACCAATGAAAAGGTAGGGCCTATCAGAGATGTAAATGGAAATGTGTGGGTTGATGCAGAAGATGAGAGCAGGATTCTCAGTGAGTACTTCATCTCTGTCATCACTAAGGAGAGGGATGATGCAGACATTCTACTTGAAGAGGAGGAATGTGAATTATTCGATAGAATAAGCATAGTAAATTGCATTAGTTGTAGACGAGAGCATCTTTGATCTGTTCCTTGTGTCACTCTTCAGTAAAATCATGGTTCCAAATCCTAACAACACTCACTTCATTGGCCATCCCTGGTTGAAGGAAAGGACACCCCCAATCCATTTGCAACTACACCTTAAAATCCCAACTGTATAGACTTTGGCCCTCCTTTTTCTACAACATATCTCAGCTCCTGGCTTGCTCATCTGCTTCCTCAACTCCACTTTTGATGCTGTGGCCTGCAACAACACCACTACTCTCTGTCTTACTCTCACCATGGCCCTGGCATTGCCCTCCTAATTCTTCCCTCAAGTAAGTCCAACCGACACTGATTTTAGAGGATGGTGTAGGCGACTGGTTTAGCCTTGACCACAGAACGGGCTGAGGATCATCCAGCAATGCCAAGATAATTTACGGCTTCCGTTTTCTATTTCAAACCATCTTCTTCAAGCCCTGTTTCCTCCCAGTGTCTCCAGCAATGGGCGTGCAGAACTCATGGACTTCTTCGTCACTAAGATTTAGGTCAACAGATCAGCTGCCTTTGTTGCATTCCTCCCTCTACTAGCCCACGGGGTTAATCTACCTCAGCAGTTCCCCCAGCCCCAGCCCGCAACTCCCTGCTTTCTCTAGTTTCTTTCCTAGACCTCCCACGCTGTTCTGCAAGCTCTTTTTGTTTACCCTGAGACCCACTCTCCTGCTCTTTCGGCCCCGTTCCCACTAAATTGCCGTCCACATAACCACCCTTTTGCTTCCTCAGTTATCCAAAGTTGATAATGTCCCTCCCTCTGTAGGTTTTGCGCAACCTCCTCTAAATTTGCCATCATCGCCAATCTCTAAGAGAGAAAAAACACCACCAATGGACTCGCCATCCTTGCAAATTACCACCCTGTCACAAACCACTCAATCTTTTCCAAAGTCCTTGAACTTGCTGTCACTTGGTAAATCTGTGCCCACCTTTCCTGGAACTCCAGATCTGAATCCCTCAAATCAGCTTTCCGCCCGTACATCAATATCCAAAATGTCCTCTTAAATCCACCAAAGGCACCCTATAAGATTGTGACAGACCTTCCAAACCAGCTCCAAACTCCAAACGTCCTCAACCACTTGGGTGAGCAAAAGCAACAGGCAAATGGAACACCATCCAAGGCACACACCATCCTGAATTGGAACTGTGTCACGCTTCCTCCACGGCCAATGGGTCAAATTCCTGGACATCTCTCCCTGACCTTAGTGTAGGTGTACATAGGGTGGACTGCAGCACTTCAGAAGGTTGGCTCACCACTAACATCTGAGCCACAGTTAGGGATGATCAGCAGACTTTTGGCGTTTGCAGAAAGACTCAAATCCAAACAGCTACCAAAATGAAAGAAAAATTATTTATTCTTAAAGAATTTCAGGTTATAGCCAGTAGGAGGAGTTTTCTGCAGGTTTGTGTGTGTGAGCGGGGTATAATACCGGGAATGCCCAATAGGAGGAGGTAACTGGCCGTGTCTGTGGGCACAAAGCGTAATGTTTATTCTTTATATTTTGATGGGAAGCGAGCATCGCTGGCAAGGTCAGCATTTGTTGCCCATCCCTAATTTCCCTTGAACTGTATGGCTTGCTTGGCCATTTCAGAGACTAGATAAAAGTCAGCCACATTGTTGCCTGCCTGGAGTCACCTGTAGGCCAGACTGGGTAAGGGTGGCAGATTTCCTTCCCTAAAGGACATGAGTGAACCTGATGTTTTTATGACGATTCATAATAGTGCCAAGATCACCATTACTAGGATCATTTTTTTTAACAGAAAGATTTATTCACAGAATTCAAATTCCATGAGCTGCTGCAGTGGGATTTGAACCTCTGTCGCTAAAGCCTTAGACAGATTTGTGGATTGCAGTACCAACACGCCACCGTCCTCCCGAACATCCCATCTAATAGAGGGAGACTGCTCAAGTTGAGGCTGTGTTTAGAGGTGTGTGTGTGTGTGTGTGTGTGTGATCCTGTGTGCTTGGGAGAGCGAGAGATTATGCGAGTGTGTATGTGCGTGTATGTTTGTGCGTGTTATTATGTGGGTGTGTGTGTTTGTGCGCGTTATTATGTGCATGTGTGATTGTGTGTGAGAGAAAGAGCGATTATGTGTGTGTGAGAGAGATTGTGTGTGTGTGTGAGAGATTATGCGTGTGAGTGTGCATGATTGTGTGCGAGAGGGAGATTATGCGTGTGAGAGAGATTACGCGTGTGCATGTGTGTGTGTGATTGTGTGCGAGAGGGAGATTATGTGTGTGAGAGAGATTATGCGTGTGCATGTGTGTGTATGATTGTGTGCGAGAGGGAGATTATGTGTGTGAGAGAGATTATGTGTGTGTGTATGACTGTGTGCGAGAGGGAGTTTATGCATGTGAGATTGTGCGCGCGTGTGTGTATGTATGATTGTGTACGTGTGTGAGATTATGTGTGTGTGTGTGTATGATTGTGTGCAAGAGGGAGATTATGCGTATGAGGTGTGTGTGTGTGTGATTATGTGTGATTATGTGTGTGCATGTGTGTGTGATCCTGTGTGCTTGGGAGAGCGAGAGATTATGCGAGTGTGTATGTGCGTGTATGTTTCTGCGTGTTATTATGTGGGTGTGTGTGTTTGTGTGCGTTATTATGTGCGTATGTGATTTTGTGTGCGAGAGATTCTGCATGTGTGTGTGTGCGTGTCTGATTGTGTGCGTGCGTGAGATTATGCGTGGGTGTGTCTGTATTTGTGTATGATTGTGTGTGAGAGAGATTATGTGTGTTTTTGAAAAGCCTCTGAAATCTTATCAAGGATTTTTTTTCTCACAGTTCACTGGTCCCTGCATACACTCATATGGATATTCACAGAGGACAGGATGGGTCGTGGCTAACTCTTCTCCCATTTAATCTTAATTTTAAGAGGCACGTCAGCAAAATATACGATCGGGAGAAGCAGTTGAGGAACCAGATCCTAGTCAAAATTTCAGGCCAGAGCAGATGAACATTCGGCTACATATAGCAACAAGGAGCAAAGGCAGTTTTCGATGTCCTTCATCCAAGGTTTTTTCCCAGGATTTTCTTTCACTTTGTGGAGTAAAATCGAGAGCTTATGCTTCAAAGAAGACAGTCTCTGCAAACTCTGGCTCGTTCGATCTGAATTTAAGATTCGCATATTCACTCTTCTCTTCACAATGTACATAACCATAGGTTGAAGTGTTACGTGGGTGGTACAAAGTGGCGTAATGAATTTTGTTGCCATACTCAGTCGAGTTCGACCTGACTTCCCCGCCGTCACTGCCTGGATCATTCTCACAGCGCCCCCTCTACAACAGAAAGAACATTTGATGCAGAGACACAAAGAAACACACATGCACAACAAACACGCAATTAGTGCACGAAAATAACATGGTACAAAAAGAAAAAAGCAGTACCGACTCACAAATAATATATACTACAGCTACATAAAGAAATTTTGACACCCATACAAAAGGACACGTAGCACGGTGCATAGGCAACGTGCCCTTTAGTTACATGGAGAATATGTGATACAGAGATAACTAGAATGTCTGACTCTCGTTGAAATAGAACCAATATTGGGAAAAACAAAAAGTAAGCAGACTCACTCTAGTCTCCCTCAAGTCTGTACTCTTTGTACATTATTTTACTCTTTGATTGAATGTGGGCATCACTGGAAAGGCCAGCATGTTGCCCATCCCTAATTACCCTTGAGCTTATTAGCTTTGTGGTCCATTTCAGAGGGCAGTTAAGAGTCAAAATAGTGCTGTGGATCCAGAATCACTTGTAGGCCAGACGGGGTAGGAAGGCAGAATTCTTTCCAGGAAGGGCATTACTGAACCTGATGGATTTTAACAACAATTGGCGATAATTTCATGGTCACCATTACTGAGATTAGATTTATATTCCAGATTTTTTTAACTTAAATTCCACCCAATGCCCATGTCTCCAGAGCATTAACCTGGGTCACTCATCCAATGACACGGCGACCCCCCCTCCCCCCACCCCGTCATCATTGCTTCCCCTACCCCACCCCACCCCCACCCCCACCCCCACCCCCCACCCCTCCCCGCCCCTTGTGAATATTGTTATTCTGCAGCGGACCCAGATTTAGATAAAGCATCTCGCTGAGGTTTTTCTGGCTGGTGGTGTAGGGTGATTGTACTTCAAGACTGCAAACTTGATCCACACCCAGGAGATCCGTCGCTACTTCACACGAAGCTGACTGCTCTTCCAGAATAAGTAGCACTAGAAATTAATCTTGGGCGGGAGCACAAAAAGGATTGGCCACCGTCATCCACCTCTTTCTAAATATTCAATCCCAGTGCCACATGATAGCACCAGATGGTCTAACATGAAGGTCTACTCTGGCTCGATCACTGTTGTTAGGATTTCAGTTCACCCTTTCGGATTCAGAGCAGGGTGCTGATCCCTGGGCACTGACCTGCAGTGAGTTACCTGTGCAAATGCACCTGCTCCTGCTCAGCCAAGATTGCAGGCATTGTTTCCAGGACTGTTATGAGGATCTTCCTCCCACAGCTTCCAACCTGATAGTCTCCCAACCTCGGACGACCCGCTTCTACCTCCTACCCAAAATCCACAAATAGGACTGTCCCGGCAGACCGATCGTGTCAGCCTGTTCCTGCCCCACAGAACTCATTTCTTGCTTTCTTGACTCTATTCTCTCTCCTTTTGTCCAGTCCCTTCCAACCTACATCCATGACTCCTCTGACACACTACATCACATCAACATTTTCCAGTTCACTGGCCCCAATCGCTTCCTCTTCACCATGGATGTCCAATCCCTCTACACTTCCATCCCCCACCGGGGTGGTCTGGTGGCTCCCTGCTTCTTTCTCGAACAGAGACCTGAACAATCCCGATCCACCACTACTCTCCACTGTCTGGCTGAACTTGTTCTCACACTGAACAATTTCTCTTTTAACTCCTCTCACTTCCTCCAAATAAAAGGTGTGGCCATGGGTACCCACATGGGCCCCAGCTATGCCTGTCTCTTTATGGGGTATGTGGAACATTCCTTGTTCCAGTCCTACTCTGGCCCCCTCACGCAACTCTTTCTCCGGTACATCGATGATTAATTCGGTGCTGCTTCATGCTCTCATCTGGATCTGAAAAAATTTTGCATCCAATTTCTACTCCTCCATCATTTTCACATGGTCCATCTCTGACACTTCCCTTCACTTCCTTGACCTCTCTGTCTCAATTTCTGGTGATAGACTGTCCACCAATATCCATTAGAAGCCTACCAACTCCCACAGCTACCTCAACTACAGCCCCTCACACCCCACTTCCTGTAAGGACTCCATCCCATTCTCTCAATTCCTTCGCTTCCATCACATCTGTTCTGATGATGCCACTTTCAAAAACAGTTCCTCTGTCATGTCCTCCTTCTTCCTTAACTGAGCTTCTCCACCCACGTTGGTTGACAGGGCCCTCAACCATGTCCGGCCCATCTCCCGCGCATCCACCCTCACACCTTCTTCTCCCTCCCAGAAACATGATAGGGTCCCCCTTGTCCTCACTTATCACTCCACTAGGCTCCGCCATTTCCAGCAACTCCAGCATGATTCCACCACCAAACACATTTTCCCTCCCCCTCCCTCCCCGCCCCCCGGCGTCATTCTGCTGGGATCATTCCCTCTGGGACACCCTGGTCCGCTCCTCCATCACCACCTACACCTCAACCCCGTCCCATGGCACCTTCCCATGCAACCGCAGAAGGTGTAACACCTGCCCCTTCACTTCCTCTCTCCTCACCATCCAAGGGCCCAAACACTCCTTTCAAGTGAAGCAGCATTTCACTTGCACTTCCCTCAATTTAGTCTACTGCATTCATTGCTCCCAATGCGGTTTCCTCTACATTGGAGAGACCAAACGCAGACTGGGTGACTGCTTTGCGGAACACCTTCAGTCTGCTCGCAAGTATTACCCAGACCTCCATGTTGCTTGCCATTTCAACACTCCACCCTGCTCTCATGTCCACATGTCTGTCCTTGGCTTGCTGCATTGTTCCAGTGAAGCTCAATGCAAACTGGAGGAACAACATCTCATCTTCCGACTAGGCACTTTACAGCCTTCCGGACTGAATATTGAGTTCAACAATTTTAGATCCTGAATTCTCTCCTCCATCCCCACCCCCCTTCCGATTCCCCCTGCCCCTTTTCTTTTTTCCAATAATTTATATAGATTTTTCTTTTCCCACCTACTACCATTATTGTTAAGTGTATTTCCATCCATTGTTTTATCTCTACCTTTTAGCCTATTTCGATCCCTTTCCCCCACCCCACCCCCACTAGGGCTATCTGTACCTTGCTCGTCCTGCTTTCTACCCTTAATTAGCACATTCCTTTAGATAATATCACCACCTTCAGCACCTCTTATTCCTTTTATCTGTGACCTCTTTTGGTTATCTCCACCTATCACTGGCCCTCTATCCAGCTCTACGTGGCCCACCACCCCGCAGCCCCCACCCCCCACCGCCCTCCTGAACCAGCTTATATTTCACCTGTCTTCTATTTTTACTTAGTTCTGTTGAAGGGTCATCCGGACTCGAAACCTTAACTATGTTCCTCTCCGCAGATGCTGCAATACCTGCTGAGTTTTTCCAGGTATTTTTGTTTTTGTTTTGGATTTCCAGCATCCGCAGTTTTTTGCTTTTATCACACTGGATGTTTTATTCACATTCTGACCGCTGCAACTCAGAGCCCAGCCGTTGCTAATTGGACGCAGCACTGTGATGAAATCTTGGCGTCACATTACACCACCACCTGGAAGTTCCCCTCCAACCCTCTCACCATCCAGACTTGGAAATACATCGCCGTTCCTTCAGTGTCACTGAGTGCAAAATCCTGGAATTCCCTTCCTGACTGCATTGTTGGTGTACCTACACTATAGGGACTGCAGCAGTTCAAGAAGGCAACTGACCACCACCTTCTCGAGGGCATTTAGGGTTGGGCAACAAATGTTGGCCCAGCCAGCGAAGCCCACACCCCATGAATGAATTTTAAAAATACTAAAGGCCATGCCCTCAAACCACTTGATATATCAGTGATCTAAAACAGAGATGTAATCCAGGAATCCTATCAACCAATAGTTGTACATCACTGTCAGAAGCCTTGAAGATGTGCAAGTCGCTGCAGACTGAGACAGGAGTGAGACCTGTTTGCATTAAAGGAACGTTCACTCAGTAATTACCTTGTTCGCGCTTGAAAGTCTCCAAGAATATTTAGTTAGTTTCCCCCTAGTGAAGACAGAGTGAAAGAAGTGTGAATGCTATGGATTCATCGAGTTGGTTCCAGAAAAAAATTGCCTTCCTAAGATAACGATGCTATTTATTCATACAACACAATTTGTCTCTTGTCCCCTTTCACTATTTGACTTGAGGTATGAATGTGCTCATTTACAAATGAGCTGTAAATGGGAAGATGGGAAACGTTCAGCATTCCTTGGGGTATGAATCATCGACCTGAACGCCCAAAAGGAACAATTGCAGATCACTATTCCGTGTTACACTCTGCCCCAATTTCTTCCCTGATTAAAGTTCATTAATTCACTATCATCCGTATGTCCTGTCACCCTAGAGCGCTAGACATCTACTTTCCTGCCAATGGAATAGGCATTTCAACTCAATGCAACGGCCTAGTCCAGAATGAAATTTCACACAGGTGTTCAGTCTTTATGCACCATATATCGCCACTGCTTCTGCTGAGATGAACAATGTATAATTTTTAAGTTCAATTGATATATCTATTGATATATATATATATATATATATATATATTGTGTGTGTTTGTGTTAAGAAAGGTTGAGCGGTTGCATAGAAACATAGAAACTAGGAGCAGGAGTAGGCCATTCGGCCCTTCTAGTCTGCTCCGCCATTCATTCTGATCATGACTGATCATCCAATTCAATATCCTGCTCCCTCTTTCTCTGCATGCCCTTCGATCCCTTTTGCCCCAAGAGCTATATCTAACTCCTTCTTGAAAACATACAATGTTTTGGTCTCAACTACTTTCTGTAGTAACGAATTCCACAGGCTCACCACTCTCTGGGTGAAGAAATTTCTCCTCATCTCAGTCCTAAATGGTTCACCCCATATCCTCAGACTGTGACCCCTGGTTCTGGACTGCCCCACCATCAGGAACATCCTTCTTGCATCTACCCTGTCTAGTCCTGTTAGAATTTTATGGGTTTCTATGAGGCTTTGTTTTTTTGAGCCTTGCTACCCAGAACTTTGGTTCGACCTATGGCTGAATGGTCAGTCTTTTGGGTTGTTTACATATATACATTTTTCATGAGGTATTACATGCCCTGAAAATAAAGAGATGGGTTTAAAAGGGGTTAGAAGTTCAGTGACTTGGGGAAAAAACACGCACAAAGTAGAAAAAATGGGGCTTTTGCGGGGTGACAGTGGTCAAGTGGCACTGACATGGAGAAAGACAGGAAAGAGTTCAGTGCGTGTCAGAGAGTGAAGACAGGAATTTTCAGCTCCCTGAGATAAGAAATAGTATAAGGCTACTGGGAGATTGTGTTTAGGGAATGAGTGCTTTCTCTGCATTTGAAGGGAGAGTGGGTTTAAAGTGCAGTTTTGGGTGTCCTGGGGAGAGATACGAGCTGGGTAAGAAGCATCAAGTGAATGCTTAAGGAATAAAATCGCATGTACGTGTGCCAGTCCCAAACCAAGAACATTTCTGTCAAGCTAGTGGCAACTCTTTGCTGGTTTATGCATCTATAAAGATACTGCTGGGAAATTGAATATTGGGAAATTGAATCAGCTTCTTGTGTTTGCATTGAGATTTTTCTAACCTTTTTGTCTGGTATAACATTGCTATTTTTTCTTGTTTAATAAATATTTTATTCATTGTATTAAAAGTTCACCAGCAGACTCCTGTGAATTTGTTCAGTAACTTTCCTCCCCAATTCCTAAAACAAAATGCAAGGAACTATCAAGCCAAGTTTCCTAAGTTTCACTGTGGGATCTGACTTCCTCAGCCTTAAGATCAGATGCGATCGTAACAGTGTTTAGTCCACTGGCATAAACCGCCTCTGGCGAAGGTTCATTCTCATCTGGAAGGGCTTACCAGACACTGAGAAACAGCACCGATCATAGATGGGGCAGGGCGCTTTCATCAGTGTGAAATTCCATCCTGTCATTCAGGTATTTAAGATTGTCGATTTGACAAACCATTCACGAAAGAAATATTGTTTGCCAGAAACAATCGTGACCGAATGAATACATGAATTAATTATTATAGGTGATGTTCCACCCTCAGTTCCTGATTACTCTAAGATTTCATTCTGCAAAGTGATGATACTTTTAAAACAATCGAACAGTTAATTTGGTGGCAATCTTAATTCATTATGATACTATGAGGAGTATAATGGGCAATCATTTCCATCAATAACTACATAAAATATTAAGCACTGTGTGAGGGAGTGTTATTAAATTGATAAGAAAGTTAATTGGTTAATTACTGACTATTTAGCAAAGAATTCTCCCATTAAGTCCCACTCACCAGCATCAAGATAGATTACTATGGGTTAATAACAACAGTAACTACAATTGTGAAACATCACTTACTTCCTGAATTTCTTGGCCACGCTGAAAGCAATCAGGGCAATGAGAATCTGGAGGGCTGATCCGATCCCTGCAATGTATTTCCAATCTCCTCTTCCTGCTTATCAGAAAATGATACAAGGTCAGAAATATCGAAAATAATTTATAAATAATTTATATTAATGCTCACTGTGAGAGCAGCCTTAAGTATATTATCCTTAAATATTGGCCCATATCATTGAGTAAGTTGTACACAATCTTGTAATATTCCATATAATATGGCCGGTTTTTGAATATTATGTTCTATACTATTCTAACATTGCATATTTAAGGACAGCTCCTCCAAAAAGCACTCCTCCGAACTCGGAGAAGGACAAGGGAAAGCAAAAGCTTCGGTTCAACATCCATCATATTACCTTCATTCTCCCAGGTATAAAATCCTAAAACTGTCGAGCTGACCGCATTGTGGGAGCACCTGGACCAATTTGGACTTCTGGCTTTCAAGAGCAAGACGCAGGGGTACCTTCTCGACGGTAATTATGGATGAGCAAATAAAACCCGTCTTGTCTGGGAATCCACTTTTTAAATAAAATAAATAGAACATAACTCTCCTTTGGCCTAACACTTAAGGCACATCAGAATATCTACTTCGAACGGATGTTACAGTATACATTTTAATTCATTAACGGGATGTGGGCTTCGCTGGCTGGGCCAGTATATATTGCCCATCCCTAATTGCCCTTGAGAACGTGGTGGTGAGCTGCCTTCTTGAATGGCTGCAGTCCATGTAGTGTAGGTACACCCACAGTGCTGTTAGGGGCGGGAACGGTTGGGGGAGCGGGTAGTTCCAGGATTTTGACCCAGAGCCAGTAAAGGAACAGCGATATATTTCTAAGTCAGGATGGTGTGTGACTTGGAAGGGAACTTTAATGGGGCTCCCATGCATCTGCTGCCCTTGTCCTTCCTGGTGGCAGAGGTCGAGGCTTTGGAAGATGTTGTCGAAGGACCCTTGGTGGAGATGCTGCAATACACCTAGCAGATGGTACCCACTGCAGCCAATGGACGTGGGTGGCGGAGCGAGTGAATGTTGAAGGTGGTGGAGGGGGTGCCAGTCAAGCGAGCTGCTTTGTCCTGGATGGTGTCGAGATTCCAGTGTTGCTGGAGCTACTCTCTTACAGGCAAGTGGGGAGTATCTGAAATGCGGCGGAGATGGGCCTGCGCATGCTCGTATTGGGAAATTCCGGTAGGAAATTCTCGACTGCTTGTTAACGGCTGGTTAAACCGTTGTTGTGCACTTCACAATTTAACCAGGCTGATTTCCCTGGTTCCCTTCTTTACAATGCCAATGCGAAAAGCCATTGAGGAAGACTGTTCTGATATCCATCACTATACAGTTTTCCTCATTGAAATACACTCAGTAGTTACCTGGTAAATCGATATACAATCTGGAGGAAGCGACGCCGTGTTTGTTTACTCCAAAACACGAAAGGTTGTGTTCAGGTCCCAACTCTTCTTTCAGCCTCAGAGTGCTCTGCATCTGGTTGTGATCCATTTCTAAAGAAACGACTCCAACATCTGAACTGGCTGCTGTGACATTACTGTCATCCAGACTCCACATAATGTGTTCAACTGGCGGGTTGCTTTTCATGGTACACACGCAGATTATGCTATTTTCAGACCTGGTGCAGTTAGTCGGATCCACAGCTCTCGGGGGATCTACAATGCGGTTTAGTGCAAAAAAAAATCTTCCTGAGCTTTATGTTGGTGGAGGAACAAAACAACAGCAGAGACAGAATGTGTCTGAGACCAATATGCAGCTCAATTATTTTTTTTACCTTAAGCATGGTTTCCTAATTCATGGAGGTTTGTGACCAGAAACAATGTGGAAGATATCACCGGCCAAAAGTGTGTTAGCGACGGTAAAACGAAATAAGTAACTAATTTTTCTTTTGATGGCAGTGTCAAAATGGCGGGAAAGATGCAGCTGAGCATCGTGTGTTAGAAATACTTTATGATAATGCTAGGCTTCGTGTTTCTTTTCTGGCGAAGACATGAGTTTCCATGTGGAATCCCCATTGTCAACGTTAAAATTTGCGTTTAAAGGTTTAAACACAACCCTGTTAAGTAAAGCAAACAACACCGAGGGCCGGCAATGTGCTTTGAAACATAGGGAGCGAAAGGCATTATGCCAATGAAGCAACATTGCCCGAAGTTAGACATCCTGGCAACCTTGCTGTACTTACATTCCACAATAACCTGTGTGGAGCGGTTTGCAGTGCCCAAGATGTTTGCAACCACGCACCAGAAGAGTCCGTCTTCTTCCAAGCTAATATTATTAACCGCCACCTTCAGTTCACCGGAGTGAGATATGTTCATTACTTTACAATTTCTCACCCAGCTTAAGGTGACTGGTGGGTTTCCCTGGGCGGTACAATATAAGAATAAAGATTGCCCTTCCAAAGCAACAACGGAAGAATTGACCAGCAGCTTCTGTGGTGCATCTGAAACATACAAATTTCCAACAATTACAAAACTTTTCTCCACTAAGAAAATCCATTAACTTTATAAACATTGATCCAGTCATTGTTAGAACTTCTATAAACACCAAATATTATGTTGCAATGCGATAATCCAGTACTCTGAATAGGACAGGAGAGTCATACGGACTGGAAACGTTGGCTGTTTCTCTCTCCACTGGTGCTGGCAGACCTGCTGAGTTTTTCCAGCAATTTTTGTTTTTGTTTCAGGTTTTCAGCATCCGCTGTATTTTGCTTTTGTCTAATTCAATGCAGTTTGATTCACCAGATGGAAATGAAAGATTCTAGAAGTGTTCAAGTTTCTTTGTAGCTGCAACGTTAAAAATAATCCAAGAAAATAACGTTGAGACTCTATGCTCACCGCTGGCTTCAAACCTATTTCAGTAAATTAACCACGTGAGCCAACTTCAACATATTGGAAGTTCAACAAGTTGATTTGCGACTGCTGAGGACTTTGCTCCTATCCAGCTGCAATTCCTGTTTTGTGTCAAAGTGAGACCGAGCCATTTTTCTGCATTGTCTCAAGCAGGTGATACACCTTGCAGGAGGGAGCATCCTCGCCACATTCACCCTGTCAAGGCCCCTCAGGATCGTGATGTTTCAAGGGGGTCCTCCAGGGCATTGAATTCGAGTTCAATGAAAAGCTTTACATTCAGATCTGCACCCGCTCCAATGGGTAGCATGCCACGTGTGCAAGCAACTAGATTGCTGCATCGCATTCACACCTAGATTATCAGGTTTCAGCGCCTCTTGCCATGTAAAGGTCAGAGGTGCCAATGAATTTTGAATCATGCATTGAATTATGATGTGTATAATTCGTGCCCCCGACCCCCTCCTCTCCTTTCTACCTTTGTTGAATCACTTAGATTGCGAGACTATCTAGGGTGCTTTCCTGCCGGTGTTAAGGCAAGCCATTGTTAGAATCTCTTTGTCACTACCAGCCTCTTCCTGGAAGAAAATATTCAATGTTTGCATAGGGTCAATTCCTTACCGCCTCGATTTCATTTCTTATCGGTCTTTTTATGTCTTCAGTTAGTTCATTCTAAAACTTCACGTACAAATCAGAATGCAAACAAATGAGTTAGGAGCAGGAGTAGCACACTCGGCACCTCGAGCCTGCTCCGCCATTCACTAAGTTCATGTCTGATGTGATTGTAACGTCAATTCCACATTCCCACCTACTCCTGATAACCTTTAACCCCCTTGCTTATCAATAATCTATCGAGCTTTGCCTTAAAAAATTAAGACTCTGCTTCCACCGCCCTTTGAAGAAGTAAGCTCCAAAGACTCATGACCCTCTGGGGGAAATCAAATCTCCGCATCTCTGTCTTAAGTAGGCGGCCCCTTAGTTTTAAACAGTGACCCCTAGTTCCAGATCCTCCTGCAGGAGGGAGCATCCTCGCCACATCCACCCTGTCAAGACTCCTCGTGATCTTCGATGTTTCACCCGAGTCGCCTCTCATTCTTCTAAACTCCAGTGGATACGAGTGTAGCCTGTCCAACCTTTCCTCATAATTCAACCCTTCAATTACAGGTCTTAGTCTCGTAGACCTTCTCTGAACAGCTTCCAAGCATTTACACCCTCCCTTAAATAAGGAGACCAGCATTGCACACAATAATCCAGATGTGTTCTCAGCAAAGCCCTGTATAACTGAACCATAACCTCCCTACTTTTGTATTCAATTCCCCTCACAATAAACGGCAAAATTTTATTAGCTTCCCTAATTGCTTGCTGTACCTGCATTCTAACAATTTGCAATTCATGCAGTCGGACACCCAGGTCCCTCTGCATTTCAGGGCTCTGCAATCTCTCACAATCTAGATAATATACTCTTATTTTATTCTTCCTGCCAAAATGGACAATTTAAAACATTAAAGTTTTGCCACGAATTGAACGGAACTATGAATATGAAATGAAATGAATTTCCCCTTTCAAAGGCATTCCATTCTCTCCGAGCAGGTAGTGTGCAAGAAACTGTTATACGTGCACGAACGCTAGTAGCCTTATTATCATTTTGTTTTGTTGGATATGATAACGGAGACATGAGTACTTAATATTCAATGAGGAGTCATTCATTTGTCGCTGTTTGTAAAGTAGGGAATACAGTCTTAGACTTATATTCAACAGTAATGTTCATCCGGCTGCTTGCACCGCCATGTTTATTCCTTGCTTCGCACTTATATTCTCCTTCATCATCATATCTTATATCAGTAAAATTCTTTGTTAGCATATTTCCTGAATAGGAGTTGACAATAGGCGTGCCATCTTTCACCCACTGTAAATGAGACTCCGGTTTACTCTGTGTTATGCAATATATGCGGAGGGAACTGCCCTCTCTGACTGTCATTGAGGAATTGATCAGTAGTTTCGAGGGTGGATCTGCCAAAGAGAAAGCGTACATGAAAAGACAATTATGCTGATGTCAATGACCAAATAGTCCTTCAACAATTGTTGCTGCGTTCTTTATGCCCATGTGATGTGAAACAACATGTATTAGTGGAAAAAGAAACATGTCGAAGCTTTTTGTCTTGAACTCAGAAGGGCAGTTCACAAAAATTCCGATAAGAGGGGAAAACAACAATTCATACTGCATGAAAAGAGAGTGCTGATTGTTTGCCAAGTGGACTCTGATTGGTAGAGGTGGGGCCATGGAGGATGCACCTACGATGGTGAGTGACATTTAGCTGCCAAACATTATTTCAAATTAAAACCAGGGGCCTTGACCATGATTGGTCAAGACTTTGCACGGTACAAGGCAGATGTCAGAAGTGTGATGGAATGCTTCCACTTGCCTAGATGAGTACAGCTCCAAAAACACTCAAGAGGCTCAACGCCATCCAGAACAAAGCAGCCCAGTTGATTGGCACCCCATCCACAAACGTTCATTCCCTCCACCACCGAAGCACAGCATGTACCATCTACAAGGTGCACTGTAGGAACTCACCACGGTTCATTGGATAGCACCCTGAAAACCCACAACAGCTACCACCTAGAAGGACAATGGCAGCAGACACATGGGAACTGGAAGTTCTCCAAACTACTCACCAAGGTTCCTTTGATGGCACCTTCCAAAGCCTTGGCCTCTACCACCAGAAAGGACAAGGGCAGCAGATGCATTGGATCCTCATTAAACTTGCCCACCAAGTCACACGCCACCCAGACATGGAAATATATCGATGTTCCTTCACTGTAGTTGCTTCAAAATCCTGGAACTCTGTCCCTATCAGCACAGTGGGTGTACCCACACAAAATGGACTGCAGCGGTTTAGGAAGGCAGCTCACCACCACATTCTCACTGGTAATTAGGGGTGGGCAATAAATGCTGGCCTAGATAGTGACGCCTACATCCCGTGAAAGAATAAAAAAGAGTAACATCAGTTGATTCAATTCATCCAATTCAACGGATCTAATCATGTGTTCATAGAATCTAACCAGAACGAATGGAGCAATTCAGCCCATCTGCTTGGGCCAAATTCATGCAAATCCCTTCTTCATAGCATTGTAGGTGTACCTACACCACATGGGCTGCAACGGTACAAGAAGGCAGCTCACCACCATGTTCTCAAGGGCAATTAGGCGTGGGCAAAGAATGCTGGCCTCACCAGCGATGCACACATCCCAAGAATGAAAAATAATGTTTCAAATCATATGTGAATAGGTGTGTTTACTAATGCATCATTGCACCTTTTATCAAATAAACTAAATAGGCGACAGCTGTTCCCTGGCTCATTATCCAGAGCAATTCTTTCACCAATCCGATTATTTGAATTTAGACAAAGATTGGCAGTTAACTCTCACTCATCAGTTAATTGGTGCATTCCCAATGGCAACGACTCTACCCATCAGAGTCCAATTGCCAACCAATCAGCACTATCTGCTCGTGAAGTATAAATTGTTGTTCCCTTTACATTTGGCAATTGTCCTGATGAGTGCAAGACAGAAAGCTTTGACAACGTGTTTCTTTTTCAGCAATACTCACGTTCTGTACTACCAAAGGACTAATTAAATTAGTACAAAATTCGATCATGCAATTGGATAATTTACATTTTCATTCACTTGGATAAAATGTGAGGGAAAAAGCAATGCCATGATTTTGCCAAGGACTGGACGGAGGCTGTACTCACATTCCACAGTTACGTTTATGGAGCTGACTGATGTCCCGTGCTTATTTGCAGCATGACAGGAATATTGTCCTTCATCCTCCAAAGCAATGTTGGAAAACTCTGCCCTCAGAAGGTTGTTTGAAGACTCCTTGCTCAGCATTGTTCCGTCCTTTACCAGTTCTAACCTGGACTCGGGGTTACTCTTTGTCGAGCAGTAAATGAATGCAGATCTACCCAACACCGCCACAGGTGTCAAATGGATTTCAGGTTCGGTTGGTGGGTCTGCGAAACAAGAGGGCATAGCAAAGCACTGTTAAAATACAAGGAAGGGTATGGGCACTTTCACTTGCACGGCCTCAGCCGGTGTATTTTCAAAGTTTGGCATTGACCCCAGGCATCTCTGGCAATAAAGGAAGACTTCTCTTAAATTTTCCACTCTGGCAGGAAGAATAGAAAAGCAAAAAAAAAAACAAATGCTTTGTGAAAATGTGAGGTTGATAACAGTTGAGATTCAAAGTGTTTTGGCGTCCTTGTAACACGAATCACAGTGAGCTTATAGAAGTTACGCCAAGCAATTACAAAGCAAGTGTTGTTTTAATCTTTATAGTGGTGGTTTTCTGTATAATAGCATGAAAATCTTACGATATCCTAGAGGGTCGCTGGTGGTAATATGACTGGCCTAGTAATCCAGAGACCGCAAGCTAATGCTTTAAGGACATGGGTTTGAATCCCACCACGGGCAGTTGGTGTAAGTTAAATTCAACTAAAATCTGGAATGAGCTACTCCCCAATAATGGTGGCCGTGAAACTATCATCGATTGTCGGCAAAGAAAAGCACATTTTGTCCACTAATGACCTTTGGGGAAGGAAATCTCTCGTCTGGTCTGGCCCACACGTGACTTTCCAATGACCTAACCAAGGTAGCAGACTGAACCAGGCAGCCACACACAAATGCAGGCAATCCCTAAATTCAAGGGGAATTGGGGATGAGTAACAAATGCTGCTCTTGCCACTGACACCCCCGTCTCATGAAGGGAATCTATCGTCCTTAACGAATCTGGCCTACACGTGACTCCAGGCCCACAGCAATGTGGTTAACTCGGCCAACAATTACTGCCTATCACTAATTGCCTTTGCGAAGATGGTGGTGAGCTGCCTTCTTGAACCGCTGCAGCCCATGTGGTGCATGTTCCTTGTAGATGGCGGGCAGGGTTTGGGGAGTTAGGCGGTGGGCTACTCGTCGCAGGATTCCTAGCCCCTGACCTGCTCTTGTAGCCACAGTATTTACATGGCTAGTCCAGTCCAATCTCTGATCAATGGTAACAACCAGGATGGAGCCATTAACCAGCAGGAATGGAGGATTGACCAGAGGCCCTTACGCAAGTCGCTACTGCGGACAAATGCGTTGCTATTCGTTAATAACATGATGACATCATCAGCTACTGCGTCACAGTAATTGATCCACTCAGGCTTCCTGTTACCTACATTTGTGTGTGGCTTGGCCTAAATAGCCAAGTGGTTATGGTACTGGGTTTGTAACTCTAAAATCAAGAGTTCAAATTTCATAATGGCAAACTATGAAACAATGTAACTTCATCTCAAACAGGTGGAAATGGGTTTGTCCTCGAAAGAGTTACATTTGCGTGTGGCTGCCTGGTGCAGTCTGACACCTTGGTCAGTTTCCCTGAAGACAGTGCCTGGACCCAATTATTTGCTGTTGAGTTGCATGGTGGGCCATATGCAGTCTTGAAGAAACACATTTGCTTTCACGTCTTACCTACGGCAGTTGTCATGCGTGAATTGACACCGTCTATGCAAGCACTCATAGAGTGAAATCGTCAATGTTCTTAGTGGCATTGACAGGGAAGCTCGGTCTGCAGTATAGCTGTCATCTGCCGGGTGAAATGGACATTGCACTTATTTTGTGTTCACGTCGGATTGCTGCTGGCTTAATGCAACCCGAACTGACAGGAAGCAGGAAGCCAAATGCATTAAGCTGCAAATTCTAGACCAGGAAATCGTTGCTCTTTTTTGCTTCCCCCTGTCTACAGAAGCAAAACATGAATTATAAAGTTCTGCTGTTGAGGCACCTGCACTCCTGACCAGAAATGCTCCTATGTAGAGAGCCGACACTTACACTGAACGTCCAATGTGATCATCCTCTGAATCCCGTGTGAGTAGCCATTCAGCAGAATCTCGCATCCAAGCACTTGCCGGTCATGTCGACGCAAGGCTGTGAACGCCAGCGCAGAGGACACTTCCACTGATCCTTTCCAATCCCGGTGGTCAAACCCGTTGTCAATGTCTTTCAACTCGGTGGCCGAAGTTGCAGGGCTAAAATCGCTGCCCTTAATCCACTTTAAATCAATTTTAGCTTCAGGGCAACTGTGGACAACGGAACACGTTACCGTCGCTGCTTGTCCAGCCATGAATTCTCTCGACACCGATACATTGGGCATCCCTATAACATCAGATGTAAAATGTATGTTACTGTTAACTTCCATGGGGTAGTATTCATGTTAATAGTTGTCAAGACTCACTGGGGATAGAGCGCTGTAATACCAAACCCCACTGTCCTCTGAGCCGTGACAAATTTGAAAAGTTTAACCAAACCACCAGGTTGCCCCAATTCTACCTAACTGTTTAATTTATGTTAACAGAATACGAGCACCACGTTTGTAAACTTGATAAGGAAATAACTGTTTATTGACCAAATTGCTGTTAACCAGCGGCAAAAGAAAGAAATATGATCTGCTAATTTCTAACACAATAAGTTAAACTCTACCCCTTTTTAAAAAAATCCCTGTACTCACACACAGACAAGACACATAAAACACACAAAACATGGATTTTCAGGACGGGATAAAACAGTTCCATAGCACCAATTCTGGAGTACAGGATTCGATAGGTTGATTTTGTTCCATGTCTTCCAAATTCCTTTCAGTTCTTGCTGATGACTCGAGGTTGTCTTCCAGCACTTTCAATTTATAGTTCACTGGCTGAGCACCTGCCTTTCAATGTATGTAACAGCGATTTTTCCCTTTGCCTCTTGACAGGGGTTTTCAAAGAGAGCAGGTTATAGGGAAATGAGGGGGGGAAAGCGAGTTAGCTATTATTATGGGATTACTGGAACCTTCCACACACAGGAGAAATAGGTTTTAGGTCTTGTTCCTTTCAGGCTAGGAGCTATTCAGCTGCACTGTCCTCACACAAAACCTGGTCACCTGGTCAGGAGCCAATTAAAACGTTGTTGCCAGTCAGCTCCCTTGGGCCAGGGAACCTTTCTGGCACCATCCTGTGTTTTGTGGCACACTTAGTACCAGGGCTGTAACACTGTAAATATATCCCATCCTGTTCCAGTGGACATGTCTTTCAAACTGCAGTCTTTGTAATTTTAATCCGCTGTCTAAAAAATAAATTAAATGATATGTTACTTACAACAGTGAACAGTGGTTGGATTTCAATGGTGCCTAGATGCCCATTACCAGACCAAACCGAGGCAGGATGGGGGAGAGTGGGGGGTGGAGTGAGTGGTGGTGTGTACTGGCTGGGAAATCTAAAATCTAAAGGGGACACATTGTCAGGATCAGGGGTCTATCATGTCGGATTGAGATGAGGATATCCTTTTTTCACTCAAAAGGTTGTGAAACTTTGGAATTATCTCCCCCAGCTGAGATTGGGTACTCCATTGTTGACAATACATTGGCAGATCTTTGCCCTCCCAGGGACTAAAGGAATCTGCATAGGGTGGGGCCAAGATCAGTAATCACCATATTGAATGCCCGATAAGGGCCTTACATTCTAATCTTGCTCCCATCCCCTGCCTTCTTGTGTTAGTCAATGCAATGCACACGTGGGAGGGGGGTGCGGAGGGTTGGGGGACACAGTGGCATTGTGGTATTTTCACTGGACTAGTATTCCATTAAACCATTACTATTTGCCGTAAAACCCATCTGGTTCACTCGTGCCCTTTTGGGAATGAAATCTGTTTTCCTTACCTGGCCTGGCCTACATGTTACTCCAGACACATGGCAATGTGATGAACTCCTAAATGCTCTCTGAACCAGGGCAATACGCTGGCCTAGACAGCGACACCCACATCCCATGAATGAATTAAAACAAATTTTGTTCTCGAGGAAGTCCCTCCTTATAGTTTATTTACACAGTAAGACCCCATGGATAGCCATTTAGTCCGGTCATTCCCTCACGATGATTTGCACGCCCCAGTTATAATATATGACGTGCATTTATTTGCATGTCCACGTCTGATCAGAGACTTTGGTTCTCTGATTTTTGCTTGTTCTCATCAACAGGTGAGCACTTCAAAACAGGAACAATGGGCACCCTGGTGAGTTGTCAAGGATTCAAGGAACTATTGTTTCCCATGCCTCAATATTCTTACAATGTGTTAAATATATACAGTCAAGTTCTACGGGCTGTTCCCAGGGGCACACACTGAGACAATATCAGCTGCAGCTGAAGGATCATCAACTCGGTGAAAAACGCTCTTTGGTCTGACTGAAACTTGCTTGTCTTCCCGTGCCCAACTGAGTGTTGCAGACTGGCACAATCCAAGTTCCAGGACTACGTGCTGAGAGATACACTAAAGCTTGGGGCAGCCACTGCACAGGTGCATGGGGAATTGTCGCTAAGACATTTCAGCTATAGTGTACTGAGGGGCTAGAAATTGTATTGACCCCTTGGGCTGTATGACTTGCATTGAATGTATGCAGTAAATATTACATGTTTCATAATTGCATTGAAACACCAACTTAGACAACTTAAATACCATTGCACTGTCTGACTGTCTATTATGAACATTATGAAATGTCTGTAATGTTCATTGATTGTATTGAAGCACCTCAACGTGTGACATGTTCTAAATGGAAAACTTGAATATGATTGCCTTTTTGTGATGGCCTTGTTGAAATATTTGTAATATTCTTTCAGGCATTTGATTAATAAAATATATTTTTGCAAAAAAAAATACTCTTCTGTATATTTTTATATTTTATATTTTTGTATAATTACACTTTCCTGTGTAGAACCTGTCACAGTGATATGTTTGAGAATGTTTGGCTATCATTGTTTTTAGAGCACTATGAATTGATTGCCAGGGATTTGGCAGTGGCGTGAATTTGAGTTCCCATGCATTTTCACATTGGGCAATGGTGTGAGTTAGGAAGGACCACTTGTAGAAATTATCTTATATATAAAATGTAATCACTGCATGATGTGAATAAATGCCCAGCCTTGGCATTTACTCCATTAGTTGGATTGTATTTTCATCCTTTGCGACCAAACGATTTAGAAACATAGAAAATAGAAGCAGGAGGAAGTCATTTGGCCCTTCGAGCCTGATCCACCATTCAATGTCCATGACTGATCCCTTATCTCAATGCCATACTCCCACTCTCTCCCTACATCCTTTGATGCCTTTAGAGTCTACAAATCTATCTACTTCCTTCTTAAGTGTATTCGGTGACTTGGCCTCCACAGCCTTCTGTGGTAGAGACTTCCACAGGTTCACCACTCTCTGAGTGAAGAAATTTCTCCTCATCTCAGTCCTAAATGGTCTACCTCATATCTTGAGATTGTGACCCCTTGTTCTGGACCCTCCCCCTACCACCAAGTCAGACAAAATATCATCGCTGCATCAAGTCTGTACATCCCTGTCAGAATTGTATATGTTTCAATTAGATCCCCTCTCATTCTTCTAAACTGCAGTGAATACAGGCCTAGTTGGCCCAATACAGGCCCAATCTCTCCTCATAAGACAAACCTACCATCCCAGGAAACAGTCTGGTGAGCCTTCACCGCACTCCATCTATGGCAAGTATACGCTTTCTTAGCTGAGGTGACCAAAACTGCACACAATGCTACAGCTGTGGTCTCACCAAGGCCCTGTACAGCTGCAGGAAGACATCCTGGCTCCTGTACTCAAGTCCTCTTGCAACGAAGGCCATTTGCCTTTCGCCTTCTTAACTGCTTGCTGCACCCTGCATGCTTGCTTTCAGTGGCTGGTGTACAAGGATACCCAGAACCCTTACTGGATTTCCCAATCTATCAGCATTTAAATAATTCTCAGCCATTCTCTTTGTCCTACTAAAGTGGATAACTTCACAAATATTCACATTATACTGCATCTGCCATGTATTTGCCCACTCACTCAGCTTGTCTAACTCTCCTTGGAGCTTTTTAACGTCCTCCTCACCACTTATGTTCCCACCTAGTTCTGTGTTGTCAGCACATTTGGGAATGTTCCATTCCATCCCACCCCACAAGGGCCATCTGTTACTTGTTCATGTTGTTTTTTTACAGATTGCTTCCCCTTGTCCTGCTATTACCATACTCTTCTTTCTTACCTTTGCCACTAGCAACACCTTTTCTAGCCCTTACCACTGCCATTAACACTCCCTTTGTCCTTTTGTTCATGGCATTTTTGTCAATCTCTCCTTTGTCCCCACCTATCACTGGCCTGCTATCCAATTTCACCTGCTCCACCCCACCCCACCCCCCCCCCCCCCACCACCAACAACCCCCCCACCCCCCCACCCCACCCCGCAAACAGTATAAATGTCATTACACTTCTAATTCTCTGTAGCTCTGACTAAGAGTCATACAGACTCGAAACATTAACGCTGTTTCTCTCTCCACAAATGCTGTCAGACTTGCTGAGTTTTTCCACCATTTTCTGCTTCGGTTTTGGAAATAATACATTTGGTTCATCTTAATCATAACTGAACTTTGAACTCAGGTTGGGTCAAAGAATGCTTACAACACAGTCCGAGGCTATTGGGTTAATCGTCACCTTTCTGAAAGAGCAACTCGAGCTACTCAGCCAGTCCCACTCTCCATCCTTTTTCTGAAAGCCCTGTTACTCTTTTCTCTTCAGATAATGATCCACTTCCCTTTTGAAAGCCATGATTGAACCCGCCTCCATTGCTCTCTCAGGCAGTGCATCCTAGGGCCCAACTGCTCACTGTGTTAAAAAAAACTGAAATAACGAAAATTGTCCCGGGCTCCTTCGCCACTTCCATTAAATCAATGCTCTCTGGTTCTCGAACCTTTGGCCAGTGAGAACAGTTTCTCTCTATACTTATTGCTCAGGCAGCTCGTGTTTTTGAACACTCCAAATGGCGGATAGGTGTCGCTTAAATCAAACAGGTTAAGGACTGCCAGGGTGGTTTCATGTTTCTGTGACTGGATGAGTCATTCAGGAGCTTGGACCGATAGTGCAAAAAAAATATGTGAATCCCCAAAACTACTTCTTGTTCCAGAAATTGACTTTCGATGCAGAAAACAAAACCCTGATTTTGTTTTTTTTTAAATGATCATGAACCTGTCGGTTTATTGCCAAGTACCAACTAGTTTAGTAATATCACTGGAAATGGAAAGGGGTGGTGCAGTGGTATTGGCGCTGGATTGGCGATCCAGAGAACCATGGAAATTTGAATTATTTCAATGTCTGGAATTTTTTAACAAAATGATGAGCATGAAACCATTGCTGATTGTCTTAAAAATGCATCTGGTTCACTACTGTCCTTTAGGGAAAGAAATCTGCCGTCCTTACTTGGTCTGGCCTACATGTGGCTCCAGATCCATGGCCAATGTGGCTGCCTCTTAAATACCCTCTGAGCAAGGGCAATTAGGGATGGGCAATAAACGCTGGCCTAGCCAGAGACACCCCCACATACCACGAATGGACAAAAACAGTTCCATTCATTCCCTTCTTTTGTAAAACTGCTGCTTAGACAAGTCCAGCAGTTAGGGGGCAGGTCTAATCACCACTATCCAGACATATCAAGCGATGGGAAACACATATTGACTTTGGCAGTGGTGCACATATCCTGGTAATTATTATTGTTATTATTATTATCAGAATATAGCACTGAATAGAAAGCAAGAAATTAAAACTCACCAAAAACTGAAAGAAACACTGGGTCAGAGAGCATCGTTTCTGTGCCATCTCCTCCTCTGATGTAGTATTCACCCTGATCTTCATTCTTGATAGAAGATATCCAAAATGAGCAATCACTTGGATTGCTATCAGACATCTTCCCACTGCGAATTCGGTAATCAGGATCAACCATTCCCACACCTGCTGGGTTGTGAACGATGATAACATCTGGATCATCTGGAGCAACACCACCTTTCAAAAGCAACCATTTCACTCCTGGCAATGCATGGCGAACAGTGCACGGGATGACCACACAGGACCCAACCAACACCGACAGTCTTTGTGGCGTCCTCATAGGCTTTTGTCCGCCAAGGGCAGCTGAAAAGACAAATTACAAAAGCTACAGAGGGATATAGACAGGTGAAGTGAATAGGCAAACATCTGGCAAATGAAGTATATTGTGCAGAAAAATGTCCATTTTGACAGGAAAAATGAAAAAGTAGCATATTATCTAAATGGTGAGAGATTGCAGAGCTCTGAGGTGCAGAGGGATCTGAGTGTCCTAGTGCATGAATCGCAAAAGACGTGTATGCAGGTGCAGCAGGTAATTGAGACAGCAACTAGAATGTTATAATTTATTGTGAGGGGTGTTGAATGCAAAAGTAGAGAGGTTATGCTTCATTTGTACAGGGCATTGATGAGACCACATCTGGAGTACTGTGTACAGCAATGGTCTCCTTACTTAAGGAAATATGTAAATGTATTACAGGCAGTTCAGAGAATGCTTACTAGACTAATACCAGGAATGGGCAGGTTGTCTTATGAGGCAGGTTAGGCTTGTGTCCACTGGAATTTAGAAGAGTAAGAGGCAAGCTGATTGAAACACAACGTCCTGAGGGACATTGACAAGGTGGATGTGGAAAGGATGTTTCCTCTTGTGTGAGAATCTGGAACTGGGGGCTATATTTTTCAAAAAAATAAGAGGTCACACAGATAAGGGGATTTCTTTCTCTCTCATAGAGTTGTGAGTCCTTGGAACGCTCTTCTTCAAAAGGGGGTGGAAGCAGAGCCTTTAAATATATTTAAGGCAGAGCTGGATAGATTCTTGATAAACCAAGGCCTGAAAGGTTATCGGGAGGGGGGGGGGATAGGTAGAAATATGGAGTTGGGGATACAATCAGATCAGCCGTGATTTTATTGAATGGCGGAGCAGGATCGAGGGGCCGAGTGGCCCACTCCTGCTGTTATTTAGTACGTTCGTATGTCTGTGTTTTCACCCGTATGTAAATTGCAATTATGAGAAGCTGATAAAGGATGGATTTCAAACTTGGCACTCGGAAGTCAGATTGAATTTGGTTACCGTCTGCCCGCTGTTCAACCCGCCGGATTATAAATCAAACCGGTTAAGGGTTGCCAGGGTAGTTTCATGTTTCTCTGATTGCATTAGTCATTCAGAAGCCTGGACCCACAGTGCAAAAAAAAAACACGTGAATCCCCAAAACGACTACTTTTTTTTTCAGAAATTAATGTTCGATTCGGAATACACTGCCCTGAAATAACGTTTACAAGTGACGACGAATCTGCCGGTTTAACGCAAAGTACCAGCTGGTTTAGTAATACCATAGGAAATGAAGTTCCATTCATTTTTTTTTACATCATCAAACTGCTGCTTAGACAAGTCCAGCAGTTAGGGAACCGGTCTGATCACCAGCATCCAGATTATTAATGTCATTAAAGAAGAAAACAAACATTCGTCTGTTTTCTGGGACTGACATCCATTCCGCCAGACCAGAAGTTTACCGAGGGGCAGCTCGACATTCGACCGCCCTTATCTTTAAATTTAAATTAAAATCTTTAAAGGTATTATTAGAAGTGCCCTGAAGATGTGATATTGCTCTTGTAGGAGCTTCCCCCTCTAAAAGAAACATGCCAGTTTCAACAGCAACAACTTCAATGTATCCAAGGCCATAGCGGTTTCACAGACCTTCAGCCTATCCTTGCTCTGTGCACGGGGAGACATACTGGACTCAGAATGCAGAGGCGCAATTTATTACTTGGGTTTAAATCCCGCCACAATAGCTGTGGGATTTAAACTCAATTTCAACAACCTGGAATTTAAACCTGGCCCCAGCATTCCTTACGTATTCCTTCTTGGGATGTTTCCTTTCTTAATTGAACTGAGCGGCTTGCTAGGCCATTTCAAAGGGCGGTTAAGACTCTGCCGTGGGCCACATATCGGCCAGACCGAGTAAGGACAGCAGGTTCCTTTCCCTAAAGGGCATTTGCGATCCCGATGTGTTTTTTTTCAGACAGAAATCGATTCATCGTCACCACTACTGATAGTAATCGATTCCAGGTTATGAGTCGAATTTTAATTCCAGCCTTGGCCCCAGAACTTTATCCTAGGTCTCTGGGTTACGACTTCAGTGACATTACCAGTACGTCTCCGTGCCCCCAGTAATGGTGACCATGAAACTAATATCGATTGTTTGGTTCACGAACATCCTTTTGGGGAAGGACACCTGCCACTCTTAGCTGATCTCGCCTATATTGCGGCCCACAGCAGAGTGGTTCACTCTTAACTTCCGTCCGAAATGCAAGCCACTCGGGTCGACGGCATTTAGGGATGGGCAACCAATGCTGGCCTTGCCAACATCCAGTTAAAGAATAAATAAAGAAAAAATACATATGTAGGTTCACGAACAGTCAGATACTTAGGACGCTAAAAAGCATGGCAAACAATCACTGGTGCTGTCGATAGACGCTGTTGCCATATTGTTCCGCCTCGGCCAGGCATTGAGCGCTGCTAGCTTGGCTCTAACAAGCAAACAGTTGGCCAGATGTTGGCCAGATGGAAAGCGGTGGAAAATCCGCTCGATTAATCCAACCCGGGAAACCCTGGGGGAGCGAACTGGGCGGGAAATCCATTCGGCCCATCCAGTCCATAGCAGAGGGTTTCCACCAGCGCCTGTTCCAGTTTCAGCGAAGATTAGGCGGGGGGGGGGGGGGGGGGGGAGGCTGGAGGGTGGCGGGGCGCGATAAAATAACCCTGCCAAAAAAAATTGCAACCACACTTTTGGCTCAGGCACCCGTCGGCACACCCATCTTCCCCCAGCCCCTGCTCCACTAGAAGTTGTAACATGACTTCTGTTAGAGTGCTTTCCTTTTGTGAAGAGAATATCAAGAGCTTACCTTCAGTGAAGTGCAGGATGGCGAGGAAGAAAAAGGCAAAGTTGTTCATTGGTTTCAATGTAAGAAAAGACCTGGAGTCACTTGCTCCCGAATTCTAATCTCACGAGAGCTAGGCTGCGAGATACGCCTGGGGTCCAGGGTGGTGGATGATCAGTGTTTTTACCACTTCAATTTCACTGTCCAGAAAATGCGTTTATTCTGGACGGGGTCCACAGGGCGGATGTGCCACTTGGCATTTGAAATACAGAAGTCTGTCTGGGGATATCCAAATCATGTGTTTGCACGAGCAATGGAACTACTATTTCAGCATCTCCGACTTCCTTTTCTGACTGAGTCATGATTTGGGGGTTGAAATCTAAGGACTGTGGGTGTGTGCAGTTCCAACAACACTCAAGGAGCTCGACAACGTCCAGGACAAAGCAGCCCACTTGATTGGCACCACATCCACAAACATTGACTCCCTGCACCATCGACGCACAGTGGCAGCAGTGTGTGTACATCTGCAAGATGCACTGCAGGAACTCACCAAGGCTCCTCAGACAGCACCTTCCAAATCCACGACGGCTACCACCTAGAAGGACAAGGGCAGCAGACACGTGGGAACACCACCATTTGGAAGTTCCCCTCCAAGACACTCACCATCCTGACTTGGAAACATATCAGCCATCCCTTCACTGTCGCTGGGTCAAAATCCTGGAACCCCCTCCCTAACAGCACTGTGGGTGTACCTACACCACATGGACTGCAGCGGTTCAAGGAGGCAGCTCAGCACCACCTTGTCAAGGGCAATGAGGAATGGACAATAAATGCTGGCCTAGCCAGCGATGCCCACTTTCCATCAACGAATACAAAAAAAACCTATGATCTTTCTGCAAAACTTGCAAAATGTTTGGGAAATTAGGCCAGTGTTTCTAAAGGCCCAATTTAGAAAACATACAACTATTTAGTTCCACTTTTGTCTCCATTCCCTATGAATCTTTATTCACAAGCATTTTTTTTATTGTAAAACCACGGATTTGCAAAATTCCGAATGCCAACTCTCAGTTTCTTTAATAATTCTAGTAATGCAGCTTTCCAGATACAGCACACATGGAAACTGCTCCATTGGATCTATATCGTACCTTACTACCGGGCATCTGTTATTTCACACATTACAGCTCAAACAACTCAATTGGATTCTGGCCTGTAAATCCCTCTGGATAATTTTCTCTGCCCTTTATAAAGCATTCCTACTCTCTGTGATTATAGTCCCGTCTACAATTCCCTCCCTGGTGCCACAGTGCATCGGTGGTGGAGGGAGTGAATGTTTGTGGATGGGGTGCCAAACAAGCATTGTCCTGGATGTTGTCGAGCTTCTTGAGTGTTGTTGGAGCTGCACACACCCAGGCAAGTGGAGAGTATTCCATCACACTCCTGACCTGTGCCTTGAAGATGTGAACAGGCTTTGGGGAGTCAGGAGCTGAGTTACTCACCACAGGACTCCTAGCCTTTGACATGCTCTTGCAACCATAGTATTTATATGGATAAGTTAAAAGCAAAATGCTGTGGATGGTGGAAACCTGAAACAAAAACAGAAAATGCTGGAAAAACTAAGCAGGTCTGGTAGCAGTAGAGAGAGAAAGAGAGTTAACGTTTCGAATCTGTATGACCCTTCTTCAGTGAAACATTAACTCTTCCTCTCTCCACAGGTGCTGCTAGACCTGTTGAGTTTTTCCAGCATTTTCTGGGTTTTTTTTTTATTTATATGGCTAGCCCAGTTCAATTTCTGGTCAATGGTAATCCCCAGGATGCTGATAGTGGGGGGATTCAGTAATGGTAATGCCATTCAATCCCAAGGGGCGATGTGTAGATTCTCTCTTGTTGGAGGCGATCATTGCCTGGCACTCAGGTGGTGCAAATGTCACTTGCCCAAACCTGGATATTGTACAGGTCTTGCTGCAATATCTATTTCACCGTATTTCTACTCCCTTTAGCTCTGAAGAAGAGTCATACAGACTCGAAACGTTAATCCTGTCTGTCTCATCACAGATGCTGTCAGACCTGCTGAGTTTTTCCAGCATTTTTTTGTTTCAGATTTCCAGCATCCGCAGTATTTTGCCTCTGTCCTGAACAGGGCCATGCAGGTTAAGACAGGGACCAATGAGCAGGCCTAGCCGCATTAAATGGACTCTTAATGTGACAACTACACGGAGAGGAGTCAAAAAGGCACGAAACATTTGAAACGTCAAAAAAATTTGCAGAACAGGTGCGCAGATGCAGCAGGCTCTGGACCAATGTGACCAGGATATCAACACCCCTCCCCCACCCCAAACCCCCTTCCACCCTTTCCTGATGCCCTCAAATGCCTGCATCTTGGATCAGTACTTGAAGCAGATGTAGCTCTCAGGGGTCATGACAATCTTCACAAGTTCCCATATGTTGCAGTACTGGTGTGCTGCCTTCATTTCCCCATCTATCCCCCTTATTAAACAGTGTAAACTCCCGGAGTGGATAGATTAGTGAATGTATTTAGTTGATAAGTGATCTGCATGAAA
This sequence comes from Isurus oxyrinchus, assembly GCA_026770705.1. Classification (NCBI taxonomy): domain Eukaryota; kingdom Metazoa; phylum Chordata; class Chondrichthyes; order Lamniformes; family Lamnidae; genus Isurus; species Isurus oxyrinchus. The sequence goes on from JANJGN010000034.1 coordinate 7,559,031, forward strand.
TCCATTTTTGATTTATCTGAAAATACACATAAAGCTTCTTCTTCAGGAACCATTAGTGCTGCCAAATGCACATAGCTTTCTGTATATCTTTGTGTCTCCTTTACTCTGACCATAGCCCTAGTCCAATAGCTGTTCTGCACATTTTTTGACACTTTAAATGGTTCATGCCTTTTTGATCCCTCTCCGTGTAGTTGTCAGACTAAGAGTCCATTTAATGTCACTAGGTCTGTTCATTCCTCCCTGTCTTAACCTGCATGGCCCTGTTCAGGGCAAAGGCAAAATACAGCAGATGCTGGAAATCTTAAACATTGCGGCCTGCTGCATTGTTCCAATGAAGCTCAATGCAAACTGGAGGAACAGCACCTCATCTTCCGACTGGACACTTTACAGCCTTCTGGACTTAACATTGAGCTCAACAACTTCAGATCATGAACTCTCTCCTCCACCCTCAACCATTTTGATCCGCTTTTTACAGTATTCATTTTTATTTTTTGAGCTTCATTTATTTCTTTTTCTACTTATTTTTATTATTTTTTTTAAATGTATTCCCATTTTTATTCATTGATTTATCCCCAGCTTTTAGCCTGTTTTCGATTTTTTTCCATCACTGACCCCTCCTCAAAACCCACCTCTACCAGGGCCATCTGTCACCTGCTCATGTTGTTCTTTCCAGAGTGCTTACCCTGGTCCGGCCATTATCACATTCTGCTTTCTACTCTTTATGTCAACAGCAGCACGTCTTTTAGTCAGTGGCACCACCATTAACACCCATCTGACCTTTTGTTTATGACATCTTTTTCAATCTCTCCTTTGCCTCCACCTATCGCTGGCTTTCTATACAGCTTCACCTGCTCCGCCCTCTTAAACAATATAAATTTCATTACATTTCTACTTCCCTTTGGCTCTGAAAAATGTCATACAGACTCAAAACGTTAACTCTGTCTTTCTCTCCACAGATGCTGTCAGATCTGCTGAGTTTTTCCAACATTTTTCTGTTTTTGTTAGCCCTGCTCAAGGTCGCTAATCAGTATCCTATATTGACAATGACAAGCTGAGACTTCATCGTATAGCACTGAGTTAGTTATCAATTGGCTTTCAGTTTGCAGCTGGAGTGGCCCTCTGCGACCTTATTAAAGCAAATTCAGTCTCTCCATGCATGCAGTTGCTAATGGGTTAATGATAAGCTACAGGCTGCATATTAACTGGTTGTTAGTTCCCCATTTCCAACATGCAGCAGTCCAGCACTTCTTCTTTCTGTGTCAATGATGAATTGTTCGACATCTGGAGTGTGCCAATCAACTTGCTTAGAGCTTAAACCAAATCAAACCGTTATCCATAGCCTGTGTTTTCTATCTCGCTTATGGGATGGGCAGGCCTCCATTATCAGTGCTGGAAACCCTCTCAGAAACATTTCTTCTCCCAGGTCTGCCCTGGCCTTCATGTTGATCTCTGATAGCCTCGGGACTCTTCACCTTAACTCTTGCTTGAGTTTTTTTTTCCAATGGTATTTGCAGTCTATTTGTTTCAAAGTTGTTAGCAGTGTGCAACACCCTTGGGATCATTTGTGTCCTTAAAACTTTAAGGAAATAACAGTTCACTATTTGAAGCAGTCAAAAGTGCATTATGATCAGTGGAGAGAAGGATTGTACTGGATCACAACTAAGGAGTCTGCTCAGGAACAATGGCCTCTCTCCTTGCTGCAAATGCTCAAAAATAAATACCTCTTATAAATATATCCTACACTGTCGAAGCGTCTTTGCTGGTCTTTGTTCACCGATAAAGAAAAATGGGCGCTGGCAGTTGAGAAGTGGCTTACACCTCTTCCAATTGTGTACGTTGGGATCTTCGACATCCAGCAGAGAGAGCAGAACGGGGGTCTCAGTTTCAGCCTTAATTGAAAGATGGCACCTCTGGCAGTGAGGCCCTCCCGCAGTTTGACACTGGAGTTTGAGATGTGCTCTGACCCTGAAGAGTGTCTTGAACCCAGGACTTTGTGACAGAGCAAGAACGTTATGCACCAGCCAAGTCAAACCAAACTGATTGTCTTAATTGTTGACATGAATGGATAAGGTTAGGGGTCTATGTGCAAGCAGGATAGATCTCCTGAGTCAGAATATTGTGGGTTAGAGCCACGATCCAGAGACATGTGTCAGGAAGATATAATAATGTCTATAATGTTATTGGAATTTATTTGTAAAATAGACCATCGTGTCTATGTATCTATGTGTGTGTGTGTGTGTGTGTGTGTGTGTGTGTGTGTGTGTGTGTGTGTGTGTGTGTGTGTGTGTGTGTGTGTGTGTGTGTGTGTGTATGTGTGTGTGTGTGTGTGTGTGTGTGTGTGTGTGTATGTGTGTGTGTGTGAGAGAGAGAGAGAAAGACTTAACTGAATTAAAGGCAGCTAGTCTGGATGCTTTGATGTAAGAAGAGAAGTTAGGTTTGAAATTTTTTTTATTCATTCATGGGATGTGGGCATCACTGGCTGGGCCAGCATTTATTGCCCATCCCTAATTGCCCCCTGAGAAGGTGATGGTGAGCTGCCTTCTTGAACAACTTCACTCCATGTGGTGTAGGTACACCTACAGTGTTGTTAGGGAGGTAGTTCCAGGATTTTGACCCAGCATCAGTGAAGGAACGGCAATATATTTCCAAGTAAAGATGTTAAGTGAGTGACTTGGAGAGGAACTTCCAGGTGGTGGTGTTCCAATCTATCTGCTGCCCTTGTCCTTTTAGTTGGTAGTGGTCGTGGGTTTGGAAGATGCTGTCTCAGAAGCCTTGGTGAATTCCTGCAGTGCATCTTGTAGATGGTACACACACTACTGCTACTGTGCGTCATTGGTGGAGAGAGTGAATGTTTGTGGATGGGGTGCCAATCAAGCAGACTGCTTTGTCCTGGATGGTGTCAAGCTTTTTGAGTGTTCTGGGAGCTGCACTCATCCAGGCAAGTGGGGAGTATTCCATCACACTCCTGAATTGTGCCTTGCAGATGGTGGACAGGCTTTGGGGAGTCAGGAGTGTGTCACTTGTTGCACAATTCCTAGCCTCTGACCAGCTCTTGTAGCCACAGTATTTTTATGGCTAGTCCAGTTCAGTTTCTGGTCAACGGTAAGCCCCAGGATGTTGAGAGTGGGGGATTTGGTCATGCTAATGTCATTGAACAGCAAGGACCGATGGTTGGGTTCTCTCTTGTTGGAGATGGTTATTGCCTGACACTTGTGTGGCATGAATGTTACTTGCCACTTGTCAGCCCAAGCCTGGATATTGTCCAGGTCTTGCTGCATTTGGACATGGACTGCCTCAGTATCTAAGGAGTCATGAATGGTGCTGAACATTGTGGAATCATCACCAAACATCCCCACTTCTGACCTTTTGATGGAAGGAAGGTCATTGATGAAGCAGCAGAAGGTGGTTGGGCCGAGGGCACTACTCTGAGGAACTCCTGCAGTGATGTCCTGCAGCTGAGATGACTGCCTTCAACAACCACAAGCATCTTCCTTTGTGTTAGGTATGACTTCAACCTGCGGAGCATTTCCCCCTGATTCCCATTGACTCCAATTTTGCTCGGGCTCCTTGATGCCACACTCAGTACAATGCGGCCTTGATGTCAAGGGCAGTCACTCACACATTGCCTCCAGAGTTCAGCTCTTTTGTCCATGTTTGAAACAAGGCTATAATGAGGTCAGGAGCTGAGTGACCATGGCCAAACCCAAATTGGACATCAGTGAGCAGATTATTGCTAAGCAAGTGCCACATGACAGCACTGTTGATGACACCTTCCATGACTTTACTGATGATTGAGAATAGACTGATGGGGCAGTAATTGGCCGGGTTGGATTTGTCCTGCTTTCTGTGTATAGGACATACCTGGGCAATTTTCCACATAGCCAGGTAGATGCCAGTGTTGTAGCTGTACTTGAACAGCTTGGCTAGGGGTGCGACAAGTTCTGGAGCACAAGTCTTCAGTACTATTGCCGGAATATTGGCAGGCCCCAATAGCCTTTGCAGTATCCAGTGCCTTCAGCCTTTTCTTGATCTCACCTGGAGTGAATCGAATTGGTTGAAGACTGGCATCTATGATGCTGGGGACCTCCGGAGAAGGCCAAGATGGTTCATCCATTTGGCACTTCTGATTGAAGATTGTTGCAAATGCTTCAGCCTTATGTTTTGCACTGATGTGTTGAGCTCCTCCATCATTAAGGATGAGGATATCTATGGAGACTCCTCCTCCAGCGAGTTGCTTAATTGTCCACCACCATTCACGTCTGGACGTGGCAGGACTACAGAGCTTAGATCTGATCCATTGATTGTGGGATCACTTTGCTCTATCACTTGCGTCTTATGCTGTTTGGCACACACGCACTCCTGTGTTATAGCTTCACACCTCATTTTTAGGTATGCCTGGTGCTGCCTCTGGCATACCCTCCTGCACTCTTCATTGAACCAGGGTTGTTCCCCTGGCTTAATGGTAATGGTAGAGTGGGGGATACACCAGGCCATGGGGTTACAAATTGTGTTCAAGTACAAATCTGCTGCTGCCCCACAGCACTTCATAGAGGCCTAGTCTTGAGTTGCTAGAAATCTATCCCATTTAGCATGGTGGTAGTGTCACACAACATGACAGAGGGTAGCTCTGCAATGAACCTGTGGTGTTTACTCCTACCATTACTGTTATGGACAGATGCATCTGAGGATGAGGTCAAGTATGTTTGTTCCCTCGCCACCTGCCTCAGACCCAGTCTAGCAGTTATATCATTTAGGACACGGCCAGCTAGATTTGTAGTGGTGCTACTAAGCCACTCTTGGTGACGGACATTGAAGTCGTCCAGCCAGAGCACACTTGAAACCCTCAGTGCTTCTTCAAAGTGATGTTGAGCACTGATTCATCAGTTGAAGGAGGGCAGTAATTTTTTTGTGACTTTGTAGTTATCCGTTACAGCTGAGTCAACCACATTACTGTCGGTCTGGAATCTCATGTAGGCCAGACCAGGTAAGGATGATAGATTTCCTTCCCTAAAGGACATAGGTGAACCAGATGGGTTTTTACAACAATGGTTTCATGGTCAACATTAGACTAATAATTCCAGATTTTGATTAAATTCAAATTCCACCATCTGCCGTGGCAGGATTCAAACCTGGACCCCCAGAGCAATACCCTGGGTCGCTAGCCCAGCGGCAATACCACTGCACAGGTGTCCCCTCCAGCTAAGTTAGGTAAACATGGGGAAGTTTTAGGGGCTGAAGTGCATTTTTAAACAAACTAGTGTGGCTTGGATTCAAAGAGCGGGAGTGAAATATTACACCTAACCAGGTGAAGCTCAGAAACAGTGTGGTTATTTTCCCAAAGATCACTGGTGAAATTGGTACTAGCATAGAGTTTTATTAGCAGAGAGGTAAAGTTCAAAAAGACATAGTGAAACAATGGGAATCAGTGTTCAAAGGGGGAAATATGTATAAAGGAGAGAAGGCTGTGTGTAAGGGAAGGCAGTCTAAGATTCAACAAGTGTGAAAAGCCTTCAGCCTGTATGTACCAAACTGCTGCCTGCAGTGATGGAAGTTAAGCAAACTCACTTTGAATTTGACTGTTCCTGGTATCGTTTACTTTGTCTGGGTCTATCAATACCTATGTGTCTTCCTGTTGCCTAAACTAAGGTGTCACTGGGAATTGGATTAACTAGGGGATTTGGAAATTATTGTAGCAGTAACTTGCAGGCATGTGTATGTGCGTACCATCTTTTCTTTTATTAAGAAATGATTAACTTAGCTTTATTAAAAAAAAAACCTCTTAAGACTCAGTTGTCTTATTATCACTGAACTCAAAGGCCTGGGGATAGACAAGAGGTGACTCCAGGAGGGCGGAGTGCATGAGGAGTGCAAGATCAGCCTCCTGCGATCAGGAGGGGAAAAAGCAGCAGCCGCAGTCACTTCCCATGGCCCAGTTCAGTGGTTAGAGGCACTGGGCACCTCTTCAACATAAACTTCTGTTTCTAAATTCATCACCAACAAGAAACATTCACTCCCCATCCCCAATATCTATTCCACCTTTTTCATATCGGCTGATATGTTTTGCACTTCGATATTTTAAAATTAAACACATAATAAATTACATGCCCCACGTAATAATTATTTTGGTGTCACATAGCAGTCAAATCATCAATTCCACTCCCACCCTGTGTTCTTGTGATATATTTGCATTATCCAATTTGATAATAAAACGCACAAAGACTTAAAACTTTGCTTGTGTTCTTTTTCTAATGTCCTCCTTGGCTGACTATAGCGAGATTTAAGTTATAAAAGGGCAAATATTTCGCCTTTAGAACTGAATCTCTTTAAACACCTGTGTGCTTTGAGTGTTAGTGGTTCCACTAATAATTGGAGTATCAGTTAGCCTCAGTAAATTGTAGGTCGTGGATAGGTCACCTGTTTCAATATTCTCATAAAACCGTGCAACTTGATACGATAAAATGGCCATTATATCACAAGGAGATGGATTGAAAGAAATCAGAAGATAGTGAGGTGAGCGTGAGTGCGATCCTGAGACTGCCCAGTATAGAAATTGATGACAGGGTGTGCTTGAGAATTTGTGTGAGAAAGGAGAGGAAGTGAGTGTGTATGTGTGTGGATGGGAGAGAGATAGTGAGGATTTTTTTTGTGTGTGAGAATGTGTGTATGTGTTTGTCTGTGTGTGTCACACTGTATTTGTGTGCTTGTGTGTGTGTACATGAGCGTGAGTGCGTGCGTCTATCTGTGCGTCATTGTGATAATGCACAGCAGTGAGAGATTATTGAAAATGTGTGTGTGTAGTGCTGGCAGTACTTCCTCCGTTATCTATTGACCTGTCACATTCTTTACTATAAGTGCACAGCTTTTTTATAAACCATTAATTACTTTCTACACCTTTTGAAAAACTGTTCGTTTTACTTTCCCCAACTTTTTACAGACTGTCCAATATACTTTGTGACATGTTTAGATGTTTATAAGCTTTTTTCAGAATGTTTTACTTAAATGCCTTCGGACTTTATCCAAGTATTCACAATGTTATCTCAGGGTTCCGTTCAGTGCTGCTCGCCCCTCAATCTCCAGACTGAATTGTGGCTGTGCTGATGCTCCTGTGCTTTTTGATTAATGCTGTATGAAGGCACCCTGATGCAAAAACAGAAAATGCTGGAAAAACTCAGCAGGCCGAACAGCATCTGTGGAGAGAAAAAACAGAGTGAAGGATACAAAACGAAACGTTAACTCTGTTTTTCTCTCCAAAGATACTGTTAGACCTGCTGAGTTTTTCCAGCATTCTCTGTTTTGTCTTCAGATTTCCAGCAATGTTTTGCTTTTATTTTCGGATTGAACCCCTGATGATTGCCGATCTGCTTGTGTAGAAGCGTCCATCCGCCAGCAGAGGGTGGACTTTGTATCACTTCAATCATAAAATAGAGAAACAGGTTTGAGGAAGAGATGCTTCTCTGCTTCTTGACAGCCACCTCCTTCTTCTTTTCTCATCTAGCTCTCTTTCTCTGTGTTTTTCTCTCGTTCCCCTTTTCTTCTGCATCTCTTCTCTCTCTTTATCTCTGCCTTTCCTCCCCCTATCTCGCTCTGCCTTTTACACTTAAGACGCCATTGTTCATAAATAGCTGAATATATGGGAGGTGGGATCACAGTTGCTGAGTTGAATTCCTGCAGATATGTGACAAGTGGGAGAGAGATGTAGGCAGGGTAAAGGCAGATGGAGAGAGAGAGAGAAACTGAGAGAAAAATGGACAGTGAGAGAGGGACAGAGAGACAGAAGCAGGGAAAATAGAGATAGCGAGAGGGGTGTAGAGGCAGGCAGAGAGAGTTTGAGCCCAGGCAGGTGGACCGGAGAGAGGAGATGGAGAGTGGGATTTCATGAAATTAGAGATGGGGGGGGGGGGGGGTTACAGGTCTTCTACATGCTAATGCAGAGAACAGGCTTCAGTTTGTGTCCTTGCATTTACCTGTGTCCATCTGTCTACAGTTCATACCATCGGCTGTGTTCACCTATAGTCGATTTTGTGACCATCTGAGCTGGCATTTTCACTCCTGTTGACATTCACTAATGTTAGTGTCTTCCAGTGGAAGATAGGCATGCAGCTGTTCCACTACAATAAGTACTTTGTAAGGGCTTGGCCTTGTGACATTTAAGTGTGATTTATGAGAGAGAGATATCAAAGCATGGCAGAATCAATTGAACTTGTTGCGTGAAAAATAACCACAGTGGCAATAAAAGATCAATTTTAATCATTTCTGTCACTTTATTCTGCATTTCATTCTGCACTGTTCTTCAGGTCAAGAAAATTAAAGTGAACGTCTCCTCTTCCTTGGACAGTATGTATCTTTCCACAGTCAATATTTAGAGAGTCTTGCAATGACATTTTCACCATTGGAAGGTTTGTAATCTTCAACACCTGGGGGAAAACGAGCAGAAAGGTTTTAAATCTGCCTTATGCTGGAGTTAGAAGATAAATCATGAGTATTCATGCTAATTTTAACCAGACAAATACAGACAAAGATACATACATGGGAGACTTCAACAATGCGAAAGCTGCACAGTCAGGGGGTCAGTCCTGAGGGATTGTGACATTGTCAGAGGGTCAGTACTGAGGGAGTGTGACACTGTCAGAGAGTCAGTACTGAGGGAGTGCTGCACTGTTGGAGGGTCAGTACTGAAGGAGTGTTGTGCAGCTGGAGGGAAAGCATATAAGGAACTCTGCACTGTCGGATGTTCAGTACTGAGAAAACTGCACTTTTGGAGGGCAAGTACTGAGAGGGCACTGAATTGTCAGATAATTAACAGTGAGGGAATGTTGCACTGTTGGAGGGACAGTGCTGAGGAAGCGCTGCACTGTCAGAGGGTCAGTACTGAGGGAGTGCGACATTGTCAGACTGTCAGTACTGAGGGAGTGCTGCACTGTCAGAGTGTCAGTACTGAGGGGGTGCTGCATTGTTGGAGGGTCAGTACTGAGAGAGTATTGTTCAGCATAGAAGGAACTCTGCACTGTCGGATGTTCGCTACTGAGAAAACTGCACTTTCGGAGGGCAAGTACTGAGGGAGCACTGAATTGTCAGATAATTAGCAGTGAGGGAGTGTTGCACTGTTGGAGGGACAGTGCTGAGGAAACGCTGCACTGTCAAAGGGTCAGTACTGAGGAAGCATTGCACTGTCGGAGGGTCAGTACTGAGGGAGTGCTGCACTGCCATAGGGTCAGTACTGAGGGAGTGCTGCACTGTCAGAGGGTCAGTACTGAGGGAACGCTGCACTGTCAGATGGTCAGTACTGAGGGAGTGCTGCACTGTCAGAGGGTCAGTACTGAGGGAGCGTTGCACTGTCGGAGGATCAGTACTGAGGGAGTGTTGCATGGTCAGAGGACAGCATCGGGGCATGCGAGTTCTCTGGGGTGTCTTGGCCAATATGGATTCTTTGAACAACAACACTAAAAGATATGACCTGATCGTTTATCACATTGTTGTTTATGAAACCTGCTGTGACACAACTGGTCCCTCCACTTCAACATTGCCTTCAATAAAAGTGCTTGTTTGGCTGTGAACTGCTTTGGGATATGCTGATCTGTAATCAGTAAGAGTTATTTCTGTCTCTCTTACCCACAGGAATTGGCACCGACCCATTCAGGAACTGCCAGTAGGTCCTCTCTTTCTCGCTTCCATCTATGCCTCCGATGCTGGTGATGAAGGGGCCCAAGGAAGTCTTCTTCTCTGTAAATCTGCGAGAGTTGGAGAACAAGGAGACTTGTGGATGATGCATCGAAGGACAAGCACAGGGACATTCACACTCCGCATCATCCACCAGACCCAGGATCTGCTGCCCTTCTTCTAACTGCAGAACCTGCTGAGCTTTCAAACTCTGAGTGACTATCTATCTAGGAGCAGAGCCTCAGGCAAACAAAAGTTCTCACAGTTACAGAGGCAGAGATTAGAAACTCGCGCCCCATGTTCTTCTCTCTCCCTCTCCTTCTCTCCCTATCCCTCTCTCTCTCTCCCTCACCCTGTGCCTGAATCCATGTCTGCCTTTATTTCTCACTATTATTGTGTATTTTTCTGTCCGTCCCTCCCTTTCTTGCTCTCAATCTTGCTGTCTGACTGCTTCTCTTTTCTTGTGCTTTCTATCATTGTCGCACTTCATATTTCTCTGTCTTTCTTTTTTCTGTGTCTATACCTGCCAGTCTCTCTGTATCTGTAAGTGGGTGTGTCTGCATTTATATATGTGTGTCTATGCCATTCTCTCTCCCTCTCTCTCTCTGTAAAATCCAATGAGGTTCCTCCATTGAGTGTGATGGAGCTTCCATTGATTGTGGGTGAATTTCCAATGAGCGTGACTACTTCCCATTGACTGTGAGTGAGTTTCCCTTGAGTGTGAGCTAGCTTCCTTTGAGCGTGAGTGACTTCCATTGAGTGAGGTTGAGTTTCCAATGAGTGTGAGTGAGATTCCATTGAGTGAGAGTGAGAATTGAGAGTGAGTTTCGATTGAGTCCGTGTGTTTACATCAGTATGAATTTCCATTGAGTCTGAGTGAGCTTCCATTGAGCGAGTGAGATTCCATTGAGTGTAGAGTGACTTTCCGTTGAGTGAGAGTGAGTGTGAGTTTCAACTGAGAGTGCGATTCTATTGATTGTGAGTGAGTTTCCATTGAATTTCTACGAAATGTGAGTGAGTCTGGGACAAAAAACTGCACTGGGTTGCTGATGGGGTTCTGAGTCTCCCGCTTAGGGAGGGTGGTCAGGCGCTGATGTGGCGACTTTCCACCTTCAGGCCCTCTAGCGATACCTTTAGGTTGAGCCTACTCCGAGATGGTGTGCCCTGGCGATGTATTTCTTTCACCAGGTGCACGGCCTTAATCATGCCATGATATAGACCTGTGTATAGACCTTAGGGGCCTTTGTGGCTCCTTGCAGGCATTGCCCGTCTTTTACCAGGACCTCATCAAAGTTTGGAACATAGTCGCCTCGCAACGCAGCTCTCCCCCGTCAGGAGTAATGGCTATCGTCAGAGAGCCACTGCTCAGGAATCCGCCCCTCCATCCATTTCATTGGCTGGCAGAGAGGAAGTCTGTGGCTGCCAGGGTGACCAGGATCGGGGACGTGCTGGGTGGCAGAGGAGTGCCGATGCCATCCAAGACATTAGGGTGGTTGTGCTCATCCCTGATGTCACACTGGGACAGTGAACCCTGCTCGGAGAGAATTCCACATTGGCCCCAAGCCCCAAACCCTCCCTCGGGAGTCGGGGCCCGCAGTATGAGCTGCCTCGGGGAAATGCCCTCTATGTCGTTTAGCATGGCGTGGAGGGGTTTCCTGTACGGACTGCTGCTGCACACCCTTTACTTCCTTGCCCACCGCCCGGACACGGCGTGCCTTGTTGCCGTCCGGCGGTGGAGGTCCCTGTTAGGGGGCCCTCTACAGAGGTGTCCTCTCGCTTTCCATCAGGGACCTGGGGTGGAGGATGTTGCACCCAGCAGTCCCCTATAATCGTCGAATGTGTCAGTTCACGGACTCCCAGGAAACCTGCCCTTTTAGCGACCTTGTGGAGTCCGTGGACCGCGTTTATACTGGGTGCTGTAGGCTGCGCTCCCTTTTCAGTTATTTAAAAAACCCTTTATTACTGCTTTGTTTGCACTTCAGCCCCACTCTCCTGATCTACGGGCACCTGGTGCAGAGGGAGGCAGGAGGGAGCTGGGAAGGAGGAGGACCTCCTCACGAACCTGCTCCTGGGCTTGGCCAAGGTAACCATTAACAGGTCCAGGCAGCGGGCAATCGAGGGGGTCGTCCCACCCGACTGTCTGCCCCTCTTCCGTGGCTACGTTCGAGGCCGGGTGTCCCTGGAGAGGGAGCACGCGGTGTCTGCCAGCACCGTCGGGGCCTTACATGCCCGGTGGGCACTGCCAGGAGTGGGGTACTTTATCAACCCTCTTAATCACATTTAGGTTTGATTTTGTCTTTGGTTTTGCAGTGACCCTAACTTAGGGGCTGCATTTTATTTTCTCCCTCATTTTGTTAATTTAATTTATTTGGTTTACTTTTAAAAGAGCTAAGTACGAGTGAGCTTCCAAGGAGTGTGAGTGAAGCTCCATTGAATGAGGGTGAGTTTCTATTGAGTAGGAGTCAATTTCTGTTGAGTGTGATTGAAGTCTCATCGAGCGTGAATGAGCTTCCATTGAGTGTAAGTTTCCATTGAGTGTGAGCGACTTTCCATTGACAGAGAGTAAGTTTCCATTGAGAGTGAGTTTCTATTGATTGTGAGTGAGTTCACATTGAGTGTGCTTGCACACGAACAGGGGAGAGACCTCATCGTGAGTGAGACACAGCCAGAGTGAGTGTGGGTATTGGCAACTTGATGCACAGTGGGAATTCGGTGCCTAGGGGAAGAGATGCTCTTTGCATTTTTTCTTTGCTATCCAACTTCTTAAATCTTCAGACAGTGGTCTTGCCTTGCTGCAGCCGTACAGGCTGCAAGGGAAAGGAGTGACTGGTAAGTAGTGGGTAAGGTCGGGTAAGTATTATTTATCGCCTATAGTTTAAGGTCCTTTTGAGGTTTATAGTTTGTATATTCTGCAGTAACGAGGATCAAGAAAGAAGGGTCCTCGAGTAATTGATTTAAAAGGTTTACTTTAAAGGGATAAGTTATGGCAGGAGAACTCAAAGCCGTGGTGTCCTCCTTGTGCTCCATGTGGGAAGCTGGGAACCTTTCCAGTGCCCGGGACCAGCGAGAGTGCAGGAAGTGTGTCCAGTGAAGCTCCTGGAAACTCAGGTTTCAGAGCTAGAACGGTGGCTGGGGACACTGTGGAGTATCCGTGAGCCTGAGTGCATCATGGACAGCACATTTAGAGAGGTGGTCACACTGCCGCTGAAGGGACTTGAGGAAGGAAGTGAATGGGTGACCACCAGGCAGTCCAAGAGAAACAGGCTGGTAGCTCAGGAGTCTCCTGGGGTCCCGCTCACAAATCGGTATTCCGTTTTGGAGGGTGATGAGGGCGTTGGTTCCTCCATGGAGTGCAGACGGAGCCAAAATTCTGGCACTACAAGCAGCCTGTCTGTACAGGAGGGGAGGAACAGAGGAAGAGTAATAGTAATAGGGGATCCTATAGTCACAGGAACAGATAGGTGTTACTATGGCCATCAACTTGGCTCCAGGATGATGTGTTGCCTCCTTGGTGCCAGGGTCCCGGATATCACTAAATGGCTGCAGGGCATCCTGAAAGGGGAGTGTGATAAGACAGAGGTCATGGTACATGTTGGTCCCAATGACATAGGTGGAATTATGATATAGTAGCCATCGCTGAGATGTGGTTGAGGGATGGGCAGGACTGGCAGCTCAACATTGCGGGTTACAGAATCTTCAAGCGAGACGGGGAGGGGGTAAAAGAGGAGGCATTGCATTATTAGTTAAGGACTCAGTTGCTGCAGTAAGGAGAGATGATATCTAGGAGGGGACATCGAATGAAGCTTTGTGGGTAGAGCTTAGGAATAAAAAAGGGACAGCCACATTGTTAGGTATTTATTATAGACCCTCAGATAGTCAGTGGGAAATTGAGGAGCAAATATGTGCACAATTTGCGGAGGTGTGTACAAACAATAATAATAGGGTAATTAAGTTAGGTGATTTCAACTTTCTGACCGTTAATTGGGATAGACATAGTGTTAAGGGCTTGGATAGAGTGGATTTCTTGAAATGTGTACAGGAGAACTTTTTAGGTCAACATGTCGAGGGCCATCAAGGGATGATGCAGTGCTGGACCTAATTCTGGGAATGAAGCCGGACAGATGGCTGAGGTGGTGGTGGGGGAGCATTTTAGTAATAGCGACCACAACATGGTACAGTTTAAGCTTGTTATGGACAAAGAAATAGACAAGCTGCAAATAAATGTATTGGGGAGAGAGCGGATTTTAGTAAGATAGGGCAGGATCTGGCCAAGGTAGACTAGGAACAGCTACTTGTGGAGAAATCTACAGAGGAGCAGTGGGGGGCATTCAAAAAGGAAACGGGGAGGGTACAGGCTCAACATGTTCCCTCTAGGGTGATAGGAAGGAGTAACAAGCCCAGAGAACCATGGATGACCAGAGATATTCAGGATACAATGAGAAGGAAAAGAGAGGCTTTTAGCAGGTACAAGGGAAGCAAATCAGCAGAGGCATTAGTAGAGTACAGAAAGCGCAGTGTGGAGCTGAAGGAAGCAATTAGGAGAGCAAAGAGGGGATATGAGAAAACTCTGGCTGGTAAAAGTAAGGAAAATCCCAAGATATTCTATAAGTGTATCAATGGGAAGAGGATAACCAGGGAAAGATTATGGCCCATTAGAGACCAAGGGGGCAATCTATGGGTGGAGCCAGAGGACATCGGTAGAGTGTTGAATGAATACTTCACATCCATCTTCACCCAAGAGAATGAGGATGAAGGTATCGAATGTGGGAGAGAGACTGCGAGGTCTTAATGCAAATTGATATAGGGAGTGACAATGTACTGAAGGTGTTGCCAGGCTTAATAGTGGACAAATCTCCAGGTTCGGATGATTTGTGTCCCAGACTGCTGAGGGAGGCAATGGAGGAGATCGCAGGGGCTCTGACCCAAACTTTTAATTCCTCTCTGGCCACGGGGGAGGTGCCAGAGGACTTGAGAACAACTAATGTGGGTCTGCTTTTTAAGAAGGGTTGTAGAGATAAGCCAGGGAACTACAGGCCAGTGAGTCTCATGTCGGTGGTAGGGAAACCATTGGAGAAAATTCTGAAGGAGAGAATCTATCTCCACTTGGAGAGGCAAGGTTTGATTAGGGATAGTCAGCATGGCTTTGTCAAAGGGAGCTCATGCCTAACAAATTTGATTCAATTTTTTGAGGAGGTGACCAGGTGTGTAGATAAGGGTAGTCTAGTTGATGTAGTTTATATGGATTTCAGCAAAGCCTTTGACAAGGTCCCACATGGGAGACTTATAAAGAAGGCAAATGCACATGGAATACAGTGTAATTTGATAGGGTGGCTTAGTTGTCGGAGGCAGAGGGTATTGACAGAATGATGCTTTAGTGACTGGAAGCCAGTGTCCAGTGACGTACCACAGGGATCTGTGCTGGGTCCCCTATTATTCATCATTTATATAAACAACTATGTGGGGGATAGGATTAGTATGTTTGCGGATGACACAAAGATAGGCCGGGTGGTTTACAGTGAGGTTGAGTGTCTTGAACTGCAGGAAGATATAGGCGGGATGGTCAAATGGGCAGATAAGTGGCAGAAGGAATTTAACCCTGAAAAGTGAGGTGATAAACTTTGGAAGAAGTAATTTGACAAGCAAGTATTCAATGACCAGCATGATGCTAGGAAGTTCTGAGGAACAAAGGGATCTTGGCGTGTGTGTCCATAGATCTCTGAAGGTGGAGGGGCATGTTAGTGGGGTGGTGAAAAAGGCATTGGGACACTTGCCTTTATCTATCGAGGCATAGATTACAAAAGTAGGAAGATCATGTTGGAGTTGTATAGAACCTTGGTGAGGCCACAGCTGGAGTACTGTGTGCAGTTCTGGTTGCCACATTATAGGAAGAATGTGATTGCACTGGAGGGGGTGCAGAGGAGGTTCACCAGGATGTTGCCTGGGATGAAACATTTAAGTTATGAAGAGGGGTTGGATAGACTTGGGTTGTTTTCATTGGAGCAGAGAAGGCTGAGGGGCGACCTGATTGAGGTGTATAAGATTATGAGGGGCATGGATAGGGAGCAGCTGTTCCCCTTAGTTGAAGGGTCAGTCATGAGGGGACATAAATTCAAGGTGAGGGGCAGAACGTTTAGGAGGGATGTGAGGAAAAATGTTTTTACCCAGAGGGTGGTGATGGTCTGGAATGCACTGCCTAGGAGGCTGGTGGAGGCGGGTTGCCTCACATCCTTTAAAAAGTACCTGGATGAGCACTTGGCATGTCATAACATTCAAGGATATGGGCCAAGTGCTGGAAAATGGGATTAGGTAGGTATGTCAGGTGTTTCTTACATGTCGGTGCAGACACGATGGGCCTAAGGGCCTCTTCTGCACTCTGTGATTCTGTGATTGAGTATCTATTGAGTGTGAGCGCCTTTCCATTTAGTGAGAGCGAGTTTCTATTGAGTTTCTATTGAGTGAGAGTGAGTTTCTATTGTGTGAGAGTGAGCTTCTATTGAGTGAGAGGGAGCTTCTATTGAGTGAGAGGGAGCTTCTATTGAGTGAGAGGGAGCTTCTATTGAGTGAGAGGGAGCTTCTATTGAGTGAGATGGAGCTTCTATTGAGTGAGATGGAGCTTCTATTGAGTGAGAGAGAGCTTCTACTGAATAAGAGTGAGTCTCTATTGAGTGAGAGTCAGTTTCTATTGAGTGTCAGCGACGTTCCATTGAGTGTGAATGAGTTTCCATTCAGAGTGAGTTTCTATTGACTGAGTGGGTTTACATTGAGTGTGTGTTTCCATTATGTGTGAGGGAGTTTTGATTGAGTGTGAGGGAGCTTTGACTGAGCGTGAGGGAGTCTCAGCTGAGTGTGAGAGAGTCTCGATTGAGTGCAAATGGTTTTCCATCGAATATGAGTGAGTTTCCATTGAGTGGGAATGAGTTCCTATGGAGTGAGAGTGTTTATATTGAGTGTGAGTCACTTTGCATTGAGTATGTGAGTTTCCATTGAGTGTAGGTTTCCACTGAGTGCGAGAGAGTTTCCATTGAGTGTCAGCTAGCTTCTATTGAGTGTGAGTGACTTTCCATTGATTGAGATTGTATGTGCATTGAGTGTGGGTTTCCATCGAGTGGAAGTGAGTTTCCTTTGAGTGCAAGCGAGTTTCCATTGAGTGAGTGACTTCCCATTGAGTGAGTGTGAATTTCCATTGAGTTTAGGTTTCCATTGAGTGAGAGTGAGTTCCCATTGAGTGAGAGTGGGTTACCATTGAGTGAGAGTGGGTTACCATTGAGTGAGAGTGAGTTTCCTTTGTGTGTGTGGGATCTTCCATTAAGTGAGAATGAGTTTCCATTGAGTGAGTTCCCATTGAATGAGAGTGAGTTCCCATTGAGTGAGAGTGAGTCCCCATTGAGTGAGAGTGGGTTACCATTGAGTGAGAGTGAGTTTCCTTTGAATGTGTGGGATCTTCCATTAAGTGAGAGTGAGTTTCTATTGGGTGCGAGTGAGTTTCCATTGGGTGCGAGTGATTTCCCATTGGGTGTGAGTGATTTCCCATTGGGTGTGAGTGATTTCCCATTGGGTGCGAGCGATTTTCCATTGGGTGTGAGCGATTTCCCATTGGGTGCGAGCGATTTCCCATTGGGTGCGAGTGAGTTCCCATTGGGTGCGAATGAGTTTCCATTGGGTGCGAGTGATTTCCCATTGGGTGCGAGTGATTTCCCATTGGGTGCGAGTGAGTTTCCATTGAGTGCGAGTGATTTCCCATTGGGTGCGAGTGGTTTCCCATTGGGTGCAAGTGAGTTTCCATTGGGTGCGAGTGATTTCCCATTGGGTGTAATTGTGTTTCCATTGAGTGAATGTGGGTTTCCACTGAGTGTGAGTGACTTTCAATTTAGTGTGGGTCAGTCTCCATTCATTGCGAATGAATTTTCATTGAGTGTGAATGAGCTTCCATGCAGTGTAAGTGAGTTTCCATTGCCCTTCCCTCTGAGTATTATTAAGTTTCCATTAGGGAGATGGGATTTTTCTTTGGAATAGGCTTTCTGGAGGGAAATATGGTTTCTATTGAAAATGGATTTTTTTTGTGGTGAAAATGGTGGTTCCTGTTGGACGGAATATGGTTTCTCCCCAGAATGGAGGGTTTCTGTTGTGAAAATTAGGTTCCTATTGGGGGCTATATGGCTTTTGTTGAGAAATGCGGATTTCTATCGGGGGAATGGGGTTTCTGATGAGGGTGAAGGAGATTTTTGTTAAGGGATTAGTGTTGCTGTTGGGGGTGTGATGATTCAATTGGGATATACTTTATTTGTTTCAGCTGGTTTTCAGTGCTTCTGTTGATGGTACCGGGGTTTCTATTGGATATGGTGTTTCTATTTGGTGTTATGTGGTTTTGATTACAGAGTAATAGTGGATTACAGGGTTTCTTTTGAGAGCAGGAGATGGTGTGATATGTTGCCTTCAGAGTCATAAAAGGTGCTGCATAAATGGGTGCTCCTTTGTTGCTACAACAGCAGAATGTTAGCAATTTAAAATCACTGCATCCCTTATACAATCCAGCATTCACACAAGTGACCACCTCCTTCCACTGTAACCCAACCTCCAATCCTATTTCATGCCCCATCTCATCATCCATATCATCCCTCACTGCAGTTCCCTCTGCAACCCTCAGCACACCTTCACCTCCTCCACCACCACATTCCCCACTCCATGCCACATCCCCATCCATCAACTCATTCCCATCCCATCTCCCATTGTAACTGGCACCTAATCCCCCACCTAACCCATTCTCCACCTCACCCCCAAACCATCTTTTAGCCCATCTCCCAGTTCCATTCACCACCCAATCTCCCCCCCATCCCATTACCCTATGACTTCCACTTTGACCCTCACTGACCCTGCATCTTATCGCAGAGCCCCTTCCCCCTCCCACACAATCCTGCACCCCATCCCTGATCTCATATCCCACAAGCATTCCCCATCTACACCACCATACTATCCCTCTCCCAACTGGTCACTCCATCCCTCACTCCATCCCTCATCTTATTTCTCTCACCAACCCCCACCTCACCCCACCCCATACCCCATCCCTCACTTACAACGCTCACCCCAAAACTCAAACTATCCCTCTGCCCAGCCCCCACCTTATTCTGCATTCTATTCCCGCCCTCCTTCTCTCTTGAAGCCCCCACCCCAACCATGCAAGTCAACCTAATCCCACCCCCCCCCCAATTCCTCACTCCTGATCTCCCACCTTAGATCTGCTCCCCAGAACTCCTCCACTCTGCAGGGAGGAGTCAATATGGGTACCCATGACCACATATCAATTTCTGACATCACTCACTGAAAGAAATCTTGGTTTGTCTCCTCTGCCAGTCTCATGATCAAAAGAAGGCTGGTTCCTTTAGGCACAGTCAGACAGATGTAATGACTACACGAAGAGGTGCAAGACAATTCATAAATCACAGTGTAGTTCAGGGTGATAACCGTCTGCAGGATTGACTTGACATGGGTGTCTAAACAAAAGAGGATTAGACAAGTTGCTTGTTAGTGTAAACCTGCTACAGGTCTCAAAGCAAACGTGCAAAGGGTCACTTCTCTGCCTCATTCCTTGGATAAAAACACACTGGCACTGTGGAAACCTTATTGGGCTAGTTTGATCACAGGACGAGGCCATTCAGCACCAAGGACACACACCTGGCGGTGACAACTCGAAATTCAAAGCATAACCCCAGTGTTTAAGTGTCTCAACTGGCCTTGACCCCTCCCTATCTCTGTAACATCATTTTAGCCCCTAACATCCTCCCTTTCCATGTATCCTTATCCAGATCCTAAAAAGTTCCCTTTCTCTGTATTCCCTTCCAGTCCCTACAAACCTCCCTATCTCTGTAGCATCCTCCAGTCCCTACAAACCTCCCCATCTCTGTAACCTCCTCCAGCCCTTACAACCCTTCCTATCTCTGTAACCTCCTCCAGCCCTTACAACCCTTCCTATCTCTGTAACCTCCTCCAGCCCTTACAACCCTCCCATTCCTGTAAGCTCATGTCCCTACAATGTTCCTTATTTCTGTAACCTCTTTCAACCTCTAAGCTTGACTGATAAGTGTTAAGTTTCTATTGTGCTAGACAAGTGCCAGGTAAGGATCATCTCCAACAAGAGAAGATCTAGCTATCTCCGTCTGACCCTCTAACAGTGCAGTGCTCCCTCAGTGCTGACCCACAAATGGTGCAACCCTCCCTCAGCATTGCTCCTCCGTCAGTGACTGCTCTTTCAATATCGTCTCTCTGATAGTGCAGCGCTTTTCCAGCACTGGCCCTCCAGCAATGCATGGCTCCCTCAGTTCTGCCTCTTTGACAGTGCAGTGCTCCCTCGGTGCTTCCCATCTAAGAGTACAGCATGTCCTCGGATCTGCCCTTGTGACAATGCAGCACTCCTTCAGTACTCCCCCTTCGACTGTGCAGAACCCCCTCAGTACTGACTCTACGATAGTGTAGCACTCCCTCAGTACTGACTCTCAGTACTGACCCTTCGGTAGTGCAGTGCTCTCTCAATACTGCTTCTCCCTCAATACTGCCTGGGTCAAAGGGTTCAAGTCCCTGCAGTGCGGGACCCAGGCCCATGACTTTCTGACATTGAATCGAAGGAGAGACTCAGACTTACCGGAATCCAAGGTTCTGCCATGGCCAATCCAACTGATGCACAACTCAACTTACCAACAGCCCAATTGCAGGACAACTTGTCTACATCCAGGTATGTCTTGCCCCGTATCGGAGGCAAGATCTGTGCGGCCATTATGGCATTTGTGAAAGCTTCCGCATTGACTTC
This sequence comes from Isurus oxyrinchus, assembly GCA_026770705.1. Taxonomy (NCBI): domain Eukaryota; kingdom Metazoa; phylum Chordata; class Chondrichthyes; order Lamniformes; family Lamnidae; genus Isurus; species Isurus oxyrinchus. The sequence goes on from JANJGN010000034.1 coordinate 7,579,486, forward strand.
CCTCAGCACCTCCTGCAGGGTGCTTGAACGGTTCCACACTTCGGAGGGAACAAGCTGGGGATTGGCAATGAGAGCCTGCGAGCAAAAGGAGAGGGATGGGTAGAGTGGTCGTCACATGTTGCTGCTGAACCTCTCTGCATTACACAATGATCCCTATCATGTGAGCACTAACCCCGCATTAACAGGTTCATAAATAACCTTTCTCAAGTTTGGCTGAGGGTTCTCCACTGGCTACAGCAGGGGAGAAATGAGCCACACCAGCAGCTTTCAATTAGGGTGGAGAAGGGAAACATTGTCGATTTCACACCATCGCTAGAAACTGAAGGTAATATGTATGTGTTTCAAGAACATAAAGAATAGGAGGAGTAGGCCATTCGGCCCTTCAACCTGCCCCTCCATTCAATGAGACCATGGCTGAAGTGCCCCAGGCCTCAACTCCTCTTTTGTGCCAGCTCCTCATAGCCCTCGACTCCGCAATATTTCAAAAATCTATCTACCGCCTCTTTAAATGCTTTCAGTGATCTAGCCTCCACAACTCTCTGGGGTAGAGAATTCCAGACATTCACTACCCTCTGAGAGAAGAAATTCCATCACATCTCAGTTTTAAATGAGCAGCCCCTGTAACTATGTCTCCAAGTTCGAGGTTCCCCCACTAGTGGAAACATCTTCTCAACATCTACCCTGTCAAGCCCCCTCAGAATCTTGTACGTTTCAGTAAGATCACCCCTCATTTTTCTAAACTCCAATGAAAAGAGGCCTAACCTGTTTAGCTGTTCTTGATAAGCCAACCCCTTCATCCCAGGAATCAGCCTAGTGAATCTCTTTTGAACTGCCTCGAATGCCAGTATGTCCTTTCTTAAATACGGGGTCCAAAGCTGTACACAGTACTCCACGTGTAGCCTCACCAATGTCCTATACTGTTCTAACAAGACTTCCCTATTTTTTAACTCTGACCCCCTGGCAATACAGGCCAAAATTCCATTTGCCTTCTTAACTCTGATACCTAAGTATGCAGACACAGCAAGTGATTCAGGAGGAAAATGGAATGCTGTATTTCATTGTGAGAGGAATGGAATATACAATTAAGGAAGTTTCGCTACAGTTGGTGAAAACAGATCTGGGTTGCACTGTAGTTTAGGTCTTTTTGCTGAAGAAATGATGCAATTGCATTCAAAGCAGTTCAGAGAACGTTCATTTCACTTATTCCCAAGATGAAGCTTAGGAAGAAAGGTTGGAAGGTTGAACCTGTATCGATTGGAGTTTCGAAGAATGAGAGGCGATCTTATTGAAACGTATAAGATGCTGAGGGCTTTGACTGGGTGAATGCAGAGAGGATGGTTCCCCCTTATGAAGAGACGACAACTAGAGGGCACAGTATACAACTAATGGGTCTCCCATTTAATTTGGAGATGAAAGGACCTTTTTTAAAATTGTTTCAGAGGGTCATTAGTCTGTGGATTTCTCTTCCACAAAGAAAAGTGGAGGCTGGGTCAATGAATATTTCTACCACTGAGTTCAGTGGATTCTTAATTGACAAGGGAGTCAAGGGGTATCTGGGGTAGGCAGGAAAGTGGAGTTGAGGCCACAATCAGATCAGACATGGTTTTATCGAAGGGCAGAGCAGGCTTGAGAGGCTGAATGGCCCACTCCTGCTGTTAATTCATATGTTCAGAAGTATGGCCATATATGGGCGATTATTCCAACGCTGTCCTGACTGGCCTTCGAATTTCTACCCTCCATCAACTGGAGGCCATCAACGCTCTGCTGGCTGTGTCTAAACTCAAACAGAGTCCCATTCACTCATCACCCTCTTCTCACTGACTTCCACTGGCTCCAACACTGGAAATGCCACGTTTTTCAATTTCTAAACCTCGTCTCTCCCTATCTCTGTAACCTCCTCCAGCCCCTACAATCCTCCCTATCTCTGTAACCTCCTCCAGCCCCTACAATTCTCCCTATCTCTGTAACCTCCTCCAGCCCCTACAATCCTCCCTATCTCTGTAACCTCCTTCAGCCCCTACAACCCTCCCTATCTCTGTATCCTCCTCCAGCCCCTACGACCCTCCCTATCTCTGTAACCTCCTCCAGCCTCTACAACCTTCCCTATCTCTGTAACCTCCTCCAGCCCCTACAACCCTCCCTATCTCTGTAACCTCCTCCAGCCCCTACAACCCTCCCTATCTCTGTAACCTCCTCCAACCCATACAACCCTCCCTATCTCTGTAACCTCCTCCAGCCCCCACAAACCTCTCTATCTTGTAACCTGCTCCAGCCCCTACAACGCTCTCTACTTCTGTTACCTCCTCCAGCCCCTACAATCCTGCCTATCTCCAGAACCTCCTCCAGCCCCTACAACTCTCCCTATCTCTGTAACATTTTGGAGTTGCCACATCAGAGATCTTTGCATCCCTCTAACTCTGGCCTATACAGCATCCCCTAAGTAATTTTTTTTACATCTTTGGTGGCTATGCCCTCAGCAGGCTAGGCCCTGAGCGCTGGAATTCTCTCACTAAACCTCTCTTCTTTGACCAAACTTTTTGACATCTGCCCAAATATGCCCTTATAGGCTTGGTGTTCAATTGTGCTTCATACTTGCTGTTGTGAAGCACTTTGGGAGATTTCCCTACACCACTTATAGTGAGCAGGGTTAATGTTTTTGCCCCAGTTAGTCTGTTAGGCAGCTAAAATAAAGCATTGCATTCATTTCTGGATGAACAGAGTTGAAAGGCAGAGAAGATTTGTCAAGTTATGTCATTATGGGAGCACTGTGCACAGTTCTGGTCTCCATATACATTGCTTGGACCACAACTGAAGTCTCTCCCCCATCTTCAATCTCCATTGCCCCGTTTCCCTCTCCCTGGCTCCATCTGCCCCTCTTACCCACTATCTCTCTTCCCAGCTGTCTCTCCCATCCTTTCTATCTCCATTTCCCTTCGTCTCTCTCTCTCCATTTCTTCTTCCATCACCCTCTGTTTATCTCTGTCTCTCCCCCTCCCTCTCTCTCACTCGCTCCCCGCTCTGTCTCTCTCCTTCCTGTCATCTCACTCATTCCCTCCCTCCATTTTGTCTCTTCCATCTCCCTCTTCCCTTCTCACTCTTTATCACTCTCTCTCTCCCTCTTCAATTCGCCCCCCCACTTCAATTCGCCCCCCCCACTTCAATTCGCCCCCCCCCCACTTCAATTCGCCCCCCCCCACTTCAATTCGCTCCCCCACTTCAATTCGCACCCCACTTCAATTCGCCCCCCCACTTCAATTCGCTCCCCCACTTCAATACGCTCCTTCTGACTCTCCCTTCTCGTCCCCTCCACATTTCCCTTTTTCTCCCAATGTCTCTCTCTGACTCACTCTCTCTCTCTCTCTCTCTCTCTCCCCCTTCCTTTCATCTATCTACCTCTCACCACCTATCCCCACCTCTCCTCTCACCTCTGTCTTTCCATGCTTTCCCTGGCAATGCCAATGTTACACAGGGTATGGAATGCTGACCAGCTTACCTGCATGGCTAGCCCAGTGCTGTAGATATCCCCAATGATCCCCCGAGTGTTCTTCGCACAGAAAATCTTCATGAGCAGCTTTATTTCAGCGTTCCTGATGGTGTCAGCTGGCAGGTAATGTTGCTGCTGCATACAGGTTAAAGCAAGGGCAGCCACTGCACCCGTATCTGGAGGAGAGACAGACTGGTAAAGGTGAACTAGCAGCTCAAGAACAGTTGAGGGGCTGACTGGTTACAGAGGACACCTTGCCGTGTTCTAGAAAGAGAGAGAGAGATAGAATGTTTTCCACCATCCCTGTGTTGAGAGGAGAGACAGAGAGGTTAAAGGGCACACACAGCCCATATCTTGAGGACAGACAGTGTGTTTTATTCCAGTCCCCATGTCTCTCTATCTTCCTTCTGCTAATCTGTCCTTCTCTCTCCCTGTCTCTCGCTTTTTCTCTTTCCTTCTCAGACTGCCCCTCCTCCTGCCTGTGTATCTCTCTCATTTTGTCCCTCAATGAATGCGTGTGTGGTGTGTGTGGTGTGTGTTTGTGTTGTCTTTGTGTGTGTGTGCACGCGTGTGTGGGGGGGCGGTGTGTTTCTGTCTGTGAGTGTGTGTCTCTGCGTGTGTGCGTCTGTGTCTGTCTGTGTGTGCGCCCATGTGTGGGGGTGTGCGTGTGTGTTATTGTGTGTGTATGCGTGTGCCTGTGCATGTTCAGATACCTGCTGCAGTATGCAAAGTCTGCATATGTCTGTGTCTGTGTGTGTGTCTGTGCGTTCAAGTACCTGATGCAGTATGCACCGTGTGTGTGTGTCCGTTTGTATGTGTCTGTGTGTCCCAATCTCTCACCCTTCCTCCTTCTCCCCAGGTCATTTCTTTTCTTCTTTCACTGGATGTGGGCATCGCCGGCTGGGTCCGATTGCCCTTGAGAAGGTGGTGGGGAGCCACCTTCTTGAACCACTCCTCATTGCTCCCTCCTCATTCCTTTGTTTCCCTCTCTCTCCCTCTTTCTCACTCTCTCTATGTCTCTCCCTCTCTCTCTCCCATTCCATTTCAATTTTTCTCTCTCGTGATTTATCCCTCCCTTTGTCTCTCCACCCACTTGCCTCTCCCTGTCTGTTTTACTCACCCACTGAGAATTGCTGTCCATAAGCGAGTCCGTCGTGCATTGCAGCCTGGGCAAACATCTTGACATCGCTCTTACTGATGAAGTAATTCTGTCTGCAAAGTCCAAGCATCGCCAACCCAACCTGGTAGTAAGTAGTAACTGGGTGACCATATAGCTCTAGGAACAAAGGATGGGAAATAACATTCGGGCCCCATTCTCAGATCTAGAAAGCTGTGGGGGAATGGGGGTGGGATCAGGGTGGGTGATGGGGGGTAGGTTATCTGAATGGCATTCGAGCATTTGTTCCCAAACCACACTACAAAATGTCTTGCAGGCTAACTCACAACCATTTCTTAGCAGTAGGACTAAGATTCATCATTACATAGAGTAATACAGCACATCAAGAGGCCATTTGGCCCATCACACCTGTCCCAGCTCTTTGAAAGAGCGACCTTGTTGGTCCATTTCCCCTTGCTCTTTCTCTATAGCCCCGCAAATTTCTCCCCTTCAATTATTTATCCAAATCCCCCTTTTGAACGTTACTCTTGAATCGGCTCCCATCGCCCTTTCAGGCAGCTCATTGCAGCTTCTAATAACTAGCTGTTGTAAAAACATTGCTCCCCATCATGGTTCTTTTGCCCATAGTCTGTGATTGGTGTCCCTCTGAAGCTTCTTACCACTGGAAACAGTTTCTCCTCATCTACCCCATCGAAACCCCCTCATGGTTTTGAATGCCTCGATTCAATCTCCCTGTTAATCTTCACCACTCTAAGTAGAACAATCACAGCTTCTCCAGTCTCTGCACATGAACTGGAGCCCCACATCCTTGGAACCCCTCTGTTAAATACCCTTCCTAAAGCTTTGGCATCTTCACAAATCCATTGCATAATCCGCGGATTAGGCTCATCCAGGTGAGGGAGCTGACTTTCCCTTAAAGCGATGCTTAAGCCTGTTACAATCAAGCTCAGTGTGACTTAAAATCGAACGGAAGCTGTCCCCTTAAAGTGGGACAGATTAAAAGCTAACCACGAATGCGAAAGGTGAAGTCGGCAGCCAGCACTGGCAGAGTTGGGAAGCAGTCTGATTCGCCAGGTTAAATTAGGGGAGAGGTTAATCAAACCAGTAATTCTATGTACTGAAGTTTAAAGGGTGATTTGATCAAAATGTTTCCACTAGATATTGGGGGAAACCAATAAGTTAGATAGAGAGAACCCACTTTGACTGGCTGAGGTATATAGGATGGGGCAGTGTGGTGGGGGTTGGGTTAGAATGAGATATTCAGAGTGAAATTAGGGAGCACCTCTACATACAAAGGGTGTAGAAGTTCGGCACACTGTTCCACAAACATCAATTGATGTTCAATCAATTATTTCTTTTTCAATCTGTGACTGATGAATTTTTGTCAGCCAGGGGTATGAGGGGGTATGGGCCAAAGTTATATGCCATCAGATCACATCGAAAATATATCAGTGCATGGCAAAACATGGCCATGGAGCTAAAGGCCACTTCCCCATCCTCCAGCCTCCTACCCCCAACCCCGCCACTGTCCTTATCATCGCCAGCCCCGCCACCGCCCTTACCCCTCCGCCCACTCCGCTCCCCTGCTGCTTACCAATACTTTTCATCTCTTGGCCAAGTTTTTCAGACAGCAGCTCCCCCAGGTTGGTACCAGGAGCTGTTTGCGCCTCATTAATCTTCACGTTCATTGTGTTTTCACAGGAGGCGATCAAAGCCAGCACGTATAAGCTCAGCTGCCCGCTTGTCAGATCCGCAGCTGCTCAGAGGAGGACATTAAAAACAAGATGTCAACGAATGGAATCAGGGATGGGTGCTTCTCCCACTGCACACGCCAAGTAGCTGCATCTTGAGGAATTACTGACAACACTGTACTGACCCTCCGACAGTGCAGCACTCCCTCAGTACTGACCCTCCGACAACGCCGCGCTCCCTCGGTGCAGACCCTCCGGCGGCACGACGCTCCCTCAGTGCTGACCCTCCGGCGGCGCGGCGCTGACCCTCCAGCGGTGCGGCGCTGACCCTCCAGCAGCGCAGCGCTCCCTCGGCGCTGACCCTCCAGCAATGCGGCTATCCCTCAGCGCTGACCCTCCGGCAGTGCGGCGCTCCCTTGGCGCTGACCCTCCGCGCTGACCCTCCGACAACACGGCGCTCCCCCAGTACTGACCTTCCAACAGTGCACAAACCCCTTCGTACTGACCTCTGATAGTGTAGTGCTCACTCAGTACTGATCCTCTGACACTGCAACACTCCCTCAGTACTGACCCTCTGTCAGTGCAGCATTCCCTCAGTACTGACCCTCTGACAGTGCAGCTTTCCCTCATTATTGACCCTTTGACAGTGCAGCAGTCCCTCTACTGACCTTCTGACAGTGCAGCACTCCTTCAGTACTGTCCCACCAACAGTGCAGAAATCCCTCAGCACTGACCCTCCGACAGTGCAGCTCTCCCTCAACACTGACCCTCCGACAGTGCAGTGCTCCCTCAGCTCTAACCCTCTGACAGTGTGATACTCCTTCTGTACTGAAAATCTTAGTGGGCCATCCCTCATTAATGATCGTTCATCCGTGCAGGGATTCCTCAGTACTGAACCCTCAACAGTGTAGCGCTCCCTCAGCAATGACGCTCCGACATAAAACTGGAGTTACAATGTCAACTGCAATTGTGATTAGAGATATGCGGACGTGTGTTGCTGCTGTTCCACCCGTTAACCCACATGACTTGTACAATCTCCCCTCTCTTACCATTCTTGAGAACGTTCTTCTTGAGACTTGTTACAAGCTTCTGCTCGAGCGGGTAGTTCACCAGACGCAGGGCAACGAACACACTGGGGTCGGGATTTTGGTCGTCCAGATTTGTAGCCAGAAGATGCACCAGGTATTCGAATGCTGTTCCCTGACGTGCTGGAAGATGTTTGAACACAAGCAATGGCAAAGGGACAGATTGAAAGAAAATGATCCTGTTCCCTGGGCTGCAGCTTACAACTCACCTCTTCTTCAGACCTTTGCTTACACAATCCAACCAACAATTCCCCTCTCAGCTCCTTATCTAACTCCTTTATTGAAAATTGCTACTGATTCTGCTTCCACTGCCCTTTCGGGTAGAGAATTTCAAATCACAATAACCCGTTGTGCAAAAACATGCCTCCTTGTGCCTCCTCTGGTTCTATAGCTGATTCCCTTCAAGGTTTACAATCACTGTAAACAGTTCTCCTGGTTTACTCTATCTTCATGAATCCCCCCTTAACCTTCTCTGCTCTAAGGAGCACAATCCCACTTACTCTAGCGTCTCCACTTTAACTGAAATCCCTCGTTCCCGTTTGAAAATGGGGTGCATCGCACCCTTTAACTTTCATCCAAGTTGGAATGAGTTTTAGCCCGGCGGGGGGCAGGTGGTGGTGGAGGAGTAGCCATGACTTACCACAGCCTTGGAGACTATGATGGAAGTGAGCAAGGATCAGGAACAGTATAGTTAAGGTGGCCATGTCTGCTGCTGGTCACAACCTGGCTCCTTCTGTGGGAGATTGGGAGAATGGCTGCATATAAACCCAAGTGGGGGGGGGGGGGGGGGGGGGGGGGGGTGTGCGTGGGAGGTGGGGAGGGAGGATTAGAAGGCTCACCACCACCTTCTCATTCGCAATTGGTGCAAGATTAGGGTTGGGGTGTGCAAATAAATGCATGCCTTGCCAGCGAAACCAAAAACAAGTAAGGAAAATGTCCTTTCTGTGACATTGCTGCTGGTCACATTGCAAATCATTCAGGCAGTTTGGCAACTGTCATTTACCTTCAATTAGCGATAATGTTAGAATGGGACCCTTATCTTACACGTCAAGATAATTGCAGGAACAAGTATTAACTGAACAACATTTTATTTACTCTTTTATGGTTGCCCTGGCAAGGCATGTATTCATTTTCTCCCCCTCACCCCCAGTCCCACACCAATTGTCCTTGAGAAGGTGGTGGTGAGCTGCCTTCTTGAATCACTGCAGTCCATGTGGTGCAGGTACACCCACAGTGCTGTTAGAGAGGGAGTTACCAGATTTTGACCCAGTAAAAGCGAAAGAATGGCGATATATTTCCAAGTCAGGATGGTGTGTAGATTGGAGGAGAACATGCAGGTGGTGGTGTTCCCATCCTTCTGCTGCCAGTGTCCTTTGTTATGTTAGAGGTCACTGGCTTGGAATGAGCTGTCAAAAATAAAACACAATCACGGCTTGCATTTATATACTAGCTATCACCAGCTCAGGCCTTCAGCCCAATTGAAACACAACACAAACTTTCTGAAGTCTCAGCACAAAGGGATCAAAGTAGCCAACCGGCGTGCAGTAAGATCCCACAATACATCCTCACACCTGAAGTGTCAGCTGAGACTATTTGCATTACAAGTCTTTGGAGGGGGAGTTGAACCCAGCACATTCTGGCACAGATGTGAAGCTGCTATCCAGTGAGCCACCACTGAAGGAGCCAGTTTGAAACGATTGCCCATTACACCTATGCCTTCAGCAGCTCAGAATGTGCCACAACACTTCATAACCAGTAAAGCATTGCATTACAAAATATGGGCCATGTGGTGGTGCAGGAAAGCAGCAGATAATTGGCAGCATCCACCATCTACAAGGCATAAGTCAGGAGTGAGATGCAATATTCTCCCTTTACCTGCATGAATGCAACTCCAACAACATTCAAGAAGCTCGACACCATCCAGGACAAAGCAGCCTGTTTTATTGGAACCCCATCCACAAACATTCACTCCCTCCACCACTGATGCACAGTAGCAGCAGTGTGTGTGCCATCTACAAGATGCACTGCAGCAACTCATCGAGGCTCCTTTGGCAGCACCTTCCAAACCCACGACAGCTACCGTTTAGAAGGACAAGGGCAGCAGACACATGGGAACACTCACCATCCTGACTTGGAAATATATCACCGTTCCTCCACTGTTGCTGGGATCAAAATCCTGGAACTCTCTCCCTAACAGCACTGTGGGTGTACCTACACCAATGCAGTGGTTCAAGAAGGCAGCTTACCACCACCTTCTCAAGGGTAATTAGGAATGGGCAATAAATGCTGGCCCAGCCAGTGATGCCCAAATCTCATACAAATAAACTTTAAAAATGTGCTTTCAGCAGTGAAGCGCTCCCTCAGTACTGACCTTCCAACAGTGCAGTGCTACCTCAGCACTGACCATCTGACAGTACAACACTCCCTCAGTGCTGATCCTCTGAAAATGCAGATCTCCCTCAGTCCTGTCCATTTGACAGTGCAATGCTCCCTCAGCACTGAACCTCCGACAGGGCAGTGCTCCATCAGTACTGGTACCATGACAGTGCAGCGCTCCCACAGTGGTGGCGCTCTGACAGTGCAGCACTCTATCAGTACTGACCCTCCGATAGTGCAGTGCAGAAATGTATGCAACCACAATCTGTATTTTCATGGCTCGGCATATCCCCCACTCTACCATTACCATCAAGCCTGTGGATCAGCTCTGGGTCAATGAAGATTTCAGGAGGGCATGCCAGGAGCAGCACCAAAAATGAGGTGTCAACCTGGTGAAGCTACAAAACAATACAACTTGCAAGCCAAACATGAAGCAGCATGCAATAGACAGAGCTCAGTGATCCCACGATCAATGGATCAGATCTAAACTCTGCAGTCTAACCACATCCAATCATAAACGGTGGTGGACAATTAAACAATTAAATGGAGGGGAAGGCTCCACAAATATCCTCATCCTCAATGATGGAAGAGCCCAGCGCATCAGTGTAAAAGATAAGGCTGAAGCATTTGCAACCAACTTCAGCCGGAAGTGCTAAGTGGATCATCCATCACAGCCTCCTCCAGAGGTCCCCAGCATCACAGATGCCCGTCTTCAGCCAATTTGATTTATTGCATGCAATATCAAGAAATGGCTGAAGGCACTGGATACTGTAAAGGCTATGGACCCTGACGGCATTCAGCAATAGTGCTGAAGGCTTGCATTCTGGAACTTGCTGCGCCCCTAGTCAAACTGTTTCAGTACAACTACAACATTGGAATCTACCTGGTAAAGTGGAAAATTGACCAGGTATGTCTTGCACACAAAAAGCAGGACAAATCCAACCCAGCCAATTACAACAAAGTATTGGAAGGGGTCATCATCAGTGCTATCAAGGGGCACTTGCTTAGCAATAACTTGCTCACTGAGGCTCAGTATGGGCTCCGCCAGGGCCACTCCGTTGCTGACCTTATTACAGCCTTGGTTAAAACATAGGAAAAAGAGCTGAACTCTCGAAGTGAGGTGAGTGACTGCCCTTGACATAAAAGCAGCACTTGACTGAGTGTGATGTCAAGGAGCCCTAAAAAAACTGCAGTCAATGAGGATCATGGGAAAAATACTTTACTGATTGGAGTCAAACCTAGCACAAAGGAAAGTGGTTATGGCTATTGGTGATCCATCATCTCAGTTCCAGGTAATCAGTGCAGGAGTTCCTCAGGGTAATGTCCTGGACCCAAACACCTTCAGCTGCTTCATTAATTATTTTCTTTCCATCATGAGGTCAGAAGTGGCAATGCTCACTGATGATTGCAAAATATTCAGCTCCATTTGCAACTCTTCAGATACTGAAGCAATCCATGTTCATATGCAGCAAGACCTGAACAACATTCAGGTTTGGGTCATTAAGTGGTAAGTAACACACACCACACAAGTGCCAGGCAATGACCATCTACAACAGGAGAGAATCTAACTATGTCACCTCAATATTCAAAGGCATTAGCACTGCTGAATCCCCCTCCATCAGTATCCTGGGAGTTACCATTGACCAGAAACTGAACTGGACCAGTCATATAAATACTGTGGCTACAAGAGCAGGTCAGATGCTGGGAATTCTGTGGCAAATAATTTATCTCCTTACTCCCCAAAGTCTGTCCATTATCTACAAGTCTCAAGTCAGAAGTATGATGGGATACTCTCCATTTCACTGGATGAATGCAGTTCCTACACTAAAGAAGTTCGACATCATCCAGGACAAAACCCACTTGATTGACTCTTCATCCACCACATTAAACATTGACTCCCTCCACCACTGACACATAGTGGCAGCAGTGTGCACCGCAAGATGCACTGCAACAACTCACCATGGCTCTTTCACAGCACTTCCAAACCCAAGACCTCTACTACCTAGAAGGATAAGGGCAGCAAATGCATGGTAACACCACCACCTGCAAGTTCTGCTCCAAGCCACACACCATTCTGACTAGAAACTATGTCGCTGTTCCTTCACTGTCGCTGGGTCAAAATCCTGGAACTCCCTCCCTAATAGACCTGTGGGTGTACCTACATGACATGGACTGCAGCGGTTCAAGAAGGTGGCTTACCACTACCATCTCAGGAGCAATTAGTGATGGGCAATAAATATTGGCCTGGCCAGTGACACCCATATCCCAAGAAAGATTAATAAAAACACTTTCCACTTACCTGGATGAACAATAGAAACCTGAAGATGAGTTTTTTTTTCATACTGCTTGTGTTTGGGGTCTGTTTGCACTGCCTGTGTATGCGGTGGAAGCAGAATCAATCGAGGCATTCAGGACGAAATTGGATTATCATATAAAAAGTTAGAATGTGCATAGCCGGTGAGTGGCATAATGATAAATTGCTCCTTCAGCCAGTGCTGAATGTTCTCCTTTCACCATTCTGTAATTCTGAGAGTGCAGCTCCAACAATGCACAAGAACCTTGACACAATCTAGGACAAAGAAGCCCACTTGATTAACACCCCATCCAACACCTTAAAAAAATCACCCGCTCCACCACCAGTGCAGTGGCTGCAGTGTGCACCTGTTGTACAATAGGACCAAAAGGACTAGAATATAAGCAATAGAAGTCAGGAGAAACTGGGACTGTTCCCCTTGGAGGAAAAAAAATGTAAGATTAGATTTGATGAGGTATTCACAACCAGGAGGGATCCGCGTAGAGTAGATGAAGGAGACTGTTCCCATTGGTGGAAGGATCAAGAACCAGATGACACCAATTTAAGCTGATTGGCAAAATAATAATGATGGAGAAAAATAACCATGCAATGAGTGGTTAGAATTGGGGATGCCTGACTTGAGAGCATGTGGAGGCAGATTGAATCGAGCAGAACTTCAGAAGTGTATAATTATCAGAGGATAAAATATTTGTAGGGCTACAAGGAAAAGGTGGGGCCATGCGAATAGGTGAGTTGCTGTTGCATTGTGCAGGCATGCACACAATCGGAGGAATGGTCTCCTTCTGTGCTGTATCTATTGAATGAAAATTCTACCCAAAGTCACCACCAATCGGGTCAGATCTGCTCTAGAGTTGGTGATCCTCCCTGAATAGACCTGCGCTGTACACAGGCAGGAAGATCTCTGACAGCCTTGCACTACTCAGGGATATTATTGCCTCTGTACGGGACAGGGGTGTGGACATCTACCTCATCAGCCTAAACAAGGAGAAGGCATTTGGCAGAGTATTGCACACCTACTGGATGGATGGTCTTTCCAAAATGGGGTTTGGGGAGGGAATCTGCAATTGGATCTAACTGCCCTACACTAACATTAGTAGCGCAGTTTCAATCACTGGGTAGGAATCAGAAAGCTTTCCAATTAAATCTAGGAGTCAGGCAGGGCTGCCTTCTCTCCCCTGTCCTGTTCATGTGTTGCACTGAACCCTTTGCTGAGTGCATCAAGAAGGATTCGGGCATGAGGAGCGACAATCCCAGGCAGTGGAGGCACTCAGGTGAAAGCCGCCCTGTACATGGGCAATGTCACCATCTTCTGCTCAGAACCACTGCCGATGTGCTGACTGATCAACATCCGTGATCAGTTTGAACTGGCCCTGGGTGCAAGATAACTAACGGCAAGAGTGAGGCCATATCTTTGAAAACTGCGCTAACTGTACCTTTGTCCCCTTCACCATCAGGACAAAATGCCTGAAGATGTTGGGGATATGGTTCAAAGGGACCAGGGCATACATTAGAAACTGGAAGGTGAAGAAAAACTTGGCATGTGGGAACGATGCTCCCTCTCCATTGCGGGTAACAGCCTGGTCATCAGGTGTGAGGCACCCTTGGTGTTGCTGTACGTGGCGCAGGTCTGGCCCATTCCTCGCTCCTTCGCCACGGTGATCACCCAATCCATCTTCCGCTTAATCTGAAGGTTGAAAATTGTCCATGTTCACAGGGACACAATGTACAAACCTCTAGATAGAGGGGAAACCGTGCCCAACATTGCCCTCATCCTGATGGCCACCTTTGTGTGGCTGTATCAAGCTGCCCGTAGACCCTCGGTACACAAACACCAAGCGTCACGATATGCTGTGGCTCTACCTGTCCCCGGAGTTGTGAAGGATGGGCCTGAGTACACTGCCATGGAATGCTCCAAGTAGTTGGGCTGTGCTGTACCACCTGTCCTGTGTGGAAGAATTTATGCAGAGAAAATCTTTGACCACAAGTCCATCAGGCATTGGTCTGCACATAACATGCTAGAGGCCCTGCAAAAGAGATGGTGGATCCTATCCCTGAGCAGACTGTCAAAGTCATTTGGCAGAATGCTTCATTGCCAGGACTTTCAAACAAGCACCAAGACGTAGCTTGGCTGCTGGTGAGAAAGGCCCTCCCTGTCAGATCCTTCCTAAATGCCAGGAATCTTACCCCCATCTGCACATTGTCCTCGAGGTGGCTGTGGTAGGGAAGAGACCGTTGTCCACCTCCTGATTGCAGGGAAGGCCCAGAGAGAGATGCAGTGGTTTCTGTCGAGGTTCATCCCGAGCAGTTCTGTGACACAGGACTCTGTGCTCTACGGGCTGTTCCCAGGGACACACACCGAGACAAACATCAATTGCAGCTGGAGGATCATCAACTCGGTGAAAGACGCTCTTTGGTCTGCCCGAAACATGTTGATCTTCCAGCGCAAACAGCTGTGCCTGACCAAGAATTGCAGACTGGCACATTCCAAAGCCCAGGGCGACACACTGAGGGATTCACTAAAGTTTGGGGCAGCCACCGCAGAATCGCAATAGGGAAAGGTCGTTGGTCAAGACCTTTCGGCCATAGTTCAGCAAGGGGCTGGGAATTGTATGGATCCCCTCGGGCTGTGACTCACATTGAATGCATGCTGTGAAAATTGTATGCATCGCAATGATATTGAAGAACCTCAGAATGCAACATGATCCACGTGGACAACTCAGGCACCATTGCACTTTCTGTAATGGCCATTTTGAAATATCGGTAATGCTCCTTTTATGCGATTGAAGCACCCGAATGCAACACGATTGATGTAGAAAACTTGAATATCATTGCACTCTGTGATGGACATTTTGAACTGTTCTGCAATATTCTTTCAAATATTTTATGAATAAATCATACTTTTGCAATAAAAAAGTATCTATTCAATGATTCTTAAAATGACAGCCAGACCTTTCAAGAACGAAGTTAAAAAAAAAAGTGCTGGAAAAACTCAAGTTCTGGCAGCCTCCATTGAGAGAGAAACAGAGTTAACATTTTGAGTCCAATATGACTTTGAAGGAACAGCCATGTCGGACTCGAAATTTAACTCTTGTTTCTCTCTCCACAGATGCTGCCAGACCTACTGAGCTTTTGCAGCATCTTTTGTTTTTATTTCAGATCTCCAGCAGCTGCGGTATTTTGCTTTCAAGAGTGAGATTAGGAAACAATTCAACACCACAAAAGGGCGATAGAGGTTTGGAATTCCCTTCCACGAACGACAATTGATGCTAGATCAATTCTCAATTTTAAAACAGAGATCGATAGATTTTGTCAGCAAAAGGTATTGAGCGATATGGGGGTAAAGCAGGTGGTAGAGAGTTAGGTCATGGCGCAGATATGACCTCATTGAATGGAGAAATAGGCTTGAAGGGCTGAATGGCCTCCTCATGCTTCAATGTACTGCCCGCAGTTCAGTTAATGCCTCAACCCTTCTAAGTCAATCTCAGTACAATTCACAAACTGGCTCGTGCACAATCCTCCTGTCTCTCACACCCACTCCTCTGAATGCCTTGATAAAAGAGTCACACTGGATTTACCTCTTATCACGTTCCTGCTTGTGGAATCTTGTGTGTGCAAATTGGATGGCATGATGACATTACAAGTTACTAAAATATATTTTAAAAACTTCATTGGCTATCAAGCACCTTGGGACATCTTAAGGTCGTTAAAGGCTCAATATAAATGCTTGTTTTTATTTCAATAACTTATAGATTGCACTGCATGGGGAGGGGGATTATCATAAAAAATACATTCACGTGACAAGTTATTAAATACCATTATTTCTCACACAGATTATGATACACATAAGGAGCTCGCTCACCTGTCAGGGTCCTGGGGGATCCCACGTCGAATTAACACACTCTTTTCATGCCTGCCTATAATGTTCATGGCCCCACCAGCCCCACCCCACCCCCAACACAAACATTCCCAAAAAGCGCGACACTGAGCCCATGACCCGCTTCCCTCATCTCCTCATTCATAAAAGCCACAACTTTATTCGGGACATCCCTTTAACATGCCAAAAGAAAATTTGGTTACGACAAATAAAAACTAACGAGTCTGAAGGAAAATGGGTTTTGGAGGCTTTTGTCAAAGAGCAGAAGATTGACGACAAAAACAGAATTTGGTTCTCAGCTGGCCAGCAGCAGACATGCTTAGAAAGCTGGTAACAGAAATTCACGACAATAGGATTTTGCGTCAGCATAGCTCAGTGAGAAGAACTCGCTCCCTCTCTCTCACTTGAGTCAGAAGTTAGTGTTTTTGAGCCCCACGTGAACAAGTGCTGAAGAGTTCAGCACTGTGAAAGGGTCAGGGCTGAGGGAGTGCTACACTGTTGGTGGGTCAGTACCGAGGAATTGCTGAAATGTCACAGGGTCAGGGCTGAGGGCACGCTGCACTGAGAGAGGATCAGTACTGAGAGAACGTTCCACAGTCGCAGGGTCAGTACTGAGGGAGTGCTGCACAGTCGCAGGGTCAGTACTGAGGGAACACTGCACAGGCGGAGGGTCAGTACTGAGGGAGTGCTCCACAGTCGCAGGGTCAGTACTGAGGGAACGCTGCACAGGCGGAGGGTCAGTACTGAGGGAGTGCTCCACAGTCGCAGGGTCAGTACTGAGGGAACGCTGCACAGGCGGAGGGTCAGTACTGAGGGAATGCTGCACAGGCGGAGGGTCAGTACTGAGGGAATGCTGCACAGGTGGAGGGTCAGTACTGAGGGAACACTGCACAGGCGGAGGGTCAGTACTGAGGGAACGCTGCACAGGTGGAGGGTCAGTACTGAGGGAACGCTGCACAGGCGGAGGGTCAGTACTGAAGGAACGCTGCACAGGCGGAGGGTCAGTACTGAGGGAACGCTACATAGGCGGAGGGTCAGTACTGAGGGAACGCTGCACAGGCGGAGGGTCAGTACTGAGGGAATGCTGCACAGGTGGAGGGTCAGTACTGAAGGAACGCTGCACAGCCAGAGGGTCAGTACTGAGAGAACGCTGCACAGGCGGAGGGTCAGTATTGAGGGACAACTGTACAGTTGGTGGTTCATTGCTGAGGCAGCGCTGCACGGTGAGAGGCTCAGTACCGAGAGAGAGTGAGTGGTGCACTGTCGGAAGGTCAGTACCGAGGGTGAGAGCTGCACTGTTTCAGGGATAGGAGTGATACAGCACTACAATGTCTGGCAGGATGACGCCGTAAACATGGGGAGGGGAGGTGGGGAGAGAACCATCGGCCCTCTCAAGTGGACAGGGGAAGCCCTACATCCACTACTGAAGAACAGAAGTGGGGAGAACTCCCTGGGGACCACTATTCAACCCTGAAACACCATCATTAGAGTGGCAGATAATCTGCTCATTATCACATTGCTGTTTGTGGGAGTTTGCTATGCACTGATTAGCTGCCACATTTCCGGTATAACAGCGAACACTGTTCAAAATAAGGACTTCATTGGCTGTAAAGTGCTTTGGGACATCCTATGGTTGCGAGAGGTGCTCTAGAGATGGGGAATTCTTCACCAATGTTGCGTGTGGGAGGGGTGGAAAGTGAAAGAGAGAGAGCTCTGGGAACTGTGATTGGGCATGAGGCAGGAACGATGGGAATAGTTTGGGACGTGGCCTTCATGATTGAATAGTGTGGAGGGAAGGATCAGGAACCAGCTCCTTTACAGCACTGAAATTTCCAAACATGATTTACGTGCATGTCCATATAGGTCAGCGGCAGAGTGAGCTCGTAGCTACACGAGAGATCGTAGCTATGCTACACGGTACATCTTCATTCTGCTGTATTCTGTCCGATCGGTTCGGGCTGCCCAGATAAAGAGGGCAGCAGCCATGAGCTGCAGAGGGGCTGAAACGCAGGCCAGGCAGAAAGACCAGCCATAGTCTCCGTTCGGAGATAGCTCCGGGACCCGAGTCTTGACATGGAGGAGCTCAACGTTGGCGGCAAAACAGGCCACGGTACCAAGTGTGCAGGCTCCTGGCAGAGGAAGAGCAGAGAGAAGGTCACAACAGCAGGAACAACAACTTCAACATCATGGAACTCAAAAGACAAACATCTCAAAAGCTCAGAAATCTGGATGAAAAAAATCACAAGTTGCCATTTTGCATAAGCGTAACCCAATACAGGTTGTTGGTTACCAAACATTCTCAGTGATTGGTTTGGTCTACAATGGGTCAACTCTCCTTACAAAATCAACATTACACAGGTTAGTGTCCCGGGAACATGGTTCAAATCCCACCATGGCAGAGGGTGAAATTTGAATTCAATAAAAATCCAGAATTAAATGTCTCATGACCGCAAAACTATTGCCGATGGTCAGAAAAACCCATCTGGTTCACTAAGGTCCTTTAGGGAAGGAAATCTGCTGTCCTCACCTGGTCTGGCCTACATGTGACTCCAGACCCACAGTAATGTGGCTGACTCTTAAATGCCCTCTGAACAAGGGCAATTAGGGATAGGCGATAAATGCTGGCCTAGCCAGCGACGTCCACATCCCAGGAATTTTTTTAAAAAGTTAAAAAGAGGGAACCAACATCCGAGAGCACAGGACAACCACCTTGACAGAGACACTAATATTTGGAATACAATCTCTGAATGTTCAGAATCGAGTAAAGGGAATCACTGAAACAATGTGCTTTAGAGAAGGGAATCTGCCATCCTAACTGGGCCTGGCCTAGATGTGACTCCAAGCTCTCAGCGATGAGGGTGACTCGAAGACAAGAGGAATTGAAGGATGGGCAACAAATGCTGGCTGAGCCAGTGACGCCCATGTCCCACCCACCCATGAACGAAGAAAAAGGGAAGAAATTTGGCTCAATCTTAGAAGATCAAGTCTCATTCCAGGAATTCATCACAGACATTGATGCTGATTCTCTGGTGCAGTGCAGAGGGAGAAGTGGGCCACCCCAGGGAGGGGGTCGGGAGCGAGGGGGTGGCGGGCTGCCCCAGGGAGGGTTCGGGAATGAGAGGAAGGGGGTGGTGGGCCATCCCAGGGCCAGGATCGAGGGGCTGGCGCGCTGCCAGAGTGCCAGGGACGATGGAGTGCCAGATCCTCCGAGGGTCAGTATTGAGCGAGTGCTGCATTATCTGAAGGTCCTTGGGAGAGTCAGCAGGGACCGAGCGCTGCATCGTCCGAGGGTCAGTAGTGAGGGAGAGTTGGGCTGGTGGGCTTGCACGTGGGTGCAGATGAGACCTACATAGCCACGCGAGAAGGAGAGATTGTCTTTAAACTTTACCTGCAAGGAGATGTAGAACTCCAGTGCCAATGGCTGGATAGAGGGTGTGACAGGAGCATGCACACAGTCCGATCAGCGCCCCGAAACACATCAGCCCCAGGCTGATGAATGGAAGCAGGATCTGACAGCGGCTCAGGTCTGTACATGCAGAAAGAGAGAAGAGGGAGAGAGAGAGAAAAAGAAAGTGAGATCTCTAACACTTGTAAGACGAGGTAGATGCAGGTCACAAACGAACACCATTTTCATGTTGTCTGAGGAGGAGGAGGAGCCAAATGGCCACCTCCTGCTCCTGTGTAACAGATTTGAGTGGCTGAATGACTTCTTCCTGTTCCTATGTAATGGGCTCGAGGGGCTGAAAGGCCTCCTCCTGTTCCTGTGTAACAGGCTTGAGGGGATGATCAGCCTCGTCCTGTTCCTGTACAACAGGCTTGAGGGGATGATCAGCCTCGTCCTGTTCCTCTAATAACAGGTTCGAGTGGCTGAATGGCCCCTTTCAGTTCCTGTGTAATGGGCTCGAGGGGTTGAAAGGCCTCCTCCTGTTCCTGTGTAACGGATTTGAAGGACTGAATGTCCTCTACCTGTTTCTCTGCATCAGGCCCAAGCAGCTGGGAGCTGGAGGTGGCAGAGTGTAAATACTGCGTCATTTTTACATGGGAGCTTATCCATGATAATTCTGAATATCAGAGGAGGTTGACAAAGGAGGAGCATTTGGAGAATAAGCTTTGTCTTGCAGGCAACACATGGAGGAAGAGAAAAGCAAACTCACAGGTTCTCACATAATCAATCCCGCTGTTGTGGTTTCCGATCTGCGTGTACTTGGGTGTGAACTGGTCTTTTAGAGAGAAGCTGACACACAGTGCTCCCTGTTCCCCATCTGGAATACGAGGCAGACACAATTCAAATCAACAATTAAGACTGCATTTGTGCAAGGGTGGTGGGGGGAACGTGAGAGAGAGAGAGAGAGAGGGAGAGGGGGGAGGGGAAAGCGCCAGAGAAGAGGGGCCAGTGACGTAGTCATGGAGGAATGTTGGATGGAATTAACATTATGAAAAAAAGAGGCAACAAAGAAATTGGCTCTTGGAAATTCGATCGATCACCAGGCCCAGATGAAACATATCCCCAGGTTGTCTTCAGATGAAATTTTCACCTAGACACTGATAGGAATCTGGAAGTAACAGAAGCTGTTGGTTCTTTTAAAAAGCACTCTACCATTTAGTTAAAGAATAGTGATCTACAAGGCTATGGACCAAGTACAGGAAGGTGGGATTAGACTGGATACACTTTGTCAACTGGCAAATGTCCCCCATTTTGTGGTGTAAACTTTATAGGGTATAGATGCAGAAAGTAGGTACCGGGGGAGGCAGGGCAGGAAAGAGGGAGACAGGGGGGTGATCCTGGCAGAAAGAGGAGCAGACAGCGAGCTGAAAGTGTGTACGAACCTTGTGGTGGGGGTTTGAACCAGTGCCCTTCGTGGGAGACGCGAATACATCTTCTCCAGAGGCCAATGGTGCCATTGTGTCTGTAGAGAGCCCGTGAGTACATGTACTCGTCAATGTCCTCAGTCTTAAATTCCTCGCTGGCCGGAGCAATGGAGTGCAGGTAGGTATCATTCGGCTCGGAGAGGCTCTGGTACTCATACCAGTGATCAGTGCCAATGGCAGCAGCAATGTACACTGCCGAGATCAGGGCCAGGACACTGCCAATTACCAACGCCGTGGCAAAACGGTTGTCCACCATCACACCAGCGCTTCAACTTATGCCAACTGCGAGAGCAAAGAAAGGGAGCTTAATACGAGAGAGAGAGAGAGAGAGGGAGAGGGGCGGAAAGGGAGAGAGAGAGGCGGAAAGGGAGTGGGGGGGGGAAGGGAGAGAGAGCGCAATAGAGAGAGTGGGATGGGGAGAGAGAGGGGGCCACCAAATGGGTTTGTAAATACAGCAACTAGTCATGATGCAGGGAGTGGGCAATGATACAGAGAGAGGTGCTTGCAGATATAGATATTTCCTCAATGCACTCCCACCTTCCGTGACTATGTTTGCCACCATTCTGTCCCAGATATCCCACACTACAGACTTGTCCCCTGCTCCAGTCAGCACATGGCCCAATTAGCATCATCTCTATGTCTGTCTCCCTCCTAAGTCGGACCCCTCACTCTCTCTGACAGTGCAATCAGTCAGTTCTTTCAATAAGATACTGAGCTGCCCTCTCTCAATCTCTCTTTTATAACTCGACGCCCCCCCCAGCAACACAGCCCCACTCCTGATCCTGAAGGGAATAGTCATCAATCCCAGATAAAGTGCTTGGATGACAGGAGAGTTAGAGGGAGACAGAGACAGCCAGGGGTGCACAGGGACAGAAGCGGACTCGAGTGACCCAGCAGAGGCAGGCGCTCCCAGTTCTACGGTGCCTTTCTTGATCTCTGGATGTTCCAAAGCACTTCATAGTCACTTCAATACTTCAGTTCAAAAGGACTCCATCCCTCTCCCTGACAACAGTACGACATTAAGCCAGTCTGTTTCCAACCTTGGTGTCATATTTGATCTCAAGATGAGCTTCTAGTCACATATCCCTGTCATCACTAAGACTGCCTACTTCCACCTCTGTATTATCACCTGAATACACCTGTCTCATCTCATCTGCTGCTGAAACTCCCATGCTTTCATTACCTCTAGACTTGACTATTCCATATTACTGTCTCGCCTTCCTCCTTTATGAAACCTCCTTCTTTCACCAAGCTTTTGGTCATCTGACCCCTTACTTCTGTGCCTCGGTGTCATATTGTGTTTCATAATACTCTGATGAAGAGCCTTGGGACGTTTCATTACATTAAAGGTGCAATATATAAATATAGGTTGCCACTGCAATGCCACAAACAGCAGCCGATTTGCACACAGCAAGATCCCATAGCCATGAACATTACGCTGGCCATGGGATTTTGCTTTGTGCAGACTGGGTACTGTCTGTAGATTTTTTTCATTGATTGAGGGATAATTCACGTATCAGCCATTGCTCAGCAGGGAGCGCCCTTGCCTCTGAACCACGTGGTTTCAGGTTTGGGTCCCACTCGGGGACTCGAGCACAGAAACCTGGGCCGACCCTGCAGTGCAGAGCAGGGGGAAGAACTGCTCTTGTCGGGGTGCGCCGTCTTTCAGCTGAGACGCTAAACCAAGGGCTCCGTGCCCGCAACCCACCTTCCCATTGGGTTGGACATAAAAGATCCCACGGGTTATCCCCCCGCCCCCGCCGGGGTGTCCTGCGCCGATGTTTTATCCCTCAATCAATGCTGCAGAACAAAAAAGGCAAATGTTCTACATCATTATCACGTGGTTGCTTGTGGGAGCTTGCTGTGCGCAAATTGGCTCCCTCTGGGCAGGGGGGGGGGCGGAGGAGGTGGAGGATGGGGGGAAGGAGGGGGGAGAGGGGGACGGTGGAGGAGGGGCCGTGGGTTAATTCACATCCGCCTCTCTGGTTCCCCCCACCCTGAAGTCCCTCTACCTATTCCACCCCCACCCCCGGGGCGCCAACCTCACTCCAAACCTCTGCATTACCCCGCAATGAGTGCAGATTCCAGCCTTCCACCACCACCGCCGCTTCCGGTCCGGCGCGGGCCACTTCCGGCGACTCCTGACGTCATCCCGTTCCTTTCCCCGCCCTCCCCAGGCTCGAGCAACGCCTCCGCTGTGACGTCACTAGCCATCGGCACCGCCTCTCGTGCGGATGACGTCATCCCGTCCACACGCACGCTCCCCTGTCACGTGACGCCTCTCTCTCTCTCTCTCTCTCTCTCTTTCCCTCCCTCCCCCCTTCCCCGCCCCCTCCCTCCGCCATTTTGAAGGGAAGGGTATTGGTTTTGATCTGCTTTTGACCGGATATTCGCCGTTTCCTCTACATTGGAGAGACCAAACGTAAACTGGGTGACCACTTTGTGGAACACCTGTGGTCTGTCTGCAAGAATGACCCAGACCTCCCTGTCGCTTGCCATTTTAACACTCCACCCTGCTCTCTTGCCCACATGTCTGTCCTTGGCTTGCTGCATTGTTCCAGTGAAGCCCAACACAAACTGGAGGAACAACACCTCATCTTCCGACTAGGCACTTTACAGCCTTCCGGACTGAATATTGAGTTCAACAACCCCAGACCATGAACTCTCTCCTCCATTCCCACCCCCCTTTTTTCTAATGATTTATCTATTTTTTAAAAATATATTTTTCTTTTCCCACCTATTTTTAAATTTATTTTGATCTGTTGTTCTATCTCCACCTTCGAGCCCATTTCAATCCCTTCCCCACCCCACTCCCCCACTAGGGCCATCTGCCACTAGCTTACGCCCCTTAATGTCCCCATTAGCACATTCCTTCGATAATATCACCACCGCCTCCAACTCTTTGTCCTTTTGTCTGTGACATCTCTGGCAATCTCTTCTTTGCCTCCACCTATCACCGGTCCCCTATCCAGCTCTACCTGTCCCACGTACCCCCACCCCACCAGCTTCTATTGCACCTCATGTCTATATTTCCTCAGTTCTGTTGAAGAGCCATACGGACTCGGAACGTTAACTGTATTCCCCGCCGCAGATGCCGTCAGACATCCCGTGTTTTTCCAGGTATTTCTGTTTTTGTTTGAGTTATTTAAAGTGGGAGCGGCCAAATGGGAACTTCAGCAGATTCTCCCACCCCATTGGCTGGAATACAAAGACCAGTGGCTATACCACACGGAAATTCTGGATCACGTCACTAGTGTCCTGATTTTGATGTTTTACTGATTTCAATTCCATCCCATTATTGTTAATCCTCACGGATTTTATTTCTCTCGCTCCAGGATTGTGTTTCTAACCCGTTCCTCCCTCCCCTGTTGTTCCCCCCTGTCCCTGGCTCTGTGCGGATCCCTCTTTCGGGGAATGGATGGAAAGGAGCTGCAGCTACTGTCAGTGTCTCACACCCGGGGGAGAGGGAGGTGGATCCGGGGGGAATCTTTCCTTTATCTTCACTGGGATTCAACTCTTTATCCAGGATTGGGGGGGGAGGGTTGGTTGAAATAGATGGAAAAGGAGCTGTGGGTCCCTCGGTGAAAACCGGATCGGGAACCGGGAGTTGTGGGAGAGGGAGTGTCTGCTGTAACACAGGGTAACTATGTTTTCTTGTGGCAGGGACACAACTTACAGAAACTACTGCTGCTGCTGCTCAATGTTGTTGCTGCTGTTTCAGGTAAGTGCTGTGACTGCTGGAACATTTCAGCAGTGATCAAAGGGTGGGGGAATCAGGAATTCATCTTGCTTTAAGGAGTTGTGTGTACTGCAAGTGGGGCCATTGAGGGAGTGGACACAATGGGTTCGCACCAACACCATCATGATCAGGAGAGCTGAAAGGGAGGCAGCTGATGTCTTTGGATTGACCCCTGGGATGTGAACTGTGGGATGTGGACACTGAGCAACTCTCGGTGACACTGGGATGGCTGACTGGGATCCAGTGGGCCTGGGATGGGGTCCTGAGCACTGGGACCAGGAGTCTGGGACATTGCTGGGATCAAATAGAACTGGGAATTGTTTTGGAGTCGGGCCATCAGGACTGGGGACTGGGCTTTGGGTCCTAGGAGGGGACAGAGTCTGGCCATATTGGGGGCAGGAGCAAGGTCTGACACGTTAGCGGTGGAGGGAGATGAGGATCCACACTGCTTCGACCCCTTTCAGACAATCAGGTGCTGCCTCACCCCCCACACTGTGCACTCGTCCGTCACTGTCCCCTCAACCTGTCCAAAACACTTTCCACCTCCTCGGGAACCCCCTCCCCTGCCCGTTCCTGTCTTTACATTTCAGGGTCAGTTTTCTGCTCCTGAGCTCTATCTCACATTGTGCACCCCCAGTCTGTGATTTTTCTCCCAAGGGGAGGTGACCAGTTCTGTTGAAGGGTCATGAGGACTCGAAACGTCAACTCTTTTCTTCTCTGCCGATGCTGCCAGACCTGCTGAGTTTTTCCAGGTAATTCTGTTTTTGTTTGGGAGGTGACCAATATCCTGATATGTTCTCCATTTGTCCACATGCTGGGAGAACACATGATTCAAAGTGCTGTCTAGCTGCTCTGTGCTTACAAATCTCCAGCTGGTTTTCATTGAAGACCCTTAATGCCTGAACTTTAACCTTCCCACAGAAATGAAAGCAGTGAGTTACTGATAAGTGCTTCTTGTAAATTGAACATCACAGTGTAGCCATGTGAAGCTTGGGTGTAATGTACCAGCAAGGAGGTTATATCTGTGGATAAATACTTTCAACCTTTTCCAGGTGACTCGCCTGTCCCAGTTTCTGGGTTCCTTGGGGAGCAGGTTGTGCTGCCCAGTACCTACAAATGCAATATCCCAGTCTCTGGTTTACTGGTAATCTGGGAGACATCCAAGAATGAAAATTTACAGAAGTTCATTGCTGGGAACAAAGACTTGACAGAACAACGTCCACAGTTCAGAAACAGAACAAACCTGTTCAAAGATCAACTGGAACAAGGCAACTGGTCAGTTCTGATCTCTGACCTCAGGAAGTCTGATGACCAGAACCAGGATCAGTGTCAGATTTACAAGCGGATAGCTGTGGCTTATGTAAGGGAGCAAACTGATAGCATCCATCCTTCTGTTTCAGGTATTCTGTATCTAATAACTGAATGTGTTCGGTAGTTCAGTTGTTATGGTACTGGACTAGTAACCCAGAGGATAAGAGTTAAAATCCCACCATAGCAATTTCAGATTTTAAATTCAGTTCTTTATATACAAACCTGGAAATATCAATTTGATCCCAATAACAGTGACCCTGAAGCTGTTGGATTGTTGTTAAACCCCAGGTACAGGTACAGGACAGTCCCACCAGAGGTGGGGGCACGGTGGTATACAGTCCGGAGGCAGTGGCGCTGGGAATCCTCAACTTTGTCTCTGAACCCCATGACGTCTCACAGCTTCAGGTCAAACATGGGCCTGGAAACCTCCTGCTGATGATCAGCTACTGCCCTCCCTCAGCTGATGAATCAGTGCTCCTCCATGCTGAACACCACTTGGAGGAAGCAGTGAGAGTCGCGAGGACACAGAATATACTGAGTTATATCTGTGGATAAATACTTTCAATCTTTCCTGGTGACTTGCCTGTGCCAGTTTCTGGACTCCTTGGGGAACTGGTTGTGCTGCCCTGTACCTACAAAGGGAAAGTCCCAGTCTCAGATTTACTGGTAGCCTGGGGGGATATCTGAGTGTGAAATTTCTCAATGGGAACGGTGAATTGACAGGGCAAGGCCCACGGCTCAGAACCAGAACAAACCTGTTCAACGATCAACTGGAACAAGGTCAGTTCTAATCTCTGACCTCAGGAAGTCAGACCAGTGTCAGATTTACAAGAGAACAGATGCAGGGTTACACTGGGAGCACACTAATCACATCCATCTCTCTGTAAGAGGTGAGAGGTTTCTGTTTCAGGTGTTCTGTATTTAATCTCTGAGTTATGGTTTTGGTAGTGCAGTGATTATGTTACTAGACTAGTGATCCAGAGGCCTGGACTAATAAGCCAGACAATGTGAATTCAGACCCACTGTGGCACTTTAATTAATAAACTGCATCTAAATTTAAAATCTGGGAAATATAAAGTTGGTCCCAATAAAAATGACCGTGAAGCTGTTGGATTGTTGTAAAACCCCAACTGGTTCACGAATGTCCCTTTAGGGAAGAAAACCTGCCGTCCTTACCCAGTCTGGTCTCTATGTGACTCCAGTCCCACACAAACCTGGTTGACTTTTAACTGTCCTCTGACTTGCTTGGCCACTTCTATCACTTCAAGTTTGTATCAAACCATGAGACAAGAAAAATCAGAATAAAACTGAACGGATCACTGGTATGGAATCGGAACAACAGAGACCCACCCAGCCCAGTCGACTCTGCAAAGTCCCTTCACTAACATCTAGAGACTAGTGTCCAAGTTGGGAGAGCTGTGTGACATAGTCATACTCACAAAATCAGCCCTACATCTCAGACTCCTCTATCACCATCCCTGGACATTTCCTGTCCCACCAGCAGCACAGACCAACAGAGCTGTGGGCACAGTGGTATCCAGTCGGGAGGGAGTGACCCCAAGAATCATCAACATTTAATTCAGTGGAGAGTCATATTGACCTGGGTACAAACAGGTGACCCATCCAACTTCATGGCATTCCCAGCCAAAAAAGTTATTTATTTAAATTTCCCCCCCCACCTCTCTTCTTCAGCTTGCTGTTGGCTTTAATTGAAGGGAGGCTGCTGCTGGTCAGTGCCCAGTTAACTCTATTGGAAAGCATGTACCGATCACGTTGTGGGATAGTGTGTGCGTGCACGGAGCGGTGGGGTGGCCTGGTGTGTGTGTGATTGTTGGTATCTAACCTCCCACATCCCTCCAGGACTAGAATTAACCCAAGGATCTGTTTGTACCGGGGTTGATTCTGAAACACTCAGTGCTGAAGGTCTGTGCTATTAGTTTTGTCAGTGTGTCCCAGTCTGTCTATGTCTTCATTCTGTCTCTAGGTCCTGTACTTTGTACAGGAGCACGGCCTGGATTTGGATTTGGAATTGGAGTTCCGGTTGTTTTTTTTTTTGTGGAGTTTTGCTTTCTGGAATTGCAAAGGCAGCAGAAATGGTGAGTTGAAGAATGTTTCATTGTTTCTATTTTAATCCTGTTTTTGTTTTATAATGTTCTCTTAAATGTTGCTGACATCTATAACTATCCATTTCCTGAGCTGTGAGGATGCTTCAATCCACCCTATCACTGAGCAGCATTATTCATTCACTCTCAGCTTGTCATCCTGTAGCTGCTGAACATTCCCCATGGATTGAAAAGAAACAAACATTATCCCTCTGGGGGAACCAGTGGATGAGGAATATATTTGGAATTTCAGAAGGAATTTGATCAGGTGCCACACAACAGGCTGTTCCACAAGATTAGGGCTCACAATGTAACTGGTGCTGAATCATCAGTTATTCACAATCTAGATCAATGACTTAGGTGAGGGGATAGAGTGTAATATGTCCAATTTTGCTGATGATACAAAGCTCATTGGGAAAGTAAACTGAGGAGGATACAAAGAGACTGCAAAGAGATATAGGCCGGTGAAGGAATTGGACAAAAATGGAGGCAGATGGAGTGTAATGTGGGAATTGTGAATTTTGTTTGGAAAATGGAAAAATAGAATATTTTTACGAGGCGAGAGATCAGTAAAAGACATTTGGAGGGATCAAGTTAACATCCGGATGATTTGGAAGGTAAATAGGATGTTAGCCTTTATTGCAAGGGTTTGGAGTAGAAGAGCGAGGAAGTCTTGCTGAATTTTATATAGGACATAGATAGAACCAAACCTGGAGTACTGTGTACATTTTTGGTCTGCTTATCCAAGGCAGGTTGTATGTGCCTTGGGAGTGTAACAAAGGTTCACTGGACTCAATCCTGTGATCAATGGTGCCCGGCAAACTGTGGACTTGGCTACTGGTGCCCGGCTAGCTGCGGACTTGGGTACTGATACCCAGTGAGCTTCGGACTTGGCTACTGGTGCCCGGCTAGCTTCGGACTTGGGTACTGATACCCGGCGAGCTGCGGACTTGGGTACTGATACCCGGTGAGCTGTGGACTTGGCTACTGGTGCCCGGCTAGCTGCGGACTTGGGTACTGATACCCAGTGAGCTGCAGACTTGGGTACCGGTGCCCGGCGAGCTGTGGACTTGGGTACTGGTGCCCAGCGAGCTGTGGACTTGGGTACTGATACCAGGTGAGCTGCGGAATTGGGTACTGATACCTGGTGAACTGCGGACTTGAGTACCGGTGCCCGGTGAGCTGCGTACTTGGGAACCGGTGCCCGGCGAGCTGCAGACTTGGGTACCGGTGCCCGACAACCTGCGGACTTTGGTACCGGTGCCCGGCCAGCTGCGGACTTGGGTACCAGTGCCCGGCGAGCTGCGGACATGGGTACTGATGCCCAGTGAGCTTTGGACTTGGCTACTGGTGCCCGGATAGCTGCGGACTTGGGTACTGATACCCAGTGAGCTGCAGACTTGGGTACCGGTGCCCGGCAAGCTGCAGACTTGGGTACCGATGCCCGGCGAGCTGAAGACTTTGGTACTGATGCCCGGTGAGCTTCGGACTTGGGTACTGATACCCGGTGAGCTGCGAGTTGCGGACTTGGGTACTGATACCCGGTGAGCTGCGGACTTGGGTACTGATGCCCAGTGAGCTTTGGACTTGGCTACTGGTGCCCGGCTAGCTGCAGACTTGTGTACTGATACCCGGCGAGCTGCGGACTTGGGTACCAGTGCCCGGTTAGCTGCGGACTTGGGTACTGATACCCGGTGAGCTGCGGACTTGGGTACTGATACCCGGTGAGCTGCGGACTTGGGTACTGGTGCCCTGCGAGTTGCGGACTTGGGTACTGATACCCGGTGAGCTGCGGACTTGGCTACTGGTGCCCGGCTAGCTGCGGACTTGGGTACTGATACCCGGCAAGCTGCGGACTTGGGAACCGGTGCCCGGCGAGCTGCGGACTTGGGTACCAGTGCCCGGCAAGCTGCGGACTTGGGTACCGGTGCCCGGCGAGCTGTGGACTTGGGCACCGGTGCCCGACGAGCTGCAGACTTGGGTACCGGTGCCCAGCTAGCTGCAAACTTGGGCACCGGTGCCCGGCGAGCTGCAGACTTGGGCACTGGTGCCCGACGAGCTGTGGACTTGGGTACTGATGCCCAGTGAGCTTCGGACTTGGCTACTGGTGCCCGGCTAGCTGCGGACTTGGGTACTGATACCTGGTGAGCTGCGAACTTGGTTACCGGTGTCTGGCGAGCTGCGGACATCGGTACTGATGCCCGGTGAACTTCGGACTTGGGTACTGATACCAGGTGAGCTGCGGACTCGGGTACCGGTGCCCGGTGAGCTGCGGACTTGGGTACCGGTGCCCGGCGAGCTGTGGACTCGGGCACTGGTGCCTGGTGGCTGGCTCTCTGCCCGTCCTTGGGACAGCGCAGAGACTGATTCCCACTTTCCAGGCCGTAACTCCGGGGTGGGAAGCCAGATCGGCTCACTTTAAACAGCAGATGGAAGGGCTGTGGGAGCCGCAGAGCCCGGTGTCAATGCCCCATCACAGGCTCTCTCTGGGGCTGTGCAGAGACCGAGTGCTGCTCTCCAGCCCATAACTCCGGGCCGGACGATCTGATCAGCTTGCTCAAGTGGTGAGTACAACTGCAGACTGAGCTGCACAGTGCGGTGCCAGTGCCCTGCCTCTGGTTGTCTGCCCGGCTGCAGGATGGCACAGAGACCAAGTAACAGTTTCCATGCCATAACTCCGGGATGGACAGTGGGATTGACACATGGTCAACAGCTGCTTGTGGGGCTTTTCTTATGAGGAGAGGTCGAGTAGGTTGGGCCTGTACTCGTTGGAATTTAGAAGAATGGGAGGCGACCTTATTTGAACATATAAGATTCTTAGGGGGCTTGACTGGGTAGAAGCAGTGAGGTTGTTTCCCCTTTTGGGAGAGTCTAGGACCAGAGGGTTTAATCTCAGACCAAGGGATCGGCCATTTAATACAGAGATGAGGAGGAATTTCTTCTCTGAGGTAGTGAATCTGCAGAGGTCTGTGGAGGCTGGGTCGTTAAGTATATTCAAGGCTGAGATAGATTTTTAGCCAGTAAGGGAATCAAGGCTTATGGGGAAAAGATAGGAAAGTGGAGTTAAGGATTATCAGATCGACCATGATCCCATTGAACAGCAGAGCAGACCTGATGGGCTGAATGGCCTATTTCTGCTCGTGTCTAATGGCTTGGCCGGCTATGGAAAACGGTAGCTGTGCTCTGCCCACAGCGCATTGCCTGGCCGAGCTCGAACCCAGAGACCGGAAAGCGGTATCGGTGAATCATTTTGGTGACCTGTGTCTGGACATTTTGCTGCGTCGGAAGGTGCTGGTGGGGCACAAGCGGCGTCAAACGGTGCCAAAACCAGGGGAGGCTTCCGGCAGCCGTCTGAATGCATCGGGACAAATGTCGAGAAACCCCACGGGAAACGAGGCTGCGGTTTGCCGGTAACAGAACTGCCTTGTCCCGCTGGCTCATTTCCCATCGATTTCAATGGGATTTTTCACGCCTATGGTCTGAAGTCTTTTCCTCCAGATCCTGGTCAGGCTCGTTGGAAAGAGCAGAGCCCCCAGCGGGACTATATAGGGTTACCGACACGAACCGAGCCCGGGAAAATGGTGAAACCTGCCAATGAACACCGGGCCTCCTGCACCCACCTCCTGCAAGGTTGGATTGAGGCGCGGTCACCGACCAGATACGAGGCTTTTCCTGCTACAGAGAACGGCAGCTGTACCCCGCCCGTCGAGCTACAGCCCAGACAACCAGAAGCCGGTTTTCGGTGAATCGTTTCGGCGTGCTGTGCCCGAACACTTCGCTGCACAGGAGGCTGCTCGACAGCCAAGCAGGCAGTTTAACATCTCAGCTGAAAGACAGCACTTCCAACAGTTCAGCACTCACTCACTCACTCATTTTGGTATCTCCCCCTCTTCCCCCCGCACTCCCCTGTCGTTTGGGGGACTTTGTGCCACAAGGGTTTGATTGTAAATCTGCCGCTGTTCATCCTTGAATTTATTCAGAACTGAGATAGACAGATTTTAACATTCTCACCCTTTTATCAAACATTCCGTGACCTCACCCCTCCCCATGTGTAACCTCCTTCAGCCCCACAACCCTCCAATCTCTGCACTCCTCCAATTCTGGTGTCTTCAGAATCCCTGATTTTCCATCGCTACATCATTGGTGGCTCAGCCTTTAGCTGCCTGGGCCCGAACTCTGGAATTCCCTCCCTCAACCTCTGCCTGTCTGTGTCTGTCGCTCTATTCCTTACCTCCCAACAGCACCATTTGCTCCATAAAGCTGACCTCACTGCCTGAACCCTTGTGTAGCTCGGTGCCAAATTTTGTTGCATAAGCACTTAGGATATGTTCTGTTAAAGGTTCTATATAAATGCAAGTTGTTGTTGTTCAGTGTCCTCCTACACTTTTCAAACCACCGCCCTTTAACCAGGATATTAGATGATTCAGTCATTGGGAAGACCATCTCGGATTCCCTAGTTTCACTCAATATCCACATCTCCGTGCTCACTGCCTGTACCCACATACACCCCTCACAGTGGGAGGAGGAACTATTGCAGGATTCTCTAACTTTATCCTCTAGCTCTCTCCCACTGTCGGTCAGCACAGCTCCTTTGGAGCATCCAGCTCTTGCCCATTGCTTCCCCTATAAGCCTCCTCTCTTCTACACTCTGTGCTCCATCACCGTGCAGCTCCTGTGACCCATTTTCCAGCTGCCATTGGCTCCCAGGATGTTGAATGTAATTTAATCGGTCTGTGCTCCTGAACGGCTCCTTTACACACTTGTCCAAAGTGTTGGATTCTTTTAAAGTCACCTGAACTCTGCTGGAATTTCTGTCCTAGGAAACAAAATAGACACCAGAACAATCAGAATGAAGCATCTTGCAGTGTCCTTTTGACAGAGGTGACCTGTTCAGGTGAAGCATGGGGCCTTGTGACAACAGCACCTGAGCATCAGAATGGAGCGGCTGGAGGACAAAACCTTCTGGGGAAGGGGACTGTCCAGCACTGAGCTTCCACTGCACTGAGACTGGATCAGGGAGGGGAAAATCAGCCCAGTATTGTGGTTATCGAGTGATTCCTAGTGGAAAGACTGAGCTCAGGATTGAGATCAACAATCACTTCCCACTTTGCACCAACTGTTCTGACCAGAACAATCTCAGGAGGGACACTCCCAGGAGAACTATTATCCCTTTACTAGAAAAACTGTCTCAGTATTTCATTCTCTGCATTATCTTTCAGCATTCCTGTTACAGACTGTGTCCAAACCCCGTCCCAGGAACAATACAGGACCATCTTTAGCTGTGTAACCTGTTGATCACTCCCTGTATGAGATGGTACTTCCAAAATATCCTATTGATGAGTGAGTGGGAACGTCAGGCAGTTTCTGATGAATTTATTCACTTGTTCTCAGTGTGCCAGGGCCCCATTTATTGTCCACCTCTAGTTGAACCACTGCAGCCCCTGTAGTGATGATGCTCCCACAGTGATGAACATGGGAAGAGGCTTCAGAAACTCCCTCTGCAGGAGCATCCGCTAGGCAAAAACCAGCAACGACATTATTGTCAGCAAGTGTTTTACACCCAGAATTCAGATTCTAGATGGTTCACAGATTGAAACTGTTTCTTGCCAGAAATGATGCAGATATATTCAGAGATAAAAACAAAAAACTGCGGATGCTGCAAATCCAAAACAAAAACAGAATTACCTGGAAAAACTCAGCAGGTCTGGCAACATCGGCGGAGAAGAAAAGAGTTGACGTTTCGAGTCCTCATGACCCTTCGACAGATATATTCAGTATATTTTAATCTTGCCCTTTTTATATGCAGTTTTTACTCCAAACAATGAGTGGTCACATTTGACAAAGGATGTATAGAATTTCTAACGTAAACATTTTCTGTATGTGTCTATACATTTTTTAGGTATATTTGTTACTTTGCTACATGTTGTTTTTGATCCAAGGCCTAACTAAAGATAAACCGATGCTGAAATGAATGGATCTACAGTCTGATGTTTAATGACTCTGGTAGTCACTGCCCGAACAGAGGCGTTGCTGTCTGCAGGCAGTTAGTCTCCTGATGTGAGAAGTGAATGAGATTGGCTGAAGACTGGTCTCTGTGATTGTGGGATCTTCTGGAGGCCAGGAATGATCATCCAGTCAGCCCTTCTGGTGATTGGGGTGTTAGGGGAAGGGGAGGGAGGGAGTGTGTGAGCTCCCTTCACTTTTCTTGAGGGAGTAGGAATGGTTTTGGTATGAACAAACAGAGCAATTCAACTTCTTCAGGGGTGGAGACCCTTACACAGACACACAGAAAATACATGAACATGGAAATAGTATTCACACATCGAGATAGCAACTGAATAATGACAGGAATCCAGACTTGTTCCTGAACCTCGTCATGAAGAACGAGTTGCATTTTATAATGTTAAAGGTGTTATATAAACGTCCCAGGTGCTTCACAGGAACATTATAAAAGAGAATTTGATACCAAGTCATATCTGGAGATATTAGGACAGAGGAAGAAAATGAGATCAGTTTTCCAGAGCTTGGGACCCAGACAGCTGAACTGCAGACACCTTACTTTCAAGTAAAAATGCTCTTTTAATATAAATGTAGTTACGTTGCATCCCCCCAAAACACAAATTCTGTTTGGCTGCCAGTTTCTCCTCCTGTCTCAACTTGTTCCCACCTTTAATTCCACTCACTCACTCCAAATCAAAGGTGTGAGCTATGAGCAGCCACGTGGACACTAGCTCTGCCGGCCTTTTAGTAGGATATGTGGAACTTTCCTTGGTCCAGTCCTACTCAGGGCCCTATTCCCCCACCTCTTTTCCTGCTTCGTTTGGTGACGATGACAGGCTTGGTGCTGCTTTAGACTCTCACCCTGAGCTGGAAAATTTCTTCAACTCTGCTTTCATTTTCCACCCTTTCCTCACTGTCACACAGTCCATTTCCAACTCTTGCCTTCCTCAAATTCTCTACCTCCATTTCTGGGGATCTCCTAATCAAAGAATACTCACTAGAATCCCACAATGATACCACTTGCAAGTTCCTCCCACTTGGTAACATCTGCTCTGAATGTATAGCTGATCTTTTCCTTCAACTGATTCCCTGACTCTGTGGTTAGCAAGGGCCCCATCCCATTTCCTGCACTCAGCCCACCCCTGCCTCTGAAGGCCACATTAGGAGTCCCCTTGTCCTCACCTTCCACCCCAACAGCCTGGAATGGGGTTTGAACCCACAACTTTCAGACTCTGAGGTGAGAGTGTTACCCACTGAGTCATGGCTGATATGTAGATACCTGCAGCCCTCTGTTGGAGGGTCAGTGCTGAGGGAGTGCTGCACTGTCAGAGGGTCAGTGCTGAGGGAGTGCTGCACTGTCAGAGGGTCAGTACTGAGGGAGAGCTGCACTGTTGGAGGGTCAGTACTGAGGGAGTGCTGCACTGTCAGAGGGTCAGTACTGAGGGAGAGCTGCACTGTCGGAGGGTCAGTACTGAGGGAGAGCTGCACTGTCGGAGGGTCAGTACTGAGGGAGTGCTGCACTGTCAGAGGGTCAGTACTGAGGGGGTGCTGCACTGTCAGAGGGTCAGTGCTGAGGAGGTGCTGCACTGTCGGAGGGTCAGTACTGAGGGAGAACAGCACTGTCGGAGGGTCAGTACTGAGGGAGTGCTGCACTGTCAGATATGCTGTTTGGATGAAGCGTTAAACTGAAGCCCTGTCTGTTTTCTCAGAGAAATGAGAAAAATCCCAGGGCCACTATTTGGAAGTTAAGCAGGGGGAGTTTTCCCAGAGACCTGGGCCCAATATTTATCCCTAAACGCACATCATTAATAACAGATGATTTGCTTTTGTCCTGATCCAGCACTCGTGGGAGCTTGCTGTGCGCAAATTCATTGCCAGATTTCCTGCATTAGAATAGTTCAAAAGCACCTCAGTTCACTGTCAGTATCTTATTTTTTTTGTAAGTATTAAAGTATTTTGTTGGTTATAAATCACTTTGGGACATCCTGTGGCGTGAAAGGTGATATATCAATGCAAATCTTGTTATCAAAGTTGGTCAAATGTCTCACTGTAATACCAGCCTTTGCTCACTTGGTGGCGCCATCAACTGACAGAACCCCTTTAATACAGGAATCAGACTCTGGGTTTATCTGACTGACCCAATTTAATACAGGTACCAGACTCTGGGTTTATCTGACTGAAGCCCTTTAATACAGGAACCAGACTCTGGGTTTATCTGACTGACCCAATTTAATACAGGAACCAGACTCTGGGTTTATCTGACTGAATCCCTTTAGTACACGAACCAGACCACCACCACCTTTGTGTGCGGCTGCATCAAGCTGTGCGTAGACCCTCGGTATGCAAACACCAAATGTCACTACATGCTGAGGCTGTACCTATCCCCAGTGTTGAGAAGGATGGGTCTGGCCACGCTGCCGCGGTCCAAGTAGTTGGACCGTGCAATACCACCTGTCCCTGGTGGGGAAATTTATGCAGAGAAACACCTTTGACCACAAGTCCATCAGGCAGTGGTTGGCATATGACGTCCTTAAGGCCCTGTGGGAAAAGGAGAGGGTGGATCCTGTGGGATGGTTCCCCGCGCAGACTGTCAAAGTCATTTGACAGAATGCCTCATCGCCAGAACTTTCCAACAAGCACCAA
The DNA here is from genome assembly GCA_026770705.1 of Isurus oxyrinchus. Lineage (NCBI taxonomy): Eukaryota > Metazoa > Chordata > Chondrichthyes > Lamniformes > Lamnidae > Isurus > Isurus oxyrinchus. The sequence goes on from JANJGN010000034.1 coordinate 7,616,091, forward strand.
GATGTAGCTTGGCTGGTGGTGCAAAAGGCCCTTTATCACCTCTAACACCATCCCTGGCTATGTCCTGTCATACCAGCAGGACAGACACACCAGAGGTGGGGGCACAGTGGTATACAGTCTGGAGGGAGTGGCCCTGGGAATTATCAACTTTGTCTCTGAACCCCATGAAGTCTCACAGCTTCAGGTTAAACACAGGCCTGGAAACCTCCTGCTGATGATCAGTACTGCCCTCCCTCAGCTGATGAATCAGTAGTCCTCCACTTGAGGGAAGCACTGAAGGTAACAAGGACACAGAATGTACTGAGTGGGGACTTCACTGTCCATCACCAAGGGTGGAAGAGTAAAACCACCACTGACAGAGCCCTGAAGGACAGAGGTGTCAAACTGGGTGATGGAAGGAATTAACGGAGCTGTCAAGCTGCACTCACTCTCCAGAAACTGCTCCATCCGTCTCCAGATGTTGGGGTGCAGGAGATGGGGCCCATTGCACCTCTCCAGCTGCCTTTACAAGGCCCAGTGCACTTACCTTGAAAGTGTATCCCAGTAGACCCAGGATCCTGCGGGGATTCTCTCCACAGTGGGATGTAGGCTGCTGGGAATGATCCTGCTCAGGGTAACTCTGGAAAACTTCCATTCTACACACACACACACACACACCCACCCCACAGTTAGTGCAATCCTGTTGGATTTTTCACTCTGCTGACCCTGTTCCTGATCCTTCCCGATCAGTTTGATCCGAGTCTCATTCCTCCCAGGATGTGTTTCCCTAAAGCCCGACAGAGTCCTTGAACATTTCTGCAGTTTGTTTCACACACAATACTAAACACATGATGTTTTCTTTAGAGCGACCTCAAACACCTGTCCCGAACACGCCTGTATCGACCACGCCTGTACCAACCACATCTGTACCGACCACGCCTGTACCAGGTAAATCTGTTTTTAAACTACTGCATGTGTTTTCAGCTCTTACATTTGATCATGCTGCAGAGACAGGTAGTAAGATTGGAAGGTTTGAAATGCTGCATGTTATTTAACCAAAGAATGATTTTGAGAGTGTGAATGATGTGGGTCACTGTTACCTGTAATTGGTCCTTAAACTACCTGGAATTGTTATTTCTGTTTCTGAGTCCCAACTTCCTGCCCCTCAGTTACAGAACAGATTCCTGCTTCCCACTAGCATTAATGTTTCTGGAATTGTTGTGTGGAGGGTCTCGGTAGAATTTTAACTGCAGAGACTGACTGGACTCAGTGTAACACTGATCAAAGTCAGTGGAGAGTAATACTGACCTGGGTGTAAGCCAGCTTTCCACCCAATCCCCTGGCTTTCACGATCTGCATATTATTTTAAAATTTCCGTTGTATTTCAGTGGGCTGTTGGGTTTAAATGAAGGGCCACTGCTGCTGGTCAATGTCCAGTTATCTCTATTCGAATCCATCACATTGTGGGACAGTGTGCGCGCGCAGGGAGCTGTGAGATGGCCTGGTGTGTGTGTGTGTGTGTGTGTGTGTGTGTGTGTGTGTGTGTGTGTGTGTGTGTGTGTGTGTGTGTGTGTGTGTGTGTGTGTGTGTGTGTGTGTGTGTGTGTGTGTGTGTGTGTGTGTGTGTGTGTGTGTGTGTGTGTGTGTGTGTGTGATTGTGTGTGTGATTGTGTGTGTGTGTGTGTGTGTGTGTGATTGTGTGATTGTTGGTATCTAACCTCCCACACCCCTCCAGGACTGGAATTAACCAGGGATTTGTTTGTACTGGGGATGGTTTTTAAGCATTAGGTGCTGAAGGTCTCTTCTGTTAAGATTTGTTAGTGTGTCCCAGCTCTGTTAATGGCTTCATTCTGTCTCTAGATTCTGGACTCACTACTGGAGCAAGAGTGGGATTGGGAATCTGAATTCTTGTTTTTGCCGTTGCTATAATTACTGGTTTTCCGATCTGAAAGCGACAAAGATGGTGAGTTCTAGAATGTTCCACAGCTCCCGTGGTTAATTCTAGTTTTGTATTATTACATTTTAGTGTTGTGGAAATATTGTGTACAGCGATACACTTCGAGCTGTGAGGGATGCTTCAGTGCTGCATTATTCAGTCACTTCCAGCTTGTTGTCACCCTCGAGCTGCTGAACTGACGGTGAAGAGCAACAATATGCGGCTCCCTCTACCACACAGACACTCGCCAATTCTCTGTACCAAACAACTCACCAGCCGACACCTAAAATCCCCTTGGCCTCTCTCGTCTGACTTTTCTCCACCCTCTGATCCTTGCTCTGTTCCCCAGTCACTGACTCCATCAACCCCCCTGTCCACTGAGGCTGAACCAGAGCTGAATTTCCGACCCTATTTCCTCTCCATCACTAAGACTACCTCCCTCCAGCTCTGTGACATCCCCTGTGTCTGACCCTGTATCAGCACATCTGCTGCTCAAACCCTGCAACATGTCATTGTTACCACTCACATTGACTATTCCAATGCTCCCTGAGCCCGGATACCCATCATGGACCCTCTGTCAACTTTGGCTCATCGAAAACTCTGCTGCCCCATATCCTAACTTACTCCATGTCCTGTTCACCCACCACACCCTCTGCTCACTCACCTACATTTATCCCCCTCTTCAAATTCCTCTATGGCCTCAGCCCCTCCTTAACCCTTTTAACTCCTCCTGTCCCGACAGCCTTTGAGGTGCCTGTGCTCATCTATCTGGCCTCCTGACCATCCCCAGACTTCCATCACTCCACCATTGGCGGCTGTGATGTCAGCTGCCTGGGCCCTGAGCTCTGGAATTCCCTCCCGAAACCTCTCCTTTTCAGACCCTCTTTAAAACTGCTTGGGGGCAGCCGCCTCAAAACTGCAATGGGGAGAGGTCGCTGTCTGAGACCTTTCAGCCAGAGTGCACCGAGGGCCTGGGAATTGTATAGACCCCTGGGGCTATATGACTCACATGGAATGTACACAGTGAATACGAAATGTGTCATAATTCTACTGAACCACCTCAGAGTGACATGATGTATGTCGATAACTTGAATAGCTTTGCACTGTCTGACTCTCTGTCGTGACCATATTGAAATGTCTGTGATATTGATTCTATTGAAAGACCTCATAACCCGTGTGGAAAACTGGGTCATGATTGCACTTCTTGTGATGGCCATTTTGAAATGTCTTGTGATGTTCTTTCAGATATTTTATGAATAAAGTATATTGTTCCAAAAAAAATTGTTGGATTTTATCGCTCCAAAATGAAGACAAAGCAGGTCTGTGGGCCTGGATTTTTAATTTCGTACGTTCCCCAGTTGGAGGGGATTCTGATCCGACAGGCAACCCTCTGAGAGAAAGATTTCTCATTTCTGTCTTAAATGGGCAACCTCGTATTTTTAATCCATCAGCCCCTAGTTCTAGATTCTCCCACCAGAGGAAATATTCTCTGCACATCCACCCCGTCGAGACCCCTCAGGATCTTATTTGTTTCAATCAAGTCACCTCTTACCCTTCGAGTCTGTCCAACCTGCCCATTCCAGGATTTGGTCTGGGAAACCTTCTCTGAACTACTTCCAATACATTTACATCCTTCCTTAAATAAGGAGACCATTCGGTGCTTCCTTGTGGAGATTCGTAGTTCAGGATTGAAATCAGAATCACTTCCCACTGACCATGAGTCCTTGTCACCAACTTGTCATCAGTGAGTCTGAGATGATAGTTTCAAAATGTCCAAATTGATAGGAGATCAGAAGGAATTGACCAATTTGGTATTTTCGGGACATTTATTTATTCTACTGAATAAGTTCAATAATTATTGGTACTTACTGACAATTATATTTTGCACACTGTTAAGTTTATACAAAGGTTCTCTACCTTCCATGATCTTTACTGTCATCAGTGTAGAACATGATCTTGGAGAGGTTCCCAGTGCAGCTGCAGTTGGTGGCTTTGGTGGTCGGGACTCTCACTGGATGAACACCCTGTGTCACCAGCTGTTCTCCTTTGGGGGGGTCAGGTGAATTCTTCCGCAGGACCTCCACCCCTGGAATCGGGGAGAGATTGGCGCCTTCCCTCCACCCAGAAGCTGAACTGGGCCAGCCATAGAAACACTGTGGCTACAAGAGCAGGTCACACGTTGGGAACCCTGCGGCGAGTAACTCACCTCCTGACTGCCCAAAGTCTGTCCACCATCTACAAGACACAAGTCAGGAGTGTGATGGAATACTCTCCACTTGCCCTGGATGAGTGTAGCTCCAACAACACTCAAGAAGCTCGACACCATCCAGGACAAAGCAGCCGCTTGATTAGCACCCCATCCACCAACATTCACTCCCTCCACCACCGACGCACAGTAGCAGCAGTGTGTGTACCATCTACAAAGTGCACTGCAGGAACTCAACAAGGCTCCTTAGACAGCACCTTCCAAACTCATGACCACTACCATCTAGAAGGACAAGGGCAGCAGACACATGGGGACACCACCACCTGGAAGTTACCCTCCAAACCACTCACCATCCGAACTTGGAAATATATCGGCCATTCCTTCACTGTCGCTGGGTCAAAATCCTGGAACTCCCTCCCTAATAGCATCATGGGTGTACCTACACCACATGGACTGCAGCGGCTCAAGAAGGCAGCTCACCACCACCTTCTCAAGGGGCAATTAGGGACGGTCAATAAACGCTGGCCCAGCCAATGACGCCCACATCTTGTTCAGCCAGACAGAGGAGAGTAGTAGTGGTGCCTGAACCTGAACTTGTTCTCACACTGAACAATTTCTCCTTCAACTCCTCTCACTTCCTCCAAATAAAAGGTGTGGCTATGGGTACCCACATGGGCCCCAGCTATGCCTGTCTCTTTATGGGGTATGTGGAACATTCCTTGTTCCAGTCCTACTCCGGCCCCCTTCCACAACTCTTTCTCCGGTACATCGATGATTACTTCGGTGCCGCTTCATGCTCTCGTCGGGACTTGGAAAAATTTATTAATTTTGCTTCCAATCTCCACCCCTCCATCATTTTCACGTGGTCCATCTCTGACACTTCCCTTCCCTTCCTTGACCTCTCTGTCTCAATCTCTGGTGATAGACTGTCCACCAATATCCAATACAAACCCACCGACTCCCACAGCTACCTCGACTACAGCTCCTCACACCCCGCTTCCTGTAAGGACTCCATCCCATTCTCTCAGTTCCTTCGCCTCCGTCGCATCTGTTCCGATGATGCCACTTTCAAAAACAGTTCTTCTGACGTCTTCCTTCTTCCTTAACCGAGGTTTTTCACCCACGTTCGTTGACAGGGCCCTCAACCGTGTCTGGCCCATCTCCCGCGCATCCGGCCTCACACCTTCTCCTCCCTCCCAGAAACATGATAGGGTCCCCCTTGTCCTCACTTATCACCCCACCAGCCTCCGCATTCAAAGGATCATCCTCCGCCATTTCCGCCAACTCCAGCATGATGCCACCACCAAACACATCTTCCCTTCACCCCCCTTATCGGCATTCCGTAGGGATCACTCCCTCCGGGACACCCTGGTCCACTCCTCCATCACCCCCTACTCCTCAACCCCCTCCTATGGCACCACCCCATGCCCACGCAAAAGATGCAACACCTGCCCCTTCACTTCCTCTCTCCTCACCGTCCAAGGGCCCAAACACTCCTTTCAAGTGAAGCAGCATTTCACTTGCATTTCCCCCAACTTAGTCTACTGCATTCGTTGCTCCCAATGTGGTCTCCTCTACATTGGAGAGACCAAACGTAAACTGGGCGACCGCTTTGCAGAACACCTGCGGTCTGTCCGCAAGAATGACCCAGACCTCCCTGTCGCTTGCCATTTTAACACTCCACCCTGCTCTCTTGCCCACAGGTCTGTCCTTGGCTTGCTGCATTGTTCCAGTGAAGCCCAACGCAAGCTGGAGGAACAACACCTCATCTTCCGACTAGGCACTTTACAGCCTTCCGGTCTGAATATTGAATTCAACAACTTTAGGTCTTGAGCTCCCTCCTCCATCCCCATCCCCTTTCTGTTTCCCCCTTCCTTTTGTTTTTTTCCATTAAATTATATAGATTTTTCTTTTCCCACCTATTTCCATTATTTTTAAATATTTTTAAATCTTTTATGCTCTCCCCACCCCCACTAGAGCTGTACCTTGAGTGCCTTACCATCCATTCTTAATTAGCACATTCGTTTAGATAATATCACCAACTTTAACACCTATGTGTTCTTTCGTTCTATTGTTGGTGACATCTTTTGATGATCTGCTTCTATCACTGCTTGTTTGTCCCTACAACCACACCAACCCCCTTCACTTCTCTCCATCTCTCTCCGCCCCCCCCCATACACACCTTAAACCAGCTTATATTTCAACTCTTCTTGGACTCGAACTCAAGTTCTGTCGAAGGGTCATGAGGACTCGAAACGTCAACTCTTTTCTTCTCTGCCGATGCTGCCAGACCTGCTGAGTTTTTCCAGGTAATTCTGTTTTTGTTTTGGATTTCCAGCATCCGCAGTTTTTTTATTCTTATCTGGAGGAACAGCACATCATCTTCCGACGAGGCACTTTACAGCTTTCCGGACTGAATATTGAGTTCAACAACTTCAGATTGTAAACTCTCTCCTCCATCCCCACTCCCTTTCCGATCCCCCTTTTTTCCAATAATTTATGTAGATTTTTGTTTTCCCACCTATTTCCATTATTTTTAAATGTATTTCCATCCATTGTTTTATTTCTACCTTTTAGCCTATCCCTTCCCCCCACTCCACCCCCACCCTGGCTATCTGTACCTTGCTCGTCCTGCTTTCTACCCTTAATGTCACCTATTAGCACATTCCTTAGATAATATCACCAGCTTTAACACCTCTTTGTCCTTTTATCTATGAAATCTTTTGGTTATCTTCACCTATCACTGGCCCTTTATCCAGCTCTACCTATCCCACCCTCCCCTTAAACCAGCTTATATTTCACCTCTTTTCTATTTTTACTTAGTTCTGTTGAAGAGTCATACGGACTCTAAACGTTAACTGTGTTCCTCTCTGCAGATGCTGCCAGACCTGCTGAGTTTTTCCAGGTATTTTTATTTTTGTATTAGAAAACAGACCCATCCTTGTTGCTTGGCAAAACTGTGACCTAAAATATAACCAGTTGAGACTTCCCAAAGAGATTTTGTTGTGGATTGATCCCCAGGAGGTGTGCTGCAGGTAAGTCTTCACCTGGATGGTTTAGCAACGCAGTCTCATCTAATCCACAGTCCACCCCAGCTGGAAAATGTCTCCAATTCCGACTGCCACACATTTTAGGAGGGATGTCAAGGCCTTAGGGAGGGTGCAGGGCAGGTGAGGGTCTTCAGAACATGGAGAATCTGGAGAAGATGGGATTGTTCTCCTTAGAGCAGGGAAGGTTAAGGGGGAGATTGAATCAAGGTGTTCAAAATCATGAGGGATTTCGATTGAGTAAATGAGGAGAAACTGTTTCCAGTGACAGGAGGTTCGGTAACCAGAGGGACACAAATTGAAGAGAATCAGTAAATGAACCAGAGTGGGGGAGATGAGGAGAATTTTTTTCACTCAGTGAGTTGTTGTGATCTGGAAGGTGCTGCCTGAAAGGGCGGTGGAAGCAGATTCAATGGGAACTTTCAAAAGGGAAGTTGTGTCTGTCTCTGTCTTTCTTTCTCGCTCGTGTGCTCTGTCTGTCCTTCGCTGCACAGCAGACCTTCCCTCGGCTGTTTGTTGTTTTTGCCAGATTGTTAGTGGCAGTGTCTCATTCGTTGCTGCCTTATCCGATTCCCACTACATCCTGGTTTGAAATCCCTGCAGGTCTGGTGAGGGGAGTCAGCTTTTCACTGTCTTTCAGTTTGGACAAGACTCCAGGATGGTGGCATCATCAGACTCCGAGCAAGGCAGCGCATCCTCGGAGTGCAGCACATCCGACTCCCACTCAGACACCGCCAGGCGAAGAGGAACGCGCCAAAGGTCAAACAGTGGGGGAAACCGCAGCAAAAACAGCTGAAGCTACTCGCAAGGCGAAGAGAACATTGAGCACCCGGTGCCGGAAGGGGTCGGAGTGGATGATTCCAACGCTTTCCGGGCCGATCTCCCACCTTCTACCCCTGGAAACTAACTCACATTCAGTCCCGTTCACCCATCACCATCCTGTCGCTCACTGACCTACACTGGCTCCCGGTCCAGCAACTCCTCCGTTTATAGAATAAATTTCATCCTTGTTTTCAAATCCTTCCTCACCCCCTCCCTATTTGTATGAGCCCCTGGAACCCTCCCGAACTCTGTAACCTCCTCCAACCCTCCCTGTGTCTGTAACATCCTCCAGCCCTTACAACCCCATCTCTGTCACCTCATTTCTATTTTCCCTTAGTTCCAATGAAGAGTCATTCGGGCTCGAAACGTCAACTCTGTCCTCCTCTCCGCCAATGCTGTGAGACCCGCTGAGCTTTTCCAGCTACTTTTGTTTGTGTTGTGGGAGGTGCTGCCTTTTCAATGAGACATGGAAGTGAACTGGGACTGAGCCGTGGAAAGACAGTCACGTGCTTTCGATACCGCCTGACATGATCCGCACAAAATCTGCAGATCGTCGAGGCAAAATGCTGGGGATGCTGGAAATCTCCAGGTTATGGGCGAGTTTGGGCTGTCCCATTGTGACACTGAGTTAGAATGGGGGGAGGTGGGAATAACGACCCAGCCTCTGTCAGGAAAGCTCTGAAGAAGATGCACACGGACTCGAAACGTCAACTGTTTCTCTCTCCACAGATGCTGCCGGAACTGCTGAATATTTGCAGTATTTTCTGAGAGGGATCTGAAGCCCCTCCTGCCCCTGACCCCCGCCAAGAGGAGGAGAAATCGGAAGTGATCCAACTCCCCCCCGTGAGTCAGTGGGTACTTTAGATACATCTTTCATTCATAAAATTTCTGGAAGAACATTACAAAACATCTCTAAATGGCCATCACAAAAAGTACAATCAGATTCAACTTTTACACATGGATGACGAGGAGCTTCAATACAATGAATGAATATTCCAGTCATTTCAATGTGGTCCTTGCAGACAGTGCAATGGGATTGGAGCTATCGACAAACATCATGTTGCTCTCTGAGGTGCTTCGATACAATTATGATACATTTATTGTGAGCTGTACAGCCCCAGGGGTCTAGACACTGTCTAAACCCCTTTAATACAGGAACCACACTCTGGCTTTATTCTCAATGAAACCATTTGAAATGTGAATAAGTTTTTCTGTTTGGCCCCCGAGAATCGATCTTTAATGATGAAAAATTTACAATATTCAAATAAAGGTATGGGGGGGGGTGCGAGCTGGACTGTCACAGTGAGTTAGAGGGCGGGGCTGGACTGTCACAGTGAGTTAGAGGGCGGGGCTGGACTGTCACAGTGAGTTAGAGGGCGGGGCTGGACTGTCACAGGGAGTTAGGGGGCGGGGCTGGACTGTCACAGGGAGTTAGGGGGCGGGGCTGGACTGTCCCACTGTCACAGTGAGTTAGAGGGCGGGGCTGGACTGTCACAGGGAGTTAGGGGGCGGGGCTGGACTGTCACAGGGAGTTAGGGGGCGGGGCTGGACTGTCACAGGGAGTTAGGGGGCGGGGCTGGACTGTCACAGTGAGTTAGAGGGCGGGGCTGGACTGTCACAGGGAGTTAGGGGGCGGGGCTGGACTGTCACAGGGAGTTAGAGGGCGGGGCTGGACTGTCACAGGGAGTTAGGGGGCGGGGCTGGACTGTCACAGGGAGTTAGGGGGCGGGGCTGGACTGTCCCACTGTCACAGTGAATTAGCGGGGAGGGTGTGAGGAATAATGACTGCCAGGAAAAGCTGGGTCAAAAGCTGTTTTTTTCCCCCTGAAGGGCTTGGAGTAAGTCAACAATCCTAATGTCGGCTCCCGGGAAACTGTTCACATAAATCCCCACGCGGCGGGGTGGGGGAGAGCTGGGAATGATCCCCTCCCCCGCTCTCTGAATGGAGCCGGCCACAGGCCCCGCCTCTTTGATCATCTTCGGGCCGAGTTTTACGTTCATGTTGTAACCGACATTAATATTGCTGATTAGGGCTCCCCATTGACCCCGGACCCCGCTGACCCCTGACCTCACTGACCTCTGACTCCACTGACCCCTAAACCCACTGACCCTGCCTCCACCGTCCCCCTTACTCCACCGTCCCCCTAACTCCACTGACCCCTAACCCCACTGACCCCTAACCCCACTGACCCCTGACTCCACTGGCCCCTAACCCCACTGACCCCGTAACTCCACTGGCCCCTAACTCCACTGACCCCTAACCCCACTGGCCCCCTAACTCCACTGACCCCTAACCCCACTGACCCCTAACTTCACTGACCCCCTGACTCCACTGACCCCTAATTTCACTGACCCCCTGACTCCGCTGACCCTCTGACTGCACTCTGAAAGGCCTGGTATGTAACAGTGGACTATGGGTGTAAGTTGAGAGTCTGTGGAGCCAGGGGACAAGCAGCAGAATGGATAGCAAGCTGGCTACAGGACAGAAAGCTGACTGAGTGAAGGGTAGTTATTCAGAGTGGCAGAAGGTGGGAAGTGGTGTTCCCCATGGATCAGTATTGGGATCACTGCTATTCGCAGTTCACATTAAAGATTTGGACTCTGGAGTCAAAAACACCATTTCTAAATTTGCAGATGATGAAGAAAGGGAGGGAGGGAGGGAGGATAGTCAATACTGAGGAGGACGAACGCATCAAGCTATAGGAGGACGTTAATAAACTTGCAGAATGGGGATTCATTGGCCAAATAAGTTCAGCACAGATAACTATCGGGCAGCGCGTTTTGGAAGAATAGCGAGGTCTCTTATTACCTGAAAGGTGCAAGTGGAAGCGGAGTCAAAGAACAAGGATTCACAAAGCACAAATACATCAGTCGCTAAAATTTGGGTGTTTCGAGTCCAAAATGACTCTTCTTTGGATATTAGTCTCGAAACGTTAAATCCGCTTCTCACTCGATGGAAGCTGGCAGACTTGCTGAGTTTTTTCCAGCACGTTCTGCTTTTATTTCAGGTTTCCAGCACCCCAGTGTTTTGCTTTTACTAAACATTATGCCACTGGTTAGCAAAACCATTAAAAAAGTAAACCAAGCACTTATTTTTATTTCTAGAGAGATAGGATTGAAAAGTAGGGAAGTCCTACAAACCTGTAACCTATGAAGACCACACTTAAGAGTACTGCGAACAGTTAGGAACACAGGACTTAGGAGCAGGATTTAGCCTCAGGAGCCTGCTCTACCAGCTGATCTGGTTGTGTCTCAAATCCACTTTCCCATCTGCCTCCCATAACCCTCAACTCCCTTGTCTATCAAAAATCTGTCAACTCAGCCTTGAATATAATCAATGATCCAGCCTTCACGGATTCCCTCCGGGACACCCTGGTCCACTCCTCCATCATGCCTGACACCTCAATCCCCTCCCACTGCACCTTCCCATGCAACCACAGAAGGTGCAACACCTGTCCCTTTACTTCCCCTCTCCTCAGCGTCCAAGGGCCCAAACACTCCTTCCAAGTGAAGCAGCATTTCACTTGCACTTCCCTCAATTTGGCCTCTGCATTCATTGCTTCCAATATGTCTCCTTTACATCGGGGAGACCAAACGCAGACTGGGTGACCACTTTGTGGAACATCTTCGGTCTGTCCGCAAGCATTACCCAGAGCTCCCTGTCGCTTGCCATTTCAACACTCCACCCTGCTCTCACGCCCACATGTCTGACCTTGGCCTGCTGCAATGTTCCAGTGAAGCTCAACGCAAACTAGAGGAACAGCACCTCATCTTCCGACTAGGCACTTTACAGCCTTCCGGACTGAATATGGAGTTCAACAATTTTAGATCATGAACTCTCTCCTCCATCCCCACCCCCTTTCCGATCCCCCTTTTTCAAATGATTATTATGTATTTTTATAAAAAATATTTTTCTTTTCTCACCTATTTCTATTATTATTTTTAAAATATATTTCCATCCATGGTTTTATCTCCAGCTTTTAGCCTATTTTGATCCCTTGCCCCCCACCCCACCCCCACTAGGGCTATCTGTAACTTGCTCATCCTGTTTTCTACCCTTAATGTCACCATTAGCACATCCTTTAGTGAATATCACCACCGTCAACACCCCTTTGAGCTTTTGTATATGACATATTTGGCAATCTCTCCTCTGCCTCCACCTATCACTGGCCCCCTATCCAGCTCCACCTGTTCCCCCCCCCCTTAAAAATTATACTTCACCACATTTCTATTTCTCTTGAGGTCTGATGAAGAGTCTTACAGACTCGAAACATTGACTCTGTATTCCTCTCCACAGATGCTGTCAAGCCTGCTGAGTTTTTCTAGCAATTTTTGATTTTGTATTAACTTAGTGAACCTTCGCTGAATTGCCTTCAATGCAAGCCTAATCCTCCTAAATAAGGAGACCAAAACTGTACACATTCCTCTCTGCATGGTCTCACTAATGCCAAGTCCTGACTGTCATAGCAGGACATCCCTACTTTTATGCTCTATCCCCCTTGCATCAAAAGGATTTGCTTCCCCTATGACTTGCTATTCCTGCATGCTAACATGAAGGGATTCATGTACAAGGCCACTGAGATCCCCGTGTCACAGCATCCTGCAGCCTCTATTTATTTAAATAATCGTCTACTTTTTCTATTCTTCCTGCCAAAGTGGACGAGCTCACGTTTTGCCACATCACACTCCATCTGCCATTTTTTTTTGCCCACTCACTTAACCTGTCTATATCCCTTTGCGGACTCCTTGCATCCCCTTCACAACTTGCTTTCCTGCCTACCTCCGTGTTGTCAGCAAATTTGGCTCCAATACACCTGGGCCCTCCATCCGAATCGCTAATATCGATGGTAAGTAGTTGAGGCCTGAGCAATGACCCCCCGGTGTGACTCCACCAGTTAAAGCTTCTCGCGCTGAAAGTGACCGGGTTATCCCGAATCCCTGTTTCCTGAGTTGGCCAAACTTCTCTCTCCACGTTAATGTATCACACCCTGTGCCATCGGCCCTCTCCAACCCCCATGAGTCCTTGTGAGACAAAGCTTTTACCTGGCACTTGTCAAATGCATTTTGGAAATCCAAAAATTATATCCTCAGCTCCCTTTTAATCCTCCCACCATTTACTTTAAATCTATGGACCCTGGATATTGGCCTCCGTGCTGAGGGAAATATCTTCTTCCAGTCCATCTCTGGGCTCCATATAATTTTATGCACCTCAACCAAACTACCCTCAGCCTCCTCGTTTCCAAGGGAAAACAACCCCAGCTTATCCGATCTTTCCTCATCGCTAAAATTCTCCATCGCTGGCAGCAACCACTGTAAGATCTCCTCTTGCCACCTTGTCCTTCAGGAGTTGAGGATGGAAGGCCAGTGACTGTGTGGGTATTGCGTTTGGCTGAACTACCTGCCATAGCCAAAAACTTGTAGGGAAGCGGAGGCAGCGTTGGTAGATGCGCGAGCGTGGTGGGTGCGTGAGCCGGGGAGTGATGCTGGGTGAGCAGCGGGGGCTGTGGTACAATGAGCCGTGTGAGAGGTTGGTGTGCAGTGGGTCGGAGAGGTCGTGTGGAGAGATGTTCGCTGACCTTGACCACTAGCATGAGATTATTAGTCTTCCAGGTGCTGCCACTGGGGCCTGGGGTCCAGACTCCAGGAGTTGACTTCGCTGGTCGTCTGTGTTAAAGTCTCTATCCATTCATTGAGTAAAGGACGAATTTGGATCCACTCTTTTCCTCAACGCAGGTTGATTCACAAGAGGGCAGACTCCCCATTTCCTCCCCGCTACACTGGTGTAAACCAGTTCTTATACACCTAAGAAAAATCCCTAATCTTTTCCACACTTACTTTCTCACACTTACAAACCGAAGCATGGACTTCATTGTACAGGGTTCCAACGTGTAACAGCCTGCTCCCACTCCCTCCTGAGGGAGCTCCTTGTGGCTCCCCTACCCCGTCTGTGGAGCCCAGGTATCTCTCCTCCTGCCCACCTTCACCACTGATGCCTCTTGTGCTGCATCCACCACCCTAGCACCCTGGGTGTTATTCTTTAATTGACCCATCACCATCCCTTTTCACCTTGTACCATCATCCCCTCTGTCAGTTAATCACTCCCACCTTTCCCCCTTTCACAGAGCTATTGTTCCTTTCCCCCATACTCACCTCTGTACTTAAGTATTAATACCACAAGAAGCCAGGCCCAATTAGTCAATGCTGGTGTTTATCCTCCACACAAGCCTCCTCCCTCCCGTTGTTCATCTCACCCCATCACCATATCCTTCTATTCCTTTCTCCCTCATGTGCTTATCCAGCTTCCCCTTAAATATTATTCACTTCAACCACTCCCTATGGTAACCAGTTCCATATCCTCACCACTCCCTTGGTAAAGAAGTTTCTCCTGAATTCCCGATTGGATTTACTAGTGACTCTCTTATATTGATGACCCCATTTCTGGTCTCGTCCACCAGTGGAAACAGCCTCTCTCCATCTACCCTATCAAACCAGTTCGTAATGCTAAAGACTCCATCATATCAGCCCTTAGCCTTCTCTCTCCTAGAGAAAAGGGAGATCTGTTCAGTGTCCTCTAATCAATGCTAGGATTTAGACTTACATCTCTGCAACCTTTCCTGATCCTGATGACAGGTCACCCACTTGAAACGTTAACCCTGTTTTTCTGTCCACAGGTGCTGCCTGACCTGCGGAACATTTCTGGCATTTGCCGTTTAAATTTCACATTATTGGTGGGAGCCAGCACAGCCCCATACTCACAGCACCTTCCAAACCCATGACCTCTACCATCTAGAAGGACAAAGGCAGCAGGCAGATGGGAACACCACTGCATGGAAGTTCCCTCCAAGTCACTCACCATCCTGACTTGGGAATATATCGGCCGTCCCTTCACTGTCACTGGGTCAAAATCCTGGAACTCCCTCCCTAACAGCGCCGTGTGTGTACCTACACCATATGGACTGCAGCGGTTCAAGAAGGCAGCTCACCACCACTTTCTCAAGGGACAACTAGGGATGGGCAGTAGATCAAAACAAAGAGAACTGCGGATGCTGGAAATCCAAAACAAAAACAGAATTACCTGGAAAAACTCAGCAGGTCTGGCAGCATCGGCGGAGAAGAAAAAAGTTGACGTTTCGAGTCTTCATGACCCTTCGACAGAACTTGATTTCGAGTCCAGGAAAGAGTTGAAATATAAGCTGGTTTAAGGTGTGTGTGGGGGTGGTGGGGGGGGGGGGGGGCGGAGAGAGAGAGAGAGACAGAGGTGCTTGTGTAGACCCCCCCCACCCCCACTAGAGCTGTACCTTGAGTGCCCTACCATCCATTCTTAATTAGCACATTCGTTTAGATAATATCACCAACTTTAACTTTAACACCTATGTGTTCTTTTGTCCCATTGTCACTGACATCTTTTGATGATCTGCTTCTATCACTGCTTGTTTGTCTACACAAGCACCTCTGTCTCTCTCTCTCTCTCCGCCCCCCCCCCCCCCCCCCCCCCCCCACACACACACACACACCTTAAACCAGCTTATATTTCAACTCTTTCCTGGACTCGAAATCAAGTTCTGTCGAAGGGTCATGAAGACTCGAAATGTCAACTCTTTTCTTCTCCGCCGATGCTGCCAGACCTGCTGAGTTTTTCCAGGTAATTCTGTTTTTGTGATGGGCAGTAGACGCTGGCCCAGCCAGCGAAGCCCACATCCCATAAATGAATTTTAAAAAGACTCATCGAGGTGTTGTCAAAAGCACTTTGGGCCCAGGGGCTCGCTCTTGATTTGCCGTAAGGGTAACTGAACACGGCACAGCAAGATCTCACAAACAGCAGTTAAAACCTGGTTTGTTTTGGTGATTGAAGGAGGGTAGTTGCCCTGTGAGGAAACCGTTTCCTAAAGTTCTTGTGGCTGCAGGATCCTTAAGGTCGGAGAATGAGAAGCTCTTTGGAATGTCCTGATGTTGTGAAAGCATTGTACAGATGTGAGTCCCTTTGCATGAGGTAGACCTGAATAGGGTAGACAGGAGTCCTGGCTTAACTATCTCATCGTCAGGAGCAGAGGGATGGGAGAAGGCCAGGTGAAATAAAAACATAGAAAGTGCCGGAAAAGCTCGGCGGGTCTGACAGCATCTGCGGAGAGAGAAACAGAGCTAACTTTTTGAGTCCAACAGGACTCCTCTTCAGAGCTGAAGAGAGGTGGGGTGTGATGGATTTTATGCTGTTGATTAAAGTGGAGAGGGGCAGGTGGAGCAAGAGAGAAGGTCAGGGATAGGTTAGAGGGCAGGGGGGAGATTAAGTGATAAAGATGTCGTGGAACACAGGGCAAAGGGAGTGGTAGTGATGGCGTTGAAGGCACAAAGCACTGAGCCTTTAGAGTTGGTGTTGGAAGCAGAATAACGGTTTGCACTGTCTGAAAGCGAAATAGCAGAATGCGTTGATATCAAAGTAAAGGTGAGCCCTGTCTGAAAGCAAAACCCTGAAACAAGATACAGACTGGCACATAGGAGGGGGTGGGGTGGGGGTGGAATTCAAAGAGGAGGGGAGAATCCATGGTCTTCAGAAGACCCCATGAACTTGTCCTGAAGACCATCCTCTACTCGGTGTGTATCCCTCCCTCTCCGGAGGGTCAGCAGCTATACATTGATTCTGTGATGTGGGCCACAGTGACAGGTATTCATTACCCAGACCTAATGAGCCCAGACCTAATGAACCCAGACCTAATGAACTCAAGGACATACAGGAGCCAGACACATGAGCGCCTTCAACCATTTCAGGATGTCTTAAAATGCCTTGCAGCCAATGAAGTTATTCTAAAGCGTTGTCACTATTGTGGTGAAGGAAACGTTGCAGCCAATTTGTGCATAGCAAGCTCCCAGAAATAACAGTGAGATAATGGCTAGACCATTGATTTAATTGATATTAGTTGGTGGCGAAGGATTGACCCCAGGACATCGAGGAGATATTATCTGCTCCTCTTTCAAGTCGGTATATTTCACATTGACCTGACAGGTCATCGAACAGAAAGTGCTTCTGACAGTGCGGCGCTCCCTCAGTGCTGACCCTCTTACAGTGCGGCGCTCCCTCAGCTCTGGCCCTCCGACAGTACGGCACTCCCTCAGCATTGACCCTCTGACAGTGCGGCGCTCCCTCAGCACTGGCCCTCCGACAGTGCAGCACTCCCTCAGCACTGACCCTCCGACAGTGCGGCGCTCCCTCAGCTTTGAGCCACCAACAGTGCGGCGCTCCCTCAGTACTGACCCTCTGACAGTGCAGCACTCCCTCAGTACTGACCCTCCGACAGTGCAGCACTCCCTCAGTACTGACCCTCCAACAGTGCAGCACTCCCTCAGTACTGACCCTCCGACAGTGCAGCACTCCCTCAGTACTGACCCTCCGACAGTGCGACGCTCCCTCAGTACTGACCCTCCGACAGTGCAGCACTCCCTCAGCACTGAAGCTTTGACCAGGCAGTGCTCCCTCAGTACAGCCTGAGCACCTTGAGGTGATTAGTCGTGTGGATCAAGGCAAAGCAGAGGATGTCATTTTCTTGCATTTCAAAAAAGCATTTGACAAGGTGCCACACGAAAGGTTAATACACAAAATAAGGGCTCATGGATTTTGGGATAATACCATAGCGTGGATAGTGAACTGGTTAATGGACAGTGAGCAGTGAGTTTGGGCAAATGAGGCATATTCAAGTTTGCAGTCTGTGACTGACAGGAGTGCAGTGAAACAAAAACAGAATTACCTGGAAAAACTCAGCAGGTCTGGCAGCATCGGCAGAGAAGAAAAGAGTCCTCATGACCCTTCCAGCAAAGATCAGTGCTGGAATCCCCACTCTTTTCGATTTCTATTGATGACTTAGACAAAGAGACAAAGAGTAATGTATTGCTGACAGGACAAAGCTCTGTACAGGTTGTGTGGAGGACACAAAGACACTGCATAGACATATAGATAGGTACAGGGGTGGACAAAAAAGTGGCAGATGGACTATAATGTGGGGAAGTGTGAGGTTATCCACTTTGGTAGTTGGAATAGAAAAGCAGAATAACGTTTAAACAGAAGAAAACTTCGATATATTGATGTTCAGAAGGACTTGTCTGTATTTGGTTCAGGAACACAATGGCGAGGGAATTGGAGTAAAAGAGTAACTAATATCTTACAGGGCCGTGGTGAGACAGCGTATAGAGAGAGCACTGTGCTAAGCTTTCATCTGCGTGTTGAAGTGAATCTTCACAAGATTAGTCCCTGGAATGAGAGGGCTCTCCTAAGATAAGAGGCTGGGTAAATCGGGCCTATGTTCTCTGGCATTCAGAAAAATAAGAGGTGATCTCATTGTAGCAAACAATATTCCGAAGGGGCATGAAAGGGTAGACACTGAGAGGATATTTCTCCTGGCTGGGGAATCCAGAACACGGGGACATAGTCTCAGGATAAGGAATAATCACTTAGGATTGGGACGAGGAGAAACTTCTTTGCTCAAAGGATGGTGAATATTTCGAATTCCCTACCCCGGTGGATTGTGGGTGCTCCGCTGTCGAGTATCTTTCAGACCGGGACAGACAGGTTTTTGGTCTCCTTGCGAATCAAGAAATGGGGCGTGGGGGAGCGAGTGGAAAAGTAGCGCTAAGGCCCAGTTGAGGCCCATGGAATGATGGGGCAGGGTCGGGGGTCAGGGTTGGGGGGGTGGGGGGGAGGTGGTGTGTGACGTGCAGGGTCCATTCTCGCCCTACTTCTGTTGCCCCTAATGACAGGATGGCGACCTCGGTGGTGAACTTTCACATCTAATTTTGAATTCTTTAAAAACTCCCACACAGAGGCCTCAGCGGGACTTGTGATTAATGTCAGAACAGAAAGACAGTTCACTTCAGGTTTACCACAACCTGCGTCACCGTATGCAAACTTATTCAGATGCTGATCAATCCTTGCCAATGGCAAAAATCTTAACTGAACAGATTTCTTTTCAGTGTCTTACTGTTGCTGAGGTTATTACAGGTTAAAGGTCACACTAAAGAGCTGCTTGTTCTGTTTTCCTGGACTAGTGCTGCTTTGCAGCTTTTAATTTGAAAATCAGCCTGAATCTGCTCAATTCAACTTTGCTACATCTAACCAGCCTCTCTCTCTCTATATATATATTTGTATATATATATGTAGAGAGAGAGAGAGAAACTATTTTGAGCCAAATGTTTGTGGCTTCAAACCTCCCACCTTTAAGGGACACAAACCCCATAACTCAGGACTGAGGGAGAGCTGCACTGTCGGAGGGTCAGTACTGAGGGAGTGCTGCACTGTCAGAGGGTCAGTACTGAGGGAGTGCTGCACTGTCAGAGGGTCAGTACTGAGGGACAGCTGCACTGTCAGAGGGTCAGTACTGAGGGAGTGTTGCACTGTCAGAGGGTCAGTACTGAGGGAGTGCTGCACTGTCAGAGGGTCAGTACTGAGGGACAGCTGCACTGTCAGAGGGTCAGTACTGAGGGAGTGCTGCACTGTCAGAGGGTCAGTACTGAGGGAGCGCTGCACTGTCGGAAGGTCAGTACTGAGGGAGTGCTGCACTGTCAGAGGGTCAGTACTGAGGGAGTGCTGCACTGTCAGAGGGTCAGTACTGAGGGAGTGCTGCACTGTCAGAGGGTCAGTACTGAGAGAGTGCTGCACTGTCAGAGGGTCAGTACTGAGAGAGTGCTGCACTGTCAGAGGGTCAGTACTGAGGGAGTGCTGCACTGTCAGCCGATCAGTCCTGGGGGAGTGCTGCACTGTCAGCCGATCAGACAGACAACTAGTGGTGAGTTTAACCTGAGGGTCACCACACCTCAGGACACAGGCCTTCATGGATGATCTCAGCCAGTTCAGGAATTGAACCCCTGCTGTTGGCATCTTTCTGCATCATAAATCAGCCATTCAGCCAACTGAGCTAACCGTCCCCGAAAGGTCATAAGAAATAAGAGTAGGAGTAGGCCATTCGGCACATCAATACTTCTCTGCCATTAGGTAAGTTCATAGCTGATCTGACTGTGGTCTTAACTCCATTTTTCTGCCTGTCCCCTATAACTGTTGTCGATCAAACATTTGCCTAACTCAGCCTTAAATATATTCAATGACCCATCCATCGCTGCTCTGTTGGAAAGAATTCCAAAGATTACTGAATATCCAAAGAGAGGAAATTCCTCCTCATCTCCAACTTAAATGGGAGACCCTTATTTTTAAACTGTGGTCCCTATTTCTGGTTTCTCCCATGAGAGAAAACATGATCTCTGTAACTACCCTGTCAAGCCCCCTCAGAATCTTATATCCCCATTATATTCAATCTCTCAAACGTTTGCCCACTCACTTAACCTATCTCTATTCCCTTTGCAGACTCTTCAAAACCTCCTCACAATTTCCTTTCTTACCTATCTTTGTACCATTAGCAAATTTAACTACAATGCAGTCAGTCTCTTCAGCTAAGTCATTAATATGGATCGAAAATATTTGCGGCCCCAGCACTGATTCCTGTGGCGCTCCACAGTTTGCCAACCCAACCTGAAAATGACCTATTTATTCCGACTCTGTTTCTCCTGTTAGTTGGTCTGTTGTGTGGCATTACCACCATGCTAAATGGGAGAGATTTTGAACAGATCTAGCAGCTCAAGACTGGGCATCCATGAGGCGCTGGTGACCATCAGCAACAGCAGAATTGTACTCGAACACAATCTGTAACCTCATAGCCCGGCATATCCCCCACTCTACCATTACCATCAAAAAGCCAGGGGATCAACCCTGGTTCAGTGAAGAGTGCAGGAGGGCATGCCAGGAGCAGCACCAGACACACCTAAACATGAGGTGTCAACCTGATGAAGCTATAACACAAGAATACTTGCGTGCCAAACAGCATAAGCAGCAAGTGATAGTCAGGGCTAAGCGATCCCACAACCAACAAATCAGATCTAAGCTCTGCGGTCCTGCCACATCCAGTTGTGAATGGTGGTGGACATTTAAACAACTCACTGGAGGAGGAGGCTCCACAAATATCCCCATCCTCAGTGATGGGGGAGCCCAGCACATCAGTGCAAAAGATAAGGCTGAAGCATTTGCTACAATCTTCAGCCAGAAGTGCCGAGTGGATGATCCATCTCACCCTCCTCCACAGGTCCCCCAGCATCACAGATGCCAGTCTTCAGCCAATTTGATTCACTCCACATGATATCAAGCAATGGCAGAAGGCACTGGGTACTGCAGAGGCTGTGGGGCCTTACAATATTCCGGCAATAGCACTGAAGATTTGTGCTCCAGAACTTGCCGCGCCCCTAGCCACGGTGTTCCAGTACAGCTACAACACTGGCACCTATCTGCCAATGTGGAAAATTGCCAAGGTATGTCCTGTACACAAAAAACAGGACAAATCCAACCCGGCCAATTACCGCCCCATCAGTCTACTCTCCGACATCAGTAAAGAAATGGAAGCGGTCATTAACGTATCTAGCTAAATGTTGGGGAACACAAGGTTTGGTGAGAGGGAGGAACTGAAAAAAATCAGTATTAGTAAGGAAATGGTGTTGGGGAAATTATAGGATTGAAGGCCGATAATTCCCCAGGGCAAGATAACCTACATCCCAGAGTACTTAAGGAAGTGGCCCTAGAAATAGTGGATGCATTGGTAGTCATCTTCCGAGATTCTATAGACTCTGGAACAGCTCCTACAGTTTGGAGGGTAGCTAATGTAACCCCACTATTTAAAAAGGGAGGCAGAGAGAAAACAGGGAATTATAGACCAGTCAGCCTGACGTCGGTAGTGGGGAAAATTCTAGAGTCCATTATAAAAGGTTTAATGGCTAAGCACATGGAAAACAGTGGCAGAATTGGACAGAGTCAGCATGGATTTATGAAAGGGAAATCATGCTTGTCAAATCTACTAGAATTTTTCGAGAATGTAACTAGTAGAGTTGATGAGGAGGAGCCAGTGGATGTGGTTTATTTGGACTTTCAGAAGGCTTTCGAAGTAAGAGATTAGCATGTTAAATTAAAGCTCATGGGATTGGGGTAGTGTACTGAATGGATAGAAAACTGGTTGGCAGACAGGAAACAAAGAGTAGGTCTTTTTCCAAATGGCAGGTAATGACTGGTGGGGTACCGTAGGAATCGGTGCTGGGACCCCAGCTATTCACAATATATTTAATGATTTAGATGAGGGAACTAAATGCAATATCTCCAAATTTGCAGATGACTCAAAGCTGGGTGGGAGGGTGAGCTGTGAGGAGGATGCAGAGATGCTTCAGTGTGATTTGGACAAGCTGAGTGAGTGGGCAAATGCATGGCAGCTGCAGTATAATGTGGATAAATGTGAGGTTATCCAATTTGGTAGCAAAAGCAGGAAGGCGGATTATTATCTGAATGGCTATAAATTAAGAGAGGGGAATGTGCAACGAGACCTGGATGTCCTCATACACCAATTGCTGAAGGTAAGCGTACAGGTGCAGCAGGCGGTAAAGAAGGCAAATTATATTAATACAATAGAGAGGGATGACCTAAGTTCATAAAACCAGGATGTAGAAACAGTTTGGGTCAGGATGAGGAATGATAAAGGCAAAACTAGTACTTTAAACTTAAATAAGGGCAATTATGAGGGCATGAAAGCGGAGCTGGCTAAAATGAACTGACAAATTAGGTTACGGGATAGGTGAATAGAGATGCATTGGCAGACACTTAAGGGGATATTTCAGAATACTCAGAATAGATAAATTAGATGTTAGATAAAACAAAAATAAAAATTTCCAAGGGGAGGACCCACCAAATGTGATTAACTAAAAAAGTTAAAGATAGTAACAAACTTAAAGAAAAAAACATATGATTATGCAAGAATTGTATAAAACACTGGTGAGGCCACAATTAGATCATTGTGTGCAGTTCTGGTCACCACATTACAGGAAGGATGTAATCGCTCTGGAGAGAATGCAGAGGAGGTTTACAAAAATGGTGCCAGGGTTAGAAAAGTGTAGCTATGAGGAGAGATTGGATAGGTTAGGGTTATTTTCCTTAGGGCAAAGAAGGCTGAGAGGTGAGTTGACTGAGGTGTACAAAATTATGAGGGGAATAGACAGACTGGACAGGATAAAATTGTTTCCCTTGGTGCAGAATTCTAGAACCAGGGGCCATAGATTCAAGATAAGGTGCAAGAAGGTGGGATTAGAAAGGGCACCTGGGTGTCCTTGGGCTGGTATGGACAAGATGGGCCGAATGGCCTCCTTCTGTGCTGTACCTTTTCTATGGTTCTAATGGGTGGCAGGTCAGAAGATTGGACAGAACATAAAAAAAGGTAAAGAATGACTAAAATATTAATAAGGAAAGAAAAATTAGAGAAAGGAGGCTAGAAATATAGAAATAGATAGTAAGAGTTTCTTTAGATATTTACAAAAGAAGAGTTAGCAAAGTGATTGTTGGTCCTGTAGAAAGTGGGGCTTGGGAATTAATAATGGAAAATAAGGATATGGCAGAGGAATTTAACAGGAATTTTGCACCAGTCTTCACCATAGAGGCTAAAAGTAACATCTCAGAAATAGGTGTAAAACAGGACATGGAAGGGAGAGGAACTCAATAAAATTATATTCATCTGGGAACTGGTAGTGCGCAAATTGTTGGAGTTCTGTTCTGAAAAGTCCTGGGGTCCTCATGGATTTCATCCTCAGGTCTTAAAAGAAGTGGTGAGTGAGATAGTTAATGCATTGGTTTTAATTGACCAAAATTTCCTAGATTCAGGAAAGATTCCTTTAGGTTGGAAAATAATGAGTTACAGAATTCAAAAAGGGGAGGGAGACAGAAAGCAGCTAACTATAGGCCAGTTGGCTTAATATTTGTCACAGGGAAAATGTTGGAAGCTATTATTAAAGGCATGATAGCAGGACACTTTGTAAAATTTCAAGATAATCAGGCAGAGTCAGCATGGTTTTGTGAAGGGGAAGTCACGTTTAACCAATTTATTGGCATTTTTTTTGAGGAAGTAGCATGTGCTGTGGAGAAGGGGGAATCAGTGAATGTACTGTACTTAGACTTCCAGAAGGTTTTTGATAAGGTGCCACACCACAGAATCACACAGTGCAGAAGAGGCCCTTCAGCCCATCGAGTCTGCACCAACACATGAGAAACGCCTGACCTACCTACCTAACCCCATAGCCTTGAATGTTATGACTTGCCAAGTGCTCATCCAGGTACTCTTTAATGGGTATGAGGCAACCCGCCTCCACCAGCCTCCCAGGCAGCGCATTCCAGACCCTCACCACCCTCTGGGTAAAAATGTTTTTCCTCACATCCCCTCTAAACTTCCTGCCCCTCACCTTGACCTTGTGTCCCCTCGTGACTGACCATTCAACTAAGGGGAACAGCTGCTCCCTATCCACCCTGTCCATGTCCCTCATAATCTTGTACACCTCGATCAGGTCACCCTTCCGTCTTCTCTGCTCCAACGAAAACAACCCAAGTCTATCCAAGCTCTCTTCATAACTTAAATGTTTCCTCCCAGGCAACATCCTGGTAAATCTCCTCTGCACCCCCTCCAGTGAAACCACATCCTTCCTATAATGTGGCGACCAGAACTGCACACAGTACTCCAGCTGTGGCCTCACTAAGATTCTATGCAATTCCAACATGACCTCCCTACCTTTGTAATCTATGCCTCGACTGATAAAGGCAAGTGTCCCACATGCCATTTTCATCACCCCACTAACATGCCTCTCCGCCTTCAGAGATCATTCCAAGGTCCCTTTGTTCCTCAGAACTTCCTAGTGCCATGCCGTTCATTGAATACTTCCTTGTCAAATTACTCCTTCCAAAGTGTATCACCTCACACTTTTCAGGGTTAAATTCCATCTGCCATTTGACCATCCCGTCTATATCTTCCTGTGGCCCAAGACTCTCAACCTCACTGTTAACCACCCGGTTGTGTCATCCGCCAACTTACTAATCTTACCCCCCACATAGTCATCTATGTCATTTATATAAATGATGAATAATAGGGGACCCAGCACAGATCCCTGTGGTACACCACTGGACACTGGCTTCCAGTCACTAAAGCATCCTTCTGTCATCACCCTCTGCCTCCTCCAACTGAGCCAATTTTAAATCCACCTTATCAAATTATCCTGTATCCCAAGTGCAATTTCCTTTCTTATAAGTCTCCCATGTGGGACCTTGTCAAAGGCTTTGCTGAAATCCATATAAACAACATCAACTGCACTATCCTCATCCACACAACTGGTCACCTCCTCAAAAAATTCAATCAAAGTTGTTAGGCATGACCTCCCTCTGACAAAGCCATGCTGACTCTCCCTGGTCAAACCTTGCCTCTCCAAGTGGAGATAGATTCTCTCCTTCAGAATCAAACGTTATTCAGGAAAATAAAAGCTCATGGTGTGGGGGTAACGTATTGACATGTATAGAAGATTGGCTAGCTAAGAGGAAACAGAGTGGGCATAAATGGATCATTTTCTGCTTGACAAGATGTAACGAGTGGTGTGCCACAGGGATCAGTCCTGGGGCCTGAACTTTTTTACAGTTGCTATAAATGACTTGGATGGTGGGTCTGAAGATATGATTGCTTTTATTTTGACAATGACACAAAGAGAAGTTGGAAAGTAAGTGAAAAGTACCTCAGGACGCTACAAAGAGATATTAATAGATTAAGTGAATTGGCAAAGTTCTGGCAAATGGAGCACAATTTGGCAAAAATGTGAAATTGTCCATTTTGGCAGGAAGAATAGAAAAGAATCTTATTATCCAAATGGTGAAAGATTGCAGAGCTGTAAGATGCAGGGGTTCTGGGTGTCCTAGTGCATGAATCACAAAAAGTACAGCAAGTAATTAAGAAGGCTAATAGAATGTTATTGTTTATTTCAAGGGGAATTGAACACAAAGATAGAGGTGTTATACTTCAGCTATGCAAGACATTGGTGAGACCACATCTGGAATTCAATGTACAGTTTTGGTCTCCTTATTTACGGAAGGATGTAAATGCATTGGAAGCAGATCAGAGAAAATTTACTAGATTAACATCTGTAATGGGTGGATTATCTTATGAAGGAAGATTGGACATGTGCTTGTATTCACGGGAGTTTAGAAGAGTAAGAGGTGACTTGATTGAAACACATAAGATCTTGAGGGCTTTTGACAGGGTGGATGTGGAGAGGATTTTTCCTCTCATGAAAGAATCTAAAACTAGGGGTCACTGTTTAAAAATGAGGGATCGCCCATTTAAGACAGAAATGAGATTTTTTTTGTCACAGAGGGTCATGAGCCTTTGCTACACCCTTCCTCAAAAGGTAGTGGATGGAGAGTCTTTGAATATTTTTAAGGCAGAGGTAGGTGATAAGGGGTGGAAAGTTATAGGATTTAGGCAGTAATATGGAAAAATCAGATGGCGGAGCAGGGTCAAGGAGCCAAATGGCCTACTCCTGTTCCTAATTTGTATGTATATTCACATGCCATCAAACTCAATATTAAATTCCATACACATTATGATCTTTCTTACCTGGAAGATCCTTTAGAAAGAGGTTATTAATTGATCCTGTCTCATTACACATTACCAAATCATGTAAAATAGCCTGTTTGCTGGTTGGTTCCAGGACATATCGTTCTAAGAAACTGCCCCAAATACACACAATGAACACATCCTCCCGGCTGCCATTGCCAATTTGATTTGTCCAATCTACATGAAGATTAAAATGTCCCAAGATTATTGCAGTACCTTTCTTACAAGCCCCATTATTTCTTCATTTATATTCGGCCCCACTGTAACAACTGTCAGGGTGGGGGGGAGGTCAACCAACCACTCCCAACAGTGACTTCTTTCCTTTGCTATTTCTTATTTGTGTCCAAACCGAGTCTAAACTTTGATATTGTGAACCAAGATCTTATCTCACTGTTGCAACGATCTCAGCCTTTATTAACAAAGCTACCCAACGTCTTTTTTTTCTTCCTGTTCTCTGAAATAAAGAATATATAAAGAATGTATATTTATGTCTCAGCTGTGGTCATTTTGCAACCCTGTCTCTGTAATGACTGTCATATCATACTTATATATCTCTTATATTTGTGCTATCAATTAATCCATCTTGTTACGAATGCTGTGTGCATTCAGATAGAGAACTTTTAATTCTTTACCATTTTTTCCTACTCTGCTTTTGTTCCGTGCTCTCTCTCTTCCTCTGGCATTCTGGTTATCAATACCCGCATTGCTACCCTGTCAGAGGTAGCAATACCCTGTACTGACGAGCATGGCACCGTCAAAATGGTCAGTACATGAGGGAGCGTTTTACTGTCAGTCAGAACTGAGGGAGTGCTGCACTGTTGGAGGGTCAGTACTGACGGAGTGCTGCACTGTCGACAGGGCAGTCCTGAAGGTGCACGGCAGTGTTGGAGGGTTAGCACTGAGGGAGTGCTGCACTGTTGGAGGGTCAGTACTGAGGGAGTGCTGCACTGGTGGAGAGCCAGCACTGAGTGAGTGCTGCACTGTTGAAGTGTCAGTACTGAGGGAGTGCTGCACTGTTGGAGAGCCAGCACTGAGGGAGTGCTGCACTGTTGGAGAGCCAGCACTGAGGGAGTGCTGCACTGTTGGAGAGCCAGCACTGAGGGAGTGCTGCACTGTTGGAGAGCCAGCACTGAGGGAGTGCTGCACTGGTGGAGAGCCAGCACTGAGGGAGTCAGCACTGAGGGAACCTCATACTGTTGGAGAGTCAGTAATTGGCTGGAAAAGACACAGAGATAGGGAATGTTTTAGAAGCTGTGGAATGTTACCGAGATAGTGATGATTGGAGCGCCTAGAGATAGTTACAGGGAAAAGGAGGGTTGTTGGGGCTGGAGGAGGTTACAGAGATGGGGAGAGTTGTTGAGGCTATTGGAGGTTGCAGAGATAGGGTGTTGTAGGATCCAAGGAGGTTACAGGGATAGGGAAGGCTGTAGAGCTTGCAAGTCAAATATTCTGTCCTATCCCCAATGTCCCCATGGGAAGTAGCCAAGCAAGTTTCGCAGTTGTATCCCAGAAGGTGGCTCACTGCCAAATTCACAAGGACAGTCAGTGTTGGGCAGCAAATGCTGGCATTGCCAATGATGCCCAAATCCTGGTGAATGAATAAAAATACATTTCTTGAAAATGGTTTGTTGAAATGAATTAATCTCTCAGATCAGAAGAATGGAGGATTTCCACTTATATAAAATCCCCCACAACCTCAGGATATCCTAATGTGCTTTACAGTCAGTGAAGTACTTAAAATGTTGTCATTTTTGCAACATGGAAAAATATAGCCTCCTATTTGCACACGGTAAAATCCCACAAAACAGCAATCTGATAGTGACCCAGAAAATCTGTTTCTTTTTGTGACGTTTACTGGAGGGACACCTCCTCCGCTCCTTTTTGAAATGAGTGCCATGGAATCTTTTGCATCCAACTGAGAGAGAGCAGTTGGGATCTCAGTTTAACTTCCTGCTCGAAACATAGCACTCCGACAGTGCAACACCCTCAGTACTGACCTTCTGACTGTGCGGCACTCCCTCAGCACTGACCCTTTGACAGCGCATCGCTCCCTCAGTGCGGACCTCTGACAGTGCAGCACTCCCTCAGTACTGACCCTCCAACAGGGCAACACTCCCTCAGTACTGACCCTCCGACAGGGCAGCACTCCCTCAGTATTGACGCTCCGACAGTGCAGCACTCTCTCAGTACTGACCCTCCGACAGTGCAGCACTCCCTCAGTAATGACCTTCTCACAGTGCAGCACTCCCTCAGTACTGACCCTCTGACAGTGCAGCACTCCCTCAGTACTGACCCTCTGACAGTGCAGCATTCCCTCAGCACTGACTCTTTGACAGCGCATCGCTCCCTCAGTGCGGACATCTGACAGTGCAGCACTCCCTCAGTACTGACCCTCCGACAGGGCAGCACTCCCTCAGTACTGACCCTCCGACAGGGCAGCACTCTCTCAGTATTGATGCTCCGACAGTGCAGCACTCTCTCAGTACTGACCCTCCGACAGTGCAGCACTCCCTCAGTACTGATGCTCCGACAGTGCAGTGCTCCCTCAGTGCTGACCCTTCAACAGTGCATCACTCCCTCAGTACTGACCCACTGACAGTGCAGCACTCCCTCAGTACTGACCTCTGACAGTGCAGCACTCCCTCAGTACTGACCTCTGACAGTGCAGCGCTCCCTCAGTACTGACCCACCGACAGGGCAGCACTCCCTCAGTACTGACCTCTGACAGTGCAGTGCTCCCTCAGTACTGACCCTCCGACAGTACAGCGCTCCCTCAGTACTGACCCTCCAACAGTGCAGCATTTCCTCAGTACTGACCGTCTGACAGTGCAGCACTCCCTCAGTACTGACCCTCCGACAGTACAGCGCTCCCTCAGTACTGACCCTCCAACAGTGCAGCATTTCCTCAGTACTGACCGTCTGACAGTGCAGCGCTCCCTCAGTACTGACCCTCCGACAGTGCAGCGCTCCCTCAGTTCTGATGCTCCAACAGTTCAGCATTCCCTCAGTCATGCACCGAAGCATCAGCCTGGATTTTTGTGTCCACGTTTTGGAGTGGAACATGAACCCACAACCTTCTGAATCAAAGCCAGTGTGCCACCCATTGAGCAGGAAGACAGTGTGAAATGCTTATGGAAAAGTCCTGGTCCTGTTGCATGTTGCTTTCACCTTTCTTTGACCTGCCTCTTTCATTATTTGTAACTTTGCGTGCCAAGCATCAAAGTTAACATGATTCAATCTTTGTATCAAAACCTCTCACTATTACTCACTGTTTTCTATCTAGTTTCGAGAATTGCCCTGTCTGCAATTGAACCAGTGCTCTTGACTCAAGTTAACAGATGATATTTCCAGATTGTAGCAACGCAGCTTGTCCCGGTCCACGCTTTGTCAAGAGCAGGTTAGTGAGCAATTAAAGTATTGAGGGCAATTATTTGGAGGCTCACTCAAACAAAAACAATACATTCAAGCAGAAGACAGGCTCAGAGATTGGAAAACTGTGTGACTGGTTACGGGTGATGTGCAATTGTTGAAAGAATTAGTGTTGACAAGGATTGCTAAAAAGATGTTGAAGGGACAAAATCTTGGCAGAGGATTCGCTTGAAATACTTACGCTGTTTTTTTTTCAAACTGATCCGTTTTTCGACCCTCTGGTCGACAGTTCAGTGAGAGATTCTATTGGGATGGGGTGTGTTCCAGACTGTGTTAAATTTTTGCTTTTCTTTTTCTTTAATCTGGATTAATCCTTGAAATGAACTTAAAAGCTGACTTCATTCCAAAGAATCAGCCAATTGAAGAAATGTAATTGCGTGAGGAGCAAGTTTGCTTAGGTCTTGATGTATACTTTCTAATATAAAATGCTCCAAATTAAAGCATGTGTAATTATCTAAGAATATAATATTTAAGATTAAACCCCTATGTTCCTATATCATTTAATTCAAATTACTAGTTAATTTTTTGTTTGTTTTTAGTTAAAAACAACTTTAATAATTTTGAATGCCGTGTTTTTTTTAAAAAGTTACCCTAACATCCTGTATTGTGAACTCACCTGTGAATATTTCACGGTTATTTCTTCAGAGGAAGCATTGGAAACTGTTTTGATATTGTTTGTATGTTCTGATGTGCAGGTGTCTTGTGATTTGAATGTGGTCTCTATTTGTTGCTAGTTTTAACATTGATGTCCTTGGTTATTTTGACTTCTGATGTGGGCGTGCATATGTTTGTTTTAACATTTTTAGTTATGTTGGCTGTATGTTTCAGGTTAGTGGCTTTTCTCACCCCTCCCTACCATCCTCCAGCCTGACAACCCTTCGAGATCTCTAAGCACCTTCAATTCTGGCCTTGTGCACATCCTGCCGATTTCCATCGCTTCACCATTGGCAGCCATGCCTTCAGCTGCCTGGGCCCAAAGCTCCGGAATTCCATCCCTAAACTCCTCTGCCCGTCTCCCGCTCTCATTTAACTCTTTCGAGTACAAACCCATTTCCATCTGTTCCTATTCAGATGAAGTTACGTTGTTTCATAGTTTGCCATTGTGAGATTTGAACTCTCAATCTTGGGGTTACAAACCCAGTACCTTTCAAACCGACCTCTCTGACTTCACTGTCAATCAGCCATGCTAATAGCTCTTTATGTGGCACCGAGACAATGTAAAAATAAAATAGTTCCTTTGAAGCACCTTGAGACATTTTACTATGTACTACTTACTAATTATAAAATGCTTTAATGCGTCTCATATTGTTTAATTAATAATTCGCAATTGATTGGACATCAAAGCCTTGGAGACGGTTCCTTGGAAGATTTACAAGAACTAGACCAGGGATGAGGAACTTTAGTTAGCGTGGAGAGACTGGAGAAGCTAGAATTTTACTCCTTAAAGCAGAAAATTAAGAGATTTAATGGAGGTGCTGAAAATTAGGAAGAGCTTTGACAGGGTAAATAAGGAGAAACTGTTGCCAGTGGCAGGAGGGTCAGTAAGCAGAGGGGCACAGATTGAAGATAATCAGAAGAGCTAAAGGAGGAGATGAGGAGAAATGTTTTTACTCCATGAGCTGTTGTGATCTGGAATGTGCTGCCTGAAAGGGAGGTGGAAGCAGATTCAATAGGAACTTTCAAAAGGCAGATTGGATAAATATTTGAAGGGGAGAAAAGCTACAGGGTTATGGGACAAAGAGTAGGTGGAGTGGGGCTAACAGGATAGCTCTTTCAAAGTGCCAGCACAGTGAACATAGGACAAATGGACTGCTCCTGTACTGTCTTCAAGAGTGCTCCTTTAAACGAATGACCAAAATCACCTATTGCATAATTTATTTACTTTTGATTTAGTGCAGAAATGGCGAATACACAACAAAGCCGGTCTTTAAATTTCCATTGGTATGTGCACTTTCTATTTATTAACAGTGTACCTTGTTTGCTTTTAATTCTGTCCCATTATGCAAGCATCTTACATGTTTGTCAATTTATTTATCTTTTTGGTTTTCTAACAGGCTCATACCTGTATCTGGGTGCAATACTTCTGTATCTGTGTGTGTTTCCTGTGCGGTGATCATTCATAGATTGATGCACCCAATGCATTTTCCTTCTGCATCTGTGTGAGTTTGTTATTCATCTGCTATTTTATCACATAACCGTATCAACAGAGAAGGAGGCCGTTCAGCCCATCATGCCTCTGCCTTCTCTTTGACAAGAGCTTTCCAATTAGCCCCACTCCCCTTGTCTGTCCATAGACCTGTATATTTATCGTATCTGGGAGATGTGGAATATTGTTTGGGATTCGTTAGTTTGACATTGAGAGAGGCTGGAGTTGTTTTTGTTCCTTCCAGTGCAGCAGGTAAAGGGGAGATTGACCAGAAAGGTTCCAGGGATGAGGGACTTCAGTTCATGTGGACAGACTGGAGAAGCTAGGAGTTGTTCTTCTTAGAGCAGAGAAGGTTTTAAGAAGAGGTTTAATAGAGGTGTTTAAAATGATGAAGGGTTTTAATAACGTAAGTAAGGAGAAATTGTTTCCAGTGGCAAGAGGGTCAGTAACCAGGGGTATAAAGTTTAGATAATTAGCAAATGAACGAGAGGAGCAGATGAGGAGAAATGTTTTTATAGAGACCATTCTTGTGATCTGTCTGAAAGGTGGTGGAATCATGTTCAATGTTGATGGAGAGAGTGATGAAGAGAGATGGGGAGAAAGTGATGGGAAGACAGTGTGAGTGTTACAACTAGGCAGAAGGTGAGAGACCGACAAAGAGAGAGAGAGAGACTGAGGCAGAGAAACAAAAGAGGAGAGAGAGAGAACAAAGAAAAAGGTTGCAAGTTAGCAAAACCAGAATGGGAGAGTAATGGAACAGAGAGAGCAGAATAAAGGAGAGCTGGCGTTGTAAGTGAGGACAGATTCAGGGAATAGGGATTGGTGTAAATTATGAAACTCAGTTCACCATAACCAGAAGAAAACAACAAAATCTCTTGGCGGGGTGGGGGAGTGGGGGGGCGGGGGTGTTGGGGAAAGGGCAGGGTCAGGAAGTACGATCTTAAAGATAAGACATGCTTCTCACCAATTGGGTATCGGGGAAGCGAGTGAACGACCTTCGACAGCAGTCAGATGACGATTAACTTCATCAAACAGAGAGACAGAGAGAGATGGAAGGGGTAACAATGGAGAATGTGACAGATTACAATTATGTTCTGAACTATGATGAGTCGTATCCCACTGCGGTGATCGAGGAAGAGGGGTGTGAAGCTGTCTCCCTTCCCCAGTCCAGCGTTGTCTTCTCCCTGGTCTACTGCCTGATCTTTGTGGTGGGAGTCCTGGGCAATGTGCTGCTGGTCTCAGCTATTGTGTGGAAGTGTCGGGTCAAGAGGGTGGTGGACATCTTCATATTGAACCTGGCTTTGGCAGACATCATCTTCCTGATCACCCTGCCTCTCTGGGTGGACGCTGAGGCTTGGGGCAAGGCCTGGAGGGGTGGCCTGTTGCTGTGCCAGCTGAGTAGCTTTGTGGTGGCAGTGAATGCCTACTCCAGTGTCCTCTTCCTGAGCTGCATGAGCCTGGACCGTTACCTGGCCATCGTGTACCCGCTCCGTTCCCGGAGATTCCGCTCCAAGGCTTACGCGGCGCTGGCCTGTCTGCTGGTGTGGATCATCTCGCTCCTCTTGGGGCTGCCCGTCCTTCGCAGCCGAATCATCCAGACGCGGGGTGAGAACGTGTCCTGCTGCGTCGAAGATCAGAACTCCACCAGCCCCGGCGTCTCTCTTGCCTACCTGCTCCTGACCTTCTACTGCCCAATGCTGGTCACCCTGGTCTGTTACTGCTCCATCTCCAAGAAGCTCTGCCTGCAGTACAGGAGGAGCAAGAAGCAGGACATCAAGCTGAGGAAGTCGATGAGGGTGGTCTTTCTGGTGGTACTGGCCTTCTTGATCTCCTGGCTGCCTTTCAAAGTTTTCCACTCCCTGGAATTGATGCTCCGCTGGGGAGCAGCCCCTGGGTCCTGGAGCTTCCAGACGGTAGTGGGAATGGGTCTGGTGATCAGTGCTCCTCTGGCCTTCACCAACAGCTGCTCCAACCCAATCATCTACTGCCTCTATGACAGCTCCATCCAGAAGGCTGTGCTGCAGCTCCTCCTGCCCTGCCTCAAGCCCCTTCACCTCAGCCAGCTCTCCATCACCTCCGACAGCCAGCCCAGCAGATCCTTCTCCAGCAACATCACCCAGGAAGGTGCCAGGTTCAGGAGGAGATTGGACCACCCAGTCATCCAGCTCTCAACATGGGCTTCCAATCTCCAACCCTGAGCCCCACTGTACTGGGGGGAAGGGGGTTGGGGTGGGGAGAGTGGGGAGGGCTGAATTTGGTGTTGTGGTGTTGAATTTGGGATTGGAAAAGAGAGAGGTGATTCAGCCTTGTAGAAAAGAAAAAAAGGAACTGGGGAGGATATAATTGTTAGAAAAGCCTGGGGATCTTTTCTATAGAACTGAGAAGGCTGAGGGCTGATCATTAAGATTAGGGAGGCATTTAATAGAGTAGATGTAGAGAAGATGCTTCCACTTTTGGGGTGGGACCAGAACTGGGGGCAATCGATATAACATAGAGACTAATCATATAGGGGATTCCAGAGAAACTCCTTTACCCAGGGGAGTGGTGAGAATGTGGAACTCACTACCACAGGGAGTAGTTGAGGTTAATAGTATGGATACATTTAACGGGAAGCTGGATAAATTCATGAGGCAGATAGGAACCGAAGGATATTTTGATGGGGTGAGATGAAAAGGGGGAGGGAGGGCTTTCATGTAAATAGTAAACATTGGTTTTGACTAGATGGGCTGAATGTTCTGTTCCTTTGTTGTACACATTTATGTAACTCTGTGGGATCCTGTGAGGCATGGTCTCCTGCTTACGTTGACTGACCAAGATGGGAGATGCCACCCAAGGACAAATGGTCTCACTTGAAGCCCCATTCAGGACTGTATGTGGAGCCTTCACCTCTCTTCATTAGATAGAACCTCCAGGAGAGGCCACCAATAAATTGGAAACTAAACAGAGACAGTCAACAGAAACAGGTGGTGTCCTGGGTGACTCAACCTCTTCATCATTGGAAGATAAACACTGCACCTTGACCCAGCGATGGACAAGTCAACACTTAAAGGAACAATGTGGTGTTGCTGAAACTGAGACTCTTTAATTAAGATAAGTAACACGAAGAGATACTGTTTCTTGATCAAGTGTAGGCAGTTGTGGGATTGGGTGAATCTATTGTGTGTTCAGCATCTTGTGTTGGGATTGAAACCCAGTATGTTGTTTCAGAGATTGATAGACAAAGGGCTGGACATGACTGGATATGTATAACCAAAGATGGGTTTCCTATCTGTGTTATAGTAACCAGGCTCCATTAACTCCTTTACTCCCAGTCTGCTGATCAGGCTGGAGATGATAATGGATGATTAGCCCTTTAAGCTGAGATTCCAAACCCCTTTTGGTTATATTTTTCACACAGTTATTGGGAATGTGTTAACTAACGGGGACAGATCTTCTTCAGGAAGCTGTACCTCCTCCCCCACCCCTTCGTAAGACATCCCAAGGTGTCCATTGCAGTGTAAGTTGGACGTATGTGAGCCAGATAAAAAGGCATTAAGGCAGGTGGCCAACAGCTTGGTCAAAGAGGGAGGTTTTAAGGAGCATCTTAATAAAAGCCTTTCCCTTTCTCTCTGTCCCTTCCGTTCTGCTCCTTTCATTCTCCTTTCCTACCTGTCCAACTGTTTCTCCCCACACCCCTCCTCCCATCTCCCCTGCACCGTCTCCTCTTCAATCTCCACCCCTTCCATCTCCCTTCCCTTCCTCTTAATTCTCCTCCCTGTCACCTACACCCGCTTCCCTTCTCTCTATCCTCTTCACACCTCTCCCTCACTCCAGCCCTCTATCGGCCAAACCTCCTCAAACACATTCACAATTGAGCAGGTATTTCCCTTTGAGGAAGGGAACATTGACAATTGCCCTAAAAACATTGCTGCAGAGACTCCCATTAATATCTCAAGTGACCCTGGGTGACACAGGCTCCAGGAACACCTGGGACTCAATATAGACCGCAGTGAGAGAGCGAGTGTGTATTAATACAGCTCACTGGGCTTATATAACCAAAGTTCGGCACCAGTTGGAATAGTTCAGAGAGGAACTCCAGGTCTGCCTGACATCTCTCCATTTCAGTTTGGGAAAAGACCCCCAGTGTTACAAATCAGTCTGACTTTTTCTTAAAGCAACTTTCTGTATTAAATATGACCCTGTTGATCTTTTAAAGCTTTTTTTTTAAAATAAATTCTCTGAAGCAGATTACAGTTGGCTCAGTGGTTATCATTAAATGTTGGAGTCTCGTAGCACGACTTTATCTCATTTTCAGTTCACTCCCTGTCTGGTTCAGCTCGCAACTTCAAAACAGTGGGGGAGATGAGGAAGACACAAAGTAGAGAGTGAGAGAGAAACAAAAATTGACAGAGACAAGGCCAAAGAGAGAGAAAAAGGGACAGCATGAGAGAGGGAAAGAGACAAA
Organism: Isurus oxyrinchus; assembly: GCA_026770705.1. Lineage (NCBI taxonomy): Eukaryota > Metazoa > Chordata > Chondrichthyes > Lamniformes > Lamnidae > Isurus > Isurus oxyrinchus. Next base: position 7,652,578 of record JANJGN010000034.1, read on the forward strand.
GTGAAAGACAGAAGCAGGACGAGGATAGGCAGTTATGGACAGATGGAGGGAAAGTGGGGAGACATAGTGAGAAATGCAGGGAGAGAAAGAAACAACGAGTGAGCAGCGGAGAGAGGGAGACATAAAAAGACATACTGAGACAGGAGGACTAGAGAGAGACAGAGAAGGAAGAGGTGGAAAAAGAGAGACAGGAAAAGACAGAGAGCAAGAGACGGAGAGAATTGGCGAGAGAGAGAAACAGAGCTAGAGACAGAGCAACAGAAAGAGAGAGTCAGAGAGAGCAAGTCGAAGAGAGCGAGAGTCAGAGAGCAGGAGAGATAGAGGAAGAGAGGCTGAGAGAAAGAACCAGAGAACAAGTCTTTTAGAGACTGAGAGAGAGAGAGAGCCAGGGAGACAGTCACAGAGAGTGCATGAGACAGAGACCAAGACAGAAAGAGATAAATAGAAAGAAGGAGACAGAGACAGAGAGAGATCCAGAGAGAAAGCGATAAAGACAGAAAGATGGTAATAGAGACAGGGAGGGAGAAGGAGAGAGAGTTAGGGAGACAAAGAGATAGAGACTGAGGAAAACAAAGGGAGAGCAACAGAAAGAAAGTGATAGACAGGCGACCATACACATGGATATATCAAGGATATTATCCAAATGTTTGAAGCTCTGTTTGGAATATATAACCTTCTGTATACAATATGTAACACTGTGTATAATGCCCTGACTAAAATATATAATTTGCGGTATATAATGCAAGGAATAGCCTAATATAAGGAGCCAAGTTGCTCACAGTTAGCATATTTGCCCTGATTGCAGTCTGATCCTCAATAAGCTGGTTTGAGTATCAGAGTGAGTGAGTGCAATAACATTAATCCAAGCTGGAAGCTGTAACTCCATTCCCAGCCAGCCCACTGTGTGACACAGAATGGCTCAGAAACAGGTCACTCATGCCTCCTCCGCATTCCCCCATCACTTCCTCACATTTAGTGTATATATGTGTATACATCTATCGATCTTACAGATTCCCCTTTCAGCAAAGAACAGGATCTCCTGAGTACCTGTAAGTCCATCAGTTTAATTCAGAATAATTTACTGTGGTTATTACGGGACTTCTCCAAAGCAGAGTGTGACTTGAAAGTGACACCCTGTGTATAAATGTGTGATACTTATTTGTGTGTGGATATAGATGTGTAATTCTACTGCATTCAGGAGAAACTAACTGATTGCAGAGTAAACATCCTGGAGGTTACCATTGACCAGAAATTGAACTGGACTAGCAATATAAATACTGTGGCTAAAGAGTAGGGTGGAGGCTAGGAATCCTGTGATGATTAACTCACCTCCTGACTCCCCCGAAGCCTGTCCACCATCTACAAGGTACAAGTCAGAAGTGTGATGGAATATTCTCCCCTTACCTGCATGAGTACAGCTCCAGTGACACTCAAGAAGCTGAACACCATCCAGGACAAAACAAAAACAAAAACAGAATTACCTGGAAAAACTCAGCAGGTCTGGCAGCATCGGCGGAGAAGAAAAGAGTTGACGTTTCGAGTCCTCATGACCCTTCGACAGAAGTTGAGTTTGAGTCCAAGAAAGAGTTGAAATATAAGCTGGTTTAAGGTGTGTGTGTGGGGGGCGGAGAGAGAGAGTGAACACCATCCAGGACAAAGCAGCCTGTTTGATTGGCACCCCATCCACAAATGCCTACTCCCTCCACCACTGACGCACAGGAGCAGCGGCAGTGTGTGTACCATCTACAAGATGCGCTGCAGGAACTCACCAAGGTCCTTCGACAGCACCTTCCAGACATCTATCTAGGATAAGGGCAGCAAATGCATGGGAACACCACCACCTAGAGGTTCCTCTGCAAGTCACTCACCATCCTGACTTGGGAATATATCACCATTCCTTCACTTTCGCTGGGTCAAAATCCTGGAACTCCCTTCCTAACAGCACTGGGGATGTACCTACACCAAATGGCCTTCAGAGGTTCAGGAAGGAGGCTCACCCCTGCTTTCTCAAGGGCAATTAGGGATGGGCAATAAATGCTAGCTCAGCCAGCAATGCCCACATCCCATGAATGATTAAAAAAAAGATAGGCTCTTTATAGGAAACTATTCCTTGCACAGCTTTTGGACACAAATTGGCTGCCATGTTTCTTACATGACAACTTCAAAGCCTATTCAGATGTCCTGAGCTGGTGAAACACCCTGTAGAAACCCATGACCTGCCTCGGAGAGGAGAGAGACCCACAAGACTAATCCCCTTTAAAGTGACATATACTTAAAAAACTCAGTTACTTAGGAGATCTGTGGCTTTTCAGCTTCTCAATTTTCCATCGCTTCAAAGGTATGGCATGAAAAGTGGGGCCTCGTTCACCTCTTGAAGTGAACCTCAGAAACCACATCGAGCTTCATCTCATTCTGAACAGGATCATTGTCCTACTGCCAGGAACCCTTTTATCACCGGTCCAGAACTGTCTTTGTCGAAGATGTCGGGACCTGATCCTATTTAAGTGAGAGTTAGTCCAGAGGATATTACAGGGACGATTTGATAGAGGGGTTTTAACCAGGAAAGCCGGAGAGTAGCAAAATCACAGTCCCCATTCCTAATCTGTTTGTCTTACAAACATGCCAACTCTCATGAATTGGCCATGAGATGCCATTTCCCAGTGGTCTTGTGAGAAGGCTGTGAAATCTACCTAACATTGCCCAACCCTGATTCAGTCCATCCTCCATCGGATTTGTAACCCATGCCTTTGTCATCTTTAGATTTACTTATTTTAACACACTCTGGCCAGTCTCCCACATTCAACCCTCCATAAATTTGAGCTCATCCAAAATTCTGCTGCCTGTATCCTTAATCATTCTAATTCCAGTTTACCCACCTCCTCCTTGCACTCGCTGAACTACTTTGGCTCCTGGGCAAACAAGGCTAGGATTATAAAATTCTCATCCTTATTTTTGAATCCTTCCAAGACCTGAAGCCTTCCTATCTCTAACTCCCTCCAGTCCCTGAAACCCACCCTATGTCTGTAACATCTTGTCTACAAGCCCCCCACCCATCTCTGTAACCTCCTCCATTCCCTACAACAGGCCCTATATCTGTAACCTCCTCCAGCCCCTACAATCCTCCCTATCTCTGTAACCTCCTCCAGTCACAACAACCTCCCAATCACTGTAACATCCTCCAGCCCCTACAACTGACCCTAGATCTGTAAACTCCTCAAGACCTTACAACCCTCCCAATCTCTGTAACCTCATCCAGCCCTTACAATCCTCCCTATCCATTACCTCCAGCCCCTACAACTCTCCCCATCTCTGTAACCTCCTCCAGCCCCTACAACCCCCCTTATCTCTGTAACCTCCTCCAGCCTTTACAATCCTCTCTATCCATTACCTCCAGCCCCTACAACTCTCCCTATCTCTGTAACCTCCTCCAGCCCATACAACCCTCCCTATCTCTGTAACCTCCTCCAGCCCCTACAACCCTCCCTATCTCTGTTACCTCCTCCAGCCCGTACAACCCTCCTTATCTCTGTAACCTCCTCCAGCCCCTACAACTCTCCCTATCACTGTAACCTCCTCCAGCCCGTACAACCCTCCTTATCTCTGTAACCTCCTCCAGCCCCTACAACCCTCCCTATCACTGTAACCTCCTCCAGCCCCTACAACCCTCCCTATCTCTGTAACCTCCTCCAGCCCATACAACCCTCCCTATCTCTGTAACCTCCTCCAGCCCCTACAACCCTCCCTATCTCTGTAACCTCCTCCAGCCCGTACAACACTCCTTATCTCTGTAACCTCCTCCAGCCCGTACAACCCTCCCTATCTCTGTAACCTCCTCCAGCCCCTACAAACCCTCCCTATCTCTGTAACCTCCTCCAGCCCATACAATCCCCCCTATCTCTGTAACCTCCTCCAGCCCGTACAACCCTCCCTATCTCTGTAACCTCCTCAATGCCCATACAACCCTCCCTATCTCTGTAACCTCCTCCAGCCCGTACAACCCATCTATTTCTGTAACCTGCTCCAGCCCCTAAAACCGTCCCCATCACCTCCTCTGGCTGCTACAACCATCTCTTCCTCTGTACCCTCCTCCAGCTCCGTCAACCACCCCTGTCTCTGTAACTCCCCCCCACCCCCCGAAAGATGGCGCTTACCTCTGCAACCTCCTGTAGCCATGACAAGACAGCCTTACTCCTGCCGGAATTTTCCATCCCCGCTGGTGTTAGACGTCCTGGCGGGCATGAGTGGACAATATGGCCGATCTGTTTCACGTTGCCAGGGAAGCAGTTGGCGATCATCAGCCCCGCCTGTCAATGGTTGGCCACATTTCCTGCCACTGGACATCGGGAATATCATTTTAATATATCTGCATATCATTATAAGCACAGCTTGCTGGAATCACCCCCTCCCCCGCACGCTGGATCACCTGGGTCACGCTCAAATGTTTCACAACAGCATTTAAAAGGCGCGCACCCGGTGAGCTGAACTTCGAGGGGATCTCGGAGGTGAGTGCACAGTAATGTTGCAAAGCACTCGCGAGGGTTGCCCGTTGGGCTTCAATGTTGAGGCACCAGCCATGCCTTCAGGCGAGGGCACAGGCAGGTCCCTTTTTCCCCAGCTGACTGTCGGGGTCGGAGCAAGCCATGCCCTGCGCTTGGGGTGAGCCAGTGGGGCAAGGCAGCCCGATCTGATGGTAGCACACAAGCAGGGTGGGGTGGGAGGGAAGTGGCTGCACAATAGGGAAACCTTGTATAAAGTGACCATTCCTCTGCAGCTGAGATGGTTCAGGCGCAGCCACATTGACGCTCTTGGAGCCGGGCCTCGAGCATCTCTGCCCACTTGAGCAATGCAGGGGCATGAATGTGCCACCAAACGCTCCAGAGCTTTTCACCCCTCGGGCGCAGACTGCAAACCAGTGAGCTTTTTAGTGGGCTGCAGGACAACTGGACAGCTGGGCACGTTGTACCATCTCCTTACGAAAGCCGGCCATTGGAGCAGTGACTGATGAAGACGCTAATGGCCCCTTGCAATGTCATCATTCAGGTTTGGACCAGTCTCCCCCATGGTTCAACAGGGCAGCCTTGCCGTGTGGGTTAGGAGGATGCCTGTGCCTGAGCAGAGAGCACAGCATGCAGTCCAGTGGGCAAGGCTCCCAATCAGTCAGGTGGAGCGGGGCGGAGGTGGGTGAGGTTTCGGGCCGCCATGCAGTGCACTAAACTGTGGTCATCCAAGCGGTGACCAGCACTCTCCGGGATGTGTCAAGGGGCCTTCAGACTTAACCAAGAGAGGTTCTTAGTGCACCCCTGCAAATCCACATGTGTCTCTCTTTCATCCTGCAGGAGTACATCATGAGCATAGAGCCTGGTGACCTAGCTGTAGGGCTTATGGCTTACAGGGAACAGAGACGAAGGAGAAAAGAGTGATGGAGGAACCTGGCTGGATAGAGGGAGGAGCAGCATCCTCAAGAAGGGGCAGCTGGGGCTCCTGCATATGTCACTGAAGAGTCACAGTGAGCCATTGCTGGTTGGCACCTATGTAGACCCAGGGCCTATGGATGACGCTGGTCTTTCCTGCAGAACCACTGTCACTGACGACTGCACACGTCCAGGGAACTGGTCAGTCACATCTGCCACCAGCTGCAGGATTTAGCGCCACTGGAACATGGAGGGCATCTACTGCCAGTGGCTCTGCAAGTGACCGAGGCGCTCAATTTTTACACCAGTGGCTCATTTCAGGGCTCCACAGAGGAGCTCTGTGGGATATCGCAAGTCTCCCCACATAATTACATCCAGAAAGTCACAGGATTCCATCTTTGTGATGGCACACAGCTTTGTGCATTTCACCCAGGATCAGGAAAACCAGGAAGCAAGAGTGCTGGGATTTGCCCAGATTTGAGGTTTCCCACAGGCGCAGGGTGCCTTTGGCTGCATTCACGTGGCACTCAGATCCCCATGGCAACAAGCGCTCAACCACGTCAACCACAGGGGCTTCCACTCGCTGAATGTTCAGCTGGCGTGTGACCACCACTAATGCATCCTACAGGTCTGCGCATGATTCCCAGGGATTGCCCATGACTCCGACCTTCTCAGTAGGCCTCAGTTTTCTGCTGGCTCCCAGGGTCTAAAGAGGCTGCAGGGTTGGCTGCTCGGGGGACAAGGGCTACCCGCAGGAGGATGTGGCTGCTGATGCAGCGACAAGGCCCATGCTGCAACTCGCGCTTGGGTGAGGCAGGCCATCGCAACATTGACAGCGAGGTTCCGGTTCTTGGCCCCGCAATGCTGCCCGCAGAAGGCGTGGCGCATCCTCGTCACTTGTGCTCTGCGAGCAGAGCCATATCAGGGAGGTGCGGCGGGGAATCTTTGACGCCTCCTGATCCTATATCCTCCTCAGTGCCTCGGTGAGCTGAACCCATCACGACCACACTCAGCGGGCATGGGTGCTGATGAGACGGGAGGGCTAGCCCACACCTTGAAAGGGCGCTGAGGGCAGAGAGAGAGAGAGAGAGAGAGAGAATGATGGAAGTCTGTGCCGCCAGGACAGAGCATTATGGCAGCAAGTGGTGAGTCCCATCGAGGTGCAGGTGTCACCGATGTGCCTGGTGACTGCAAAGGTGTATGCCTTCAGTGTGCTGGGACAAAACACAGGGCAGGGACCCTGGACTGAGACACCTGACTTTATCTTGGACAAGGACCTAGACTTTGCATCTGAATGACATGAGTACTGCTCAGCAGAACAAGGAGACGTAGGCAAAGGCACATTCTTGGAAGTTTATTTACGATAGTGACCATTATGTACAAGTGATTAACACCCATGCCCAGGCGTTGGAGCTTGTTCCTTCCTGAGTGGGAGCTGTTGCTGTGTGCTGGCTGTGGCTGCTGCTGCTGGAAGAGGTACCACCCTGCAGTTACTATTGCTTATTCCAACATAATCCTCTGGACTTTTACAAGCTGCTCTGGTATTGCTGCAGCCCAAGTGACACTGGAAGCCGCCTGCTGGTGTTATCACTGGGGCCTGCAAGGCCTGAGGTTTGAAGAATTGGAGGAGAGAGAGGGGAGGCGCTGCAAGACAGGGAGGCCAGGAGGCAAGGACTTATCTTTCATTTAATCTGCGGTGGGTGTCTGGACTTTTCTTTGGTGGGGGGGGCCTGTGAAGACTGAGTTGCTTTGTAAGGGGAGGAAGACGACCTCAGAGGGGACTCGGGGAGAAGGGGTGCGTACGTATGTCAAGTTAACATCTTGCATCCCCCCCCATTAGGAGGGAGAGAGTAGTCCGTCTCTTCCTCCTGTCCCCCTTTCTAAACGCCCACCGACAGAGCTCGGGGTGGGTGTGGTCCGTCCCCCAATGGCTGGCGCGGGGTCTCCAGTGGCTGTGCCCACTGTGGTAGCTGTGGAGGCGGCACCATCGCCAGTGGCGGCGCCTGCTAAGACCACCTGTGCGGGATTGACCACTTCCGTGGCCTGTGCTGCTCCCGTGGCCCTGTCACCTGTTCCACCTATTGACCATGGGGCCATGGTGGGGTAGGGTTGTCGGCCCCCTTGGCCCCATCGTTGTGGCCCTCATGCATGTACGGGAAGGCAGTGTTCTCCCCGAGGCCTGAGCGGGCGCTGCTCCTGGCCCTGGCCAAGGGGCTCACCGCAGGCAGTGGATCCCACTTGAGGCCAGCATGGAGAGTCTTGTCTTATCCAACCTTTCATTCCCGGTGAGCTCTTCCTCCCCCATCTCTTCACCAACTGCGGTGGGGTGTGAGAGAAGATCAGGTCCAGGGTGGCACCGCACCCTCTCGGGCTCAGGGAACCCAGTCCCCGCCACCTGCACTCCTTCCAGGTGCCAGGTCTCTCTTCGCCCAGCCTGGGAGGGGTGCAGGGAGTGGGGGAGGGGTGGGGTGGGGGGTGAGGTGGTACGGTTCGATGCCACCTTTGTGGGTGCGGCCGACCGAGCCTTCTGGTTGGCAGACGGCGTTGCGGTGCCACACCCTCCAGGAAGCGGGGCACGCCCGACAAATCTGCCCCACCTCCATATGGCCGCCAATGCCACCGAGGCGGCCATGACTGGCGCCACCATTCTTCTCCACCCCCCCCCCCCCACCCCAGCACCACTCCAGCTTCAGGGAGGTGCCCGCCGGTAGGCGCTGCCAACTCTGCCGCCGGCGAGGTGGGTCGCGAGTGACCCAGCACCAGAACAAGGTGCAACGGAAGACCTGCCAAACTCCCCAATGGACCCTGATCCCCAGACTCCCCAGGGACACCAGCTCGGGTGGGGGGGGGGTGGGGGGGGCCAATCATCACCCAGCCCAGGTGGCATGACTTTGGCTGCAGTCCCCTGAGCAGGGCCCCTCAGTGAGGGTATCGCCCTTGCGTGGGGCACCGACCCCCGACCCGCCTTGTTACCCGGGCACCTCCATGCCGGGTCCGGAGCCTTTCCCGGACTGACTGGGCGACCCTGTGCCCAAGGGGTGAGCGGAGGCTCTGAGCCGACGCCACCCTTTGACCCCCATCCCCAAGAGGAGACCAGAGAGCGGCCCTCTGCCCTTGATCCTGGGGGGTTGGGATCGAGGTGAAGGTGGTGGTGGAGCCAACTGGCAGCTCCGATTGAGCCCCCGCACTTGATATGGGGGGGCGGGGGGGGGGGGGGGGTGGAGGGTGGGGGGGGTTGGAAGCTGGAGGCGACGGCCTGGAGGAGGATGGAGTTTCGGTGAATGAGCACCAGGGGCGACGTAGAGTCATTGTCGGGTGAGGTAATGGGGCCCATGGTGGCCTCCGCTGCAGCCAAAGCATCAGGGGTTTGGGCTCCCCCAAGAGGACGGAGTGAGGACTTACGGGGGCGATGAGGCAGCCATTGCAGGAGGGGACACATCCGAGTTCACAAGTCTCCCCTCATCCCTTTACGGGAGCTCCAGGATTTGTTAGCGAGCAATCACGATCACCGAGACAGGGTCCAGTCAGCCCTGAACCTGTGGCATTCTTTTCCTCTTGTGTTCTGGTCCACCTGCAAAGCCTTAATAGCCCCTGGGCTGGACCGGAGAGGCTAAGAGGAGGGTCCACACAGTTCTCGCTGGGCTCCTGAAGGAGAGGAAGGATTTAAAATAGTCCTCCCCTTGCACTGTGCATTAAATGATGGTAGCATATGCTTCTGACTTTGAAGACGACCGTAGCCAGCCTCAACGTCAATGGCAGCAGCAGGGACGCACAGCTCAGGTTCCACAACTTCTGGATAACTCCCCACCTGGGCCATGTCATATTTCTGCTTCATAAACCCTCCGGTGTAGCCCCTTGAGTCAATTTATTCTGTTAAAGTTGCTACGTAAATATAAGCTGTTGCAATTTTTTTGCTGCTGCTGCCATTTACTGAGAGAGTCAGGTTAGTACCAGGGTCAAAGCAGCCTCCCCTTTTGGTAAGGCATATGCTCAGCTGCTCGATGATGGTTGGCATCACATGTCTGGATAACATTCTCACGGCCTTAGTAGACAGCTTGAGGGTAAACCAACCACCTGTGCCATGTGGACACTTTCACTGTCATGGCATTTGGTCCATTGGACCTCGACAGAGCTGGGGATCCTTTTTTTCCATTGGAGTGCTGAGAGACTTTGGAATTCTCTCCCTTAAAAAAGCAGTTGAGGCAGAGTCCTTGAATATCTTTAAGGCAGAAGTAGGTAGCAAGGGGCTGAAAGGGGTTATGAGGAGTAGGCAGGAATGTGAGATTAAAATCTGAGCAGCCATGACCTTATTGAATGGAGGAGCAAGCTCAAGGGGCTGAGTGGCCTACTCCTGTTCCTCATTCATATTCCTGTATGCTTCAGTTCAGGCTCATTTATTCGAAGGCAGTGACTTTGCAGAACCTGTGGATTCACTACAAAAACAGAATTACCTGGAAAAACTCAGCAGGTCTGGCAGCATCGGCGGAGAAGAAAAGAGTTAACGTTTCGAGTCCTCATGACCCTTCGACAGAACTTGAGTTCAAGTCCAAAAAAGAGTTGAAATATCAGCTGGTTTAAGGTGTGGGGGGCGGGGTGAGGGGGGCGGGGGGGTGGGGAGAGAGAGAGAGAGAGAGAGAGAGAGAGAAGTGGAGGGGTTTGGTAAGGTTGTAGGGACAAACAAGCAGTGAAAGAAGCAGATCATCAAAAGATGTCACAAACAACAGGACAAAAGAACACATAGGTGTTAAAGTTGGTGATGTTATCTAAACGAATGTGCTAATTAAGAATGGATGGTAGGGCACTCAAGGTACAGCTCTAGTGGGGGTGGGGAGAGCATAAAAGATTTAAAAATATTTAAAAATAATGGAAATAGGTGGGAAAAGAAAAATCTATATAATTTATTAGAAAAAAACAAAAGGAAGGGGGAAACAGAAAGGGGGTGGGGATGGAGGGGGGAGCTCAAGACCTAAAGTTGTTGAATTCAATATTCAGTCCGGAAGGCTGTAAAGTGCCTAGTCGGAAGATGAGGTGTTGTTCCTCCAGTTTGCGTTGGGCTTCACTGGAACAATGCAGCAAACCAAGGACAGACCTGTGGGCAAGAGAGCAGGGTGGAGTGTTAAAATGGCAAGCGAAAGGGAGGTTTGGGTAATGCTTGCGGACAGATTGAAGGTGTTCTGCAAAGAGGTCACCCAGTCTACGTTTGGTCTTTCCAATGTAGAGGAGACTGCATTGGGAGCAACGAATGCAGTAGACTAAGTTGGGGGAAATGCAAGTGAAATGCTGCTTCACTTGAAAGGAGTGTTTGGGCCCTTGGACAGTGAGGAGAGAGGAAGTGAAGGGGCAGGTGTTACACCTTCTGCGTTTGCATGGGAAGGTGCCGTGGGATGGGGTTGAGGAGTAGGGGGTGATGGAGGAGTGGACCAGGGTGTCCTGGAGGGAGCGATCCCTACGGAATGCCGACAGGGCGGGTGAAGGGAAGATGTGTTTGGTGGTGGCATCATGCTGGAGTTGGTGGAAATGGCAGAGGATGATATTTGAATGTGGAGGCTGGTGAGGTGATAAGTGAGGACATGGGGGACCCTATCATGTTTCTGGGAGGGAGGAGAAGGCGTGAGGGCAGATGCGTGGGAGATGGGCTGGACACGGTTGAGGGCCCTGTCAACGACCGTGGGTGGAAAACCTCGGTTAAGGAAGAAGGAGGACATGTCAGAGGAACTGTTTTTGAAGGTAACATCATCGGAACAGATGCGACGGAGGCGAAGGAACTGAGAGAATGGGATGGAGTCCTTACAGGAAGCGGGGTGTGAGGAGCTGTAGTCGAGGTAGCTGTGGGAGTCGGTGGGTTTGTAATGGATATTGGTGGACAGTCTGTCACCAGAGATTGAGACAGAGAGGTCAAGGAAGGGAAGGGAAGTGTCAGAGATGGAGCACGTGAAAATGATGGAGGGGTGGAGATTGGAAGCAAAATTAATAAATTTTTCCAAGTCCCGATGAAAGCATGAAGCAACACCGAAGTAATCATCAATGTTACCGGAGAAAGAGTTGTGGAAGGGGGCCGGAGTAGGACTGGAACAAGGAATGTTCCACATACCCCATAAAGAGACAGGCATAGCTAGGGCCCATGCGGGTACCCATAGCCACACCTTTTATTTGGAGGAAGTGAGAGGAGTTGAAGGAGAAATTGTTCAGTGTGAGAACAAGTTCAGCCAGACGGAGGAGAGTAGTGGTGGATGGGGATTGTTCAGGCCTCTGTTCGAGGAAGAAGCTAAGGGTGGTCAGACCATCCTGGTGGGGGATGGAGGTGTAGAGGGATTGGACGTCCATGGTGAAGAGGAAGCGGTTGAGGCCAGGGAACTGGAAATTGTTGATGTGACGTAAGGTGTCAGAGGAATCACGGATGTAGGTGGGAAGGGACTGGACAAGGGGAGAGAGATGGGAGTCAAGATAATGAGAAATGAGTTCTGTAGGGCAGGAGCAAGCTGAGACGATCGGTCTACCGGGGCAGTTCTGTTTGTGGATTTTGGGTAGGAGGTGGGGCGACTATCAGGTTGGAAGCTGTGAGAGGAAGTGTGGATTCACTAGCAGTTTTTGCTTCTCCAGAATGTTCCCCATATGGAAAAACAGGGGGCAGGGAGAAGAGTAGGGGAGAGAAAATGAAGTCCCTCCTTTAGCAGCTTAGATAGCATTTTTCTAACCCATGCCCCAAGTGGCAGGATGAAATATTAATCTGGCTTGGCTCCTATTTCAAACCTAACATATGTAATCCAAGAGCTGTTAAATGTCACAGAAGCGTTGTATGGACATCAACTCCCTACAAGTGACTGAAGATAACTTGTTCCTGCATCAAGATTGTCGATTTCCATTTGATCAATAACATGTTACCTTCACGCCTTGTTCAGTGAATCTTTTGTGCCACCCCTGGCCAAGTCGGTCACACTCTTGCATTCTGGGTCAGACTGTTGTGGATCCGTGCCCACTTCATAGAGTTGAACACAAAAATGTATGTTGCTGCTTCTCCCAGTGCAGGTTTCAGGCATGGCTGCACTGTCAGAGGATCAGTACTGAGGGAGTGCTGCACCGTTGGAGGGTCAGTACTGAGGGAGTGCTGCACCGTCAGAGGGTCGGTACTGAGGGAGTGCTGCACTGTCAGTGGGTCAGTAGTGAGGGAGTGCTGCACTGTCGGAGGGTCAGTACTAGGGGAGCACTGCACTGTCGGAGGGTCAGTACTGAGGGATTGCTGCAGCATCGGAGGCTCAGTGGTGAGGGAGTGCTGCACTGTCAGAGGGCCAGTACTGAGGGAGTGCTGCACTGTCAGAGGGTCAGTAGTGAGGGAGTGCTGTATTGTTGGAGGATCAGTACTTAAGGGAGCGTTGCACCGTCGGAGGGTCAGTACTAGGGGAGCGCTGCACTGTCAGAGGTTCAGTACTGAGGGAGTGCTGCACTGTCGGAGGGTCAGTACTGAGGGAGAGCTGCACTGTCGGAGGGTCAGTACTGAGGGAGTGCTGCACTGTTAGAGGGTCAGTACTGAGGGAGTGCTGCACTCAGACGGTCAGTACTGAAGGAGTGCTGCACTGTCAGAGGGTCAGTACTGAGGGAGTGCTTCACTGTCGGAAGGTCAGTACTGAGGGAGTGCTGCACTGTGGGAGGGTCAGTACTGAGGGAGTGCTGCACTGTCAGAGGGTCAGTACTGAGGGAGTGCTGCATTGTAGGAGGGTCAGTACTGAGGGAGTGCTGCACTGTCAGAGGGTCAGTACTGAGGGAGTGCTGCACTCAGACGGTCAGTACTGAAGGAGTGCTGCACTGTCAGAGGGTCAGTACTGAAGGAGTGCTTCACTGTCGGAAGGTCAGTACTGAGGGAGTGCTGCACTGTGGGAGGGTCAGTACTGAGGGAGTGCTGCACCATCAGAGGGTCAGTACTGAGGGAGTGCTGCATTGTTGGAGGGTCAGTACTGAGGGAGTGCTGCACTGTCAGAGGGTCAGTACTGAGGGAGTGCTGCACTGTCAGAGGGTCAGTACTGAGGGAGTGCTGCACTGTCGGAGGGTCAGTACTAAGGGAGTGCTGCACTGTCAGAGGGTCAGTACTGAGGGAGTGCTGCACTGTCGGAGGGTCAGTACTGAGGGAGTGCTGCATTGTCAGAGGGTCAGTACTGAGGGAGTGCTGCATTGTCAGAGGGTAGGCACCGAGGGAGCGTGGACTGCCCGGTACAATCCCCTAGTGTGAGAATGCAGCACTGCTGCCCATCACTGCCCTCTGCGGGGAAGGCTGAGGCCATGGAGAGATTTGAAAACAAGGTTGTGAAATTTAAAATGTCTCCACCTATCGTTGGCCCCTCTATCCAGCTCTACCTTAAACCAGATTATATTTCACCACATTTCTATATTTCCTTAGTTCTGATGAAGAGTCCGATGCGCTTGAAATGTTAACTGTATTCCTCTCCGCAGAATCTGCCTGACCTGCTGAGTTTTCCAGCTATTTTTGTTTTTTGTTTAAAATGGAGGTATTGCTAACCCAAGGGGTCACTGTGGATCAGTGAATGCAGTACTGCATCAATACATAAATACTGATGGCTGAAAGCGACCTGGTGCGGTTAATTGTGGTATCCAGTTTCTGAAGGGCAGAATAGGGGAGTGCGTAATGAATCATCAAGTCTGGAGGCAGAAGGCGTGAATGAGAGGTCTCTGCAGTGAATGAGTTAAGGCAGGGGTGAAGTCAGGTGGTGTAATGGAGGTAAAAGTAGCCAAGATCTCCCAGCCCTCAACCAGGGATATTGCATACCCTCTGCTCATTCTATAAGAAATCCTTCCTGTCACCTACTCCATTGTAACTTTTCATGAAAGGAGGCAGCTCCTCCCTTTCCCAAAACAGCTTGGAAAGGACAAACGATCAAACAGTCCTGACCGTACGACTGTGATTCTGCTTGGAGCGAGAGGAAGCTGGATGTGGTTTCTGTGATTCGCTTAAAAGCCGCTTGCGAGGGCCCAGGGACATCCCAATTTGCATGTCTTGCCTCCAGCCTTTGAACAGGCTTAACGTTTGGAGAAATTTTAGACCACGGGTTTCCTGAGCAACTCATTTCTCCTGCCACTTTGTTCGATCTGGCAGTTTGAGGGTGATTAATAATGTGGGTAGTAAACTCTCTCTCTCCCCCTCCCCTCCCCTCCCCTCCCCTCCGAGGCAGGTCATGGGTTTGAGAATGGACTCCTCTTTCTACAGTGCCTTACTCCACCTCAGTGCCCAAATCACTTGGCAGCCAGTGAAGGACTTTTTGAAGTGTAGTGACTGTTGCAATGTAGGAAAGACAGGAGTCGACTTGTGCCCCGCAACCGTGCAAGGAATAGTTTTGTTTTTAATAAGGAGCCCATCTGCTGGCAGTCATTTAGTTTCTCCTGAATGCAGTACACACACACACACGCAATACACACACAAATAAATATCAAACTTTTATACACAGGATGTCACTGAGAAATTGCAGTCTGCTTTGGGGAAGTCCTGTAATAACCACATTAAATTATTTTGAATTAAATTGATGTTCCAGAGTAACCCGTGATGATTAATCTAAGTGCAAGGAATTGACCTGTTTCTGAACCATTCCGTGTCTGTGGTCTGGCTGGGAGTGGAATGACTCCTCCCAGCCTGGCCCTGACTCTGCACTCGCTCACTCTTGATTCTCACTCAAAGCAGCACTGAGGGTTATTGGAGATTGAGCTGCAATCAGGGCAAATATTCTGACTGTGAGTAACCTGGCTCCTTATTTTAGGCTACCTGTTGCATTAAATACTGTGGATTATATATTACAGACATCAATATATGCAGGTGATTATATGATATAGACTAACATAGGCAGGATTATATATCATAGACAGAACATTATGTACAGAGGATATTATAAAACAGTATCTATTAATTTGTGACATTATGTTGCTCTGTGTGTATGTCTCTGCTGTTATCTCTGTCTCTATCTCTGTATCTCTTGATCTCTGTTTTTCTCTCAGTCCTTCATTTCTCTCTGCTCCCCGTCCGCCTCGCTCTGCCTTTCAGTATCATGTTCTCCCCGTGACTGTCTCCCTGTCTTTCTCCCTCTCGTCCTGCCTGTCCCTCTTTCCCTGACCCTCCCATCTTTTTCCCTATCACACTCTGTCTGTTTCTCTGCCTCTCTTGGGCTCTGTCAGTCTCTGTCTGGCTCCTTCTCACACTCTGTCTCCTCTTTACACATCTCCCTTTCCCTCTCTGTCTCTCTCTGTGTCACCTTCTTTAGCCAACTTTCACTTTGGCTCTCTGTTGCTCTGTGTCTCTCAATTTACCTTTCTCTCTGTCTCTGTGTCTGTCTTTTTCTTACTTTCTCTTTCCTTTGCTTTCTCTCCCTGGCTCTCTTTCTCTGCCCTCTCTGTGGCTTTCTCGCTCCTCCAATCTTTCCTCCTCTGTCTTAATTTTCTGACTTCCAACTTACATGATCCCTCTGTCACTATCTGTCTCCCCCCTCACTGTTTCTGTCTACCTTTGTGTCCGTGGCTATCTCAGTGTGTGTGCGCCGACTTCCTCACCTCTTCCCACTCTCCCGACTGCCCTGAAGCTGGGAGTTTAACGAGACAGAGTGAACTGAACATGGGGTGAAGTACTGATATCAGGCACAATTTTAAAATCATTACCATGGTCCTGACTTTAACTTGCTTTAAGAATTTATTTGCAAAAAGATATAAGACAGACAATACAAAAACAAAAATACCTGGATAAACTCAGCAGGTCTGGCAGCATCTGCGGAGAGGAACAGAGTTAAACGTTTCGAGTCTGTATGACTCTTCAACAGAACTAAGTAAAAATAGAAGAGGTGAAATATAAGCTGGTTTAAGGGATGGGGGGGTGGGGTGGTGTGGAACAGGTAGAACTGGATAGAGGGTCAGTGATAGGTGGAGATAACCAAAAGATGCCACAGACTAAAAGACAAAGAGGTGTTGAAGGTGGTGATATTATCTAAGGAATGTGCTAATTAAGGGTAGAAAGCAGGACAGGCAAGGTACAAATAGCCCTAGTGGGGGTGGGGTGGGGGGAAGGAATCTAAAAAGACTAAAAGGTAGAGATAAAACAATGGAAGGAAATACATTTAAAAATAATAGAAGTAGGTGGGAAAACAAAAATCTATATAAATTATTGGTAAAAAGGGGGATCGGAAAGGGGGTGGGGATGGAGGAGAGAGTTCATGATATAAAGTTGTTGAATTCAATATTCAGTCCGGAAGGCTGTAAAGTGCCTAGTCGGAAGATGAGGTGCTGTTCCTCCAGTTTGCGTTGGGCTTCACTGGAACAATGCAGCAAGCCAAGGACAGACATGTGGGCAAGAGAGCAGGGTGGAGTGTTAAAATGGCAAGCGACAGGGAGGTTTGGTTAATGCTTGCGGACAGACTGAAGGTGTTCTGCAAAGCGGTCACCCAGTCTATGTTTGGTGTTTCCAATGTAGAGGAGACTGCATTGGGAGCAACGAATTCAGTAGACTAAGTTGAGGGAAGTGCAAGTGAAATGCTGCTTCACTTGAAAGGAGTGTTTGGGCCCTTGGATGGTGAGGAGAGAGGAAGTGAACGGGCAGGTGTTACACCTTCTGCGTTTGCATGGGAAGGTGCCATGGGAGGGGGTTGAGGCATAGGGGATGATGGAGGAGTGGACCAGGGTGTCCAGGAGGGAACCATCCCTGTGGAATGCCTCCAAGGGGGTGAGAGGGGTGGTGAAGAAATTTTAAATGTATTTCCATCCATTATTTTTCCAGGTATTTTTGTTTTTGTTTTGGATTTCCAGCATCTGCAGTTTTTGCTTTTAAGACAGACAATAGTTTCACTCTGTCACCATTAGCACCTCCTATAGCCAATATCACCACCGTTAACATCCCTTTAGTCTGTGACATCTTTGTCAATCTCTCCTTTGCCTCCACCTATCACTGGCCGTCTACCCAGTTCCACCCTGTCCCACCACCCTTAAACAGCATACATTTTACCATATTTCTACTTCTCTTGAGTTCTGATGAAGAGTCACACAGACTCGAAACGTTGACTCTCTCTTCCTCTCCACAGATCTGTCTGACCTGCTGAGTTATTCCAGCAATTTTTGTTTGTGTTGCAATAGTTTCACTGGGTTCATTTAATATAAAATGTCGAACGAAAACAGTTACCAGTCTGAGCAGGGGTGGATTTGAGATTACAGATATGCTACAACAATGAAATGGAGGGATCTCAGTCAGACACTGAGTTCCCCTCTGAAATATTCCAACACTCGCCCAACGCTGGTTATAAACCTGGTGAACTGTCTCTCACTGGGATCTATAATCGGGCCCCATGTGTTTCTGGAGCCGGTGTTACTCCAGGGCTCCTTGAGATATTAGTGGGAGTCTCTGCAGCAATGCTTTTAGGGCAATTGTCAATGTTCCCTTCCTCAGATGGGAAATACCTGGTCGATTGTGGATGTGTTAAGAGGAGGCTTGGCAAACAGAGGGAAGTGCGGGTGGAGGGTGGGGCGAGGGGACGTGGATAAAAGGCGCTGATGGGCTGGAGTGGAGAGCGCGGTGAAGAGAGAGAGAGAAAGAGAAAGAAATGCGAGGAAGAGAAGGGAGAGAGAAGAGCAAAGGGGGGAGGTGGGCGACACAGGAGGGGTGAGGGAGGAGGAGAGTAGGAGAATGGAGGCGAGAAGCAAGGACAGAGAGAGGGGTTTTTTTTAATATAAAGACGCACCTTAAAATCTGCCTCTACGACCAAGTTGTTGGTCATCTGTCCTAATACCTCCTGATGTGGCTTGGTATAAAATGTTGTCCGATTTACATTGCAATGAACACCTTGGGATGTTTTATGAAGGGATGAGGGAGGAGGTACAGCTCCCTGTAGATCTCTCTCCGATACTTAACACATTCCCAATAACAGTGTGTTTAAAAAAAATAAATTAATAGCCGAAAGGGGGTTCAAAATCACAGCCTTAAAAAGATGAATCACTCATTATAATTTCCGGCCTGATCGACAGAATGGAAATAAATAATGACATAATGAAGCCTGGTTATTATAACACAGATAGGAAACCCATCTTTGGTTATACCGATCCAGTCATGTCCAGTCCCTCGTCTATCGATCTCTGAAAAAAAAACACATTGGGTTTCGATCCCAGCACAAGGTGCTGAACGCACTATAGACTCGCCCCATCCTACAGCCACACACACACTTGATCAAGGAGCGGTATCGCTTCGTGTAACTTATCTTAATTAAAGAGTCTCAGCCTCAACAGCACCACATTGTTCCTCTAAGTGTTGACCTGCCCATCCCTTTGCCAAAGGAGTAATGTATATCTCCCAACGGTGAAGCAGCTGAGTGACCCAGGACAAAACCTGTTTCTCATGCGTGTCTCTGTTTGGTTTCCATTTTCTTGGTGGCCTCTCCTGGTGGTTCTATCCAAAAGGAGAGAGGTGAAGGCTCGACATGAGAGGTGAAATCTCCACACCCAGTTCTAAATTGGGTGTCAAGTGAGACCATCTGTCCTGGGGTGGTAAGCTTCCCTCTTGGTTGGTCAGTGTAAGCAGGAGTCCATTCCTCGCAAGATTCTACAGAACTGCATAAATGTTTACAAAGAGACAGAACATTCGGCCCATCTAGTCAATACTAATGTTTATCATCCACATGAATGTCCCCCTTCCCCCTCTTCATCTCACCCCATCAACATATCCTTCTATTCCTATCAACCTCACGTGTTTATCGAGCTTCTCATATTTATCCATACTATAAAACTGAACTGCCCCCTGTGGTAGAGAGTTCCACATTCTCACCACTCCCTGGCTAAAGTGGTTTCTCCTAACTCCCCTATATGATTAGTCACTATGTTATATTGATTATCCCCTGTTGCTTGCCCACCCCGGAAATGAAAACAGCTTCTCTACATCTACCCTTTTGAACACCTCCATAATCTTTATGATCAGGCTACAGCTTTACCTCTTCTAGAAAAAAAAAATCCCCAGTCTTCTCTAACAGTTATAACTTCCTAGATCCTACTTTTCTCTTATAGAAACCAGAATCATCTCTCTCTTTTCCACTCCCACACAACACCAAACTCCCCACTCTCCCCACCCCAACCCCCTTCCCCCCAGTACAGTGGGGCTCAGGGTTGGAGATTGGAAGCCCATGTTGAGAGATGGATGACTGGGTGGTCCAATCTCCTCCTGAAGTTGGCACCTTCCTGGGTGATGTTGCTGGAGAAGGATCTGCTGGGCTGGCTGTCGGAGGTGATGGAGAGCTGGCTGAGGTGAAGGGGCTTGAGGCAGGGCAGGAGGAGCTGCAGCACAGCCTTCTGGATGGAGCTGTCGTAGAGGCAGTAGATGATTGGGTTGGAGCAGCTGTTGGTGAAGGCCAGAGGAGCACTGACCACCAGACCCATTCCCACTACCGTCTGGAAGCTCCAGGACCCAGGGGCTGCTCCCCAGCGGAGCATCAATTCCAGGGAGTGGAAAACTTTGAAAGGCAGCCAGGAGATCAAGAAGGCCAGTACCACCAGAAAGACCACCCTCATCGACTTCCTCAGCTTGATGTCCTGCTTCTTGCTCCTCCTGTACTGCAGGCAGAGCTTCTTGGTGATGGAGCAGTAACAGACCAGGGTGACCAGCATTGGGCAGTAGAAGGTCAGGAGCAGGTAGGCAAGAGAGACGCCGGGGCTGGTGGAGTTCTGATCTTCGACGCAGCAGGACACGTTCTCACCCCGCGTCCGGATGGTTCGGCTGCGAAGGACGGGCAGCCCCAAGAGCAGTGAGACGATCCACACCAGCAGACAGGCCAGCGCTGCGTAAGCCTTGGAGCGGAATCTCCGGGAACGGAGCGGGTACACGATGGCCAGGTAACGGTCCAGGCTCATGCAGCTCAGGAAGAGGACACTGGAGTAGGCATTCACTGCCACCACATAGCTACTCAGCTGGCACAGAAAGAGGCCACTCCTCCAGGCTTTGCCCCAAGCCTCAGCGTCCACCCAGAGAGGCAGGGTGATCAGGAAGATGATGTCTGCCAAAGCCAGGTTCAATATGAAAATGTCCACCTGCCTCTTGACCCGGCACTTCCACACAATAGCTGAGATCAGCAGCCCATTGCCCAGGACTCCCACCACAAAGATCAGGCAGTAGACCAGGGAGAAGACAACGCTGGACTGGGGAAGGGAGACAGCTTCACAGCCCTCTTCCTCAGGGGAATAAGACACATAATAATCATTCAGATCATAATTGTAATCTGTCATGTTCGCCACAGTCACCTCTTCCATCTCTCTTTGTTTCTCTATTTAATGAAGTTGTTTGTCATCTGACTGTGTCAAAGCTCACTCACCCAGCCCCACCTTCCTCTAACATCTAATTGGTGAGCAGCAGGTCTTATCTCTATAAGATCTCACTGACACTGCAACATCCTGGCCTCACCTCTCCCACATCCCTTGACCCACTCAACCGGACCGCATCAAAATTTTGAAGATGGTGAACTGTAGCAATGCCTTCCTGCCCCTTCTTCTCCTCCAGTCCCCATTCCTCGAATCTTTACTCTGTCTTGACAATATCCAATGTCCCTTACTCTGCTCTCTGTCCTGTCAAAATTCTCATTCTCTTTCAGCTAACCTCAAACTCTTCTTCTGCTCTCTCTCAATCTCTTTTCCTCTCTCGCTGTCTCTCTCTATCTTTGTCTCTGTTGTCTACTCTCTTTCTGTCTCACTTTTTGCCTTCTTACAACCCTTTCTCTTCCCCACTGGTCTCTCTCTCTCTCTCTGTCTGTCTCCCTCTCTGTCTGTCTGTCTGTCTCTCTCTCTCTATCTGTCTGATGTCTGTCACTCTCTCTCTATCTGTCTGTCTCCCTCTCTGTCTGTCTGTCTCTCTCTCTCTCTATCTGTCTGTCTCTCTCTCACTGTCTGTCTCCCTCTCTGCCTGTCTGTCTCTCTCTGTCTGTCTCCCTCTCTGTCTGTCTGTCTCTCTCTATCTGTCTGTCTCTCGCTTTGTAAAACATCATTTTTCCTCACCTCCTCCTCTGGTTAATTTGTCAATTATTTGCACTTTTTGTCCTTCTGCTCCTGCCACTGATAGAGTTCCCCCGGGTTTATTCTCTCAAAGCCCTTTGTGGTTCTGAACACCTCCATTAAATGTCCTCTTAACCTTCTCTGCCCAAGAAGAATAATCCCAGCTTCTCCACTCCAAGCAACTGCAGTCCTTCATCTCTGGAACAATCCCGGACATTCTCCAAGCTCCAGCTTTTCTGCTCCAATGAGAATAACCCTAGCTTCTGCAAATGGGAAATTAATAAATACCAAACGTGATTACAGATCTCCCACACGCCACAACAAGTGACCTGGAATGCGTTGCCTGAAATGCCAGTGGAGGCAGATTCAATCGTAACTTTTTTTTAAAAAGGGAATTGTATAGATACTGGAGGGGATTTATTTGCAGGCCTAGGGAAAAAAAGTATTGAGTCTAATTGGACAGCCCTTACAAAGACTGCGTACAGGCACAATGGCCTCCTTCTGTGATAATATGGTTGTTTGTCAAAAACTTTTTAAAAAGTAACACCCGGACACTAAATATGCAAACTGAAAAAAAAAAGACTGGGCGCATCAGATCACCTGCCGCACATGAAACACAAAGACACAGAAATATTGCACCCAGATACAGGCATGAACCTGTGAGAATCAAAAAAATAAATAAATTTGACAAAGCAGATAAAATAATTGCAAAATAAAAGAGCAAAAAAGCAAATAGGGCAAACTGTTAATAAATAGAAAGTGCACGCACCCCAATGGAAATTTACAGACCGGCTTTGCCGTGTTTTCACCATTTCTGCATTAAATCAAAAATACATAAATTGCATGCCGAGTGATTTTGACCATCTGTTTAAAAGAAGCTCTCCTCAAATCGTGGAGGCGGGCAAAACAGAAGGAAGCCATTCGACTCATCATCTCTGTGCTAACTCGCAAAAAGCTTTCCAATTTCGTCCCACACACCACCAGCTCCCACCACACCCCTGGTGTGGCTCTTTCCCTGGTAGCCCTGCAAAATGTTCACCTTTAAATATCGATCAAATCCCCTTTTCCAACTGAATCTGCTTCCACCGCCCTTTCAGGCAGCACCTTCCAAATCACAGCGGCCTCACTGTGTAAAAAAAAATTCTCCTCATCTCTCCCCACTCCCTCTGGTTCTTTTCCCAATCTGTGTCCCTCTGGTTACCGACCCTCCTGCCGCTGGAAACAGTCTCTTCTCGTTTACTCCATCAAAATCCCGCTTGACTTTGAACGTCTCCATTCTAAAGAGAACAATCCCAGCTTCTGCAGTCTCTTCACATTAACTGGAATCCCTCATCCCTAGTGCACCTCCTCTGCACCCTTTCTAGAGCCTTAATATCAAACAAATACAATTAATGTATTTATTTTACACAAAGAGAGACGCACCAATATAAATGCTACAAGAACTTGCGTTTATAAAGCATCTTTATAAGAGGAAAAAGTCTAAGGCATTTCGCAGGGGCATAAGTGAAACAAAATCTCACTTAAGGAAATGACAGAGACAAAAATACCTGGAAAAGCTCAGCAGGTCTGGCAGCATCTGCGGAGAGGGACACAGTTAACGTTTCGAGTCCGTATGACCCTTCAACAGAACCTGCTGAGTTTTTCCAGGTATTTTTGTTCTTGTTTTGGATTTCCAGCATCCGCAGTTATTTTGTTTTTTTTTTGCTTTTTTTCACTTAAGGAGATACTAGGGCTAGGTAACCAAGAGCTTTGTCAAAGAGCCAGGTTTGAAGGAGCGTCTTAAAAGGAGAGAGAGAGAGGGGGGGTTGGAGAAATTTAGGCAGGGAATTCCATGAGGCTGCCCATGGTGGGTCGATGGAAATCGAGAGGGGATTCACAAGAGGACAGAACTGGAGGAGCACAGAGATCTCGAAGGGTTGGATGGGCTAAAGGAGGTTATGGCGATAGGGAAGGGTGACTGTGAAAAAAACCCCCACTAGCTTCAAGCCTACAGCCAACATAACAGACAAAACTAAAATATCAAAACAAGCGCACATACACCCACATCGGACTCTAAATAACTCACAACATCACAGCTAAAATTTAGGGGGAAAAAATCGGTGGGCCCTACTGCCAACAGAAAATACTTACACATCAGAACATACAAACAATATCAACATCATTTTCCAATATTTCCTTCAGAAGAAACAATCATGATGTGTTAAGAGCAAGTGAGATTCAGAAAATTAATGTCCTTTATTCCACGTAATTCAAGTGTTACTTTTAGACTAAAAATCCCCCCCAAAACAACAAGCAATTTAAAGCAATAGGAGAATTTAGTATTGTTAAAATTCTCAAGCAATTCAAATTAATTAAACTGGACCATAGGGATCCAATGTTAAATAGTTAATTTAAATTACTGGATAATTTATTAAATAGGGATATAGGGATTTAATAGTAAATATTCAATTATCCAGTAATTTAAATTAAATAGGAATATAGGGATTAAAAAGTGAATTATGAGGTAATTTAAGTTAATTAAAAAGGAACATGGGGATTCAAGAATATTAAATTATCCAGTAATTTAAATTAAATAGGAACCTAGGGATTCAACATTAAATTATCCAGTAATTTAAATTAATTAAAAAGGAAAAAGGGGGATTCAATAATAAATATTAAATTATTCTGTAATTTAACTAGGAATATAGAGATTCAATATTAAATTATCCAGTAATATAAATTAAATAGGAACCCAGAGACTCAACATTAAATATTAAATTATCCAGCAATATAAATTAAATAGGAACCTAGAGACTCAATATTAAATATTAAATTATTTAGTAATTTAAAATACAAAGGAATATAGAGATTCAATATTAAATTATCAGTAATTTAAATTAAATAGGAACATAGGCATTCATTATTAAATTATCCAGGAGTTTAAATTAATTAAAAAGGAACATGGGGATTCAACAGTAAATATTATATTATCCGGTAATTTAAATAGGAATATAGGGATTCAATATTAAAATTATTCAGTAATTTAACTTATATAAGAACATCGAGTTTCAATATGAAATTATCTAGTAATTTAAATTAAATAAAATAGGAGCGTGGGGATTTAAGGTGAAATATTACATTTGTAGTTGAGAGAACACATTTTCATTCCCAGTATGGTATGGAGCATAAGTTAAATTAACTTACTTCGCTCCTCATTACATTTCTCGAACTGGGCGATTCTTTGGGTTGAAATGAACTTGAACATTTATTGCAAGATTTAATCTGCATTAAAGGAATATATCGAACAGAAGAAATAAATAAATCACGCAGTCAGCAACACATCATCCCGATTGAATCACTCACTGACCCGTGAACTCAAGGCTGCAAGAAGTGAGCAGTTCGAAAAGACAACACTCATTGCTCCAAAAGATTCTGCTTTGAGCGATTTCTTCTTGAGTGCTAAGGTTCATCTCCCCTTTCAGTAATATTCTTTTTTTTTGAGCAAGCCTTGGCAACACTTCAAGCCATCAATCGCCACGTCTCCGGTGATCAATCGCACAGTTTTGCACATTAGGAGCCTGTTTTCTTTTCAATCTCTCTCGTTCTTTCTTTCTATTTTTAAAAAGAAACTGACATGTTTTCAGAGCTGCGTCCCCGTCCCGCTCCTGTCTTTACTTTAATTGCCCACTAACTAACTAACTAACTTTTGGTTGAACAAAGCGTGGACGAGGACAAGCTCCATTGCTTCATTCTGGAAATATCATCTGTGAAATGAGTCGAGCGCACTGGTTTAATTGCAGGCAGCGCCGATCTCCAAACTCAACACAAAACCATGAGTAATAGTGAGAGGTGTTTGAAGCGAAGGTTGAATCTTGTTAACTTCGGCTCTTGGCACGCGATCTTACAAAGAATGAAAGCGGCAGGTCAGAGAAAGGTGAAAGCAGCGTACAACATAGCGTACAGCACCAGAATTTATCAACACTCAATAACGTTCGTTCAAAACTAACTCTGCGACCATGCAGCACTCCCTCAGTGATGACGCTTTTACAGTGCAGCACACCCTCAGTACTGACCCTTTTACAGTGCAGCACTCCCTCAGGACTGACCCTCAGACGGTGCAGCACTCCCTCGCTGCTGACCCTCCGATAGTGCAGCACTCCCTCGGTACTGACCCTCAGACAATGCAGCCCTCCCTGAGTATGACTCTCCGACAGTGCAGCGCTCCCTCAGTACTGACAACCAGACAGTGCAGCACTCCCTCAGTACTGACCCTTTGACTGTGCAACACTCCCTCAGTACTGACCCTTTGACTGTGCAGCACTCCCTCATGACTAACCCTCTGACAGTGCAGCAATCCCTCAGTATTGACTCTCCGGAAGTGCAGCGCACCCTCAGAACTGACTGTACAGCAGGGAAGTGCTCCCTCAGTACTGATCTCCCGACAGTGCAGTGGTCCCTCAGTACTGACCCTCCAACTGTGCAGCCCTCCAACAGTGTGGCACGCCCTCAGTATGCCCATCTGACAGTGCAGCTCTCCCTCAGTACCGACTTTAATGGCAGTGTGATGCCTGTCCCGTACTGGGCATCTGACAGTGTGTCATTCCCTCAGTGCTGACCTTCCCATAGTGCAGCTCTCCCTCAAAACTGGCCATCGCACAGTGTAGCATTCACTCAGTACTAACCCGCTGACAATGTAGTGCTCCCTCTACTGACTCTCCAACAGTGCAGCACTCCGTCAATAATGACTCTCTGAAGATGAAGTGCTCCCTCAGTATTGACCCTCCTACAGCATAGCGTTCCTTCTGTACTAAGAATCTGATAGTGCAGTGCTCCCTTTACTGACTCTCCGACAATGTAGCCCTCCCTCATGACTGAAACTCTGACCGTGCAGCTCTACCTCAGTACTGACCCTCCGCAGGTGCAGTGCTGCATCAGTACTGACCCTCTGACAGTGCAGTGCTCCCTTTGTACTGATCCTTGGACAGAGCAGCTTTCCCTCAGTCCAGAGTCTCAGCAGTGCAGTCATCCAAAAATGCAGCAATCCTTCTGTACTGACCCTGAACCAGTGCAGCACTCTCTCAGTGCTGATCCTCCAACAGCACAGTAGTCTTTCAGTATTGGCATTGCTCTATCAGTTCTGACCCTTGGACAGTACATCACTCAAACACTACTGACCCTCTGACACCATTAGTACTGACCCTGCGACAGTGCAGCACTCTCTCAGTATTGACCCTTCAACAATGCATTGCTCCCTCAGGACTGCCCCTCTTACAGTGTAGCACTCCCTCAGTACTGACCCTCTGACAGTGCAGCACTCCCTCAGTACTGACCCTCTGACAGTGCAGCACTCCCTCAGTACTGACTAGCAGACAGTGCAGCACTCCCTCAATACTGACCCTCTGACTGTGCAGCACTCCATCAGGACTGACCCTCTGACTATGCAGTGCTAACTCAGCACTAACCCTCTGACTGTGCAGCGCTAACTCAGGACTGACACTCTGACAGTAAAGTGCTAACTCAGAACTGGCCCTCAGACAGTGCAGCACTCCTTCAGTAGTGACCATCCGTCAGTGCAGCACTCCCTCAGTACTGACCCTCTGACAGTGCAGCACTACCTCAGTGCTGACCCACGGAGCATGCAACACTCCTTCAGTATTGACCCTCCGGAAGTGCAGCGCACCCTCATAACTGACTGTCCTGCAGTGAAGTGCTCCCTCAGTACTGATCCCCCGACAGTGCAGTGGTCCCTCAGTACTGACCATCCAACTGTGCAGTGCTCCCTCAGTAATGACCCTCCGACAGTGCAGTGGTCCCTCAGTACTCACCCTCCAATAGTGCAGCCCGCCAACAGCGTGGCACTCCCTCAGTATGCCCATCTGACAGTGCAGCACTCCCCCAGTACTGACACTCTGACAGTGCAGCACTTCCTCAGTACTGACTCTAATGGCAGTGTGATGCCTGTTCTGTACTGGGCATCTGACAGTGTGTCATTCCCTCAGTGCTGACCTTCCCATAGTGCAGCTCTCCCTCAAAGCTGGCCATCGCACAGTGTAGCATTCACTCAGTACTAACCTGCTGACAATGTAGTGCTCCCTCTACTGACTCTCCGATAGTGCAGCACTCCGTCAATACTGACTCTCTGAAGATGAAGTGCTCCCTCAGTACTGACCCTCCTACAGCATAGCGCTCCTTCTGTACTAAGCATCTGATAGTGCAGTGCTCCCTTTACTGACTCTCCGACAGTGTAGCGCTCCCTCATGACTGAAACTCTGACCGTGCAGCTCTCCCTCAGTACTGACCCTCCGCAGGTGCAGTGCTGCATCAGTACTGACCCCCTGACAGTGCAGTGCTCCCTTTGTACTGATCCTTGGACAGAGCAGCTTTCCCTCAGTCCAGAGTCTTGGCAGTGCAGTCATCCAAAAATGCAGCAATCCTTCTGTACTGACCCTGAATCAGTGCAGCACTCCTGCAGTACTGATCCTCCAACAACACAGTAGTCTTTCAGTATTGGCATCGCTCTGTCAGTTCTGACCCTCGGACAGTACATCACTCAAACACTACTGACCCTCTGACACCCTTAGTACTGACCCTGTGACAGTGCAGCACTCTCTCAGTACTGACCCTTCAACAATGCATTGCTCCCTCAGTACTGAACCTCTGACAGTGTAGCACTCCTTCTATACTGACCCTCCAACAGTGCAGCCCTCCCTCAGGACTGAACCTCCAGCAATGCACAGTGCAGCTCTCGCTCAGTGCTGACTCTCCGACAGTGTAGCGCTCCTTCAGTACTGACTGTTGACAGTACAGCACTCCCTCAGTACTGAAACTCCGACAGTGCAGCACTCCCTTGGTACTGATGCTCCGACATTGCATCTCTCCCTCAATGCTGACCCTCTGACAGTGCATCACTCCCTCAGGATTGATCCTTGTTTATACACAGCAGTGGGTAAAGGCTGAGTTGTTTAAATCCCAGAGGGAAACTTGAACAACTGTCATAACCTATATTTTCAATTGGTATGTTTGAGATGCAGCTCTGAATTCAGGAGTAAGACCCCCTAGCATCAAGAGGTTTTTTTATATAAAACTAAATTAAGCATTTATTAATTAAACACATACACATGTTTACAAATTACTATCATAATAACTTTTAAAGAAATCCCCAAATTAATCTCTTCCAAGTAAACCTTCACCAAGGCAACAATAACTCATAGACTTTGAGCAGACACCAGGCAAAGCACATTTGACCTTACAAATTCAAAATGAGGTTCATTTTAATGTGTTCCTTTGCAGAGACAGTTGTTGCCTTACAGGTTGGTTAGATCTTAAATGCCTTTGACTTACACACACAACTCCTTTCTGTTTATACCTAGCTTCGCTTTAGAATGTACATTTTTTATTCTAATACAAAGTTTTTAAAAAATGTTATTCCTCACGATAATTATCCTTTCATTCCACCTATTTTATTAGTAAGATAAACACATTGCTTGGCATCTCCCAGCTAGGTGCAAGATTTTACCCATTCTTTCAAATGGTTTATTCAACAAATGCAAATTGCACTTTACCTTTTAAATTCCTTAAACAATTAACATCTCAAAACTACTACCAAAACACCCAAGCCAGTTGGCTTCAATCCAATTATGACACACATAGAAACAGACCCTACTACAATTCCAATTTAACAATAATTTCCAATAACATTATAGACATTAATATCTCTTCATGACACCTTTGACAGTGCAGCACAGCCCCAGTACTGACTCGCTGACAGTGCAGCGCTGCCTCAGTACTGACCCTCTGACAGTGCAGCATTCCCTCAGTACTGATCCTCTGACAGTGCAGCACTCCCTCAGTACTGACCCTCCGACAGTGCAGCACTCCCTCAGTACTGACTCTCTGACAGTGCAGCACTCCCTCAGTACTAACCCTCCGACAGTGCAGCACTCCCTCAGTACTGACCCTCTGACAGTGCAGCATAGCCCCAGTACTGATCCTCTGACACTGCAGCACTGCTTCAGTACTGACCCTCTGACAGTGCAGCACTCCCTCAGTACTGACCCCCTGACAGTGCAGCACTCCCTCAGTACTGACCCTCTGACTGTGCAGCACTCCATCAGGACTGACCCTCTGACTATGCAGTGCTAGCTCAGCACTAACCCTCTGACTGTGCAGCGCTAACTCAGGACTGACACTCTGACAGTAAAGTGCTAACTCAGAACTGGCCCTCAGACAGTGCAGCACTCCTTCAGTAGTGACCATCCGACAGTGCAGCACTCCCTCAGTACTGACCCTCTGACAGTGCAGCACTACCTCAGTGCTGACCCACGGAGCATGCAACACTCCTTCAGTATTGACCCTCCGGAAGTGCAGCGCACCCTCATAACTGACTGTCCTGCAGTGAAGTGCTCCCTCAGTACTGATCCCCCGACAGTGCAGTGGTCCCTCAGTACTGACCATCCAACTGTGCAGTGCTCCCTCAGTAATGACCCTCCGACAGTGCAGTGGTCCCTCAGTACTCACCCTCCAATAGTGCAGCCCGCCAACAGCGTGGCACTCCCTCAGTATGCCCATCTGACAGTGCAGCACTCCCCCAGTACTGACACTCTGACAGTGCAGCACTTCCTCAGTACTGACTCTAATGGCAGTGTGATGCCTGTTCTGTACTGGGCATCTGACAGTGTGTCATTCCCTCAGTGCTGACCTTCCCATAGTGCAGCTCTCCCTCAAAGCTGGCCATCGCACAGTGTAGCATTCACTCAGTACTAACCTGCTGACAATGTAGTGCTCCCTCTACTGACTCTCCGATAGTGCAGCACTCCGTCAATACTGACTCTCTGAAGATGAAGTGCTCCCTCAGTACTGACCCTCCTACAGCATAGCGCTCCTTCTGTACTAAGCATCTGATAGTGCAGTGCTCCCTTTACTGACTCTCCGACAGTGTAGCGCTCCCTCATGACTGAAACTCTGACCGTGCAGCTCTCCCTCAGTACTGACCCTCCGCAGGTGCAGTGCTGCATCAGTACTGACCCCCTGACAGTGCAGTGCTCCCTTTGTACTGATCCTTGGACAGAGCAGCTTTCCCTCAGTCCAGAGTCTTGGCAGTGCAGTCATCCAAAAATGCAGCAATCCTTCTGTACTGACCCTGAATCAGTGCAGCACTCCTGCAGTACTGATCCTCCAACAACACAGTAGTCTTTCAGTATTGGCATCGCTCTGTCAGT
Source organism: Isurus oxyrinchus (assembly GCA_026770705.1). Classification (NCBI taxonomy): domain Eukaryota; kingdom Metazoa; phylum Chordata; class Chondrichthyes; order Lamniformes; family Lamnidae; genus Isurus; species Isurus oxyrinchus. The sequence goes on from JANJGN010000034.1 coordinate 7,683,179, forward strand.
TCTGACCCTCGGACAGTACATCACTCAAACACTACTGACCCTCTGACACCCTTAGTACTGACCCTGTGACAGTGCAGCACTCTCTCAGTACTGACCCTTCAACAATGCATTGCTCCCTCAGTACTGAACCTCTGACAGTGTAGCACTCCTTCTATACTGACCCTCCAACAGTGCAGCCCTCCCTCAGGACTGAACCTCCAGCAATGCACAGTGCAGCTCTCGCTCAGTGCTGACTCTCCGACAGTGTAGCGCTCCTTCAGTACTGACTGTTGACAGTACAGCACTCCCTCAGTAATGAAACTCCGACAGTGCAGCACTCCCTTGGTACTGATGCTCCGACATTGCATCTCTCCCTCAATGCTGACCCTCTGACAGTGCATCACTCCCTCAGGATTGATCCTTGTTTATACACAGCAGTGGGTAAAGGCTGAGTTGTTTAAATCCCAGAGGGAAACTTGAACAACTGTCATAACCTATATTTTCAATTGGTATGTTTGAGATGCAGCTCTGAATTCAGGAGTAAGACCCCCTAGCATCAAGAGGTTTTTTTATATAAAACTAAATTAAGCATTTATTAATTAAACACATACACATGTTTACAAATTACTATCATAATAACTTTTAAAGAAATCCCCAAATTAATCACTTCCAAGTAAACCTTCACCAAGGCAACAATAACTCATAGACTTTGAGCAGACACCAGGCAAAGCACATTTGACCTTACAAATTCAAAATGAGGTTCATTTTAATGTGTTCCTTTGCAGAGACAGTTGTTGCCTTACAGGTTGGTTAGATCTTAAATGCCTTTGACTTACACACACAACTCCTTTCTGTTTATACCTAGCTTCGCTTTAGAATGTACATTTTTTATTCTAATACAAAGTTTTTAAAAAATGTTATTCCTCACGATAATTATCCTTTCATTCCACCTATTTTATTAGTAAGATAAACACATTGCTTGGCATCTCCCAGCTAGGTGCAAGATTTTACCCATTCTTTCAAATGGTTTATTCAACAAATGCAAATTGCACTTTACCTTTTAAATTCCTTAAACAATTAACATCTCAAAACTACTACCAAAACACCCAAGCCAGTTGGCTTCAATCCAATTATGACACACATAGAAACAGACCCTACTACAATTCCAATTTAACAATAATTTCCAATAACATTATAGACATTAATATCTCTTCATGACACCTTTGACAGTGCAGCACAGCCCCAGTACTGACTCGCTGACAGTGCAGCGCTGCCTCAGTACTGACCCTCTGACAGTGCAGCATTCCCTCAGTACTGATCCTCTGACAGTGCAGCACTCCCTCAGTACTGACCCTCCGACAGTCCAGCACTCCCTCAGTACTGACTCTCTGACAGTACAGCACTCCCTCAGTACTGACCCTCCGACAGTGCAGCACTCCCTCAGTACTGACCCTCTGACAGTGCAGCATAGCCCCAGTACTGATCCTCTGACACTGCAGCACTGCTTCAGTACTGACCCTCTGACAGTGCAGCACTCCCTCAGTACTGACCCCCTGACAGTGCAGCACTCCCTCAGTACTGACCCTCTGACTGTGCAGCACTCCATTAGGACTGACCCTCTGACTATGCAGTGCTAGCTCAGCACTAACCCTCTGACTGTGCAGCGCTAACTCAGGACTGACACTCTGACACTAAAGTGCTAACTCAGAACTGGCCCTCAGACAGTGCAGCACTCCTTCAGTAGTGACCATCCGACAGTGCAGCACTCCCTCAGTACTGACCCTCTGACAGTGCAGCACTACCTCAGTGCTGACCCACGGAGCATGCAACACTCCTTCAGTATTGACCCTCCGGAAGTGCAGTGCACCCTCATAACTGACTGTCCTGCAGTGAAGTGCTCCCTCAGTACTGATCCCCCGACAGTGCAGTGGTCCCTCAGTACTGACCATCCAACTGTGCAGTGCTCCCTCAGTAATGACCCTCCGACAGTGCAGTGGTCCCTCAGTACTCACCCTCCAATAGTGCAGCCCGCCAACAGCGTGGCACTCCCTCAGTATGCCCATCTGACAGTGCAGCACTCCCCCAGTACTGACACTCTGACAGTGCAGCACTTCCTCAGTACTGACTCTAATGGCAGTGTGATGCCTGTTCTGTACTGGGCATCTGACAGTGTGTCATTCCCTCAGTGCTGACCTTCCCATAGTGCAGCTCTCCCTCAAAGCTGGCCATCGCACAGTGTAGCATTCACTCAGTACTAACCTGCTGACAATGTAGTGCTCCCTCTACTGACTCTCCGATAGTGCAGCACTCCGTCAATACTGACTCTCTGAAGATGAAGTGCTCCCTCAGTACTGACCCTCCTACAGCATAGCGCTCCTTCTGTACTAAGCATCTGATAGTGCAGTGCTCCCTTTACTGACTCTCCGACAGTGTAGCGCTCCCTCATGACTGAAACTCTGACCGTGCAGCTCTCCCTCAGTACTGACCCTCCGCAGGTGCAGTGCTGCATCAGTACTGACCCCCTGACAGTGCAGTGCTCCCTTTGTACTGATCCTTGGACAGAGCAGCTTTCCCTCAGTCCAGAGTCTTGGCAGTGCAGTCATCCAAAAATGCAGCAATCCTTCTGTACTGACCCTGAATCAGTGCAGCACTCCTGCAGTACTGATCCTCCAACAACACAGTAGTCTTTCAGTATTGGCATCGCTCTGTCAGTTCTGACCCTCGGACAGTACATCACTCAAACACTACTGACCCTCTGACACCCTTAGTACTGACCCTGTGACAGTGCAGCACTCTCTCAGTACTGACCCTTCAACAATGCATTGCTCCCTCAGTACTGAACCTCTGACAGTGTAGCACTCCTTCTATACTGACCCTCCAACAGTGCAGCCCTCCCTCAGGACTGAACCTCCAGCAATGCACAGTGCAGCTCTCGCTCAGTGCTGACTCTCCGACAGTGTAGCGCTCCTTCAGTACTGACTGTTGACAGTACAGTACTCCCTCAGTACTGAAACTCCGACAGTGCAGCACTCCCTTGGTACTGATGCTCCGACATTGCATCTCTCCCTCAATGCTGACCCTCTGACAGTGCATCACTCCCTCAGGATTGATCCTTGTTTATACACAGCAGTGGGTAAAGGCTGAGTTGTTTAAATCCCAGAGGGAAACTTGAACAACTGTCATAACCTATATTTTCAATTGGTATGTTTGAGATGCAGCTCTGAATTCAGGAGTAAGACCCCCTAGCATCAAGAGGTTTTTTTTATATAAAACTAAATTAAGCATTTATTAATTAAACACATACACATGTTTACAAATTACTATCATAATAACTTTTAAAGAAATCCCCAAATTAATCACTTCCAAGTAAACCTTCACCAAGGCAACAATAACTCATAGACTTTGAGCAGACACCAGGCAAAGCACATTTGACCTTACAAATTCAAAATGAGGTTCATTTTAATGTGTTCCTTTGCAGAGACAGTTGTTGCCTTACAGGTTGGTTAGATCTTAAATGCCTTTGACTTACACACACAACTCCTTTCTGTTTATACCTAGCTTCGCTTTAGAATGTACATTTTTTATTCTAATACAAAGTTTTTAAAAAATGTTATTCCTCACGATAATTATCCTTTCATTCCACCTATTTTATTAGTAAGATAAACACATTGCTTGGCATCTCCCAGCTAGGTGCAAGATTTTACCCATTCTTTCAAATGGTTTATTCAACAAATGCAAATTGCACTTTACCTTTTAAATTCCTTAAACAATTAACATCTCAAAACTACTACCAAAACACCCAAGCCAGTTGGCTTCAATCCAATTATGACACACATAGAAACAGACCCTACTACAATTCCAATTTAACAATAATTTCCAATAACATTATAGACATTAATATCTCTTCATGACACCTTTGACAGTGCAGCACAGCCTCAGTACTGACTCGCTGACAGTGCAGCGCTGCCTCAGTACTGACCCTCTGACAGTGCAGCATTCCCTCAGTACTGATCCTCTGACAGTGCAGCACTCCCTCAGTACTGACCCTCCGACAGTGCAGCACTCCCTCAGTACTGACTCTCTGACAGTGCAGCACTCCCTCAGTACTGACCCTCCGACAGTGCAGCACTCCCTCAGTACTGACCCTCTGACAGTGCAGCATAGCCCCAGTACTGATCCTCTGACACTGCAGCACTGCTTCAGTACTGACCCTCTGACAGTGCAGCACTCCCTCAGTACTGACCCCCTGACAGTGCAGCACTCCCTCAGTACTGACCCTCTGACATTGCAGCACTCCCTCAGTACTGACCCTCTGACAGGGCAGCACAGCCCCAGTACTGACCCTCTGTCAGTGCAGCACTGCCTCAGTACTGATCCTCTGACAGTGCAGCACTGTCTCAGTACTGACCCTCTGTCAGTGCAGCACTGCCTCAGTACTGATCCTCTGACAGTGCAGCACTGTCTCAGTACTGACCCTCTGACAGTGCAGCACTCCCTCAGTACTGACCCTCTGTCAGTGCAGCACTGCCTCAGTACTGACCCTCTGACAGTGCAGCACTGCCTCAGTACTGACCCTCTGACAGTGCAGCACTGCCTCAGTACTGACCCTCTGACAGTGCAGCACTCCCTCAGTACTGACCCTCTGTCAGTGCAGCACTGCCTCAGTACTGACCCTCTGACAGTGCAGCACTGCCTCAGTACTGATCCTCTGACAGTGCAGCACTGTCTCAGTACTGACCTTCTGACAGTGCAGCACTGCCTCAGTACTGATCCTCTGACAGTGCAGCACTGTCTCAGTACGGACACTCAGATGGTGCAGCACTCCCTCAGTACTGACACTCAGACAGTGCAGTAGCCTCTCAGTACTGAGAATGGTTTGCAGCTGATTAATTGAGTGCAGATTTGAAGTTTGGTAAAAGGGGTGTTTTAAGTGTTAATTTTGTTCTTAAATTTTGCACTTAAAACCTACATTTTTGTAATTAGTAGTAACTGGAAAGTACTGTGCAAGCAGGCAGAGTTCTTTCTCTTTGTCAGTTTAAACAGGTTAAACTCACTCTCAGTTGTAGGAGCTGAGTAATTAATTAGTTAACTGGTCATATCTGTTTAACATATGCCCAGTTCAGTTTATTATAAATTCAGGATTCTTTAGTGCATCCTTGGCAAACAGAGTAAAGACTTGGAGTTTGGTGAGAGGTGATTTATTGGGAGAAGACCCTCCGACAGTGCAGCACTCCCTCAGTATTGACCCTCCGACAGTGCAGCACTCCCTCAGTACTGACCCTCCGACAGTGCAGTACTCCCTCAGTACTGACCTTCCGACAGTGCAGCACTCCCTCAGTACTGATCCTCTGACAGTGCAGTGCTCCCTCAGTACTGACCCTCCGACAGTGCAGCACTCCCTCAGTACTGACCCTCTGACAGTGCAGCACTCCCTCAGTACTGACCCTCTGACAGTGCAGTGCTCCCTCAGTACTGACCCTCCGACAGTGCAGCACTCCCTCAGTACTGACCCTCTGACAGTACAGCACTCCCTCAGTACTGACCCTCCGACAGTGCAGTACTCCCTCAGTACTGACCTTCCGACAGTGCAGCACTCCCTCAGTACTGATCCTCTGACAGTGCAGTGCTCCCTCAGTACTGACCCTCCGACAGTGCAGCGCTCCCTCAGTACTGACCCTCTGACAGTGCAGTGCTCCCTCAGTACTGACCCTCTAACAGTGCAGCGCTCCCTCAGTACTGACCCTCTGACAGTGCAGCGCTCCCTCAGTACTGATCCTCTGACAGTGTAGCACTCCCTCAGTACTAACCCGCTGATAGTGCAGCACTCCCTCAGTACTGACCCTCCGACAGTGCAGCACTCCCTCAGTACTGACCCTCTGATAGTGCAGCACTCCCTCAGTACTGACACTCTGACAGTGCAGCACTCCCTCAGTACTGACACTCTGACAGTGCAGCACTCCCTCAGTACTGACCCTCCGATAGTGCAGTACTCCCTCAGTACTGACCTTCCGACAGTGCAGCACTCCCTCAATACTGACCCTCTGATAGTGCAGCACTCCCTCAGTACTGACCCTCCGACAGTGCAGCACTCCCTCAGTACTGACCCTCCGACAGTGCAGCACTCCCTCAGTACTGACCCTCTGACAGTGCAGCACTCCCTCAGTACTGACCCTCCGACAGTGCAGCACTCCCTCAGTACTGATCCTCTGACAGTGCAGCACTCCCTCAGTACTGACCCTCCGACAGTGCAGCGCTCCCTCAGTACTGACCCTCTGACAGTGCAGCGCTCCCTCAGTACTGATCCTCTGACAGTGTAGCACTCCCTCAGTACTAACCCTCTGATAGTGCAGCACTCCCTCAGTACTGACCCTCCGACAGTGCAGCACTCCCTCAGTACTGACCCTCTGATAGTGCAGCACTCCCTCAGTACTGACCCTCCGACAGTGCAGCACTCCCTCAGTACTGACCCTCTGATAGTGCAGCACTCCCTCAGTACTGACCCTCCGACAGTGCAGCACTCCCTCAGTACTGACCCTCTGACAGTGCAGTGCTAGACACAGGTGCTCCATGAGCCTGGATTGTGGAGTTTAAGTCTCCGGAAATTGGTAAGGTGGGTGGTGGAGGAGGTTTGAAACCTCCATAGCTAAAATCTGCTTCTAAATTTGGGGGAGAAAGAAAGATGTAAAGAGAGGCCAGAGAGATTTAGCGAGTTGGAATTTTCCAGACTCAGGATGATTTTGGAAAAGAAAAGGCAGTGATAGACCACAGTTAGCACAGAACAGAAGAAACAGAGCTTTTGTATGGTGGTTAACCTGTGAAAACCTCAGCACAGTAAACGACTTTTCAGAAAAACCAAACAAAAGTATCATTGACAAGGACTGATCAGCATCTGGATGAGTGCGTGTGTCATCATGCAGGTTATGGTTAACTTAAAGTGAACTGTGAAGAGGCCTTTCAATCCTGACATTAATCATGGGTCCCTTTTGAGGCCTCTGTGTTGGAGTTTGGAAACCGAGATCAAACTAGATATGGAAGTTCATCTCCAAGGTCACATTCAAAGGACATGAGAAATAGGAGCAGTAGTAGAGCATTCACCCCTCGATCCTGCTCCATTATTCAACGTCATCATGGCTGACCCTTGGCCTCAACTACACTTTCTCTCTTGCTCCCCATATCCCTTGATTCCCAAGGAGACCAAGAATCTGTCTCACCTCACATGTAAATATATCACATGATGGCGCATCCAGAGCACTCGGGGGTGGAGAATTCCAATCACAATCCTTTGAGTGAAGAAATTTCGCCTGCTCCCAGCCATAAATGTTCGGCCCCTTATCCTGAAACTATTCTGCCATCTTCTACAGCCAGGGAAACAACCTCTGTGCCTATCCTGTCAAACCCCTTCAGAACCGTACGAGTTTCAATGAGATCACCTCTCAATTCTTCTCAGCCTCAGAGAGTACACACCCAACTTACTCAAGCTCTCACCCCTGGAACCAATCTAGTGAACCCTCATTGTGCTGCCACCATTACCAGTATACTAGTTCTAATGAAGTGTCATACAGACTCGAAATGTTAACTCTGTGTTCCTCTCCGCAGATGCTGTCAGACTTCCTGAGTTGTTGCAGCTATTTTTGTTTTTGTTTCAGATTTCCAGCGTAGGCAGTATTTTGCTTTTATATTACCAGTATATCCTTCCTTTAAGATAAAGACCAAAATTGCATACAGTCTTACAGTTGTGGTCTCACCAAAGTCCTATTATTATTGTGGCAAGACTTCCTTATTCGTGCAATACAATGTCATTGTAATGAAGTCCAACATGCCATTTGCCTTCCTAATGTTTTGCTATACCTACATCCTAACTTTGTGTTAACATTTGTAAATGTACATACCAAAACAATTCAAACCTCACATTACATAATGTGCAAAACAAACAAGTTTCTTTCAATACAATACATGTGGTGCCTAACGGCACATACATTTCAGGTCATATTTAATGCACTGTGGCAGTGCTAGCTCTGAGAGAGCGCTACACTGGTGCAGGGTCAGTGCTGAGAGACACTGCATTGTCAGGAGGTCAGTGAGAAGGGTCTAGTGAGATAGTTGACACATTGCTTTTAATTTTCCAAAACTCCTTCAGTTCGGGGAAGGTCCCAATAGATTGAAAGATAGCAAATGTAACTCCATTATCCAAAAAGTGAGGTAGACAAAAAGCGGGAAACTATTGGCCAGTTAACTTAACATCTGTCGTAGGGAAGACGTTCAAAGCTATTATTAAAGAAGTTATAGCAGGGCAGTTGGATAAGCACGAGGTCATCAGGCTGAGTCAACATGGTTTTGCAAAAGGGAAATCATGATTAACTAATTTATTAGAGTTCTTTGAGCAAGTAACATATGCTGTGGATAAAGGTGAACCAGTGAACGTGCTGTGCTTGGATTTCCAGAAGGCATTTGATAAGGTGCCACATCAAAGGTTATTACAGAAAATAAAAGCTCATGGTATTAGGGGTAACATGTGGGCATGGATAGAAGATTGGCTGGCTAAGTAAGCAGAGAGTAGGCATAAAAGAGTCTCTTTCAGGTTGGGAAGATGTAATGAGTGGTGTGTCACAGAGATCAGTGCTGGGACCTCAACTGATTACAATTTATATAGATGACTTGGATGAAGGGATGGTTGCCAAATTTGCCAATAACACAAAGATAGGTAGGACAGTGAGTTGTGAAAAGGACGTAAGGAGGCTACAAAAAGATATAGATAGGTTAAGTGAGTAGGCGATGATCTGGCAGATGGAGTCTAATGTAGAAAAATGTGAAATTGTCCATTTTGGCAAGGAGAATAAAAGAGAAGCATATTTTCTAAATGGTGAGAGATTTCAGAGCTCTGAGTTGCGGAGGGATCTGGGTGTCCTAGTGCATGAATCACAAAAGGCTAGTATGCAGGTAAAGCAGGTAATTAGGAAAGCCAATAGAATGTTATCATTTATTGCGAGGGGGATTGAATAAATAAGTAGGGAGTTTACGCTTCAGTTGTGGGCACGAGTGAGACCATATCTGGAGTACTGTGCACAGTATTGGTCACCTTATTTAAGGAAGGATGTAAATTCAGAGAAGGTTTACGAGACTAATACCGAGAATGAGCGAGTTGTCTCATGAGGAAAGGTTGGACAGACTAGGCTTGTATCCACTGGAGTTTGGTAGGGTAAGAGGCGACTTGATTGAAACATATAAGATCCTGAGGGGGTCTTGACAGGCTGGATGTGGAGAGGATGTTTCCTCTTGTGGGAGAATTTAGAACTAAGGGGCACTGTTTAAAAATAAGGGGTCACCCATTTAAAACAGAGATGAGGCAAAATTTTTTCACTCAGTGGATTGTGAGTCTTTGGAACTCTCTTCCTGAAAAGGAGTTGGAAGCAGAGTCCGTGAATATTTTTAAGGCAGAGGTTGATAGATTCTTGGTAAGTAAGGGGGTGATAGGTTATCGGAGGTAGGTGGGATGCAGATTCCAGGCTACTATCAGATCAGCCCTAATCTTATTACATGGCAGCACAGGCTAGAGGGGCTGAATGGCCACTCCTGCTGCTTGTTTGTTTGAATGTTCGTATGCATTGAGGGAGCGCTACAATGTCGTGGAGTCAGTATTGGAGGGTGCCGCACTGTCGCAGGATCAGTACTGAGGGAGTGCCGTACTGTCAGAGGGTCAATACTGAGGGAGTGCTGCACTGTCGGAGGGTCAGTACTGAGGGAGTGCCGCACTGTCACAGGGTCAGTACTGAGGGAGTGCTGCACTGTCGGAGGGTCAGTAGTGAGGGAGTGCTGCACTGTCGGAGGGTCAGCACTGAGGGAGTGCTGCACTGTCGCAGGGTCAGCACTGAGGGAGCGCCGCACTGTCACAGGGTCAGCACTGAGGGAGTGCTGCACTGTCGGAGGGTCAGTACTGAGGGAGTGCTGCACTGTCGGAGGGTCAGTACTGAGGGAGTGCTGCACTGTCGGAGGGTCAGTACTGAGGCAGTGCTGCACTGTTGCAGAGTCAGCACTGAGGGAGCACCACACTGTCACAGGGTCAGCACCAAGGGAGTGCAGCACTGTCACAGAGTCAGCACTGAGAGAGTGCAGCACTGTTGAAGGGTCCACACTGAGGGAGCGCCGCACGGTGGGGGACTGGTGGAGATTGCTGTGAGGGGCGGTTTTTGGGGTGTGGGGGAGGGTGGTCAGATGGATGTTGTCCTGCCAATGTCAGTAATTGAGTTACCCAGAGTCCCAGGCTAATGCTCTGGGGATGTTAGTTCAAATCCCACAATGGCAGCTGATGGAATTTAAATTCAATTGAATTAGGGAACCATGGAAATTGATAATATAAAGGCTGGGGCCCGCTAACACTGTAAATAGTTCATAATTACAGTGTGTTATTGAGAAGTGTGAGATATTGAGTCATGCTCAAGATAAACTTAGAACGAGGCATGATCAGGGAAAGGGAGCGAAACATATAAGGGACCTGAATGATGTCAACTAGACGGCCTTGGAACAGTCAACTGACATGTAGAACAAAGGAAACTATTTGTATGCTTTGAACGAATGTAAGTTGAGTTGCCCTCCAGGCATAAACAAGAGACAATCCCCCCTGGGTGTGTACTGGGAATACACTTTGCCTGATTTTCTTACAGGTAACCATTGAGTGTCGTTACTCTGACACTCTGCAACAAATTGGTGTAGTCGGCAGGATCCCTCAGCAGCTGAGGAGCTGAGAGACAGGACACACCAAACGGGTTAGTACCTTAGTCGTACCACACAGTAGACGGGTAGGGCGTGAATCCCAGTTGCCTGGCGAGACAGGACATGGGATCAAAGAACCAAGATAAAGCTGTGAGCAAGTTGGCAACAGCTACACAGCAAAAGCCCCGAGCCGCCAAGATGGAACAGGCAGCCAGGCAGTCCAGCACCGCGCCTGAGAGACCGGATGAGAGATCTGTCCCAGGAAAGGCCCACAAGGTGATTATGAAGGCCACAGGTGAAGTGCGGGATCTAGAAATGTCAAAGCATGAAGAAGATGGGTGGGGCCTGGAGGGCTCTGTTACTAGGTTCATCA